>CM056724.1:76557092-77807092 GCA_029844215.1 Przewalskia tangutica | reverse complement strand
GTCAGAATCGCCGGATGAACTCCTCGGATCATCCTCGTGCCTCGACCCATAAAACTCGGCGGATACATCTCGTAAAATCTCGTAGCCTCCAACTATCCGATCTAGGTGAACCATCGGTGCTCGAACTCGCGCCCACTTATCCTCAAGTCCGCCACAACCTCGCCATTAATCGGGCCCACTTGTAACCCATCTCTTCTCGCCTGCATCGCGGATCGAGGCTCGTGCATCGTGGTCTCTGAGAGATCGCTGCCGCTTCTACCGCGACTCCTCTCGCCGCTTTGCCTTTCTGGGCCCGGGTTGCCTTGCGCGGAGGCATAACTGGTAAAAACGAAGTACGTCAGAGGGGTCCAACTTACAACACAGCTCTAAGGCACGATCTCAGAATGAGAAGAAGGGAAAACCAATCCTAAATGTCCTATAGCCTCCTGATTATAGATGTGGTGCACAACACATCGATAATCAAGACTCTACTAGACACGGTCTGTAGACACTTTCCGAGGACTAACTGCTCTGATACCACTTTTGTCACGACCCGAACCCGGGCCCGTGACTGGTGCCTTACCCCGGGCACCCTAGTGATACAACATCAGATAAAACCAGCGGAAATAAAAACCTAAACATGCAAATAGACATGGATCAAGATGAAAGAAAACAGGCCAACCAAAATGGTTGCCTTTCAACATATATATATACATAAACATTTGAACAAGCATAATCCTTACAACCCCGCCTACAACAATGCTATGCACTTAAGATTTTTACAACAACTATGGCGGACGGGGCCCCGCCATACCCCTGAATGTACAAGAACCTACTGCACTGTGGTAACATACCAAAGATAAGCCTCCAAGGAACTGAGCTTCCCAATATGCCGAAGGTGATCCTAAAAGCGGATCGACAAATGATGTACTTCTACCGCGACATGAACGCAGCCCCGAAGGAGGTCGAGACAACAGTACCAATTATGTGAAATCAGAAAGTACTATAAATGAAATCATAGCGATATATAAAGCAGAGACATGTATGATAACCAAACTACAAGATCCAACATATAAACAAATATATCAAGTTAGGGACTTATGCCCTCCAAATCATCACTGTGCGTGGAATTCCTTCCTCACCGCCAGTCATGATATAACAACACCGCGAGTACACCGAACACCAAGTCCTACCGATTCCAAAGCCGTACCACGAGACCTCGTCACTATCTCGACTCGCGAAGTCGACACGTGGCAAGTGCAATAACCTATACCCGATCCACCGCGCCAATGAGTCGACGGGGCAAGTATACAAGCTACGCACCCGATCACAACCGTAAGTCATGATACTTCGCCGCGAAGCTGACACGTGGTAAGTGCAACAACCTGTACCAGATACACCTGCGCCACATAGCTGACGGGGGCAAGTAAACAGGCTACGCACCCAATCACAACCGTAAGTCACGATACTTCGCCATAACAAAAAATGGTCAAATGTCCACAGAATCCATCAACGGTGTAGACATGCCCATGTACCAATGCTAATGGAAGCATACCCGTGGAATCTCCGTCATTGCAGACGTCCAAGTAAGTTCTCAACAAGTCAACCGGCCCTCCATCGAGAAACGCGGTAGAATAGAAACACAATTCTTGCACAACAAAGACTATCTCAATAAGCATAGGCAAGTTACACAACAACAAGCATAGGCTAGTGTTATACCCCGTATTTCCAGAGTATGTACGTAAGGGAATACGTACAAAAAGTTTGGCCTTAAAGTTTAGGCCTTGGACGATTTTGTTTGGGCACAACTCACAAAACGAATAGTTTTCCGACGAAACGTTTCCACAGCTTTCGAAGGGTAAATTCCGGCTATGCCATTTCTAATTTTTGCAGATTTTTCTGAGAGACGAAACATTTTGGACAAACGGGAGGGCGACACTTGTCACCCTCCAATTGATGGACTTGAAATCGTCCATTTGGACGAATTGGACTTGGTGTTGCACGTTTTTTGTGCCTTGGCACAAGTCAAGGATTAGGTAGGATATTTTGTGTGCAAGTTGGCCAAGGACACTTGCCCTAATCTTGGCCTTACACTTGCCTAGCACTTGGCTTAATCTTGGCCATTGGTTGGCCACTTCTTGACCTATAAATACCCCTCTTGAGATGAAGAGTTCTTCATCCACAAAAGCTTCCAAGTCTAAAAATCCTCTCCTCTCCCTTTGTAGCCTTTTCGTCCAAACACCTCCCCCTCCCCTTGTGAAGGCCCTTGGCCGAATACCCCCCCCTCTAGCCTAAGTAGTTTGGCCGAGGCCCCCCCTAGCCTAGCCAAAACCTACCCCCCCTCCCTTGGTAGAAAAGTTGCCTTCTTGTATTGTTATAATGCCCAAAATACCCTAGCCCAAATCCCTTAGTACTTAGTAGAAGTTGTGAAGAACTTCTAAGGTTTCCTTGGAGCATACAACTTAGGAGCAAAACCTTGCTCAGGCGCGACTTTATCTAGGATATTATTGGGCTTACCGAGGTAACTAATCCTAACCCTCTTTTGAATTAGAGAATACTTACTGTTGTAGTATAAGAATAAGTATAAATACTTAGAAGAATATTGCAGAATAGAATTGAACTGTTATCACAGTAGAAGGGTTTAAAAGAAGAATAATTGAACTATGCTTATATAGGACTGTTTTCACAGTAGACTTATATAGCTCACCGCAGTGAAGTCTTTGCCCGACTTTCCGTAAATTGTGAACCCTCTGTTTAGAATGACCTTGAGTAGTCTTTGATAGATGTCGTGACTATTATAGGTGACTCTGCGCGCGACATATTCAACTCGCGTGGTTTTCACGAGAAGGTATGTGATTCTTCCTAAAGCATGATATTTTATAATATATATGTAGTACGGTAGACGTACATGTGTTAACTGAATAATAACTACGGCAATGTCTTTGACTTAAGCCTGAATAATACTTACGGCAATGCCTCACGGCTTAAGCCTGAATAACACTTACGGCAATGCCTCACGGCTTAAGCCTGAATAACACTTACGGCAATGCCTCACGGCTTAAGCCTGAATAATAAAGAACTGAAAACATTTCAAAAGAATACTGAATCATTTTTAACAGAAGAGAACTAATTGGTTTTTAAAACAGAAGCTTAAGAGTTATACTAGCTTTATGGGAAGTTAAGTATAACCACTTAAGAGTGATAAAAGAAACATGTTGCCTATGTGTTTATAATGGACTTATATTGAATCGTGAAAAGAATAATAAGATGGTTTGACAAGTAGACATGATATGATGCTATGTGTGTTAGTGTCTTGTAACGTTTGTATAGGAGAGTATTCTTGTTGTGCTTATGTTATTTAAAAGATAAGCTGTTATGTTAGTGTACTATCACTCACCTCTTGACATATTACCGGGGGTTAAGCCGCCTCCGACGCGGGTAGACTCGTGATGCAGGACCATGATTCGAGAATACCTCATGCGGGTCCGGGACCTATGCGAGCTACGGAGTTCCGAGTTAGTGATGCGGGTTACACCTCACGCGGTCTATGTAGCCATGCGGACTACGAGTCGGGGCGATGCCGAGGAGTAGCTACCCTCGATGCGGGTTATGTACCTATGCGGGCCTATGTGAGTGGCCTATGCGGACTACGGGAGTCCAGGATTAGGCTTGCATGGTGATACTACGGGCAATTGGCCCTGCTTCGATCATTCGCAGCCTAGAAAAGACCTGTTACAGTTTACCTATTGTTGCTCTTGTTTATGATGTGGCACTATGTGCAGTTCCCTTGGTTGTTTCATACATACTTGCAAAACTGATTTTAAAATAATATGTTTTCATTTAAGTATTTTACAGTTTCATATACTTAGTACCTGTTGTACTGACCTCCTTCGGGGGGCTGCGTTCATGCCGCAGGTAAGGGCAAGCAGGTGCTAGATCCACATTCTTAGGATCTCTACGTTGGTGTCGGGAGCTCCATCCTTTCCGGAGGCTCTACTTTTGGGTATGATCTCCCTGTTGTAGATAGTTTTGTCTGATCGAGGGTATGGCGGGGCCCTGTCCCGCCATAGTTGTATATTTCCTTAGAGGTCTGTAGTCATGTTGTACAGTATCGGATGTAACTGCTAAAACCATGTTTATATATATATGCCGAAAGGCGACGTTTTCTCACATAAACTGTGTCTTATTTTATAAAGCATTTCATGTCTTGTTTTATATTTCCGATTACTCGATGTATGACTACTTGGGTGCCCTTGAAGGCACGACACGCCCCGAATGGGTCGTGACAAAAGTGGTATCGAGCGATTAATCCTCGGAAAGTGTCTACGCACCGTATCTAGTAAGTCTTGATTATCGGTGTTGTGCGCACCACACCAATAATCGTGAGGCTATAAGATATTTAGGATTGGTTTCCATTCTTCTCACTCGAGATCGTGCTTTAGAGTTGTGTTAAAGTGGACCTCTAACGTATTCCTTTCGTAACGATTATGCCTCCACGTAAGGCAACCCGCCAGCGGCAAGGCAGCGAGGAGCGCGATCAAACACCGAGAGTTACGAGGCTCGCCCGATCTACCGAGATGCGAGTTCTACGACGCCGGCCAAAGAAAGACCACATTACCCACACCTCCCGCCCCACACCGGGCGAGGAGTTAGGTACAAGGAGATGGCCCACTATTGGCTAGAGTTGTGGCTGATACGAGGATAGGCCGGATGCGCAGCCTTCAGCCTTCAGCTCGGGCCGCACTGGTGCACCCGAGGCGAATAGTTTGAGGCTACGAGATTTCTTGAGTTGTAGCCCGCGAGTTTTACTGTCGAGGCCGGAGGATGATCCGCAGGAGTTCATCCGTCACTCTGAAGGATCATGCGAGTGATCAAGGCCTCGAGACAGAGTCCGTGACCGGTTCGCGTCGGCCGCGCGTGATACCGCAATCGATTGGTTTGATTCATGGGAGTTATCCCGGGAGAGCACGATCCTCACTACTTTGTCACGACCAACCGGCCCGTGGATCGTGCCTTACCCGCACCCTAGTGATACAATCATCGAGAAAATCACGGAAATAAAAACATGAACATGAATTAAGAGACAAAATAAATAAACAAAGCCAACCAAAACAGCTTTCATCATATATACATAAATACCCGAACAATTATCCTTTTACAAACCCCGCCACAACAAAGGTTCTGCACTCTAAGATTTATACAACAACTATGACGGACAGGCCCCGCCATACCACGAATGTACAAGGACCTATAGACTGTGGTAACATACCAAAGATAAGCCTCGAAGGAACAGAGCTTCCCAATACGTGAAAGGTGATCCTAAAAGCGGGATCGACAACCGATGTACCTCTACCTGCGGCATGAACGCAGCCCCCCGAAGGAGGTCAGTACAACAGGTACCAAGTATGTGAAACTGTAAAATACTGTAAATGAAATCATAGCAGTCTATATAAAGCAGGAGACATGTATGATAACTAAACTACAGTACACAACATATAAATAGTCATATCAAGTCAGGGAACCACGCCCTCCAAATCATCACTCGTGCGTGAGTTCCTTCTCACCACGGCGATGCATGATATGATAACAATAAGACAGAATCCAAAAGGGAGCATATCCGCGCGCTACGCATCGTGTCATTATGTCCAAAGGGAAACACTAAGACAACATTCCAAATGGAAGCATACCCGTGCGCTACGCATCGTGTCAGTATGTCCAAAGGGAAACAATAAGACAGCATTCCAAATAGAAGCATACCCGTGCGCTACGCATCGTGTCAGTATGTCCAAAAGGAAACAACAAAGCGGCAATCAAAATGGAAGCATACCCGTGCGCTACGCATCGTGTCAGTATGTCCAAAGCGATTAGCACTAGTAACACTATCAGCGTGAACGCACTGCGGAATTTCTCCGCCACCGCCAAGACGTCCAAGTAAGTTCTCAACAAGTCAACCGACTCCATCGAGACGCCAGAGTATAGAAACACAATTTTTGCACAACAAAGGCTATCACAACAAGCATAGGCAAGTTTCACAACAACAAGCATAGGCAAGTTTCACATCAACAAGCATAGGCAAGTTTCACAACAACAAGCATAGGCAAGTTATACACAACTCAAAGTACTTTCATTTTATGCCAAAGTCCGGGTTTTAACCCTAAAGTGCTACGTACGTTAATTTCCTTTTTAAGAGATCTGTTCCTTTTATAAAAGTCACCCGTTACCCGTAGTATAAAAATAGAGTGACTTACATCTTTAAGTAAACCAATACAACTTCCATACTTTTCCTTTTTAAAACCAAAATTAAGGCAATGCCACGCCTTCTTTGTTGGACCAAAATATTTCTCTTGAAAGTCAATTTACCACATTAAAACCAATGATAAAAATCCTTCTTTTGTTCTCATAAAGTCGTTATAACTAACTTCCCATAAAGCTGTTATAACACTTTATGTTTTAAACCAATTTAAGACAAAACAATGCCTTTCTTTTCCCTAGAGTTCGGTTTGCCTAATTTCAATTACTCAAGTCTCTTTACTTTAGAAAAGTTTCATAGTTCGATGTCTTAATTTCCTTTAAACCAATTGAGTAACATATGCCATAGGCGAGTAGGTTATTCTTGTTCATAAATCTTATTTAAGCAGCCATGATCTAGGAAATGTAATATCATTTTGTCTCATCTTAGCTTCTATGCAGATGGAGGTTTCTACTGGTTTTAATAATACTTCTTTATTCAATACATTTCCTTTATTAACGCTGCAGTGGTTTGTCGATACTCATTCTGATTTCCGAAATCAGTAAAACATTATTCCCTTTTAAAACCAAGTACTCATTACTCACGAATGAGGTTTCACACAAACATCCATATTAAGTCAAGTCTCTTATCTTTTAAGAATAAGTCTCTTAACTTCTAAACCATTAAACCATTCTTTTTATCTTTCTTAAGACGTTACACCTAACTTCTCATAAAGCTGGTATAACTCTTATGTTTTCAAACCAAGTATACACTTCTTTCAAAAAGGTTTCTTAATCTATTAGAATACTTCAAGGTTCTTTTACATCAAGTCGGTTATAAGTCAAATCAGTTATCTTTTACAAACCACAAAGCATTTCTCATTTACATAGAGCTGTTATAACCAACTTCTCATAAAGCCGTTATAACACTTTATGTTTAAAGACAATCAAATACATTTAACACATGTACGTCTACCGTACTACATAGTTATACACATATCATGCTAGAACAGATAGGAATAGGTTCACATACCTCGCGACGATTATCGACTAATAGCAAAACGCTCCAAGTTCCTCAAACCGTCGGCTACACTTTAAGCCAAGCAGATCACTCCACACATAGTACTTCAACCTATAGAGGCCAAAAGGCGCCTATTAACATCTTTAGATCCCGACGTAGAATATTCTACGTAAAATTCAAAGACTTCCCGCAACGTAATTCTCCTCCTCTCTATCGAGGCCGCTACCAAGCCAACCGAGGGGGTTTACACGCCTAACCTGGCGTGTACAATTCTACTTCACATTAATGATATACAAGTCTACTGTAATACAGTCCTATGTAATTACAATTCAGTTCTCTTCTTTAAATTCAGGCTTAAGTCAAAAGACATTGCCGCACAATTATAATCAGTTCTATATATAGTATACTTCAACCATATATTCCTACAACATGTAATTTCCAATTACAACAGGAGGTCAAGAGTGTTTACCTCGATAAGCCCAAAATTATCCGAGTTTAAATGTCGATCCTGAGCAAGGTTTAGCTCACTGCAAGGCGCTCCAACCCGCTCCAAACAACCCTTAGAAGTTCTAACCAACTTCTACCTAAATACTTCAACTAACAATGAAGATTTCCTTAGGGTTTCGTTTAGAGGCTAAGAGGAAGTATAATGGTATTTTCTGGGCTTTTGTATAAGTGTAACCTTGGGAATACTACAAGGTATTTGAGCCAAGGTTTTTGGGCATTATAACAATACTAGGAGAGTATTTCTATACCACAAAAAGGGGGGGTATTATACGAAAACAACTAGGCTAGGGGGGGTGTACCCCACGGCCAAGCCTCTACAAAGGGGGAGGGGGAGGGGCTTTGGACGAAGCAAACAAGAGGGAGGGAGTAGTGTGAGACTTAGAAAGATTGCTCAAGTTTGGATGAAGAAAATCTTCAACTTAGAGGGGTATTTATAGGTCAAGTAAGGCCAACCAATGGCCAAGATGAAGACAAATGTGGTGCAAGTGTAGGGCTAGATTTCAACCATGTGGACCTTATCCATCTACCACACCAACTTGCACAAATATCCTACCTAACCAAAGGCACAAAAAACGTGCCCTTGACTTGCCCTTGCCGTCCACTTGCTCCCAATGTAAGGGTGACACATGTCACCCTCCCGTTGGTCCAAAATGTTTCGTCTCTCGGAAAAATCCGTAAAAATTATTAATGGCATAGCCGGAATTTTCCCTACGAAAGCTGTGGAAACGTTTCGTCGAAAAACGAGTCTTTTTGGCACTTGTGTACAAATTTCGAAACTATGCTTACTTTAAGGCTCAAATTATAATACGTACGCCCTCACGTACATACTCTGGAAATACGGGGTATAACATACTTGGGATGAGTTCTCAGAGGCTTTCCTCACTCACTTCTTTCCTCCACAGATGAGGAGGGCGCGGGCTGATAGATTTTTACTGCTGAGGCAGAGAGGACGCACTGTCAGGGAGTACAATGTCGAGTTTGATTCATTGGCTCGATATGTCCCAGCGTTGGTAGCAGTTATGGAGGATAGGGTGCACCGCTACGTCACCGGGCTAGATGACTATATGGCCGAGTCATGTGCGGGTGTTTCTCTTCAGCCGGGTATGGACATTACCCGCATGCAGGCTCATGCTCTTGGATGTGAGGAGCGTAGAGACCGCCGGGTTGACAGGCAGCAGCAGAAGAAGACCAGGACGGCAGGGTCTTTTGGTGGCTATCGTGGTGGGCGGCCTCAGCAGCAGTCTAGATTTGCACCACAGCCAGCTCAGAGCACTCCTGCACCGTCCTCAGCACAGCCAGGATATTCGAGGGCAGACCAGGGCCCCAGGACTTCAGACGTCCAGAGCAGCAGAGGCATCGCCGATCGACCACCCCTCGGTGTGGCCGATGCGCAGATCCCACCGGAGTTGTGGTGCTCACGGAGCTTGTTTCGCCAGGCGGCAGGTCACTATGCGAGGAACCGTCCGACTGGCGGCGATGGTAGGGTCACCTACGTTCTTTCACGGTCTTCTTCATCCTCGACAGCATTACTCGCCTGAGGGCAAGGTACTCATGGACCCGCAGGTCGCGGCAGGTCGTGGGCGCGGTCCCGCCGAAGCGGTCCTCGAATCGCATTTATGCTTTGTCCACCGACAGATCGTGAGGCCTCACCGATGTCGCCACGGGTACCTTATCGGGCTGGTTTTATGTTTATGCCTTGATATATCCGGGTTCTACTCTGTCCTATATATCCCCCTTGTTGCTAGTAGGATAGGGATAGAGCCTGAGTCCATAGACCCTTTCGAGGTAGCTACGCCAGTGGGTGATTCGGTGGTAGCTCGGCGGGTATATAGAGCTTGTCCTGTGACCCTTTACGATCGTCGGACCTGGCCGACTTGATAGAGTTAGAGATGATTGACTTCGACGTTATCATGGGGATGGATTGGCTAGCTTCTTGCTACGCCAATGTAGACTGCAGAGAGAGAGTAGTAAGGTTCAAGTTTCCTGAGGAGCCGGTTTTTGAGTGAGAGGAGCACGGTATCGCCGGTGGTAGGTTTATTTCCTACCTCAAGGCTAGGAAGATGGTGCGTAAGGGTATATCTACCATCTCGTTCGTGTTTGATATCAAGTCGCGGTGCAGATTTTCCATCGGGCCCAGGGTCGAGAGTTCCCGCACGTGTTTCAGACGACTTCCGTATCCTCCCGAGAGGAGATTGAGTTTTGTATTGACATATTGCGTGCACTCGGCTATTTCCATTCTCGCCATACGAATGGCACCGCCGAGTTGAGAGAGTTGAAGGATCGCTTAGAGATTTGCCGAGAAGCGGCTTCATCAGCCTAGTGTTTCTCCCCGGGAGCGCCGATTGTTCGTGAAGAAGAAGGGCGGGACGCCGCGCATGTGTTGATTACTGCACCGAACAAGGTGACCATTAAGAATGATACCCCCTTCCCGTGATTGATGATTTGTTCGACCGATTGCGGTGCGAGATGTTTCTCCAAGATTGATCTGCGATCGGGCTATCATCAGGTGCGAGTCAGAGAGGTGGATGTCCCTAGGACTGCATTCCGGACCCGGTACGGGCATTATGAGTTCAGGGTCATGTCTTTTGGGTTGACCAATGCTCCGACGGTATTCATGGATTTGATGAACCGAGTGTTCAAACCATTTTTGGACACGTTTGTGATAGTGTTCATTGATGATATCTTGGTTTATTCTCGCTCAGAGCAGGAGCATGCGGAGCATTTGGCGATCAGGCTGACAGCTTCTCAGACAGCCAGACGCCAAGTTTTCCAAATGTGAGTTTTGGTTGACTTGATGGCGTTTCTTGGGCATATTGTTGGCCGATGGCATTCGAGTGGATACGCCAAGATCGGCGATCAGACTTGGCCTAGACCTACTACTCCGGCGCAGGTTCGCAGCTTTATGGGCCTTGCAGATATTATCGCGGTTCGTGGAGAAGTTTGCTTTATCTTCGCACCATTGACTAGGCCGACTCGTAAGCGGCCAAGTTTGATGGACCGATGCTTGTGAGCGAGTTTCCGATTCTTGAAGAGAGATCGACGACCGCCCCCGTTCTTACTCTTCCAGAGGGTCCAGATGGTTATGTCGTGTATTGTGATGCGTCAGGCATCGAGTTGGGATGTGTGTTGATGCAGCATGGCAGGGTTATAGCATATGCATCCCGACAGCTGAAGAAACACGAGAGGAACTACCCCACCCATGATTTGGAGTTGGCGGCTGTGATTCACGCTTTGAAGATCTAGAGGCACTATTTGTATGGGGTTCACGTGGATATTTTTACAGACCACAAGAGCCTCCAGTATATCTTCAGCCAGAGGGAGCTGAACTTACGACAGAGAAGGTGGTTAGAGTTGCTTAAGGATTACGATGTTGATATCCTGTACCCGGGAAGGCCAATGTGTGGCGGATGCCTTAGTCGTAGTCGATGGGGAGCCTATCGGATGTGCACTAGAGAGGAGGACATGGTTCGTGATTTGCATTAGTTAGCGAGCCTTGGTGTCCGCTTGATTGATTCCCGATAGCGGTGGGGTTAGAGTTCGTGAGGTTGCCGAGTCTTCCATCGCCGAGGAGGTGAAGAGGCAACGCTCGAGATCCGCTTTGACACGTTATCGTGATACAGCCTCTTCGTGAGGCAAGGGTCCTGAGGTAGCACCGATGGGGTGCTAAGGTTTGAGGGCGTTGTGTGTTCCGGATGTTTCGTGACTTGGAGTTCTGGGAAGCACACACAAGCGTTACTCATCCATCCGAAGTCGACCAAGATGTACCACGACCTTAGATCCGTGTATTGGTGGGATGGCTTGAAGAGACGTTGCGAGTTCGTAGCTCAATGCCCGTGTTGTCGCAGTGAAGGTAGAGCACCGAGGCCCGTGGTTTGTTACGACGATTGAGATCCCGACCGAAGTGGGAGGTAATCAACATGGACTTCATCACAGATTACCTCGCACTCGGAGGAGACATGATTCTATATGTGTTATCGCCGACAGTCGACTAAATCAGCCCACTTTCTTCCCGTCAGACGACTTTTTCTACCGAGGATTATGCCGACTTTACATCCGAGAGATCGTCGGTGCATGAGTCCCTACTCGATCATATCAGGGCAGAGAGCCCGCCACGCTAACTTCGAGGTCCTTCCAGAGGGGTTTAGGGACGCAGTGAGCACGAGCATCGCATTTCATCCACGCATGCACGGACAGCAGAGCGCACTATCCGCACTGCGAGGATATCTGCGAGCCCGTGTTATTGACTTCAGTGGTAGTTGGGAGGATCATTTGCCTCTAGTTGAGTTCGCGTATAATAATAGCTACCACTCCAGATTCGATGGCGCCTTATGAGGCCTTGTATGGGAGGAAGTGCAGATCGCATAGGTTGGTTCGATGTGGGCGAGGTGCGGCTAGTGGGACCAGATTTGGCGCAGCAGTGGATAAGGTGAAGCTTATCCGAGGCGCTATTGATACCGTAGTCGGCGTAAGTCGATGCAGATCATCGCCGTCGACATCCGGAGTTCGCGATTGATGATTGGGTTTTCTGAAGGTCACCCATGAGCGGTGTGATGAGATTCAGAGGAAGGGAAACTCAAGGCGTACATCGGGCCGCTTCGGATTGTCCGCAGGTAGGCAAGGTTGCCTATGAGTTGAATCTGCCGTCCGATCTGGAGGCGGCATCCGGTGTTTCACGATCTATCTTGAGGAGATGTATCGGATCCATCTAGTGGTACACCCGATTGACGATGTCCAGTGACCGAGGGGTTATCGTGTGAGGAGATTCCCATAGCGATAGTCGATCGTCGGGTTAGCGTCTGGACCAAGGACGCGGGCTTCACAAAGTCTTGTGGCGGAACGAGCTCAGGGAGGAGATGACGTGGGAAGCCGAGGAGGACATGAGGCATAAGTATCCTCACCTATTCCCCACACCTCCAGGTAATTCACTTTCCTACTTGTAAATTTTCGTTATCGTTTTTGCCTAAGTGTTGTTTTGTGGTCGTGTGTGGCTTTTGCAAACTGTTTAAGTTATGAAGAACCTTATCGTTATCTGTCTTGGGAAGGAACATTCGGGACGAATGTTTCTAAGGAGGGTAGAATGTTATACCCCGTATTTCCAGAGTATGTACGTAAGGGAATACGTACAAAAAGTTTGGCCTTAAAGTTTAGGCCTTGGACGATTTTTTTTGGGCACAACTCACAAAACGAATAGTTTTCCGACGAAACGTTTCCACAGCTTTCGAAGGGTAAATTCCGGCTATGACATTTCTAATTTTTGCGGATTTTTCCGAGAGACGAAACATTTTGGACCAACGGGAGGGCGACACTTGTCACCCTCCAATTGATGGACTTGAAATCGTCCATTTGGACGAATTAGACTTGGTGTTGCACGTTTTTTGTGCCTTGGCACAAGTCAAGGATTAGGTAGGATATTTTGTGTGCAAGTTGGCCAAGGACACTTGCCCTAATCTTGGCCTTACACTTGCCTAGCACTTGGCTTAATCTTGGCCATCGGTTGGCCACTTCTTGACCTATAAATACCCCTCTTGAGATGAAGAGTTCTTCATCCACAAAAGCTTCCAAGTCTAAAAATCCTCTCCTCTCCCTTTGTAGCCTTTTCGTCCAAACACCTCCCCCTCCCCTTGTGAAGGCCCTTGGCCGAATACCCCCCCCCCCTCTAGCCTAAGTAGTTTGGCCGAGGCCCTCCCCTAGCCTAGCCAAAACCTACCCCCCCTCCCTTGGTAGAAAAGTTACCTTCTTGTATTGTTATAATGCCCAAAATACCCTAGCCCAAATCCCTTAGTACTTAGTAGAAGTTGTGAAGAACTTCTAAGGTTTCTCGAACATACAACTTAGAGCAAAACCTTGCTCAAAGCGCGACTTTATCTAGGATATTATTGGGCTTACCGAGGTAACTAATCCTAACCCTCTTTTGAATTAGAGAATACTTCATTGTTGTAGTATAAGAATAAGTATAAATACTTAGAAGAATATTGCAGATAGAATTGAACATATCACAGAAGGGTTTAAAAGAAGAATAATTGAACTATGCTTATATAGATTTGTTTTCACAATGAGACTTATATAGCTCACCGCAGTAGGAAGTGCTGCCCGACTTTCCGTAGAATTGTGAACCCTCTGTTTAGAATGACCTTGAGTAGTCTTTGATAGATGTCTGTGACTATTATAGGTCGACTCTCAGGCGACATATTCAACTCGCGTGGTTTTCACGGTAAGGTATGTGATTCTTCCTAAAGCATGATATTTTATAATATATATGTAGTACGGTGACGCATACGTGTTAATCGAATAATAACTACGGCAATGTCTTTGACTTAAGCTCGAATAATACTTACGGAATGCCTCACGCTTAAGCTGAATAACACTTACGCAATGCCTCACTACTAAGCCCAATAATAAAGAATCAAAACATTTCAAAAGAATACTGAATCATTTTTAACAGAAGAGAACTAATTGGTTTTTAAAACAGAAGCTTAAGAGTTATACTAGCTTTATGGGAAGTTAAGTATAACCACTTAAGAGTGATAAAAGAAACATGTTGCCTATGTGTTTATAATGCACTTATATTGAATCGTGAAAGAATAATAAGATGGTTTGACAAGTAGACATGATATGATGCTATGTGTGTTAGTGTCTTGTAACGTTTGTATAGGAGAGTATTCTTGTTGTGCTTATGTTGTTTAAAAGATAAGTTGTTATGTTAGTGTACTATCACTCACCTCTTGACATATTACCGGGGGTTAAGCTGCCCTCCGATGCGGGGTAGACTCAGCGATGCAGGACCATGATTCGAGAATACCTCATGCGGTCCAAGGACCTATGCGAGCTACGGAGTTCCAGGTTAGTGATGCGGGGTTACACCTCATGCGGTCTATTTGGCCATGCGGACTACGAGTCCAGGACGATGCCGAGGAGTAGCTACCCTCGATGCGGGGTTATGTACCCTATGCGGGCCTATGTGAGTGGCCTATGCGGACTACGAGTCCAGGATTAGGCTTGCATGGTGATACTACGGGCAATTGGCCTCGCTTGATCATTCGCACCTAGAAAAGACACATACGCTTACCTATTGTTGCTCTTGTTTATGATGTGGCACTATGTGCAGTTCCCTTGGTTGTTTCATACATACTTGCAAAACTAATTTTAAAATAATATGTTTTCATTTAAGTATTTTACAGTTTCATATATTTAGTACTGTAATCGACCTCCTTCGGGCCGCTCATGCCGCAGTAAGGGCAAGGTGTGCTAGATCCACATTCTTAGGATCTCTACGTTGGTGTCGGGAGCTCCATCCTTTTCGGAGGCTCTACTTTTGGGTATGATCTCCCTGTTGTAGATAGTTTTGTACAGTCAGGGTATGGCGGGGCCCTGTCCCGCCATAGTTGTATATTTCCTTAGAGGTCTGTAGTCATGTTGTACAGTATGGGATGTAACTCCTAAAACCATGTTTATAAATATATGCCGAAAGGCGACGTTTTCTCACATAAACTGTGTCTTATTTTATAAACTGTTTCATGTCTTGTTTTATATTTCCGCTGATTACTCTGATGTATGACTACTTGGGTGCCCCGGTAAGGCACCAGTCACGGGCCCCGGAATGGGTCGTGACAGCTAGTTACACAACAACAAGCATAGGCAAGTTACACAACAACAAGCATAGGCAAGTTACACAACAACAAGCATAGGCAAGTTATACTTAACTCAAGGTACTTTCATTTTATATCAAAGTCCGGGTTTTAACCCTAAAGTACTACGTACGTTAAATTCCTTTTAAAGAGATCCATTCCTTTTAGAAAAGTCACCCGATACCCGTAGTATAAAAATAGAGTGACTCACATTATTAGGTAAACCAAAACACTTCTCTTTTTAAAGTCGAGTTACCACATTAAAACCAATGATAAAACCCTTCTTTGTTTTCATAAAGTCGTTATAACTAACTTCCCATAAAACTGTTATAACACTTTATGTTTTAAACCATTTTAAGACAAAACAACGCCTTCTTTTCCCCTAGAGTTCCAGTTTGCCTAATTTCAATTACTCAAGTCTCTTTTTAGAAAAGTTTCATAGTTCAATGTCTTACTTTCTTTTAAAACAATTGAGTAACATATGCCATAAAGTAGTAGGTTATTCTTGTTCATAAATCTTATTAAGCAGCCATGATCTAGGAAATGTAACATCATTTTGTCTCATCTTAGCTTCTATGCAGATGGAGGTTTCTACTGGTTTTAATAATACTTCATTATTCAATACATTTTCCTTTATTAACGCTGCAGTGGTTTGTCGATACACATTCTGATTTCCGAAATCAGTAAAACATTATTCCTTTTAAAACCCACGTACTCATTACTCACGAATGAGGTTTCACACAAAACTCATATTAATTCATTTAAGTTAAGTCTCTTATCTTATAAGATCAAGTCTCTTAACTTCTAAAATTAGTAAACCATTTTCTTTACCTCTCTTAAGACGTTATACCTAACTCCCCATAAAGCTAGTATAACTCTTTTTAAAACCTTTAAACCCAAGTGTTACTCTTCTTTCAAAAATGGTTTCTTAACTCTTGTGACATACTTCAAGTTTCTTATTATTCAAGCTTAAGTCAAAAGACATTTCCGTACAACTACGTTCAATTAGCACACGTACGTCTACCGTACTATATATTATTCAGGCTTAAGTCAAAAGACATTGCCGTACAACTACGTTCAATTAGCACACGTACGTCTACCGTACTATATATTATTCAGGCTTAAGTCAAAAGACATTGCCGCACTATATATATCTTCCTTTAAAATATCATGCTCAAGAGTATAGGAAGAATCACATACCTCGCGACGATTATCGACTATAAGCAAAACGCCCACTGGCTATAACCCGCTAGCCTTGTCCACCTTCTAAGTAGCACATGCTACTTGCAAAACATTCAACCAATAAAGGTTATCACCATCAGAATACGCCCCATGTAAGTACGCTTAACTTCTACTTATATTCTTCCTCAAGTGATTTCACTCAATCCTTTTCAGAATATCCTTCTATTACGCTCAATACTCTTCTATGAATCTTATATTCATTTCTACTATTTACGTATGTAATTTCCAATTACAATAGAAGGATTGTATTTACCTCGATGAGCCCAAAATTATCCGAGTTTAAAGTCGCTCCTGAGCAACGCTTAGCTCCTACTCCGAGTGCTCCAATCCGCTCCAAACAACCCTTAGAAGTTCTAACCAACTTCTACTTAAATACTTCAACTATCAATGAAGATTTTCCTTTTTAGTGGCTAAAGAAAGTATAATAGTATTTTCTAGGCTTTTGTATAAGTGTAACCTTGGGAATACTACAAGGTATTTGGGCCAAGGTATTTGGGCATTATAACAATACTAGGAGAGTATTTCTATACCACAACAAGGGGTATTATACGAAAACAACTAGGCTAAGGGGGGGAGACCCTCTCGGCCAAGCTTCTCAAAAAGTGGGGAGGTCCTCTTGGACGAAAGATCAAGAGGGCGGGAGTATTGTGAGACTTAGAAAGATTGCTCAAGTTTGGATGAAATAACTCTTCAACAAGGGGGGGTATTTATAGGTCAAGAAATGGCCAACCAATGGCCAAGATTCTTCCAAGTGTTAGGCAAGTGTAGGCTAGGATAAAGCCACGTGCACCTTATCCATCTACCACACCAACTTGCACAAAATATCCTACCTAACCATGCCACCTATTTCGTCCAATACCGCTAAAGTCACGGCTAATGTGAGGTGACACTTGTCACCCTCCCGTTGGTCCAAAATGTTTCGTTTCTAAAAATCCGCAAAATTATAAATGACATAGCCGGAATTTTCCTTCGCAAGTTTAGTAAAACGCTTTGTCGAAACGATTCTATTCTGCACTTGTGCCCAAATTTCGAACTTGCCAAATCTTTAAGGCTCAAATTTTATACGCACGCCTCACGCATATACTGGAAATACGGTATAACAATGGCGACTATGCCTTCACGATACGGTTGTATCATGATACTGGTTGTGATCGGGTGCCCGCCGATTCGCGACCGTCGCCTTTCACGTGGCCACGCCGGAGCTATGGAGGCTGACTGCCACGTGCACTCGCCTTCACAGCGATATGGTTGTACAATATTTGATGCGGTGATCAGTAGTTATACTTGCCGTCACGGTTTTATTGACACTGGTGGGACACGGTGTTCACATATACTCGCCAGTGTTGTTATATCATAGGCTAATGAGGCGAAGAATTCCACCACGGGCATGAGTGATGATTTGGAGGCGCAGACACGACTTGATACGGCTTATATGTGGTGCTTGTTTGGTTATCATAGTTTGCTATTATACGCTCGCTATGATTTCATTCTGATATGATTTCTGATTACGCATACTGGTACTGATTTGATCGCCAGACCTCGAGCCGCGTCACGTTCATTATCCGGTAGAGTCGATCCCCGCTTATAGGATCACCTTCACATCAACATATTCGAGGCTTATGGCTCTTCTTGAAGTTGCATTTGTAGTTAGAGTGTGTGAGTTGCTTGGCTGGCGGAATTGTCAGGTCAAGTTGTCAGAAATATCTTAGGATGTGTTAAAGTGGTAAGGATTGCATTCAAATGTCTATACATATATATATATATTGAAAGCTGAAGGCATTTGGTTGCCTATTTTCTTTATCTTGATCCATGTCTATTTAAATGTTTAAGTTTTTATTTCGGCTGTTTTCTCGATGTTGTATCACTAGGGTGCCGGTAAGGCACCGATCACGGGCCCGAACGGTCGTGATACCGCCTAAAGTTACCAAAGGACCTTGCTGCTCGCCTCTTCTACCGATCTTGGTTAACCCGTCGATCTCACGTTTCTCGGCTTTAGCATAAGCTCAGACGCAGCCATGCTCATGCCCGATCAAGAGCTACTCTTGCACAACCTTTGTCACGACCAATCGCCCGTGGATCGTGCCTTACCGGGCACCCTAGCGATACAACATCAGAGAAAATCAGCGTAAAAAAAACATAAACATAAAACAATAAATATTATAAATAAACATGCCAACCAAAACATTTTCCGATTATATATACATAAAAACCCGAACGCTTATCCTTTTTACAAACTCGCCACAACAAGATTTCATGCACTCTAAGAAGTGATAACAACTATGACGGACAGGCCCCGCCATACCTCAATGTACAAGAACCTGCTGCACTGTGGTAACATACCAAAAGATAAGCCTCCAAGAAACGGGGCTTCCAACACGCTAATTGTGATCCTATGGCGAGGATCCACAACCGGTACTTCTACTCGCGGATGAACGCAGCCTCAAGCGAGGTCGATAACAGTACCAAGTATGTGAAATGAAATATCAGAATGAAATCATGACAGACTATATCAAACAGAGACATGTATGATAACCAAAGTACGCTTACAACATAAAAGTAGTCATGTCGTCGACTCACGCCTCAAAGTCATCCTCATGCCCGTGGAACTCCTTCCTCACCGCAGCGATCTAGGAAATTGTGGAATACGTGTCTCGCCCATCCCATGGGACTCGATAAAGAACCAGTGGAATACGTGTCTCGGCCCATCCCACGGGACTCGATAAAGAATCAAGTGGAATACGTGTCTCGCCCATCTCGGGACTCGATAAAGAATCAGGTGGGATACGTGTCTCGGCCCATCCCATGGGACTCGATAAAGAATCAGGTGGAATACGTGTCTCGGCCCATCTCGTGGGACTCGATAAAGAATCACTCATAACAAATCAGCCGGCCCTCCATCGAGAGACGCGGTAGCACAGAAATACAACACTTGCACAACAAAGGCTATCACCACAAGCATAGGCAAGTTCATCATACTCATGGACTTATATTTTATTACAACAAATCCGGGTTTTAACCCCAAAGTACCACATACATTAATTCTTTTCAAAAGATTTGTTTCTTTCACAAAAGTCACACGATATCTGTAGTATGAAAATAGAGTGACTATCTTTTTAAGTAAACCAAAACACTTCCCTTTGTAAAATCAAGTAACGACATTATTTTCCAAACGTTCAAGTTTGCCTAATTTCAAATGCTCAAGTCTCTTATTTTAGAAAGGTTTCATAACTCATAGTTTTAATCTCTTTTAAAACAATTGAGTAACATAAGTCTTATGTGTGAGCCGTTTATTCTTGTTTATAACAATCTTGTTACAGCAGCCATGATCTAGGAAATGTAATACAATTTTGTCTTATCTTAGCTTCTATGCAGATGGAGGTTTCTACTGGTTTTAATAACAATTAGTCAATACATCTCCTTTATTAACGCTGCAATGGTTTGTTCGATACTTATTCTCATTTCCGAAATCAGTAACACATTATTCTTTAAAAGCCAAGTACTCATTTCTCACGAATGAGGTTTCACAACTTTTTAACAAAATTCATAGTCCTTAACATTTCATAAAACGTCATTTATAAGTTAAGTCTCTTATCTTCAAGACAACAACAAGTATTCTTTTAGAACCCAAAGAACTTACTCTTTTCAAAACAAGTAACCTATACTTAAAATCAAGTTACTTCTCTTTTTCCGAAAACAAGTCGTTATAAGTCAAGTCTCTTATCTTTCAAGATCAAGTTTCTTAACTTTCAAAATTAATAAACCATTCTTTTACCTACATAGAGTCGTTATAACTAACTTCCCATAAAGCTATTATAACACCCTATGTTTTGAACCAACCAAACTCATTTAGCACACGACGCTCACCGTACTACATAGTTTACAAAACATCATGCTAGAAAGGATAGGAAGAGGTTCACATACCTCGCGACGATTATCGACAAATAGCAAAACGCTCCAAGTACTTCAACCCGCTTCATTACTCCTAAGCCAAGTAGATCACGCCACACGTAGTACTCCACCTAAAACGGTCATAGTACTTTTATCAAACCTTTCTTACCATGAAGACTTATACCAATAAAAAGCCCTCTAATTCTACGGAAAATTAAAGACTTCCGCTTTTACTCACTTTTCCATCTTTCTCCAAGGCCCGATAACCGTAATATATATACCATATATATATAAGGCGTAATAATTAAACAACATAAAGAGGGGATTACACGCCCAAACGGTAACGCGGTTTACTATCACGCCCATAACAACAATAAGTAAAAGAAGGGATTACGCCCAACCAGAACGCGTTTACTATCACGCCCATAACAACAATAAGTAAAAGAAGGGATTACGCGCCAACCGTAACACGTTTACTATCACGCCTTCATAACAATACAATAATTAAAAAGGGCATCACACGCCCAAACTAACGCGATTGAAAAATCTTCCCCAATGTAAATGTAAATACACCCAATGTAAATACGATCCAAAGTAAATACGGTCCAAAGTAAATACAAATTCTTAAGTTGGGGTCCTTGGCCAACTTTGTCCATTTTACTTATCCAATTTACTCATTAGTCATCCAACTTATATTTCCATTCTTAATATAAGTTATAGTTACTTTGTTAATTACTTCTTCACAAGTAAGATACGTTTTTACCATTTTAATGGAAAACGGCCAATCCTTTCTTTTAACAAGTTAACAAGATCCAACTCTTCCAAACTTTACTCCATATATTATTTACTCCATAATATACTTATAATATATGTATAATGACCAAATCACAAGAGGTTAAGATTTACTACCTCAAATAGCCCAAAATCTATCCAAGAACTTAATGTCGCTCCAAGCAAGTCTTAGCTCCAAATCTTTACGTTCCAATCTGCTACAAGCAACCCATAGAAGCTCCTAACCATTCTCTTCAAGATTCAACTCCAAAAAGTGAAGAACACTTAGGGTTTTTGTTCATGGAGCTCTCGGCCAAGGTGAAGTTTAGAGGTTAGGGGTGTGAAATCTTTTCCAACTCTTGGTACACAATCTTCCTAACACCTTAGGGAAGAACACTTAAGAGTTTAAGAATTGTTGGACAAATTTAGCTCAAGAAAAGGGCTCAAAAAGGAGAGCAAGGTCAAGGGAGAAGGGAGGGAATTTCTTGTCTTGAAATGGTTAAGTTTGGGAGATTTCATCAACTAGTAGTGCATATATAGGACAACCAAGGGCTAGGATGAAGGCAAGTGTGTGGTTGAGATTGGGGACAAGTGTGTGTGGGCCCCACAAGCCACTTGTCCAACTAAAAATATCTTGCAAGACAAGGCCACTTGTCTTGCCATTTGTTAGCAAATTTCGGCCAAGAGCCACCTAGGGGGGTGACACGTGTCGCCCTCCTACTCGTCCAAAATATTTCATCTTCCGAAAATATCCATAAAGGCCAAAATCTCGAAAACAAAGTGGGCCCCACAAAATCAGAATTTCTCCCGTGGGCCCCACGTGACCAATTCCGGAAATAAAATTCCATAATTCTAATATAATTCAAGAAGTCCGAATACCAAATCTGGGAATCCAATTCCCATCAACGAACATTTTCCTTTACAAAAACCGGAAACTTTTCCGTCGAAAAATCACGTCTCTCTTTCTTTCAAATATTAATGTCGTATTCTCGTACGTACGTCCTCACATACATACCCTGGAACTACGGGGTGTAACACCTTTCTTAGATATTCATCAAGGCCCGCGATAAATCAATACATAAAATACTCTCTGGTTGCTAAATCCATAGCTAGAAACCGGGTCGTCTCTTTGCAATCCATACTTCGCCATCGTCGCGAATCGGCGTTCAACTATCATGGCCGCAGAGGGAATCGCCGCCGTAAGCTAAATTGGGCCGGGCGACGTCGCGAACTCCCGAATGAAGCACCACCCTGTGATGATTGGGCTGTGCCTCGTAACCTCTCGTGCTCAACTCGCATCACTGGTCGCTTGCCTTCTCTGCCCGGCCGCTTTACGCGAGGCATGCAGGTGGAAAGAAATACGTTAGAGGTCCAACTTATAACACGCCTCTAAGCACGATCTCGAGTGAGAAGAATGGAAACCAATCCTAAATATCCTATAGCCTCACGATTATTGGTGGTGCACAACACACCGATAATCAAGACTTACTAGATACGGCCTGTAGACACTTTCCGAGGATTAATCGCTCGATACCACTTTTGTCACGACCCAACCGTGCGGATCGTGCCTTACCCGCACCTAAGTAGACATACATCGAGTAATCACGAACATAAAACCGAATATGAAATAATAGGAAGTGTAAACAGCTTTTTCATAAAAGTTGCCTTTACAGATATATATATAAAAACTTAAATCCGAACAGTTACATCCCTTTTACAAACTCTGCCCACAACAGTACTACAAACCTCTAAGAATGATAACAACAATGGCGGGACAGGGCCCCGCATACCCCTGAATGTAAATACCTACAACGACAGGGGACTATACCACTGATAAGCCTCCGGAGAAACGGAGTTTCCCAAAACGCTGAACTGTGATCCTAAGAGCGAGGATCGACGACTGGTGTACCTCTACCTGCGGCATGAACGCAGCCCCCGGCGAGGTCGATAACAGTACCAAGTATGTGAAATCAAAATATCGTAAATGAAATCATAGTAGTCTATATAAAGCAGGAGACATGTATGATAACCAAACTACAGTTCACAATAAATAAGCAGACATGTCAAGTCAGGGACTCATGCCCTCAAAGTCATCACTCAAATACAACTATGGGTCTCACGCCCACCACATCAATCATGCCCGTGGAATACCTTCCTCACCGCATCTATGATATAAAAGCACCACATGAACACGTGTCCCACGAGTCATAATAAAACCGCACGGGGTAAATGCGAAGGCATAGCCGACTACTAAAACCCACGCACCAACAAGGTCATAAATCGTATCATGAGATCTGTCTGACCGCCACATGATCGGTTGGCCACTTGCCCGCAGTATCTAATGTGCGCGTCTAGTCCTGGAACTTCCCGCAGCTCCGCATAGGCCACTCCAATGGCCCGCATGAGGTATTCCTCGCATCGAGGGTAGCTACTCCCCGGCAACGTCCTGGACTCGCAGTCCGCATGGCCACATAGACCGCATGACCATAAAGGCCGCACACTAACCTGGAACTCCCGTAGCTCCGCATATGCCACACAGACCCGCATGAGGTATTCTCGAATCATAGGTCACACAGACCCGCCTGAGTCTACCCCGTGACGGAGGCGACAACCCCGGAATCATGTCAAGAGGTGAGTGATATAATACTAACATAACAGCTTATCGTTAAACAACATAAGCACAACAAGGGAAACCCCTTTACACAAACATCACAAGATACTAACACACGTAGCATCCTAACATGTTTACTTATCAAATCAACAAGAAAGTATTACAAGGCTATCACAACCAATACAATCAAGTTATTCACACAAGGTACTTTCTACTTTATGTTAACAAGTTCGGGTTTTTATCCCCAAGGTACTTCATACATTAACCCTTTAAAAGATCTGTTTCTTTCACAAAAGTCACACAATACCCGTAGTATAAAAATAGAGGGACTATCTTTTTAAGTAAACCAAAACACTTCTCTTTGTAAAATCAAGTAACAATATTCTTTCCAAACGTTCAAGTTTGTCTAATTTCAAATACTCAAGTTTCTCATTTTCGAAAGGTTTCGTATTCCATAGTTTTAATCACTCAATGATATAATTCTCCTTAAAACAATTTGAGAAACATATGCCTTATATGTGAGTAGGTTATTCTTGTTTATAACAATCTTGTTACAGCAGCCATGATCTAAGAAATGTAATATCATTTTGTCTCATCTTAGCTTCTATGCAGATGGAGGTTTCTACTGGTTTTAATAATACTTTATTAGTCAACACATTTCCATTTATTAGCGCTGCTGTGGTTTGTTCGATACTTATTCTGATTTCTGAAATCAGTAAAACATTATTCCTTTTAAAAACCAAGTACTCATTACTCACGAATGAGGTCTCACACTTTTTAACAAAATTCAGATTAATTCAATTAAGTCAAGTCTCTTATCTTTTAAGACCAAGTCTCTTAACTTCTAAAATCAATAAACCATTCTTTTTATCTCTCTTAAGTCGTTATACCTAACTTCCCATAAAGCTAGTATAACTCTTAAGCTTTTAAAACCAAGTATTATTCTTCTTTCAAAAAGGATTCTCAATTCTTTTGAAATACTTCAAGATTCTTATTATTCGTGCTTAAGTCAAAAGACATTGCCAGAAACTACGCTCGCTTAACACACGTCGCCTACCGTACTATATATATATTCTTTAAAATATCATGCTCAAGAGGATAGGAAGAATCACATACCGCGACGATTATCGACTATTAGCAAATAGCTCCAAAGATCAGAATCCGCTAGCCTTTTCCACCCTTCGAGTAGAATATGCTACTCGCAAAGATTCAACCTATAACGGTTATACAAGTCTATCAATGTCTAGACTACTCGGTAGAATAAATCTAGATACAAGATTCTACGGAAAATTGGGCAAGACTTCCTTACCCACAAACTTCACAAGTCTCATCAGAATACAATCCTATGTAAGTACAACAATTCCTTCTTATATACCTTCCTTGTATATAACTTATACTTAATTCTTATACTTCAATAGTATGTAAACTTAATTACAATAGGAGACAAGATATTTACCTCGATAAGCCCAAAATTATCCAAGTTTAAATGTCGATCCCGAGCAACGCTTAGCTCCTACTGGCGCCCAACCCGCTCCAAACAACCCTTAGAAGTTCTACGCAACTTCTTCTTAATACTTCAACCGGCCATGAAGATTTTCCTTGTGGTTTCGGTTTGAGACTAAAAGGACATAAGGTAGTATTTTCTGCTCTACGATAGAAGTAACTTTGGAATACAACAAGGTATAAAGGCTAAGGTATTTTGGAATAGTAACAATACTTGAGAATACTTTTCTACCAAGGGGGTGTATTTATACGAGACAACTCAAGAGTGGGGTTTGTGTCTCGCCCAAGGGCCACTCAAAGGGGAAGGGGAGCTCTTTTGGACGAGACCTTCACTACAAGGAGGAGGATTTCAGACTTTAGAAATTATTTTAGGATGAAGAAGTCTTCAGCTGGGGGTATTTATAGGGAAACCAATGGTCATGATCAAGCCAAGTGGGGGGCAAGTGGAGGGCCAAGATTTGCCCAAGTGCCCCCTATCCCTACTCCACAATTCCCTCACAACATTGACCCATGATTTAGGCACAAAACAAGGCACAAAACAAGGCACCAATCGGCCAAGAATCCGCCAACCTTGAGGGTGACAAGTGTCGCCCTCTCGTTGGTCCAAAATATTTCGTCTCTCGGAAAAATCCGCAAAAATTATAAATGACATAGCCGTATTTTTCCCCTCGCAAGCTTTGTAAAACGTTTCATCGAAAAACGATTCTTTTCGGTTGTTGTGAACAAATATTTTCGATCCTTGCCTATCTTAAGGCTAAAACTTCCGTACGTACGTCCTTACGTACATACTCCGGAAATACGGGGTATAACAGTTGGGGAGCCTGTCAGAGGTACAACCAGAGAGACAGGACATGATCCGTCAGATCCACCAGCTAGCGAGCCTTGGGGTTCGTTTGATCGATGCCGACGATAGTGGGGTACGGGTTCGTGAGGTTGTCGAGTCTTCCATCGTTGATGAGGTAAAGAGGCGACAGTTTGAGGACCCAGTGTTGGTACGGTATCGAGATGCATCTCTTCGGGAGGAGAAGAGTCTATTCAAGGTAGCGCCTGATGGGGTGCTAAGATTTGAGGGCCGGTTGTGTGTTCCCGATGTGACAGGACTTCGTCAGCAGATTCTGGGGGAGGCACACAGTGCTCGTTATTCTATTCATCCGGGGTCGACCAAGATGTACCATGACCTCAGATGTATGTATTGGTGGGATGGCCTGAAGAGGGACGTGGCAGGTGTTGTTGCACAATGTCCTAATTGCCAGCAGGTCAAGGTCGAGCACCAGAGGCCTGGTGGGCTATTGCAGGCTATTGAGATTCCGACATGGAAGTGGGAGGTGATCAACATGGACTTTGTTACAGGGTTACCTCGTACTCAGAGGAAGTACGACTCCATTTGGGTTATTGTTGACAGGCTGACGAAATCATCCCATTTCCTTCCAGTCAGGACGACGTTTTCGGCTGAGGACTATGTCAGATTGTACATCAGAGAGATTGTGAGACTGCACGGAGTCCCTGTGTCGATTATATCAGATAGAGGAGCCCAATTTACGGCTAACTTCTGGAGGTCTTTCCAGAAGGGATTAGGACACAGTGAGTCTCGATGACATTTAATCCTCGGTCGACGGGCAGGCAGAGCGTACTATCCAGACACTTGAGGATATGCTGCGAGCCTGCGTGATTAATTTCAGGGGTAGCTGGGAGGATCATTTGCCTCTTGTGTAGTTTTCTTATAACAACATGTCACGACCCGAACCCGGGCCCGTGACTGGTGCCTTACCCGGGCACCTAAGTAGACATACATCAGAGTAACCAGCGGAATATAAAAGCAAGACATGAAATAATTATGAAATGAGAAACAGTTTATCCAAGAAAAGATTGTCTTTCGGCATGTATATATACATCATGAGTGAACAATTACATCCCAAATTTACAACAGGACTACAGACCTCTAGGAAAGTAAACAACTATGGCGGGACAGGGCCCCGCCATACCCTGAATGTACATAAAGCTACAATGGCAGGGAGATCATACCCAAAAGACAAGCCTCCGGAGAAACGGGGCTTTCCTAAAAGCAGGAACGGTGATCCTAGGAGCGGGGATCAACAACAGGAGTGTCACGACCCGAACCCGGGCCCGTGACTGGTGCCTTACCCCGGGCACCCTAGTGATACAATCATCAGAGTAATCAGCGGAACATAAAACAAGACATGATATAATATGAAATGTGAAACAGTTATCTGAGAAAACTCGCCTTTCGGCATATATATATAAACTTAAAACCGAAACGTTACATCCTTTTACAACTCGCCACAACAAGATTTCTGCACTCTAAGAATGATATGACAACAATGGCGGGACAGGGCCCCGTCATACCCCTGAATGTAAGTACCTACACTGACAGGGGACTATACCTACTGATAAGCCTCCGGAGAAACAGAGCTTCCCAAACGCTGAACTTTGATCCTAAGAGCGAGGATCGATGACTGGTGTACCTCTACCTGCGGCATGAACGCAGCCCCCCGAAGGAGGTCAGTACAACAGGTACCAAGTATGTGAAACTGAAAATACTATAAATGAAATCATAGTAGTCTATATAAAGCAGGAGACATGTATGATAACCAAACTACAGTTCACAATAAATAAGCACATGTCAAGTCGTGACTCACGCCTCCAAGTCTTCACTAAATATAACTATGGGTCTCACGCCCACAACATCAATCATGCCTGGAATACCTTCCTCACCGCCAGTATGATATAAAGCACCAAGGAATACATATGAACACCGTGTCCCACCGTGTCATAATAAAACCGCACGGTAAGTACGAAGGCATAGCCGACTACTAAAACCTACGCATCAACAGGTCATAAATCAGACATGAGATCTGTCTGCACCGCCACATGATCGGCCGCCACTTGCCCGCAGATCTAATGCGCGCTGCCTAGTCCTCGAACTTCCCGCACTCGCATAGGCCACTCACATAGGCCCACACGAGGTATTCCTCGACGAGGGTAGCTACTCCCGCAACGCCCCGACTCGCACCGCATGGCCACATGTAACCGCATGACCATAAAGGCCGCGACACTAACCTGAAACTCGTAGCTCCGCATAGGTCCCCGACCCGCATGAGGTATTCTCGAATCATGGTCCTGCATCACCGAGTCTACCCCGCAGACGGAGGCGCTTTAACCCCTAATCATGTCAAGAGGTGAGTGATTGTCACGACCCGAACCCGGGCCCGTGACTGGTGTCTTTTCCCGGGCACCCAAGTAGACATACATCAGAGTAATCAGCGGAACATAAAACAAGACATGGAATAACAAGAAGTGTAAAACAAGAATTGAGAAAACTTGCTTCGGCATATATATAAATCAACTTAAAACCGAACATTACATCCCATTACAACTCGCCACAACAAGATTCATGCACTTCTAAGAATGATATGACAACAATGGCGGATGGCCCGCCATACCTCGAATGTAAATACCTACAACGACAGTGACTATACCATCGATAAGCCTCCGAGAAACGAGATTTCCAAAACTGAATCGCGATCCTAAGAGCGAGGATCAACATCGGTGTACTCTACCGCGGCATGAACGCAGCCGGCGAGGTCGATAACAGTACCAAGTATGTGAAATTGAAAATATCAGAATGAAATCATAGCGCTATATAAAATAGAGACATGTATGATAACCAAACTACGATCACAATAAATAAGCAAATATGTCAAGTCGTGACTCACGCCCTCAAAATCATCACTCAAATATAACTATGGGTCTCACGCCCACAACATCAATCATGCCCGTGGAATACCTTCCTCACTGCCGGCAGTCTATGATATAAAAGTACCAAGGAATACACATGAACACCACGTCCCACCTGTGTCATCATAAAACCGTACGGGGTAAGTACGAAGGCATAGCCGACTACTAAAACCCACAGTACAAACAAGGTCATAAAATGTATCATGAGTTCTGTCTATACCGTCACATGATCAAAGCTGGCCACTCGCCGCAGATCTAATGCGCGCGCTAGCCTCGAACTTCCCGCACTCCGCATAGCCACTCCAATGGCCCGCATGAGGTATTCCCGCATCGAGGGTAGCTACTCCCAGATCCGCTCGACTCGCACCGCATGGCCACATGCACCGCATGACCATATAGGCCGCACACTAACTCGAACTCGTAGCTCCGCATAGGTCCCCGGGACCCACACGAGGTATCCTCGAATCATAGTCACACAGATCGCTGAGTATTACCCCGCACGGAGGCACTTAACCTCCGGATCATGTCGAGGTGGTGGTACAATACCAACATAACGGCTGATAGTTAAACAACATAAGCGCGATCGAGGGAAAACCCCTTTACACAAACATCACAAGATACTAACACACGTAGCATCCTAACATGTTTACTTATCAAACCAACAAGAAAGTATTACAAGGCTATCACAAACCAACACAATCAAGTTATTCACATAAGATACTTTCTACTTTATGTTAAACAAGTTCGGGTTTTTTTTCCCAAAGTACTTCATACATTAACTCTTTTAAAATATCCGTTTCTTTCACAAAAGTCACACAATACCCGTAGTATAAAAATAGAGTGACTATCTTTTTAAGTAAACCCAAACACTTCCTTTTGTAAAATAAGTAACCACATTATTTTCCAAATGTTCAAGTTTGCCTAATTTCAAATGCTCAAGTTTCTCATTTTCGAAAGGTTTCGTAGTTCATAGTTTTAATCACTTAATGATGTAATTCTCCTTTAAAACAATTGAGGAACATATACCTTATATGTGAGTAGGTTATTCTTGTTTATAACAATCTTATAACAGCAGCCATGATCTAGGAAATGTAATATCATTTTGTCTCATCTTAGCTTCTATGCAGATGGAGGTTTCTACTGGTTTTAATAATACTTGATTAGTCAATACATTTCCCTTTATTAGCGCCGTGGTCTGCTCGATACTTATTCGATTTTCAAATCAAGAAACATTATTCCTTTTAAAAACCAAGTACTCATTACTCACGAATGAGGTTTCACATTTTTTAACAAATTTCAATTAAGTCAAGTCTCTTATCTTTTAAGATCAAGTCTCTTAACTTCTAAAAATCAGTAAACCATTCTTTTTTACTTCTCTTAAGCCGTTATACCTAACTTCCCATAAAGCTAGTATAACTCTTAAGCTTTTAAAACCAAGTATTCCTCTTCTGTTAAAAATGATTCAGTATTCTTTTGAAATACTTCAAGATTATTCAGGCTTAAGTCAAAAGACATTGCCGTAATTATTATTCAGGCTTAAGTCAAAAGACATTGCCGTAATTATTATTCGCTTAACACACGCACGCCTACCGTACTATATATACTTTAAAATATCATGCTCAAGAGTATAGGAAGAATCACATACCTCGCGACGATTATCGACTATTAGCAAACGCCCAAAGCATCAGAGTCCGGCTAGCCTTTTCCACCCTCCGAGTAGAATACGCTACTCGCAGTACTTCAACCTATAACGGTTATACAAGTCTCTCAAAGTCTAGACTACTCGGTAGAATATTCTTAAGCAGTAGGTTCTCTATTTACGGAAAATCGGGCAGCACTTCCCTACCCGTCAAACTTCACAAGTCTACTGTAATACAGTCCTATGTAAATACAGTTCAATTCTCTTCTTATATACTTTCCTTGTATATACCTTATACTTAATTCTTATACTTCAATAGTATATACTCAATTAAAAAAGGGATACAAGATATTTACCTCGATAAGCCCAAAATTATCCAAGTTTAAATGTCGATCCTGAGCAACGTTTAGCTCCTACACTGGGCGCTCCAACCCGCTCCAAACCACCCTTAGAAGTTCTACGCCACTTCTACTTAATACTTCAACCGGCTATGAAGATTTTCCTTAGGGTTTTGCCATGATAAAGGACATAAGGTAGTATTTCCGGGCTCTACGTATAGAGGTAACTTTGGAATACTACAAGGTATACGGCTAAGGTATTTTGGGTATAGTAACAATACTTGGAGAGTATTTCTACCAAGAGGGGGGGGTACCTCTCGGCCACACCACTAGGAGGGGGGGGTGTCTCGGCTAGAACACCACAAAGGGGAGAGGGTGGTTTCGCCAATGCCTTTTCAAGGGGAGGATGGCTTGACGAACACAACACAAAGGGAGGAGGATTTTAGGCTTGGAAGGTTTGATTTGTGGATGAAGAACTCTTCATCAAGAGGGGTATTTATAGGACTTTTGGGCTAGGATGAAGCCAAGTGCAAGGCAAGTGTATGGTGGGATTTGCCCAAGTGCACCCTAACCTACTCCACAAAACATCGACCCACGTTTTAAGCCCCAAAACCATGTTGATCGCCCGCGAGTCGCCCACTTGTCGCCACTCGAGGTGACAAGTGTCACCCTCCCGCTGGTCTAAAATGTTTCGCCTCTCTAAATATCCGCAAAAATAATAAATGACATAGCCGGAATTTTCCCGCCGCAGTTTTGTAACACGCTTCGCCGGAAACCATTCGCTTTGTGAGTTGTGCCCAAAAATCGCCCTAGGCCTAATCTTTAAGGCTAAACTTCTACGCACGCCCACGCATATACCGGAAATACGGGTATAACATTCTCCTCTTAGAAACATTCGTCCCGAATGTTCCTTCTTAGTCTCAAAACAAACATGCGCCAAAGATAGTCTTCACCGCTATACTTACGAAAACAATCATGCCACCGCCACAATACAACACGCCGCAAATACTTACATCCAAGTCCACGCGAATCACCTCCATCATCTACAAAACTCCCACCCAAGGGCTAAAAGATACTCCTTCAGACCTTCTCTTTACAAAAGCAATGATCACATCTATGTTCTTAACACATGCTCGCTTCTTCCCTTACTCGTCGTGCACTCGCCAGACACTCGAACTCTTTCTCATAACTTATCAAATTTCTCGCCATCGCTTCGCTTTCCAAAACTCGGGTTACTACCTCTAACTTGGTCAGCATTAACTGGGAACACTTCTAGAGGGATCTCCGACACTCTTCCGAACATAGCAACATGAAAGATCGGACGACGCTTCCTACGCCGGACGACAATACTAACATATAGGAAACCCGCCTACTCTTCACATAATCAAAAGGCCCAAAGTAACTCGCTAAGTTTCTCTATTTTCCAAAACTCGTCACACTTCCGGTGGTACCTTCGAGAAGACTCCACCGCCAACTCAACTCTGCCGCCGCCGATTATCCGCACGACTTATGTTGTGTCTGTGCTGCCGATTACCTCTCCTGGATAGGCTTCACCCTATCCACATCCCGCCAAATAAATATGAACCAACTATCTCGCACTTTGCCAACATCGAACCAATCGACCAAGAACTTACAATTCCGCCCATACAAGGCGCCATAAGGCAACATCCGAATACTGAAATGGTAGCTAAAAACACTCCTCAACAGAGGCAACAATCCTTCTGACTACCCTGAAATCAAAACACTGGCCCGAGGATGAATGCGATACGGAGACTCACCGGAGTTCCTACTCTGCCTGGTAAAACTCCCAGAAAAAGAAATGGCCATAACCTGGGCTTCACTGTCTGTCATAAGGTGAAAGCAGGCACCTCGTGCAGCCTTACAACCTTCCTGATATAATCATCTCGCATAACCCACTGCCGAGTACACGGCCCTGACTGAAAGACAAGATGGGCTGACCTTATCGGCGCGATTATTAGTCGAACGCATCCACGAACTCGTACGATGGTTAACTAAACTTGGGCCTAACACCCTCGTGACCCTACCACCTGGCGGGACCACCCCGAACTGACCCCACCACCAAACAGGCTGCGGGTTGACCCGCGGCATGACCTCAACCCGACCCACTTTCGCGCAAAACACTTGCTCCCCGATCTGGAACAATCTCACTAATCAAGTTACGAAAACCTAGCGGTCTTTTTAGCTCAACTACCCTCTTTCATTCACACTACTCAGGGGCTTATCCCACAACCATAGCTCACGTGTACTATGCACTCCGATAAGGGTCAAACATAACTAAATCTTTTTACTAGAGATGGCCTTGCCTCTAAGGTCTCCACGTATAAAACTCTAAGGCTCACACTTTCCTTACCCCAATCTTACCCGGTTAACTAACCACGATTTCTAATCACAACTAACACAATGCTATCTGAACATAACATTTAAGGCATACTCATCTTATCATACGTACAAATCTCTACAGGGTTAAGGATCTACCAGATTCATCGCTTCACTCCTCTCGCTGCTCTAATCAATCCTGCCTGGTTGGGCGCATATCTAGGGAAGGTGACGAACTAGCCACTGATCCTGAAGGCTGAGTCCTCCTACTAGCATCCTTCCTACTAGGACATCCTTTTGACACATAGCCCTGACGGCCGCAGGCAATACAAGTACCAACAAAAGACGACATTCCCCGGGATGACGTCTGCCACACTGTGAATACTGAGGAAAATCGAACCTACCGCTAGAACTTACGTATAGCTGTGGATCAGAAGCCCTGGAGCTCTGACCAACTCCGGCATACCTCGAACATCCTCGAACCCCGCGGAGGACCACTCAGACCGGCGAGGTGCATATCTAATCACGCGGCGGGTTCGCCTCGAAAGTCACCGGCGACCTTTGCTCGCCCTCTTCGCCCTCGTTAACCCGCCGATCTCACGTTTCTCGGCTGCGTGCATAAGCCCGCATACAAAGCCATGCTCAAGCCTAATCAAGAATTACTCCCGCACGACCTCTTAGATATTCATCAAGACTCGCGGACATCGGTATACTCTCGTAGCCAAATCCATAGCTAGTAATGTGGTCGCTTTTGCAATCTATATTCTCCGCTCCTGGCCGTGGAACCAAGGTTCATATATCATGGTCGCAGAGGCACCGCCGCCGTGCTAAACTCTGCTGGTGCGACGAGCGTAACTCCCGAATGAAACACCACCCTAGGTGATGATTGGGCTGTGCCTAGTAACCCTCTCAGATTTACTCGCAGCTCCCTCGGCTGCCTTGCCCTTCTGGGCCCGGGTTGCCTTACGCGGAGGCATAACGGTAAGGGAAAGAAATACGTTAGAGGGGTCCAACTTATAACATAGTTCTAAGGCACGATCTCAGAGTGAGAAGAATGGAAACCAATCCTAAATATCCTATAGCCTCCTGATTATTGGTGTGGTGCACAACATACCGATAATCAAAACTCTACTGGATACGGTCTGTAGACACTTTCCGAGGATTAAGTGCTCTGATACCACTTTTGTCACGACCCGAACCCGGGCCCGTGACTGGTGCCTTTTCCCGGGCACCCAAGTAGACATACATCAGAGTAATCAGCGGAACATAAAACAAGACATGGAATAACAAGAAGTGTAAAACAGTAATCTGAGAAAACTTGCCCTTCGGCATATATATAAATCAACTTAAAACCGAACAGTTACATCCCATTACAACTCGCCACAACAAAGATTACTGCACTCTAAGAATGATATGACAACAATGGCGGATGGGGCCCCCATACCCCGAATGTAAATACCTACAACGACAGGACTATACCACTGATAAGCCTCCGAGAAACGGAGCTTCCCAAAATGAATCGCGATCCTAAGAGCGAGGATCAACACCGTGTACTCTACTGCGATGAACGCAGCCTCAAGGAGGTCGACAACAGTACCAAGTATGTGAAATCAAAATATCAGAATGAAATCATAGCGCTATATAAAACAGAGACATGTATGATAACCAAACTACGATTCACAATAAATAAGCGATATGTCAAGTCGTGACTCACGCCTCAAAATCATCACTCAAATATAACTATGGGTCTCACGCCCACAACATCAATCATGCCCGTGGAATACCTTCCTCACTGCCGGCAGTCTATGATATAAAAGTACCAAGGAATACACATGAACACCACGTCCCACCTGTGTCATCATAAAACCGTACGGGGTAAGTATGAAGGCATAGCCGACTACTAAAACCCACAGTACAAACAAGGTCATAAATCAGATTCATGAGATCTGTCTGCACCGTCACATGATCAAAGCCGCCACTCGCCCGCAATATCTAATGTGCGCGTCTAGCCCTGGAACTTCCCGCAGCTCCGCATAGGCCACTCCAATGGCCCGCATGAGGTATTCCCCGCATCGAGGGTAGCTACTCCCCGGCATCCGCCTGGACTCGCAGTCTGCATGGCCACATAGACCGCATGACCATATAGGCCGCACACTAACCTGGAACTCTCGTAGCTCCGCATAGGTCCCCGGGACACACATGAGGTATCCTCGAATCATAGTCACACAGACTGCCTGAGTATTACCCCGCATCGGAGGGCAGCTTAACCTCCGGGATCATGTCAAGGTGAGTGGTACAATACCAACATAACGGCTGATAGTTAAACAACATAAGCGCGATCGAGGGAAAATCCCTTTACACAAACACCACAAGATACTAACACACGTAGCATCATAACATGTTTACTTATCAAACCAACAAAAAAGTATTACAAGGCTATCACAAACCAACACAATCAAGTTATTCACACAAGATACTTTCTACTTTATGTTAAACAAGTTCGGGTTTTTATTCCCAAAGTACTTCATACATTAACTCTTTTAAAAGATCCGTTTCTTTCACAAAAGTCACACAATACCCGTAGTATAAAAATAGAGTGACTATCTTTTTAAGTAAACCCAAACACTTCATTTTGTAAAATCAAGTAACCACATTATTTTCCAAATGTTCAAGTTTGCCTAATTTCAAATGCTCAAGTTTCTCATTTTCGAAAGATTTCGTAGTTCATAGTTTTAATCACTTAATGATGTAATTCTCTTTTAATACAATTGAGGAACATATACCTTATATGTGAGTAGGTTATTCTTGTTTATAACAATCTTATAACAGCAGCCATGATCTAGGAAATGTAATATCATTTTGTCTCATCTTAGCTTCTATGCAGATGGAGGTTTCTACTGGTTTTAATAATACTTGATTAGTCAATACATTTCCCTTTATTAGCGCTGCTGTGGTATAACAGTGATGTAATACTAGCATAACGGCTTACCGTTAGACAACATAAGCACAACAAGGGAAACACCTTTACACAAACATCACAAGACACTAACACACGTAGCATCCTAACATGTTTAATTATCAATCAACAAGGAAGTATTACAAGGCTATCACAAACCAACACAATCAAGTTATTCACACGAGGTACGTTCTACTATATGTCAACAAGTTCGGGTTTTTATCCCCAAAGTACTTCATACATTAACTCTTTAAAAGATCCGTTTCTTTCACAAAAGTCATTCAATACCCGTAGTATAAAAATAGAGTGACTATCTTTTTAAGTAAACCAAAACACTTCCCTTTGTAAAATCAAGTAACAACATTATTTTCCAAACGTTCAAGTTTGCCTAATTTCAAATGCTCAAGTTTCTCATTTTCGAAAGGTTTCGTAGTTCATAGTTTTAATCACTTAATGATATAATTCTCCTTTAAAACAATTTGAGAAACATATGCCTTATATGTGAATAGGTTATTCTTGTTTATAACAATCTTATTAAAGCAGCCATGATCTAGGAAATGTAATATCATTTTGTCTCATCTTAGCTTCTATGCAGATGGAGGTTTCTACTGGTTTTAATAATACTTAATTAGTCAATACATTTCTTTATTAACGCCGCAGATGGTTTGTTCGATACTTATTCGATTTCAAATCAAGAAACATTATTCCTTTTAAAAAAACCAAGTACTCATTACTCACGAATGAGGTTTCACATATTTTAACAAAATTCATATTAATTAAGTTAAGTCTCTTATCTTTTAAGATCAAGTCTCTTAACTTCTAAAATCAATAAATCATTCTTTTTATCTCTCTTAAGTCGTTATACCTAACTTCCCATAAAGCTAGTATAACTCTTAAGCTTTTAAAACCAAGTATTACTCTTCTTTCAAAAGGTTTCACACGACCAACCTGGCCCGTGGATCGTGCCTTACCCTGCACCCTAGTGATACAACATCGTGAGAAAATCAGCGAAATAAAAACATGAACATGAATTAAGAGACATGATAAATAAACAAAGCAACCAAAATAAGCTGCCTTCAAGGTATATATACATAAATACGAACGCTTATCCTTTTACGCACTCGCCACAACAAGATTACATGCACCTCTAAGAAGTGACAACAACTATGACGGACAGGCCGCCATACCCCGAATGTACAAGAACCTGCTGACTGTGGTAACATACCAAAGATAAGCCTCCGAAGGAACGGAGCTTCCCAACACGCTGAAATGTGATCCTATAAGCGGGGATCGATCGATGTACCTCTACTGCGCAGATGAACGCAGCCCCAAGGAGGTCGATAACAGTACCAAGTATGTGAAATCAGAAATATCAGTAAATGAAATCATAATAGTCTATATAAAGCAGAGACATGTATGATAACCAAACTACAATTCACAACATAAAAGCGCCATGTCAAGTCGTGACTCACGCCTCAAAGTCATCCTCATGCCCGTGGAACTCCTTCCTCACCGCCAGCCTAGGTACAAATCATGTGATACATATAATGTGTCTCGCCCATCTTATGGACCCAAAGATAGAAACGTGTGGAATACATTCCCTGCTCATCCCACGAACCTGAGTCGAGTGGAATACATTCCGGATGAACCGAGTCGAGTGAAATACATTCTGATGAACCTAGTCGAGTGAAATACATTCCGGATGAACCGTAGTCGAGTGAAATACATTCCTGGATGAACCGTGGTCGAGTGAAATACATTCCTGATGAACCTGAGTCGAGTGAAATACATTCCGGATGAACCGTAGTCGAGTAGAACACGATTTGCACAACAAGGCTATCACACGTAACATGGTCAAGTTTCATAACAACAAGCATAGGCAAGTTATACACAACTCAAGGTACTTTCATTTTATGTCAAAGTCCGGATTTTAACCCTAAAGTACTACGTACGTTAAATTCCTTTTAAGAGATTCATTCCTTTTCTAAAAGTCACCCGATACCCGTAGTATATAAAAATGTGTGACTTATATCTTTTAAGTAAACCAAAACAACTTTCATACTTTCCTTTTTAAGACCGAATTAAGGCAATACCATGCCTTCCTTTTGGACTGAAATACTTCTCTTTTAAAAGTCAAGTTACCACATTAAAACAAATGATAAAACCCTTCTTTTGTTTTCATAAAGTCGTTATAACCAACTTTCCATAAAGTTGTTGTAACACTTTATGTTTTAAACCATTTTAAGACAACACAATGCCTTTCTTTTCCCTAAAAGTTCCAGTTTGCCTAATTTCAATTACGCAAGTCTCTTTTTAGAAAAGTTTCATAGTTCAATGTCTTAACCTCTTTTTAAAACAATAGAGTAACATATGCCATAGGTGAGTAGGTTAATCTTGTTCATAATCAATCTTATTAAGCAGTCATGATCTAGAAAATGTAATATCATTTTGTCTCATCTTAGCTTCTATGCAGATGGAGGTTTCTACTGGTTTTAATAATACTTAATTATTCAATACATTCTCCTTTATTAACGCTGCAGTGGTTTATTGATACACATTCTGATTTCCGAAATCAGTAAAACATTATTCCTTTTAAAAACCAAGTACTCATTACTCACGAATGAGGTTTCACACAAAATCCATATTAATTCATTTAAGTTAAGTCTCTTATCTTATAAGATCCAGTCTCTTAACTTTTGAAATTAATAAACCATTCATTTTACCACCCTTAAGACGTTATACCTAACTTCCCATAAAGCTAGTATAACACTTATGTTTTAAAACAACCAAATACAGTTAACACACGTGCGCCTACCGTACTACATAGCTCACACATATCATGCTAGAAAAGATAGGAAGAGGTTCACATACCTCGCGACGATTATCGACTAATAGCAAAACGCCCAAGTACTTCAAACCGCTGGCTACTCCTTAAGCCACGATTGCACCACACGTAGTACTTCAACCTATAGAGGCCACAAGGCGCCTATTAACATCCTAGATCTCAACGTAGAATATTCTACGTAAAATTCTAAGAAGACCTCCCCAACAGAAATCTCCTCTCTATCGAGGCCGGCTACCAAGCCAACCAGGGGGGGGTTTGCACGTCTAACCGGACGTGTACAATTCTACTCACAGTAATACTACACAAGTCTACTGTAATACAGTCCTATGTAATTACAGTTCAGTTCACTTCTTAAAATTCAGGCTTAAGTCGCAAGACATTGCCGTAAGTATTATTCAGGCTTAAGTCAAAAGACATTGCCGCACAACTATGTTCAGTTCTATATATAGTATACTTAACTATATACTCCTACAACATGTAATTTCCATTTACAACAGAAGGTCATGAGTGTTTACCTCGATAAGCCCAAAATTTATCCAAGTTATATGTCGATCCTGAGCAAGGTTTAGCTCCTACTCCGTGCGCTCCAACCCGCTCCAAACAACCCTTAGAAGTTCTAACCAACTTCTACTTATAACTTCAACTACGGGTGAAGATTTACTTAGGGTTTCGTTTTTGTGACTGAGGGAAGTATAATAGTATTTTCTGGGCTTTTGTAAAAGTGTAACCTTGGGAATACTATAAGGTATTTGGGCCAAGGTATTTGGGCATTATAACAATACTAGGAGAGTATTTCTATACCACAAAAAAAAGGGTATTATACTAAAACAACTAGGCTGTGGGGTACCCTACTAACCACTACAGCGGAGGAAGCTTCGCCAAAGGGCCTTCTCAAAGGGAGGGGTGTGGACGAAAGAACAAGAGGGAGGGAGTATTTCGAGACTTAGGTAGATTGCTCAAGTGAGGATGAAGAAAGTCTTCAACTTAGAGGGGTATTTATAGGTCATGAAGGCCAACCAATGGCCAAGATGAAGACAAGTGTGGTGCAAGTGTAGGCTAGATTTCAACCATGTGGACCTTATCCATCTACCACAACCACTGCACAAAAATATCCTACCTAACCAAGGCACAAAAACGTGCCAAGTCTTGCCTTTGCCGCACTTTCACGCCAATGTGAGGTGACACATGTCACCCTCCCGTTGGTCCAAAATGTTTCGCCTCTGAAAAATCCGCAAAAATTATAAATGACATAGCCGAATTTTCCCTACGTAAGTCGTGGGAAACGCTTTCGTTTGAAACGACTCTTTCGCACTTGTGTACAAATTTCGAAACTAGCCAACTTTAAGGCTCAAATTATAATACGACGCTACCACGCATACTGGAAATACGGTATAACATTCTCCTCCTTAGAAACATTCGTCCGAATGTTCCTTCTCAAGACGGATAACGATAAAGTTCTTCTAATAAGTTGCCAACTCCACAACCGCCACGAAACACCCGCAAATACTTACATCCAAGTCCACGAGGAAACACCTCTAACATCACAAACTTTTGTCACTTTGCCGCGAGGTTCTAGTGTCACTCCGGCGACCCAACAACTGGTACCGGACTGCATGCGATCCCTGAGGTCTAAAATATACATCCTTCGCACCTTCTCCCTTCACAAGAAATGGTCATATCTATGCTCGCAATACATGCTCGCCTCTACCCTTACTCGTCGTACTCTTCTCGAACTCTTGAACTCTTCTAGTATACGTACCACACTTCAGTTTCCAAAACTTTAGAGTCACTACCTCAAAACTTGGTCATCTTACTAGCCTCGATCTTCCTTAAGGCCAATCCCGGCCTTCACGATCCGCTTCTGGTCGAACATAACCACGAACTCATACGATGGTCATCTAAACTTGGGCCTAGCACCCTCGTGACCCTACCACCTGGCGGGACCACCCAGAGCTGACCCCACCTCATTCCGGCCACGGTTGACACGCAACACGTCCTCAACCCGAGCCTCTGTCACGCCGACTCTCTCGTTCCTCGATCCGGAACAATCTTACCTATACAAGTCATGAAAGCTACCACTTCCATTTTACACTACCCAAGGAATTATCCCAGAACACATTTATACGCAAATCAAGTATTTCAACAAAGACTAACCGTAAAATCTTTTATTCAAGATGACCTTACCTCTAAGGTCTCAACACAAAATATTCTAAAGTTCACACTTTCCATGCTTTCTAACTCATAACCAACATAACGCTATGTAGCACACAATAAGAAGGTCATTATATCATGCATACAAATCTCTAGAGGGTTAAGGATATACCTGAACCTACCGCTCCACTCTAATCATAGGCCTGCCCTGCAAGGCGCATAGCTGTAGAAGGCGATGAACCTGCCACTGATCCTGCAGTCGCGCTGCCGCCGCATTCTCCTATAAGCACGCCTTCGTCACATGGCCCTCGACGGCCGCAGTGAAACAAGCACCGCAAAAAGACGACATTCCCGATGATGTTTGCCACATCGCGTACACCGGGGGACATGAATCTTGGCTAGCACTCACGTATACCGCGGAACTAAGCCCCGAGCTCGACCAGCCCCGAATACCCCGAACGCCCCAAGATCGCGAGGACCACTGCATCGGTGGAGGTACATAACTAGATCGCCGAGGCGGTCCGCCTCGAAGTTACCAAAGGACCTCGCTGCTCGACCTCTTCTCGCTGATCTCGGCCATTCCGTCGACCTCCGTGCCTCACATCCTAGTGCATGAGCTTGCACGCGGGCAATGTCCATGCCCGGTGAAGAGCTACACCCGCATGCCTCGCCAAGTAATTATCTAGCCCGTGACGTAGCAAAGGTACTCGCCCTCCATATCGCCTACCACAATGGAACATACCGAGCTAATGAGTCGAACTCCACATTGTACTCTCTAACCGTCGCCCGCCCCGCCTCAACGCCAAAAATCTGTCGGCCCGAGCCCTCCTCATCTGTGGAGGCAAGAAGTGTGCAAGAAATGCCTCTGAGAACTCGTCCCATATAGCTAGAAGTGCATTCTCCCCGACAGCTTCCACGATCAAACTACCGATCAAGCGGCATCACGCAACCGATGCGAACCTAGACCACCGACTCGGTATCCGATGCTCGATCACTTCATGACCAGAATCGCTTGATGAACTCCTCGCGATCATCCTCGTGCCTCGACCCATAAAACTCGCGTTACACTCGTAAAATCCCGTAGTCTCAAATCGCTCGGGGTGAACTACGGTGCTATCGACTGAATCGTGATCCAAATTTATCTCATATTCGCCACGACCGCCAGAATCGCCATCTCCTTGTACTTATCTCATCTCGCTTCCAGTGGGATCGAGGCTCAGTATCAGAGTCTCAGCAGCCATCGCCGCGACTCTAAACTCGCCGTGCCGGGCGCTACGAAACCCGCCGTCAAGCATCGCTCGTGTCATCGACCGCTCGCGCTCGCATTCTATGTATCTCACTAATACTCCTCGATCGCCTTGCCCATCCGGGCTCGTTGCCTTACGCGGAGGCATAATCGTAAAAGAAAGGAATACGCCGTAGGGTCCAACTTATCACACCTAAGACACGATCTCGAATGAGAAGAATGGAAACCAATCCTAAATGTCCTATAGCCTCACGATTATAGATGGTGCACAACACATCGATAATCAAGACTCTACTAGATACGGCTCAGACACTTTCCGAGGACTAATCGCTTCGATACCACTTTTGTCACGACCAACCCGGCCCGTGGATCGTGCCTTACCCCGCACCCTAGTGATACAACATCGAGAAAATCACGAAATAAAAACATGAACATGAATTAAGAGACATGATAAATAAACAGCCAACCAAAACAGCTTGCCTTCAAGATATATACATAAATACTCGAACGCTTATCCTTTTTACGCATCACCACAACAAGATTACTACGCACTTCTAAGAAGTGATAACAACTATGACGGACAGTGGCCCGCCATACCCCAATGTACAAGAACCTACTGCACTGTGGTAACATACCAAAGATAAGCCTCAAGGAACGGAGCTTCCCAACACGCTGAAATGTGATCCTATAAGCGGGGATCGACGAATGATGTACCTCTACCGCAGATGAACGCACTCGGCGAGGTCAAGATAACAGTACCAAGTATGTGAAATCAGAAATATCAGAAATGAAATCATAATAGTCTATATAAAGCAGAGACATGTATGATAACCAAACTACGCTCACAACATAAAAGCAAATATGTCAAGTCGTGACTCACGCCTCAAAGTCATCCTCACGCCCGTGGAACTCCTTCCTCACCGCCAGCCTAGGTACAAATCATGTGATACGTATAATGTGTCTCGCCCATCTTATGGACCCAAAGATAGAAACGTGTGGAATACATTCCTGCTCATCCCATGAACCTGAGTCGAGTGGAATACATTCCTGATGAACCTAGAGTCGAGTGAAATACATTCCTGATGAACCTAGTCGAGTGAAATACATTCCTGATGAACCTGTAGTCGAGTGAAATACATTCCGGATGAACCGTAGTCGAGTGAAATACATTCTGGATGAACCGGAGTCGAGTGAAATACATTCCTGATGAACCTGTAGTCGAGTGAAATACATTCCGGATGAACCGTAGTCGAGTAGAACACAAGATTTGCACAACAAGGCTATCATACGTAACATGGTCAAGTTTCATAACAACAAGCATAGGCAAGTTATACACAACTCAAGGTACTTTCATTTTATGTCAAAGTCCGGATTTTAACCATAAAGTACTACGTACGTTAAATTCCTTTTAAGAGATTCATTCCTTTTCTAAAAGTCACCCGATACCCGTAGTATATAAAAATGTGTGACTTATATCTTTTAAGTAAACCAAAACAACTTTCATACTTTCCTTTTTAAGACCGAATTAAGGCAATACCATGCCTTCCTTTTGGACCAAAATACTTCTCTTTTAAAAGTCAAGTTACCACATTAAAATAAATGATAAAACCCTTATTTTGTTTTCATAAAGTCGTTATAACCAACTTCCCATAAAGCTATTGTAACACTTTATGTTTTAAACCATTTTAAGACAACACAATGCCTTTCTTTTCCCTAAAAGTTCCAGTTTGCCTAATTTCAATTACGCAAGTCTCTTTTTAGAAAAGTTTCATAGTTCAATGTCTTAACCTCTTTTTAAAACAATAGAGTAACATATGCCATAGGTGAGTAGGTTAATCTTGTTCATAATCAATCTTATTAAGCAGTCATGATCTAGAAAATGTAATATCATTTTGTCTCATCTTAGCTTCTATGCAGATGGAGGTTTCTACTGGTTTTAATAATACTTAATTATTCAATACATTCTCCTTTATTAACGCCGCAGGGTTTATTGATACACATTCGATTTCAAATCAAGAAACATTATTCCTTTTAAAACCAAGTACTCATTACTCACGAATGAGGTTTCACACAAAATCCATATTAATTCATTTAAGTTAAGTCTCTTATCTTATAAGATCCAGTCTCTTAACTTTTGAAATTAATAAACCATTCATTTTACCACCCTTAAGACGTTATACCTAACTTCCCATAAAGCTAGTATAACACTTATGTTTTAAAACAACCAAATACAGTTAACACATGTACGTCTACCGTACTACATAGCTCACACATATCATGCTAGAAAAGATAGGAAGAGGTTCACATACCTCGCGACGATTATCGACTAATAGCAAAACGCTCCAAGTACTTCAAACCGCTCGGCCACCTTAAGCCACGCATTGCACCACACGTAGTACTTCAACCTATAGAGGCCACAAGGCGCCTATTAACATCCTAGATCTCAACGTAGAATATTCTACGTAAAATTCAGAAGACCTCCCCCGCAACAACAGAAATCTCCTCCTCAATCGAGGCCGCTACCAAGCCAACCGGGGGTTTGCACGTCTAACCGGACGTGTACAATTCTACTCACAGTAATACTACACAAGTCTCATCTGAATACACCCATGTAATTACGATTCACCACTTCTTAAAATTCAGGCTTACGTCGCAAGACATTGCCGTAAGTATTATTCAGGCTTAAGTCAAAAGACATTGCCGCACAACTATGCTCAGTTCTATATATAGTATACTTAACTTTATACTCCTACAACATGTAATTTCCATTTACAATGTAAGGTCATGAGTGTTTACCTCGATAAGCCCAAAATTTATCCAAGTTATATGTCGATCCCGAGCAAGGTTTAGCTCCTACTCCGCGCGCTCCAACCCGCCTCCAACAACCCTTAGAAGTTCTAACCAACTTCTACTTATAACTTCAACTACGGGTGAAGATTTACTTAGGGTTTCGTTTTTGTGATCGAGGAAGTATAATAGTATTTTCTGGCTTTTGTAAAAGTGTAACTTGGGAATACTATAAGGTATTTGGGCCAAGGTATTTGGGCATTATAACAATACTAGGAGAGTATTTCTATACCACAAAAAGGGGTATTATACGAAAACAACTAGGCTGTGGGTACCCACACTAACCACTACAAAGGAGGGGAAGCTCTCACAAAGTGGCCTTCTCAAAGGGGAGGGGTGTGGACGAAAGAACAAGAGGAGGAGTATTTCGAGACTTAGGTAGATTGCTCAGTGAGGATGAAGAAAGTCTTCAACTTAGAGGGTATTTATAGGTCAGTGAAGGCCAACCAATGGCCAAGATGAAGACAAGTGTGGTGCAAGTGTAGGCTAGATTTCAACCATGTGGACCTTATCCATCTACCACAACCACTTGCACAAAAATATCCTACCTAACCAAGGCACAAAAACGTGCAAGTCTTGCCTTGCTGCACTTTCACGCCAATGCGAGGTGACACATGTCACCCTCCCGTTGGTCCAAAATGTTTGTCTCGAAAAATCCGCAAAAATTATAAATGACATAGCCGAATTTTCCCACGTAAGTCGGGAAACGCTTCGCGGAAATCCACTCTTTCGACACTTGTGTACAATTTCGAAACTAGCCAACTTTAAGGCTCAAATTATAATACGACGCTACACGCATATACGGAAATACGGGTATAAATCGTTATACCCGTATTTGTGGTATGTACGTAAGGAATACGCATAAAAAGTTTTGGTCTTAAAGTTAGGCCTCGACGATTTTTAGGCACAACTCACAAAGCGAACGGTTTTTCCGACTAAACGCTTTCACTTTCATAGGATAAATTCCGCTATGTCATTTCTTATTTTTATGGATTTTTCCGAGAGACGTAACACTTTGGACCAATGAGAGGCGACACTTTCCACCCTCTCATTGGTGGACTTGTCACGGCAATAGGGCCGATTGGATGCCAAGCCTTGTCATAAAGTTGGCTAGATATTTTGTGTGCAAGTTGGCCAAGGACACTTGCCTAAATCCTCACCCTACACTTGCCTTGCACTTGGCCTAATCTTGGCCCTTGGTTGGCCATGTCTGGACCTATAAATACCCCTTGTTGAAGAGTTATTTCATCCTAAATTGAGCAATCTACCTAAGTCTCAAATCCTCCTCTCCCTCTTGTTGTTTCGTCCAAACACACCCTCCCTTGAGACGCTTGGCCGAGTCTACCCCACCCCCTAGCCTAGCCGAAACCAACCCCCCCTCCCTTGGTAGAAAATTGGCCTTCTTGTATTGTTATAATGCCCAAAATACCGTAGCCCAAAGACCTTCGCACTTAGTAGAAGTTGTGAAGAACTTCTAAGGTTTCCTCGAGCATACAACTTAGAGCAAAACCTTGCTCAGCGACTTTTCTAGGATATTATTGGGCTTACCGAGGTAACTAATCCTAACCTCTTTGAATTAAAGAATACTTATTGTAGAATAAGAATAGTATAAATACTTAGAAGTATATCACGTAATAGAATTGAAGTGTTAATCACTTAGAAGGGTTTAAAAGAAGAATAATCAAATCAGATTTACATAGGACTGCTTTCACATGAGACTTATATAACTCACCGGTAGGGTCAGCTGCCCGACTTTCCGTAGAATTGAGGACCCTCTGCTTAGAATGACCTACGTAATAGTCTAGACCTTGATAGATATCTGTGACTATTATAGTCGATTCTCTCATACACATACTCGACTGGTGTGGATTTCGCCGAAGGTATGTGATTCTTCCTAAAGCATGATATTTTACAATATGTATATAGTACGGTAGACGCATACGTGTTAATCGAATAATACTTACGGTAATGCCTCACGCTTAAGCTGACAATACTTACTAAGAATGCCTCACGGCTTAAGCCTAAATAATAAAGAATCAAAACATTTCAAAAGGACTCATCAACCATTTATTAATGTAAGAGAACTAATTGGTTTTTAAACAAGCTTAAGAGTTATACTAGCTTTATGGGAAGTAAGTATAACCACTTAAGATTGATAAAAGAAACAAGTTTGCCTATGTGTTTATAATGCACTTATATTGTGAATAAGAAGATGGTTTGATAGGTAGACATGATATGATGCTATGTGTTAGTATCTTGTAACGCTGGTATAGGTGAGTATCCTTGTTGTGCTTGTGTTACTTAAAGGTAAGTTGTTATGCTAGTATACTATCACTCACCTCGAGATGATACCGGGTTAAGCCGCCTCCGACGCGGGTAGACTCAGCGGTGCAGGACCATGATTCGAGAATACCTACGCGGGTCCGGGGGCCTATGCGAGCTACGAGTTCCGTGTTAGTATGCGGGTTATACCACGCGGTCAGTGGCCATGCGACAATGAGTCCAGATTTACGCCGAGGAGTAGCTACCTCGACGCGGGTTATACCTCACGCGCCCACGTGAGTGGCCTATGCGGACTCCGAGTCCAGGATTAGGCTTGCGTATGACGATGGGGCGAGTGGCCCTGCTTTCGATCATTCGCAGCCTAGACAAGACTCATTACCTATTGTTGCTCTTGTTTGTGATGTGGCACTATGTGCGGTTTCTCGTTGTTTCATACATACTTGTAAACCGTTTTAAAAAAAAATGATATGTTTCATTTAAGTACTTTACGCTGCATACTTAGTACCGTTGTGATCGACTCCTTCGGGGCCGCTCATGCCGCAGGTGGCAAGCAGTGCTAGATCCGCATCTTAGGATCTCTACGTTGGTGTCGGAGCTCCATCTCTTCCGAGGCTCTACTTTTGGTATGATCTCCTCGTTGTAGTTAGTTTTGTACAGTCAGGTATGGCGGCCCCGCCCCGCCATAGTTGTATATTTCCTAGAGGTCTGTAGTCATGTTGTACAGTTGTCGGATGTAATCGCTAAAACATGATTATATATATATGCGAAAGGCCACGCTTTCACAAAACTGTGTCTTGTTTTATAAATCGTTTATGTCTTGCTTTATGTTTCCGCCGACACTGATGTATGACTACTGGGTGCCTTGAGGCACTACCACGCCCCTGAACGGGTCGTGACAAAAGTGGTATCGAGCGCTTAATCCTCTGAAAGTGTCTACGCATCAGATCTAGTAGAGTTCGATTATCGGTGTTGTGCACCACACCAATAATCGTGAGGCTATAGGATATTTAGGATTGGTTTCCATTCTTCTCATTCCGAGATCGTGCTTAGAGTCGTGTTATAGTCGACCTCTAACGTATTCCTTTCCCCGTATGCTTATGCCTCCACGTAAGGCAACCCGCCCGTGGCAAGGCAAATGGCGGAGTCGCTAGCAGACACCCAGAGTCACGAGGGCTCGTGCCCGCCTATACCCGAGACGGCGAAGTTCTATGACGCCAATTTCAAAGAGACCACGCACCCACACCTCCCGCCCCACACCGGGCGGAGGAGTTAGGGTACGGAGATGGCCCACCTTTTAGCTAAAGTCAGGCCCGATACGAGAGAGGTGGATGCGGCAGCCCAGCCTCCACCCGGGCCACTTGTTCACCCGAGGGCAGAGTTTGAGGCTACGAGACTTCTTGAGTCAGGAACACGGAGTTTTATGGGTCGAGGCCGAGGATGATCCGCAGGAGTTCATCCGCCGATTCGTGAGGATTTTGAGAGTGATCGGCGCCGAGACCGAGTCCGTGATCTTTGGTTCACATAGGCCGCGTGACACCGCAATGATTGGTTTGATTCTGGGAGTTATCCCGGGAGAGCACGCGTCCCAGCCTACTGGGATGAGTTCTCGAGGCTTTCTCACTCACTTCTTGCCTCCACAGATGAGGAGGGCGCGGCCGATAGATTTTTACCATCGAGGCAGAGAGGACGACCGCCGTGGAGTACAATGTCGAGTTTGATTCATTGGCTCGATATGTCCCAGATTGGTAGCAGAATACGAGGATAGGGTGCACCGCTATGTCACCGCTAGACGACTATATGGCCGAGTCATGCGGGGTTTTCCACCGGTATGGACATTACCCGCACGCAGCTCACGCCTCGATGCGAGGAGCGCAGAGGTCGACGAGTGACCGACAGAAGCAGGCGCCAGACGGAGGGTCTTCCGTGGTTATCGTGGTGGCGGCTCAAGCAGCAGCCTAGATTCGCACCACGCCAAGACAGAGCACTCCCGCACCGCCCTCAAGACACCACGCTGAGGGCGTACTCAGGCCCTGTGGCTTCGACGCCCAGTAGCAGAGGTATCGCCGCCGGGACCACCCCCCAGGTGGCCGATGCAGATCCCATTACGGAAGTGTGGTACTACTTTTGGATCTTGTTACGCCAGGCCGCAGGTCACTTTATGGGACCGTCCGACCGGGCTACTGTGGAAGCGGCTCACCTTTGTTCTGCCGCTTCATCATCTCCTACGCTACCCGCCCCGAGGCGTGGTGCTCATGGGTCGCCAGGTCGCGGCAGGTCGTGGCTCGTGTCTCAGCTTCTAGCGTCCTCGTAACCGCATTTATGCTTTGTCCACCGACAGATCGTGAGGCCTCACCGATGTCGCCACAGTACCTTATCGCTCGGGTTTGATATTTATGCCTTGATAGATCCGGTTCTACTGGCCCCATATATCTCCCTTGTTGCTAGTAGGATAGGGATAGAGCCCGAGTCCATAGACCTGCTCGAGGTAGCTACGCCAAATGGGGATCTGGTAGCTCGGCGGGTATATGTGGCTTGCCTCGTGACCATTTACACGCCGGACCACTTAGCCGACTTGATAGAGTTGGAGATGATTGACTTTGACGTGATTATGGGGATGGATTGGCTAGCCTCTTGCTATGCCAATGTAGACCGCAGAGAGAGTAGTACGGTTCTAGTTTCCTCGAGGAGCCATTGTTGAGTGGGAGGAGCACCAGACGCCGGTGGTAGGTTTATTTCCTACCTCAAGGCTAGGAAGATGGTGCAGGCGGGTATATCTACCATCTAGTTCGTGTTTGATACCGAGGTCGCGTACCAGATTTTCCGCTGGCCAGAGTCACGAGTTCCCGACGTTTCCATGACCTCTCGTATCCTCCCGAGGAGATCGAGTTTTGTATTGATGTTGCGGATACTCGCCTATTTCCATTCCGCCATACGTAACGGCACCGCCGAGTTGAGAGAGTCAAGGATCACTTAGGGATTTGCTAGAGAAGCGGCTTCATTAGGCCTAGTGTTTCTCCTCGGGAGCGCCAGTATTGTTCGTGAAGAAGGACGACGCCGCGCACGTGTCGACATGTGCAACAACAAGGTGACCATTAAGAATGATACCCTTCCTAGATTGATGATTTGTTCGACCAGCTGGTGGTGCGAGATGTTTTCCAAGATTGATCCGCGATCGCTATCATCAAAGTGCGAGTCGAGAGTGGATGTCCCTAGATCGCATTCGACCAGACGCATTATGAGTTCGTGGTCATGTCTGGTTGACCAATGCTCCGCAGATTCATGGATTTGATGAACCGAGTGTTCAAACCATTTTTGGACACGCTTGTGATAGTGTTCATTGATGATATCTTGGTTTATTCTCGCCAGAGCAGAGCACGCGAGCATTTGGCGATCGTGGCCGACGCTTCTCAGACTAGCAGCTGTACGCCAAGTTTTCCAAATGTGAGTTTTGCTGACTTCAGCATGCTGGGCATATTGTCGGGCCGATGGCATTCGAGTTGATACGCCAAGATCGAGGCACAGACTTGCCTAGACCTACTACTCCGGCAGAGGTTCGCAGCTCGGGCCTTGCAGGTATTATCGGCGGTTCGTGGAGAAGTTTGCTTTATCTTCGCACCATTGACTAGGCCGACTCGTAAGGCGCAAGTTTCAGCGGATCGATGCTTGGAGCGTGGTTTCCAGCTGTTGAAAGAGAGATCGACGACCGCCCGCTTCTTACTCTTCCGGAGGTCCAGATGGTTATGTCGTGTATTGTGATGCGCCGTGCATCGGGTTGGGATGTGTTGATGCAAAGATGGCAGAGTTATAGCATATGCATCCCGACACCAAGAAACACGGAGGAACTACCCCACCCATGATTTGGAGTTGGCACCGTGATTCACGCTTTGAAGATCCGGAGGCACTATTTGTACGGGTTCACGTGGATATTTTTACGCACCACAAGAGCCTCCAAAGACATCTTCACCGTAGGAGCCGAACTTACGGCAGACGGTGGTTAGAGTTGCTTAAGGATTACGATGTGGACATCCTGTACTACCCGCAAGGCCAATGTTGGCGTATACCCTAGTCGTAGGTCGATGGGAGCCTATCGATGCAGCCTAGAGAGGCGGACATGGTTCGTAATTTGCACCGCTTAGCGAGCCTGGTGTCCGCTTGATTGATTCTCGATAGCAATGGGGTTAGAGTTCGTGAGGTTGCCGAGTCTTCCATCGCTGAGGAGGTGAAGAGGCAACAGCCGAGGATCCAGCCTTTGATTCGATATCGTGATACGCCTCTTCGTGAGGGCAAGGGTCCTTGAGGTAGCACCACGGGTGCTAAGATTTGAGGGCGTTGTGTGTTCCAGATGTTTCGTGACTTCGCAGCAGTTCTGGGAAGCACACAATACAAGCGTTACTCTATCCATCCGGGTCGACCAAGATGTACCACGACCTTAGATCCGTGTATTGGTGGGATGGCTTGAAGAGGACGCTGCGAGTTCGTAGCTCGCCCGTGTTGTCGCAGTGAAGGTAGAGCACCGTAGACCGTGGTTTGTTACAGCGATAGAGATCCCGACCGAAGTGGGAGGTAATCAACATGGACTTCATCACAGGATTACCTCGCACTCGGAGGAGACATGATTCTATATGGGTTATCGCCGACAGTCGACGAAATCAGCCCACTTTCTTCCCGTCAGACGACTTTTTCTACCGAGGATTATGCCGCACTTTACATCCGAGAGATCGCCGATCGCATGGAGTCCCTACTTCGATCATATCGCATGCAGGAGCCCGCCATTTACGCCAACTTCGAGGTCCTTCCAGAGGGGTTTAGGACGCAGTGAGCCCGAGCATCGCATTTCATCCACGCATGCACGACGTGCAGAGCGCACTATCCGCACTTCGAGGATATGCCGCGAGCCCGTGTTATTGACTTCGTGGTAGTTGGGAGGATCATTTGCCTCGTTGAGTTCGCAGATAATAATAGCTACCACTCCAAAGATTCGATGGCGCCTTATGAGGCCTTGTATGGGAGGAAGTGCGATCGCCTATAGGTTGGTTCGAGGTGGGCGAGTGCGCTAGTGGGACCGCTTTGGTGCAGCAGCAGTGGATAAGGCGGCTTATCCGAGAGCGCTATCGACAGCCGTAGTCGATGTAAGTCGATGCAGATCATCGCCGCCGCATCTTGAGTTCGAGGTTCATGATTGGGTTTTCCTAAAGGTGTCACCCATGGCGGTGTGATGAGATTCGGGAAGAAGGGGAAACTCACCTAGGTACATCGGGCCGCTTCGCATTGTCCGCAGGTAGGCAAGGTTGCCTATGAGTTGGACTCGCCGTCCGATCCGGAGGCAAGACATCCGGTTTTTCACGTGTCTACGCCGGCGAGATGTATCGGATCCATCTAGTGGTACACCCGGCCGACGATGTCCAGTGACCGAGGGGTTATCGTATGAGGAGATTCCCATAGCGATAATCGATCGTCGTGTTAGGCGCTCGCGACGAAGGACGTGGCTTCCACAAAATCTTGTGGCGAACGAGCTCGAGAGGAGATGACGCGGAAGCCGAGGAGGACATGAGGCGTAAGTATCCTCACCGCTCCCACCCTCCGTAATTCACTTTCCTACTTGTAAATCTTCATTATCGCTTATGCCTAAGTGTTGTTTATGGCCGCGTGTGGCTTTTTGCAAACTGCTTAAGTTTTGAAGAACCTTATCGTTATCTGCTGGGAAGGAACATTCGGGACGAATGTTTCTAAGGAGGAGAATGTTATACCTCGTATTTCGTGGTATGTACGTGAAGGAATACGATAAAAAGTTTTGGTCTTAAAGTTAGGCCTTGGACGATTTTTAGGCACAACTCACAAAGCTTAACGGTTTTCCGACTAAACGCTTTCCACATTTTCATAGGATAAATTCCGCTATGTCATTTCTTATTTTTATGGATTTTTCCGAGAGACGAACACTTTGGACCAATGAGAGGGCGACACTTTCCACCCTCTCATTGGTGGACTTGTCACTAATAGGGCCATTGGATGCCAAGCCTTGTCATAAAGTTGGCTAGATATTTTGTGTGCAAGTTGGCCAAGGACACTTGCCTAAATCCTCACCCTACACTTGCCTTGCACTTGGCCTAATCTTGGCCATTGGTTGGCCATGTCTTGACCTATAAATACCCCCCCTTGTTGAAGAGTTATTTCATCCGAAAGTGAGCAATCTACCTAAGTGTCAAATCCCTCCCTCTCCTCTTGTTGTTTCGTCCAAACACACCCTCCCTCGAGAAGCTCGCCGAGGCTACCCCACCCCCTAGCCTAGCCGAAACCAACCCCCCCTCCCTTGGTAGAAAAGTTGCCTTCTTGTATTGTTATAATGCCCAAAATACCCTAGCCCAAATACCTTAGCACTTAGTAGAAGTTGTGAAGAACTTCTAAGGTTTCTCGAGCATACAACTTAGAGCAAAACCTTGCTCAGCGCGACTTTTCTAGGATATTATTGGGCTTACCGAGGTAACTAATCCTAACCTCTTTGAATTAAAGAATACTTACCGTTGTAGAATAAGAATAGTATAAATACTTAGAAGTATATCACGTAATAGAATTGAAGTGTTAATCACTTAGAAGGGTTTAAAAGAAGAATAATCAAATCAGATTTACATAGGACTTTTCACATGAGACTTATATAACTCACCGTAGGGTCAGGTGCCCGACTTTCCGTAGAATTGAGGACCCTCTGCTTAGAATGACCTACGTAATAGTCTAGACCTTGATAGATATCTGTGACTATTATAGGTCGATTCTTCATACACGACATACTCGACTTGGCAGTGGATTTCAGAAGGTATGTGATTCTTCCTAAAGCATGATATTTTACAATATGTATATAGTACGGTGACGCATACGTGTTAATCGAATAATACTTACTAATGCCTCACGCTTAAGCTCGAATAATACTTACGGAATGCCTCACGCTTAAGCCTAAATAATAAAGAACCAAAACATTTCAAAAGGACTATCAACCATTTATTAATGTAAGAGAACTAATTGGTTTTTAAATGTGCTTAAGAGTTATACTAGCTTTATGGGAAGTAAGTATAACCACTTAAGATTGATAAAAGAAACAAGTTTGCCTATGTGTTTATAACAGACTTATATTGTGAATAAGAAGATGGTTTGATAGGTAGACATGATATGATGCTATGTGTGTTAGTATCTTGTAACGTTGGTATAGGTGAGTATCCTTGTTGTGCTTGTGTTACTTAAAGGTAAGTTGTTATGCTAGTATACTATCACTCACCTCTTGAGATGATACCGGGGGTTAAGCTGCCCTCCGATGCGGGGTAGACTCAGGCGGTCTGGGACCATGATTCGAGAATACCTCATGCGGGTCCAGGGGCCTACGCGAGCTACGAGTTCCGTGTTAGTATGCGGGTTATACCTCACGCGGTCTGGCCATGCGACAATGAGTCCAGATCGATGCCGAGGAGTAGATACTCGATGCGGGTTATACCTCACGCGCCCACGTGAGTGGCCTATGCGACTCGAGTCCAGGATTAGGCTTGCAGAATGATGATGGGGGCGAGTGGCCCTGGTTCGATCATTCGCAGCCTAGACAAGACTCATTACAGTTACCTATTGTTGCTCTTGTTTGTGATGTGGCACTATGTGCGGTTTCCTTGGTTGTTTCATACATACTTGTAAACTGGTTTTAAAAAAATGATATGTTTCATTTAAGTACTTTACGCTGCATACTTAGTACTGTTGTATCGACTCTCCTTCGGGCTGCGTTCATGCCGCAGGTGGCAAAGAGTGCTAGATCCGCATCCTTAGGATCTCTACGTTGGTCGTGAGCTCCATCTCTTCCGAGGCTCTACTTTTGGTATGATCTCCTCAGTAGTTAGTTTTGTACAGTCAGGGTATGGCGGGGCCCTGTCCCGCCATAGTTGTATATTTCCTTAGAGGTCTGTAGTCATGTTGTACAGTGTCGGATGTAACTGCTAAAACATGATTATATATATATGCCGAAAGGCCACGTTTTCTCACAAAATCGTGGTCTTGTTTTATAAACTGCTTCATGTCTTGCTTTATGTTTCGCTGACACTCGATGTATGACTACTGGGTGCCCCAGAGGCACTACCACGGCCCCGAATGGGTCGTGACAATAACAGTTTCTTAATTCTTTTGAAATACTTCAAGATTCTTATTATTCAGGCTTAAGTCAAAAGACATTGCCGTAAAACTACGTTCAGTTAACACACGTACATCTACCGTACTATATATATATTCTTTTAAAATATCATGCTCAAGAGGATAGGAAGAATCGCATACCTCGCGATGATTATCGACTATTAGCAAAACGCTCCACGGTTATAACCCGGCTAGCCTTGTCCGCCTTTCAAGTAGTACAAGCTACTTGCAGAACATTCAACCTATAAAGGCCATATACGTCTATCAACTTCTAGACTACTCTGTAGAATATTCTAAGCAGTAGGTTCTCTATTCTACGGAAAATCGGGCAGCACTTCCCTACCCGTTAAGCTACACAAGTCTATCAGAATACAAATTCTATGTAAGTACAGATTAATCTTCTTCTTTAATATTTTTCTGATGTGATTTCAGTTCAAGTCTTTTCTGTAATATCCTTCTATTACAGTTCAATTCTCTTATGTGAATCTTATATTCATTTCTATACTACTACAGTATGTAATTTCCAATTACAATATAAGGACAAGAGTATTTACCTCGATAAGCCCAATATTATCTAAGTTCTAATGTCGATCCTGAGCAACGTTTAGCTCCTACTCCGGGCGCTCCGACCCGCTCCAAACAATCCTTAGAAGTTCTACGCAGCTTCTTCTTAATACTTCAACCGGCTATGAAGATTTTTCCTGTGGTTTGCTTTTGTGGATCAAGGGAAGTATAATAGTATTTCGGGCTTTTAGTATAGGTGTAACTCGAATACTACAAGGTATTTGGGCCAAGGTATTTTGGAATAATAACAATACTGAGAATACTTTTCTACCAAGTGGGTAGGTTTCGCTAGCACCCTGGAGTGGTAGGTACTCTCGGCAAGTGGCCTCACAGCTGGGAGGGAGGCTTGGACGAGAACCTCTCTAAAGGGGGGAAGGGTTTTCAAGACTTAGAAGTTTTTGTGGACGTTAAGTCTTCACAAAGTGGGGTATTTATAGGGAAATCAAAGGCCAAGATTAAGCCAAGTGGTAGGCAAGTGTAGGGTCAAGATTTTGGGCAAGTGTACTGTCACGACCCGACCTCGGGCCCGTGACTGGTACCTTACCCTGGGCACCCTAGTGATACAACATCAGAGAAAATCAGCGGAAATAAAAACTTAAACAGGAAACAAGATACATAATAAGAAAACAGGCCAACCAAAACGGTCGCCTTCATGTATATACATAAAAACCCGAACAGTTATCCTTTACAAACCCTGCCCACGACAGTACTACAGACCTCTAAGAATGTAACAACAATCATGACGGGACAGGGCCCCGCCATACCCCTGAATGTACAAGTACTTACAATGACAGGGGACTATACCAAAAGATAAGCCTCCGGAGAAACGGAGCTTCCCAAACGCTGAACTGCGATCCTATGAGCGAGGATCAACAACTAGTGTACCTCTACCTGCGGCATGAACGCAGCCTCGGGCGAGGTCAAGACAACAGTACCAAGTATGTGAAATCAAAATATCAGAATGAAATCACATTTCATCATTTTATAAAACCATTTCAAATAAGTAAACATAGAAGTAAGGGGACGATATCCCGCATAATCACTCACACATAATCGCTGGTCTCACGCCCATAATATCACTACGCCCGTGGAACTCATTCTCATCACGGCAGCATACATGATGTAAAACAACATCCATATGTGAACTCGAACACTAGATCTCGCTGCGCTATCAAACCGATCGGGCCAAGTAGAATCGCTTCTATACTGCATCCAAAAGCTAGTCATAAAACTTCACGCAAGGTACTAAGCTAATTACTGATCCAAAAGCTAGCCACGCAATCGCCGAGGCAAGTACCAAAGCTAACGCATTCTAGCCAACCGCCTCACGAGATATGACCGAGGCAAGTATCTCGTTATCTACCAACACCGCCGATACACGAAATGACCAGACAAGTATCTAAAGTGTCAGAACCACATGTACAAATCAAGCCCGTGATTGTTCGTCACCGCGGCAAGCTTCATGGATTAGCGGTCCATGGACTAACAACCTGAACCTCACAATGACCGCATGCCCCGGCATCTCACCTCGGAAGTCATGGCCATGAAACCATCCTACTGGACGCATGCTCGTGGAACTCAAAGTGGACACATACTCGTGGAAAATCCAACGCGTCAGTATGTCCAACAATCAATCAGATAACCGGCCCTCCCAGAGAGTCACGGCAGCATATCAACAAAACACTTGCACATCAAAGACTATCACGACAAGCATAGGCAAGTTCAACATACATTCATTTTAATCAACAATCCGGGTTTCAAACCCAAAATACTACATACTTTCATTCTTTCGAAAAGACCTCTTTTTACGTAAAAGTCACATGATACTAATACTCGTAGTATATAAAGAAAACACGTTTTACTTTTAAACCAAATTACTTCACCTTCGTAAAAATCTTTACAAGGCTTTTTAAATCAAGTACTCTATACTTTTTAAACCAAGTGCTTTTCTTTTAGAACAACATCAAGTATACTCTTTTAAAACCCAATTAACTTACTCTTTTCAAAACAAGTAACCTATACTTAAATCAAGTTACTTCTCCTTTTCCGAAAACAAGTCGTTATAAGTCAAGTATCTTATCTTTCAAGATCAAGTCTCTTAACTTTCAAAATCAAGTCGTTTTACTGTCAAAACCAAATCTTTCTTTTATCTTCATAAAGTCGTTATAACTAACTTCCCATAAAGCCATTATAACACTTTATGTTTTTAAACAAACAAAATTCATTTCACACACGTACGTCTACCGTACTATATAGTTCACCACAATCATGCTCAAGAGTATAGGAAGAATCACATACCTCTTCGGCTTAATCCACAAGCCAAGTCAAGTATGCCGCGCATAGAAGATCCACCTATATCAACCACAATATATATATCAACTTCTAGCTCTCTTCGTAGAATATTCTAAACACAAGCTTCCTTATTCTACAAAAATTCGGCAAAGACTCGACCCCCGCTATCACATAAATCTCCTCCTATCCAGCCCGCTACTGTGCCAACAACTCCTGTGGATTACACGCCTAACCTGACGTGTTCAATTCTCGCTTCACAAAAATACTACACAAGTCAATCAGAATTACACCCTATGTAAATACAGTTCAGTCCTTTATAATCATCCTTCCAATATAATATACTCAAGTATAACTACTACAACATGTAATATCCAATTACAATAGGGGGACATAGATTATTACCTCGACAAGCCCAAAATTATCCAAGTTTATAAGTCGATCCTGAGCAACTTTTAGCTCCAATTCCTTACGCTCCAACCCGCTCCAAGCGACCCTTAGAAGTTTCTAAACAACTTCTCTAAATACTTCCACCAAGCTAGGAAGATTTTTCTAGGGTTTCGTTTTGCGATTATTGGAATAAAGTAGTATTTCCGGGCTCCTAGTATTGAAATAACTTTGGAATACTACTAGGGATACTAGGCCAGGTATTTGGGATTATATAACAATACACAAAGTATTTCTACTCAAGAGAGGGAGGGGGACGAAAAAGCACTACAAAGGGAGGGAAATATTTTGCCTTGGAAAGTTTTTCAAGTGAGGGATGAATTACTCTTCCACTTAAGGGGGTTTATATAGAGAAATCAAGGGCCAAGATTAAGGTAAGTGTAGGGTCAAGATTGGGCCATGTGTGTGTGGGTCCCACCACAACACATGGCCAACGAAAATCCATGCCAAATGTAGGGGCCATTTCGGCCAAGGGACAAGTGGCCTAGCCACTTGTCCACCAATTTCGGCCAAGTGTGCCACATGGGGGTGACACGTGTCGCCCCCCGATTCGTCCAAAATATTTCGTCTTCCGAAAATATCCAAAATACCGGAAATCTCAAAAACAAAGCGGGCCCCACAATACCGTAAATTTCTCCCCTTGGGCCCCACGTGACCATTTCTGAAAATAAAATCCCAAAATTCTAATATAATCCAAGAAGTCCAAATACCAAATCTGGGAATCCAATTCCCATTAACGAACCTTTTTCTTCACAAAAACCGGAAACTTTTCCGTCGAAAAATCACATCTTCCTTTCTTTCCAAAATTTCTGTCGTATACTCGCACGTATGTCCTCGCATACATACCCTGGAACTACGGGGTATAACATTCTTCCCCCCTTAGAAACATTCGTCCCGAATGTTCCTTCTAAGTCTCCAAACAAACGTGTGCCGGTATAGTCTTCACTACTATACTTACGAAACCAATCATGCCATCAATGGCCATAGTATAACATACAAATCCACGCCAACGAGGAATTACCTCTAACATCACAAAAAAGCTCACACCCAAGGTCTAAAGGATACTCCCTTCGCATCTTCACTTCACAAAAGAAATGGTCACTTCCGTTCTCATAACACATTGTTCGCTCCTCTTCTTACTCGTCGTACCTTTCTTGTATACCTGAACTCTTTTTATTACACGTACCACACTTCAGTCATTGCTTCAGTTTCCAAAACCTTGGAGTCACTACCTCCAAACTCGGTCATCTACTAACCTCAAATTCCCTCAAGGACATTTCCGGCCTTCGCGATTCGATTCAGGTCGAACACATCCACGAACTCATACGATGGTTACCTAAACTTGGGCCTAGCACCCTCGTGACCCTATCACACAGCGGGACCACCACAAATCGACCCCACCTTATTCCGGGCTGCGGGTTGACCCGCCATCTGGCCTCAACCCGACCCATTTCGCGCTAATCCTTGTTCCCCGATCCGGAACAATCTCACTAATCAAGTCAATAAAACCTAGTGGTCTTCTTAGCTCAACTAACCTCTTATAATTCACACCCCTCAGGGACTTATCACGCAATTATACCCCACGTATACTATGCACTCCAACAAAGGTCAAATCGCAAACAAAAATCTTTTACCCAAGACGGCCTCGCCTCTAAGGTCTCCACGTATAATATTCTAGGGCTCACAATCTCTACGTACCCAAATTCCCCTTTACTAACCGGGCCTCTAAATTACAATTAACATAATACTGCACAACATCACATCATCAATGCATACTAGTCTCTAGAGTGTAAAGGATATACCTGAAATCAAATAGGTGGTTCCAAGGACCGCTAGAACTGGGAGCTTCCACCACGACTCCCGCTCGCCCGCCGGTATGAACACCCGCCAGACGGGGTAGCTAACCCGCGACATCATCCTCGACCCCGGTCCGTGATAGTCCTATGGACCGCATGAGGTATTCTCGACGGCGTAACACACCCGGAGTGATCAACTCGAACTCCCGCACTCGCGATAGGTCACATGGACCCGCATGAGGTATTCTCGCATCGAGGTGGCAAGTCCTCGTGATCATAACAAGTCGTGGGTATGATATAATAGTAGTACAACGGGCTTATCGTTTAACAACGTAAGCACAACAAGAATAACCCCCTTACACAAACATCACAAGACACTAACACACGTAGCATCATAACATGTTTACTTATCAAACCATCTTACTACACTTTCTAGAAATCAATACAAGACTTTCATAAACAAATAAGTAAATCTTTCCTTTTATCTTTCTTAAGTCGTTATACCTAACTTCCCATAAAGCTAGTATAACTCTTAAGCTTTTAAAACCAAGTATTACTTTTCTTTCAAAAATGATTCATAACTCTTTTGAAATATTTCCAAGATTCTTATCATTTAGAACTCAAGTCAAAAGACATCAAAGTAAAACCAAGTTTAGTTAACACATGTACGTCTATCGTACTATATATATTTCAAAAGTATCATGCTCAAGAGGATAGGAAGAATCACATACCTCCTCGGCTAAATCCACCTGCCAAGTCGAATATGTCGCGCGCAGAGTATCAACCTATATCAGTCAAATACGTCTATCAACGTCTATACTACTTCGTAGAATGTTCTAAGCATGAGGTTCTTTATTCTACGGAAAATTGGGCAGCACCTCCCTACCCATAAAACTACACAAGTCTACTATAAATACAGCCCAATGTAAGTACAGTTCAATTCTCTTTGTTTATACCATCCTTCTATATATCTTATACTTAAGTCTAAACTACTACAATATGTAATCTCCAATTACAATAGAAGGTCAAAGATTATTACCTCGATAAGCCCAAAATTATCCAAGATATAAGTCGATCCTGAGCAACGTTTAGCTCCTATTCGCATGCGCCCAATCCGCCCAAGAAACCCTTAGAAGTTTCTAAACAACTTCTACTTAATACTTCAACCAACTATGAAGATTTTCCTAGGGTTTCGCTGTGACTAAAGGAAATATAGTAGTATTTCGGCTCTTAGTATAGAGGTAACTTTGGAATACTACAAGGGATTTAGGCTAAGGTATTTTGGGATAGTAACAATACTGGAGGAATTTTCTACAAAAAGTGGGTGCTTTGACGAGACTTCCAAAAGTGGGGAAGGGAGTTTGGACGAGAGCTTCTGCTGGGAGGAGTTTGAGACTTGGAAAATATTTAAGTGGATGAAGAAGTCTTGCAACTTAAGGGGGTATTTATAGGACATTCAAGGGCCAAGATTCAAGCATGTGTATGGTGGAGATTTGGACATGTGTTGTGTGGGTCCCACTTATCTATCTACTCCACAAATATCTTGCAAGACTTTGACCAAATGTTTATGGCCTTTTTCATGAAAAAAACGTGCCAATCCTTGTCCACAATTTCGTCCAACCTTGCCACCTAGGGGTGACACATGTCGCCCTCCTATTGGTCCAAAATATTTCATCTCTCGAAAAAATCCGCAATAAATTAAAATATTAAAACCGTAAAATACCCGGGCACCCAAGTAGTCATACATCAGAGTAATCAGCGGAACATAAAAATAAGACATGAAACAATTGTAAAATGACCCACATTTTAACTGAGAGAAAATCGCCTTTCGGCATATATATAAATACAAAGTTTGAACAATTAATCCTTTTACAAACCCCGCCCACACAAGACTACTGCACTTAAGAATGTAACGACAATTATGGCGGGACAGGGCCCCGCCATGCCCCTGAATGTACAAGAACTTACAGACTCAGGGTAACATACCAAAAGATAAGCCTCCGGAGAAACGGAGCTTCCCAAAACGCTGATTTGTGATCCTAGAAGCGAGGTTCGACAACCGATGTACCTTACCGCAGATGAACGCAGCCCAAGGAGGTCGATAACAGTACCAAGTATGTGAATCAAAATATCAGAGTTAAATCATAACAGTCTATAAAAAAGCAGGAGACATATATGATAACCAAAATACAGTACGCAACATAAAAACAGTCAAGTCAGGGACTCACACCCTCAAAATCATCACTCAAATATAACAATGGGTCTCACGCCCACAACATCAATCATGTTCGCATCTTGGCCACATGCCCCTAATTCTCCATCGGTGTATATGTCCGTGATGCAACAATAATAACAAGGTATCGTAATCAACCCCGCCGCACGGCCACATGCCCGACTCGTGACGGCAGTGCATGTCCATGTAACAATAATAACAATACCACCGGTGATCAACCCCGCACGGCCACATGCCCGAATTGCAGACGGTGCAGCATGTCCATGTAACAACAATAACAATATATCGAGTGATTAACCCGCCGCATGGCCGCATGCCCCCGGAATTCTGCATCGGTGCAGACATGTCCATGTAACAACAATAACAATATATCGGGTGATTAGCCCGCCGCATGGCCGCATGCCCCCGAAATTCTGCATTGGTGCAGACATGTCCATGTAACAACAATAACAATATATCGTGATTAGCCCGCCGCACGGCCGCATGCCCTGACTCAGATCGGTGCAGACATGTCCATGTAACAACAATAACAATATATCACACAACCAGGCTATCACAAGCAAGCACAAGAAAATTACCATACTTCTAGACTCTCATAAAAAGATCCATTCTTTCTCAAGAAGTCACCTGATACTAACACTTGCACAGCAAAGGCTATTACCAGGTGCATAGGCAAGCTCAACATACTTATAGATTCCTATTTTTATTACAACAAATCCGAGTTCTAACCCCAAAGTACTACATACATTAATCCTTTCAAAAAGACCTCCTTTTTACGTAAAGAACAACTCGATACTATTATCCGTAGTACCAACTACGTTCATGTTTTTAAAATCAAGTATTTTACACCGTTTTAAACCAAGTGGCTTACACTTTTAGAACAACGTTAAGTAACAGCATTCTTTTCCAAGAGTTTCAAGTTTGCCTAATTTCAGATACTCAAGTCTTTTAGTTTCGAAAAATTTCATAGTTCATAGTCTTAATCAAATAACGTACTCCCCTTTAAAACAATAAGCCTTATGTGTGAGTAGGTTATTCTTTGTTTATAACAATCTTATAAAAGCAGCCATGATCTAGGAATTGTAATATCATTTTGTCTCATCTTAGCTTCTATGCAGATGGAGGTTTCTACTGGTTTTAATAATACTTAATTATTCAATACATTTCCCTTTATTAGCGCTGCAGTGGTTTGTTCGATACTTATTCTGATTTCCGAAATCAAGAAACATTATTCCTTTTAAAAACCAAGTACTCATTACTCACGAATGAGGTTTCACACTTTTTAACAAAATTCATATTAATTCGATTAAGTCAAGTCTCTTATCTTTTAAGATCAAGTCTCTTAACTTCTTAAAATCAATAAATCATTCTTTTTATCTCTCTTAAGTCGTTATACCTAACTCCCCATAAAGCTAGTATAACTCTTAAGCTTTCAAACCAAGTATTATTCTTCTTTCAAAAAGGATTCTTAATTCTTTTGAAATACTTCCAGATTCTTATTATTCAGGCTTAAGTCAAAAGACATTGCCAGAAACTACATTCGCTAACACACGACGCTTACCGTACTATATATATATTCTTTTAAAATACCTCCGGATTCTTATTATTCAGGCTTAAGTCACAAGACATTGCCGTAAGTATTATTCAGGCTTAAGTCAAAAGACATTGCCGTAATTATTATTCAGTTAACACACGACGCTCACCGCACTATATATATATTTAAAATATCATGCTCAAGAGTATAGGAAGAATCACATACCTCGCGACGATTATCGACTATTAGCAAAACGCTCCACGGCTATAACCCGACTAGCCTTGTCCACCTTCTAAGTAGTACATGCTACTCGCAGAACATTCAACCAATAAAGGTTATAAGTTCATCAGAATACAAATTCCTATGTAAGTACAGTTGAATCTTCTACTTTAATATTCTTTTGATGCGATTTCAGTTCAAGTCTTTTCTGTAATATCCTTCTATTACAGTTCAATTCTCTTCTATGAATCTTATATTCATTTCTATACAACTACAGTATGTAATTTCCAATTACAATAGAAGGATATGATTATTTACCTCGATAAGCCCAAAATTATCCAAGTTATAAGTCGATCCTGAGCAACGTTTTTGTTATACCCCGTATTTCCAGAGTATGTACGTAAGGGCGTACGTACGAAAGTGTAGCCTTAAAAGTTTAGGCCTAGGACATTTTTTGGACACAACTCACACAAAGAATCGTTTTCCGACGAAACGTTTTACACGACTCGCGTAGGGTAAATTCCGGCTATGTCATTTCTAATTTTTGCGGATTTTTCAAGGCGACGGAACCTTTTTGGACCAACGAGAGGGTGACACTTGTCACCCTCAAGTGGACGGCCAAGTGGCCTTTTGCCTTGGACGTTTGAGAGGTTTTTGGGGCTTAAAACATGGACCTTTGTTTGTGGAGTGATTTGAGGAGTAGGTTAGGGGGCACTTGGGCAAATCTTGGCCCTCCACTTGCCCCCCACTTGGCTTGATCTTGGCCCTTGGTTTCCCTATAAATACCCCTCTCTTTGAAGACTTATTCATCACAAATTTCCAAGTCTAAATCCCCCTTCCCCCTTGTGAGCCATCGTCCTAAGCCTCACTCCCCCCCCTCTAAAAAGAAGCCCTAGCCGAAACACTACCCCCCCTCCCTTGGTAGAAAAGTTGCCTTCTAGTATTGTTATAATGCCCAAAATACCCTAGCCCAAATCCATTTTAGTATTTAAGTTGAAGTTGTTGGAAACTTCTAAGGGTCCTTGGAGCTTTTGGAGCGTTCAAATTAGGAGCTAAACCTTGCTCCGGATCGACTTATATCTAGGATATTATTGGGCTTATCGAGGTAAATAAACTTGTCCTTCTGTTGTAATTAGAGAATGCATACTGTAGAAGTATAGAAATAAGTATTAAATACTTAGAAGGATATTACATAATAGAATTGAACTGTTATCACAGTAGAAGGGTTTAAAAGAAGAATAACCGAACTATACTTACTTAGAATTTGTTTTCACAAGACTTGAGTAGTAGCTCACCGTAGGGAAGTCTGCCCGATTTTCCGTAGGATATAGAACCCTCGCTTAGAATCATTTGCAGTAGTCTGAACGTTGATAGACGTGTCTGACTATTATAGGCTGATTCTCTGCGCGCGACATATTCAACTTGGCAGGTGGAGTTCGCCGAGAAGGTATGTGATTCTTCCTATACCCTGGAGCATGATATTTTAAATATATATAGTACGGTAGACGTACGTGTGTTAACTGAAAAATAACTACGACAATGTCTTTGACTTAAGCCTGAATAATACTTACGGCAATGTCTCGCGACTTAAGCCTGAATAATACTTACGGCAATGTCTCGCGACTTAAGCCTGAATAATAAGGATCTGAAAGCATTTCAAAAGAATACTGAATCATTTTTAACAGAAGAGAACTAATTGGTTTTTAAACAGGAAGCTTAAGAAGTTATACTAGCTTTATTGGAAGTTAGGTATAACAACTTAAGAATGATAAAAGGAACAGTTTACTTATGTGTTTATAACAGACTTATATTGATTTATGGAAAGAATAATAAGATGGTTTGATAAGTAGACAGGATATGATGCTATGTGTGTTAGTGTCTTGTAACGTTTGTATAAGAGGGTATTCTTGTTGTGCTTATGTTGTTTAACGATAAGCTGTTATGTTAGTATTATATCACTCACCTCTTGACATAATACCGGGGGTTAAGCTGCCCTCCGATGCGGGGTATACCTCAGGCAGTCTGTGTGACTATGATGCGAGGACACCTCATGCGGGTCTGTGTGACCTATGCGGAGCTACGAGAGTTCCAGGTTAGTGTGCGGGGTTATACCTCATGCGGTCTATGTGGCCATGCGGACTACGAGTCGTGTCGATCTTGAGGAGTAGCTACCCTCGATGCGGGGTTATACCCTATGCGGGCCTATGTGAGTGGCCTATGCGGACTACGGGAGTCCAGGATTAGGCTTGCTTAATGATACTATGGGCAATTGGCCCTGCTTCGATCATTCGCAGCCTAGAAAAGACCTGTTACAGTTTACCTATTGTTGCTCTTGTTTATGATGTGGCACTATGTGCGGTTACCTTGGTTGTTTCATACATATATGTAAACTGATTTTAAAATGATATGTTTTCATTTAAGTACTTTACAGTTTCACATACTTAGTACCTGTTGTACTGACCTCCTTCGGGGGGCTGCGTTCATGCCGCAGGTAAGGGCAAGCAGGTGCTAGATCCACATCCTTAGGATCTCTACGTTGGTGTCGGGAGCTCCATCTTCTCCGGAGGCTCTACTTTTGGGTATGATCTCCCTGTTGTAGTTAGTTTTGTACGATCGAGGAATGGCGGCCCCGTCCGCCATAGTTGTTTACTTTCCTAAGTGCAGAGTCCTGTTGTACGGTTGGGATGTAACTGCAAAACTATGTTTATGTATATATGCCGAAAGGCGACATTTTCTCACATAAAACTGTGTCTCTTTTTTACAACTGTTTCATGTCTTGTTTTTATATTCCGCTGATTACTCTGATGTATGACTACTTGGGTGCCCGGGTAAGGCACCAGTCACGGGCCGGGCGGTCGTGACAAAAGTGGTATCAGAGCAGTTAATCCTCGGAAAGTGTCTACAGACCGTATCTAGTAGAGTCTTGATTATCGGTGTGTTGTGCACCATGCCAATAATCAGGAGGCTATATGTCACGACCCGATCCCGGGCCCGTGACTGGTGCCTTACCCCGGGCACCCTAGTGATACAACATCAGAGAAAACCAGCGGAAATAAAAACATAAACATGAACATGAGACAAGATAATAAAACAGGCCAACCAAACGGTTACCTTCCATTAAAATATATATAAACAACTCTTTCAAAACGAACAGTTTAATCCTTTTTACAAAACCCTGCCCACACAGTGCTACAGACCTCTAAGATTTACAACAACTATGACGGGACAGGGCCCCGCTATACCCCTGAATGTACAAGAACCTACAACTCAGGGAACACATACCAAAAGATAAGCCTCCGAAGGAACGGAGCTTCCCAATACGCTGAAAGGTGATCCTAATAGCGGGGATCGACAACGATGTACTTACTGCGGCATGAACGCACCCGAAGGAGGTCGATCTAACAGTACTAAGTATGTGAAACTGTAAATACTGTAAATGAAATCATAATAGTCTATATAAAGCAGGAGACATGTATGATGACCAAACTACAGTACATAACATATAACTAGTTACATCAAGTCGTGACTCACGCCTCCAAATTATCACTGCGTGCGTGGAATTTCTTCCTCACTGCCGGCAGTTTATGATATGACAATACCAAGAAGTATGCATGAACACCAGGTCCCACCTGTGTCATAAAAACCGTATAGGACAAGTATAACTACCAGATCCGACCGTACCAATAATATAATGCAACCAAAACACGAAGCCGATACGGGGCAAGTGCGAGAGCCGACTACCGGATACCAAGGCCGGTCACGTAGCTGACCGGGGCAAGTACGAGGGCTGACCACCAGGGACCAAGGCCGTATCACGAGACTTCGTCACTACACTGAACGGGGCAAGTGCGAGGGCTGACTACCGGGTACCAAGGCCGAATCAGCCATGAGACGGGGCAAGTACGAGAGCCGACCACCAGGGACCAAGGCCGAACAGTAAGAAACCTCATGGAGAGCTAGTCCATAAAATAACCATTCTTGCACAACCAAGGCTATCACCACAAGCATAAGCAAGTTACGCAACAACAAGCATAGGCAAGTTACACAACACAAGCATAGGCAAGTTACACAACAACCAGTATAGGCAAGTTACACAACACAAGCATAGGCAAGTTACACAACTCAGGTTACTTTCATTTTATGCCAAAGTCCGGGTTTTTAACCCTAAAGTACTACGTACGTTAAATTCCTTTTAAAGAGATCCATTCCTTTTATAAAAGTCACCCGATGTCCGTAGTATAAAAGATAGAGTGACGAGCATTGTTAAATAAACAAAATGCTTTCCTTTGTAAAATCAAGTAACAACCTTATTTTCCAAACGTTCAAGTTTGCCTAATTTCAAATGCTCAAGTTTCTCATTTTTAGAAAAGGTTTCGTAGTTCATAGTTTTAATCCTTTAAAACATAATTCTCCTTTAATGATTTGAGAAACATATGCCTTATATGTGAGTAGTTTATTCTTGTTTATAATCGATCTTATTAAGCAGCCATGATCTAGGGTATGTAATATCATTTTGTCTCATCTTAGCTTCTATGCAGATGGAGGTTTCTCGGTTTTAATACAATACTTATTTATTCATTACATTTTCCTTTATTAACGATGCAGTGGTCTTTCGATACACATTCTGATTTCCGAAATCAGTAAAACCTTATCCCATTAAATAAAACCAAGTACTCATTACTCACGAATGAGGTTTCACACAAGCATCCACATTAAAACAAATAAGTTAAGTCTCTTATCTTATAAGATCAAGTCTTTTAACTTCTAACATCAGTAAACCATTTTCTTTACCTTTCTTAAGACATTATACCTAACTTCCCATAAGCTAGTATAACTCTTTTTAAAACCTTTAAAACCAAGTGTTACTCTCCTTCAAAACGATTTATAAATCTTTTGAAATACATCAAGTTCTTTATTATAACTAGCCGCTTATAATTCACATCGATTACCTTTTAAAACCACAAAGTATTTTCTTATTTACATAAAGTCGTTATAACAACTTCCCATAAAGCCGTTATAACACTTTATGTTTTAAAACAATCAAACACGCTTAACACGTATGCGTCTACCGTACTACATAGTTCACACATATCATGCTGAAGAGATAGGAAGAGGTTCACATACCTCGCGACGAGTGCCGACTAATAGCAAACGCTCCAAGTACTTCAAACCGTCGGCTACTCCTTAAGCCACGTAGATCGCACCACACGTAGTACTTCAACCTATAAGGCCACAAGGCGCTTATTAACATCTAGATCTCATCGCTCCATATTCTGAGAAAATTCGCGGCACCTCCCCGCAACAGCGTAAATCTCCTCTCTATCGGGCCGCTACCAAGCCAACCTGGGGGTTAACACGCCTAACCTGACGTGTACAATTCTACTACAAGTAATGTTACACAAGTCTCATGTAATGATCTATGTAATTACTGATTCGATTCTCTTCTTTAAATTCAGCTTAAGTCGCAAGACATTGCCGTAAGTATTATTCAGGCTTAAGTCAAAAGACATTGCCGCAATTATAATCAGTTCTATATACAGTATACATCAACTATATATTCCTACAACATGTAATTCCCAATTACAATAGAAGGTCAAGAGTGTTTACCTCGATAAGCCCAAAATTATCCGAGTTTATATGTCGATCCGAGCAAGGTTTAGCTCCTACTCCGGCGCTCAATCCGCTCCAAACAACCCTTAGAAGTTCTAACCAACTTCTACTTATAACTTCAACTACGGGTGAAGATTTACTTAGGGTTTCGTTTTTGGTGAGGAAGTATAATAGTATTTCCTGCTCTACGTATAGAGGTAACTTTGGAAGTACTATAAGGTATATGGGCTAGAGTATTTTGGGCATTATAACAATACTAGGAGAGTATTTCTATACCACAAAAGGGGGGTATTATACGAAAACAACTAGGCTAGGGGGGGGGTACCCCACGGCCAAACACCACAAAGGGGAGGGGGGGTGGCTCTCGGCCAAGGGCTCACAAAGGGGGAGGTGATTTGGACGAGAACTACACTTAAGGGGGGGGAGAGATTTTAACACTTAGAAAGGATTTTTGGATGAAGAAGTTCATCAACATAAGAGGGGTATTTATAGGTCAAGGGATGGCCAACCAATGGCCAAGATTATGCCAAGTGCAAGGCAAGTGTAAGGCCAAGATTTGGGCAAGTGTCCTAAGCCAACTTGCACACAAAATATCCTACCAACTCCAAGACAAAACAAGCCACCTTGTTCGTCCCTTTTGCCGTCCACTCAAGGCCAATGTGAGGGTGACACTTGTCACCCTCCCGTTGGTCCAAAATGTTTCGTCTCTCGGAAAAATCCGCAAAAATTAAAAATGACATAGCCGGAATTTTCCCTACAAAAGCTGTGGAAACGTTTCGTCAGAAAACGACTCTTTTCGGCACTTGTGCACAAATTTCGAAACTAGCCAACTTTAAGGCTCAAATTATTATACGTACGCCCTCACGTACATACTCTGGAAATACGGGGTATAACATTCTCCCCTCCTTAGAAACATTCGTCCCGAATGTTCCTTCTCAAGACGGATAACGATAAAGTTCTTCTAATAAGTTGCCAACGCCACAACTGGCCACGAAACAACACCTGCACGCAAATACTTATATCTAAGTCCACGAGGAAACACCTCTAACATCACAACTTTTGTCACTTTGCCGCGAGGTTCTAGTGTCACTCCGGCGACCCAACAAATGGTACCGGACTGCATGCGATCCCTGAGGTCTAAAATATACATCCTTCGCACCTTCTCTCTTTACAAGAAATGATCATATCTATGCTCGCAATACATGCTCGTCTCTACTCTTACTCGTCGTACTCTTCTCGAACACCTGAACTCTTCTAGTATACGTACCATACTTCAGTTTCCAAAACTTTGGAGTCACTACCCCCAAACTTGGTCATCTTACTAGCCTCGATCTTCCTTAAGGCCATTCCCGGCCCTCACGATCTACTGCTGGTCGAAACACCCACGAACTCATACGGTGGTCAACTAAACTTGGGCCTAGCACCCTCGTGACCCTACCACCTGGCGGGACCACCCAGGGCTGACCCCACTTTGAAACCGGCCGCGGGTTGGCCCTCAACATGGCCCCAACCCGATCCACTAACGCATCACGCTCTTGTTCCCCGACCCGGAACAATCTTACCTCAACAGGTCATGAAAGCTACCACTTCCATTCAACACTACTCAAGGAAATTATCACACAACACATTCTAGGCATAAAATGTATTGACAAGGATCACTTGAAAAATCATACTCAAGACGACCTTACATCTAAGGTCTCAACATGAAATATTCTAAAGTTCACACTTTCCATGCCCCCATACAAATCCTTTCAACTAGCCAAGCTTTCTAACTCATAACCATCATAACGCTATCCGAACGTAGCACACAATAATAAGGTCATCATATCATGCATACAAATCTTTAAAGGGTTAAGGATATACCTGAAAATAGGCGGTTCAAAGGACCGCTAAAACTGGGAACTTCCACCGCGACCTCTGGGGGCTGCGTGTACGAACATCCTGCCTGGCTATGGAAGGTGAAGAACCCGCAACTGCTCTAGTAGTCCATGCTATCCTGCCAGTGCTACCCCTGGTCGGACAGTCTCTTGCCAGATGGCCCTGTTGGCCGCAAAAATATCCATCTCTCCGAGTTAGTACGACACTCTCCCTTATGAAGCTTTCCGCCACCGCGGAGACAAGGGCAACCTCATCCGGCGAGCACTGCTTCCCGAGAATCTGAAACACAGGAGCCACGACCTGCTCTGAATATCTCGAAGGTCCTGGCTGTGGAGGACCACTCTGTACTGGTGGAGGCGCATAACTGGCCTGCTGCTGAGGCGGTCCGCCTCGAAAGTCACCAAAGGACCCTGCTGTTCTGGCCCTCTTCTGCTGACCCTGGTCATTCCGTCGATTTATCCTCTCCTCACATCCCAGTGCATAAGCCTGCATGCGGGCAATGTCCGTACGGCTGAAGAGCTACACCCGAACAACTCTCGGCTAGGTGATCATCGAGCCCTGTAACAAATCGGTGCACTCGATCCTCCATACTAGCTACCAACGCGGGGACGTACCGGGCCAATGAGTCGAACTCCACATTGTACTCCCGAACCGTACGCCCGTTCTGCCGTAACACCAAAAATCTGTCTGCCCGAGCCCTCCTCATCTGTGGAGGCAAGAAATGTGCAAGAAAGGCCTCTGAGAATTCGTCCCATAAAGCTGGAAGTGCATGCTCTCCCCGGGACAGCTCCCACGAATCAAACCGATCATGGTATCACGCGGTGATGCGACCCTAGGACCACCGACTCGGTCTCCGCTGCCTTGATCACTCTCATGATCAGAATCGCTTGATGAACTCCTGCGGATCATCCTCGTGCCTCGACCCATAAAACTCGCGGCTTCTGACTCAGAAAATCCCGTAGCCTCGAACTATCTGATCTAGGGTGAACCACTGGTGCTACTGGAACTGCTGCGTCCAGCCTATCCTCAAGTCTGGCCACAACCCTGGCCATTAACTGGGCCCACTCCTTGTAACTCATCTCCTCTGCTCCAGACTGCGGGACTGGAGGCTCAGGTACTGTGGTCTCTGCCGCTGCTCTACTCGCAGCTCCCTCTGCTGCCTTGCCCTTCTGGGCCCGGGTTGCCTTACGCGGAGGCATAACTGGTAAAAACGAAGTATGTCAGAGGGGTCCAATCTTATCACACAGCTCTAAGGCACGATCTCAGAATGAGAAGAATGGAAACCAATCCTAAATGTCCTATAGCCTCCTGATTATAGATGTGGTGCACAACACATCGATAATCAAGACTCTACTAGACACGGTCTGTAGACACTTTCCGAGGACTAACTGCTCTGATACCACTTTTGTCACGACCCGATCCCGGGCCCGTGACTGGTGCCTTACCCCGGGCACCCTAGTGATACAACATCAGAGAAAACCAGCGGAAATAAAAACTTAAACATGAACATGAGACAAGATAATAAAACAGGCCAACCAAACGGTTACCTTCCATTAAAATATATATAAACAACTCTTTCAAAAGCAGCGCTTTAATCCTTTTACAAAACCACCTTGCACATTGCTCTGCACTTAAGATTTACAACAACTATGACGGGACAGGGCCCCGCCATACCCCTGAATGTACAAGAACCTACAACTCAGGGAACACATACCAAAAGATAAGCCTCCGAAGGAACGGAGCTTCCCAATACGCTGAAAGGTGATCCTAATAGCGGGGATCGGCGACGATGTACTTACTGCGGCGTGAACGGCCCAGAAGGAGGTCGATAACAGTACCAAGTATGTGAAATCAGAAATCAGTAAATGAAATCATAATAGTCTATATAAAGCAGGAGACATGTATGATGACCAAACTACAGTACATAACATATAACTAGTTACATCAAGTCAGGGACTCACGCCCTCCAAATTATCACTCGTGCCCGTGGAATTTCTTCCTCTCTGGCGTCAGTTTATGATATGACCATAACAAGGAGTATGCATGAACACCAGGTCCCACCTGTGTCATAAAACCCGTATAGGACAAGTCTAACTACCAGATCCGACCGTACCAATAATATAATGCAACCAAAACACGGCCGTCACGGGGCAAGTCGCGAGCCGACTAGGATACCAAGGCGGCCACGTGGTAGACCGGGGCAAGTACGAGGTGACCACCGGGGACCAAGGCGTATCACGAGACTTCGTCACTACACTGAACGGGGCAAGTCGGTGACTCACATCGTACAAGGCCGAATCACCATGAGGCGGCAAGTACGAGAGCCGACCACCAGGGACCAAGGCCGAACAGTAAGAAACCTCATGGAGAGCTAGTCCATAAAATAACCATTCTTGCACAACCAAGGCTATCACCACAAGCATAAGCAAGTTACGCAACAACAAGCATAGGCAAGTTACACAACACAAGCATAGGCAAGTTACACAACAACCAGTATAGGCAAGTTACACAACACAAGCATAGGCAAGTTACACAACTCAGGTTACTTTCATTTTATGCCAAAGTCCGGGTTTTTTTTAACCCTAAAGTACTACGTACGTTAAATTCCTTTTAAAGAGATCCATTCCTTTTATAAAAGTCACCCGATGTCCGTAGTATAAAAGATAGAGTGACGAGCATTGTTAAATAAACAAAATGCTTTCCTTTGTAAAATCAAGTAACAACCTTATTTTCCAAACGTTCAAGTTTGCCTAATTTCAAATGCTCAAGTTTCTCATTTTTAGAAAAGGTTTCGTAGTTCATAGTTTTAATCCTTTAAAACATAATTCTCCTTTAATGATTTGAGAAACATATGCCTTATATGTGAGTAGTTTATTCTTGTTTATAATCGATCTTATTAAGCAGCCATGATCTAGGGTATGTAATATCATTTTGTCTCATCTTAGCTTCTATGCAGATGGAGGTTTCTACTGGTTTTAATACAATACTTCATTATTCAATACATTTTCCTTTATTAACGCTGCAGTGGTCTGTCGATACACATTCTGATTTCCGAAATCAGTAAAACCTTATCCCATTAAATAAAACCAAGTACTCATTACTCACGAATGAGGTTTCACACAAGCATCCACATTAAAACAAATAAGTTAAGTCTCTTATCTTATAAGATCAAGTCTTTTAACTTCTAACATCAGTAAACCATTTTCTTTACCTTTCTTAAGACATTATACCTAACTTCCCATAAGCTAGTATAACTCTTTTTAAAACCTTTAAAACCAAGTGTTACTCTCCCTTCAAAACGATTTATAAATCTTTTGAAATACATCAAGTTCTTTATTATAACTAGCCAGTTATAATTCACATCAGTTACCTTTTAAAACCACAAAGTATTTTCTTATTTACATAAAGCTGTTATAACCAACTTCCCATAAAGCCGTTATAACACTTTATGTTTTAAACCAATCAAATACATTTAACACATGTACGTCTACCGTACTACATAGTTCACACATATCATGCTAGAAGAGATAGGAAGAGGTTCACATACCTCGCGACGAGTGCCGACTAATAGCAAAACGCTCCAAGTACTTCAAACCGTCGGCTACTCCTTAAGCCACGTAGATCGCACCACACATAGTACTTCAACCTATAAGGCCACAATGCGCTTATTAACATCTAGATCTCATCGTTCCATATTCTACAGAAAATTGGCGACTCCCCGCAAACAGCGTAAATCTCTCTCTATCGAGGCGGCTACCAAGCCAACCGAGGGTTAACACGCCTAACCGGCGTGTACAATTCTACTACAAGTAATGTTACACAATTCTCTTGTAATACACCCTATGTAATTACTGATTCGATTCTCTTCTTTAAATTCGGGCTTAAGTCGCGAGACATTGCGTAAGTATTATTCGAGCTTAAGTCAAAAGACATTGCGCAATCATAATCAGTTCTATATATAGTATACATCAACTATATATTCCTACAACATGTAATTCCCAATTACAATAGAAGGTCAAGAGTGTTTACCTCGATAAGCCCAAAATTATCCGAGTTTATATGTCGATCCTGAGCAAGGTTTAGCTCCTACTCCGGGCGCTCCAATCCGCTCCAAACAACCCTTAGAAGTTCTAACCAACTTCTACTTATAACTTCAACTACGGGTGAAGATTTACTTAGGGTTTCGTTTTTGGTGAGGAAGTATAATAGTATTTCCTGCTCTACGTATAGAGGTAACTTTGGAAGTACTATAAGGTATATGGGCTAGAGTATTTTGGGCATTATAACAATACTAGGAGAGTATTTCTATACCACAAAAGGGGGGGTATTATACGAAAACAACTAGGCTAGGGGGGGGTACCCCACGGCCAAACACCTGAGGAGGGGGTGGCTCTCGGCCAGGGCTCATGAAGGGAGGTGATTTGGACGAGAACTACACTAAGGGGAGAGATTTTAACACTTAGAAAGGATTTTTGGATGAAGAAGTTCATCAACATAAGAGGGGTATTTATAGGTCAAGGGATGGCCAACCAATGGCCAAGATTATGCCAAGTGCAAGGCAAGTGTAAGGCCAAGATTTGGGCAAGTGTCCTAAGCCAACTTGCACACAAAATATCCTACCAACTCCAAGACAAAACAAGCCACCTTGTTCGTCCCTTTTGTCGTCCACTCAAGGCCAATGTGAGGGTGACACTTGTCACCCTCCCGTTGGTCCAAAATGTTTCGTCTCTCGGAAAAATCCGCAAAAATTAAAAATGACATAGCCGGATTTTTCCCTACAAAAGCTGTGGAAACGTTTCGTCAGAAAACGACTCTTTTCGGCACTTGTGCACAAATTTCGAAACTAGCCAACTTTAAGGCTCAAATTATTATACGTACGCCCTCACGTACATACTCTGGAAATACGGGGTATAACACTATAGGATATTTAGGATTGGTTTCCATTCTTCTCACTCTGAGATCGTGCCTTAGAGCTGTGTTATAAGTTGGACCCCTCTAACGTATTCCTTTTCTGTAACAGTTATGCCTCCACGTAAGGCAACCCGGGCCCAGAAGGGCAAGGCAGCCGAGGGAGCTGCTAGCAGGACACCCAGAGTCACGAGGGCTCAGGCCCAGTCTATACCAGAGACGGCGAGTTCTATGACGCCGACCCCAAGAAGGGTTTAGGGCGCGGCCGTGGGCGTGAGACCACAAGACCTACACCTCCGGTCCACACCGGAGCAGATGAGATGGGTCACAGAGAGATGGCCATCGGCGTGATCGTGGCGAACATGAGGCAGTGAATCGGCGGATTCGATTCCGGCCCGATCGTACCCGTGGTTCACCCGAGGGCAGAGAGTTTGAGGCTACGAGATTTCCTGAGTTGTAGCCCGCCAGAGTTTTACGGGTCGAGGCCGGAGGATGATCCGCAGAAGTTCATCCGTCAGCTACAGAGGATTATGAGAGTGATCAGGGCGTCGGAGACCGAGTCCATGATCTTCGGTTCACATCGGCTGCGTGATACCGCAGTCGATTGGTTTGATTCGTGGGAGTTATCCCGGGGAGAGCACGCGTCCCCAGCTACTTGGGATGAGTTCTCAGAGGCTTTCCTCACTCACTTCTTGCCTCCACAGATGAGGAGGGCGCGGGCTGATAGATTTTTACTGCTGAGACAGAGGGGACGCACAGTCAGGGAGTACAATGTCGAGTTCGATTCTTTGGCTCGATATGTCCCAGCATTGGTAGCAGATATGGAGGATAGGGTGCCGCACGCCACCGGCTAGATGATTATATGGCGAAGTCTTGTGCGGTGTGTCTCTTCACCGAGCATGGACATTACCGTATGCGAGCTCATGCAGCTGCGATGCGAGGCGTCGAGGCCGACGGGTTGTGACGAAGCGAAGAAGGACGGGGCAGTGGTCTTTTGGTAGTTATCGTGGTGGACGGCCTCAGCGGCGGTCGGTCGCACCACACCGGCTCGAGCACTCCTGCACCGTCCTCAGCACAGCCAGAGTATTCGAGGCGGTCGTGGCCAGGACTTGAGACTTTCAGTGGCGAGAGGTCTTTGGCGGTCGGGACCACCCCGCCGGTGTGGCCGATCGGTAGATCCCATTTCGGGAATTGTGGTACTCCTCCAGGGTTTGTTACGATTGCGGCGGACGGGTCATATTGTGAGGCTTGTCCTATCGGCGGCGCGGTTGGTAGGGCTCGATCTACGAGTGCATTGTCGGTTCATCATCTCCTCTGATTACTCGCCCGGGCGAGGTACTCATGGGCGGCCAGTCGCGGCGGTCGTGGCGCGGGTCCCGATTCTAGCGGTCCTCGAATCGCATATATGCCTTGTCCGAGCGGGATCGTGAGGCCTCACGATGTAAATCACAGTACCTTATCGGTTTGGGTTTGATGTATATGTTTTGATAGATCCGGTTCTACTCTGTCCTATATATCTCCCCTTATTGCTAGTAGGATAGGGATAGAGCCTGAGTCCATAGACCCTTTCGAGGTAGCTACGCCAGTGGGTGATTCGGTGGTAGCTCGGCGGGTATATAGAGCTTGTCCAGTGACCCTAGCCGACTTGATAGAGTTGGATATGACTGATTTCGACATGATCATGGGTATGGATTGGCTAGCTTCTTGCTACGCCAATGTAGACTCTGAGAGAGAGTAGCAGTTCGGTTTCTGAGGCCGGTTGTTGAGTGGGAGGAGCAGTATCGCCGAGGGTAGGTTTATTTCCTACCTCAAGGCTAGGAAGATAGTGCGAGAAGGGTATATCTACCATCTCGTTCGGTGTTTGATCTCAAGGCTGCGGTACCAGATTTTCGATCGATTCCGTGAGTCAGAGAGTTCCCAGACGTGTTTCCAGACGACCTCCCAGGTATCCCTCCTGAGAGGGAGATAGAGTTTTGTATTGATGTGCTGCCAGACACTCGGCCTATTTCCATTCCGCCATACAGAATGGCACCTGCCGAGTTGAGAGAGTTGAAGGACCGGTGAGAGATTTCTTTGGAGAAGGGCTTCATCGAGCCTAGTGTTTCTCCACAGGAGCGCGGTATTGTTCGTGAAGAAGAAGGGCGGGGCCGCTGCGCATGTGTGTTGATTCTGACGGTGAACAAGGTGACCATTAAGAACGAATACCCTTCCCGTGATTGATGATTTGTTCGACCGATTGCGAGCGCGAGATGTTTCTCAAGATTGATCTGCGATCGGGCTATCATCAGTGCGAGTCGAGAGAGGTGGATGTCCCAGGACTACATTCGGACGATGCGGGCATTATGAGTTCGTGGTCATGTCTTTTGGGTTGACCAATGCTCGCGATATTCATGGATTTGATGAACCGAGTGTTCAAACCATTTTTGGACACGTTTGTGATAGTGTTCATTGATGATATCTTGGTTTATTCGCTCGGAGGCGAGCATGCGAGCATTTGAGGCTGTCTTGTGATTCTCGAGACCAGCGATTATACGCCAAGTTTTCCAAATGTGAGTTTTGGTTAACTTCGGTGGCTTTTCTTGGGCACATTAGCCGGTGATGGCATTCAGTGGATACGCCAAGATCGGCGATCGGGACTTGGCCTAGACCTACTACTCGACAGAGGTTCGTAGTTTTACGGGCCTTGCGAGGTTATTATCGGCGGTTCGTAGAAGTTTGCTTCTATCTACGCACCATTGACTAGGTGACTCGGAAAGCGGCTAAGTTTGATGGTGATGCTTGTGGCGGGGTTTCGATTCTTGAAGGAGAGACGGCGCCCCGTTCTTACTCTTCCAGAGGGTCCAGACGGTTATGTCGTGTATTGTGATGCGTCAGGCATCGGGTTGGGATGTGTGTTGATGCAGCAGGGCAAGGTTATAGCGTATGCATCCCGACAGCTGAAGAAACACGAGAGGAACTACCCCACCCATGATTTGGAGTTGGCAGCGGTGGTTCACGCCTTGAAGATCTGGAGGCACTATTTGTATGGGGTTCATGTGGATATTTATACAGACCACAAGAGCCTCCAGTATATCTTCAGCCAGAGAGAGCTGAACTTACGACAGAGATGGTGGTTAGAGCTGCTCAAGGATTATGATGTTGATATCCTGTACCACCCGGGGAAGGCCAATGTTGTGGCAGATGCCCTTAGTCGTAGGTCCATGGGTAGCCTATCAGATGTGCAGCCAGAGAGAAGGGGCATGGTTCGTGATTTGCATCAGTTAGCGAGCCTTGGTGTCCGTTTGATTGATTCTGATAGCAGTGGAGTTCGAGTTCGTGAGGTTGCCGAGTCTTCCATCGTCGAGGAGGTGAAGAGGCAACAGTTCGAGGATCGATTTTGACACGTTATCGTGATACGGCTCTTCGTGAGGAAGGTCCTTTTGAGGTAGCACGATGGGGTGCTAAGGTTTGAGGCGGGTTGTGTGTTCGGATGTTTGAGACTTGGCAAGTTCTTGGGGAAGCACACGTAGCGCGTTACTCTATCCATCCAGTGTCGACCAAGATGTACCGCGACCTTAGATCCGTGTATTGGTGGGATGGCTTGAAGAGGGCGTTGCGAGTTCGTAGCTCGAGTCCGTGTTGTCGGCAGTGAAGGTAGAGCACGAGGCACGGTGGTTTGTTGCAGACGATAGAGATCCCGACCTGGAAGTGGGAGGTAATCAACATGTACTTTATCACAGGATTACCTCGCACTCAGAGGAGACATGATTCTATATGGGTTATCGTCGACAGGCTGACGAAATCAGCCCACTTTCTTCCGTCGGGGCGACTTTTGGTGAGGATTATGTCAGACTTTACATCCGAGAGATCGTCAGACTGCATGGAGTCCCTATTTCGATCATATCAGACAGAGGAGCCCAGTTTATGGCTAACTTCTGGAGGTCTTTCCAGAGGGGTTTAGGGGACGGTGAGCACAGTCGCATTCCATCCACAGACAGACGGACAGGCAGAGCGCACTATCCAGACTCTTGAGGATATACTAATAGCCTGTATTATTGACTTCAGGGGTAGCTGGGATGATCATTTGCCTCTAGTTGAGTTTGCGTACAATAATAGCTACCACTCCAGTATTCAGATGGCGCCTTATGAGGCCTTGTATGGGAGGAAGTGCAGATCGCCTATAGGTTGGTTCGATGTGGGCGAGGTGCAGTTAGTGGGACCAGATTTGGTGCAGCGACGATGGATAAGGTGAAGCTTATCCAGAGAGGTTCTTGACTCGAGTCGGCGAAGTCATATGCAGATCATCGTCGTCGGCATCTGGAGTTCGAGGTTCATGATTGGGTTTTCCTAAAGGTGTCACCCATGAAGGGTGTGATGAGATTCGGAAAGAAGGGGAAACTCAGCCCAAGGTACATTGGGCCGTATCAGATTGTCCGCAGGGTAGGCAAGGTTGCCTATGAGTTGGATCTGCCGTCCGATCTGGAGGCAGTACATCCGGTGTTTCATGTTTCTATGCTGAGGAGATGTATCGGGGATCCATCTAGAGTGCATCCGATTGACGATGTCCAGGTGACCGAGGGGTTATCGTATGAGGAGGTTCCCATAGCGATAATCGATCGTCAGGTTAGGCGTCTGCGGACCAAGGACGTGGCTTCCGTCAAAGTCTTGTGGCGGAACGAGCTCAGGGAGGAGATGACGTGGGAAGCTGAGGAGGACATGAGGCAGAAGTATCCTCACCTATTACCCACACCTCCAGGTAATTCAGTTTCCTACTTATAAATCTTCATTATCGTTTATGCCTAAGTGTTGTTTTGTGTGGCCGTGTGTGGCATATGCAAACTGTTTAAGTTATGAGGAACCTTATCGTTAGCTACCTTGGGAAGGAACATTCGGGATGAATGTTTCTAAGGAGGGGAGAATGTTATACCCCGTATTTCCAGAGTATGTACGTAAGGGCGTACGTACGAAAGTGTAGCCTTAAAAGTTTAGGCCTAGGACGTTTTTTGGGCACAACTCACACAAAGAATCGTTTTCCGACGAAACGTTTTACACGACTCGCGTAGGGTAAATTCTGGCTATGTCATTTCTAATTTTTGCGGATTTTTCCGAGCGACGGAACCTTTTTGGACCAACGAGAGGGTGACACTTGTCACCCTCAAGTGGACGGCCAAGTGGCCTTTTGCCTTGGACGTTTGAGAGGTTTTTGGGGCTTAAAACATGGACCTTTGTTTGTGGAGTGATTTGAGGAGTAGGTTAGGGGGCACTTGGGCAAATCTTGGCCCTCCACTTTCCCAGCCAGCTTGATCTTGGCCCTTGGTTTCCCTATAAATACCCCTCTCTTTGAAGACTTATTCATCACAAATTTCCAAGTCTAAATCCTCCTTCCCCCTTGTGAGCCATCGTCCTAAGCCTCACTCCCCCCCCCCCCTCTAAAAGAAGCCCTAGCCGAAACACTACCCCCCCTCCCTTGGTAGAAAAGTTGCCTTCTAGTATTGTTATAATGCCCAAAATACCCTAGCCCAAATCCCTTTTAGTATTTAAGTTGAAGTTGTTGGAAACTTCTAAGGGTCCTTGGAGCTTTTGGAGCGTTCAAATTAGGAGCTAAACCTTGCTCCGGATCGACTTATATCTAGGATATTATTGGGCTTATCGAGGTAAATAAACTTGTCCTTCTGTTGTAATTAGAGAATACATACTGTAGAAGTATAGAAATAAGTATTAAATACTTAGAAGGATATTACAGAATAGAATTGAACTGTTATCACAGTAGAAGGGTTTAAAAGAAGAATAACCGAACTATACTTACTTAGGACTGTTTTCACAGTAGACTTGAGTAGCTCACCGGGTAGGGAAGTGCTGCCCGATTTTCCGTAGGATATAGAACCCTCTGCTTAGAACTGTTTACAGAGTAGTCTGAACGTTGATAGACGTGTCTGACTATTATAGGCTGATTCTCTGCGCGCGACATATTCAACTTGGCAGGTGGATTTCGCCGAGAAGGTATGTGATTCTTCCTATACCCTGGAGCATGATATTTTAAATATATATAGTACGGTAGACGTACGTGTGTTAACTGAATAATAACTACGGCAATGTCTTTGACTTAAGCCTGAATAATACTTACGGCAATGTCTCGCGACTTAAGCCTGAATAATACTTACGGCAATGTCTCGCGACTTAAGCCTGAATAATAAGGATCTGAAAGCATTTCAAAAGAATACTGAATCATTTTTAACAGAAGAGAACTAATTGGTTTTTAAACAGGAAGCTTAAGAAGTTATACTAGCTTTATGGGAAGTTAGGTATAACAACTTAAGAATGATAAAAGGAACAGTTTACTTATGTGTTTATAACAGACTTATATTGATTTATGGAAAGAATAATAAGATGGTTTGATAAGTAGACAGGATATGATGCTATGTGTGTTAGTGTCTTGTAACGTTTGTATAAGAGGGTATTCTTGTTGTGCTTATGTTGTTTAACGATAAGCTGTTATGTTAGTATTATATCACTCACCTCTTGACATAATACCGGGGGTTAAGCTGCCCTCCGATGCGGGGTATACCTCAGGCAGTCTGTGTGACTATGATGCGAGGACACCTCATGCAGTGCAGGTGACCTATGCGGAGCTACGAGTTCGAGGTTAGTGTGCGGGGTTATACCTCATGCGGTCTATGTGGCCATGCGGACTACGAGTCGGGGCGATGCGAGTAGCTACCCTCGATGCGGGGTTATACCCTATGCGGGGCCTATGTGAGTGGCCTATGCGGACTACGGGAGTCCAGGGTTAGGCTTGCTTAATGATACTATGGGCAATTGGCCCTGCTTCGATCATTCGCAGCCTAGAAAAGACCTGTTACAGTTTACCTATTGTTGCTCTTGTTTATGATGTGGCACTATGTGCGGTTACCTTGGTTGTTTCATACATATATGTAAACTGATTTTAAAATGATATGTTTTCATTTAAGTACTTTACAATTTCACATACTTAGTACCTGTTGTACTGACCTCCTTCGGGGGGCTGCGTTCATGCCGCAGGTAAGGGCAAGCAGGTGCTAGATCCACATCCTTAGGATCTCTACGTTGGTGTCGGGAGCTCCATCTTCTCCGGAGGCTCTACTTTTGGGTATGATCTCCCTGTTGTAGTTAGTTTTGTACAGTCAGGGTATGGCGGGGCCCTGTCCCGCCATAGTTGTTTACTTTCCTAGAGGTCTGTAGTCCTGTTGTACGATTGGGATGTAACTGCAAAACTATGTTTATGTATATATGCCGAAAGGCGACATTTTCTCACATAAAACTGTGTCTCTTTATTACAACTGTTTCATGTCTTGTTTTTATATTCCGCTGGTTACTCTGATGTATGACTACTTGGGTGCCCGGGTAAGGCACCAGTCACGGGCCCCGGAACGGGTCGTGACAGTTTTAGCTCCTACTCCGGGCGCTCCAACCCGCTCCAAACAACCCTTAGAAGTTCTACGCAACTTCTTCTTAATACTTCAACCGGCTATGAAGATTTTTCCTTAGGGTTTCGTTTTGTGACTTAAGGGAATATAGTAGTATTTCCGGGCTCTACGTATAGAGGTAACTTTGGAAAGTACTACAAGGTATTTGGGCTAAAGTATTTTGGAATAATAACAACAATACTTGGAGAAGTATTTTTCTACCAAAGGGGTATTTTTAGAACAACTTTAGGCAAGGGGAGGGTGATTTGGACGAGAGCTTTGAGAGGGAGGGAGAGGGATTTTTGCCTTGGATTTTCACAAGTGTGGATGAAGAAATGTCTTGCATTAGAGGGGTATTTATAGGCCAACCAATGGCCAAGATTAAGACAAGTGGTAGGCAAGTGTAGGGTGGGGATTTGGACATGTGTTTGTGGGTCCCACTTGCTCATCAACTACACAAAATATCCTACCAACTCCTTGACAAAAAAAAAGCACAAAAACGTGCCAAGAAATCCCTTGGATTGCCGTCCACTTGGGTGACAAGTGTCACCCTCTTGTTGGTCCAAAATATTTCATCTCTCGAAAAAATCCGCAAAAATTATAAATGACATAGCCGTATTTTTCCCTTCGCAAAGTCTGGAAAACGTTTCGTCGGAAAACGACTCTTTTCGGTAGTTGTGAACAAAATTTCGAACCTTGCCTATCTTTAAGGCTCAAACTTCTCTACGTACGTCCTCACGTACATACTCTAGAAATACGGGGTATAACATTCTCCCCTCCTTAGAAACATTCGTCCCGAATGTTCCTTCTCAAGACGGATAACGATAAAGTTCCTCTAACAAGTTGCCAACGCCACCCCTGGCCACAAAATAACACACGTTCTCTTCCTTCCTTACTCGTCGTACCCTTCTCGAACACTTGAACTCTTCTAATACACGTACCATACTTCAGTCATCGCTTCAGTTTCCAAAATCTCTGGAGTCACTACCTCCAAACTTGGTCATCTTACTAACCTTAATCTCCTTTAAGGCCGTTCCCGGCCTTCACGATCCGATTCTGGTCGAACATATCCACGAACTCATACGATGGTCATCTAAACTTGGGCCTAGCACCCTTGTGACCCTACCACCTGGCGGGACCACCCAGAACTGACCCCACCTTAAACAGGGCTACGGGTTGACCCGCAATACGTCCTCAACCCGACCCTCCATCGTGCCGAACTTTCTTGTTTCTCGATCCGGAACAATCTTACTAATTCACATCATGAAAACTACCTCTTCCTTCTCGCACTACCCCTGGACTTATCATACTAATACATTCTAGGCATATAATGCACTCCGACAAGGATCATTAGCAAAATCCTTTACTCAAGACGGCCTTACATCTAAGGTCTCAATCGTGAAATAATCTAAGGTTCACACTTTCCATACCCCCATACTTAACTTTTCAACTACCCATGTTCTCTAGATCATACTTTTACACAATGCTATCCAGACATAACACTCAACATAAACTCATCATATCAAGCATACTAACATCTAGAGAGTTAAGGATATACCTGAAGCTATCGTTTTACTCTAATCACAGTCCTGCCCTGCAGGGCGCATAGCTAGTGAAGGTGATGAACCAACCACTGATCCTGAAGGCTGAGTCGTAACATCCGTGCTACCCCTGGTCGGGCAGTTCCTCGCAAAATGGCCATGCTGGCCGCAAAAATAACAAGCTCTCTTGGCACCACGACATTCCCCTAAATGCGGTCTACCACATCGACCACACCGAGGTAGGGGTGACTGCATCTGGCCAACACCCCTATTCCCCTGGAAACTCAACCCATGGAGCTCGACCGCTCACGAATACCTGAGCATACGAAGGTTGTGGAGGACCACTCTGTACTGGCGAAGGTGCATAACTAGCCTGTTGCTGAGGCGGTCCGCCTCGAAAGTCGCCAAAAGACCCTGCTGTTCGCCTCTTCACTGATCTTGGTCATTCCGTCGACCTCTGCGCTCCTCACACCCAGTGCATAAGCTCGCGTCGGGCAATGTCCATGCCGGTGAAGAGCTACACCGAACAAGCCTCGCCAAGTAGTCATCTAGCCCGGTGGCGTGGCGGTGTACTCGCCCTCCATATCGGCTACTCTGGCGGGACGTCACGAGACAATGAGTCGAACTCACATTGTACTCCGAATGCGCGGCTTCGCCTCAACATCAAAAATCTGTCGGCCCGAGTCCTCCTCATCTGTGGCGGCAAGAAGTGTGCAAGAAATGCCCCTGAGAACTCGTCCCAAACGGCCGGAAGTGCATACTCTCCCCGGGGCAGCTCCCACGAATCAAACGATCATTGCGATATCCGCGGTGATCACGAACCTAAGACCACCGACTCGGTCTCCGAAGCCTTGATCACTCTCATGATCCGCTGTAACTGTCGAATGAACTCCTGCGGGTCATCCTCAGGCCTCGTGTTATACCCCGTAGTTCCAGGGTATGTATGTGAGGACGTACGTACGAGTATACGACAGAAATTTTGGAAAGAAAGAAAGATGTGATTTTTCGACGGAAAAGTTTCCGGTTTTTTTGTGAAGAAAAAGGTTCGTTAATGGGAATTGGATTCCCATATTTGGTATTTGGACTTCTTGGATTATATCAGAATTATTGGATTTTATTTTCGGAAATGGTCACGTGGGGCCCACGGGAGAATTTTACGGTTTTGTGGGGCCCGCTTTGTTTTTGAGATTTCCGGTATTTTGGATATTTTCGGAAGACGAAATATTTTGGACGAATCGGGGGGCGACACGTGTCACCCCCATGTGGCACACTTGGCCGAAATTGGTGGACAAGTGGCTAGGCCACTTGTCCCTTGGCCGAAATGGCCACTACACTTGGCATAGTTTTGTTTGGCCATGTGGTGTGGTGGGACCCACACACACATGGCCCAATCTTGACCCTACACTTACCTTGATCATGGCCCTTGGTTCTTCTATAAATACCCCTTAGCTTGAAGAGTAAAATCATCCACACTTGAAAGTCTTCCAAGGCAAAATATCCCTTTCCCTTTAGAGGTGTTTTCGTCCCTTCCCCCACTTGTGTAGAAAAATACTTGGAGTATTATTGTATAATCCCAAATACCTTAGCTTAGTATCCCTAGTTGTATTCCAAAGTTGTTTTAATACTAGGAGTCCGGAAATACTACTTTATTCCAATAGTCGCAAAACGAAACCCTAGAAAAATCTTCCTAGCTTGGTTGAAGTTTTTAGAGAAGTTGTTTGGAAACTTCTAAGGGTCGCTTGGAGCGGGTTGGAGCGTAGGAATTGGAGCTAAACGTTGCTCAGGATCGACTTTTAATCTTGGATAATTTTGGGCTTATCGAGGTAAATAATCTTGTCCCCCTATTGTAATTGGATATTACATGTTGTAGTAGTTATACTTGAGTATATTATATTGGAGGGATGATTATAAAGGTTTGAATCAGATTTACATTGACCGCATTTACGAGCCTTGTAGTATTATTGTGAAGCAGAATTGAACACGTCAGGTTAGACGTGTAATCCCTGAGGTTGTTGGCACAGTAGCGGGCCTTGATAGGGCAGGAGATTTATGTGATAGCGGGGAGGTCTTTGCCGAATTTTCTGTAGAATAAGGAATCGTGTGTTTAGAATATTCTACGAAGAGAGTTAGAAGTTGATATATATATATATATTGTGGCCTTTATAGGTGGATCTTCTACGCGCGGCATACTTGACTTGGCTTGTGGTTTAATCTAAAAAGGTATGTGATTCTTCCTATACTCTTGAGCATGATTGTTGTGAACTATATAGTACGGTAGACGTACGTGTGTGAAATGAGTTTTGTTTGTTTTAAACATAAGGTGTTATAATGGCTTTATGGGAAGTTAGTTATAACGACCTTATGAAAATAAAAGAAAGATTTGATTTTGAAAGTTAAGAGACTTAATCTTGAAAGATAAGAGACTTGACTTATAACGACTTGTTTTGGAAGGAGAAGTAACTTGATTTAAGTATAGGTTACTTGTTTTGAAAAAGTAAGTTAATTGGGTTTTAAAAGAGTATACTAGATGTTGTTCTAAAAGAAAAGCACTTGGTTTAAAAGTATAGTACTTGATTTTAAAAGCCTTGTAAAGATTTTCTGAAGGTGAAGTAATTTGGTGTTAAAAGTAAAACGTGTTTTCTTTATATACTACAGTATTAGTATCATGTGGCTTTTACGTAAAAGAGGTCTTTTGAAAGAATAAATGTATGTTGAACTTGCCTATGCTTGTTGTGATAGTCTTTGATGTGCAAGTGTTTTATTGATATCTTGTCGTGACTCTGCAGGAGGCTATCCGATTGATTGATTCGACATACCGACGTTGGGTGGTCCAGTATCACGTCCACTTTGAGTATTGACTGGTTGTTTCTGTGCTGCCGTGACTCTCTGGGAGGGCCGGCTATCTGATTTATTTCCTTTGGACATGCTGACGCGATGGATGTTCCACGGGCATGCGTCCAGTAGGATGGTTTCATGACCATGACTTCCGAGGTGAGATGTCGGGGCATGCGGTCATTATGAGGTTCAGATTGTTAGTCCATGGACCGCTAATCCATGAAGCTTGCCGCGGTGACGAGCGATCACGGGCTTGATTTGTACGTGTGGTTCAGGCACACTTTAGATACTTGTTCTGGTCATTTTCTCGTGTACCGGTAGCCTCTGGTAGATAGCTTAAGATACTTACATCGGTCATATCTTGTGAGACGGTAGGCTATTGTATGTTAGCTTAAGATACTTGCCTCGGCCAGTTGCGTGGCTAGCTTTTGGACTGGTAGTTGGCTTCCGTACCTTGCCCGTGGTGGGATATGACTAGCTTTTGGACTGGTAGTTGGCTATTCTACTTGGCCCGATCGGTTTTGATGACGCAGGCAGGATCTAGTGTTCAGGTTCACATATGGGTGTTGTTTTACATCATGTACTGCCCGTGATGAGAATGAGTTCCACGGCATGAGTGGTATTATGGCGTGAGACCCATAGTTATGTGTGAGTGATTATTCGGGATATCGTCCTTACTTGGACATAATCTTGTTTACTTATGGCGAAATGGTTTTTAAAATGATGAAATGTGATTTCATTCTGATATTTTCATTTCACATACTTGGTACATGTTATCGACCTCCTTGGGGCTGCGTTCATCTGCGCAGTAGAGGTACATCGGTTGTGGATCCTCGCTCATAGGATCCTGATTCAGATATTAGGAAGCTCCGTTTCTCCGGAGGCTTATCTTTTGGTATGTTTCCCTGAGTTGTAGGTTCTTGTACATTCAGGGGTATGGCGGGGCCCTGTCCCGTCATAGTTGTTATTACACTCTTAGAGGTCTGTAGTACTGTTGTGGGCAGGGTTGTAAAGGATTGTAACTGTTCGGTTATATATATATACATGAAGGCGACCGTAGGGGATACATATATGTGATTGGAACTTGAAGAAGTGGAGCGAAATGAAAACTGCGGACCAATAAAGACCGGACTGTTTTGGGGCGTTTTTGGGCAAACAATGAGGTAAAAGTCCTTATTCTTTTAAAGTAATTGGATATTACTTATTGTTATAATGTATGGATGAACTTGTGTTAAAAAGAATGAAGAATAAAAAGCGTTTGAGCCATTTTTTGGGGCTAAAACCGATTTGGGACAGATTTGGTGTAAATGGAATTCGTTGGTTATTGTCATTGTTATCTTCACCTATTGCATGTTATAATGGATTAATATTGTTGTTAATAAGTTGTTATAACTTATGTAGATGTTTTGGAACTCGAATTGGAATAAAAAGGATTAAGGAAAGAGTTATCAGATTTTAGTTGTTGCCGTAGAATCTATAAAACTGTTGGATATTGTCGTGGCGTTTTTAGGGACTGCTTTAGACGTGTTGTATGTTGGCCCCTATATTTCATGTTTAATTTAGTAGATTGCTAATTAAAACCCCGAAGGAATAAGGGTGTGGAAAGGCGTTGAAAGGCCTCACATTCCACCCTCGTTATAGTAATTATGGACTGTTTTAGGGGCTGTTTTGGTATGGTTTTGGGGCAGAATTTTACACGTCCTGTTAAGGCGTGTAATCCCCTTTGGTTAGCTGAATTGTTAGGCCTTAAATGTGGCGTGTTTGGTTATTGAATTCGGCCTTGAAAAAGGTGGCAAAGTATGTAGAAACAAAGGAAGTGCTGTCCGATTTTCCGTAGAATTTAGTGACTTTGCACTTAGAATATTCTACGTTCGAAGCTAAAGGTTAATGGACGTATTATGGCCATTATAGGTTGAAGTACTAAGTATAGCGTATTCTACTTGAAGGATGGAATAGCTATCAAGGTTGAAGTACTTAGGAGCATTTTGCTATTTGTCGATAATCGTCGCGAGGTATGTGAACCTCTTCCTTCTTTTGACATGATTCTATGTATGGAATATACATGTAGTACTATTTCATGATTCCTTCTACTCTTAGAAGTTAAGAGGTATGTATGTTGATTTACTCTACGTAAAGGTTATGTCTAAGTTATCCTAAGTTCTTACCAAGTCTTATGGGGGATGTTGGTAAGAGTCGTTAGGAGGTATTTGGAGCCAAGTTGACTTGGCTAAGTTACGGCACAAATGAGAATAAGAATCGAATAAGCCACTGCAGCGTTAATAAAGGAAAATGTAATGACAATCAATTAAGTTAAAATGAGTAGAATTCTCCATCTGCATTGAAGCTAAGATAAGACAAAATTGTATTACATTTTCTAGATCATGGCTACTCGATTAAGATCGTTATAAATAAGTATAACTTATTCACAACGCACCAAAGTATATGTTACTTAATTTATAAGAATTTACGTATGAAGTTTTAAGACTATGAACATCAAATTTTTAAAGGGTTAAGGGACTTTATTTTTCAAGTTATGGGACTTGATTCTTAAAGGAAGAAATGAATTGATTTAAAAGTATAGAATACTTGATTTGGAAAGAATTGATTTCTTGCCATTTTAAAGATAAGAGACTTGATTTCTAAAAGTTAAAGAAGCTTGATTTCAAAAGTTAAGAGACTTGAAGTATTTTGAAAGCTATGTGATTTGATTTGAAAGTATAAGTCTCTTGATTATAAAAGGAATGAATTTGTCTAAGACATAAAGAGTTATAACGGCTTTATGGGAAGTTGGTTATAACAACTTTATGGAAGACTAAAAGAATGGTTTTCTTCAGTAATGTAAGCAAAGAAATGATTTGAAATAAAGAAGGGAAAATTGTTTTAAAGGTACCAATTTCTTAAGGTTTTTAAGAAAGAAGTCACTTGGTTTAGAAGCCTATAAATGTATTTCTAAAAGGTATTGTGACTTGTCTTGAAAAGTAGATATGACTTGATACTACGGTTATTAGTATCTTGGAAGTTTTATTTGAAAAAGAGTCATTTTAAAGGAGTAGAGGTACGTAGTACATTGGGTTAAATTCCCGGATTTTATAATGACATTATCGCGTCCCAGAAATGGGCCGGGCAGTATACCTTTATGGGCAGACTATATGACATTATCGCGTCCCAGAAATGGGTCGGGCAGTATACCTTTATGGGCAGACTATATGACATTATCGCGTCCCAGAAATGGGCCGGGCAGTATACCTTTATGGGCAGACTATATGACATTATCGCGTCCCAGAAATGGGCCGGGCAGTACACCTTTATGGGCAGACTATATGACATTATCGCGTCCCAGAAATGGGCCGGGCAGTATACCTTTATGGGCATACTATATGACATTATCGCGTCCCAGATTGGGCCGGGCAGTATGGGCGTCCCTCTATAAAGGGCTGGATTATGTTATGCAAGGTAAGTAAGTTATATGGTAATGAACTTGACGGTTTTTCCTAAGCATGTACGTAAGAATGTGACTATAACTTTTATGTAAAAATGGGAAAATATAATAAGGTACGATTAAGTTCACGAGATGGTAATGACACGGTAGGATCTGGTATTTACTTTTTTATACTTGCCCCTGTCATTCTTTTGTACAGTTATGATTTGTTTACTGTACCATATTTTTCGTTCCATATTTGGTACCTGTTGTCGACTTCCGCCAGCTGCGTTCATGTCCGCAGTTTAGGTACCGATTGTGGATCCGCGAGCTTAGGATCCTGGTTCAAGATTTGAGATGGCTCCAATGTTAGGAGTTTGTCGTCATGGTTATGTATATTCGAAGTGCAGCGGGTCCTTGTCGGCATAGCATTTGTCCAAATCTTAGAGTGCAGTATTCATCCGTAGTCGGGTGGCTAGAGTTGTTTTTACATTGTTAAACAGTGTAGACCCTTTCGGGTAATTTTTATGTTATGGCAGCCCTATCGGCTTGGCCTTAGTTTTTTTTAAAAAAAAAGTTTTATTTATCTTCCGCAGTTTATTATGTTGTATGAGTATAAGGGTGCCCAGGTAGGGCACCAGTCGCGACCCGGGCTCGGGTCATGACAAATACAACACTTAAGTACATATGCCAAAGAAAATTTACAAGTAGGAAAGTGAGTTACCTAGAGGTGTGGGGAATAGGTGAGGATACCTCTGCCTCATGTCCTCCTCTGCTTCCCACATCATCTTCTCTCTGTGCTCGTTCCGCCATAAGACCTTGACGGAAGCCACATCATTTGTCCGTAGTCGCCTAACCTGACGATCGAGTATCGCTATGGGAATCTCCTCATACGATAACCCCTCGGTCACCTGGACATCGTCAATCGGGTGCACTCTAGATGGATCTCCGATACATCTCCTCAGCATAGAAACATGGAAAACCGGATGCACTGCCTCCAGATCGGACGGCAGATCCAACTCATAGGCAACATTGCCTACCCTGCGGACAATCTGATAAGGCCCAATGTACCTTGGGCTGAGTTTCCCTTTCTTCCCGAATCTCATCACACCGCCATGGGTGACACCTTCAGAAAACCCAATCAGAACCTCAAACTCCAAATGTCGACGCCGATGATGATCTGCATACGACTTACGCGACTCGGTGTCGAGAATCGCTCTGGATAAGCTTCACCTTATCCACGCTGCTGAACTGTGCGGTCCCACTTATGCGCCGCCCACATCAAACCAGCCTATCGGTGACTGCACTTCCTCTCATATAAGGCCTCATAAGGCGCCCGTGCGGATCTTGGGTGGTAGCCGTTATTATACGCAACTCCACTAGAGGCAAATGATCCTCCCACTACCCACGAAATCAATATCACATGCTCGCAAAGATATCCTCGTGTGCGGATAGTGCGCTCTGCTGTCCGTCGATGCGAGGATGGAATGCGATCGAGGCTCACTGCGTCCCTAATCCCATTCGGAAAGACCTCCAGAAGTTAGCCATAAACTGGGCTCCTCGGTCAGATATGATAGAAATAGGGACCCCATGCAGCCTCACGATCTCTCGGATGTAAAGTCTGGCATAATCTTCGGCCGAAAAAGTCATCCTGACTAGAAGAAAGTGGGATGATTTCGTCAGCCTGTCGACGATAACCCAGATAGAATCATGCTTCCTCTGAGTGCGAGGTAATCCTGTGATAAAGTCCATGTTGAGCACCTCACACTTCCAGGTCGGGATCTCTATCGTCTGCAATAATCCACCAGGCCTCTGGTGCTCTACCTTTACCTGCTGACAACACGGGCACTGAGCAACAAACTCTGCAACGTCCCTCTTCAGGCCATCCCACCAATACACAGAACTGAGTTCGTGGTACATCTTTGTCGACCCCGGATGGATAGAGTAACGCGCGATGTGTGCTTCCCTAGAACTCACTGCGAAGTCCCGCAATATCCGGAACACACAACTCGCCCTCAAACCTTAGCACCCATCGTGCTACCTCAAAGACCCTTCCTCACGAAGAAGCGTATCACGATCTGTGTCAAAATCGGATCCTCAAACTGTTGCCTCTTCACCTCGCCGATGATGGAAGACTCGGCAACCTCTCGAACCGAACCACCGCTATCGTAACCAATCAGTCGGACTCCAAGGCTCGCTAGCTGATGTAACTCGCGGACCATGCCCCTCCTCTCCGGCTGCACATCTGATAGATTCCCCATCGACCTACGACTAAGGGCATCTGCCACAACATTGGCCTTCCCTAGGTGGTACATGATATCGACATCATAATCCTTGAGTAACTCTAACCACCATCTCCGTCGTAATTTCAGCTCCCTCTGGCTGAAGATATACTGGAGGCTCTTGTGGTCTGTGTTGTCACGACCCGAACCCGGGCCCGTGACTGGTGCCTTACCCCGGGCACCCTAGTGATACAACATCAGAGTAATCAGCGGAATATAAAACAATAACACGAAATGACATGAAGTATGAAACAATAATCTGAGAAAGTTGCCTTGCGGCATATATAAATGTCAACTAAACGATTACATCCCTTTTATACGATTACGCCTAGCATTACTACTGACCTCTAAGAATGATATGACAACAATGACGGACGGGGCCACTCCATACCACGAATGTAAGTACCTATAACGACAGGACTATACGGTGATAAGCCTCGAGAAAGCGGAGCTTCCCAAACGCAATCTGTGACCCTAGGCGAGGATCAACAACGGTGTACCTCTACCTGCGGCATAAACGCAGCCCAGGAGGTCGATTACAAGTACCAAGTATGTGGCCGAAAATCAGTAAATGAAATCATAGCGATCTATATAAAGCGAGACATGTATGATAACCAAACTACGATTCCTGATAAATAAGCGATCATGTCAAGTCGTGACTCACGCCTCAAAGTCATCACTCAAATATAACAATGGGTCTCACGCCACAACATCAATCATGCCTGTGGAATACCTTCCTCCGCCGGCGATCTATGATATAAAAGCACCAAGGAATACACATGAACACGTGTCCCACTCGTGTCATCATAAAACCGTCGGGGTAAGTGCGAAGGCATAGCCGACTACTAAAACCACAGTACAAACAAGGTCATAAAGCGTATCATGAGATCTGTCTAGGCCGTCACATGATCAAAGCGGCCACTCGCGCGATATCTAATGTGCGCGTCTAGCCACTGGAACTTCTCGCACTCGCGCATAGGCCACTCGATGGCCGCATGAGGTATTCCCGCATCGAGGGTAGCTCTTTCCGGCGTCCGCTGGACTCGCAGTCCGCATGGCCACATAGACCGCATGACCATATAGGCCGCACACTAACGTGGAACTCTCGTAGCTCAGCATAGGTCCCCGGGACCCGCATGAGGTATCCTCGAATCATAGTCACACAGACTGCCTGAGTATTACCCCGCATCGGAGGGTAGCTTAACCTCCGGGATCATGTCAAGGTGAGTGGTACAATACCAACATAACGGCTGATAGTTAAACAACATAAGCGCGATCGAGGGAAAACCCCTTTACACAAACATCACAAGATACTAACACACGTAGCATCCTAACATGTTTACTTATCAAACCAACAAGAAAGTATTACAAGGCTATCTCAAACCAACACAATCAAGTTATTCGCACAAGATACTTTCTACTATATGATTAACAAGATCGGGTTTTTATCCCCAAAGTACTTCATACATTAACTATTTTAAAAGATCCGTTTCTTTCACAAAAGTCACACAATACCCGTAGTATAAAAATAGAGTGATTATCTTTTGAAGTAAACCAAAACACTTCTCTTTGTAAAATCAAGTAACAACATTCTTTTCCAAACGTTCAAGTTTGCCTAATTTCAATTACTCAAGTTTCTCATTTTCGAAAGGTTTCGTAGTTCATAGTATTAATCACTTAATGATATAATTCTCTTTGAAAGCAATTTGAGAAACATATGTCTGATACGTGAGTAGGTTATTCTTGTTTATAACAATCTTATTAAAGCAGCCATGATCTAGGAAATGTAATATCATTTTGTCTCATCTTAGTTTCTATGCAGATGGAGGTTTCTACTGGTTGTTAATAATTCTTTATTAGTCAATACATTTCCCTTTATTAGCGCTGCTGTGGTTTGTTCGACATTCATTCTGATTTCCGAAATCAGTAAAACATCATTCCTTTTGAAAACCAAAATACTCATTACTCACGAATGAGGTTCCACACTTCTTAACAAAATTCACCTTAATATAATTAAGTCAAGTCTCTTTTAAGATCAAGTCTCTTAACTTCTTAAATCAATAAATCATTCTTTTTATCTCTCTTAAGCCGTTATACCTAACTTCTCATAAAGCTAGTATAACTCTTAAGCTTTTAAAACCAAGTGTTACTCTTCTTTCAAAAATGTTTCTTAATTCTTTTGAAATACTTCAGATTCTTTTTATTCAGGCTTAAGTCAAAAGACATTGCCGTAATTATTATTCAGTTAACACACGTACGTCTACCGTACTATATATATATTCTTTAAAATATCATGCTCAAGAGTATAGGAAGAATCACATACCTCGCGACGATTATCGACTATTAGCAAAACGCTCCACGGCTATAACCCGGCTAGCCTTGTCCACCTTTCAAGTAGAACATGCTACTTGCAGAACTTTCAACCTATAAAGGTTACACAAGTCTATCAACGTCTAGACTACTCGGTAGAATAAATCTAGATACAAGTTTCTACGGAAAATTGGGCGAGACTTCCTGCAGTCAAACTTCACAAGTCTACAGTAAATACAAATCCTATGTAAATCTGATTCAATTCTCTTCTTATATACTTTCCTTGTATATACCTTATACTTAATTCTTATACTTCAATAGTATATACTCAATTTACAAAAGGGAGACAAGATATTTACCTCGATAAGCCCAAAATTATCCAAGTTTAAATGTCGATCCTGAGCAACGTTTAGCTCCTACTCCGGGCGCTCCAACCCGCTCCAAACAACCCTTAGAAGTTCTACGCCACTTCTACTTAATACTTCAACCGGCTATGAAGATTTTCCTTAGGGTTTCGGTTTGAGACAAAAAGGACATAAGGTAGTATTTTCGGGCTCTACGTATAGAGGTAACTTTGGAATACTACAAGGTATAAGGCTAATGTATTTTGAGTATAGTAACAATACTTGGAGAGTATTTTCTACCAAGAGGGGGGGTAGGTTTCGGCTAGCACCCCCCTAGGAGGGGGGGGGGATACTTTCGGCCAAGGGGGGAGGGGGCTCTCGGCCAAGGGGCCTCACAAAGGGGGGAGGGGGAGGCTAGGACGAGAACTTCTACATAAAGGGGGGAAGAGGGCTTTCAAGACTTAGGAAGTTTTTAGGATGAATAAGTCTTCACAAGGGAAGGGTATTTATAGGGAAACCAATGGACAAGATCAAGCCATGTGGGGGGAAAGTGGAGGGCCAAGATCAAGCCAAGTGCACCCTAACCCTACTCCACAAAACAAGGCACAAAATAAGGCACCAAACATGGCACAAAATAAGCCACAAAACAAGGCTAAAACAAGGCCCCAATCGTCCCACTTGAACACCCACTTGAGGGTGACAAGTGTCGCCCTCTCGTTGGTCCAAAATATTTCGTCTCTCGGAAAAATCCGCAAAAAATATAAATGACATAGCCGTATTTTTCCCCTCGCAAGCTTTGTAAAACGTTTCGTCGAAAAACGATTATTTTCGGTAGTTGTGAACAATATTTTTCGTCCTTGCCTAACTTTAAGGCCCAAACTTTCTACGTACGTCCTCACGTACATACTCTGGAAATACGGGGTATAACATTCTCCCCTCCTTAGAAACATTCGTCCCGAATGTTCCTTCTAAGTCTCAACACATACATGCGCCAGTATAGTCTTCACTGCTGTACTTACGAAAACAATCATGCCACACCTGGCCACAAAATAACACACGCGCAAACACTTACATCCCAGTCCACGAGGAATCACTTCCATCACTACGAAAGCTCCCACCCGAAGTCTAAAATATAACCCCTTCGCACCTTCACTTTACAAAAGAAATGATCACATCACTGTTCTTAACACATGCTCGCTTCTTCCTTTACTCGTCATACCCTTCTCGTACATTCAGACTCTTTCTCATGACTTACCACATTTTCGCTACTGCTTCAGTTTCCAAAATCTCGGGTTTACTATCTCCAACTTGGTCATCATTAACTGGGAACACTCTGGATGGATCTCCGATACTTCCCCGAACATAGTAACACGAAAGACTGGACGTACTGCCTCCTAAGTCAGACGGCAATGCTAACTATAGGCAACCTGGCCTATTCTTCACATGATCTGAAAAGGTCCAAAGTAACTTGGGCTAAGTTTCCTCTGTTTCCCAAACTCGTCACACACGACTTCAAGTGTCGACGTTGATTACCCGCACAACTTCTGTTGACTCTGAGCTGCTACTAACCTCTCTTGGATAAGCTTCACCCTATCCACATCCTGCTGAAACAAGAATGAACCAGCTATATGAACCTTGCCAACATCGAACCAATCGACCGGCAACTTACACTTACGCCCCTACAAGGCTTCATAAGGAAAAATCCGAACACTGAAATGGTAGCTAAAACACTCCCTCAATAGGAGGCAACAATCCTCACAGATACCCCTGAAATCCAAACACTGGCCCGAGGGCGAATGCGATACTGAGACTCACCGGTTTTCCTAACCCTGCCTGGTAAAACTTCCAGAAAACGAAAATAGCTGTAACCTGGGCTCCACTGCCTGACATAAGGTGAAAGCAGGAACCTCGTGCAGCCTTACAACCTTCCAGATACGATCATCTCGCATAACCCTCTGCCGAGTAAACGGTCCTGACTAAAAGACAAGAGGGACCGACCTCATCGGCCCGACTACTGGTCGAACGCGTCCACGAACTCGTACGTTGGTTAACTAAACTTGGGCCTAACACCCACGTGACCCTACTACCTGGAGGGACCACCACAAACTGACCCCACCATAAAACAGGTCGCGTGTTGACCCGCGGCATGGCCTCAACCCGACCCACTCTCGCGTAAAACACTTGCTCCCCGATCCGGAACAATCTCACTAATCACGTTACGAAAACCTAGCGGTCTTCTTAGCTCAACTACCCTCTTTCATTTCACACAACTCAGGGACTTATTATACAAATATATCTCACGTGCACTATGCACTCCGATAAGGGTCAAACACAAATGTAATCTTTTACTCAAGATTGCCTTGCCTCCAAGGTCTCCACGTATAAAGCTCTAAGGCTCACACTTTTCCTATCCCCCAATCTTTTCCGGTTACTAACCATGATTTCTAATCACAATTTACACAATGCTATCAGAATATAACACTTAAGGTATACTCATCTTACATACTAATCTCTAGAGGGTTAAGGATATACTTGTATCTACTGCTTCACTCCCCTTAGTCGTTCTAATCAGACCTGCCCCGTAGGGCGCATAGCTAGGGAAGATGACGAACTACCCACCGATCCTGAAGGCTGAGTCCTCCTACTTGCATCCCTCCTACTAGGACATCCTTTCGACACATGGCCCTGACGGCCGCAGGTAAGACAAGTACCAACAAAAGACGACACTCCCCGGGATGATGCTTGTCATATTGTGAACACTGGGGAAAAAAACCTGAATCCGGCTGGCTGGAACCTACGTGTAGCTGTGAACCGGAAGCTCTGGAGCTCTGACCAACTCCTGTATACCCCGAACGTCCTGAACCCTGTGGAGGACCTCTTTGCACTGGTGGATGTGCATATCTAAACTGCTGGTGAGGTGATTCGCCTCGAAAGTTACCAAAGAACTTTGCTGTTCTGGTCCTCTTCTGCTGTCCTTGGTTAACCCGTTGATTTCTACGTTCTTGGCCTGCTGCGCATAAGCCGTCTGTGAGGCCATGCTCAAGCCTAGCGAAGAATTACTCTTGCACAACCTCTCTTAGATAGTCGTCAAGACTCGCGGTACATCGGTATACTCTCTGTAGCCAAATCCATAGCTAATGCGGTCGCTATTTGCAATCTATATTCTCTGCACGGCCGTGGGCCGAAGGTTCAACTAACTTGGCGCAGATAGGAGCTGTTGCGCTATGCTAAACTCTGCTGAAATTTGGCGACGTCGCAGAACTCCCGAATGAAGCACCACCCGGTGATGATTGGGCTGCGCCTCGTAACCCTCTGTACTCTGCTCGCTCCCTGCCTTGCCCTCACAGGCGGGTTGCCTTACGCGGAGGCATAACGGTAAGGGAAAGAAATACGTTAGAGGGGTCTAACTTATAACACAGCTCTAAGCACGATCTCAGAGTGAGAAGAATGGAAACCAATCCTAAATATCCTATAGCCTCCTGATTATTGGTGTGGTGCACAACACACCGATAATCAAGACTCTACTAGATACGGTGCGTAGACACTTTCAGGATTAATCGCTCGATACCATTTTTGTCACGACCGAACCGGGCGTGATCGTGACTTACCCCGGGCACCCTAGTGATACAACATCAGAGTAATCAGCGGAATATAAAACAATAACACGAAATGACATGAAATATGAAACAATAATCTGAGAAAGTTTCCTTGCGGCATATATAAATGTCAACTAGAACAGTTACATCCCTTTTTATCTGATTACGCCTACAACGATTACTCTGCACCTCTAAGAATGATATGACAACAATGACGGACAGGGCCCGCCATACCACGAATGTAAGTACTATAACGACAGAGGACTATACCACCGATAAGCCTCGGAGAAACGGAGCTTCCCAAGCTGAATCGTGACCCTAAGAGCGCGGATCAACACTGGTGTACCTCTACCTGCGGCATGAACGTAGCCCCCCGAAGGAGGTCAGTACAACAGGTACCAAGTATGTGAAACTAAAAATCAGAATGAAATCATAGCGATCTATATAAAGCAGAGACATGTATGATAACCAAACTACGATTCACAATAAATAGCGATCATGTCAAGTCGTGACTCACGCCTCAAAGTCATCACTCAAATATAACAATGGGTCTCACGCCCACAACATCAATCATGCGTGGAATACCTTCCTCACCGCGATCTATGATATAAAAGCACCAAGGAATACACATGAACATCAGGTCACACCTGTGTCATCATAAAACCGTACGGGGTAAGTACGAAGGCATAACCGACTACTAAAACCCACAGTACAAACAAGGTCATAAACTGTATCATGAGATCTGTCTAGACCGTCACATGATCAAAGCCGCCACTCGCGCGAGATCTAATGTGCGCGTCTAGCCACGAACTTCCGCGACTCGCATAGGCCACTCCAATGGCGCGTGAGGTATTCCCGCATCGAGGGTAGCTACTTCCGGCATCCGCCTGGACTCGCGATCCTCGTAGCCACATGACCGCATGACCATATAGGCCGCACTAACACGGAACTCTCGTAGCTCGCATAGGTCCCGGGACCCGCGTGAGGTATCCTTGAATCATAGTCACACAGATCGCTGAGTATTACCCGCGTCGGAGGCGACAACCTCCGGGATCATGTCAAGGTGAGTGGTACAATACCAACATAACGGCTGATAGTTAAACAACATAAGCGCGATCGAGGGAAAACCCCTTTACACAAACATCACAAGATACTAACACACGTAGCATCCTAACATGTTTACTTATCAAACCAACAAGAAAGTATTACAAGGCTATCACAAACCAACACAATCAAGTTATTCACACAAGATACTTTCTACTATATGATTAACAAGATCGGGTTTTTATCCCCAAAGTACTTCATACATTAACTCTTTTAAAAGATCCGTTTCTTTCACAAAAGTCACACAATACCCGTAGTATAAAAATAGAGTGATTATCTTTTGAAGTAAACCAAAACACTTCTCTTTGTAAAATCAAGTAACAACATTCTTTTCCAAACGTTCAAGTTTGCCTAATTTCAATTACTCAAGTTTCTCATTTTCGAAAGGTTTCGTAGTTCATAGTATTAATCACTTAATGATATAATTCTCTTTGAAAGCAATTTGAGAAACATATGTCTGATACGTGAGTAGGTTATTCTTGTTTATAACAATCTTATTAAAGCAGCCATGATCTAGGAAATGTAATATCATTTTGTCTCATCTTAGCTTCTATGCAGATGGAGGTTTCTACTGGTTGTTAATAATTCTTTATTAGTCAATACATTTCCCTTTATTAGCGCTGATGTGGTTTGTTTGACATTCATTCTGATTTCCGAAATCAGTAAAAAACATCATTCCTTTTGAAAACCAAAATACTCATTACTCACGAATGAGGTTCCACACTTCTTAACAAAATTCACCTTAATATAATTAAGTCAAGTCTCTTATCTTTTAAGATCAAGTTTCTTAACTTCTTAAATCAATAAATCATTCTTTTTATCTCTCTTAAGTCGTTATACCTAACTTCCCATAAAGCTAGTATAACTCTTAAGCTTTTAAAACCAAGTGTTACTATTCTTTCAAAAAGGTTTCTTAATTCTTTTGAAATACTTCAGATTCTTTTTATTCAGGCTTAAGTCAAAAGACATTGCCGTAATTATTATTCAGTTAACACACGTACGTCTACCATACTATATATATATTCTTTAAAATATCATGCTCAAGAGTATAGGAAGAATCATATACCTCGCGACGATTATCGACTATTAGCAAAACGCTCCACGGCTATAACCCGGCTAGCCTTGTCCACCTTTCAAGTAGAACATGCTACTTGCAGAACTTTCAACCTATAAAGGTTACACAAGTCTATCAACGTCTAGACTACTCGGTAGAATAAATCTAGATACAAGTTTCTACGGAAAATTGGCGAGACTTCCTACCACAAACTTCACAAGTCTCAGTAAATCTGATCCTATGTAAATCTGATTCAATTCTCTTCTTATATACTTTCCTTGTATATACCTTATACTTAATTCTTATACTTCAATAGTATATACTCAATTTACAAAAGGGAGACAAGATATTTACCTCGATAAGCCCAAAATTATCCAAGTTTAAATGTCGATCCTGAGCAACGTTTAGCTCCTACTCCGGGCGCTCCAACCCTTAGAAGTTCTACGCCACTTCTACTTAATACTTCAACCGGCTATGAAGATTTTCCTTAGGGTTTCGGTTTGAGACAAAAAGGACATAAGGTTGTATTTCCGGGCTCTACGTATAGAGGTAACTTTGGAATATTACAAGGTATAAGGCTAAGGTATTTTGGGTATAGTAACAATACTTGGAGAGTATTTTCTACCAAGAGGGGGGGTAGGTTTCGGCTAGCACCCCCCTAGGAGGGGGGGGATACTTTCGGCCAAGGGGGGAGGGGCCTCTCGGCCAAGGGGCCTCACAAAGGGGGGAGGGGGAGGCTAGGACGAGAACTTCTACATAAAGGAGGGAAGAGGGCTTTCAAGACTTAGGAAGTTTTTAGGATGAATAAGTCTTCACAAGGGAGGGGTATTTATAGGGAAACCAATGGACACGATCAAGCCATGTGGGGGGCAAGTTGTTATACCCCGTATTTCCAGAGTATGTACGTGAGGGCGTACGTATATAAATTTAAGCCTTAAGGTTTGGCTAGGTTCGAAAATTTGGGCACAAGTGCCGAAAACAATCGTTTTTCGACGAAACGTTTTACTAAACTTGCGAAGGGAAAATTCCGGCTATGTCATTTATAATTTTTGCGGATTTTTCCGAGAGACGAAACATTTTGGACCAACGGGAGGGTTACATGTGTCACCCTCACATTGGAAGAGAGGTTGGGTCGGCTTGGACGATTGGGAGCACTTTAGTTGGTAGGATATTTTGTGCAAGTTGGTGTGGTAGATGGATAAGGTGCACTTGGCTTAAATCTAGCCCTACACTTGCCTTACACTTGGATGGATCTTGGCCATTGGTTGGCCTTTGCTTGACTTATAAATACCCCTCTAAGTTGATGAACTTCTTCATCCAAAAATCCTTTTCCAAGTCTTGAAATCCCTCCCCCTTGCCTTGTAGTTTTCGTCCACCATCCCCCCCTCTTTTGAGAAGCCTTGGCCGAGAGCCTCCCCCTCCCCCTTTGTAGTGTTTAGCCGTGGGGTAACCCCCCCCCTAGCCTAGTTGTTTTCGTATAATACCCCCTCTTTTTGTGGTATAGAAATACTCTCCAAGTATTGTTATAATGCCCAAATACTTTAGCCCTTATACCTTGTAGTATTCCAAGGTTATACCTATACTAAAAGCCTAGAAATACTATTATACTTCCTTTAGTCACTAAACGAAACCCTAAGGAAATCTTCATTGATAGTTGAAGTAATTGAGTAGAAGTTGGTTAGAACTTCTAAGGGTTGTTTGGAGCGGGTTGGAGCGCACGGAGTAGGAGCTAAACCTTGCTCAGGATCGACATATAAACTTGGATAATTTTGGGCTTATCGAGGTAAACACTCCTGACCTTCTATTGTAATTGGAAATTACATGTGTAGGAATATATAGTTGAAGTATACTATATATAGAACTGAACATAATTATGCGGCAATGTCTTTTGACTTAAGCCTGAATTTAAAGAAGAGAACTGAACTGTAATCACATAGGACTGTATTACAGTAGACTTGTGTAGCTTTACTGTGAAGTAGAATTTTACACGTACGTATTGGACGTACAACCCCCCCTCTAGGGAGTTGTTGGCCTGTTAGCAGGCCTCGATAGAGGAGGAGATTTCTGTGATTTGCGGGGAGGTCTTTGCGAATTTTACGTAGAATATTCTATGTTGAGATCTAGATGTTAATAGGCGCCTTGTGGCCTCTATAGGTTGAAGTACTACGTGTGGTGTGATCTGCTTGGCTTAAGGTGTAGCCGACGGTTTGAGGTACTTGGAGCGTTTTGCTATTAGTCGATAATCGTCGCGAGGTATGTGAACCTCTTCCTATCTTTTCTAGCATGATATGTGTATAACTATGTAGTACGGTAGACGTACATGTGTTGAATGTATTTGATTGGTTTAAAACATAAAGTGTTATAACGGCTTTATGGGAAGTTGGTTATAACAGCTTTATGTAAGTAAGAAATGCTTTGTGGTTTTTAAAGATAACTGATTTGACTTATAACTGACTTGATGTGTGATGATAAGAATCTTGAAGTATTTCGAAAGAATTAAGAAACCTTTTTGAAAGAAGAGTAATACTTGGTTTTGAAAACATAAGAGTTATACTAGCTTTATGGGAAGTTAGGTATAACGTCTTAAGAGAGATAAAGAGAATGGTTTACTGATTTTTAAAAGTTAAGAGACTTAATCTTAAAAGATAAGAGACTTGACTTAATACGGATGTTAGTATGAAACCTCATTCGTGAGTAATGAGTACTTGGTTTTTAAAAGGAATAATGTTTTAAATCAGAATGAGTATCGACAAACCACTGCAGCGTTAATAAAAGGAAATGTTTTGACTAATTAAGTGTTATTAAAACCAGTAGAAACCTCCATCTGCATAGAAGCTAAGATGAGACAAAATGATATTACATTTCCTAGATCATGGATGCTTTAATAAGATTGATTATGAACAAGAATAACCTACTCACATATAAGACATATGTTTCTCAAATTATTTAAAAGAGGATTATATTCTTAAGTGATTAAGTCTATGGACTATGAAACCTTTATAACATAAGAGACCTAAGTGTTTGAAATTAGGCAAACTTAAACTTTTGGAAAAGAATGTTGTTACTTGATGTTGAAAAGGAAAGTGTTTTGGTTTACCTAAAAATGTGAGTCACTCTATTTTAATACTACGGATATCGGGTGACCTTTATAAAAGAAATGGATCTTTTAAAAGAATTTAACGTACGTAATACTTTGGGGTCAGAACCTGGACTTTGGCCTAAAATAAACTTGAGTTGTGTGTAACTTGCCTATGTTTGTGTTTGATAGCCTTGTTGTGCAAATACTGTATTTCTATACCACCGCGTCTCTCGATGGAGGGCCGGCTGATTTGTTATGAACGATTCTTCACCGAGTCCCATGGGATGGGCCGGGACACGTATTCCATCTGATTATTCACCGAGTCCCACGAGATGGGCCGGGACACGTATTTCATCTGATTCTTCACCGAGTCCCACGAGATGGGCCGGGACACGTATTTTATCTGATTCTTCACCGAGTCCCATGGGATGGGCCGGGACACGTATTTCATCTGATTCTTCACCGAGTCCCATGGGATGGGCCGGGACACGTATTTCATCTGATTCTCTACCGAGTCCCATGGGATGGGCACGACACGTATTCCACATGATTCTCACCGAGTCCCGTGGGATGGCGGGACACGTATTCCACATGATTCTTTCGAGTCCCACGGGATGGGCGGGACACGTATTCCACGATTTATACCTAGGCTGGCGGTGAGGAAGGAGTTCCACGAGCGTGAGGATGACTTGAGGCGTGAGTCCACGACTTGACATGATCGCTTTTATGTTGTGAATTGTAGTTTGGTTATCATACATGTCTCTGCTTTATATAGACTATTATGATTTCATTTCTGATGTTTCTGATTTCACATACTTGGTACATGTTATCTTGACCTCGCCCGGGCTGCGTTCATGCCGCAGGTAGAAGTACATCGGTTGTGGATCCTCGCTTATAGGATCACAGTTCAGCGTGTCAGGAAGCCCCATTTCTTCGGAGGCTTATCTTTTGGTATGTTACCACAGTGTAGATTCTTGTACATTCGGGGTATGGCGGGCCTGTCCGTCATATTTGTAAAAATCTTAGAGGTCTGTAGCACTGTTGTGGGCAGGGTTTGTAAAAAGGATAATTGTTCGGGTATTTATGTATATATACTGAAGGCAACTGTTTTGGTTGGCCTGTTTATTTATCATGTCTCTTAATTCATGTTCATATTTTTATTTTCGCTGATTTTTCTCTGATGTTGTATCACTAGGGTGCCCGGGGTAAGGCACCAGTCACGGGCCCGGGTTCGGGTCGTGACACAAGTGGAGGGCCAAGATCAAGCCAAGTGCACCCTAACCCTACTCCACAAAACAAGGCACAAAACAAGGCACCAAACATGGCACAAAATAAGCCACAAAACAAGGCCAAAACAAGGCCCCAATCGTCCCACTTGAACGCCCACTTGAGGGTGACAAGTGTCGCCCTCTCGTTGGTCCAAAATATTTCGTCTCTCGGAAAAATCCGCAAAAAATATAAATGACATAGCCGTATTTTTCCCCTCGCAAGCTTTGTAAAACGTTTCGTCGAAAAATGATTCTTTTCGGTAGTTGTGAACAATATTTTTCGTCCTTGTTATACCCCGTATTTCCAGAGTATGTACGTGAGGGCGTACGTATAAAAATTTAAGCCTTAAGGATTGGCAAGGATCGAAATTTGGGCACAAGTGCCGAAAAGAATCGTTTTTCGACGAAACGTTTTACTAAACTTACGAAGGGAAAATTCCGGCTATGTCATTTTTAATTTTTGCGGATTTTTCCGAGAGACGAAACATTTTGGACCAACGGGAGGGTGACATGTGTCACCCTCACATTGGAAGGAATTGTGGCGGCATGGACGAGTGGAGGAGGAGTTGGTAGGATATTTTGTGCAAGTTGGTGTGGTAGATGGATAAGGTACACATGGTTAAATCCTAGCCCTACACTTGCCTAACACTTGGATTGATCTTGGCCATTGGTTGGCCCTTGCTTGACCTATAAATACCCCTCTAAGTTGAAGACTTCCTTCATCCTCACTTGATATTTTCTAAGGCAAAAATCCCTCCCCCTCTTCTAAGTGTTCTCGTCCAAGAGCCTTCCCCTCCCTCGAGAAGCCTTGGCGAGAGTGCTCCACTCCAGTGGTCGTCCGAGAATACACCCCCGCCTAGTTGTTTCAGTATAATACCCCCTTTGTGGTATAGAAATACTCCTCCAAGTATTGTTATAATGCCAAAATACTCTAGCCCAAAACCTTTGTAGTATTTCCAAGTACCTCTTTCTGAAAAGCTTGGAAAATACTATTATACTTCCTTTAGCCACTAAACGAAACCCTATGGAAAAATCCCCATAATTGGTTGGAGTACTAAGTAGAAGTTGTGTAGAACTTCTAAGGGTTTCTTGGAGCAAATTGGAGCGCCAAGTAGGAGCTTAACCTTGCTCAGGATCGACTTTAAACTTGGATAATTTTGGGCTCATCGAGGTAAATACTACTGTCCTTCTATTGTAATTGGAAATTACATACTGTAGTAGTGTTGAAATGAATATAAGATTCATAGAAGAGAATTGAACTGTAATAGAAGGATATTACAGAAAAGACTTGAATCAAATCACATCGGAAGAATATTAAAGTAGAAGATTAAAGCGTACTTACATAGAATTTGTACTTACATAGAATTGTATTCTGATGAGACTTATAACCTTATTGGTTGAATGTTCTGCGAGTAGCATGAACTACTTGGAAGGTGGACAAGGCTAGCCGGGTTATAGCCGAGGAGCGTTTTGCTTATAGTCGATAATCGTCGCGAGGTATGTGATTCTTCCTATACTATTGAGCATGATATTTTAAAAGAATATATATATAGTAAGGTAGACATACGTGTGGCAATGTCTTTTGACTTAAGCCTGAATAATAAGAATCTGGAAGTATTTTACAAGAATATATATATATAGTACGGTAGACGTACGTGTGTTAACTGAATATAGTTGTACGGAAATGTCTTTTGACTTAAGCCTGAATAATAAGAATCTGGAAGTATTTTAAAAGAATATATATATAGTACGGTAGACGTACGTGTGTTAACTGAATGTAGTGTTACGGCAATGTCTTTTGACTTAAGCCTGAATAATAAAGAATCTTGAAGTATTTCGAAAGATTAAGAAACCGTTTTAAAAGAAGAGTAATACTTGGTTTTGAAAACATAAGAGTTATACTAGCTTTATGGGAAGTTAGGTGTAATGTCTTAAGAGTGGTAAAGAGAAATGGTTTACTGATTTTTAGAAGTTAAGAGACTTGATCTTAAAAGATAAGAGACTTGACTTGAATGAATTAATATGAATTTTGTGTGAAACCTCATTCGTGAGTAATGAGTACTTGGTTTTTTTTAAAAGGAGAAATGTTTTACTGATTTCGGAAATCAGAATGAGTATCGACAAACCACTGCAGCGTTAATAAAGGAAAATGTATTGAATAATGAAGTATTATTAAAACCAGTAGAAACCTCCATCTGCATAGAAACTAAGATGAGACAAAATGATATTACATTTCCTAGATCATGGCTGCTTAATAAGATTGTTTATAAACAAGAATAAACTGCTCACACCTATGGCATATGTTACTCAATTGTTTTAAAAGAGATTAAGACATTGAACTATGAAACTTTTCTAAATAAAGAGACTTGAGTAATTGAAATTGGGCAAACTGGAACTTTAGGGAAAAGAAAGGCATTGTTTTAAATTGGTTTAAAACATAAAGTGTTATAACAGCTTTATGAGAAGTTAGTTATAACGACTTTATGAAAACAAAAGAAGGGTTTTATCATTGGTTTTAATGTGGTAACTTGACTTTAAAAAGAGAAGTGTTTTGGTCTAAAAAGAAGGCATGGTATTGCCTTAATTTGGTTTTAAAAAGGAAAGTATGAAAGTTGTTTTGGTTTACTTAAAAAGATGTAAGTGACTCTATTTTTATACTAAGGGTATCGGGTGACTTTTATAAAAGGAATGGATCTCTTAAAAGGAACTTAACGTACGTAGTACTTTAGGGTTAAAACCCGGACTTTGACATAAAATGGAAGTACCTTGAGTTGTGTGAAACTTGCCTATGCTTGTTGTTGTGAAACTTGCCTATGCTTGTTGTGATAGCCTTTGTTGTGCAAGAATTGTGTTTCTATACTCTGGCGTCTCGATGGAGGGCGGTTGACTTGTTGAGAACTTACTTGGGCGTCTGGCGTGTGACGGAGAATTCCGCAGTGCGCTCGCGTTGATAGTGTTATTCCATGGACTAGCTCTCCATGAGGTTTCTTAATTTTCGGCATTGGTACACGGTGGTGGCTTTCGTACTTGCCGTCTCGTGGTGATTCGGCCTTAGTACCGGTAGTTAGCCCTCGCACTTGCCCGTTCGGTGTAGTGACGGCATCGTGATCTGGCATTGGTACACAGTAGTTAGCCCTCGTACTTGCCGGTCGACTCGTGGCGGCCTTGGTATCGGTAGTCGATTTTCGTACTTGCCGCGTGTCGACCGTGGTTTGGTTGTATTGTATTGTTAGTACGGCTTTGGCATCGGTAGGACTTGGTGTTGGTGTACTTCTTGGTGTTATCATATCATAGACTGCCGGCAGTGAGGAAGGTATTCCACGGGCATGATTGATGTTATGGGCGTGAGACCCATCATTATATTTGAGTAATGACTTGGAGGGCGTGAGTCCCTGACTTGATATAATCAGATTTGTGTGTCGTAGTTTGGTTATCATACACGTCTCTCGCTTTATATAGACTATTATGATTTCATTTACAGATTTCTGATTTCACATACTTGGTACTGTTATCTTGACCTCCTTCGGCCGCTTACGCCGCAGGTAGAGGTACATCGGCTGTCGATCCCCGCGTTTAGGATCACATTTCAGCGTATTGGGAAGCTCCGTTCCTTCGGAGGCTTATCTTTTGGTATGTTACCCTGAGTATGTAGGTTCTTGTACATTCAGGGGTATGGCGGGGCCCTGTCCCGTCATAGTTGTTGTATAAATCTTAGAGGTCCAGAGTAATCACAAGGGCAGGTTTGTAAGGATTAAACTGTTCAACTTTGTAATTACTTATATATATGCCGAAAGGCGATTTTCTCTGAGGTAAAATGTGTCTCATTTCACATTTTGTTTCATGTATTGTTTTTATGTTCCGCTGATTACTCTGATGTATGACTACTGGGTGCGGGTAAGGCACGATCCACGCCCGGTTCGGTCGTGACAAAGTGGTGTCGAGCGATTAATCCTGAAAGTGTCTACGGACCGTGTCTAGTAGAGTCTTGATTATCGGTGTGTTGTGCACCACATCTATAATCGTGAGGTCGCAGGACATTTAGGATTGGTTTCCATTCTTCTCATTACGAGATCGTGCCTTGTAGCCGGTGATAAGTTGGACCCTCCGACGTGCCGTTTTTACCGCTTATGCCTCCGCGCAAGGCAACCCGCCCGTGTGCAAGCGTGCAGAGGGAGCTGCGAGTAGAGCAGCGGCAGTCTCTACAGAGACCACAGTACCTGAGCCTCCAGTCCCACAGTCTGGAGCAGAGGTGTTATACCCCGTATTTCCAGAGTATGTACGTGAGGGCGTACGTATAAAAATTTAAGCCTTAAAGTAGGCATGGTTCGAAATTTAGGCACAAGTGCCGAAAAGAGTCGTTTTTTGACGAAACGTTTTACAGAACTTGCGAAGGGAAAATTCCGGCTATGTAATTTATTATTTTTGCGGATTTTTCCGAGAGACGAAACATTTTGGACCAACGGGAGGGTGACATGTGTCACCCTCACATTGGACGTGAGATTGGGCGGTAATGGACGAAAGGGTGAGCTTTAGTTGGTAGGATATTTTGTGCAAGTTGTTGTGGTAGATGAATAAGGTGCATGTCACGACCCAGCCCCGGGGCCATGACTGGTACCCTACCGGGGTACCCTGTCAGGTATATGTCAGAGAATAGCAGCGGAACATACATAACACATTACTTAGAAAAAAAGGGTAAACATTACTGGCCAGCCGATAAGGCTGCCTTCTATAAAACATACTTAAACAAAAGTATAGTAATACAACTGGTTCTTATAGCCCAAAACACCAACGTGACTACGCACTCTAGAATAACAATCGTATGACCGGGCCCCGCCATACCCCCTGAATGTACAAAAGTCTATAACCTCAGGGAATCATACCAAAAAGACAAGCCTCCGGAGAGATGGAGCTTCCCAAGAAATGAACAGTGATCCTAAGAGTGCGGACCAGCAAGCTACGTATCTCGACCTGCGGCATGAACGCAGCCCCCCGAAGGAGGTCAGTACAACAGGTACCAAGTATGTGAAACTGAAAATACTGTAATGAATTCATAATAGCATATATATAAAGCAGGAGACATGTATGATAGCCAAACTACAGTACACAACATATACGCAGCCATGTCAAGTCAGGGACTCACGCCCTCTAAGTCATCACTCAAATATAACCATAGGTCTCATGCCCATAATATCAATGGGGTACATTATGACTTCATGTTGGAGACAAGACATATGGGGTACTGCTCAATTCGTCCTTGCCTCCAAATTGAAAGCCTTGAAGCAACCTTTAAGGGCTTTGAACATAAGTGACTTTGGAGGTATCGAACAAAGAGCAAAAGGGGCAAACATAGAGTTCAAGGAGGCTATCAATGCACACATGGAAAATCCCTTTGATGAGGAGCTTAAAGCCAAGGTTAAGTCCTCAAGAGCTAGAGCAAACACCTTATCGAAGTCGAAAGACACTTCATAAGGCGTAAGTCAAGATGAAGCACTTGATTGGAAGTGATAGATGTTCCAAATACTTTCATAGTTTGATCAAAAGGAGTAATGTCGGGAACTCCATTAACTTTCTTGTTAAAGCTAATGGTACTATCACTACATCACCGTAAGAAGTCGGAAGTTGCTTGTTGAATTTTACAAGGATCTATTAGGTACTTCCGACCCACTACCAACTTTGATCTGATGTGTTCAACTATGGCCCAAAGTGAGTGAAGAAGAGAGATTCTGACTTTTGCATTTCATCACCCCAAAGGAGATTTGGGAAGCACTCTCGATATAGGCAATGACAAGGCACTGGACCGGATGGTTATACTACGCCTTCTTCAAGAATAGATGGAAAGATGTGGGCCACGATGTTGTAAGATGTGTCCAAGAGTTCTTCTCTACTGGAGTTCTTTTGAAGCAGGTTAATCATACCATCATTACCCTGCTACCAAAAACTGACCATGATCCCAAGGTAAATGATTTCGTGCCCATCGGATTGACTAATGTGATCTATAAGATCATCACAAAGATTCTAGCTAACGAATGGCATTGATCCTTCCTTCTCTCATTGACAAATCCCAAGGGGCTTTTGTGAAAGGAAGAAACATGATGGACAACGTATATGTGGCACAAGAGCTTGTGAGAGGATTTAATAGAGCCAGAATCTCACCAAGATGTATGCTTATGGTGGACCTTTCAGAAGCATTCGACATCTCTTGGAGCTTCCTCGAATTGGTACTAAGAAGTCTAAAATTTCCAGACAGATTTACAAGATGGATCATGGAATGTGTTAGCTCAACCTCCTTCTCCCTTTCTATCAATGGTGAGCTACATGGATACTTCAAAGGAAAGCGCGCCTAAGACAAGGTGATCCTATGTCCCTACTCTCTTTATCTTGTGCATGGAATACCTCTTAAGGTCGCTTAAAATGAAGTCGAGGCAAGAGCTTTCTCATATTTTCCAAAGTGTAAGAAATTGGGCATTACTCATCTTGCATTCGCGGATGACCTCATGCTTTTGCCAAAGGAGATATATCTTCATTGGGATTCTTATGGATTGTCTGGAAGAGTTGGAGGCTGCCTCAGGATTAACTCTTAACCCCGCTAAATCCTCTGTCTACTTAGCGGGAATGCATTCTACAGTTCGGGACTTGATATTGACCAGAGTGGGTTTCGCCATTGGTAGCTTTCCGGTACGATACTTGGGGATCCCTTTGTCCCCAATTTCAGTCTCGGTGGATCAATTTGCCCCATTCACTAGTGCTATTTCGAATTACATTCAGAAATGGGGGCACCACACCCTTTCTTATCGCCGTAAGTGGAACTAATCAGTCGGTCGCCCGGGGTTGAGAGCTTTTGGTTCCGGGCACTTCCTATCCCGGCCACTATTATCAACAAGGTAAGGTCTGCTTGTATTCAATTCTTATGGGGGGGGAAACCACCAAGAGTTGCTTGGGATATCATTTGCCTGCCTCAAACTGAAGGTGGCTTGGGTCTTATGAACATCAAGGAATGGAATCATGCCCTGCTATCCAGGACGATTTGGCAAACTCACACGGAAGCTGATTCTCTATGGGTCCAATGGATCAATAGTCACTATTTGAGAGATATTACAATTTGGGACTATGAGGTACGTCCTAGGGACTCCCCTTTATTCAAAAAGATTTGTGGGATTCGCGACAAATTTGTTTCTATCTTTGGTAGCCATGGTGATGCTATTGACGGCTTTACAAAATGTTGTGCCAACGGTATATTTGATTCAAGCCTCGTATATGATATCTTGCGCACTCCGCAAGCTAAAAAGCCTTGGATGTCACAAATTTGGAAAGGATTCATTCCTCCCAAATTCTCTTTTACTATGTGGCTAAATTGCAGGAAGCGGTTAGCTACAAAGGATACTCTATCATTTCTCAATTTGGAGGATAAATCTTGCGGATTCTGCAAGCAAGCTAATGAAACAAGGGAACACCTCTTCTTTGACTGCCCCCTATACACACATGATTTGGAAGAGCATAAAAGATTGGTTGGGTATTAGAAGAGAGATGAAAACTGTTGAAAGCTCCCTTAAATGGATTAAGAAAGAACACCGCGGGACAAGCATCCGAGCCAAAGCTATTTTGCTTACTTTTTGCATAATGGTTTATGAGATTTGGAGGGCAAGAAACACAATGCTCTTTGAAGGCACAAGCTTGCCGGCAGAAGAGGTCATTGCAAGAATCAAAACAACATCTTATAGAGTTCTCTATGATTGTATCCCCTCTTGTAGTGGCACCTTTTGAGTGACCACCCCTCCCCTCTATCTATTCTTGTTTGCATTACGTTGAGGCTTGAGATACCTCAACGACTGATTGTAGCCACTTCCTTTTCATTATTAGTAATAATATTTGCATTTACATAAAAAAAAAAAAAAAAAATAAATCGTGCCCGTGGAATTCCTTCCTCACTGCCGGCAGTCTATGATATAACAACACTAAGGAGTACATATGAATACTAGATCCCACCTGTATCATAAGAACCGTACGAGGCAAGTACGAAGGCATAGCTACGAATCCACCTGCATCCTCAATCGACGGGCAAGTACGAAAGCTACTACGGATCCACCCGTGCAACAATACTATAATCAAATCACGGCGGCCAGGCAAGTGCGATAGCCTCTACAGATCCACCGCGTCACATCGCCGATCGGGCAAGTACGCAGCTAACCACCGATCCACCTCGTGATCACACCACCGCCCTAACCCCGACCGGCAAGCACGAAGCCAACTACCAGATCCACCCTGCATCACGTCTCTGACCGGGGCAGGTACGAGGGCTAACTACTAGATCCACCCTGCATCAGTAGACCTCATGGAGAGCTAATCCATGGAATAATACTGTCAACAGGGAAACGAACCCTCATCGTGGCCGCATACCCGTGGAATCCTCCATCACTGACGGTACGCCCAAATAGAATCATAATTACATGCTTTTAATTCGAATTGCATTACCATGCCTTTATATAAACCAAGACAATTACCATGCCTTCTTTTCACATAAACCAAGAGAATTCTTATTTAAGCAAGCCAAAGTACTTTTCAAGGCACACATATAATAATTCTCAATTAAACAAGCCAAAGCACTATGTACATACATTCTTTTCGAAAGCCTCCTTTTTATGTAAAATCCAAGATACTAACACTCGTAGTATCGAGGCGTGTCTATTTTTCAAAGTAAGTTACTACACCTTTAGAAAAATCATTTCATAGCTTGAAACCAAGTAACTTCAATTTTCCCACAATCTAGACAACTTATGCTCATTAATCAAAATAGACAACTTTCATAACCTTCCATAAAGTTATTATAACCAACTTCCCATAAAGCCGTTATACTAACTTTATGCTTTAGAAATTTACGACATCCTTATCCATTCATAAGGCCGTTATAACTAACTTCCCATAAAGCCGTTATAACTCCTTATGAACCATTTTGTTCTTTTACTAGCCAAAAGGCTTATACTTCAAACAAATTCATACAATTTTCAAAATACTTCAAGCCTCTTATCCTTTAGAAAACAAGTTTCTTACCTCCAAAAATTTAAGTCTCTTATGTCACGACCCGTTCCGGGGCCCGTGACTGGTGCCTTACCGGGGCACCCAAGTAGTCATACATCAGAGTAATCAGCGGAAATATAAAGCAAGACATGAAACAGTTTATAAAATAAGACATAGTTTATGTGAGAAAACATCGCCTTTCGGCATACATATATATACATGGTTTAGCAGTTACATCCGACACTGTACAACATGACTACAGACCTCTAAGGAAATATACAACTATGGCGACAGGGGCCCGCCATACCTCGATCAGACAAAACTACCTACAACAGGGAGATCATACCCAAAAGTAGAGCCTCCGAAAAGATGGAGCTCAGACACCAACGTATAGATCCTAAGAATCTTGATCTAGCACTGCCGCTTACCGCGGCATGAAACGCAGCCCAAGGAGGTCGATAACAAGTACTAAGTATATGAAATCAGAAATACTTTAAATGAAACATATCATTTTAAAAACAGTTTTGCAAGTATGTATGAAACAACCAAGGAAACCGCACATAGTGCACATCACAAACAAGAGCAACAATAGGTAAACTGTAATAGGTCTTTTTTAGGCGAATGATTCAAGCAGGCCACTCGCCCGTATTATCACTCTGCAAGCCTAATCCTGGACTCCCGGAGTCCGCATAGGCCACTCACATGGGCCCGCATGAGGTATAACCCCGCATCGAGGGTAGCTACTCCTCGGCATCGTCCTGGACTCGTTGTCCGCATGGCCACATAGACCGCATGAGGCATAACCCCGCATACTAACCTGGAACTCTCGTAGCTCCGCATAGGCCCCCTGGACCCGCATGAGGTATTCTCGAATCATGGTCCCAGACCGCCTGAGTCTACCCCGCATCGGAGGGCAGCTTAACCCCCGGTATCATCTCAAGAGGTGAGTGATGGTACACTAACATAACAGCTTATCTTTAAACAACATAAGCACAACAAGAATACTCTTTTTCACAAACGTTACAAGACACTAACACACATAGCATCATATCATGTCTACTTATCAAACCATCTTATTATTCTTTTCACAATTCAATATAAGTCTGTTATAAACACATAGGCAAACTGTTTCTTTTATCAATCTTAAGTGGTTATACTTAACTTCCCATAAGGCTAGTATAACTCTTAAGCTTCTGTTTAAAAACCAATTAGTTCTCTTCTGTTAAAAATGATTCAGTATTCTTTTGAAATGCTTTCAGATCTTTATTATTCAGGCTTAAGCCGTGAGGCATTCTTAGTAAGTGTTATTCGAGCTTAAGTAGTGAAGCATTCCGTAAGTATTATTCAGCTTAAGTCAAAGACATTGTCGTAGTTATATTTTAGTTAACACATGTACGCTCACCGTACTATATATATTGTAAAATATCATGCTTTAGGAAGAATCACATACCTTCTCAAATGAAAACCACCGCCAAGTTGAATATGTCGCCTTGCAGAGTCACCATAATAGTCACGATATCTATCAAAGACTACTCAAGGTCATTCTAAGCAGAGGGTTCACAATTCTACGGAAAGTCGGGCAGCACTTCCTACCCGTGAGCTATATAAGTCTCATCAGAAAACAAATTCTATGTAAGTACAGTTTGATTATTCTTCTTTTAAACCCTTCTACTGTGGTAACAGTTCAATTCTATTCTGCAATATTCTTCTAAGTATTTAATACTTATTCTTATACTACTACAGTATGTATTCTCTAATTCAAAAGAGGGTTAGGCACTCTAACCACCGTCTCTGTCGTAAGTTCAGCTCCCTCTGGCTGAAGATATACTGGAGGCTCTTGTGGTCTGTATAAATATCCACGTGAACCCCATACAAATAGTGCCTCCAGATCTTCAAAGCGTGAATCACGGTACTAACTCAAATCATGGGTGGGGTAGTTTCTCGTGTTTCTTGTTTGTCGGGATGCATATGCTATAACCTGCCATGCTGCGTCAACACACATCCCAACCCGATGCGACGCATCACAATACGACATAACCATCCGACCCTCGGAAGAGTAAGAACGGGGCGGTCGTCGGTCTCTCTTTCAAGAATCGAAACCCCGCTCATAAGCATCAGTCCATCAAACTTGGCTGCCTTCCGAGTCGGCCTAGTCAATGGTGCGAGATAAGCAAACTTCTCTCTGAACCGCCGATAATATCTCTGCAAGGCCCGATCTGCGAACCTCTGTCGGAGTAGGAGGTCTAGGCCAAGTCCTGACCGCCGATCTTGGCGTATCCACTCGAATGCCATCGGCCAGACAATATGCCCAAGAAACGCCATCAAGTCAGCAAAACTCACATTTGGAAAACTTGGCGTACAAGCTGGTCTGGAGAAGCTGTCGGCCACGACCGCCAAATGCTCCGTGCTCATCTGGCGAGAATAAACCAAGATATCATCAATGAACACTATCACAAGCGTGTCCAAAATGGTTTGAACACTCGGTTCATCAAATCCATGAATACCACGGAGCATTGGTCAACCCAAAAGACATGACCACGAACTCATAATGCGTCTGGGTCCTGAATGCGATCCTAGGGACATCCACCTCTCGACTACACTGATGATAGCCGATCGCAGATCAATCTTGGAGAAACATCTCGCACCACCTGATCGTCGAACAAATCATCAATCACAGGAAGGGGTATACATTCTTAATGGTCACCTTGTTCACGTTTGTAATCAACACACATGCGCGGCGTCCGTCCTTCTTCTTCACGAACAATACCGGCGCTCCCGAGGGAGAAACACTAGGCTGATGAAGCCGCTTCTCGGCAAAACCCTAAGTTGATCCTTCAACTCTCTCAACTCGGCGGTGCCATTACGTATGGCGGAATGGAAATAGGCAGTGTGCCGCAATATGTCAATACAAAACTCAATCTCCCTCTCGGGAGGATACGGGAGGTCATGCAGGCTGCGTCGGGAACTCGTGACTCTTCGACGGCGAAAATCTGGTACCGCGGCTTGAGATCAAACACCGACGAGATGGTAGATATACCGCCTCGCACCATCTTCCTAGCCTTGAGGTAGGAAATAAACCTACCCACCGGCGATACTGCGTGCTCCCTCACTCAACAACCGCCTCGTGAAACTGGAACCGTACTCTCTCTCTGCGGTCTACATTGGCGTAGCAAGAAGCTAGCCAATCCATCCCCATAATCACGTCGAAGTCAATCATCTCCAACTCTATCAAGTCGGCTGAGGTCCGACGGCGTAAATGGTCACGGGACAAGCTCTATATACCGTAGAGCTACCACCGAATCACCCACTGGCGTAGCTACCTCGAAAGGGTCTATGGACTCGTGCTCTATCCCTATCCTACTAGCAACAAGGGAGATATATGGGGCCAGTAGAAACCGAATCTATCAACGCATACACATCAAACCCGAACGATAAAGTACACGTGCGACATCGGTGAGGCCTCACGATCTGTCGGTGGACAAAGCATAAATGCGGTTCGAGGACCGCTAGAATCGGGACGAGCCACGACCTGCGCGACCTGCGACCCGAGCACCACGCCTCGGCGGCGATCGTAGGAGATGATGAAGCGGCGAGAACGAAGGTGAGCCTACCACCGCCGCCCCGGTCGGACGGATCCTCGCAAAGTGACCTGCTGGCCACAATCGTAACAAGCTCCAAAAGTAGTACCACACTTCCGTAATGGGATCTACCGCATCGGCCACAGGGGTGGTCGATCGGCCGATCTCTGCTACTGCGGGCGTCGAAGCCACAGGGCCACAGTGCGTCTCGAAAACTCGGCGTGCGAGGGCGGTGCGGGAGTGCTCTGCCGGGCGTGGTGCGAATCTAGGCTAGCTTGAGGCCGCCACCACGATAACCACGAGAAGACCCTCGTCCGGCCTTCCTGCTTCTTTGTCACGTCCACTCGTCGACCTCTACGCTCCTAGCATCAAAGCGCGTGAGCCTGCATGAGGGTAATGTCCATACCCGGTGGAGAAACCCCCGTACATGACTCGGCCATATAGTCGTCTGGCGGTGACATAGCGGTGCACCCTATCCTCCATATCTGCTACCAATCTTTGGGACATATCGAGCGATGAATCAAACTCGACATTGTACTCCCGGCGGTCGTCCTCTGCCTCGATGGTAAAAATCTATCGGCCGCGCCCTCATCTGTGGAGGCAAGAAGTGAGTGAGAAAGCCTCGAGAACTCATCCCAGTAGGCGGGGCGCGTGCTCTCCGGGATAACTCCATGAATCAAACCAATCGATTGCGGTATCACGCGGCCGATCGCGAACCGGTCACAGACTCTGTCTCTCGAGGCCTTGATCACCCTCATGATCCTCTGAAGGCGACGGATGAACTCCTGCGGATCATCCTCGGCCTCGACAGTAAAACTCGGCGGGCTCTGACTCAAGAAATCTCGTAGCCTCAAACTATACGCCTCGGGTGTACCACGGGTGCGGCCGTGGCTGGGCTGAGGCTGAGGCTGCCGCATCCGGCCTCTCTCGTGTCGGGCCACAACTTTAGCCAATAGGTGGGCCATCTCCTTATACCTAACTCCTCCGCCCGGTGTGGGGCGGGAGGTGTGGGTGCTTGTGGTCTCTTTGGGGTTGGCGGCGTCATAGAACTCGTCTCGTATAGGCGGGCACGAGCCCTCGTGACTCTGGGTGTCTGCTAGCGACTCCTCACGCCTTGCCGCCATACAGGCGGGTTGCCTTACGTGGAGGCATAAGCATTCTGGGAAAGGAATACGTTAGAGGGTCCAACCTATAACACGACTCTAAAGCACGATCTCGAATGAGAAGAATGGAAACCAATCCTAAATATCTTATAGCCTCACGATTATTGGTGTGGTGCACAACACAGATAATCAAGACTCTACTAGATCTGGTGCAGTAGACACTTTCCAGAGATTAAGCGCTCGATACCACTTTTGTCACGACCGTTCGGGGCGTGGTCGTGCCTTACCGGGGCACCCAAGTAGTCATACATCAGAGTAATCAGCGGAAATATAAAGCAAGACATGAAACAGTTTATAAAATAAGACACAGTTTATGTGAGAAAACATCGTCTTTCGGCATACATATATATACATGGTTTAGCAGTTACATCCGACACAGTACAACATGACTACAAACCTCTAAGGAAATATACAACTATGGCGGGATAGGGCCCCGCCATACCCTGACTGTACAAAACTATCTACAACAGGGAGATCATACCCAACAGTAGAGCCTCCGGAAAAGATGGAGCTCCCGACACCAACGTAGAGATCCTAAGAATGTGGATCTAGCACCTGCTTGCCCTTACCTGCGGCATGAACGCAGCCCCCCGAAGGAGGTCAGTACAACAAGTACTAAGTATATGAAACTGTAAAATACTTTAAATGAAACATATCATTTTAAAAACAGTTTTGCAAGTATGTATGAAACAACCAGAAAGCGCATAGTGCCACATCACAAACAAGAGCAACAATAGGTAAGCGTAATAGGTCTTTTCTAGCTGCGAATGATTGAGCAGGCCACTCGCCGCGTATTATCACTCTGCAAGCCTAATCACGGACTCCGAGTCGCATAGGCCACTCACGTGGGCGCATGAGGTATAACCCGCATCGAGGGTAGCTACTCCTCGGCATCGTCCCGGACTCGTTGTCGCATGGCCACATAGACGCGTGAGGCATAACCCGCATACTAACACGGAACTCTCGTAGCTCGCATAGGACCACGGACCCGCATGAGGTATTCTCGAATCATGGTCCCGGACACTTTGAGTCTACCCGCGTCGGAGGCGGCTTAACCCGGTATCATCTCAAGAGGTGAGTGATGGTACACTAACATAACAACTTATCTTTAAACAACATAAGCACAACAAGAATACTCCTTTTCACAAACGTTACAAGACACTAACACACATAGCATCATATCCTGTCTACTTATCAAACCATCTTATTATTCTTTTCACAATTCAATATAAGTCTGTTATAAACACATAGGCAAACTGTTTCTTTTATCAATCTTAAGTGGTTATACTTAACTTCCCATAAGGCTAGTATAACTCTTAAGCTTCTGTTTAAAAACCAATTAGTTCTCTTTAAAAAATGATTCAGTATTCTTTTGAAATGCTTTCAGATCTTTATTATTCAGGCTTAAGCCGTGAGGCATTGCCGTAAGTGTTATTCAGGCTTAAGCCGTGAGGCATTGCCGTAAGTATTATTCAGGCTTAAGTCAAAGACATTGCCGTAGTTATATTTTAGTTAACACATGTACGTCTACCGTACTATATATATTGTAAAATATCATGCTTTAGGAAGAATCACATACCTTCTCAGCGAAAACCACCTGCCAAGTTGAATATGTCGCGCGCAGAGAGTCAGCCTATAATAGTCACAGATATCTATCAAAGACTACTCTGAAGGTCATTCTAAACAGAGGGTTCACAATTCTACGGAAAGTCGGGCAGCACTTCCCTACCCGGTGAGCTATATAAGTCTACTGTGAAAACAGTCCTATGTAAGTACAGTTTGATTATTCTTCTTTTAAACCCTTCTACTGTGGTAACAGTTCAATTCTATTCTGCAATATTCTTCTAAGTATTTAATACTTATTCTTATACTACTACAGTATGTATTCTCTAATTCAAAAGAGGGTTAGGATTAGTTACCTCGGTAAGCCCAATAATATCCTAGAAAAAGTCGCGCCTGAGCAAGGTTTTGCTCCTAAGTTGTATGCTCCAAGGAAACCTTAGAAGTTCTTCACAACTTCTACTAAGTACTAAGGTATTTGGGCTAGGGTATTTTGGGCATTATAACAATACAAGAAGGCAACTTTTCTACCAAGGGAGGGGGGGTAGGTTTTGGCTAGGCTAGGGGGGGCCTCGGCCAAACTACTAGGCTAGAGGGGGGTATTCGGCCAAGGGCCTTCAAGGAGGGGAGGTGTTGGACGAAAAGGCTACAAGGGAGAGGAGAGGATTTTCAAGACTTGGAAAGATTTGTGGATGAAGAACTCTTCATCTCTAAGGGGGTATTTATAGGTCAAGAAGTGGCCAACCAATGGCCAAGATTAAGACAAGTGCAAGGCAAGTGTAGGGTGAGGATTAACTATACAGAAATATCCTACCAACTCCTTGACTTGTGCACAAGGCACAAAAAACGTGTTCACCATAGTCCAAATCGTCCAAATGGACGATTTCAAGTCCATCAATTGGAGGGTGACAAGTGTCGCCCTCCCGTTGGTCCAAAATGTTTCGTCTCTCGGAAAAATCCGCAAAAATTAGAAATGGCATAGCCGGAATTTACCCTACGAAAGCTGTGGAAACGTTTCGTCGGAAAACTATTCGTTTTGTGAGTTGTGCCCAAAAAAAATCGTCCAAGCCTAAACTTTAAGGCTAAACTTTTTGTACGTATTCCCTTACGTACATACTCTGAAAATACGGGGTATAACATCTTATCTTTTAGAATAATTCAATATTCAATACTTTCACACCAAAAGTACTCTATACTTCATTAGGTCAAGAAAATCCTTGTCTATCTTATTTAGGATAAACCATTACTTAAGAACAAGCGGGTTAACTTCTTAACCCAACCAACTTAGACATTTTCTTAAAATAAGTCAAGTATAACAAAAGGATTTACTTCATTCAAAACACGTACGTCTACCGTACTATATAGTTATAACTACTCATGCTCAAGGGATAAGAAAGTTTCCACATACCTCTTCGGTCAATCCTCTTGCTAAGCTCAAACTACCGCAAGTAATATGCCAACCTATAATAACCATAATACGTTTATTAACCTCTAATTTCAATGTAGGAATAATCTAAGTTCAAAGCCCCAAATTCTATGGAAAATTGGGCAGCATTTCCTTTGTTTCTACATACTTTGCCACCTTTTAAGGTCCGTATTCAACATCCAAAGCGCCACTTCTTAGGCCCAACAATCCAAACAATCTCAAGGGATTACACACCTAAACTTGGGTGTGTAAAATTCTGCCCCAAAAGGTAAAACAATTAACTTAACAAGTCTAAGGTAGTTTTTAGGCTACAACATGCTCACATAATTTTCTTAACCAATTCTTTCACATCCAAACCATATTTCTTACATGCAATGACTCTAAGAGCATTATTCACTACCACAAGTTCTTTCTTCTTAACATGCAACACTAGAAACTAATTCTAAAGGAAGAAATGTTACCTTAAAGTTTTAGTCAAACTTATTCCAAATATTTTTGCTATCTTCCTTGCCAAGAACACCACCAACAAGCTAGCCACAAGCTTCCTTCTTGTTCTTAACTTTTCAGATTTTTCCTAAGGCTAGAATTTCTCTTGGGATTTTAGAGAGAAGGAGGAGCTTGAACTTTTAAGAGAGAAGGGATAGCTTTTGTCTAAGAGAGAGATGAAGTATGACCAAGTCTTGAAGACTTGGTCAATATAGTGCATGCAAAATCAGATGGGGGGGGACACTTGTCACCCTCCCAAGGTCTTTTAAAAGAAAAATCTGACTTTTCCTAAGTTTTTCCGCCCAGAATCCCGCCTCGGCGCCGCAACTCCTGCGGACCCTCAGATCTTCCGGCGCCGCGGCCCTGCTTCCCGGCGCCGCGGCGCTGAAACTTCAGTGACCCCTCAGTACATTCGGCGCTGCGGCCCTGCATCCGGCGCCGCGGCCCTGTCGCCTCTGTCCGAAACATATTTTTGTCCGACTGCGCACTGAACTTGTAATTCTCATAACTTTCTACTCCGACGTCCTATCGACGAACGATTGGTTGCGTTGGAATCTAGACTCAACGAACTACGCCCTGGGCCTTTGAAACACTTAGGAATTCTGAATGTACCGGGTCATAACCCGCCTCAAAGTCTACTAAAACCCGTCCGGAATAATCCGTCAACCTATCATTTGGAAATTTTAAGTCTTACATGCTTTCGTACGCTCTCATGCGTAGGGTCAGAACTACGGGGTATAACAGTGCACTTGGCTTAAATCTAGCCCTACACTTGCCTTACACTTGGATGAATCTTGGCCATTGGTTAGTCATTTCTTGACCTATAAATACCCCCCTTGTTGAAGAGTTATTTCATCCTAAATTGAGCAATCTTTCTAAGTCTCAAATACTCCCTCCCTTCTAGTGTTTCGTCCGCCACCACCCTCCCCCCCTTGAGAAGGCCCCTTAGCCGAAAGTACCCCCCCCCTCCTTGTGGTGCTAGCTGTGGGGTACCCCCCCCTAGCCTAGTTGTTTTCGTATAATACCCCCTTTGTGGTATAGAAATACTCTCCAAGTATTGTTATAATGCCCAGATACTTTAGCCCAAATACCTTGTAGTACTTTCCAAAAGTTACCTCTATACGTAGAGCCCGGAAAATACTATTATACTTCCTTTAGCCCCTAAACGAAACCCTAAGGAAATCTTCATTGATAGTTGAAGTAATTGAGTAGAAGTTGGTTAGAACTTCTAGGGGTTGTTTGGAGTGGGTTGGAGGGCCCGGAGTACGAGCTAAACCTTGCTCAGGATCGACATTTTTACTTGGATAATTTTGGGCTTATCGAGGTAAACACTCTTGACCTTCTATTGTAATTGGAAATTACATGTTGTAGGAATATATAGTTAAAGTATACTATATATAGAACTGAACATAGTGTTGCGGCAATGTCTTTTGACTTAAGCCTGAATTTAAAGAAGAGAACTGAACTGTAATTACATAGGACTGTATTACAGTAGACTTGTGTGGCATTACTATGAAGTAGAATTGTGCACGCCCGGATTAGACGTACAACCCCCTACAGGGAGTTGTGGCTGTTAGCGAGCCTCGGCAGGAGGAGATTTACTGCGATTTGCGGAGGGGGAGGTGCTACCGAATTTTCTGTAGAATATTCTACATTGAGATCTAGATGTTAATAAGCGCCTTGTGACCTCTATAGGTTGAAGTACTACGTGTGGCGTGAGCTGCTTGACTTAAGGTGTAGCCGACGGTTTGAGGTACTTGGGGTGTTTTGCTATTAGTCGATAATCGTCGCGAGGTATGTGAACCTCTTCCTATCTTTTCTAGCATGATATGTGTATAACTATGTAGTACGGTAGACGTACATGTGTTAAATGTATTTGATTGGTTTAAAACATAAAGTGTTATAACGGCTTTATGGGAAGTTGGTTATAACAGTTTTATGTAAGTAAGAAATGCTTTGTGGTTTTTAAAAGATAACTGACTTGATGTGTGATGATAAGAATCTTGAAGTATTTCAAAAGAATTAAGAAACCTTTTTGAAAGAAGAGTAATACTTGGTTTTGAAAACATAAGAGTTATACTAGATTTATGGGAAGTTAGATATAACGTCTTAAGAGAGATAAAGAGAATGGTTTACTGATTTTCAGAAGTTAAGAGACTTAATCTTAAAAGATAAGAGACTTGACTTGAATGAATTAAATATGAGTTTTGTGTGAAACCTCCTTCGTGAGTAATGAGTACTTGGTTTTTAAAAGGAATAATGTTTCTTGATTTTGGAAATCGAATGAGTATCGACAAACCAACTGCGGCGTTAATAAAAGGAAATGTTTTGACTAATTAAGTATTATTAAAACCAGTAGAAACCTCCATCTGCATAGAAGCTAAGATGAGACAAAATGATATTACATTTCCTAGATCATGGCTGCTTTAATAAGATTGATTATGAACAAGAAAAACCTACTCACATATAAGACATATGTTTCTCAAATTGTTTAAAAAAGATTATATTCTTAAGTGATTAAGTCTATGGACTATGAAACCTTTCTAAAATAAGAGACTTAAGTATTTGAAATTAGGCAAACTTGAACTTTTGGAAAAGAATGTTGTTACTTGATGTTAAAAAGGAAAGTGTTTTAGTTTACCTAAAAATGTGAGTCACTCTATTTTAATACTACGGGTATCGGGTGACCTTTATAAAAGAAATGGATCTTTTTAAAAGAATTTAACGTACGTAATACTTTGGGGTCAGAACCTGGACTTTGGCCTAAAATAAACTCGAGTTGTGTGTAACTTGCCTATGTTTGTGTTTGATAGCCTTGTGTGCATATACTGTATTTCTATACCACCGCGTCTCTCGATGGAGGGCCGGCTGATTTGTTATGAATGATTATTCACCGAGTCCCATGGGATGGGTCGGGACACGTATTTCATCTGATTCTTCATCGAGTCCCACGAGATGGGCCGGGACACGTATTCCATCTGATTATTCACCGAGTCCCATGGGATGGGCCGGGACACGTATTCCATCTGATTATTCACCGAGTCCCACGAGATGGGCCGGGACACGTATTCCATCTGATTCTCTACCGAGTCCCACGGGATGGGCCGGGACACGTATTCCACATGATTCTTTACCGAGTCCCACGGGATGGGCCGGGACACGTATTCCACACGATTTACACCTAGGCTGGCGGTGAGGAAGGAGTTCCACGGGCGTGAGGATGACTTGAGGCGGGAGTCCACGACTTGACATGTCGCTTTTATGTTGTGAGCGTAGTTTGGTTATCATACATGTCTCCGCTTTATGTAGACTATTATAATTTCATTCTGATCTTTTCTGATTTCACATACTTGGTACTGTTGTCTTGACCTCCTTGGGGTGCGTTCATGCCGCAGTAGAAAGTACATCGGTTGTGGATCCTCTCATAGGATCAAAGTTCGGCGTGTTGGGAAGCCCCGTTTCTTGAGGCTTATCTTTTGGTATGTTACCACAGTGCAGTAGGTTCTTGTACATTCGGGGTATGGCGGGGCCTGTCCGTCATAGCCATTGTAAAAATCTTAGAAGTGCAGCTTTGTTGTGGCGGGGTTTGTAAAAGGATAAGCTGTTGGTATTTATGTATATATACGAAGGCAAGCTTTTGGTTGGCTTTGTTTATTTATCATATCTCTTAATTCATGTTCATGTTTTTATTTCGCTGATTTTCTCCGATGTTGTATCACTAGGGTGCCCAGGTAAGGCACGATCCAGGCCGGGTTGGTCGTGACAAAAGTGGTATCGAGCGATTAGTCCTCGAAGCGTCTACGAACCATGTCTAGTAGAGTCTTGATTATCGATGTGTTGTGCACCACATCTATAATCGTGAGGCGCAGCACATTTAGGATTAGTTTCCATTTCTTCTCATTACGAGATCGTGCCTTAGAGTGTGTGATAAGTTGGACCCCTCGGCGTATTTCGTTTTACGATTATGCCTCGCGTAAGGCAACCGGGCCCAGTGGGCAAAGCGGTGAGGAGCCGCTAGTGAAATCTGAGAGAGTCTGGCGTAGGCGTCGATACACGAGATTGTGCTTGAGATGGCGAGTTTTGCGGCCGCCGCCGGAAGAGTTTAGAGCGCGGCGAGCTGCCGAGACTCTGATACACGAGCCTCGGTCCACAACACAGGCGAGATGAGATGGGTACAAGGAGATGGCCCGATTCGGCGGTCGTGGCCGATATGAGGATAAATTTGGATCGTGATTCAGTCCAGTAGCACCGTAGTTCACCCCGGCGAGCAGTTTGAGACTACGGGACTTTCGAGTTGTAACGCCCGGTGTTCTATGGATCGAGGCGAGGATGACCCTCGAGTTTATCAAGCGACTCTGACGGATCATGAGTGATCCGAGTCTCGAGGCGAGTCGGTGGTATTGGGTTCGCATCACCGCGTGATCTGCAATGATCGGGTTTGATTTGTAGGAGCTGTCGGGAGAGCATGCACCTCCGGCCGTTTGGGGCGAGTTCTCGAGGCTTTTCTTGCACATTGCTTGCCCCGCGGATGAGAGGACTCGGGCGACAGATTTTTGACGTTGGCGGGGCGGGCGGGCGGTTAGAAGTACAATGTGAGTTCGACTCATTAGCTCGGTATGTTCCATTGTAATGGCGATATGGAGGGCGAGTACACCGCTACGTCACGGGCTAGATGATTACTTGGCGAGGCTTGTGCGGGTGTAGCTCTTGATCGGGCATGGACATTGCCGTCTGGCTCATGCACTTGGATGTGAGGCACGGAGGGTCGGCGGAATGACCGAGATCAGCGAAGAGGCGAGCAGCGAGGTCCTTTGGTAACTTTGGCGGGCGCCTCGGCCGAACTAGTTATGTACCTCCGCCCGGTCAGAGTGGTCCTCGCGATCTTGAGGCGTTCGGTATTCGGGAGGCTGAGGGCTCGAGCTTCAGTTCACGAATATACATGGGTTCTAGCCATCGGGTTGAGTTTTCCTCGGTGTGCACAATGTGGCGGGCGTCGTCGAGAATGTCGTCTTTTGCGGTGCTTGTTTTCTGCGCCGTCGAGGCCATATGATGGCGTCTAATAGGAAGGATGCGACGAATGACTCGACCACGGTCGATGCGAGTTCATCGCGCCTACTGACTATGCGCCTGCAGTGAGCCTATGATTAGAGTGGGGCGGTAGATTCAGGTATATCCTTAACCCTCTAGAGATTTGTATGCATGATATGATGACCTTATTATTGTGTGCTATGTACGGATAGTGTTATGTTGGTTATGAGTTAGAAAGCATGGTTAGTTGAAGGGATAGGTATGGGGGCATGGAAAGTGTGAACCTTAGAATATTTCATGTTAAGACCTTAGATGTAAGGCCGTCTTGAGTACAAGACTTTGCAGGTGATCGTTGTCAGAATATATAAGTATACGTGGAGTAATTGTGGGAAAATTCCTTGGGTAGTGTAAAATGGAAGTGGTAGCTTTCATGACCTGTATAGGTAAGATTGTTCCGGATCGGGAAACAAGAGCTTGATGCGTTAAGTGGGTCGGGTTGGGGCCATGTTGCGGGCCAACCCGCGGCCTGTTTCGGGGTAGGGTCAGCTCTGGGTGGTCCCGCCAGGTGGTAGGGTCACGAGGGTGCTAGGCCCAAGTTTTGATGACCATCGTATGAGTTCGTGGATATGTTCGACCAGAAGCGGATCGTGAAGGCCGGGAATGGCCTTAAGGAAGATTGAGACTAGTAAGATGACCAAGTTTGGAGGTGGTGATCCCAAAGTTTTGGCAACAGAATCGTTGACTGAAGTGTGGTACGTATTAGAAGAGTTCAAGTGTTCGAGAAGAGTACGACGAGTAAGGAAGGAAGTGAACTTGTGCTGAAAGATGGAAGTAATCATTTTTGAGAAATGAATGTGCGAAGGGAGTGTCCCTTGGACCAAGAGCGAGAGTTGGTATTGTTTTGCATCATCGAGGTGGTTCCTCGTTGGCCTGGATTTAAGTATTTGCGCGCATGTGTTATCTCGTGGCCAGGCGTGGCGTTGGCAACTTGTTAGAAGAACTTTATCGATATCCGTCTTGAGAAGGAACATTCGGGACGAATGTTTCTAAGGAGGGGAGAATGTTATACCCCGTATTTCCAGAGTATGTACGTGAGGGCGTACGTATAAAAATTTAAGCCTTAAAGTAGGCAAGGTTCGAAATTTAGGCACAAGTGCCGAAAAGAGTCGTTTTTCGACGAAACGTTTTACAGAACTTGCGAAGGGAAAATTCCGGCTATGTCATTTATTATTTTTGCGGATTTTTCCGAGAGACGAAACATTTTGGACCAACGGGAGGGTGACATGTGTCACCCTCACATTGGACGTGAGATTGGGCGGTAATGGACGAAAGGGTGAGCTTTAGTTGGTAGGATATTTTGTGCAAGTTGTTGTGGTAGATGGATAAGGTGCACTTGGCTTAAATCTAGCCCTACACTTGCCTTACACTTGGATGAATCTTGGCCATTGGTTGGTCATTTCTTGACCTATAAATACCCCCCTTGTTGAAGAGTTATTTCATCCTAAATTGAGCAATCTTTCTAAGTCTCAAATACTCCCTCCCTTCTAGTGTTTCGTCCGCCACCACCCTCCCCCCCTTGGGAAGGCCCCTTGGCCGAAAGTATCCCCCCTCCCTCCTTGTGGTGCTAGCCGTGGGGTACCCCCCCTAGCCTAGTTGTTTTCGTATAATACCCCCTTTGTGGTATAGAAATACTCTCCAAGTATTGTTATAATGCCCAAATACTTTAGCCCAAATACCTTGTAGTACTTTCCAAAAGTTACCTCTATACGTAGAGCCCGGAAAATACTATTATACTTCCTTTAGCCCCTAAACGAAACCCTAAGGAAATCTTCATTGATAGTTGAAGTAATTGAGTAGAAGTTGGTTAGAACTTCTAAGGGTTGTTTGGAGCGGGTTGGAGCGCCCGGAGTAGGAGCTAAACCTTGCTCAGGATCGACATTTTTACTTGGATAATTTTGGGCTTATCGAGGTAAACACTCTTGACCTTCTATTGTAATTGGAAATTACATGTTGTAGGAATATATAGTTAAAGTATACTATATATAGAACTGAACATAGTGTTGCGGCAATGTCTTTTGACTTAAGCCTGAATTTAAAGAAGAGAACTGAACTGTAATTACATAGGACTGTATTACAGTAGACTTGTGTGGCATTACTATGAAGTAGAATTGTGCACGCCCGGATTAGACGTACAACCCCTCTAGGAGTTGTGGCACTGTTAGCGAGCCTCGGCGAAGGAGATTCTGTGATTTGCGGGAGAGAAGTCTTCTTGAATTTTACGTAGAATATTCTACGTTGAGATCTAGATGTTAATAAGCGCCTTGTGGCCTCTATAGGTTGAAGTACTACGTGTGGCGTGAGCTGCTTGACTTAAGGTGTAGCCGACGGTTTGAGGTACTTGGGGCGTTTTGCTATTAGTCGATAATCGTCGCGAGGTATGTGAACCTCTTCCTATCTTTTCTAGCATGATATGTGTATAACTATGTAAATGCGGTGACGTACATGTGTTAAATGTATTTGATTGGTTTAAAACATAAAGTGTTATAACGGCTTTATGGGAAGTTGGTTATAACAGTTTTATGTAAGTAAGAAATGCTTTGTTGTTTTTAAAAGATAACTGACTTGATGTGTGATGATAAGAATCTTGATGTATTTCAAAAGAATTAAGAAACCTTTTTGAAAGAAGAGTAATACTTGGTTTTGAAACATAAGAGTTATACTAGCTTTATGGGAAGTTAGGTATAACGTCTTAATAGAGATAAAGAGAATGGTTTACTGATTTTCAGAAGTTAAGAGACTTAATCTTAAAAGATAAGAGACTTGACTTGAATGAATTAAATATGAGTTTTGTGTGAAACCTCCTTCGTGAGTAATGAGTACTTGGTTTTTAAAAGGAATATTGTTTTACTGATTTTGGAAATCAGAATGAGTATCGACAAACCACTGCAGCGTTAATAAAAGGAAATGTTTTGACTAATTAAGTATTATTAAAACCAGTAGAAACCTCCATCTGCATAGAAGCTAAGATGAGACAAAATGATATTACATTTCCTAGATCATGGCTGCTTTAATAAGATTGATTATGAACAAGAAAAACCTACTCACATATAAGACATATGTTTCTCAAATTGTTTAAAAAAGATTATATTCTTAAGTGATTAAGTCTATGGACTATGAAACCTTTCTAAAATAAGAGACTTAAGTATTTGAAATTAGGCAAACTTGAACTTTTGGAAAAGAATGTTGTTACTTGATGTTAAAAAGGAAAGTGTTTTAGTTTACCTAAAAATGTGAGTCACTCTATTTTAATACTACGGGTATCGGGTGACCTTTATAAAAGAAATGGATCTTTTTAAAAGAATTTAACGTACGTAATACTTTGGGGTCAGAACCTGGACTTTGGCCTAAAATAAACTCGAGTTGTGTGTAACTTTCCTATGTTTGTGTTTGATAGCCTTGTGTGCATATACTGTATTTCTATACCACCGCGTCTCTCGATGGATGGCCGGCTGATTTGTTAAAAAAATAGAGTGATTATCTTTTGAAGTAAATCAAAACACTTCTCTTTGTAAAATCAAGTAACAACATTCTTTTCCAAACGTTCAAGTTTGCCTAATTTCAATTACTCAAGTTTCTCATTTTCGAAAGGTTTCGTAGTTCATAGTTTTAATCCTTTAAAACAATTTGAGAAACATATACCTTATGTGTGAGTAGGTTATTCTTGTTCATAACAATCTTATTACAGCAGCCATGATCTAGGAAATGTACTATCATTTTGTCTCATCTTAGCTTCTATGCAGATGGAAGTTTCTACTGGTTTTAATAATACCTTATTTGTCAAAACATTTCCCTTTATTAGCGCTGCTGTGGTTTGTTCGATACTTATTCTGATTTCCGAAATCAGTAAAACATTATTCCTTTTAAAAACCAAGTACTCATTACTCACGAATGAGGTTTCACACTTTTTAACAAAATTCAATTAAGTCAAGTCTCTTTATCTTTTAAGATCAAGTCTCTTAACTTCTTAAATCAATAAATCATTCTTTTTATCTCTCTTAAGCCGTTATACCTAACTTCCCATAAAGCTAGTATAACTCTTAAGCTTTTAAAACCAAGTATTACTCTTATGTTAAAATGATTCAGTATTCTTTTGAAATACTTCAAGATTATTCAGGCTTAAGTCAAAAGACATTGCCGTAATTATTATTAAGGCTTAAGTCCGAAGACATTGCCGTAATTATTATTCAGGCTTAAGTCCGAAGACATTGCCGTAATTATTATTCAGTTAACACACGTACGTCTACCGTACTATATATATATTCTTTAAAATATCATGCTCAAGAGGATAGGAAGAATCACATACCTCGCGACGTTTATCGACTATTAGCAAAACGCTCCACGGCTATAACCCGGCTAGCCTTGTCCACCTTTCAAGTAGCACATGCTACTCGCAGAACATTCAACCTATAAAGGTTATTCAAGTCTATCAAAGTCTAGACTACTCGGTAGAATAAATCTAGGTACAAGATTCTACGGAAAATTGGCGAGACTTCCTGCAGTCAAACTTCACAAGTCTCTTATGTCTGATCCCATGTAAGTACAGTTTACTTCCCTACTTATATACTTTCCTTGTATATACTTATACTTATTCTTATACTTCACTAGTATGCAAACTCAATTACAATATGGAGACAAGATATTTACCTCGATAAGCCCATAATTATCCGAGTATAAATATCGATCCTGAGCAACGTTTAGTTCCTACTCTGGGCGCTCCAACCCGCTCCAAACAACCCTTAGAAGTTCTACGCAACTTCTACTTAACACTTCAACCGACTATGAAGGTTTTTCTTAGGGTTTCGGTTTGAGACAAAAAGGACATAAGGTAGTATTTCCGGGCTCTACGTATAGAGGTAACTTTGGAATACTACAAGGTATAAGGTTAAGGTATTTGGGTATAGTAACAATACTTGGAGAGTATTTCTACCAAGAGGGGGGGTGTATTTTATGAGAACAACTAGGCAGGGGGGGGGTACCCCACGGCTTAGCCCTACTAGGAAGGGGGGTGGGTCTCGGCCACACCATAAGGAGGGGGGTGCTAACTCTCGGCCAAGGGGGGGCCTCACGAAATGGGGAGGGCTTTCAAGACTTAAGGAAGTGAGGAGTGGATGAAGAAGTCTTCAAAGGGTAGGGTTATTTATAGGGAAATCAAGGGCCATGATCTAGCCAAGTGGGGGGCAAGTGGAGGGCCAAGATGTGCCCAAGTGCCCCCTAGTCCCTACTCCTTAAAACCCTCACAAAATATCCTACCAACTCTTGTCTTCCAATCGTCCAAAAGCCGCCCCACCTTCACCAACTTGAGGGTGACAAGTGTCGCCCTCTCGTTGGTCCAAAATATTCCGTCTCTCGGAAAAATCCGCAAAAATTAGAAATGACATAGCCGGAATTTTCCCCCCGCAAGTTGTGTAAAACGTTTCGTCGAAAAACAACTCTAATCGGGTGTTGTGCACAAAAATAATTCGTCCAAGCCAACTTTAAAGTTCAAACTTTTCTACGTACGTCCTTACGTACATACTCTGGAAATACGGGGTATAACATTCTCCCCTCCTTAGAAACATTCGTCCCGAATGTTCCTTCTAAGTCTCAAAACAAACGCGCGCCAGTATAGTCTTCACTACTATACTTACGAGAACAATCCTGCCACACCTGGCCACAGAAACACCTGCGCAAATACTTACATCCAAGTCCACGAGGAAACACCTCTAACATCACAAAAGCCCTTACCCGAGGTCTAAAATATACTTCCTTCGCACCTTCTCCTTACAAAAGAAATTATCACATCTATGCTCGCAATACATGCTCGCTTCTTCCCTACGCGTCGTACCCTTCTCGTACAATCGAACTCTTTCTTACCATATCTCTGTTACTGATTCAGTTTCCAAATCTCTGGGTGACTATCTCTAACTTGGTCATCATTAACTGGGAACACTCTGGATGGATCTCCGATACTCTTCCGAACATAGCAACATGAAAGATCGGACGTACTGCCTCCTACGTCGGACGGCAAGCTAACTTATAGGCAACCTGGCCTATTATTCACATGACCTGAAAAGGCCCAAAGTAACTCGGGCTAAGTTTCCTCTATTTTCCAAAACTCGTCACACCCCTCCGGGGTGGTACCTTCGAGAAGACCCACCGTCAACCTGAACTCCAAGCGTCGTCGCCGATCATCCGCACGACTTCGCTGATTCGGTATCGATAACCTCTCCTGGATAGGCTTCACCCTATCCCCATCCTGCCGAAACAAGTATGAACCCACTATCTGAACTTTGCCAACATCGAACCAATCGACCGGCAACTTACACTTCCGCCCCTACGAGGCTTCGTAAGGCGATATCCGAATACTGAAATGGTAGTTATAAAAGCACTCCTCAACAGAGGCAACAATACTCCACTACCCACGAAATCCAAACAACGGCGAGGCGAATGCGCTACTGAGACTCACCTGAGTTCCTAACTCTGCCTGGTAAAACTTCCAGAAAACGAAATAGCCACCACTGGGCTTCACTGTCTGCCATAAGGTAAAGTAGGTACCCCGTGCAGCCTTACAACCTTCCTGATAAAAACATCTCGCATAACTCTCTGCCGAGTAAACAGTCCTGACTGAAGGACAAGATGGGCTGACCTCATCGGCCCGACTACTGGTCGAACGCATCTACGAACTCGTACGATGTTTAACTAAACTTGGGCCTAACACCCTCGTGACCCTACCACCTGGCGGGACCACTGGCCCGACCCGCATAAAACAGGTCGCGGGTTGACCCGCAACGTGGCCTCAACCCGACCCGGCAACGCGCAGAACACTAGCTCCCCGATCCGAAAAAACTCTCACTAATCACGCTACGAAAACCTAGCGGTCTTCTTAGCTCAACTACCCTCTTTCCTTCCACACTACTCAGGGACTTATCACACCAACATATCTCACGTGCATTATGCACTCCGATAAGGGTCAAACATAAAATACCTCTTTTACTCGAGATGGCCTTACCTCTAAGGTCTCTACGTATAAGACTCTAAGGTTCACACTTTTCCTATCCCCCAATCTTCCTCGGTTTCTAACCATGATTTCTAATCACAATTTTTCACTTATGTTATCTGAACATAATACTTAAGATATACCCATCTTACATGTACTAATCTCTAGAGGGTTAAGGATATACCTGTATCTCATCGCTCCACTCGTCGTTCTAATCAAACACCTTGCCGTAGGCGCATAGCTAGGGAAGATGATGAACTGGTCACTGATCATGAAGGCTGAGTCCTCCTACTTACATCCCTCCTACTAGGACATCCTTTCGACACACGTGGCCAGCGGCGAGTAAAACAAGTACCAACTAAAAGACGACACTCGGGAGGGCGTCATCGCACTGAACACCGGGAAAAATCAATCGGTGGCCGAACTACGTGTAGCCGTGAACCGAAGCTCGAGCTCACCAACTCCGCTTACCGAACGTTACAACCCCGCGAGGACCACTGCGCTGGTGGATGTGAGTATCTAATCTGCTGGTGAGGCGATTGGCCTCGAAAGTTACCAAAGGACCTTGATGTTCTGGCCCTCTTCTGCTGTCCTTGGTTAACGTTGATCTCTACTTTTCTTGGCTGCCGCATAAGCGCATACGTGCTATGCTCGAAGCCTAATCAAGAATTACTCTTGCACAACTCTCTTAGATATTCATCAAGACTCGCGGTACATCGGTATACTCTCTGTAGCCAACTCATAGCTAATGTGGTCGCCTCTTTGCAATCTCTATTCTCTGTTCCCGGTCGTGGAACTGAAGGTTCAACTTATCATGGCCGCAGTAGGAACTGCTGCCGCCGTGCTAAACTCTGCTGGGGCTGGTGATGTCGCAGAACTCCCCAAATGAATCACCACCCCAGGTGATGATTGGGCCCGTGCCCACGTAACCCTCTGTACTCTACTCGCAGCTCCCTCGGCTGCCTTGCCCTCCTGGGCTCGGGTTGCCTTACACGGAGGCATAATGGTAAGGGAAAGAAATACGTTAGAGGGGTCCAACTTATAACACAGCTCTAAGGCACGATCTCAGAGTGAGAAGAATGGAAACCAATCCTAAATATCCTATAGCCTCCTGATTATAATCAAGACTCTACTGGATACGGTCTGTAGACACTTTCCGAGGATTAACTGCTCTGATACCACTTTTGTCACGACCCGAACCCGGGCCTGTGACTGGTGCCTTACCCCGGGCACCCTAGTGATACAACATCAGAGTAATCAGCGGAAAATATAACAATACATGACATAGTATGAAAATATGAAACAGTTCAAATGAGAAAACTTGCCCTTCGGCACATATATATAAAAACTTAGATCCGAACAGTTACATCCCATTACAACCCTGCCCACAACAGTACTACAGACCTCTACGAATGATATGACAACAACGACGGGACAGGGCCCCGTCATACCCCTGAATGTAAACACCTACAACAACAGGGGACTATACCAAGATAAGCCTCCGGAGAAAACGGAGCTTCCCAAACGCTGAACTGTGACCCTATGAGCGAGGATCAACACTGGTGTACCTCTACCTGCGGCATGAACGCAGCCCCCCGAAGGAGGTCAGTACAACAGGTACCAAGTATGTGAAACTGAAAAATACTGTAAATGAAATCATAGTAGTCTATATAAGCAGGAGACATGTATGATAACCAAACTACAGTTCACAATAAATAAGCAGTCATGTCAAGTCAGGGACTCACGCCCTCAAAGTCATCACTCAAATATAACTATGGGTCTCACGCCCACAACATCAATCATGCCCGTGGAATACCTTCCTCCGCACGCGATCTATGATATAAAAGCACCAAGGATACACATGAACACGTGTCCCACTGTGTCGGATAAAGCGATGCAGGTAAGTAAGGCGTGGCCGACTACTAACACCAGCGGTACTAACAAGGTCATAAAGCGTATCATGATATCTGTCTGCAGCCGTCACATGATCAAAGCGGTCACTCGCCGCGATATCAAATGTGCGCGTCTAGCCACAGAACTCCGCGACTCGCATAGGCCAACCTCATAGGCGCGTGAGGTGTAACCCGCATCGAGGTAGCAACTCCGGCATCCGCTGGACTCGCGATCCGCATGGCCACATAGACCGCGCATGACCATAAAGGCGCGCACTAACACGGAACTCTCGCAGCTCGCGCATAGGTCCCGGGACCCGCATGAGGTATCCTCGAATCATAGTCACACGCATCGCCCGAGTATTACCCGCATCGGAGGCGGCTTAACCTCGGGAACATGTCGAGGTGAGTGGTACAATACCAACATAACGGCTGATCGTTAAACAACTTAAGCGCAATCGAGGGAAACCCCTTTACACAATCATCACAAGATACTAACACACGTAGCATCCTAGCGTGTTTCCTTATCAAATCAACAAGAAAGTATTACAAGGCTATCACAAACCAACACAATCAAATTATTCACACAAGGTACTTTCTACTATATGATTAACAAGATCGGGTTTTATCCCCAAAGTACTTCATACATTAACTCTTTAAAAGATACGTTACTTTCACAAAAGTCACACAATACCCGTAGTATATAAAAATAGAGTGATTATCTTTTGAAGTAAATCAAAACACTTCTCTTTGTAAAATCAAGTAACAACATTCTTTTCCAAACGTTCAAGTTTGCCTAATTTCAATTACTCAAGTTTCTCATTTTCGAAAGGTTTCGTAGTTCATAGTTTTAATCCTTTAAAACAATTTGAGAAACATATACCTTATGTGTGAGTAGGTTATTCTTGTTCATAACAATCTTATTACAATGACCATGATCTAGGAAATGTACTATCATTTTGTCTCATCTTAGCTTCTATGCGGATGGAAGTTTCTCTTGGTTTTAATAATACCTTATTTGTCAAAACATTTCCCTTTATTAAGCTGGCTAGTGGTTTGTTCGATACTTATTCTGATTTCCAAAATCAGTAAAACATTATTCCTTTTAAAAACCAAGTACTCATTACTCACGAATGAGGTTTCACACTTTTTAACAAAATTCAATTAAGTCAAGTCTCTTTATCTTTTAAGATCAAGTCTCTTAACTTCTTAAATCAATAAATCATTCTTTTTATCTCTCTTAAGCCGTTATACCTAACTTCCCATAAAGCTAGTATAACTTTAAGCTTTTAAATCCAAGTATTACTCTTCTGTTAAAATGATTCAGTATTCTTTTGAAATACTTCAAGATTATTCAGGCTTAAGTCAAAAGACATTGCCGTAATTATTATTCAGGCTTAAGTCCGAAGACATTGCCGTAATTATTATTCAGTTAACACACGTACGTCTACCGTACTATATATATATTCTTTAAAATATCATGCTCAAGAGGATAGGAAGAATCACATACCTCGCGACGTTTATCGACTATTAGCAAAACGCTCCACGGCTATAACCCGGCTAGCCTTGTCCACCTTTCAAGTAGCACATGCTACTCGCAGAACATTCAACCTATAAAGGTTATACAAGTCTATCAAAGTCTAGACTACTCGGTAGAATAAATCTAGGTACAAGATTCTACGGAAAATTGGCGACTTCCCTGCACCACAAACTTCACAAGTCTCATCAGATACACCCATGTAAGTACAATTTACTTCCCTACTTATATACTTTCCTTATATATACTTATACTTATTCTTATACTTCACTAGTATGCAAACTCAATTACAATAGGGAGACAAGATATTTACCTTGATAAGCCCATAATTATCCGAGTATAAATGTCGATCCTGAGCAACGTTTAGCTCCTACTCTGGGCGCTCCAACCCGCTCCAAACAACCCTTAGAAGTTCTACGCAACTTCTACTTAACACTTCAACCGACTATGAAGGTTTTTCTTAGGGTTTCGGTTTGAGACAAAAAGGACATAAGGTAGTATTTCCGGGCTCTACGTATAGAGGTAACTTTGGAATATTACAAGGTATAAGGTTAAGGTATTTGGGTATAGTAACAATACTTGGAGAGTATTTCTACCAAGAGGGGGGGTGTATTTTATGAGAACAACTAGGCAAGGGGGGGGTACCCCACGGCTTAGCCCTACTAGGAAGGGGGGTGGGTCTCGGCCACACCATAAGGAGGGGGTGCTAACTCTCGGCCAAGGGGGGGCTTCACGAAATGGGGAGGGCTTTCAAGACTTAAGGAAGTGAGGAGTGGATGAAGAAGTCTTCAAAGGGGAGGGGTATTTATAGGGAAATCAAGGGCCATGATCTAGCCAAGTGGGGGGCAAGTGGAGGGCCAAGATGTGCCCAAGTGCCCCCTAGTCCCTACTCCTTAAAACCCTCACAAAATATCTTCAAAAATATCCTACCAACTCTTGTCTTCCAATCGTCCAAAAGCCGCCCCACCTTCACCAACTTGAGGGTGACAAGTGTCGCCCTCTCGTTGGTCCAAAATATTCCGTCTCTCGGAAAAATCCGCAAAAATTAGAAATGACATAGCCGGAATTTTCCCCCCGCAAGTTGTGTAAAACGTTTCGTCGAAAAACAACTCTAATCGGGTGTTGTGCACAAAAATAATTCGTCCAAGCCAACTTTAAAGTTCAAACTTTTCTACGTACGTCCTTACGTACATACTCTGGAAATACGGGGTATAACATCAAGTCTCTTAACTTTCAAAATCAAGTCGTTTATAATTCAAGTCTCTTATCTTTCAAGATCAAGTCTCTTAACTTCTACAATCAATAAACCATTCTTTTACCTACATAAAGTCGTTATAACTAACTTCCCATAAAGATATTATAACACCCTATGTTTTAAACCAACCAAATCACTTAGCACATGTACGTCTACCGTACTACATAGTTCACAACAATCATGCTAGAAAAGATAGGAAGAGGTTCACATACCTCGCGACGATTATCGACAATTAGCAAAACGCTCCAAGTACTTCAACCCGTCGGCTACTCCTTAAGCCAAGTAGATCACGCCACACGTAGTACTCCACTCCTAAAATGGTCATAGTACTTCTATCAAACCTTTCTTACCATTGAAGTCTTATACCAATAAAAAGCCCTCTAATTCTACGGAAAATTGGGCAGCACTTCCCCCGTTTTTACTCACTTTTCCATCTTTCTCCAAGGCCCGAATAACCGTAATATATTCCATAAATAAGGCGTAATAATTAAACAACATAAAGAAGGGGATTACACGCCCAAACGGTAACGCGGTTTACTATCACGCCTTCATAATAACAATAAGTAAAAGAAGGGGATTACGCCAACGTAACGCGGTTTACTATCACGCCTTCATAACAATACAATAATTAAAAAGGGGATCACACGCCCAAACGGAACGCGATTGAACAATCTTCCCCTTAACAGAAATGTAAATACAGTCCAAAGTAAATACAGTCCTTAAGTTGGGGTCCTTGGACAACTTTGTCCATTTTACTTATCCAAATTACTCATTAGTCATCCAACTTATATTTCCATTCTTAATATAAGTTATAGTTACTTGTTAAATACTTCTTCACAAGTAAGATACGTTTGATACGTTGGATACATTTTTACCATTTTAATGGCGAACGGCCAATCCTTTCTTTTAACAAGTTAACAAGATCCAACTCCTCCAAACTTTACTCCATATATTATATAATCCATAATATACTTATAATATATGTATAATAACCAATTCACAAAGAGGTTTAAGTTTCACTACCTCAAATAGCCCAAAAATATCCAAGTTCTTAAAGTCGCTCCAAGCAAGTCTTAGCTCCAAATCTTTACGTTCCAATCCTCTACAAGCAACCCATAGAAGCTCCTAACCAACTTCTCTTCAAGAACCAACTCCAAAAAGTGAAGAACACTAGGGTTCCAATCTTAGCAAGTTTCGGCCAAGGCAACAAATAGAGGTTAGGGGTGTGAAATATTTTCCAACTCTTGGTACACAATCTTCCTAACACCTTAGGGAAGAACACTTAGAAGTTTAAGAATTGTTGGACAACTCTTGCCCAAGAAATCATGGCAAAGCCGAGAGCAATATAAGGGAGAGGGAGGGTTTTCTCAAGTCTTGAAATGGTTAAGTGTGGGAGATTTCATCAACTAGTAGTGTATATATAGGACAACCAAGGGCTAGGATGAAGGCAAGTGTGTGGTTGAGATTGGGTACAAGTGTGTGTGGGTCCCACAAGCCACTTGTCCACACTAAAATATCTTGCAAGACAAGGCCACTTGTTAGCAAAATTCAGCCAAGAGCCACCTAGGGGGGTGACACGTGTCGCCATACTATTCGTCCAAAATATTTCACCTTCCGAAAATATCCATAATGGCCAAAATCTCAAAAACAAAGCGGGCCCCACAAAACCGTAAATTTCTCCCGTGGGCCCCACGTGACCAATTCCGGAAATAAAATTCCATAATTCTAAAATATTCCAAGAAGTCTGAATACCAAATCTGGGAATCCAATTCCCCTTAACGAACCTTTTTCCTTCACGAAATCCGGAAACTTTTCCGTCGAAAAATCACATCTTTCTTTCTTTCCAAAATTTCTGTCGTATTCTCGTACGCACGTCCTCACATACATACCCTGGAAATACGGGGTATAACATTTACTGTTTAAGTATTTATGAGTTTTATATGTTCCGCTGCTATTCTCTGATGTATACATGTAAGGGGTGCCCAGGTAGGGCACCAGTCGCGGGCCCGGGGTTGGGTCGTGACAAAAGTGGTATCAGAGCAATTAGTCCCGGAAAGTGTCTACAGACCGTGTCTAGTAGAGTCTTGGTTATCGGTGTGTTGTGCACCACATCTATAACCAGTAGGCTGCAGGACATTTAGGATTGGTTTCCATTCTTCTCACTCTGAGATCGTGTGATAGAGCTGTGTGGTTAGGGTTATCTCTGCCTAACTGTTATACCCCGTAGTTTCGGAGTATGTACGTGAGGACGTACGTACGAATGTATACGCCCTAATTAGGGTAAGAACGAAAGAATTGTTTTCCGACGGAAATTATTCCGAACCTTGTGAAGGAAATTTTACGTTATCAATATTTTTACGATTATGGAATTTTTTCCGAGAGATAAATATTTTGGACCAATAGGAGGGCGACAAGTGTCACCTCTATATTGGGCCATGTTGGACGAAATTGAGTGGACAAGTGGGCAAGACAAGTGGCCAAAAGTCTTGCATGGTATTGCATGGCACCTTGGAAGGTTTTTGCAAGTTTGTGGGCAAGTCAAATGGTCAAGGTCTTGCATGGCATTTGTGGGACAAATGGAGAAGGGAACCTACACAAACACATCTATACCATACACATGTTTCAATGCTAACCCTTGATTGTCCTATATAAACCCCTCTAGTTGATGAAAATCTTCCACACTTAGAACATTTCAAGACTTGAAAATATTTCTCTCCCTTTCCTAGTGCTCTCATCCAACACCCCCTTTTCTTGAGCAAATGTTGTCCAAAAATTCTTAAACTTCTAAGTGTTCTTCCTTAATGTACTAGGAAGATTATTAACTAAGAGTTAGACAAGATTTCACACCCCTAGCCTCAAACCCCCCCCCCCCCCCCTTGGCCGAGAGTGGGCAGATTTTCGGGACTGTTTTGGACAGATTTTTAGTCAAGTTTGGAAGGGAATATCTCCGTTTTCTTGCTGGGAGAAAAAAAGGCAGAATTTACGCAATTTCTTTTCTAAGAAAGAGATCATAGTGATTGATGGCTCTTTCAATCCGGCGAAATGGAAGGCTTTGGCGTGTACTAAAATGGAGAATTTGGGTCAGATTAATAAGCTTACGACCACTGAACAAACTTGGTTGACGAACATAGTTTATGCGCCGCTAATGAAGTTCGTCGAGTCTACTTTCCAACGCAACAAACCGCTCGTCGATAGGACACTGGAGTAGAGAGTTATCGACGTTACAAGTTCAGCTGACGAAGCAGTGGCTAAAAATCTGGACAGTCACGTTTTTTTGGACTATCTTGATGTAATGAACCTTAACCTCTTTGTGAAGTTGATTATTATGTATATATGGATATTATACATATATTGGAAGTATATTATGGACTGTAAGATATAAAGAAAGATTTGGATCTTGTTAAGATATTAAAATGAGAATTGGCATATTATCCATTTAAATGGTAAAAATGTATCCATTACTTACTAAGAGGTTAACAACAAAGGAACTATAACTTATAATAAGACTGTAATATAAGTTGAAGGACTAATGAAGTAATTGGATAAGTAAAATTGTAAAAGTTGGCCAAGGACCCCATCTTAAGGACCGTATCTACTTTGGACCGTATCTACTTTGGACCGTATCTACTTTGGACTATATTTACTTTGGACCTTCTTTACTTATTTTTATTATGAAGGAGAGATTGTTAATCGCGTTCCGTTTGGGCGTGTTATCCCCTTTCTTTAGTTATTATTGTTATGAAGGAGAGATTGTTAATCGCGTTCCGTTTGGGCGTGTTATCCCCTTCTTTAGTTATTATTGTTATGAAGGAGAGATTGTTAATCGCATTCCGTTTGGGCGTGTTATCCCCTTCTTTAGTTATTATTGTTATGAAGGAGAGATTGTTAATCGCGTTCCGTTTGGGCGTGTTATCCCCTTCTTTAGTTATTATTGTTATGAAGGAGAGATTGTTAATCGCGTTCCATTTGAGCGTGTTATCCCCTTCCTTAGTTATTGTTGTTATGAAGGAGAGATTGTTAATCGCGTTCCGTTTGGGCGTGTTATCCCCTTCTTTAAATTTCGGCATTTTTGCACCTTAATTAGTATGTTAATTACGGTTATCGGGCCTTGGAAAAGGGGGAAAATTGAGTAGAAACGGGGGAGGTGCTGCCGAATTTTCCGTAGAATAGGGAACCTTGTACTTAGGAATATTCTACGAAGGGATCTAGAAGTTAATAGACGTTTCATGGCCATTATAGGTTGAAGTACTACGAGTAGCGTATTCTACTTGAAGGGTGGAAAAGGGCTAGCAAGGTTATAGTACCTTGGAGCGTTTTGCTAATTGTCGATAATCGTCGCGAGGTATGTGAACCTCTTCCTATCTTTTCTAGCATGATATTTGTGAAATATATATATAGTACAGTAGACGTACGTGTGTAAAATGAATTTGGTTTATTTAAAACATAAAGTGTTATAATGGCTTTATGGGAAGTTAATTATAACAACTTTATGTAGGTAAAAGAATGGTTTATTGATTTTTTTTAAAAAAAGATAAGAGACTTGACTTGATATGTGAAGAACTTGAATTGTGTGGGCAGATTTTCGGGACTGTTTTGGACAGATTTTTAGTCAAGTTTGGAAGGGAATATCTCCTAGCATATTAGGAGTTTTTGGGTGTTTCAAAAGCCTAAAATGAAGTTCGTCGAGTCTAGTTTCCAACGCAACAAACCGATCATCGATAGGACACTGTAGTAGAGAGTTATCGACGTTACAAGTTCAGCTGACGAAGCAGTGGCTAAAAATCTGGACAGTCACGTTTTTTTGGACTATCTTGAGGTAATGAACCTTAACCTCTTTGTGAAGTTGATTATTATGTATATATGGATATTATACATATATTGGAAGTATATTATGGACTGTAAGATATAAAGAAAGATTTGGATCTTGTTAAGATGTTAAAAGGAGAATTGGCATATTATCCATTTAAATGGTAAAAATGTATTCATTACTTACTAAGAGGTTAACAACAAAGGAACTATAACTTATAATAAGACTGGAATATAAGTTGAAGGACTAATGAAGTAATTGGATAAGTAAAATTGTAAAAGTTGGCCAAGGACCCCAACTTAAGGACCGTATCTACTTTGGACCGTATCTACTTTGGACTATATTTACTTTGGACCTTCTTTACTTATTGTTATTATGAAGGAGAGATTGTTAATCGCGTTCCGTTTGGGCGTGTTATCCCCTTTCTTTAGTTATTATTGTTATGAAGGAGAGATTGTTAATCGTGTTCCATTTGGGCGTGTTATCCCCTTCTTTAGTTATTATTGTTATGAAGGAGAGATTGTTAATCGCGTTCCGTTTGGGCGTGTTATCCCCTTCTTTAGTTATTATTGTTATGAATGAGAGATTGTTAATCGCGTTCCGTTTGGGCGTGTTATCCCCTTCTTTAGTTATTATTGTTATGAAGGAGAGATTGTTAATCGCGTTCCGTTTGAGCGTGTTATTCCCTTCCTTAGTTATTGTTGTTATGAAGGAGAGATTGTTAATCGCGTTCCGTTTGGGCGTGTTATCCCCTTCTTTAAATTTCGGTATTTTTGCACCTTAATTAGTATGTTAATTACGGTTATCGGGCCTTGGAAAAGGTGGAAAATTGAGTAGAAACGGGGGAGGTGCTGCCGAATTTTCTGTAGAATAGGGAACCTTGTACTTAGGAATATTCTACGAAGGGATCTAGAAGTTAATAGACGTTTCATGGCCATTATAGGTTGAAGTACTACGAGTAGCGTATTCTACTTGAAGGGTGGAAAAGGGCTAGCAAGTTTATAGTACCTTGGAGCGTTTTGCTAATTGTCGATAATCGTCGCGAGGTATGTGAACCTCTTCCTATCTTTTCTAGCATGATATTTGTGAAATAGATATATAGTACGGTAGACGTACGTGTGTAAAATGAATTTGGTTTATTTAAAACATAAAGTGTTATAATGGCTTTATGGGAAGTTAATTATAACAACTTTATGTAGGTAAAAGAATGGTTTATTGATTTTTTTAAAAAAAAGATAAGAGACTTGACTTGATATGTGAAGAACTTGAATTGTATGGGCAGATTTTCGGGACTGTTTTGGACAGATTTTTAGTCAAGTTTGGAAGGGAATATCTCCTAGCATATTAGGAGTTTTTGGGTGTTTCAAAAGCCTAAAATGAAGTTCGTCGAGTCTAGTTTCCAACGCAACAAACCGCTCATCGATAAGACACTGGAGTAGAGAGTTATCGACGTTACAAGTTCAGCTGACGAAACAGTGGCTAAAAATCTGGACAGTCACGTTTTTTTTACTATCTTGAGGTAATGAACCTTAACCTCTTTGTGAAGTTGATTATTATGTATATATGGATATTATACATATATTGGAAGTATATTATGGACTGTAAGATATAAAGAAAGATTTGGATCTTGTTAAGATGTTAAAAGGAGAATTGACATATTATCCATTTAAATGGTAAAAATGTATCCATTACTTACTAAGAGGTTAACAACAAAGGAACTATAACTTATAATAAGTCTGGAATATAAGTTGAAGGACTAATGAAGTAATTGGATAAGTAAAATTGTAAAAGTTGGCCAAGGACCCCAACTTAAGGACCGTATCTACTTTGGACCGTATCTACTTTGGACTATATTTACTTTGGACCTTCTTTACTTATTGTTATTATGAAGGAGAGATTGTTAATCGCGTTCCGTTTGGGCGTGTTATCCCCTTCTTTAGTTATTATTGTTATGAAGGAGAGATTGTTAATCGCGTTCCGTTTGGGCGTGTTATCCCCTTCTTTAGTTATTATTGTTATGAAGGAGAGATTGTTAATCGCGTTCTATTTGGGCGTGTTATCCCCTTCTTTAGTTATTATTGTTTTGAAGGAGAGATTGTTAATCGCGTTCCGTTTGGGCGTGTTATCCCCTTCTTTAGTTATTATTGTTATGAAGGAGAGATTGTTAATCGCGTTCCATTTGGGCGTGTTATCCCCTTCTTTAGTTATTATTGTTATGAAGGAGAGATTGTTAATCGCGTTCCGTTTGAGCGTGTTATCCCCTTTCTTAGTTATTGTTGTTATGAAGGAGAGATTGTTAATCGCGTTCCGTTTGGGTGTGTTATCCCCTTCTTTAAATTTCGGTATTTTTGCACCTTAATTAGTATGTTAATTACGGTTATCGGGCCTTGGAAAAGGTGGAAAATTGAGTAGAAACGGGGGAGGTGCTGCCGAATTTTCCGTAGAATAGGGAACCTTGTACTTAGGAATATTCTACGAAGGGATCTAGAAGTTAATAGACGTTTCATGGCCATTATAGGTTGAAGTACTACGAGTAGCGTATTCTACTTGAAGGGTGGAAAAGGGCTAGCAAGGTTATAGTACCTTGGAGCGTTTTGCTAATTGTCGATAATCGTCGCGAGGTATGTGAACCTCTTCCTATCTTTTCTAGCATGATATTTGTGAAATATATATATAGTACGGTAGACGTACGTGTGTAAAATGAATTTGGTTTATTTAAAACATAAAGTGTTATAATGACTTTATGGGAAGTTAATTATAACAACTTTATGTAGGTAAAAGAATGGTTTATTGATTTTTTTAAAAAAAGATAAGAGACTTGACTTATATTTGACTTGACTTGATATGTGAAGAACTTGAATTGTGTGGAAAGTGGTGGAACCTCATTCGTGAGTAATGAGTACTCGGTTTTGAATAATAATGTTATATTGATTTCGGAAATGAGAATAAGTATCGAACAAACCACTGCAGCGTTAATAAAGGAAAATATATTGACAAATAATTAATATTATAAAAACAAGTAGAAACCTCCATCTGCATAGAAGCTAAGATAAGACAAAATTGTATTACATTTTCTAGATCACGGTTGCTTTAATAAGATCATTAAAAACAAGTTTGATTTTCTTAAAAATTCCAAAGTAAGGGACTTGATTTATAAAAGAGAGAGACTGGAAAAATTGAAGTGTTTTTGTTAAAAGAGAAGGCATGCTGTTGTCTTAAGTTGGTTTAAAAGAAGGTATGGAAATTGTTCTGGGTTACTTAAAAAGATAGTTACTCTATTTTGATACTACGAGTATCGTGCGACCTTTTGTGAAAGAAATGGATCTTTTTAAAGAGTTAAAGTATGTAGTACCTTGGGGTTAAAACCCGGATTTGTTGACATGAAATACAAGTACCTTGTGTGAGTAACTTGCCTATGTTTTGTGATAGCTTTGTAATACTTTCGTGTTGGCTTGATGAAGTAAACATGTTGTGATACTACGTGTGTTAGTATCTTGTGATGTTTGTGTAAGGAGGTTATTCTTGTTGTGCTTATGTTGTTTAACGATAAGCCGTTGTGTTAGTATTATACCACTCACCTCTTGACATGATACCGGGGGTTAAGCTGCCCCCCGATGCGAGGAATACCTCATGCGGGTCCATGGGACCTATGCGGAGCTGCGGGAGTTCCAGGATTGTGTGCGAGGAATACCACATGCGATCTATGTGGCCATGCGGACTACGGGAGTCCAGGACGATGCCTTAGCTACCCTCGATGCGAGGAATACCTCATGCGGTCCTAGGTGGCCTATGCGGACTGCGGGAGTCCAGGATTAGGCACGCATAATGATACTATGGGCGATTGGCCTTGCTTCGATCATTCGCGGCCTAGAAAAGACCAGTTACATTATATCTATTATTGCTCTTGTTTGTGATGTGGCACTATGTGCGGTTAACTTGGTTGTTTCGTACATATTTGTGAATTGGTTTTGAAATGTTATGGTTATATTTGAGTAATGACCTTGAGGGCGTGAGTCCCTGACTTGACATGACTGCTTACATATCGTATATCGTAAATTGGTTATCATATATGTCTCCTATTTTATATAGACTATTATGATTTCATTTCTGATATTTTAGTTTCACATACTTGGTACCTGTTGTACTGACCTCCTTCGGGGGGCTGCGTTCATGCCGCAGGTAGAGGTACATCAGTCGTTGATCCTCGCTCATAGGATCACATTTCAGCGTTTTGGGAAGCTCCGTTTCTCCGGAGGCTTATCTTTTGGTATGATTCCCTGAGATTGTAGGTACTTGTACATTCAGGGGTATGGCGGGGCCCTGTCCGGTCATAGTTGTTATGGAAATTCTTAGAGGTCTGTAGTACTGTTGTGGGCAGGGTTTGTAAAGGATATAACGGTTCAAGTTTTGGTGTATATATACATGCCGAAAGGCGACATTTTCTTGGTTGGACTGTTCTTACTCTTTATTGTTTCATGTCCTTGTTTTTATATTCCGCTGGTTACTCTGATGTATATCTACTTGGGTGCCCGGGTAAGACACCAGTCACGGGCCCGGGATCGGGTCGTGACAAAAGTGGTATCAGAGCAGTTAGTCCTCGGAAAGTGTCTACAGACCGTGTCTAGTAGAGTCTTGATTATCGGTGTGTTGTGCACCACATCTATAATCAGGAGGCTGCAGGACATTTAGGATTGGTTTCCATTCTTCTCACTCTGAGATCGTGCCTTAGAGCCGTGTTATAAGTTGGACCCCTCTGACGTACTTCTTTTTACCAGTTATGCCTCTGCGAAAGACAACCAGGGCCCAGAAGGGCAAGGCATCAGAAGGAGCTGCGAGTAGAACACAGAGGAGTACGAGGGCACAGGCCCAGCCATCACCTGAGGTGGTGCTTCATTTAGAGAGTTCTGTGACGTCGCCAGCCCCAACAGAGTTTAACACAGCGGCAACAGTTCCTACTGCGGCCAGGGTATATGAGCCTTCATGACGTGAATTAGTAAGATTGTTCCGGGTCGGGGAACGAGAGAGTTTGGCGCGATAATGGGTCGGGTTGAGGCTAGATTGCGGGTCAACCCGCAGCCCGGAATGAAGTGAGGTAAATTTGAGGTGGTCCCGCTAGGTGATGGGGTCACGAGGGTGCAAGGCCCAAGTTTAGATAACCATTGTACGAGTTCGTAGATGCGTTCGACCAGTAGTCGGGCCGATAAGGTCAGCCCATCTTGTCTTTCAGTCAGGATTGTTTACTCGGCGGAGGGTTATGCGAGATGTTATATATCAGGAAGGTGGTAAGGCTGCACGGGGTTCCTACTTTTATTTTATGACGGTGGAGCCCGGTTCGACTATTTTCTTTTACGGAGGTTTTACGGCGGGGATAGGAACTCAAAGTGAGTCTCAGTATTGCATTCACCCTCGGGCCGACGGACAAACAACACGTTTTATCCAGACATTTGAGGATAGGTTACGGGCCGGTGTTTTGATTTCGGGGGAGCGGTGAGGATTATTTGCCTCGTGTTGAGGGGGTATTATAATAGCTACCATTTCAGTGTTCGGATGGCGCCTTATGAAGCCTTGTATGGGCGGAAGTATAGGTTGTCGGTCGATTGGTTTGATGTTGGCAAGGTTCAGATGGTTGGTCCATACTTGATTCAGCAGAATGAGGATAAGGCGAAGCTTATCCAGAGGAGGTTATTAGCAGTTCAGAGTCAACAGAAGTCTTGCGGATAATCGGCGTCGACACTTGGAGTTCAGGTTGACGGTGGGTCTTCTTGAAGGTACCACCCCGGAAGGGTGTGACGAGATTTGGAAAGCAAGGGAAACTTAGCCGGAGGTACTTTGGGCCTTTTCAGATCATTTGTAGAATAGGCCATGTTGCCTATAAGTTAGCACTGTCGTCCGACTTAGGAGGCAGTACGTCCGGTCTTTCATGTTGCTATGATTCGGAAGAGTATCGGAGATCCATCCAGAGTGTTCCCAGTTAATGACGACCAAGTTAAGGATAGTAACCCCGAGATTTTAAAAACTGAAGTAATGACAGAAATGTGATACGTATATTAGGAAGAGTTCGAGTGTACGAGGAGGGTACGACGAGTAAAAAAAGAGACGAAGATGTGTGAAGAAGATGAAAGTATCCTTTGGACTATGGGTGGAGCTAATAGTATTGTTATACGCTTTAGAGATGATTTCTTCGTTGGCTCGGATGTGAGTTTTTGCGCGTACGTTGTATTGTGGCCATATGTGGCATTTTGCAAATTGTTCAAGTTATGAGGGACTATGCCGTTATCTGAGTTATTTGAATCTTGAAGGAACATTCGGGACGAATGTTTCTAAGGGGGGAGAATGTTATACCCCGTAGTTCCGGAGTATGTACGTGAGGACGTACGTATGAATGTATACGCCCTAATTAGGGTAAGAACGAAAGAATTGTTTTCCGACGGAAATTATTCCGAACCTTGTGAAGGAAATTTTACGTTATCAATATTTTTACGATTATGGAATTTTTTCCGAGAGATAAATATTTTGGACCAATAGGAGGGCGACAAGTGTCACCCCTAGATTGGGCCATGTTGGACGAAATTGAGTGGACAAGTGGGCAAGACAAGTGGCCAAAAGTCTTGCATGGTATTGCATGGCACCTTGGAAGGTTTTTGCAAGTTTGTGGGCAAGTCAAATGGTCAAGGTCTTGCATGGCATTTGTGGGACAAGTGGAGAAGGGAACCTACACAAACACATCTATACCATACACATGTTTCAATGCTAACCCTTGATTGTCCTATATAAATGTCACACCCCGAACCCCGGGCCCGTGACTGGTGCCCTACCTGGGCACCCTTCTACCTAACAACACAAGTAAACTGCAGAATTTAAATAACACCTCCCTTTTTTTTTAAACCAACGTACGTGCAAGGGCAAAGTCGTCCAGGCTGCCATATAATATACATAATAAAATACACTACACTGAACATGAGTCCAATCCCACATATGAATACAGACCTCTAAGAGTTATACTGAACTATGACGGGACAAGGGCCCGTCGTACCCATAACTGTACAAAATCCTGTACTGGAAGAACTTATACCAAAAAGATAAACTCCCAAACTGAAGGAGCTATCCAAAAACTCTGAGCAGGGTCCTACACCTGTCGATCACCAAACTGCGTACCTAAACCTGCGGCATGAACGCAGCCCCCCGAAGGAGGTCAGTACGAAGAATGTACCAAGTATGTGAAACAGTAAGTACTGTAATGAAATCATAACAGTCTAAGCAAAACAGGAGACATGTATGATAGCCAACCTACAGTACACAACACATAAGCAGTCATAACAAGTCAGGGACGCATGCCCTCAAGTCATTTCTAAAATATAACCATGGGTCTCACGCCCATAATATCAATCATGCCCGTGGAATCCTTCGTCACTGTCGGCAGTCCATGATTTAATATAACGCCAATAGGCATACATGAACACCAAGTCCCACCTGTGTCCTAAAAACTGTACGGGCCAAGTAGGAAGACGAGCAGGTGGTAAAGCAGGGGGTATAATGTCTTGGGGGTTTACCCCTCATTTATACTCTTACCCTGGAGAAGGTGGTATAGCGTCTTGGGGGTTTACCCCTCACTTATACTCTTACCCTATCTGTTATACCCCGTATTTCCTGAGTATGTATGTGAGGACGTACGTACAAAAGTTCAAGCCTTAAGTAGACATAAGGGACGAAATTGTGCACAACTAGCGAAGAAGATTGTTTTTCCGACGAAAAATTTTCCAAACCTTGTAAGGGAATTTTGCGTGTTCAATAATTTAATTTTTGCGGATTTTTTCCGAGAGATGAAATATTTTGGACCAACGAGAGGGTGACAAGTGTCACGCTCAAGTGGACGGCATTGTGGGCAATTCTTGGCACGTTTTTGTCAAGAAAAAGGCCTTAAACATTGGTCAAGGTTAGGTAGGATATTTTGTGATATTTATGGAGTAGATGGATAAGGTTACACTTGCCCAAATCTCCACCATCCACTTGCTTTGATCTTGGCCTTTGAAGGGCCTATAAATACCCCCCTAAGTTGGAAGAATTCTTCATCCACAAAACATTTTCCAAGTCTCAAAATCCCTCCCCTCTCTTAGTAGTTTTTCGTCCAAGTCTCCCCCCCCCTCTTAAGTGTTCTAGTCGAAACACCCCCCCCCCCCCTTGGTAGAAAAATCTCTCCAAAGTATTGTTACTATTCTCAAATACCTTAGCCAATCCCTTGTAGTATTTCCAAAGTTAGCTCTCTATACTTAGAGCCCGGAAATACTACTATATATCCTTTAGTCACAAAAACGAAACCCTAGGGAAAATCTTCATAGTTGGTTGAAGTATTAAGTAGAAGTTGTGTAGAACTTCTAAGGGTTTCTTGGAGCTTTCGGAGCGTGCAAATTAGGAGCTAAACCTTGCTCAGGATCGACATTTAAACTTGGATAATTTTGGGCTTATCGAGGTAAATACTTTTGTCCTTCTATTGTAATTGGAGATTACATATAAGAGTAGTTTAGATTTGAGTATAAGATATAGAAGGATATTAAAGAAGAGAATTGAACTGAAATCACATCAGAAGAATATTAAAGAAGATTGAACTGTACTTACATAGGACTGTATTTACAGTAGACTTGTGTAGTATGACGGGTAGGGAAATGCTGCCCAATTTTCCGTAGAATTAAGAACCTTCTGCTTAGAATATTCTACAGAGTAGTCTAGACGTTGATAGACGTATTTGACTATTATAGGTTGATACTCTACGCGCGACATATTCGACTTGGCATGTGGATTTCGCCGAGGAGGTATGTGATTCTTCCTATCCTCTTGAGCATGATATTTTAAAATATATATATATAGTACGGTAGACGTACGTGTGTTAACTGAACATGGTTTTACTTGACGTCTTTTGACTTGAGTCTAAATAATAAGAATCTTGAAGTATTTCAAAAGAATTATGAATCATTTTTGAAAGAAGAGTAATACTTGGTTTTTTTTTTACAAAAAGCTTAAGAGTTATACTAGCTTTATGGGAAGTTAGGTATAACGACTTAAGAAAGATAAAAGGAACGGTTTACTTATGTGTTTATGAAAGACTTGTATTGATTTCTGGAAAGTATAGTAAGATGTTTGGATGAGTAGACATATTATGATGATATGTGTGTTAGTGTCTTGCAACGTTTGTATAAAGAGGTTATTCTTATTGTGCTTATGTTGTTTAACGATAAGCCGTTATGTTAGTATTATACCACTCACCTCTTGACATGTTATACCGGCGGTTAAGTTGCCCCCCGATGCGAGGGATGCCTCACGCGTCCAGGGACCTATGCGAGCTACGAGAGTTCGGTGTTAGTGTGCGGGAATACCTCACGCGGTCTATGTGGCCGTGCGGACTACGAGTCGGGGCGATGTCGATGAGTAGCTACCCTCGATGCGGGAATACCTCATGCGGGCCTAGGTGGCCTATGCGGATCGCGGAGTCGTGATTAGGCATGCATAATGATACTATGGGCGATTGGCCTTGCTTCGATCATTCGCAGCCTAGAAAAGACTCGCATACGATTTACCTATTATTACTCTTGTTTGTGATGTGGCACTATGTGCGTTACATTGGTTGTTTCGCATATTTGTAAAATTGGTTTTAAAATGATATGATTTCATTTAAAGTACTTTCTGATTTCACATACTTGGTACTGTTATCGACCTCCTTCGAAGTGCGTTCATGCCGCAGTAAAGGGAAGCGGTAGCGGATCCTCGCTTTAGGATCTTTTCTGCAGTGTCGAGCTCCATTTCTCCGAGGCTCGACTTAGGTATGATCTCCACTGTTGTTGTAGATAGTTTTGTACATTCGAGTATGGCGGGCCCTATCCATATAGTTGTTTACTTCCTTAGAGGTTTGTAATCCTGTTGTAAAGTTGGGATGTAACTGTTCACTGTTGATATGTATATATTTATGCCGAAAGGCAACTTTTTCTCAGATAAACTGTTTCTCTTTTCATGCCTTGTTTTTATATTCCGCTGATTACTCTGATGTATGACTACTTGGGTGCCCGGGTAAGGCACCAGTCACGGGCCCCAGAACGGGTCGTGACAAAAGTGGTATCAGAGCTGTTAATCCTCGGAAAATGTCTACAGACCGTATCTAGTAGAGTCTTGATTATCGGTGTGTTGTGCACCACACCAATAATCAGGAGGCTATAGGATATTTAGGATTGGTTTCTATTCTTCTCACTCTGAGATCGTGCCTTAGAGTTGTGTTATAAGTTGGACCCCTCTAACGTATTTCTTTTCTGTACCAGTTATGCCTCCGCGCAAGGCAACCCGGGCCCAGAAGGGCAAGGCAGCCGAGGGAGCTGCTAGTAGGACACAGAGGGTCACGAGGCCTGTGCTCGATCTATCGTAGACGATACCTCAGACGGCGAGTTCCACGACGCCGCCGGCCCCAGCAGGGTTTAGAGCCGCAGCAGTGGCTGATGAGACCACAGTACCTGCACCTCCAGTCCCACAGCCTGGAGCAGAGGAGATGGGGTACAAGGAGATGGCCCAATTACTAGCCAGGATTGTGTCCGATACGGCGATAAGGCCGATCTGGCAGCCCAGTTCCACTAGTACCCGTGGTTCACCCGAGGTCGGATAGTTTGAGGCTACGGGATTTTCTGAGTTGTAGCCCGCCAGAGTTCTACGGGTCGAGGCCTGAGGATGATCCACAGGAGTTCATCCGAAGCGGCTACATGGATCATGCGAGTGATCAAGGCTTCAGAGACCGAGTCCGTGATCTTCGGTTCGCATCGGCTGCGTGATACCGCAGTCGACTGGTTTGATTCGTGGGAGCTATCCCTGGGAGAACATGCGCCTCCAGCAGTATGGGACGAGTTCTCGGAGGCTTTTCTCAGCCACTTCTTGCCTCCGCAGATGAGGAGGGCACGGGCCGACAAATTTTTGATGCTGAGACAGAGAGGGCACATAGTTAGGGAGTACAACGTGGAGTTCGACTCGTTGGCTCGATATGTCACTGCGTTGGTAGCAGATATGGAGGACAGGGTGCACCGCTACGTCACCGGGCTAGATGATTATATGGCAGAGTCTTGCGCGGGTGTAGCTCTTCAGCCGGGCATGGACATTGCCCGCATGCAGGCTCATGCGCTTGGATGCAAGGAGCGTAGAGGCCGACGGATTGACAGACATCAGCAGAAAAGGGCCAGGACGGCAGGGTCTTTTGGTAGCTCTCGGGGTGGACGGCCTCAGCAGCAGTCTAGATTTGCACCACGGCCCGGCTCGAGCACTCCTACACCGTCTTCGAGGCGGACTGGGGCCCGTGACTTGGACGTCGAGTAGCAGGTGCTAACCGACGGGACCACCCGCCGGTGTGGCGATGCGGTAGATCCCATTACGGGAATTGTGTGCGCTACGAGTTTGTTTCACTTGCGGCCAGCAGGGTCACTTTGCGAACCGTCCAGGCCAAGGCGCGCAGATGGTAGGGTCACTACGAGTGCATTCTGGGTCTTCATCTCCTACGATTACTCGCCCGGAGGCGGTACTCATGGGCCAGCAGGTCGCGGCAGAGGTCGTGGCGCGGGTCCTAGTTCTAGCGGTCCTCAGAACCGCATTTATTCCTTGTCCAGCCGGCAGGACCACGAGGCGTCGCCGGATGTTGTCACAGGTACCTTATCAGTTTCTTGTTGTGACGTGTATGCCTTGATAGATCTGGATTCTACTCTGTCCTACATATCTCCCCTTATTGCTAGTAGTATAGGGATAGAGCCTGAGTCCATAGACCCTTTCGAGGTAGCTACGCCAGTGGGTGATTCGGTGGTAGCTCGGCGGGTATATAGGGCTTGCCCGATGTCTTTATGCAGTCGGCAGACCCTAGCCGACTTGATAGAGTTGGATATGACCGATTTCGATGTGATCATGGGTATGGATTGGCTAGCTTCTTGCTACGCCAATGTGGCTCGCAGGAGAGTGATACGGTTCCGATTTCTGAGGAGCCGGTTGTTGAGTGGGAGGAACACCAGACGCCGGCGGTAGGTTTATTTCCTACCTCAAGGCTAGGAAGATGGTGCGAAGGGTATATCTACCATCTCATTCGGGTGTTTGATAATCGAGGTCATGTACCAGATTTTCATCGATTCGATGAGTCGAGAGTTCCCGCATGTGTTTCAGACGACCTCCGTATCCTCCCGAGAGGAGATAGAGTTTTATCGATGTCTTTGCGGACACTCGGCTATTTCCATTCCGCCATACGAATGGCACCGCCGAGTTGAGAGAGTTGAAGGACCAGTGAGAGATTTCTTTGGAGAAGGGCTTCATCAGCCTAGTGTTTCTCCCCGAGCGCCGTATTGTTCGTGAAGAAGAAGGATGGGGCCGCGCATGTGTTGATTACAGTGCAAACAAACAAGGTGACTATTAAGAATAGATACCCCTTCCGTGATAGATGATTTGTTCGACCGATTTGCGAGTGCGAGATGTTTCTCAAGATTGATCTGCGATCGCTATCATCAGTGCGAGTCGAGAGGCGGATGTCCCTAGATCGCATTCGGACCCGTGACGCACTATGAGTTCGTGGTCATGTCTTTCAGTTTGACCAATGCTCCGGCGGTGTTTATGGATTTGATGAACCGAGTGTTCAAGCCATTTTTGGATACGTTTGTGATAGTATTCATTGATGACATCTTGGTTTATTCTCGCCAGAAGCGAGCATGCGAGCATTTGAGGTATCTTTGAGAGTTCTCCAGGACCAGCAGTTGTACGCCAAGTTTTCCAAATGTGAGTTTTGGTTGGCTTCGGTGGCATTTCTTGGGCATATTGTAGGGGCTGATGGTATTCGGGTGGATACGGCCAAGATCGAGCGATCAGAGTTGGCCTAGACCTACTACTCCGGCCAGTGCGCAATTTTACGGGCCTTGCAGTTACTATCGGAGGTTCGTGGAGAAGTTTGCTTCTATTTGGCAGACTTGACTAAGTCGACTCGTGGCGCTACGTTTTAGTGGACTGATGCTTGTGAGCAGGGTTTCCAGTTACTGAAGGAGAGGCTGACGACCGTGTTACACCCCGTAAATTCAAGGAGTTAAGATAAGAACATACCAAGGAATATAATATTTGGAAGTTGCTAGATAAGTTGACAAACATGGGTTGGACGGATTTTGAGTCTACCTTGGAGTGTTGTACCCCAGTTGTTAAGAATTTCGAGGTGTTCAAAGAGCCTAGTGTGTAGTTCGTTAAATCTAGTTCCCAACGCAACGAACCGTTCGTCGATAGGACATCGGAGTCAAAAGTTATGGAAGTTTCAAGTTTGGTGCGCAGTCAGGCAAAACAGTGGTTTCGGTTCAGGGGTACAGCGCCGCGGCGCCGGTTGTACTGGGGGTTCGCAGGGGTTGCAGCGCCGCGGCGCCGGAATGCGGGAAATTATTTTCTGAAGTGGAAGCGCCGCGGCGCCGGCGGCGGGGCCGCGGCGCCAAGGCGGGATTTTTCTGCGGTAAAGGCTGAAATCAGGGGATATTTTCGAAAAGGACCCATGGGAGGGGGACAAGTGTCCCTCCCATCCTTTTGACCAGGAAAAGGGCCCTATTTTAGGGCCAAGTCTTGGAAGACTTGGCCATTTCATTTGGAAACCCTCCCAAGAAAAACCCTCTCCCTTCTCTCTTGATTTTTAAAGGAAACCTAGCCTAAGAGGAAATTGTTGGAACGGCGGCAAGAAGGGAAAAGTGTGGGTAAACTTGTGGGGAGCGCTGGTAGATGAGTTTGACGGAAAAGAAGTGAAAGAAAGGGGATTTTGTGGGTTTCTCCAAAGGTAAAAGTTTCCCCTTCTCTTGGATATGAGTTATACTTGTTATAGTAGTTTAGAAATGAGCCTGAGGCTGTTATATTTTAGTAGTTTAGAATTGAGCCTGAGGCTGTTATATTTGAATAGATTTGGATCTTGTTGTCTTGTTGAAAACTGAAATGGGCATGTTAGCCTTAAGTTGATAACTTCAATTTGGTTACTAATTGGGTCGTCGCATGTTGTAAAGGGGGGAAATTGTAGTTGTTGAAGATGTCTAGGGCTAGATATCATGTTAGACCTAAATAACTTGAATTGGAAAGGATTTAGGATTGGTTATATTGTTGGCCAAGAATGGCATGGAAAGTATTGGTTTTGTTTTATATTGTTGTGGGGCAGAATTTTACGCGTCCTGTAAAGGTGTGTAATCCCCTTTGTGGTTAGCTGAATTGTGTTCCTTAAATGTGGCGTTGGTTATTGAATTCGGCCTTGAGAAAGGTGGCAAGTTAATAGAAACAAAGTAAGTTCTGTCCAAATTTCCGTAGAATGTAGGGGCCTTGCACTTAGTTTATTCTACGTTCGAAGCTAGAGTTTGATAGACGTTTTATGACCCTTATAGGATTGAAGTACTACGTGTAACATATTCTTCATAAGGGAGATAGTACTGTGGAGCATTTTGCTTATTGTCGACAATCGTCGCGAGGTATGTGATTCTTTCTATCCTCTTCAGCATGACTATTTGTAAAATATATAGTGCGGTAGACGCACGTGTGTTAAAGGAATTTGATTTCCCTTTTGTGTCTTGACTTGATATGAAGTGTAAAGGGCTTCATTTTGTGGAAAAAAAGTAGTAAAGTCTTATCCGTTAGTAATGGGTACTCGGTGGTTAAAGAATGAGCCCTATTGGTCTCATAAATGTTTATAGTGGTAATTGGTTGGTTTAAAACATAAAGTGCTATAACGGCTTTATGGGAAGTTTGTTATAACCACTTTATGTAGGTAAAAGAATGGTTTGTGATTTTCAAAAGATAAGAGACTTGACTTATAACTGACCTAATTGGTGTTGAAAAGTATAAAACCTCATTCGTGAGAAATGAATACTTGGTTTTTAAAAGAGTAATGTTACATAAATTTCGGAAATGGAAATAAGAATCGAACAAGCCAATGCAGCGTTAATAAATGAAAAAAAGTAATGACAATTAATTATATTAAAACCAGTAGAAACCTCCATCTGCATAGAAGCTAAGATAAGACAAAATTGTATTACATTTCCTAGATCATGGCTGCTCTAATAAGAATTATTGAAATCAAGTTCTGATTTTCTTAAAAGTTCCAAAGTAAGGAACTCGATTTCTAAAAGAAAAGAGACTTAAGAAATTGAAGTGTTTTGGTTTAAAAGAAAGGCATGGTTCACTTTTTGGAAAATAAAAGAATGGATTCATTATTATGATTTAAATGGTAACTTGATTTTGGAAAAAGGGAAGTAACTTGTTTTCAAATATTGAACTCCTTGTGATGGAAAAACATAAGTGGCTTGTTTATAAAAGGTAGGAGTACCTTGATCTTAAAGGGGTTAAATACTTGGGTTTTAATGGTATACTTGACGTTGTGGTAAGAAGTATGTATAGTACCTTGAGTTGTGTGTAACTTGCCTCTGCTTGTTGTAGTAGCCTTTGTTGTGCAAATGTTTGGTTGTGTGATACCGAGTCTCTCGATGGAGGGCCGGCTATCTGGTTGATTGATGGACATACTGACACGTTGGGTAGCCCACGGGTATGCTTCCACTGTATCGATCCTCTTGGACATACTGACACGTTGGGTAGCCCACGGGTATGCTTCCATTAGGAGTGTTATCTTGTTATTTGTTTGGACATACTGACACGTTGGGTAGCCCACGGGTATGCTTCCACAGTGAGTATCATCTTGTTATTTCCTTTGGGCATACTGACACGTTGGATGGTCCACGGGTATGGGCCCACTAGGATGGTTCCATGGCCATGCTTATACCGAGGTGAGATGTTGGGGCATGCGGCCATTGTGCGGGTTAAATTCCCGGGTTGTATTTGAGTGATGATTTTCACGGGCGTGAGTCCCTGACTTGACATGACTGCTTATATGTTGTGTATTGTAGTTTGGTTATCATACATGTCTCCTGCTTTATATAGACTATTATGATTTCATTTACAGTATTTTACAGTTTCACATACTTGGTACCTGTTGTACTGACCTCCTTCGGGGGGCTGCGTTCATGCCGCAGGTTGAGGTACATAGCTTGCTAATCCGCTCTCTTAGGATCACTGTTCAGTTCTCGGAAAGCTCCATATCTCCGGAAGCTTGTCCTGTGGTACGGTTCCCTGAAGTAGTAGACTTTTGTTCATTCAGGGGCATGGCGGGGCCCTGTCCCGTCATTAGGATTTTAAAATTCTTAGGTCCAGAGCACTGCCAAGTGTAGTTTGTGCGACGTAATCGCTCAAGTTTTCTTTTATGTACAAAAGGTAACCGTTTGGGTTATCCTGTTTTTCTTAGTTCACTGTTTTCTTTCATAAGTTTTTATTTCCGATGGTTTGTTCTGATGTTGTATCACTAGGGTGCCCGGGGTAAGGCACCAGTCATGGGCCCGAGGTCGGGTCGTGACAGACCGCCCCAGTTCTTACTCTTCCTGAGGGTCTTGACGGCTATGTGGTGTATTGTGATGCGTCAGGCATCGGGCTTGGATGTGTGTTGATGCAGCAGGGTAAGGTTATAGCATACGCATCCCGACAGCTTAAGAAACATGAGAGGAACTACCCCACCCATGATTTGGAGTTGGCAGCGGTAATTCACGCCTTGAAGATCTGGAGGCACTATTTGTATGGAGTTCATGTGGATATTTACACAGACCACAAGAGCCTCCAGTATATCTTCAGCCAGAGGGAGCTAAACTTACGACAGAGACGGTGGTTAGAGTTACTCAAGGATTATGATGTCGATATCCTGTACCACCCAGGGAAGGCCAATGTTGTGGTAGATGTCCTTAGTCGTAGGTCGATGGGGAGTCTATCGACATGTACCGCAGAGAGGAGGGGCATGGTCCGCGAGTTGCATCACCAGCGATCCTCGAGTCCGATTGATTGGTTCCGATAGCGCTGGGTTCGAGTTCGAGAGGTTGCCGAGTCTTCCATCGCCGGCGAGGTGAAGAGGCAACAGCTGAGGATCCGATTTGACGCGTATCGTGATACGACTCTTCGTGAGGAAGCGGTCCTTGAGGTAGCACCGATGGGGTGCTAAGGTTTGAGGGCAGTTGTGTGTTCCGTATATTGCAGACTTCGCAGCAGGTTCTGTGGAAGCACACACGCGACGTTACTTCATCCATCCGGGTCGACCAAGATGTACCACGACCTCGGATCCGTATTGGTGGGATGGGCTCAAGAGGACGCTGCAGAGCTCGCGCTCAGCCCGTTGCCGCGCAGCGGCGTAGACCATCGAGGCCCGTGGATTATCGCAGACGATAGAGATCCCGACCGGAAGTGAGGTGATCAACATGGACTTTATCACGGGATTACCTCGCACTCGCAGGAAGCATGATTCTATCCGGTTATCGCCGACAGTCGACAAATCAGCCCACTTTCTTCCCGTCAGGACGACTTTTTCGGCTGAGGATTATGCCAGACTTTACATCCGAGAGATCGTGACGCTGCATGGGGTCCCTATTTCTATCATATCTGTCACACCCCGAATTCGGGCCCGTGACTGGTGCCTTACCCCGGGCACCCTAGTGATACAACATCAGAGAAAACCAGCGGAAAACAAAACATAAGTCATGAAACAAGAGATATAATAAATAAACAAAGCAACCAAAACAGCTGTTTCAAGATATACATAAAACCCGAACAGCTTTAATCCTTTTACAACCCCGCCACAACAAGATTACAGCACTTAAGATTTACACGACTATGACGGACAGGCCCCGCCATACTCAATGTACAAGAACCTACAACTCGTGGAACACATACCAAAGAATAAGCCTCCGAGAAACGGAGCTTCCTAATACGCCGAATCGTGATCCTATGAGCGAGGATCCACTACCGATGTACTCCTACCGCGCAGATGAACGCAGCCCGGGCGAGGTCAAGATAACAGTACCAAGTATGTGAAATCAGAAAATATCAGAAATGAAATCATAATACTATATAAGAACAGAGACATGTATGATAACAAAACTACAGCTCACAACATAAAAGCAAATATGTCAAGTCGTGACTCACGCCCTCAAGTCATCACTCAAATATAACTATGGGTCTCACGCCCACAACATCAATCGTGTTCGCATCATGGCCGCATGCCCCCGTAATTCTGCATCGGTGTAGACATGCCCACGATGCAACAATAATAACAATGCCCCATGGCCACATGCCCCCGGAATTCTACCTCGGTGTAGACACGTCCATGTGACATCAACAACAATATACTGGGTGATCAACCCCGCCGCACGCCACATGCCCCGGAATTCTACCTCTGTAGACATGTCCATGTAACCACAATAACAATATATCGGTAATCAACCCCGCCGCACGGCCACATGCCCGGAATTCTACCTCGGTGTAGACATGTCCATGTGACATCAACAACAATATACCACACAACCAGGCTATCACAAACAAGCTCAAGCAAGTTACCATACTTCTAGACTTTTATAAAAAGATCTACTCTTTCTCACGAAGTCACCTGATATCAACATTTTCACAACAAAGGCTATCATAACAAGCATAGGCGAGTTACACAACAACAAGCATAAAGCCGCTTATACACAACTCAAGGTACTTCCATTTTGTATCAAAGTCCGGTTTTAACCCTAAAGTACTACGACATTAACTCTTTTAAAACCAAGTACTCATTACTCGCGAATGAGATTTCACAACACTTTTAACAAAAAGTTAATTACTAAGTAAAACAAGTTAAGTCTCTTATCTTTCAAGATCAAGTCTCTTAACTTTTACAATCAATAAACCATTCTTACTACATAAGGTCGTTATAACTAACTTCCCATAAAGCTATTATAACACCCTATGTTTTAAACCAACCAACTCATTTAGCACATGTGACGCCTACCGTACTACATAGTTTACAAAACATCATGCTCGGGCGGTAGGAAGAGGTTCACATACCTCGCGACGAGTATCGATAATAAGCAAAACGCCCACAAGATCAGAATCGCTAGCCGCTTCCACTCTTCGTAGAATACGCCACTCGTAGTACTTCCACCTATAAGGCCACAAACGCCTATTAACTTCTAACCGCATGGTTCCATGTTCTACAGAAAATTCGGCAGCACCTCCCCGCAACAACAGAATCTCCTCCTCTATCGAGGCCGCTACCAAGCCAACCAGTGTGGGGTTTACACGCCTAACCTGACGTGTACCTTTCTACTACACAACAATGCTACACAAGTTCATCTGAATACACCCTATGTAATTACAGCTTAGTTCTCTTCTTTAAATTCAGCTTAAGTCAAAAGACATTGCCGCACAATAATGTTCATTCTATATATCGTATACCTCAACTATATATTCCTACAACATGTAATCTCCAATTACAATAAGGGGACAAGAATATTTACCTCGACAAGCCCAAAATTATCCAAGTTTATAATGTCGATCCTGAGCAAGGTTTAGCTCCTACTCCATGCGCCCAATCCGCTCCAAACAACCCTTAGAAGTTCTAACTAACTTCTACTCAAATACTTCAACCAACTATGAAGATTTCCTTGTGGTTTCTGGTTTGAGACTAAAAGGACAAAAGGTAGTATTTCCTCTACGATAGAGGTAACTTTGGAACACAACAAGGTAAAGGCTAAGGTATTTTGGGCATTATAACAATACTAGAGAAGTATTTCAATACCACAAGGGAGGGTATTATACTAAAACAACTAGGCAGTGGTACCCTACTACTAGCACCACAGGGAAGTGGAACCCTCGCCAAAGGCCACACGGTGCGGGAGGGGAAGGCTCTCGCCAAGAGCTCACAAAGGGGAGGAGAGGGTTTCAAGACTGGAAGTTTTGATGAACGAAGTCTTCAAGCTAGTGGTATTTATAGCAAAACCAAAAGCCAACCAACGGCCAAGATCAAGCCACGTGCAAGGCAAGTGTAAGGCCTTGATCAAGCCAAGTGCACCCTAGCCCCTACTCCACAAAACAATGCACAAAACATGGCACCAAACAAGCCACAAACAAGGCCAAAACAAGGAGCCAATCGCCAAGAAAACGCGAACCAATTCGGCCCGCGCCGCTTGCTTCCAATGCGAGGTGACACGCCACCCTCCCGCTGGTCCAAAATGTTTCGCCTCTCGAAAAATCCGCAAAATTATAAATGACATAGCCGGAATTTTCCTACGAAAGTCAGGAAACGCTTCATTTAAAAACGACTCTAATTCCAGACTGTGCTCAGGTAATTCGCCAAGCCACCTAGTGGGGTGACACGTGTCGCCTCCTACTTGTCCAAAATAATTCATCTTCCGAAAATATCCAAAATGGCCAAAATCTCAAAATCAAAGCGGCCCCACAAAATCAGAATTTCTCCCGTGGCCCCACGTGACCATTTCTCAAAATAAAATCTCAAAATTCTAATATAATCTAAGAAGCCCAAATTCCAAACTGGGAACCCAATTCCTTCAACGAACATTTTTCCTTACAAAACCGGAACTTTTTCCGTGGAAGAATCACCTCTTTCTTCCTTTCCAATTTTTCTGCGTGCTCTCGCACGCACGCCCTCGCATACATACCCCGAGAATACGGGTATAACATTCTCCTCCTTAGAAACATTCGTCCCGAATGTTCCTTCTCAAGACGGATATCGATGAAGTTCCTCTAACAAGTTGTCAACGCCACACCGCCACGAAATAACACACGCTCTCTTCCTTCCTTACTCGTCGTGCCCCTTCTCGAACACTTGAACTCTCCCAAGACGTACCATACTTCAGTCATTACTCCGCTCCCAAAAATCTCCGAGTCACTACCTCCAAACTTGGTCATCTTACTAACCTCAAACTTCCTTAAGGCCATTCCCGCCTTTACGAACCGCTCGGTCGAACGCGCCCACGAACTCATACGATGATTAACTAAACCGGGGCCTAGCACCTCGTGACCCTACCAATCAAGGGACCACCTAACTGACCCCACCTAAATCAAGCTACGGGTTGACCCGCAAATGGTCCTCAACCCAACCCCACAATCGCGCCAAACCCTTGTTCCCTGATACTGAACAATCTTACTAACATACGACATGAAAGCTACCACTTCCATCTCACACTACCCATGGACTTATCACACAAATAAAACCCACGTATACTACGCACTCTGATAAAGGTCAAACATAAAATAAATCTTTTACACAAGACGACCTTACCTCTAAGGTCTCAATCGTGAAATATTCTAAGGTTCACACTTACCATGCCTCCATACTTATCCTTCCAACTAACCATGTTCCTAAATCACATTTTTGCACAAAGCTATCCGAATATAACACTAAACACATTAACATAACAAGCATACAAAACTCTAGAGGGTTAAGGATATACCTGTCTCTACCGCTTTTCTAATCACACCCCACTCGCAGCGCATAGCTAGCGGCGTGATGAACCCGCCATCGATCCTCGGCGTCGAGTCGTAACATCCGTGCTACCCTTGGTCGGACAGCTTCGCAAATGGCCCCGCTGGCCGCAAAATAGCAAGCTCCTCGCACCACGACACTTCAAATGCGGTCTACCACATCGACCACACCGAGGTAGGTGACCGATCCGCCAACACCCTTACTTCCCTCGAAACTCAACCCTCGAGCCCCGACCGCTCCGAATACTGATGTTCGAAGGTTGTGGAGGGCCACTCGACCGGGCGGAGGTACAAAACTAGTATCTCCGAGGCGGTCCGCCTCGAAAGTCACCAAAGGACCTCGTTGTTCGCCCTCTTCTCACGATTCGTCATTCCGTCGACCTCTCCGTGCCTCACATCCCGCAGACGAGCTCGCATGCGGGCAATGTCCATGCCCGTCAAGAGCTACACTTGAACAAGCCTCGTCAAGCAATCATCTAATCCGTGACGTAGCGGTGCACTCTATCCTCCATGGTTGCCACTAAAGCGGGACATACCGAGCCAACGAAGTCAAACTCCACGTTGTACTCAATCAGACGCTCGCTCGCCTCAACATCAAAAATTGTTTACCGAGCCCTCCTCATCCGCGAGGCAAGAAATGTGCCGAAGGCCCCAAAACTCGCCCCAAACGGCCGGAAGTGCATTCTCTCCCGACAGCTCCCACGATCAAACCACGATCGCGGTATCACGCACCGATGCGAACCTAAGACCACCGACTCGGTCTCCGGCTCGATCACTCTTACGACCAGAATCGCCGGATGAACTCCTCGCGATCATCCTCGTGCCTCGACCCATAAAACTCGCGCTACAACTCGTAAAGTCCCGTAGCCTCAAACTATTCGCTCGGGGCGAACCATCGTGCTATTGAATCGAATCACTGATTCCAACCTATCCTCATATCGCCACGACTCGCCAAGAATCGCCATCTCTCTTGTACTTATCTCATCCGCTTCCAGCCGTGGATCGAGGCTCAGTATCGTGGTCTCGGCAGCCATCGCTGCGCTTCTAAACTCGCTGGGGCGGCGCGCTACAAAACTCGCCGTCAAGCACAATCTCGTGATCGATCGCTCGCCATCGCATTTCTCTCAGATCTCACTAGCAGCCTCCTCGGCTGCTTTGCCTTCTCGGGGCTGGTTGCGTGCGGAGGCATAATCGTAAAATGAAATACGCCGAGGGTCCAACTTACAACACCTTCTAAGGCACGATCTCGTAATGAGAAGAATGGAAACCAATCCTAAATGTCCTATAGCCTCCTGATTATAGATGTGGTGCACAACACACCGATAATCAAGACTCTACTAGACACGGTCTGTAGACACTTTCCGAGGACTAACTGCTCTGATACCACTATGTCACACCCCGAATTCGGGCCCGTGACTGGTGCCTTACCCCGGGCACCCTAGTGATACAACATCAGAGAAAACCAGCGGAAAACAAAACATGAGTCATGAAACAAGAGATATAATAAATAAACAGGCCAACCAAAACAGTTGCCTTCAGTATATACATAAAACCCGAACAGTTTAATCTTTTACAACCCCGCCCACAACAAGATTACATGCACTTAAGATTTACACGACTATGACGGACAGGCCCCGCCATACCTCGAATGTACAAAACCTACAACTCGGGGAACACATACCAAAGAATAAGCCTCCGAGAAACGGAGCTTCTCAATACGCCGAATCGTGATCCTATGAGCGAGGATCCACTACCGATGTACTCCTACCGCAGATGAACGCACTTCGGGCGAGGTCAAGATAACAGTACCAAGTATGTGAAATCAGAAAAATATCAGAAATGAAATCATAATACTATATAAGAACAGAGACATGTATGATAACAAAACTACGCTCACAACATAAAAGCATCATGTCAAGTCGTGGACTCACGCCTCAAGTCATCACTCAAATATAACTATGGGTCTCACGCCCACAACATCAATCGTGTTCGCATCACGGCCGCATGCCCTCGAATTCGTGATCGGTAGACATGCCCACGATGCAACAATAATAACAATGCCCCACGCCACATGCCCCTGTAATTCTACCTCGGTAGACACGCCCATGTGACATCAACAACAATATACCGGGTGATCAACCCCGCCGCACGCCACATGCCCCGGAATTCTACCGGTGTAGACATGTCCATGTAACCACAATAACAATATATCGTAATCAACCCCGCCGCACGCCACATGCCCCTAATTCTACCTGTGTAGACATGTCCATGTGACATCAACAACAATATACCACACAACCAAAGCTATCACAAACAAGCTCAAGCAAGTTACCATACTTCTAGACTTTTATAAAAAGATCTACTCTTTCTCACGAAGTCACCTGATATCAACATTTGCACAACAAAGGCTATCATAACAAGCATAGGCGAGTTACACAACAACAAGCATAGGCGCTTATACACAACTCAAGGTACTTCCATTTTGTATCAAAGTCCGGTTTTAACCCTAAAGTACTACGACATTAACTCTTTTAAAACCAAGTACTCATTACTCGCGAAGGAGATTTCACAACACTTTTAACAAAAAGTTAATTACCAAGTAAAACAAGTTAAGTCTCTTATCTTTCAAGATCAAGTCTCTTAACTTTTACAATCAATAAACCATTCTTTTACATAAGGTCGTTATAACTAACTTCCCATAAAGCTATTATAACACCCTATGTTTTAAACCAACCAACTCATTTAGCACACGTGACGCTCACCGCACTACATAGTTTACAAAACATCATGCTCGGCGGTAGGAAGAGGTTCACATACCTCGCGACGAGTATCGACAATAAGCAAAACGCCCACAAGATCAGAACTGCTAGCCGCTTTCCACTCTTCGTAGAATACGCCACTCGTAGTACTTCCACCTATAAGGCCACAAACGCCTATTAACTTCTAACCGCACGGTTCCATGTTCTACGTAAAATTCGCAAGACTTCTTCCGCAACAACAGTAAATCTCCTCCTCTATCGAGGCCGCTACCAAGCCAACCGTGGGGTTTACACGCCTAACCTGGACGTGTACCTTTCTACTACACAAGAATGATACACAAGTCTACTGTATTTCAGTCCTATGTAATTAAATTTCAGTTCTTTTATTTATATTCAGGATTAAGTCAAAAGACATTGGCGAAGAATAATGTTCATTTCTATATATAGTATAGCTCAACTATATATTCCTACAACATGTAATCTCCAATTACAATAAGGACAAGAATATTTACCTCGACAAGCCCAAAATTATCCAAGTTTATAATGTCGATCCCGAGCAAGGTTTAGCTCCTACTCCGGCGCTCCAATCCGCCTCCAAACAACCCTTAGAAGTTCTAACCAACTTCTACTCAAATACTTCAACCAACTATGAAGATTTCCTGTGGTTTCGGTTTGAGACTAAAAGGACAAAAGGTAGTATTTCCTGCTCTACGATAGAGGTAACTTTGGAACACAACAAGGTAAAGGCTAAGGTATTTTGGGCATTATAACAATACTAGAGAAGTATTTCAATACCACAAGTGAGGATATTATACGAAACAACTAGGCAGTGGGTACCCTACTAGCACCACAAAGCTGGGAAGGGAACACCCTACCAAAGGCCACACGAAAGGGGAGGGAAGGCTCTGCCAAGAGCTTACAAAGGGGAGGAGAGGGTTTCAAGACTGGAAGTTTTGATGAATGAAGTCTTCAAGCTTAGGGGTATTTATAGCAAAACCAAAAGCCAACCACTGGCCATGATCAAGCCATGTGCAAGGCAAGTGTAAGGCCTTGATCAAGACAAGTGCACCCTAGCCCCTACTCCACAAAACAATGCACAAAAGATGGCACCAAACAAGCCACAAAACAAGGCCAAAACAAGGAGCCAATCGCCAAGAAAACGTGAACCATTCGTTCGAGGGTTGCCGCCTTGCTTCAATGTGAGGTGACACACGCCACCCTCCCGCTGGTCCAAAATGTTTCGCCTCTCGGAAAAATCCGCAAAATTATAAATGACATAGCCGAATTTTCCCTACGAAAGTCGTGGAAACGTCATTTAAAAACGACTCTAACCGCAGACTGTGCTCAAAGGTAATTCGCCAAGCCACCTAGGGGTGACACGTGTCGCCTCCTACTTGTCCAAAATAATTCATCTTCCAAAATATCCAAAATGGCCAAAATCTCAAAATCAAAGCGGCCCCACAAAACCAGAATTTCTCCCGTGGGCCCCACGTGACCATTTCTGAAAATAAAATCTCAAAATTCTAATATAATCTAAGAAGCCCAAATTCCAAATCTGGGAACCCAATTCCCTTCAACGAACATTTTTCCTTACAAAAACCGGAAACTTTTTCCGTGGAAGAATCACCTCTTTCTTCCTTTCCAATTTTTCTGTCGTGCTCTCGTACGTACGTCCTCGCATACATACCCTGAGAATACGGGGTATAACAATATCAGACAGAGGAGCCCAGTTTACGGCTAACTTCTGGAGGTCTTTCCAAAAGGGTTTAGGGACGCAGGTAAGCCTGAGTACTGCATTCCATCCTCAGACAGACGGACAGGCAGAGCGCACTTGTTATACCCCGTATTTTCCAGAGTATGTATGTGAGGACGTACGTACGAAAGTTTAAGCCTTAAGATTAGGCAAGGGACGAAAATAATTGTGCACAACTACCAAAAAGAATTGTTTTCCGACGAAACATTTTCCAAACTTTGCGAAGGGAAAATTACGGCTATGACGTTTATTATTTTTGCGGATTTTTCCGAGAGATGAAATATTTTGGACCAACGAGAGGGCGACATGTGTCACCCTCAAGTTGGCGGAATGGAAGACGAATTCATGGCACGTTTTTGGCCTTTTTGTTGCCTAAAACATTGGTCAAGGTTAGGTAGGATATTTGTGAGATATTTGTGTGGTAGATGAGCAAGTGGGACCCACTTAACACATGTCCTAATCCACACCATCCACTTGCCCCCCACTTGTCTTGATCTTGGCCATTGGTTGGCCTATAAATACCCCCCTTAGTTGATGAACTTCTTCATCCACACTTAGACATTTCCAAGTCTTAAAAATCCCTCCCCCCTTTTTAGTAGTTCTCGTCCAAGCCTCCCCCTCCCCCTTTGTGAGCCTTGGCCGAAACCACCCCCTCTCCCTTTGTCAAGCCTAGCCGAGACATACCCCCCCTTGGTAAAGAAATACTTCTCCAAGTATTGTTATAATGCCAAATACTCTAGCCCAAAAAAACCTTTGTAGTATTTCCAAGTACCCTCTATACTAAAAGTCTTAAAAATACTACTATACTTTCCTTTAGCCACTAAACGAAACCCTATGGAAAAATCTTCATAAGTGATTGAAGTATTAAAGTAGAAGTTGTGTAGAACTTCTAAGGGTTTCTTGGAGCGAATTGGAGCATTCAGAATAGGAGCTAAACCTTGCTCAGGATCGACTTTACTCTTGGAGAATGTTGGGCTTATCGAGGGAAATAATCTTGTGCTTCTATCAGAATTGGAAATTACACATTGTAGCATAGAATTGAGTATAAGATATAGAAGGGCATTAAAGAAGAAGATTGAACTGTAATAGAAGGATATTACAGAAGAGAATTGAACTGAAATCGCATCAGAAGAATATTAAAGAGGACGATTAAACTGCATTTACATAGATCGTATTTACATGAGACTTGTGTAGCTTAACGCAGGGAAGTGCTGCCCGATTTTCCGTAATATAGAGAACCTATCGCTTAGAATATTCTACGAGTAGTCTAGACTTTGATAGACTTATATAACCGTTATAGGTTGAAGATCATGAGTAGCGTGTTCTACTTGAAAGGTGGACAAGGCTAGCCGGGTTATAGCCGTGGAGCGTTTTGCTAATAGTCGATAAATCGTCGCGAGGTATGTGATTCTTCCTATCCTCTTGAGCATGATATTTTAAAAGAATATATATAGTACGGTAGACGTATGTGTGTTAACTGAACGTGGTTTTACTGCGATGTCTTTGGACTTGAGTCTAATAATAAGAATCTTGAAGTATTTCAAAAGAATTAAGAACCGTTTTTGAAAGAAGAGTAATACTTGGTTTTAAAAGCTTAAGAGTTATACTAGCTTTATGGGAAGTTAGGTATAACGACTTTGTCACGACCCGAACCCGGGCCCGTGACTGGTGCCTTACCCCGGGCACCCAAGTAGACATACATCAGAGTAATCAGCGGAACATAAAATAAGACATGATATAATATGAAATGTGAAACAGTTATCTGAGAAAACTTGCCTTTCGACATATATATATATATATATATATATATAAACTTAACTCTGAACAGTTACATCCCTTTTACAACTCTGCCCACAACAAGATTACTGCACTTCTAAGAATGATATGACAACAATGGCGGGACAGGGCCCCGCCATACCCCTGAATGTAAGCACTTACAACGACAGGGGACTATACCACTGATAAGCCTCCGGAGAAACAGAGCTTCCCAAACGCTAAACTGTGACCCTAAGAGCGAGGATCAACATCGTGTACTCTACCGCGGCATGAACGCAGCCCAAGGAGGTCAAGATAACAGTACCAAGTATGTGAAACTCAAAATATCAGAAATGAAATCATAGTAGTCTATATAAAGAAGGAGACATGTATGATAACCAAACTACGCTCACAATAAATAAGGCCAATATGTCAAGTCGTGACTCACGCCTCAAAGTCATCACTTAAATACAACTATGGGTCTCACGCCCACAACATCAATCATGCCCGTGGAATACCTTCCTCACCGCCAGCCTATGATATAAAAGCACCAAGGAACACACATGAACACCGTGTCCCACTGTCATAATAAAACCGCACGGTAAGTACGAAGGCATAGCCGACTACTAAAACCTACGCAGTACCAGTGGTCATAAATCAGATCATGAGATCTGTCTAGACCGCCACATGATCGAAGCTGGCCACTCGCCCGCAGTATCTAATGTGCGCGTCTAGTCCTGGAACTTCCGCAGCTCCGCATAGGCCACTCCAATGGCCCGCATGAGGTATTCCTCGCATCGAGGGTAGCTACTCCCCGGCAACGTCCTGGACTCGCAGTCCGCATGGCCACATAGACCGCATGACCATAAAGGCCGCACACTAACCTGGAACTCCCGTAGCTCCGCATAGGCCACACAGACCCGCATGAGGTATTCTCGAATCATAGGTCACACAGACCCGCCTGAGTCTACCCCGCATCGGAGGGCAGCTTAACCCCCGGAATCATGTCAAGAGGTGAGTGATATAATACTAACATAACAGCTTATCGTTAAACAACATAAGCACAACAAGGGAAACCCCTTTACACAAACATCACAAGATACTAACACACGTAGCATCCTAACATGTTTACTTATCAAATCAACAAGAAAGTATTACAAGGCTATCACAAACCAATACAATCAAGTTATTCACACAAGGTACTTTCTACTTTATGTTAACAAGTTCGGGTTTTTATCCCCAAAGTACTTCATACATTAACCCTTTAAAAGATCTGTTTCTTTCACAAAAGTCACACAATACCCGTAGTATAAAAATAGAGGGACTATCTTTTTAAGTAAACCAAAACACTTCTCTTTGTAAAATCAAGTAACAATATTCTTTCCAAATGTTCAAGTTTGCCTAATTTCAAATACTCAAGTTTCTCATTTTTGAAAGGTTTCGTAGTCCATAGTTTTAATCCTTTAAAACAATTTGAGAAACATATGTCTTATGTGTGAGTAGGTTATTCTTGTTCATAACAATCTTATTAAAGCAGCCATGATCTAGGAAATGTAATATCATTTTGTCTCATCTTAGCTTCTATGCAGATGGAGGTTTCTACTGGTTTTAATAATACTTTATTAGTCAATACATTTCCCTTTATTAGCGCTGCTGTGGTTTGTTCGACACTTATTCTGATTTCCGAAATCAGTAAAACATCATTCCTTTTGAAAACCAAAATACTCATTACTCACGAATGAGGTTTCACACCTTTTAACAAAATTCACATTAATATAATTAAGTCAAGTCTCTTATCTTTTAAGATCAAGTCTCTTAACTTCTAAAATCAGTAAACCATTCTTTTTACTTCTCTTAAGTCGTTATACCTAACTTCCCATAAAGCTAGTATAACTCTTAAGCTTTTAAAACCAAGCATTACTCTTCTTTCAAAAAGGTTTCTTAACTCTTTTGAATTACTTCAAGATTCTTATTATTCAGGCTTAAGTCAAAAGACATTGCCGTAAAACTACGTTCAGTTACATACGTACGTCTACCGTACTATATATATATCCTTTTAAAATATCATGCTCAAGAGGATAGGAAGAATCACATACCTCGCGACGATTATCGACTATTAGCAAAACGCTCCATGGCTATAACCCGGCTAGCCTTGTCCACCATTCAAGTAGTACATGCTACTCGCAGAATATTCAACCTATAAAGGTTATACAAGTCTATCAATGCCTAGACTACTTTGTAGATTTCTTCTGATGTGATTTCAGTTCAAGTCTTTTCTGTAATATCCTTCTATTACAGTTCAAATCTCTTCTATGAATCTTATATTCATTTCTATACAACTACAGTATGTAATTTCCAATTACAATAGAAGGATAGGATTATTTACCTCGGTAAGCCCAAAATTATCCATGTTTAATGTCGATCCTGAGCAACGTTTAGCTCCTACTCCGGGTGCTCCAACCCGCTCCAAACAACCCTTAGAAGTTCTACGCAACTTCTACTTAACACTTCAACCGACTATGAAGATTTTCCTTAGGGTTTCGTTTAGTGACTGAAGGGAAGTATAATAGTATTTCTGGGCTTTTAGTATAAGTGTAACCTTGGAATACTACAAGGTATTTGGGCCAAGGTATTTTGGAATAGTAACAATACTTGGAGAGTATTTTCTACCAAGAGGAGCGGTATTTATACGAGACAACTCAAGAGAGGGGGGGGGGGGGGGGTACTCTCGGCCAAGGCCACTAGGAGGGGGAGGGGGAAGGCTTGGACGAACCATTGAGAGGGAGGGAGAAAGTTTTCAAGACTTAGGGATTTTTGTGGATGAAGAAGTCTTCACAAAGGGGGGGTATTTATAGGGAAATCAAAGGCCAAGATTAAGCCAAGTGGTGGGCAAGTGTAGGGTGAGGATTTGGACAAGTGTGTGTGGGTCCCACTTGCTCATCTTCCACACAAAATATCTACAAAATATCCTACCAACCCTTGACTTGCAATCGTCCAACTTGCCGCCCCACATCCACCAACTTGAGGGTGACAAGTGTCGCCCTCTCGTTGGTCCAAAATATTTCGTCTCTCGGAAAAATCCGCAAAAATTATAAATGACATAGCCGGAATTTTCCCTTCGCAAGTTTTGTAAAACGTTTCGTCGAAAAACGATTCCTTTAGGTAGTTGTGAACAAAATTTTCGGCCCTTGCCTACTTTAAGGCTTAAACTTTTATACGTACGCCCTTACGTACATACTCTGGAAATACGGGGTATAACATTCTCCCCTCCTTAGAAACATTCGTCCCGAATGTTCCTTCTAAGTCTCAAAACAAACATGCGCCAGTATAGTCTTCACTGCTATACTTACGAAAACAATTATGCCACACCTGGCCACAATACAACACGCGCAAATACTTACATCCAAGTCCACGAGGAATCACCTCCATCACTACAAAAGCTCCCACCCAAGGGTTAATAGATACTCCCTTCGCATCTTCACTTTACAAAAGCAATGATCACATCTATGTTCTTAACACATGCTCGTTTCTCCCCTTACTCGTCGTACCCTTCTCGTACATTTGAACTCTTTCTCATAACTTACCATATTTCTGTTACTGCTTCAGTTTCCAAAATCTCTGGGTTACTATCTCCAACTTGGTCATCATTAATCGATCACTGGATGGATCTCCGATACTCTTCTGAATCTAACAACACGAAAGACCGGACGTACTGCCCCCTAAGTCGGACGGCAATGCTAACTTATAGGCAACCTAGCTTATTCTTCACATAACCTGAAAAGGCCCAAAGTAACTCGGGCTAAGTTTCCACTGTTTTCCAAAACTCGTCACACCCTTTCCGGGGTGGTACCTTCAAGAAGACCCACCGTCAACCTGAACTCCAAGCGTCGTCGCCGATTATCCGCACGACCTCTGTTGACTCTGAGCTGCCAATAATCTCTCCTGGATAAGCTTCACCCTATCCACATCCTGCCGAAACAAGTATGAACCAACTATCTGAACCTTGCCAACATCGAACCAATCGACCGGCAACTTACACTTCCGCCCCTACAAGGCATCATAAGGCAATATCCGAACACTGAAATGATAGCAAAAAAACACTCCCTCAACGGAGGCAACAATCCTCACAGCTACCCCTGAAATCCAAACACTGGCCCGAGGATGAATGTGATACGGAGACTCACCTGAGTTCCTAACCCTGCCTGGTAAAATTTCCAGAAAAAGAAATAGTCGTAACCTGGGCTCCACTGCCTGTCATAAGGTGAAAGTAGGCACCTCGTGCAGCCTCACAACCTTCCAGATATAACATCTCGCATAACCCTCTGCCGAGTAAACGGTCTCGACTAAAAGACAAGAGGGGCTGACCCTACCGGCCCGACTACTGGTCGAACGCATTGTTATACCCCGTATTTCCAGAGTATGTACGTAGGGGCGTACGTACAAAAGGTTTAGCCTTAAGTTAGGCATTATGGACGATTTTGGGCACAACTCACAAAACGGATGGTTTTCCGACGAAACGTTTTACAAAACTTGCGTAGGGTAAATTACGGCTATGCCATTTCTAATTTTTGCGGATTTTTCCGAGAGACGGAACATTTTTGGGCCAACGAGAGGGTGACACTTGTCACCCTCAAGTGTACGGCAATGTGGGCTTTTGCCTTGGACGATTGGGAGGGTTTTGGGGCCTAAAACATGGGCCATTGTTTGTGGAGTGATTTGAGGAGTAGGTTAGGGGGCACTTGGGCAAATCTTGGCCCTCCACTTGCCCCCCACTTGGCTTGATCATGGCCCTTGGTTTCCCTATAAATACCCCCCCCCCCCTTTGAAGACTTCTTCATCACAAATCTCCAAGTCTAAAAATCCTCCTTCCCCCCTTGTGAGCTTCTCGTCCTAGCCTCACTCCCCCCCTCTAGAGAGCCTAGCCGAAACACCCCTCTTTCCCCCCTCTAGCCTAGTGGCTTTGGCCGAGAGCCTCCCCCCCCCTTTGGTAGAAAGTTGTCTTCCAAGTATAGCCACTATTCCAAAATACCCTAGCCCCAAATCCCTTTTGGTATTTAAGTAGAAGTTATGGGAAACTTCTAAGGGTTCTTGTAGCTATCGGAGCGTGCAAACTAGGAGCTAAACCTTGCTCAGGATCGACATTTAACTTGGATAATTTTGGGCTTATCGAGGTAAATATCTTGTCCTTCTATTGTAATTGGATATTACATATAAGAATAGTTAAGACTTGAGTATAAGATATAGAAGGATATTAAAGAATAGAAGTGAACTGTAATCACAGTAGAAGGGTATAACAGAAGAAGAATTAAACTGTACTTACATAGGACTGTATTTACAGTAGACTTGGGTAACTTGGCGGGTAGGGAAGTGCTGCCCAATTTTCCGTAGAATAAAGAACCCTCTGTTTAGAATGACCTACAGAGTAGTCTAGACTTTGATAGACGTCTTTGACTATTATAGGCTGTTACTCTGCGCGCGACATATTCGACTTGGCAGGTGGATTTCGCCGAGAAGGTATGTGATTCTTCCTATACTCCGAGCATGATATTTTAAAATATATATATAGTACGGTAGACGTACGTGTGTTAACTGAACGTAGCTTTACGGCAATGTCTTTTGACTTAAGCCTGAATAATAAAGATCTTAAAAGTCTTTCAAAAGAATTATAAATCAGTGTTGAAAGAAGAAGAATATTTGTTTTTAAAACAAGAAGCTTAAGAGTTATACTAGCTTTATGGGAAGTTAAGTATAACGACTTAAGAAGGATAAAAGAAACAGTTTACTTATGTGTTTATAAAAGACTTATATTGATTTATGGAAAGTAATAAGATGATTTGATAAGTAGACATAATATGATGCTATGTGTGTTAGTGTCTTGTAACGTTTGTGTAAGAGGGTATTCTTGTTGTGCTTATGTTGTTTAACGATAAGATGTTATGTTAGTATTATATCACTCACCTCTTGACATGATACCGGGTTAAGTCGCCTCCGACGCGGTAGACTCAGCGATGCAGGACAATGATTCGAGAATACTCGCGAGGGTCCAGGGACCTATCGCGAGCTACGAGTTCCGTGTTAGTGCGGCCTTTATGGTCATGCGGTCTATGTGGCCATGCGGACTACGAGTCCAGGACGATGCCGGGGAGTAGCTACCCTCGATGCGAGGAATACCTCATGCGGGCCTAGGTGGCCTATGCGGACTACGGGAGTCCAGGATTAGGCATGCATAATGATACTATGGGCGATTGGCCCTGCTTCGATCATTCGCAGCCTAGAAAAGACTCGCTCTGATTTACCTATTGTTGCTCTTGTTTATGATGTGGCACTATGTGCGGTTACATTGGTTGTTTCGTGCATATTTGTAAAATTGGTTTTAAAATGATATGATTTCATTTAAGTACTTTACAGTTTCACATACTTGGTACTTGCAGATCGACTCCTTCGGCCGCGTTCATGCCGCAGTAAAGGGAAGGTGTAGCGGATCCTCAGTCTTAGGATCTTTTTCTTTGGTGTCAGGAGCTCCATCTTCTCCGGAGGCTCGACTTTTGGGTATGATCTCCCTGTTGTTATAGATAGTTATGTACATTCAGGGTATGGCGGGGCCCTGTCCCGCCATAGTTGTTTACTTCCTTAGAGGTCTGTAGTCCTATTGTACAGTTGGGATGTAAACTGCCAGATGTTTTGTTTATATATATATGCCGAAAGGCGATTTTCTCAGATAAGTTGTGTCTCAATTTACATTGTTTCATGTCTTGTTTTTATATTCCGCTGATATTCTCTGATGTATGACTACTTGGGTGCCCGGGTAAGGCACCAGTCACGGGCCCCGGAACGGGTCGTGACAAAAGTGGTATCAGAGCAGTTAATCCTCGGAAAGTGTCTACAGACCGTATCCAGTAGAGTCGTGATTATCGGTGTGTTGTGCACCACACCAATAATCAGGAGGCTATAGGATATTTAGGATTGGTTTCCATTCTTCTCACTCTAAGATCGTGCTTTAGAGTTGTGTTATAAGTTGGACCCCTCTAACGTATTTCCTTTCTTTAACAGTTATGCCTCCACGTAAGGCAACCCGGGCCCAGAGGGCAAGGCAGCCGAGGGAGATGCTAGTGGGACACCTAGAGTCACGGGGTCACAGGCCCAGTCTATACCCGAGACGGCGAGTTCCACGACGCCGCCGACCCCAGGGGGGTTTAGGGCCGCAGCAGTGGCTGATGAGACTACAGTACCTACACCTCCAGTCCCACACCGGAGCGCACTGCATGGGTTACAAGGAGATGGCGCCATCGCCGTGATTGTGGCCGCATACGAGGATAGGTTGGATGCAGCAGCCTGGCCCACCGCGCTCGCGTGGTTCACCCGAGATCAGACAGTTTGAGGCTATGGGATTTTCTGAGTTGTAGCCCGCCAGAGTTCTACGGGTCGAGGCCTGAGGATGATCCGTAGGAGTTCATCCGTCAGTTGCAGAGGATCATGCGAGTGATCAAGGCTTCAGAGACCGAGTCCGTGGTCTTCAGCTCACATAGGCTGCGTGATACCGCAGTCGATTGGTTTGATTCGTGGGAGTTATATCGGGGAGAGCGCGCCCCGCCTACTGGGACGAGTTCTCTGAGGCTTTTCTCACTCATTTCTTGCCTCCACATGAGGCGAGGGCACGCCAGCATTTTTGTTCTTTGAGGCAGAGGACGCACGCCAGAGAGTACAACGTTGAGTTTGATTCGTTGGCTCGATATGTCCCTCGCTGGTAGCGATATGGAGAGGATGGTGCATCGTTACGCCACCGGGCTAGATGATTATATGGCCGAAGTCTGCGGGTGTGGCTCTTCACCGGTATGGATATTACCCGCACGCAGCTCACGCACTTGGATGCGGCGAGCGTAGAGGCCGACGTTGACATACAAAGCAGAAGACCAGACGGCAGGTCTTTTGGTGGCTATCGTGGTGGCGGCCTCGCAGCGAGCCTAGATTTACACCACACCACTCGAACACTCGCTCCGTCTTCAAAGACACCCGAGTATTCGGCGTGTCGTGGCCCCAGGACTTCAGACTTCCAGGGTAGCAGAGGTGCTAACCGATCGAGACCACCCCCCCTCAGTATGGCCGATGCGGTAGATCCCATCTCGGGAGTTATGGTCCTACTTCAGGAGGTTGCTACACTTGTGGCCAGTAGGGCCACTTTGCGAGACTGTCCGACTAGGAGCGGCGGTGGTGAGTCGCCTACGTGGTCTTTCGCCGGTCTTCTTCCTCTTCTACGCTTACTCGCTTGGAGGCGTGGTACTTATGGACCAGCAGGTCGCGCAGAGGTCGTGGCGCGGTCTCAGTTCTAGCGGTCCACGTAATCGCATTTATGCCTCGGTCCACGGGCAGATCGTGAGGCCTCACCGATGTCGCCGCAGTACCTTATCGGTTCGGATTTGATGTATATGCCTTGATAGATCCGGTTCTACTGTCCTATATATCTCCCTTATTGCTAGTAGGATAGGATAGATCCCGAGTCCATAGACCCTTTCGAGGTAGCTACGCCGATGGGTGATTCGGTGGTAGCTCGGCGGGTATATAGAGCTTGTCCAGTGACCATATACAGTCGTCAGACCCTAGCCGACTTGATAGAGTTGGATATGATTGATTTCGACGTGATCATGGGTATGGATTGGCTAGCTTCTTGCTACGCCAATGTAGACTGCAGGGAGAGAGTAGTACGGTTCAAGTTTCGGCGAGCCATTGTTGAGTGGGAGGAACATCAGTATCGTCGAGGGTAGGTTTATTTCCTACCTCAAGGCTAGGAAGATGGTGCGGCGGGTACATCTACCATCTCGCTCGTGTTTGATCTCGAGGCTGCGGTGCGCGATTTTCACGGCCCAGAGTCGAGAGTTCCCGACGCGTGTTTCCGCACGACCTCCGTATCCTCCCGAGAGGAGATAGAGTTTTGTATCGATGTCTGCGGACACTCGGCCTATTTCCATTCCGCCATACGTAATGGCACCGCCGAGTTGAGAGAGTTGAAGGACCACCGAGAGATTTGCCGAGAAGCGGCTTCATCGTGCCTAGTGTTTCTCACCGGGCGCCAGATTGTTCGTGAAGAAGAAGGATGGGACCATTAAGAATGTATACCCCTTCCCGTGATTGATGATTTGTTCGACTGCAGGTGGCACGAGATGTTTCTCAAGATTGATCTGCGATCGGGCTATCATCAGTGCACGAGTCGAGAGGCGGATGTCCCTAGATCGCATTCCGGACCCAGACGCATTATGAGTTCGTGGTCATGTCTTTTGGGTTGACCAATGCTCGCGGTATTCATGGATTTGATGAACCGAGTGTTCAAGCCATTTTTGGACACGCTTGTGATAGTGTTCATTGATGATATCTTGGTTTATTCTCGCCAGAGCAGAGCACGCGAGCATTTGGCGATCTTGCCGAGTTCTCCAGGACCAGCAATTGTACGCCAAGTTTTCCAAATGTGAGTTTTGGTTAACTTCGGTGGCTTTTCTTGGGCATATTGTCGGGGCTGATGGCATTCGGGTGGATACGGCCAAGATCGAGGCAGTCAGGAGTTGGCCTAGACCTACTACTCCGACAGAGGTGCGCAGTTTTCTGGGCCTTGCAGGTTATTATCGGCGGTTCGTAGAGAAGTTTGCTTCTATCTCTGCACCATTGACTAGGCTGACTCAGAAGGCAGCTAAGTTTCAGTGGACTGATGCTTGTGAGCAGGGTTTCCAGTTGCTGAAAGAGAGACTGACGACCGCCCCCGTTCTTACTCTTCCAGAGGGTCCAGACGGTTATGTTGTGTATTGTGATGCGTCAGGCGTCGGGCTCGGATGTGTGTTGATGCAGCTGGGTAAGGTTATAGCGTACGCATCCCGACAGCTTAAGAAGCATGAGAGGAACTACCCCACCCATGATTTGGAGTTGGCAGCGGTGATTCACGCTTTGAAGATCTGGAGGCACTATTTGTATGGGGTTCATGTGGATATTTATACAGACCACAAGAGCCTCCAGTATATCTTCAGCCAGAGGGAGCTGAACTTACGACAGAGACGGTGGTTAGAGTTGTTTAAGGATTATGATATCGACATCCTGTACCACCTAGGGAAGGCCAATGTTGTGGCAGATGCCCTTAGTCGTAGGTCGATGGGTAGCCTATCAGATGTGCGGCCAGAGAGGAGGGGCATGGTTCGTGATTTGCATCAGTTAGCGAGCCTTGGTGTCCGTTTGATTGATTCCCGATAGCGATGGGTCCGAGTTCGAGAGGTTGCCGAGTCTTCCATCATCGGCGAGGTGAAGAGGCAACATTGAGGATCCGATTTGACGCTGATCGCGATACGACCCTTCGTGAGGAAAGGGTCCTTTGAGGTAGCACCACGGGTGCTAAGGTTTGAGGGCGGTTGTGTGTTCCGGATATTGCGAGACTTGGCGCAGGTTCTAGGGGAAGCACACAGCGCACGTTACTATATCTATCCAGGGTCGACTAAGATGTACCACGACCTTAGATCTATGTATTGGTGGGATGGCTTGAAGAGGGACGTTGCAGAGTTTGTAGCTCAGTGCCCGTGTTGTCAGCAGGTGAAGGTAGAGCACCGCAGGCACGGTGGTTTGTTGCGCATTGAGATCCCGACCTGGAAGTGGGAGGTGATCAACATGGACTTTATCACAGGATTACCTCGCACTCAGAGGAGACATGATTCTATATGGGTTATCGTCGACAGGCTGACGAAATCAGCCCACTTTCTTCCGTCGGGACGACTTTTTCTACCGAGGATTATGCCGCACTTTACATCCGAGAGATCGCCGATCGCATGAGTCCCTATTTCGATCATATCATACGAGGAGTCCGGTTACGCTAACTTCCGAGGTCTTTCCGAAGGGTTTAGGGACGCAGTGAGCACGAGCATCGCATTCCATCCACGCATGCACGGACAGCAGAGCGCACTATCCGCACTCGAGGATATGTCGCGAGCCCGTGTTATTGACTTCGTGGGTAGCCGAGGATCATTTGCCTCTAGTTGAGTTTGCGATAATAATAGCTACCACCCAAAGATTCGGATGGCGCCTTATGAGGCCTTGTATGAGAGGAAGTGCGATCGCCGATAGCTGGTTTGATGTGGGCGAGGTGCGATTAGTGGGACCAGACGGTGCAGCAGCTGGATAAGGTGAAGCTTATCCAGAGCGGTTGCCGACCGTAGTCGATAAGTCATATGCAGATCATCGTCGTCGGTATCTGGATTTCGGGGTTGATGATTGGGTTTTCCTGAAGGTGTCACCCATGAAGGGTGTGATGAGATTCGGGAAGAAGGGGAAACTCAACCCGAGGTACATTGGGCCGTTTCAGATTGTCCGCAGGGTAGGCAAGGTTGCCTATGAGTTGGATCTGCCGTCCGATCTGGAGGCAGTGCATCCGGTGTTTCATGTTTCTATGTTGAGGAGATGTATCGGGGATCCATCTAGAGTGCACCCGATTTACGATGTCCAGGTGACCGAGGGGTTATCGTATGAGGAGATTCCCATAGCGATAATCGATCGTCAGGTTAAGCGTCTGCGGACCAAGGACGTGGCTTCCGTCAAAGTCTTGTGGCGGAACGAGCTCAGGGAGGAGATGACGTGGGAAGCTGAGGAGGACATGAGGCAGAAGTATCCTCACTTATTCCCCACACCTCCAGGTAACTCACTTTCCTACTTGTTGATTTAATTTACTTATTGCCTAAGTGTTGTTTTGTGGCCGTGTGTGGCATTTGCAACTGTTTAAGTTATGAAGAACCTTATCGTTATCTGTCTTGGGAAGGAACATTCGGGACGAATGTTTCTAAGGAGGGGAGAATGTTATACCCCGTATTTCCAGAGTATGTACGTAGGGGCGTACGTACAAAAAGTTTAGCCTTAAGTTAGGCATTATGGACGATTTTGGGCACAACTCACAAAACGGATGGTTTTCCGACGAAACGTTTTACAAAACTTGCGTAGGGTAAATTACGGCTATGCCATTTCTAATTTTTGCGGATTTTTCCGAGAGACGGAACATTTTTGGGCCAACGAGAGGGTGACACTTGTCACCCTCAAGTGGACGGCAATGGGGGCTTTTGCCTTGGACGATTGGGAGGGTTTTGGGGCCTAAAACATGGGCCATTGTTTGTGGAGTGATTTGAGGAGTAGGTTAGGGGGCACTTGGGCAAATCTTGGCCCTCCACTTGCCCCCCACTTGGCTTGATCATGGCCCTTAGTTTCCTTATAAATACCCCATTTGAAGACTTCTTCATCACAAATCTCCAAGTCTAAAAATCCTCTTTCCCCCATTGTGAGCTTCTCGTCCTAGCCTCACTCCCCCCCCCTCTAGAGAGCCTAGCCGAAACACCCCTCTCCCCCCCTCTAGCCTCCCCCCCCCCCTTGGTAGAAAGTTGTCTTCCAAGTATAGCCACTCTTCCCAAATACCCTAGCCCCAAATCCCGTTTGGGATTTAAGTAGAAGTTATGGGAAACTTCTAAGGGTTCTCAGAGCTATCTGAGCGTGCAAACTAGAGCTAAACCTTGCTCAGGATCGACATTTAACTTGGATAATTTTGGGCTTATCGAGGTAAATATCTTGTCCTTCTATTGTAATTGGATATTACATATAAGAATAGTTAAGACTTGAGTATAAGATATAGAAGGATATTAAAGAATAGAAGTGAACTGTAATCACAGTAGAAGGGTATAACAGAAGAAGAATTAAATTGTACTTACATAGGACTGTATTTACAGTAGACTTGGGTAACTTGGCGGGTAGGGAAGTGCTGCCCAATTTTCCGTAGAATAAAGAACCCTCTGTTTAGAATGACCTACAGAGTAGTCTAGACTTTGATAGACGTCTTTGACTATTATAGGCTGTTACTCTGCGCGACATATTCGACTTGGCAGGTGGATTTCGCCGAGAAGGTATGTGATTCTTCCTATACTCCGAGTATGATATTTTAAAATATATATATAGTACGGTAGACGTACGTGTGTTAACTGAACGTAGCTTTACGGCAATGTCTTTTGACTTAAGCCTGAATAATAAAGATCTTAAAAGTCTTTCAAAAGAATTATAAATCAGTGTTGAAAGAAGAAGAATATTTGTTTTTAAAACAAGAAGCTTAAGAGTTATACTAGCTTTATGGGAAGTTAAGTATAACGACTTAAGAAGGATAAAAGAAACAGTTTACTTATGTGTTTATAAAAGACTTATATTGATTTATGGAAAGTAATAAGATGATTTGATAAGTAGACATAATATGATGCTATGTGTGTTAGTGTCTTGTAACGTTTGTGTAAGAGGGTATTCTTGTTGTGCTTATGTTATTTAACGATAAGTTGTTATGTTAGTATTATATCACTCACCTCTTGACATGATACCAAGGGTTAAGCTGCCCTCCGATGCGGGGTAGACTCAGGCGGTCTGGGACCATGATTCGAGAATACCTCATGCGGGTCCAGGGGACCTATGCGGAGCTACGAGAGTTCCAGGTTAGTGTGCGGCCTTTATGGTCATGCGGTCTATGTGGCCATGCGGACTACGAGTCCAGGACGATGCCGGGGAGTAGCTACCCTCGATGCGAGGAATACCTCATGCGGGCCTAGGTGGCCTATGCGGACTACGGGAGTCCAGGATTAGGCATGCATAATGATACTATGGGCGATTGGCCCTGCTTCGATCATTCGCAGCCTAGAAAAGACCTGTTACAGTTTACCTATTGTTGCTCTTGTTTATGATGTGGCACTATGTGCGGTTACATTGGTTGTTTCGTGCATATTTGTAAAATTGGTTTTAAAATGATATGATTTCATTTAAGTACTTTACAGTTTCACATACTTGGTACCTGTTGCAGATCGACCTCCTTGGCCGCGTTCACGCCGCAGTAAAGGAAGCAGGTAGCGGATCCTCAGTCTTAGGATCTTTTTCTTTGGTGTCAGGAGCTCCATCTTCTCCGGAGGCTCGGCTTTTGGGTATGATCTCCCTGTTGTTATAGATAGTTATGTACATTCAGGGTATGGCGGGGCCCTGTCCCGCCATAGTTGTTTACTTCCTTAGAGGTCTGTAGTCCTATTGTACAGTTGGGATGTAAACTGCCAGATGTTTTGTTTATATATATATGCCGAAAGGCGATTTTCTCAGATATGTTGTGTCTCAATTTGTTATACCCCGTATTTCCAGAGTATGTACGTGAGGGCGTACGTATAAAATTCAAGCCTTAAGAATTGACAAGTTTCGAAATTTGGGCACAAGTGCCGAAAAGAATCGTTTTTCGACGAAACGTTTTACTGAACTTGCGAAGGGAAAATTCCGGCTATGTCATTTATAATTTTTGCGGATTTTTCCGAGAGACGAAACATTTTGGACCAACGGGAGGGTGACAAGTGTCACCCTAACATTGGTCGTGACTTTGGGCGGTATTGGACGAAATAGGTGGCATGGTTAGGTAGGATATTTTGTGCAAGTTGTGTGGTAGATGGATAAGGTCCACATGGTTAAAATCTAGCCCTACACTTGCACCACACTTGTCTTCATCTTGGCCATTGGTTGGCCTTTGGTTAGCCTATAAATACTCCCCTTACTTGAAGACTTTCTTCATCCAAAAACTTGAGCAATCTTTCTAAGTCTCAAATACTCCCTCCCTCTTGTTTGCTTTCGTCCAAAGCCCCCTCCCCCTTTGAGAAAGGCCCTTGGCCGAGCCTCCTCCCCTTTCTCGTGCCCTAGCCGAGGTACCCCTAGCCTAGTTGTTTTCGTAAACTACCCCTTGTTGTCGTAGAGAACTACTCTCCTAGTATTGATATAATGCCCAAATACCATCGCCCAAATACCTTGTAGTATTCCCAAGGTTACACTTATACAAAAGCCCAGAAAATACTATTATACCTTCTTTAGCCACTAAACGAAACCCTAAGGAAAACCTTCATAGTCGGTTGAAGTGTTAAGTAGAAGTTGCGTAGAACTTCCAAGGGTTGTTTGGAGCGGGTTGGAGCACTCGGAGTAGGAGCTTAACGTTGCTCAGGAGCGACATTATACTTGGATAATTTTTGGGCTCATCGAGGTAAATACTACTGTCCTTCTATTGTAATTGGAAATTACATACTGTCGTAGTAGAAATGAATATAAGATTCATAGAAGAGAATTGAACTGTAATAGAAGGATATTACAGAAAAGGATTGAACTGAAATCACTTCAGAAGAATGCAAGTAGAACTTAAACTGTATTTACATAGATCAGACATAAGAGATCGATAACCTTTATTGGTTGAATGTTTTGCAAGTAGCATGTGCTACTTAGAAGGTGGTCAAGGCTAGCCGGGTTATAGCCGTGGAGCGTTTTGCTTATAGTCGATAATCGTCGCGAGGTATGTGATTCTTCCTATACTCTTTAGCATGATATTTTAAAGGAAGATATATATAGTACGACAATGTCTTTAGACTTAAGCCTGAATAATATATAGTACGGTAGACGTACGTGTGCTAATTGAACGTAGTTGTACGGCAATGTCTTTTGACTTAAGCCTGAATAATATATAGTACGGTATACGTACGTGTGCTAATTGAACGTAGTTGTACGGCAATGTATTTTGACTTAAGCCTGAATAACAAGAAACTTGAAGTATGTCACAAGAGTTAAGAAACCATTTTTGAAAGAAGAGTAACACTTGGTTTTAAAGGTTTTAAAAAGAGTTATGCTAGCTTTATGGGGAGTTAGGTATAACGTCTTAAGAGGGGTAAAGAAAATGGTTTACTGATTTTAGAAGTTAAGAGACTTGATCTTATAAGATAAGAGACTTAACTTAAATGAATTAATATGAGTTTTGTGTGAAACCTCATTCGTGAGTAATGAGTACGTGGTTTTTTAAAAAAGGAATAATGTTTTACTGATTTCGGAAATCAGAATGTGTATCGACAAACCACTGCAGCGTTAATAAAGGAAAATGTATTGAATAATGAAGTATTGTTAAAACTAGTAGAAACCTCCATCTGCATAGAAGCTAAGATGAGACAAAATGATATTACATTTTCTAGATCATGGCTGCTTTATAAGATTGATTACGAACAAGAATAACCTACCCGCCTATGGCATATGTTACTCAATTGTTTTAAAAAGAGATTAAGACATTGAACTATGAAACTTTTCTAAAAAAGAGACTTGCGTAATTGAAATTAGGCAAACTGGAACTTTAGGGAAAAAAAGGGCATTGTGTTGTCTTAAAATGGTTTAAAACATAAAGTGTTATAACAAGCTTTATGGGAAGTTGGTTATAACGACTTTATGAAAACAAAAGAAGGGTTTTATCATTGGTTTTAATGTGGTAACTTGACTTTAAAAAGAGAAGTGTTTTGGTCTAAAAAGAAGGCATGGTATTGCCTTAATTGGTTTACTTAAAAGAAATGTGAGTCACTCTATTTTTATACTACGGGTATCGGGTGACATTTATAAAAGGAATAGATCTCTTTAAAAGGAATTTAACGTACGTAGTACTTTAGGGTTAAAACCCGGACTTTGGCATAAAATGAAAGTACTTTGAGTTGTGTATAAATTGCCTATGCTCGTTGTTGTGAAACTTGCCTATGCTTGTTGTTGTGAAACTTGCCTATGCTTGTTGTGATAGCCTTTGTTGTGCAAGAATTGTGTTTCTATACTACCGCGTCTCTCGATGGAGGGTCGGTTGACTTGTTGAGAACTTACTTGGACGTGCCGGCAGTGACGGAGAAATTCCACGGGTACGTTCCTGTTGATAGTGTTACTTCTGCTAAACGCTTTGGACATACTGACACGATGCGTAGCGCACGGGTATGCTTCCATTTTGATTGCCGCCTTGTTGTTTCCTTTTGGACATACTGACACGATGCGTAGCGCACGGGTATGCTTCCAGTTGGAATGTTGTCTTATTGTTTCCCTTTGGACATACTGACACGATGCGTAGCGCACGGGTATGCTTCCATTTGGAATGTTGTCTTAGTGTTTCCCTTTGGACATACTGACACGATGCGTAGCGCACGGGTATGCTCCCATTTGGATTGCTGTCTTGTTGCTATCATATCATAGACTGCCGGCGGTGAGGAAGGAATTCCACGGGCACGAGTGATGATTTGGAGGGCGTGAGTCCCTGACTTGATATGACTGTTTATATGTTGTGTACTGTAGTTTGGTTATCATACATGTCTCCTGCTTTATATATAGATCGCTATGATTTCATTTACGATTTTTACGCTTTCACATACTTGGTACTGTTATCGACCTCCTTCGGGGCCGTTCACGCCGCAGTAAGTACATCTACCGCCGATCCCCGCATTTAGGATCTCATTTCAGCGTATTGGGAAGCTCCGTTCCGTCGGAGGCTTATCCTTGGTATGTTACCCTGAGTCTGTAAGTTCTTGTACGTTCAGGGGTATGGCGGGGCCCTGTCCCGTCATAGTTGTTGTATAAATCTTAGAGGTCTGTAGCACTGTTGTGGGTAGGGTTGTAAGGATTGTAACTGTTCAAATGTTTTTGTATATATATATGCTAAAAGGCAACCGTTTTGGGTGGCCTATTTTCTTTCATCTTGATCCATGTCTATTTACATGTCTAAGTTTTTATTTCCGCTGGTTTTTCTCTGATGTTGTATCACTAGGGTGCCCGGGGTAAGGCACCAGTCACGGGCCCGGGTTCGGGTCGTGACAAAAGTGGTATCAGAGCAGTTAGTCCTCGGAAAGTGTCTACAGACCGTGTCTAGTAGAGTCTTGATTATCGATGTGTTGTGCACCACATCTATAATCAGGAGGCTATAGGACATTTAGGATTGGTTTCCATTCTTCTCATTCTGAGATCGTGCCTTAGAGCTGTGTGATAAGTTGAACCCCTCTGACGTATTCCTTTCCTTTACCAGTTATGCCTCCGCGTAAGGCAACCCAGGCCCAGACGGGCAAGGCAGCCGAGGGAGCTGCTAGTGGGATACAGAGGAGTACGAGGGCGCAGGCCCGGTCAGTACCTGAGATAGTACTTCAGACGGCGAGTTTTGCGACACCGCCAGCACCAGCAGAGTTTAGAGCCGCAGCAGGGTCACTGAGACTACAAGACTGAGCCTCCACCCCACACCGGAGCGATGAGAGATGGGGTACAAGGAGATGGCGATCGCCGTGGTCGTGGGCCGATATGAGGATAGGTGGATCAGCAGCCCATCCCAAGAGCACCCGTAGTTCACCCCGAGCGCATATTTGAGGCTACGGATTTTCCGAGATGTAACCCGCCGAGTTTTATGGGTCGAGGCACGAGGATGATCCGCAGGAGTTCATCCGAAGCGATTCTGGATCATGAGAGTGATCAAGGCATCGGAGACCGAGTCGGTGATCCTAGGTTCGCATCGATCGCGTGATACCGCAATGATCGTTTGATTCGCGAGCTGTCCCGGGAGAGAATGCACTTCCACTATATGGGACGAGTTCTCAAAGGCATTTCTTGCACTTCTTGCCTCCACGCATGAGGAGGGCTCGGGTCGACAGATTTTTGGTACTACGCGAATCCGCGCACGGTTCGGAGTACAATTTGGAGTTCGACTCATTGGCGAGACGTCCTCGCGTTGGTAGCTAGTATGGAGGATCGAGTGCACCGATATGTTACAGGCTCGATGATTACCTAGCAGAGTTGTTCGGGTGTAGCTCTTCACCGCATGGACATTGCCCGCATGCAGCTTATGCACTGGAGGTGAGGAGCGGAGAAATCGACGGAATGACCAAGGTCACAGAAGAGGCCGTAACAGCAGGTCCTTTGGTGACTTTCGAGGCGGACCGCCTCAAAGCAGACTAGTTATGCGCCCGCCGACAGAGCTGTCCTCCACAATCTTCGTGGCATCCAGAGTATTCGTGAGCAGTCGTGGCTCCAAGGGTTCAGATTTTCGAGAGCGGGTGTTAGCCACCAAGCCACCCCTACCTCGTTGGACTGTGGTAGACTCCACGGTGAGTGTCGTGCTAGTCCGGAGTTTGTTTTACATGCACACAGGCCATTTTGGGAGAAACTGTCGACGTGGGTAGCGCTGGTAGGATAGCACTGACTACGGATCGGGCCATGTTCTTCACCTTCCATAGCCAGCAGATGTTCATACACCGGCGCCACGGTAGAGAGGTCGCGGTGGAAGTTCCCAGTTTTAGCGGTCCTTTGAACCGCCTATTTTCAGGTATATCCTTAACCCTCTAGAGTTTGGTATGTATTGATGTTATGATGATGTGTTTAGTGTTATGTTCGGATAGCTTTGTGCTAAAATGTGATTTAGAAACCTGGTTAGTGAAAAAGGGTAAGCCTGGGGGTGAGAAAATGATGAACCTTAGAATATTACAGTTGAGACCTTGGATGTAAGGCCGTCTTGAGTACAAGTTTTGCGAGTGATCCTTGTCAAAACGTATAGGTATACGTGGAGAAATTGTGGGAAAATTTCCTTGGGTGGTGTAAAATGGAAGTGGTAGCTTTCATGACCTGTATAGGTAAGATTGTTCCGGATCGGGGAACAAGAGCGTGATGCGTTAAGTGGGTCGGGTTGGGGCCATGTTGAGGGCCAACCCGCGGCCTGGTTCGATGTGGGGTCAGCTCTGGGTGGTCCCGCTAGGTGGTAGGGTCACGAGGGTGTTAGGCCCAAGTTTAGATGACCATCGTATGAGTTCGTGGATATGTTCGACCAGAAGCAGATCGTGAAGGCCGGGAATGGCCCTAAGGAAGATTGAGGCTAGTAAGATGACCAAGTTTGGAGGTGGTGACTCCAAAGTTTTGGAAAACTGAAGCGATGACTGAAGTATGGTGCGTATACTAGAAGAGTTCAAGTGTTCAAGGAGGGCACGACGAGTAAGGAAGGAAGAGAACGTGTATTATGTTTGTGGCCATGTGTGGCATTGGAAACTTGTTTAAGTTAAGAAGAACTTCATCGTTATCCGTCTTAAGAAGGAACATTCGGGACGAATGTTTCTAAGGAGGGGAGAATGTTATACCCCGTATTTCCAGAGTATGTACGTGAGGGCGTACGTATAAAATTCAAGCCTCAAGAATTGACAAGTTTCGAAATTTGGGCACAAGTGCCGAAAAGAATCGTTTTTCGACGAAACGTTTTACTGAACTTGCGAAGGAAAAATTCTGGCTATGTCATTTATAATTTTTGCGGATTTTTCCGAGAGACGAAACATTTTGGACCAACGGGAGGGTGACAAGTGTCACCCTCACATTGGTCGTGACTTTGGGCGGTATTGGACGAAATAGGTGGCATGGTTAGGTAGGATATTTTGTGCAAGTTGTGTGGTAGATGGATAAGGTCCACATGGTTAAAATCTAGCCCTACACTTGCACCACACTTGTCTTCATCTTGGCCATTGGTTGGCCTTTGGTTAGCCTATAAATACTCCCCTTACTTGAAGACTTTCTTCATCCAAAAACTTGAGCAATCTTTCTAAGTCTCAAATACTCCCTCCCTCTTGTTTGCTTTCGTCCAAAGCCCCCTCCCCCTTTGAGAAAGGCCCTTGGCCGAGAGCCTCCTCCCCTTTCTCGGTGCTCTAGTGGTACCCCCAAATTTAGTTATTTTCGCATAATACCCTTTGTTGTGGTATAGAAATACTCTCCTAGTATTGTTATAATGCCCAAATACCTTGCCCAAATACCTTGTAGTATTCCCAAGGTTACACTTATACAAAAGCCCGTAAAATACTATTATACCTTCTTTAGCCACTAAACGACACCCTCAGGAAAACCTTCATAGTCCGTTGAAGTGTTAAGTAGAAGTCGTAGAACTTCCAAGGGTTGTTTGGAGCGGGTTGGAGCACTCTGAGTAGGAGCTTAACATTGCTCGGAGCGACATTATACTTGGATAATTTTGGGCTCATCGAGGTAAATACTATCGCCCTTCTATTGTAATTGGAAATTACATACCGTCGTAGTAGAAATGAATATAAGATTCATAGAAGAGAATTGAACCGTAATAGAAGGATATTACGTAAAAGGATTGAATCAAATCACTTGTAAGAATGCAAGTAGAAGTTAAATCAGATTTACATAGATCAGACATACTGAGATCGATAACCTTTATTGGTTGAATGTTTTGCAAGTAGCGTGCTACTTAGAAGGTGGTCAAGGCTAGCCGTTATAGCCGCGAGCGCTTTGCTTATAGTCGATAATCGTCGCGAGGTATGTGATTCTTCCTATACTCTTTAGCATGATATTTTAAAGGAAGATATATATAGTACGACAATGTCTTTAGACTTAAGCTGAATAATATATAACGGTAGACGACGCGTGTGCTAATTGAACGTGGTTGTACGGCAATGTCTTTTGACTTAAGCCCGAATAATATATAGTACGTAGACGTCGTGTGCTAATTGAACGTGGTTATGCGGCAATGTCTTTTGACTTAAGCCCTGAATAACAAGAAACTTGAAGTATGTCACAAGAGTTAAGAAACCATTTTTGAAAGAAGAGTAACACTTGGTTTTAAAGGTTTTAAAAAGAGTTATGCTAGCTTTATGGGGAGTTAGGTATAACGTCTTAAGAGGGGTAAAGAAAATGGTTTACTGATTTTAGAAGTTAAGAGACTTGATCTTATAAGATAAGAGACTTAACTTAAATGAATTAATATGAGTTTTGTGTGAAACCTCATTCGTGAGTAATGAGTACGTGGTTTTTTAAAAGGAATAATGTTTTACTGATTTCGGAAATCAGAATGTGTATCGACAAACCACTGCAGCGTTAATAAAGGAAAATGTATTGAATAATGAAGTATTATTAAAACCAGTAGAAACCTCCATCTGCATAGAAGCTAAGATGAGACAAAATGATATTACATTTTCTAGATCATGGCTGCTTAATAAGATTGATTACGAACAAGAAAAGATCTCAATTGTTTTAAAAAGAGATTAAGACATTGAACTATGAAACTTTTCTAAAAAAAGAGACTTGCGTAATTGAAATTAGGCAAACTGGAACTTTAGGGAAAAGAAGGGCATTGTGTTGTCTTAAAATGGTTTAAAACATAAAGTGTTATAACAAGCTTTATGGGAAGTTGGTTATAACGACTTTATGAAAACAAAAGAAGGGTTTTATCATTGGTTTTAATGTGGTAACTTGACTTTAAAAAGAGAAGTGTTTTGGTCTAAAAAGAAGGCATGGTATTGCCTTAATTGGTTTACTTAAAAGAAATGTGAGTCACTCTATTTTTATACTACGGGTATCGGGTGACTTTTATAAAAGGAATAGATCTCTTTAAAAGGAATTTAACGTACGTAGTACTTTAGGGTTAAAACCCGGACTTTGGCATAAAATGAAAGTACTTTGAGTTGTGTATAAATTGCCTATGCTCGTTGTTGTGAAACTTGCCTATGCTTGTTGTTGTGAAACTTGCCTATGCTTGTTGTGATAGCCTTTGTTGTGCAAGAATTGTGTTTCTATACTACCGCGTCTCTCGATGGAGGGTCGGTTGACTTGTTGAGAACTTACTTGACGCGTCTGCAGCCGACGAGAAATTCCACTGCACGTTCGCTGATAGTGTTACTTCTGCTAAACGCTTTGGACATACTGACACGATGCGTAGCGCACGGGTATGCTTCCATTTTGATTGCCGCCTTGTTGTTTCCTTTTGGACATACTGACACGATGCGTAGCGCACGGGTATGCTTCCATTTGGAATGTTGTCTTATTGTTTCCCTTTGGACATACTGACATGATGCGTAGCGCACGGGTATGCTTCCATTTGGAACGTTGTCTTAGTGTTTCCATTTGGACATACTGACACGATGCGTAGCGCACGGGTATGCTCCTATTTGGATTGATGTCTTGTTGCTATCATATCATAGACTGCCGGCGGTGAGGAAGGAATTCCACGGGCACGAGTGATGATTTGGAGGGCGTGAGTCCCTGACTTGATATGACTGTTTATATGTTGTGTACTGTAGTTTGGTTATCATACATGTCTCCTGCTTTATATAGACTGCTATGATTTCATTTACAGTATTTTACAGTTTCACATACTTGGTACCTGTTATCGACCTCCTTCGGGGCCGTTCATGCCGCAGTAAGTACATCTACCGCCGATCCGCGCTAGGATCTCATTTCAGCGTATTGGGAAGCTCCGTTCCGTCGGAGGCTTATCCTTGGTATGTTACCCTGAGTCTGTAAGTTCTTGTACGTTCAGGGGTATGGCGGGGCCCTGTCCCGTCATAGTTGTTGTATAAATCTTAGAGGTCTGTAGCATTGTTGTGGGTAGAGTTGTAAGGATTGTAACTGTTCAAATGTCTTTGTATATATATATGCTAAAAGGCAACCGTTTTGGTTGGCCTATTTTCTTTAATCTTGATCCATGTCTATTTGCATGTCTAAGTTTTTATTTCCGCTGGTTTTTCTCTGATGTTGTATCACTAGGGTGCCCGGGGTAAGGCACTAGTCACGGGCCCGGGTTCGGGTCGTGATACAATTTACATTATTTCATGTCTTGTTTTTATATTCCGCTGATATTCTCTGATGTATGACTACTTGGGTGCCCGGGTAAGGCACCAGTCACGGGCCCCGGAATGGGTTCGTGACACGCATCCACGAACTCGTACGATGGTTAACTAAACTTGGGCCTAACACCCTCGTGACCCTACCACCTGGCGGGACCACCCCAAACTGACTCCATCACAAAACAGGCTGCGGGCTGACCCGCAACATGGCCTCAACCCGACCCACTTTCGCGCAAAACACTAGCTCCCCGATCCGGAACAATCTCACTAATCACGTTACGAAAACCTAGCGGTCTTCTTAGCTCAACTACCCTCTTTCATTCCACACTACTCAGGGACTTACCCCACAAATATATCCCATTTATACTATGCACTCCGATAAGGGTTAAACATAAAAATATAGATCTCTTACTCGAGATGGCCTTGCCTCTAAGGTCTCCACGTATAAAACTCTAAGGCTCACACTTTCCTTATCCCCAATCTTACCCTTTTAACTAACCATGATTTCTAACCACAATTCACATAATGCTATCTGGACACAACACTTAAGAGATACTCATCCTATCACACATACAAATCTCTAGAGGGTTAAGGATATACCTGTCTCTACTGCTTCACTCCCCTCTGTCGTTCTAATCAATCCTGCCTGGTTGGGCGCATATCTAGGGAAGGTGACGAACTAGCCACTGATCCTGAAGGCTGAGTCCTCCTACTTACATCCCTCCTACTAGGACATCCTTTCGACACATGGCCCTGACGGCCGCAGGTAAAACAAGTACCAACTAAAAAATGACGTTCCCCGGGATGACGCCTGCCACACTGTGAACCGGAAGCCCTGGAGCTCTGACCAACTCCGGCATACCCCAAACGTCCTGAACCCTGTGGAGAACCACTCTGCTCTGGCGGAGGCGCATAACCAATCTGCCGAGAAGGTCCGCCTCGACAGCTACCAGGACCTCGCTGCTACGCCTCTTCTCGCCGATCTTGGTTAACCCGTCGATCCCTACGCTTTCGCCTGCGTGCATAAGCTCAGACGCAGCCATGCTCATGCTCGATCAAGAGCTACTTGCACCACCCTTTCTTAGATATTCATCAAGGCCCGCGATAAATCAATACATAAAATACTCTCGTTGCTAAATCCATAGCTAGAAACTGGTCGCCTCTTTGCAATCCATACTTCGCCATCGGGTTGTGAATCGGGGTTCAACTATCCCGCCGCAGAAGAATCGCCGCCGTGCTAACCTCTCTGGGCCGCGACGCCGCAGAACTCCCGAATGAAGCACCACCTCGTGTGATGATTGGGTCTGCCCTCGTAACCTCTCGTGCTCAACTCGCGCCTCCTACGCTTTGCCCTTCTCCGGGTTGCCTTACGCGAGGCATAACGGTGTGGAAAGAAATACGTTAGAGGGTCCAACCTATAACACAGCTCTAAGCACGATCTCAGAGTGAGAAGAATGGAAACCAATCCTAAATATCTTATAGCCTCCTGATTATTGGTGTGGTGCACAACACACCGATAATCAAGACTCTACTAGATACTGATCAGAGACACTTTCCGAGGATTAATCGCCTCTGATACCACTTTTGTCACGACCCGAACCCGGGCCCGTGACTGGTGCCTTACCCCGGGCACCCAAGTAGACATACATCAGAGTAATCAGCGGAACATAAAATAAGACATGATATAATATGAAATGTGAAACAGTTATCTGAGAAAACTTGCCTTTCGGCATATATATATATATAAAAACTTAACTCTGAACAGTTACATCCCTTTTACAACTCTGCCCACTACAGTACTACAGGCCTCTAAGAATGATATGACAACAATGGCGGACGGGGCCGCCATACCCCGAATGTAAGCACTTACAACGACAGGACTATACCATGATAAGCCTCCGAGAAACGGAGCTTCCCAAACGCTGAATCGTGACCCTAAGGCGAGGATCAACACCGTGTACTCTACCCGCGCATGAACGCAGCCCCGAAAGAGGTCGACAACAGTACCAAGTATGTGAAATCAAAATATCAGAATGAAATCATAGTAGTCTATATAAAGCGAGACATGTATGATAATCACACGACTGCCCGGCCCGTGGATCGCGCCTTACCGGCACCCAAGTAGCCATACATCGAGTAACCAGGAAATATAAAACAAGACAGAAACAGTTTATAAAATAAGACACGCTTATGTAAGATAACGTCGCTTTTCGCATATATAAATAATCATGGTTCAAAGAAGCTACATCCCAAATCGCATAAATACTACAGCACTCTAAGGAAATATACAACTATGGCGACAGGCCCCGCCATACCTCGATCGCACAAAACTATCTACAACAGGAGATCATACCCAAAAGTAAAGCCTCCGAGAAGATGGAGCTCCCGACACCAACGCAAAAGATCCTAAGGATGCGGATCTAGCACTGCCTTTACTGCGCAGATAACGCAGCCCCGGCGAGGTCGCATAACAGTACCAAGTATGTGAAACTATAAAGCATCAAATGAAATCAAAGTATTGAAAACCTTTTCACAAATACAATCAGTTCAATTGCACATAGTGCCACATCACAAACAACAACAAGAATAGGAAAAGCAGAATGTGTCTATTCTAGGCCGCGAATGATCAAGCAATGCCAATCGCCCATAGTATCATTCTCGCGTGCCTAGTCCCGACTTCCGCAGCCCGCATAGGTCACACATGCACCCGCATGAGGTATTCTCGCGATCGGGGCAGCTAACCCCAGATCCGCCTAGGCTCCCGCACTCGCATAGCCTCAAAAGACCGCGTAGTCTCAGCAGACCGCATAGAAATCCCCGCGTCGGGCTAAACACCCGAATGATCAATCCCGAGCATACCGCTGCTCGCATAGTCTCACAGACCGCATAGGCCGTATAGACCAAGATCGCGGGCAAGCCCTGTGATAACAATCGAGGGTAGGTGATACAATAACAAGACAACGGACTTACCGGTTAGCAACGTAAGCACAGCAAGAATGACCCCCTTACACAGCATTTCAAGACACTAACCCAGGTAGCATCATAATATGTCTACTTATCACACAAATCTTACTACACTTAACAGAAATCAATACAAGGCTTTTATAAACAAACAAGTAAACAGTTCCTTTTTATCTTTCTTAAGTGGTTAGACCTAACTTCCCATAAAGCTAGTATAACTCTTAAGCTTTTGTTTTAAAAACCAAATATTTATCTTCTGTTAAAATGATTCAGTATTCTTTTGAAATGCTTTCAGTTCTTTGTTATTCAGGCTTAAGCCGTGAGGCATTGCCGTAAGTATTATTCAGGCTTAAGCCGTGAGGCATTGCCATAAGTATTATTCAGGCTTAAGCCGTGAGGCATTGCCATAAGTATTATTCAGGCTTAAGCCGTGAGGCATTGCCATAAGTATTATTCAGGCTTAAGTCAAAGACATTGCCGTAGTTATTATTCGATTAACACATGTACGCTCACCGCACTATATATTGTAAAATATCATGCTTTAGGAAGAATCACATACCTTCTCAGCGAAAACCACCTGCCAAGTTGAATATGTCGCGCGCAGAGAGTCAGCCTATAATAGTCACAGACATCTATCAAAGACTACTCTGAAGGTCATTCTAAACAGAGGGTTCACAATTCTATGGAAAGTCGGGCAGCACTTCCCTACCCGGTGAGCTATATAAGTTCATCATGAAACAAATTCTATGTAAGTACAGTTTGATTATTCATCTTTTAAACCCTTCTACTGTGATAACAGTTCAATTCTATTCTGTGATATTCTTCTAAGTATTTATACTTATTCTTATACTACTACAGAAGTATTCTCTAATTCAAAAGAGGTTAGGATTAGTTACCTCGGTAAGCCCAATAATATCCTAGATAAAGTCGCGCTGAGCAAGGTTTAGCTCCTAAGTTGTACGCTCCCAGAGCTCCAAGAAACCTTAGAAGTTCTTCACAACTTCTACAAAGGACTAAGGGATTTGGGCTAGGTATTTTGGGCATTATAACAATACTAGAAGATAACTTTTCTACCAATGGAGGGTAGATTTCGGCTAGGCTAGGGGGGGTAGGCCCTCGGCCAAACTCACTCAAGGGGGGGGAGAGGTGTTGGACGAAAGGCTAAGGGAGAGGAGAGGATTTTTTCAAGACTTGGAAGATAACTTTGTGGATGAAGAACTCTTCATCTCTAAGGGGGTATGTATAGCTCAAGCCTTGGCCAACCAATGGCCAAGATGAAGACAAGTGCAAGGCAAGTGTAGGGTGAGGATTAACTATACACAAATATCCTACCAACTCCTTGACTTGTGCACAAGGCACAAAAAACGTGCCATGGCTCTCCAATTCGTCCAAATGGACGATTCGTTCACCAATGGGAGGGTGCCAAGTGTCGCCTCCCGCTGGTCCAAAATGTTTCGCCTCTCGGAAAAATCCGCAAAAATTAGTAATGGCATAGCTGGAATTTTCCTACGAAAGTCGTGGAAACGCTTTCGTCGGAAAACGATTCTTTTAGCGAGTTGTGTACAAAAACGCCCAAGGCTAACTTTAAGGCCAACTTTTGTACGTATTCCCTTACGCATATACTGGAAATACGGTATAACAATAACCAAATGCAGCTCACAATAAATAAGCGAATATGTCAAGTCGTGACTCACGCCAAAGTCATCACTTAAATACAACTATGGGTCTCACGCCCACAACATCAATCATGCCCGTGGAATACCTTCCTCACTGTCGACAGTCTATGAGATGACAGCCCCAAGGAACACACATGAACACCGTGTCCCACCGTGTCATAATAAAACCGTCACGGTAAGTACGAAGGCATAGCCGACTACTAAAACCCACAGTACCAACAGGGTCATAAACTGTATCATGAGATCTGTCTAGACCGCCACATGATCGAAGCTGGCCACTCGCCCGCATTATCTAATGTGCGCGTCTAGTCCTGGAACTTCCGCAGCTCCGCATAGGCCACTCCAATGGCCCGCATGAGGTATTCCTCGCATCGAGGGTAGCTACTCCCCGGCAACGTCCTGGACTCGTAGTCCGCATGGCCACATAGACCGCATGACCATAAAGGCCGCACACTAACCTGGAACTCCCGTAGCTCCGCATAGGCCACACAGACCCGCATGAGGTATTCTCGAATCATAGGTCACATGCACTACCGAAGTCTACCCCGCAGACGGAGGCGCTTTAACCCCTAATCATGTCAAGAGGTGAGTGATATAATACTAACATAAAAGCTTATCGTTAAACAACATAAGCACAACAAGGGAAACCCCTTTACACAAACATCACAAGATACTAACACACGTAGCATCCTAACATGTTTACTTATCAAATCAACAAGAAAGTATTACAAGGCTATCACAAACCAATACAATCAAGTTATTCACACAAGGTACTTTCTACTTTATGTTAACAAGTTCGGGTTTTTATCCCCAAAGTACTTCATACATTAACCCTTTAAAAGATCTGCTTTTCACAAAAGTCACACAATACCCGTAGTATAAAAATAGAGGGACTATCTTTTTAAGTAAACCAAAACACTTCTCTTTGTAAAATCAAGTAACAATATTCTTTCCAAATGTTCAAGTTTGCCTAATTTCAAATACTCAAGTTTCTCATTTTTGAAAGGTTTCGTAGTCCATAGTTTTAATCCTTTAAAACAATTTGAGAAACATATGTCTTATGTGTGAGTAGGTTATTCTTGTTCATAACAATCTTATTAAAGCAGCCATGATCTAGGAAATGTAATATCATTTTGTCTCATCTTAGCTTCTATGCAGATGGAGGTTTCTACTGGTTTTAATAATACTTTATTAGTCAATACATTTCCTTTATTAGCGCCACGTGGTTTGTTCGACACTTATTCGATTTCAAATCAAGAAACATCATTCCTTTTGAAAACCAAAATACTCATTACTCACGAATGAGGTTTCACACCTTTTAACAAAATTCACATTAATATAATTAAGTCAAGTCTCTTATCTTTTAAGATCAAGTCTCTTAACTTCTAAAATCAGTAAACCATTCTTTTTACTTCTCTTAAGTCGTTATACCTAACTTCCCATAAAGCTAGTATAACTCTTAAGCTTTTAAAACCAAGCATTACTCTTCTTTCAAAAAGGTTTCTTAACTCTTTTGAATTACTTCAAGATTCTTATTATTCAGGCTTAAGTCAAAAGACATTGCCGTAAAACTACGTTCAGTTACATACGTACGTCTACCGTACTATATATATATCCTTTTAAAATATCATGCTCAAGAGGATAGGAAGAATCACATACCTCGCGACGATTGTCGACTATTAGCAAAACGCTCCATGGCTATAACCCGGCTAGCCTTGTCCACCATTCAAGTAGTACATGCTACTCGCAGAACATTTAACCTATAAAGGTTATACAAGTCTATCAATGCCTAGACTACTCTGTAGATTTCTTCTGATGTGATTTCAGTTCAAGTCTTTTCTGTAATATCCTTCTATTACAGTTCAAATCTCTTCTATGAATCTTATATTCATTTCTATACAACTATAGTATGTAATTTCCAATTACAATAGAAGGATAGGATTATTTACCTCGGTAAGCCCAAAATTATCCAAGTTTAATGTCGATCCTGAGCAACGTTTAGCTCCTACTCCGGGTGCTCCAACCCGCTCCAAACAACCCTTAGAAGTTCTACGCAACTTCTACTTAACACTTTAACCGACTATGAAGATTTTCCTAAGGGTTTCATTTAGTGACTGAAGGGAAGTATAATAGTATTTCTGGGCTTTTAGTATAAGTGTAACCTTGGAATACTACAAGGTATTTGGGCCAAGGTATTTTGGAATAGTAACAATACTTGGAGAGTATTTTCTACCAAGAGGGGGGGTATTTATACGAGACAACTCAAGAGAGGGGGGGGTACTCTCGGCCAAGGCCACTAGGAGGGGGAGGGGGAAGGCTTGGACGAACCATTGAGAGGGAGGGAGAAGGTTTTCAAGACTTAGGGATTTTTGTGGATGAAGAAGTCTTCACAAAGGGGGGGGGGGTATTTATAGGGAAATCAAAGGCCAAGATTAAGCCAAGTGGTGGGCAAGTGTAGGGTGAGGATTTGGACAAGTGTGTGTGGGTCCCACTTGCTCATCTTCCACACAAAATATCTACAAAATATCCTACCAACCCTTGACTTGCAATCGTCCAACTTGCCGCCCCACATCCACCAACTTGAGGGTGACAAGTGTCGCCCTCTCGTTGGTCTAAAATATTTCGTCTCTCGGAAAAATCCGCAAAAATTATAAATGACATAGCCGGAATTTTCCCTTCGCAAGTTTTGTAAAACGTTTCGTCGAAAAACGATTCCTTTAGTTAGTTGTGAACAAAATTTTCGGCCCTTGCCTACTTTAAGGCTTAAACTTTTATACGTACGTCCTTACGTACATACTCTGGAAATACGGGGTATAACAGACTTAAGAGAGATAAAAAGAATGGTTTATTGATTTTAGAAGTTAAGAGACTTGATCTTAAAAGATAAGAGACTTGACTTAATTGAATTAATATGAATTTTGTTAAAAAGTGTGAACCTCATTCGTGAGTAATGAGTACTTGGTTTTTAAAAGGAATAATGTTTTACTGATTTCGGAAATCAGAATAAGTATCGAACAAACCACAGCAGCGCTAATAAAGGGAAATGTATTGACTAATAAAGTATTATGAAAACCAGTAGAAACCTCCATCTGCATAGAAGCTAAAATGAGACAAAATGATATTACATTTCCTAGATCATGGCTGCTTTAATAAGATTGTTATAAGCAAGAATAACCTACTCACACATAAGGCATATGTTTCTCAAATTGTTTTAAAGGAGAATTATATTATTAAGTGATTAAAACTATGAACTACGAAACCTTTCGAAAATGAGAAACTTGAGCATCTGAAATAAGGCAAACTTGAACGTTTGGAAAATAATGTTGTTACTTTTTTTTTATTAGGTAAATGCAAATATTATAATAGAACAAACGAAAATAACAGGGAGCTACAATCAGTCGTTGAGGGTTCTCAATCCTCAACGTAAGCATAAACACAAAATTAAAGAGTGGGTGATGGGGCGTTCACACAAAGGTGACGTTACAGGAGGGAATTAAATCATATTGTGGCTTCCGAGTATCATTTGCACGCTCAGTAGGTGCAATAGATGCATTCATGGGGGAAATCAAGACTAGTGCATCATTGGGAATGGTTGCCATAAATGGCTCATGTCCCTCTGCATTAAATGCTTCAATGGTCGAGACAAGATCAGCATTCTTAGGCTTATTGGAATAGAACGACCTTTCGAATTCCACATTAGTTGATCTTCCAAGACTCATTTGAATAGTAGACCCCTCGGTTCCCGTAGCCATCAAGCTTCCATACCTCTTTGGATGAGCTACCCCTTTGGTTTCCGCAACCTTTGAATTCAATAGAAGAGTTGACTCTTCGGTTCCCACCCTTATCAAGTTTCGATGTCCCAATGAATGAGATGTTTCCTTGGTTCTCTCAGCAATTAAATTCCCCAAGTTACCAAGTCTCATTTGAAGAGTAGACCTTCCAACTCCCGCACGATTTGAAATCCCAAGAGCCATGGGAAATGAACCAACTTCGGACCCTACAAACATGAACCGAAAACCATTGGGCTACAGCCATGACTCGTGACCACCATCATGATCAAACAGCAACCCATGACCACCCTTCTGACCCTCCTTTGACTCGGAACTACCCTCAAGATCCGCCATCAACCGGTGCCCACCCATGCGACTCGTCATCCCCTCGAGAAGGGGTGACGTTTCGGAAACCGCACCACCTTCATTCCCAATGTCCTCAACTTCGAAAGTAGCACCTAATGAATGAGGATTAGGAGCAGCATCAGTTGTAGCACATAATGAATGAGGCGTGCCATTGACATCCGCAACAATAGAATGCATCAAATTACTAGACCTCTTTTGGCTAAAAACCCCTCGGCTTCCACAACCTTAGCAATTCCAAGGCTAATTGGAAAAGCAAAGTTCTCGGAGTCAACCACTAAAGGCTGATGGCCCATGGACTTTCCCTAAGACCCATGCCCACCCACCTGACCCGCAGTCAACCCGTGGCTAACCTCGAGTCCCGTTGACCCCTTGGCATCCAAAGTGGCCGCCGAAAAAAACTCTTTGCACTCAGAAGCCAAGGATCGGAGGCCCAAGGATGCAAGCCTCAAACCCTGAACATCAACACCACCCTCCTGCACCCCGGGTCCACCCTCCATACCCACTTTCGACCCGGGATCACTATCAAGATCCACAATCACCTCAGAGCCAGGAGTGCCTACCGGAATCGCAGCAGCCTTTACGACTTCTAAGGAGCCTGCCGGAAAAGCTCTCATGGACTCAAAGACAATTGAACGGTGAACCATGGGTTTCAACCACAACCCCTTATCACCATCACGACCCTCCTGCAATCCGTGACCACCCACCTTTCCCGCATTTGACCTGGGAAATCCGTCAAGATCCGTAAACCTTCCATTGTGATGTTTTTCAACCGGAACACTAGCTGAGGTTGCCACCGGAAGGTTGGGAGAAACCAAGAGCTGCTTCTTCAACCCAAGACCACCATCATGACCCTCTTGCACACCAAGATCACCCTCCTGGCCTGCTAATAACCCAGCAACACCCGCCTGTCCCAAATATTCCGCAATATTCAGAGATGCAAACTGGCCATCGCCGGAAGCTGCCCCCCTCGGAAATGCAAACTTCAAATTCATATCTTGTAACTTGTAATCTTGAACAATCAAAATAATCTCTTTCATTCTTTTGGCTGAAATCTTTGTATTCTTTCTCATGGCTATAAGGAAGATACCTTACTCTATAACAAATCAATTAGAGTGAGCGTGAAATGAACACTCAAACTTCAACGTAGGATGGATTAGATCAAAGAACAATCCGTGTAGTATATCAGTTGATGAAAATCATAGAAGAAGGAAGACGTAGAAGAGCAACTAGGAAAAAATGTTGAGAGCATTTTTGCCTAGTGAGAGAAACATCTCTCTAACTCCTTAATAATGTTGTTACTTGATTTTACAAAGGGAAGTGTTTTGGTTTACTTAAAAAGATAGTCACTCTATTTTTATACTACAGGTATTGTGTGACTTTTGTGAAAGAAACGGATCTTTTAAAGAGTTAATGTATGAAGTACTTTGAGGATAAAAACCCGAACTTGTTAACATAAAGTAGAAAGTACCTTGTGTGAATAACTTGATTGTGTTGGTTTGTGATAGCCTTGTAATACTTTCTTGTTGATTTGATAAGTAAACATGTTAGGATGCTACGTGTGTTAGTGTCTTGTAATGTTGTGTAAGGGGGTTTCCCTTGATTGTGCTTATGTTGTTTAACGATAAGATGTTATGTTAGTATTATATCACTCACCTTGACTTGATCCCGGGTTAAGCCGCCTCCGACGCGGGTAGACTCGAGCGATTGTGACTATGATTCGAGAATACCTCACGCGGGTCCAGGGACCTATGCGAGCTACGAGAGTTCCGTGTTAGCGGCCTATATGGTCATGCGGTCTATGCGCTACGCGATCGCGAGTCCGTGACGCCGCCGGAGTAGCTACCTCGATGTGGAATGCCTCACGCGGGCCATCGAGTGGCCTATGCGCGAGTCGCGGATGTTCCAGACTAGACGAGCACATTAGATCATCGCGCGAGTGGCCGCTTCGATCATGTGGCGGTCTAGACAGATCTCATGATACGCTTTATGACCTTGTTGGTACTGTGGGTTTTAGTAGTCGGCTATGCCTTCGCACTTACCCAGACGGTTTTATTATGACACAGTGGACCCGTGTTCATGTATTCCTTGGTGCTTTTATATCATAGATCGCCAGCTGGAGGAAGGTCTTCCACGGGCAGGATTGATGTTGTGAGCGTGAGACCCATAGTTATATTTTGAGTGATGACTTGAGGGCGGGAGTCCCGGACTTGACATGATCGCTATTTATCAGGAATCGTAGTTTGGTTATCATACATGTCTCCCGCTTTATATAGACTACTATGATTTCATTTACGTGATTTTCGGGCCACATACTTGGTACTGTTATCGACTCTTCGGGCCGCGTTCATGCCGCAGGTAGGTACACCGCTTGTTGATCCTCGCCATGTGGTCACAGCTCGTTTGGGAAGCTCCGCTTCTCGAGGCTTATCAGCCGTATAGTCCCCTGGCCGTTGTAGGTACTTACATTCAGGGTATGGCGGGCCCCGTCCCGCCATTGTTGTCATATCATTCTTAGGTCCGTAGTAATCGCTGTGGGCAGAGTTTGTAAAAGGGATGTAACTGTTCGGTTTTAAGTTTTTATATATATATATATGCCGAAAGGCAACTTTTCTCAGATAACTGTTTCACACTTCATGTTATTTCATGTCTTGTTTTATATTCCGATGATTACTCTGATGTATGTCTACTTGGGTGCCCGGTAGGCACGACCACGCCGGGTTCGGGTCGTGACAAAAGTGGTATCAAAGTAGTTAATCCTCGGAAAGTGTCTACAGACCGTATCTAGTAGAGTCTTGATTATCGGTGTGTTGTGCACCACACCAATAATCAGGAGGCTATAGGATATTTAGGAACACTCTGAGATCGTGCCTTAGAGCTGTGTTATAAGTTGTACCCCTCTAACGTATATCTTTCCCTTACAGTTATGCCTCCGCGTAAGGCAACCCGGGCCCAGAAGGGCAAGGCAGCCGAGGGAGCTGCGAATAGAGCACGGAGGGTTACTAAGGTACAGGCCCAATCATCACCTGGGGTGGTGCTTCATTCGGGGAGTTCTGCGACGTCGCCATTTCAGCAGAGTTCAGCACACAAGAATAGCTCATCTGCGCCATGATATATGACCCTTCGCCCACGATCGAACAGAGAATATGGATTACAAAGGAATGGACTCACATTAGCTAGGATTTTAGCAACCAGAGAATATAGAGTGCACCGATATATCACGGGTCTAGACAATTATCTAGTAAAGGGTTGTACAAGAGTAGCTCTTCAGTCAGGCATGGATATTGCCCGCGTACAGGCTTATGCGCAACACACAGAGGAACGTAGAGATCGACGGATTAACCAAGATCAGCAGAAGAGGGCCAGATCGGCAGGGTCCTTTGGTAACTTTCGAGGCGGACCTTCTCCGCAGCAGACTGGTTACGCGCCTCCGCCAGAGCAGAGTGGTCCTCCACAGGGTTCAGGACGTTCGGAGTATGCCAGAGTTGGTCAGATGTTATACCCCGTATTTCCAGAGTATGTACGTAAGGGCGTACGTACAAAAGTTAAGCCTTAAAGATTAGGCATAGGACGAATTTGGGCACAACTCACTAAAAGAATCGTTTTCCGACGAAACGTTTTACAAAACTTGCGAAGGGAAAATTACGGCTATGTCATTTCTAATTTTTGCGGATTTTTCCGAGAGATGAAATGTTTTGGACCAACGAGAGGGTGACACTTGTCACCCTCAAGTGGACGGCAACATGGGCTAAGTTGGACGATTTTGTGGCTTTGCACAAGTCAAGGTTAGGTAGGATATTTTTGTGTAGTAGATGGATAAGGACACTTGGGTGCATCCACACCCTCCACTTGCCCTCCACTTGCCTTCATCCTAGCCCTTGAAAGCCCTATAAATACCCCCCTAAGTTGAAGAAGTTCTTCATCCACAAATATTTTCCAAGTCTTGAAAAACTTCCCCCTCCCCTTAGCAAGCTTTCGTCCAAAGCTCTTCTCTTCCCCCCCTCTTGAAGTGCCCTAGCCAAACACCATCCCCTCTAAAGAAAGCCCTACCAAACACTACCCCCTTGGTAGAAAATACTCTCCAAGTATTGTTATTATCCTCAAATACCCTAGCCGTATATCTTTTAGTATTTCCAAAGTTACCTCTATATGTAGAATCCGGAAATACTACCTTGTATCCCTATAGTCACTAAACGAAACCCTAAGAGAAACTTCATAGTTGGTTGAAGTAGAAAGTAGAAGTTGTGTAGAAACTTCTAAGGGTTTCTTGAGCGGGATTGAGCGTGCAGACAGAGCTAAACCTTGCTCAGGACCGACTTATATCTTGGATAATATTGGGCTTATCGAGGTAAATAATCTTATCCTTCTATTGTAATTAGAGAATACATACTGTAGAAGTATAGAAATGAGTATAAAATACATAGAAGGATATTAAAAGAAGAGTAATGAACTGTAATTACTTAGAAGGGTATTACAGAAAAGAATTGAACCAGAATCACATCGTAAGATTTAAGAAGATTGAATTGTACTTACATAGATCAGTATTTACGTGAGACTTGTATAGCTTACCGGTAGGAAGTGCTGCCCGATTTTCCGTAGAATAAGAGAACCCTCTGTTTAGAATATCCTACAGAATAGTCTAGACGTTGATAGACGTATTTGACTATTATAGGTTGATACTCTGCGCGCGACATATTCGACTTGGCAGGTGGATTTCGCCGAGAAGGTATGTGATTCTTCCTACACTCTTGAGCATGATATTTTAAAGTATATATATATTACTAGACGACGCGTGTGTTAATCGAACGTAGCTTTACGGCAATGTCTTTTGACTTAAGCCTTAATAATAAAGATATTAAAGTCTTTAAAAAGAATTATAAATAATTTTTGAAAGAAGAAGAATATTTGTTTTTAAAAAAAAAAAAAAAGAAGCTTAAGAGTTATACTAGCTTTATGGGAACTTAAGAATAACGACTTAAGAAAGATAAAAGGAACAGTTTACTTATGTGTTTATAAAAGACTTATATTGATTTCGGGAAAGTATAATAAGATGGTTTAATAAGTAGACATGATATGATGCTATGTGTGTTAGTGTCTTGTAACGTTTGTATAAGAGTATTCTTGTTGTGCTTATGTTGTTTAACGATAAGTCGTTATGTTAGTATTATATCACTCACCTCTTGACATGATACCGGGTTAAGTCGCCTCCGACGCGGGGTAGACTCAGTGATGCAGGACCATGATTCGAGAATACTCTACGCAGTCCAGGACCTATGCGAGCTACGAGTTCCGTGTTAGTGCGCGCCTTTATGGTCACGCGGTCTATGTGGCCATGCGGACTACGAGTCCAGGCGATGCTACCCTCGATGCGAGGAATACCTCACGCGCCTAGGTGGCCTACGCGACTACGGAGTCGAGGATTAGGCATGCATAATGATACTATGGGCGATTGGCCCGCCCGATCATTCGCAGACTAGAAAAGACCTGTTACAGTTTACCTATTGTTGCTCTTGTTTATGATGTGGCACTATGTGCGGTTACTTTGGTTGTTTCGTGCATATTTGTAAAAATTGGTTTTAAAATGATATGATTTCATTTAAGTACTTTACAGTTTCGCATACTTAGTACCTGTTAGATCGACCTCCTTCTGGGGTTGCGTTCATGCGCCACAGGTGGAAAGCAGGTGCTAGATCCACATCCTTAGGATCTTTTGCTTTGGTGTCAGGAGCTCCATCTTCTCCGGAGGCTCGACTTTTGGGTATGATCTCCCTGTTGTGTAGATAGTTTTGTACATTCAGGGTATGGCGGAGCCCTGTCCTCCATAGTTGTTTACTTCCTGAGGTCTGAGTCCTATTGTGCACTGGGATGTAAACCGCGATTCTTATATATATATGCCGAAAGGCACCATTTTCTCGTATAAAATGTGTCTCATTTACAATTGTTTCATGTCTTGTGTTTTTATATTCACGATTACTCGATGTATGACTACTGGGTGCGGGTAAGGCACTACCACGCCCCTGAACGGGTCGTGACAAAAGTGGTATCGAGCGATTAATCCTCTGGAAAGTGTCTACGCATCGTATCTAGTAGTCTTGATTATCGGTGTGTTGTGCACCACACCAATAATCGTGAGGCTATAGGATATTTAGGATTGGTTTCCATTCTTCTCACTCGAGATCGTGCCTTAGAGCCGTGTTATAAGTTGGACCTCTAACGTATTCCTTTCAGTACGCTTATGCCTCCACGTAAGGCAACCCGCTCGTGGCGGCAAGGCAACCGAGGAGCTGCTAGTGGGACACCGAGAGTCACGAGGCTCGTGCCCGGGCCTATACCCGAGACGGCGAGTTCCACGACGCCGCCGCCCCCAGTGGTTTAGTGGCTACAAGAATGGCCGATGAGACCACAAGACTACACTCCACCCCACACCGGAGCATGAGACGGGTTACACAGAGATGGCCCGCCATCGCCGTGATCGTGGGCTGCATACGGAGATAGGTCGGATGCGCAGCTCACCCGCAGCACCGTGGTTCACCCGAGATCGCATAGCCATGGCGCTATGGGATTTTCTCGAGTTGTAGCCCGCCAGAGTTCTACGGTCGAGGCTCGAGGATGATCCGCAGGAGTTCATCCGCCGCTGCAGAGATCATGCGAGTGATCAAGGCTTCGTAGACCGAGTCCGTGGTCTTCACCATAGCCGCGTGATACCGCAATGATTGGTTTGATTTGTGGAGTTATCTCTGGAGAGCACGCGCCCCCGCCTACTGGGACGAGTTCTCGGAGGCCTTTCTCACTCACTTCTTGCCTCCACGCATGGCGAGGGCACGGCCGACAGATTTTTGTCTTGAGACAGAGGACGCACGCCAGGAGTACAACGTTGAGTTTGATTCGTTGGCTCGATATGTCCCTCGCTGTAGCAGATATGGAGGATGGTGCATCGCTACGCCACCGCTAGATGATTATATGGCCGAGTCTTGTGCGGGTGTGGCTCTTCAGCCAGGCATGGACATTACCCGCATGCAGGCTCACGCACTGGGATGCGAGGAGCGTAGAGGCCGACGGGTTGACAGACAACAACAGAAGAAGACCAGGACGGTAGGGTCTTTTGGTAGCTATCGGGGTGGACGGCCTCAGCAGCAGTCTAGATTTGAACCACAGCCAGCTCAGAGCACTCCTGCACCTTCCTCGACACCGGAGATATTCGAGGGCGCACTGGCCCCGTGACTTCGAGACGCCCAGAGCAAAGAGGTGATCGACCGACGGACCACCCTCAGTGGCCGATGCGTAGATCCCACTTCGGAATTGTGGTAATCGCTACGGAGTTTGTTACGCCAGGCCGCAGGTCACTTTATGAGGAATCGTCCACTGGGCGGCGGCTGATGGTGGGTCACCTACGTGTTCTTTTCGGGTCTTCTTCGCCTCCTACGCTACTCGCCCCGAGGGCAAGGTACACATGGGCCAGCAGCTCGCGGCAGAGGTCGTGGCGCGGGTCCCAGCCTAGCGTCCTCGAACCGCATTTATGCCTTGTCCAAACGGGCAGATCGTGAGGCCTCACCGATGTCTTCACAGTACCTTATCGGGCTCGGATTTGATGTGTATGCCTTGATAGATCCGGTTCTACTGGCCGTATATATCTCCCCTTATTGCTAGTAGGATAGGGATAGAGCTCGAGTCCATAGACCTTTCGAGGTAGCTACGCCAGCCGGGTGATTCTGTGGTAGCTCGGCGGGTATATGTGGCTTGTCCATGACCATTTACACGTCGGACTTGGCCGACTTGATAGAGTTGGATATGACCGATTTCGACGTGATCATGGGTATGGATTGGCTAGCTTCTGCTACGCCAATGTAGACTGCAGGAGAGAGTAGTGCGGTTCCATTTTCCGGCGAGCCGGTTGTTGAGTGGGAGGAACATCAGACGCCGGAGGGTAGGTTTATTTCCTACCTCAAGGCTAGGAAGATGGTGCGAAGGGGTATATCTACCATCTCATTCGGGTGTTTGATAATGAGGTCGCGGTGCAGATTTTCACTGGCCCAATGAGTCGAGAGTTCCGGATGTGTTTCCGGATGACCTCCTGTATCCTCCCGAGAGGAGATAGAGTTTTGTATCGATGTCTTTGCGGACACTCGCCTATTTCCATTCCGCCATACGTAATGGCACCGCCGAGTTGAGAGTCAAGGATCGGCTTAGAGATTTCTTTGGAGAAGGGCTTCATCGACCTAGTGTTTCTCCCCGGGAGCGCAGATTGTTCGTGAAAAAGAAGGACGGGACGCTGCGCATATGTGTTGATTACAGGCAGCTGAACAAGGTGACCATTAAGAACAGATACCCCCTTCCCAGGATTGATGATTTGTTCGACCAAATGCAGGGTGCGAGATGTTTCTCCAAGATTGATCTGCGATCGGGCTATCATCAGGTACGAGTCAGAGAGGCGGATGTCCCTAGGATCGCATTCCGACCGTGCACGCATTATGAGTTCAGGGTCATGTCTTTCGGGTTGACCAATGCTCCAGCGGTATTCATGGATTTGATGAACCGAGTGTTCAAGCCATTTTTGGACACGTTTGTGATAGTGTTCATTGATGATATCTTGGTTTATTCTCGCTCAGAGCAGGAGCATGCGCAATATTTGAGGACTGTGCTGAGAGTTCTCCAGGACCAACAGTTATACGCCAAGTTTTCCAAATGTGAGTTTTGGTTGGCTTCGGTGGCTTTTCTTGGGCATATTGTCGGGGCTGATGGTATTCGGTGGATACGCCAAGATCGAGGCACAGACTTGGCCTGCACCTACTACTCCGGCAGGTGCGCAGCCTTTAGGCCTCGCAGTTATTATCGGTTCAGAGAAGTTTGCTTCTATCTCGCACCATTGACTAGCCGACTCGGCGCTAAGTTTCATGGACTGATGCTTGGAGCGGTGGTTTCCAGCTTCAAAGAGAGATCGACGATCGCCTCGCTTCTTACTTCCGCAGGTCCAGACGGTTATGTTGTGTATTATGATCGCGCCGACGTCGGGCTCGGATGTGTGTTGATGCACTGGTAAGGTTATAGCGCACGATCCCGACAACAAGAAGTATGAGAGGAACTACCCCACCCATGATTGGAGTTGGCGCGGTGATTCACGCCAAGATCCTGGAGGCACTATTTGTATGGAGTTCATGTGGATATTTATACAGACCACAAGAGCCTCCAGATATCTTCACCGGAGGAGTCGAACTTACGGCAGACGGTGGTTAGAGTTGCTTAAGGATTATGATGTCGATATCCCGTACCACCCGGAAGGCCAATGTTAGGCGTATGCCCTTAGTCGTAGGTCGATGGGTAGCCTATCGATGTGCACCGAGAGGAGGGGCATGGTTCGCGATTTGCATCGATTAGCGAGCCTGGTGTCCGCTTGATTGATTCCGATAATGGGGTTCGAGTTCGAGAAGTTGCCGAGTCTTCCATCGCCGGCGAGGTGAAGAGGCAACATTTGAGGATCCGGTTTGACGCCAGACCGCGTGATACGCTCTTCGTGAGGGGAAGGGTCCTTTTGAGGTAGCACCTGATGGGGTGCTAAGGTTTGAGGGCAGGTTGTGTGTTCCAGATGTTTCAGGACTTCGGCAGCAGGTTCTAGGGGAAGCACACAGCGCGCGTTACTCTATCCATCCGGGGTCGACCAAGATGTACCACGACCTTAGATCTATGTTGTTATACCCCGTATTTCCAGAGTATGTACGTGTGGGCGTACGTAGAAAAGTTTGAGCCTTAAAGTTAGGCAAGATTCGAAATTTGTACACAACCCCCGTAAAGAATCGTTTTTCGACGAAACGTTTTACATAACTTGCGAAGGGAAAATTCCGGCTATGTCATTTTTAATTTTTGCGGATTTTTCCGAGAGACGAAATATTTTTGGACCAACGAGAGGGTGACACTTGTCACCCTCAAGTGGGCGTTCTAGTGGCCGAGAATGGGGAGGGTTCTTGGCATGTTTTGTGGCCTAATCCAAGGGTCAATGTTTGTGAGGGATTTGTGGAGTAGGGTTAGGTGCACTTGGCTTGATCTTGACCTCCACTTGCCCCCACTTGGCTCGATTCGCCCTTGGTTGTCCTATAAATACCCCTCCCTTGTTGAAGACTTCTTCATCCACAAATGAGTTCTAAGTCTTAAAATCCTCCCCTCTTCGATGCTCTCGCCCCGAGCACCCTCCCCTTTGTGAGGCCCCTTGGCCGAGAGTATACCTCCCCCCTCTTGATTATTGTTCTCGTATAATACCCCCCTTTTTGGTAGAGAAATACTCTCCAAGTATTGTTACTATACCAAGATACCTTAGCCTTATACCTTGTAGTATTCCAAAAGTTACCTCTATACGTAGAGCCCGGAAATACTACCTTTCGTCCTTTTAGTCTCAAACCAAAACCCTAAGGAAAAATCTTCATAGCGAGTTGAAGTATTAAGTAGAAGTTGCGTAGAACTTCTAAGGGTTGTTTGGAGCGGGTTGGAGCGCCCAGAGTTGGAGCTAAACGATTGCTCAGGATCGACATTTAAACTTGGATAATTTTGGGCTTATCGAGGTAAATACGCTTGACCTTCTTTTGTAATTAGAGTACATACTGTTGAAGTATAAGAATTAAGTATAAGTTATATACCAGGAAGGTATATAAGAAGGGAACTGAATCAGATTTACATAGGACCGTATTTACTGAGACTTGTGTAGTTTGGCGGGTAGGGAAGTCTTGCGCCAATTTTCCGTAGAATTATTTTACAGATAGTCTAGTCGTTGATAGACTTGTGTGACCATTATAGGGTGAAGTACTGCGAGTAGCGTATTCTACTCGAAGAAGTGAAAAAGGCTAGTAGGATTACAGTACTTTGGAGCTATTTGCTGATAGTCGATAATCGTCGCGAGGTATGTGATTCTTCCTATACTCTTGAGCATGATATTTTAAAGGAATATATATATAGTACGGTAGACGTACGTGTGGCAATGTCTTTTGAATTAAGCCTGAATAATAAGAATCTGAAAGTATTTTACAAGAATATATATATAGTACGGTAGACGACGTGTTAATCGAATATAGTTTTACGGCAATGTCTTTTGACTTAAGCCTGAATAATAAGAATCTTGAAGTATTTCAAAAGAATTAAGAATCCTTTTTGAAAGAAGAATAATACTTGGTTTGAAAGCTTAAGAGTTATACTAGATTTATGGGAAGTTAGGTATAACGACTTAAGAGAGATAAAAAGAATGGTTTATTGCTTTTAAGAAGTTAAGAGACTTGATCTTAAAAGATAAGAGACTTGACTTAATTGAATTGATGTGAAAGTTGTTAAGAAGTGTGAAACCTCATTCGTGAGTAATGAGTACTTGGTTTTTAAAGAATAATGTTTTACTGATTTCGGAAATGAAAATAAGTAAGGAACTTGGTTTCTAAAAAGAGACTTGAGGAAATTAAAGAGTCTTTGGTTTAAAAGAAAGGCATTGTTTTGTCTTAAAAATTGGTTTAAAACATAAAGTGTTATAACAACTTTATGAGAAGTTAGTTATAACGACTTTATGAAAACAAAGGAATGGTTTTATCATTGGTTTTAAAGTGGTAACTTGACTTTAAAAGGAGAAGTGTTTTGGTCTAAAAAGAAGGCATGGTATTGCCTTAATTTGGTTTTAAAAGGAAAGTATGGAAGTTGTTTTGATTTACTTAAAAGATGTTAGTCACTCTATACTGCGGGTATCGGGTGACATTTGTAAAAGAAATGGATCCTTTAAAAAGAGTTTAACATACGTAGTGCTTTGGGGTTAAAACCTGGACTTTGGCATAAAATAAAAAATACCTTGAGTTGTGTGTAACTTTCCTATGTTTGTGTATGATAGCCTTGTTGTGCAAAGTGTTGTATTCTTATGTTACCGCGTCTCTCGAATGGAGGGTCGGTCGTGTTATTCTTGATCATTTTGGACATACTGACACGATGGGTGGCCCACGGGTATGCTTCCACTATGATAGACCATGGGCATACTGACTCGATGGATGGTCCACGTATCGCGCCATGATGAGGGTTCGCTTCCCGCTGATAGCGTTATTCCATGGACTAGCTCTCCATGAGGTTTTACCGATCGGCCTTGGTATCCGTGGTCGGCCAGATTGCCCCGCCTCGTGGATGATTCGCCTGGTACCGGTAGTTAGCCCTCGCACTTGCCCCGCTCAGTAGTGACGGTCTCGTGATACCTTGGTACCAGTAGTTAGCCCTCGTACTTGCCCGGCCAACACGTGACACGCCTTGGTATCCGTAGTCGGCTTCAGACTTGCCCCGCGTGTCGCCTTCGTGGTTTGGTTGTATAGTATTGCTAGTATAGACTTGGTGTTCATGTGTACTCCGTGGTGTTATTATATCATGCATCGCGGTGGCGAAGGTATTCCACGGGCATGATTGATGTTGCGGGCGTGAGACCCATAGTTATATTGAGTGATGACTCTGAGGGCGTGAGTCCCTGACTTACATGACTGCTTATTTATTATGAACTGTAGTTTGGTTATCATACATGTCTCCTGCTTTATATAGAATGCTATGATTTCATTTACAGTATTTTTAGTTTCATATACTTGGTACCTGTTGTACTGACCTCCTTCGGGGGGCTGCGTTCATGCCGCAGGTAGAGGTACAACGGTTGCTGATCCTCACTCTTAGGATCACAGTTCAACGTTGGGAAGCTCCGTTTCTCCGGAGGCTTATCTTTGGTATGTTACCCTGAGTTGTAGGTTCTTGTACATTCAGGGGTATGGCGGGGCCCTGTCCCGTCATGTTGTATAAAAACTCTTAGAGGTCTGTAGTACTGTTGTGGGCAGGGTTTGTAAAAAGGATTAAATTGTTCGGTTTGAAAGAATTGTATACATATATTTTATTGGAAGGTAACCGTTTGGTGGCCTGTTTTATGATCTTATCTCTTGTTTCATGTTTAAGTTTTATTTCCGCTGATTTTCTCTGATATTGTATCACTAGGGTGCTCGTAGGCACTACCACGCCCGGATCGGTCGTGACAAAAGTGGTATCGAGCGATTAATCCTCTGAAAGTGTCTGAGCACGTGTCTAGTAGTCTTGATTATCGGTGTGTTGTGCACCACATCTATAATCGTGAGGTCGCAGGACATTTAGGATTAGTTTCCTTCTTTTCATTCCGAGATCGTGCCTTAGAGTCAGACAAGTTGGACCCTCCGACGATCTCATTTTTACCGCTTATGCCTCCCGCTAGCGCAACCCGCCCAGTGGGCAAGGCGAGGGAGCTGCTAGTGAGATACAGAGGAGTACGAGGGCGCAGGCCCGGTCAGTACCTGAGATTGTGCTTCAGACGGCGAGTTTTGCGACGCCGCCAATTCAAGAGAGTTTAGAGTCGCAGCGGGCTACCGAGACCACAAGACTGAGCCTCCACCCCACACCGGAGCAGAGAGATGGGTTACGAAGAGACGGCGCCATCGCCGTGATCGTGGCGAACATGAGGATAGCCGGACGCAGCAGCCCAAAGAGCACCCGTGGTTCACCCGAGATCAGATAGTTTGAGGCTACGGGAATTTCTGAGTTGTAGCCCGCCAGAGTTCTACGGGTCGAGGCCTGAGGATAATCCGCAGGAGTTCATTCGACAGTTACAGAGGATCATGAGAGTGATCAAGGCTTCGGAGACCGAGTCAGTGGTCTTGGGTTCGTGACGGCCGCATGATATCGCAATGATCGTTTGATTCATGGGAGCTGTCCCGGGGAGAGCATGCACTTCCAGCCGTATGGAACGAGTTCTCAGAGGCATTTCTTGCACATTTCTTACCTCCACAGGCGAGGAGGGCTCGGGCCGACAAATTTTTGGTGTTGAGGAAGAGCGGGCGTACGGTTCGGGAGTTCAATGTGGAGTTCGACTCATTGGCTCGGTATGTCCCCGCGTTAGTAGCCAGTATGGAGGACAGAGTGCACCTCTACGTCACCGGGCTCGATGACTACTTGGCAGAGGCTTGTTCGGGTGTAGCTCTTCACCGCATGGACATTGCCCGCACGCAGCTTACGACTTGGATGTGAGGAGCGGAGAGGTCGACGGAATGACCAAGATCAGCAGAAGAGGGCCAGAACAGCAGGGTCCTTTGATAACTTTCAAGGCGGACCGCCTCAGCAGCAGACTAGTTATGTACCTCCGCCAGTACAGAGTGGTCCTCCACAGCCTTCGGGACCTTCGGGATATTCAGGAGCAGGTCAGGGCTCCCAGGTTTCAGATTTTCAGGGGGGTAGGAGTGCTCGCCGGATGAGGTCGCCCTTGTCTCAGTGTGGCCGTTGTGGAAAACTTCATAAGGGAGAGTGTCGTACTAACTTGGGAGATTGTTATTCTTGCGGCCAACAGGGCCATCTCGGCGAGACTGTCCGACTGTGGGTAGCACCTGGTAGGATAGCACATCACGAGATCGGGCCATGGTTCTTCACCTTCCATAGCTAGGCAGGATGTTCATACACCGGCAGGCCACGGCAGAGGTCGCGGTGGAAGTTCCCAGTTTTAGCGGTCCTTTGAACCGCCTATCTTTTCAGGTATATCCTTAACCCTCTAGAGTTTTGCATGTGTGATACGATGATTGTATGTTGAGTACTATGTACAGATAGTATTGCGTATATTGTGGTTTAGAGACTTGGTTAGTTGAAAGAATAAGTGTGGGGACAGGGAAGGTATGAACCTTAGAATTTTACACGTTGAGACCTTAGATGTAAGGCCGGCTTGAATAAAAGATTTTACGGTTAGTCTTTGTCGAAATACTTGGTTTGCGTATAATGTATTGAGGGATAATTCCGTGAGTTGTGTAAAAGGAAAGTGGTAGCTTTCCTGATGTGAATTAGTAATATTGTTCCGTATCGAGGAGCAAGAGTTGGCGCGACGGAGGGTCGGGTTGAGGGAGTATTGCGGGTCAACCCGTGGTCTTGGATTTAGCGGGTCGTTCTGGGTGGTCCCGCCAGATGGTAGGGTCACGAGGGTGCTAGGCCCAAGTTTAGATGACCATCATATGAGTTCGTGGATATGTTCGACCAGAAGCGGATCGTGAAGGCCGGGAATGGCCTTAAAGAAGATCGAGGCTAGTAAGATGACCAAGTTTGGAGGTAGTGGCTCCAAAAATTTTGGGAACTGAAGTAATGACTGAAGTATGATACGTATACTGGGAGAGTTCAAGTGATTACGACGAGTAAGGAAAGAAGTGAACGTGTGTTAGCAGAATAAAAGAGATAATTTTGTTGTGAAGTAAAGGTGCGAAAGGAATATCTTTTAGACCTTGGGTGGGAGCTTTTGTTATGCTTGAGGTGAATTCTCGTGGACTTGGATTAAATATTTGAGCGTGTGTTATTTTGTGGCCAGGTGTGGCATTGGCAACTGGTTTAAGTTATGAGGAACTGATCATTATCTGTTTTGAGAAGGAACATTCGGGACGAATGTTTCGCGAGGGAAAATGTTATACCCCGTATTTCCAGAGTATGTACGTGTGGGCGTACGTAGAAAAGTTTGAGCCTTAAAGTTAGGCAAGATTCGAAATTTGTACACAACCCCCGTAAAAAATCGTTTTTCGACGAAACGTTTTACATAACTTGCGAAGAGAAAATTCCGGCTATGTTATTTTTAATTTTTGCGGATTTTTCCGAGAGACGAAATATTTTTGGACCAACGAGAGGGTGACACTTGTCACCCTCAAGTGGGCGTTCTAGTGGCCGAGAATGGGGAGGGTTCTTGGCATGTTTTGTGGCCTAATCCAAGGGTCAATGTTTGTGAGGGATTTGTGGACTAGGGTTAGGGTGCACTTGGCTTGATCTTGACCCTCCACTTGCCCCCCACTTGGCTTGATCTTGGCCCTTGGTTGTCCTATAAATACCCCTCCCTTGTTGAAGACTTCTTCATCCACAAATGAGTTCTAAGTCTTAAAATCCTCCCCCCCTCTTCTTGATGCTCTCGTCCTTGAGCACCCCTCCCCCTTTGTGAGGCCCCTTGGCCGAGAGTATACCTCCCCCCTCTTGATTATTGTTCTCGTATAATACCCCCCTTTTTGGTAGAGAAATACTCTTCAAGTATTGTTACTATACCAAGATACCTTAGCCTTATACCTTGTAGTATTCCAAAAGTTACCTCTATACGTAGAGCCCGAAAATACTACCTTTCGTCCTTTTAGTCTCAAACCAAAACCCTAAGGAAAAATCTTCATAGCGAGTTGAAGTATTAAGTAGAAGTTGAGAACTGTAGTTTGCTTATCATACATGCCTCCTGCTTTATAGACTATTATGATTTCATTTACAGTATTTTTTAGTTTCACATACTCTGCACTGTTAGATCGACCTCCTTCGGGGCCGCGTTCATGCCGCAGTTGAGGTACACCGCCGTTGATCCTAGCTCGTGGTCACGCCAGTTTGATTGGGAAGCTCCGTTTCTCCGAGGCTTATCGGTGGTATAGTCCCCGTCGTAGTAAGTGTTTACATTCGGGGTTTGGGCCCTGTCCCGCCATTGTTGTCATATCATTCTTAGAGGTTTGTAGTACTGTTGTGGGCAGGGTTTGTAAAAAGGATTAAACTGTTCATGTTGAAAAAGTTGTTATTTACATATATGCCGAAAGGCAAGTTTTTCTCAGATTATTGTTTCATATTTCATAATATGTCTTGTATCGTTTTATGTTCCGCTGATTACTCTGATGTTGTATCACTAGGGTGCCCGGGGTAAGGCACCAGTCACGGGCCCGGAATCGGGTCGTGACACTTAACCATTTCAAGACTTGAAAAACCCTCCCTTCTCCCTTGACCTTGCTCTCGGCTTTGCCCCCTTTTCTTGAGCAAAATTTTTCTAACAATTCTTAAACTCTTAAGTGTTCTTCCCTAAGGTGTTAGGAAGATTGTGTAGCAAGAGTTGGAAAAGATTTCACACCTCTAACCTCTATTTGTGCCTTGGCCGAAAGTTGTAATCTTTGAAACCTAAGTGTTCTTCACTTTTTGGAGTTGGTTCTTGAAGAGAAGTTGGTTAGGAGCTTCTATGGGTTGTTTATAGCGGATTGGAACGTAAAGATTTGGAGCTAAGACTTGCTTGGAGCGACTTTAAGAACTTGGATATTCTTGGGCTTTTTGAGGTAGTGAAACTTAAACCTCTTTGTGAATTGGTTATTATACATATATTATAAGTATATTATGGATTATATAATGTATGGAGTAAAGTTTGGAAGGATTTGGATCTTGTTAAGTTGCTAAAATGGAAATTGGCAAGAAAGCCACAAAAAGGTAAAAACGTATCTTACTTGCTAAGAAGCTAATAACAAAGTAACTATAACTTATATTAAGAATGGAAATATAAGTTGGATGACTAATGAGTAATTTGGATAAGTAAAATGGACAAAGTTGGCCAAGGACCCCAACTTAAGGATCAGATTTACTTTGGACCGTATTTACATCGATCAGATTTACATTTCTGTTAAGGGGAATATTGTTCAATCGCGTTCCGTTTGGGCGTGTGATCCCCTTTTTAATTATTGTATTATTATGAAGGCGTGATAGTAAACAGCGTTACCGTTTGGGCGTGTAATCCCCTTATTTATGTTGTTTAATTATTACGCCTTATATATGGTATATATATTACGGTTATTCGGGCCTTGGAGAAAGATGGAAAAGTGAGTAAAAACGGGGGAAGTGCTGCCCAATTTTCCGTAGAATTAGAGGGCTTTTTATTGGTATAAGTCTTCAATGGTAAGAAAGGTTTGATAGAAGTACTATGACCATTTTAGGAGTGGAGTACTACGTGTGGCGTGATCTACTTGGCTTAAGGAGTAGCCGACGGGTTGAAGTACTTGGAGCGTTTTGCTATTTGTCGATAATCGTCGCGAGGTATGTGAACCTCTTCCTATCTTTTCTAGCATGATTGTTGTGAACTATGTAGTACGGTAGACGTACGTGTGCTAAACGAGTTTTGGTTGGTTTAAAACATATAGTGTTATAATAGCTTTATGGGAAGTTAGTTATAACGACTTTATGTAGGTAAAAGAATGATTTATTGATTTTAGAAGGTAAGAGACTTGATCTTAAAAGATAAGAGACTTAACTTATAAATGACGTTCTATGAAATTTGTTAAAAAGTTGTGAAACCTCCTTCGTGAGTAATGAGTACTTGGCTTTTAAAGAATAATGTTTTACTGATTTCGGAAATGAGAATAAGTATCGAACAAACCATTGCAGCATTAATAAAGGAAATGTATTGACTAATGAATTATATTAAAACCAGTAGAAACCTCCATCTGCATAGAAGCTAAGATAAGACAAAATTGTATTACATTTCCTAGATCATGGCTGCTTTAATAAGATGGTTATAAACAAGAAAAAGCTACTCACACATAAGGCATATGTTACTCAATTGTTTTAAAAGGAGATTACGTTAAGTGATTAAGACTATGATCTATGGAATCTTTCGAAAATAAGAGACTTGGGCATTTGAAATTAGGCAAACTTGAACTTTTGGAAAAGAATGTTGTTACTTGATTTTAATAAGGAAAGTGTTTTGGTTTACTTATAAATGTTAGTCACTCTATGTTAATACTACGGGTATCGGGTGACCTTTGTAAAAGAAATGGATCTTTTTAAAGAATTTAACGTATGTAGTACTTTGGGGTTAAAACCCGGACTTTGACATAAAATGAAAGTACCTTGAGTTGTGTGTAACTTGCCTATGTTTGCGTGTGATAACCTTGTTGTGCAAGTACTGTATTTCTATATCGCCGCGTCTCTCGATGGAGGGCCGGCTGATTGGTTGTGAACGATTCCTATCGAGACCCATGAGATGTGTTATACCCCGTATTTCCAGAGTATGTACGTGAGGGCGTACGTATAAAAATTTAAGCCTAAAGGTTGGCTAGTTTCGAAATTTGTACACAACACCCGATTGGAGTCGTTTTTCGACGAAACGTTTCCACAGCTTTCGTAGGGAAAATTCCGGCTATGTCATTTCTATTTTTTGCGGATTTTTCCGAGAGACGAAACATTTTGGACCAACGGGAGGGTGACAAGTGTCACCCTCACATTGGAAGTGGTGGCGTAAAGCTTGGCGAAGGGGCATGTGGTAGGTAGGATATTTGTGCAAGTTGGTGTGGTAGATGGATAAGGTACACATGGTGGAAATCTAGCCCTACACTTGCACCACACTTGTCTTCATCTTGGCCATTGGTTGGCCTTCACTTGACCTATAAATACCCCTCTAGTTGATGAACTTTCTTCATCCAAAAATTGAGCAATCTATCTAAGTCTCAAATACTCCTCCTCTTGTATTGAAATCGTCCAAAAGTCCTCCCCTTTGAGAGCTTGGCAGAGCTTCCCCTCCCCTTGTGGTGCCCTAGCCGAGGGTACCCCCAGCCTAGTTGTCTCGTATAAATACCCCTTGTTGTGGTATAGAAATACTCTCCTAGTATTGTTGTAATGTCCAAATACCTTGGCCCAAATACCTTGTAGTATTCCCAAGGTTACACTTATACAAGCCCATAAAATACCATTATACTTTCCCTCAGTCACTAAAACGAAACCCTAGGGAAAAATCTTCACCCGTAGTTGAAGTATTAAGTAGAAGTTGTGTAGACACTTCTAAGGGTTTCTTGGAGCGTTTTGGAGCGCACGGAGTAGGAGCTAAACCTTGCTCAGGATCGACTTTTATCTCGGATAATTTTGGGCTTATCGAGGTAAACACTCATGACCTTCTATTGTAATTGGAAATTACATGTTGTAGGAATATATAGTTGAAGTATACTATATATAGAACTGAACGTTATAATTGTGCGGCAATGTCTTTTGACTTAAGCCTGAATAATACTTACAGCAATGTCTTGCGACTTAAGCTGAATTTAAATAAGAGAATCGATCGTAATCACATAGGGTGTATTCAGATGAGACTTGTGTAGCATTCTTGTGAAGTAGAATTGTACACGTCGGTTAGGCGTGCAAACCCCACTCGTTGGCTTGGTAGCGGCCTCGATAGAGGAGGAGATTAACGTTGCGGGGAGGTCTTCTAATTTTCTGTAGAAAGATGAAAACTTATGTTTAAGATTTAATAGACGTTTGTGGCCTTTATAGGTGAAAGTACTAAGAGTAGCGTATTCTACTCGAGGAGTGGAAAGGGCTAGCAAGGTTGTAGTACTTGGAGCTTTTTGCTTATTGTCGATAATCGTCGCGAGGTATGTGAACCTCTTCCTATCTCTTCTAGCATGATATGTGTGTAACTATGTAGTGCGGTAGACGTGCATGTGTTTAATGTATTTGATTAGTTTGAAACATAAAGTGTTATAACGGCTTTATGGGAAGTTGGTTATAACAGCTTTATGTAGGTAAGAAAATACTTTGTGGTTTTAAAAGGTAACTGATGTGAATTATAACTGGCTTGTTATAATAAAGAACTTGATGTATTTCAAAAGATTTATAAATCGTTTTGAAGGAGAGTAACACTTGGTTTTAAAGGTTTTAAAAGAATTATACTAGCTTTATGGGAGTTAGGTATAATGTCTTAAGAGAGGTAAAGAAAATGGTTTCTTGATGTTAGAAGTTAAGAGACTTGATCTTATAAGATAAGAGACTTAACTTATTTGTTTTAATGTGGATGTTTATGTGAAACCTCATTCGTGAGTAATGAGTACTTGGTTTTATTTAAAGGGATAATGTTTCTTGATTTGGAAATCGAATGTGTATCGACAAACCACTGCGGCGTTAATAAAAGGAAAATGTATTGAATAAATGAAGTCTTGTATTAAAACCGGTAGAAACCTCCATCCGCATAGAAACTAAGATGAGACAAAATGATATTACATTTTCTAGATCATGGTCTTTGTAATAAGAATGTTGTAAACAAGAATAACCTACTCTCACGTAAGATATATATTACTCAATCGTTCTAAAAGAAATCAAGTGATTAAGTTTATGAACTATGAAACCATTTGAAAATGAGAAGCTTAAGTAATTGAAACTAGGCAAGCGGGAACTTAGGAAAAGAATGTTGTTACTTGACTTTTGAAAAGGAATGTGGGTTGGTCATTCTAATACTACGTATTGTGTGACTTATGTGAAAGAAGCGGATCTCTTAAAGGTATTTAACGTCGTAGTACTTTAGGTTAAAACCGACTTTGGCATAAAATGAAAGTACTTTGAGTTGTGTGAAACTTGCCTATGCTTGTTGTTGTGAAACTTGCCTATGCTTGTTGTTGTGAAATTTGCCTATGCTTGTGATGATAGCCTTTGTTGTGCAAGTGTGGTATTTACGTATTCTGGCGTCTCTCGATGGAGGCGGTTGATTTGTTATGAGCGATTCTACACCGAGTCCCACGAGATGGCGAACGCGTATTCCATTTGATTATACACCGAGTCCCACGAGATGGCGAGCACGTATTCCATTTGATATTACACCGAGTCACGAGATGGCGGTCACGTATTTCATCCGATATTACACCGAGTCGCGAGATGGCGGTCGCGTATCACATCCGATTTTACAAAGTCCCGAGATGGGCGGTCACGTATTTCATCCGGTTATCATACATGTCTCCGCTTTATATAGACTATTATGATTTCATTCTGATCTTTTCTGATTTCACATACTTGGTACTGTTGTCGACCTCCTTGAAGCTGCGTTAAATCTGCATGAGTAGAAATCGTGGTGTCGATCCCGCTCTAGGATCACCTTTCAAAGATATTGGGAAGCTCAGTTCCTTGGAGGCTTATCTTTTGGTATGTGTTCCCTGAGTTGTAGGTTCTTGTACATTCGTGGTATGGCGGGGCCTGTCCGTCATAGTTGTTGTAAATCTTAAGTGCAGCCTTTGTGTGGCGGGGTTACGTAAAGGATTAAACTGTTCGTTTTGAAAAAAGTTGTTATATGTATATCATTGGAAGGTAACCGTTTGGTTGACCTGTTTTATTATCATGTCTCTCATTTCATGTTTAAAGTTTTATTTTCCGTTGATTTTCTCTGATGTTGTGTCACTAGGGTGCCCGGGGTAAGGCACCAGTCACGGGCCCGGAATTCGGGGTGTGACAAGATGGGCCGAGACATGTATTCCATATGATTCCTATCGAGTCCCATGAGATGGGCCGAGACATGTATTCCATACGATTCCTATCGAGTCCCATGAGATGGGCCGAGACATGTATTCCATACGATTCCTATCGAGTCCCATGAGATGGGCCGAGACATGTATTCCATACGATTCTTATCGAGTCCCATGAGATGGGCGAGACATGTATTCCACGATTCTTATCGAGTCCCATGGAATGGGCGAGACATGTTATCTGATTTATACCTAGGCATCGGCGGTGAGGAAGGATTTCCAGGCGTGAGGATGACTTCAAGTGTGAGTCCACGACTTGACATGACTACTTTTATGTTGTAAGCTGTAGTTTGGTTATCATACATGTCTCGGTTTTATATAGGCCATGATTTCATTTCTGATATTTGATTTCACATACTTGGTACCTATTATCGACCTCGCCCGAAGCTGCGTTCATCTGCCGCGGTAGGTACATCGGTTGTGGATCCTCGCTCATGAGATCACGATTCGCGTATTGGGAAGCCGTTTCTCGGAGGCTTATCTTGTGGTATGTTACCACGAGTGCAGTAGGTTCTTGTACATTCGAGGTATGGCGGGGCCCCGTCCGTCATAGTTGTTGTCACTTTCTTAGAAGTGCATGTATCTTGTTGTGGGCAGGGTTGTAAAGGATGTAACTGTTCAGATTCTGTATATATGCAAGAAGGCAACTGTTTGGGTTGGCCTGTTTTATTATCATATCTATTGTTTCATGTTCATGTTTTTATTTCCGCTGATTTTCTCTGATGTTGTATCACTAGGGTGCCCGGGGTAAGGAACCAATCACGGGCCCCGGTTCGGGTCGTGACAAAAGTGGTATCAGAGCAGTTAATCCTCAGAAAGTGTCTACAGACCGTATCTAGTAGAGTCTTGATTATCGGTGTGTTGTGCACCACATCTATAATCAGGAGGCTGCATGATATTTAGGATTGGTTTATATTCTTCTCACTCTGAGATCGTGCCTTAGTTGTGTTATAAGTTGGACTCCCTCGGACGTATTCGTTTGTACCAGTTATGCCTCTGCGAAAGGCAACCTGGGCCCAGATGGGCAAGGCAGCAGAGGGAGCTACGAGTTGAACACCGAGGGTTGCGGCAGCACGAGCACAGTCATTACGAGATAGTACTTGAGACGACGAGTTTTATGACGCGCTAGCCCAGCAGAGTTTAGAGCGGCAGCGATTTCTACGGAGGCCACGATACGAGCCTCGGATCCACGGCGAGCCGAGATATGAGTTCAGAGATAGCCCAATTACTAGCTAGGTGGTGGTGGGAATGAGACGGACGGAGCCGTGGTTCGCGATACGATGGTTCACCTAGATCCGATAGTCCGAGACTTGGGATTTCTTGAGTTGCGATTCGCGAGTTCTATGGATAGAGAGCTGAGGATGATCCTCAGGGTGTCGTGCTAGTTTGGGAGATTATTATACCTATGGCCGTCAGGGCCATGTGATGGGGGGATGTCCTAGTAGGAGGGATACAGGTAGGAGGACTCAGCCTACCGGGTTAGTTGCGGATTCAGTGGTTCGGAGAGGAAGGGGTGTTAGCCAGGGGAGGCCACCCCCACCTCGGTGTGGCCGTTGTGATAGGCGTCATGGTGGGGAGTGTCGTACTGCTTCGACAGCTTGTATGCTTACGGCCAACAGGGCCATTTGGTGAGAGTTTGTCCGATTAGCGGTAGCACAGATATAGAGACTCAGCCTTTGGGATCGGTGGCTGGTTCATCGCCTTATATAGCTAGGCGCCCTGCAGGGCAGGATTATGGTTAGAGCGACAAAGGGAAAGTGAGGCAGTAGTTGCAGAAATGTCTTTAGCCTTTAAGAGACTTGTTTATATTGTTATGGTGGGTACATGTTAGGTGCTATGTACGGATAGCATTGTGTTAAGTGTAAATTAGAAAACATGGGCAGTTGAGAAAGGGTAAGTCTGGAGACGAGACGATTATGAGACTTAGGATTTATAACAGTTAGGACCTTGGGTGCAAGGCCGTCTTGGGTAAAAGATTTTGTTTACGAATTGACCTTTGTCGGGGTGCATAGTATACGTGGGGTATAATTGTGTGATAAGTCCCAGAGTGGTGTGAATTATAAGAGGGTAGTTGAGCTAAGAAGACCACTAGGTTTTCGTGACTTGATTAGTGAGATTGCTCCGGATCGGGGGAAACAAGAGTTTGGCGCGGTTATGGGTCGGGTTGAGGACCATTCGCGAGTCAACCCGTAGCCCGGAATGTGGTGGGGTCAGTTCGAGGTGGTCCCGCCAGGTGGTAGGGTCACGAGCGCTAGGCGAGTTTAGGTAACATCGTGCGGGTTCGTGGATCGTTCGACTGAGTCGGATTATGAAGGCGGGAATGGCCTTAGAGTAAATGAAGCTAGTGGGAGCTGTTGTGAGATTAGAAATGACTCGCCGTTGGCTTGGATTTGAGTTTTCCGCACCGTTATATTCGGCCATTAGTGGCATAATTGGTTTCGTAAGTATAGCGATGGAGACTATATCGGCGCTTGTATGTTTGGAGACTTAGAAGGAACATTCGGGACGAATGTTTCTAAGGAAGAATGTTATACCGTAGTTCGAGTATGTATGTGAGGGCGTGCGTGCGAGAATGACGTAAATTTTGGAAAGAATGAAAGATGTGATTTTTCATGAGAAAAGTTTAGGGTTTTGTGAAGGAAAAAGGTTCGTTGATGGGAATTGGATTCCCAGTTTGGTATTTGGGCTTCTTGAATTATATTAGAATTATGAGATTTTATTTAGGAATTGGTCACGTGGGGCCACGGAGAAATTTACGATTTTGTGGGGCCACTTTGTTTTGAGATTTTGGCCATTAGGGATATTTTGGAAGATGAAATATTTTGGGCGAATAGGAGGCGACACGTGTCACCCCACAGGTGGCTCTTGGCCGAAATTTGCTAACAAGTGGCAAGACAGTGGCCTTGTCTTGCAAGATATTTTAGTTGGACAAGTGGCTTGTGGGGCCCACACACACTTGTCCCCAATCTCAACCACACACTTGCCTTCATCCTAGCCCTTGGTTGTCCTATATATGCACTACTAGTTGATGAAATCTTCCACACTTAACAATTTCAAGACTTGAAAAACCCTCCCTTCTCCCTTGACCTTGCTCTCGGCTTTGCCCCCTTTTCTTGAGCAAAATTTGTCTAACAATTCTTAAACTCTTAAGTGTTCTTCCCTAAGGTGTTAGGAAGATTGTGTACCAAGAGTTGGAAAAGATTCCACACCCCTAACCTCTATTTGTGCCTTGGCCGAAAGTTGTCATCTTTGAAACCTAAGTGTTCTTCACTTTTTGGAGTTGGTTCTTGAAGAGAAGTTGGTTAGGAGCTTCTATGGGTTGCTTATAGCGGATTGGAACGCAAAGATTTGGAGCTAAGACTTGCTTGGAGCGACTTTAAGAACTTGGATATTCTTGGGCTTTTTGAGGTAGTGAAACTTAAACCTCTTTGTGAATTGGTTATTATACATATATTATAAGTATATTATGGATTATATAATATATGGAGTAAAGTTTGGAAGGATTTGGATCTTGTTAAGTTGCTAAAATGGAAATTGGCAAGAAAGCCACAAAATGGTAAAAACGTATCTTACTTGCTAAGAAGCTAATAACAAAGTAACTATAACTTATATTAAGAATGGAAATATAAGTTGGATGACTAATGAGTAATTTGGATAAGTAAAATGGACAAAGTTGGCCAAGGACCCCAACTTAAGGACTGTATTTACTTTGGGTATATTTACTTTAATTTGTATTTACATTGGATGTATTTACATTTACATTAAGGGAAGATTGTTCAATCGCGTTCCGTTTGGGCGTGTGATCCCCTTTTTAATTATTGTATTGTTATGAAGGCGTGATAGTAAACTGCGTTACCGTTTGGGCGTGTAATCCCCTTCTTTATGTTGTTTAATTATTACGCCTTATATATGGTATATATATTACGGTTATTCGGGCCTTGGAGAAAGATGGAAAAGTGAGTAAAAACGGGGGAAGTGCTGCCCAATTTTCCGTAGAATTAGAGGGCTTTTTATTGGTATAAGTCTTCAATGGTAAGAAAGGTTTGATAGAAGTACTATGACCATTTTAGGAGTGGAGTACTACGTGTGGCGTGATCTACTTGGCTTAAGGAGTAAGCGGGTTGAAGTACTTGGGGCGTTTTGCTATTTGTCGATAATCGTCGCGAGGTATGTGAACCTCTTCCTATCTTTTCTAGCATGATTGTTGTGAACTATGTAGTACGGTAGACGTACGTGTGCTAAACGAGTTTTGGTTGGTTTAAAACATATAGTGTTATAATAGCTTTATGGGAAGTTAGTTATAACGACTTTATGTAGGTAAAAGAATGGTTTATTGATTTTAGAAGTTAAGAGACTTGATCTTAAAAGATAAGAGACTTAACTTATAAATGACGTTCTATGAATTTGTTAAAAAGTTGTGAAACCTCCTTCGTGAGTAATGAGTACTTGGCTTTTAAAGAATAATGTTTTACTGATTTCGGAAATGAGAATAAGTATCGAACAAACCATTGCAGCATTAATAAAGGAAATGTATTGACTAATGAATTATATTAAAACCAGTAGAAACCTCTATCTGCATAGAAGCTAAGATAAGACAAAATTGTATTACATTTCCTAGATCATGGCTGCTTTAATAAGATGGTTATAAACAAGAACAAGCTACTCACACATAAGGCATATGTTACTCAATTGTTTTAAAAGGAGATTACGTTAAGTGATTAAGACTATGATCTATGAAATCTTTCGAAAATAAGAGACTTGGGCATTTGAAATTAGGCAAACTTGAACTTTTGGAAAAGAATGTTGTTACTTGATTTTAATAAGGAAAGTGTTTTGGTTTACTTATAAATGTTAGTCATTCTATGTTAATACTACGGGTATCGGGTGACCTTTGTAAAAAAAATGGATCTTTTAAAAGAATTTAACGTATGTAGTACTTTGGGGTTAAAACCCGGACTTTGACATAAAATGAAAGTACCTTGAGTTGTGTGTAACTTGCCTATGTTTGCGTGTGATAACCTTGTTGTGCAAGTACTGTATTTCTATACCGCCGCGTCTCTCGATGGAGGGCCGGCTGATTGGTTGTGAACGATTCCAATCGAGTCCCATGAGATGGGCCGAGACATGTATTTCATACGATTCCTATCGAGTCCCATGAGATGGGCCGAGACATGTATTCCATACGATTCCTATCGAGTCCCATGAGATGGGCCGAGACATGTATTCTATACGATTCCTATCGAGTCCCATGAGATGGGCCGAGACATGTATTCAATACTATACCTATCGAGTCCCATGAGATGGTAGACATGTATTCCATACGATTCCTATCGAGTCCCATGAGATGGGCCGAGACATGTATTCCATACGATTCCTATCGAGTCCCATGAGATGGGCCGAGATATGTATTCCATACGATTCCTATCGAGTCCCATGAGATGGGCCGAGACATGTATTCCATACGATTCCTATCGAGTTGTTACACCCCGTAAATTCAAGAGGTTAAGTTAAGAACATACGAAAGGAAATAAGATTTGAATTTGAAAAGTTGGGTTGGCAAAAGGTTGTGGGCAGACTTTCAGTCAACTTTGGAGTGGTATATTCTCTAGTTCTTTAGGAGTTTTGAAGAGTTTTAAAAGATTAATATGAAGTTCGTTGAATCTAGTTTCCAACGCAACAAACCGTTCGTCGATAGGACATCGGAGTCAAAAGTTATGGAAGTTTCAAGTTTGGTGCGCGGATCGAGCCAGCGGATTTTCAGTTGTGCAGTACGCGGCCGAATCTGACGCGGCGCCGGTTGTTCTGGGGGTTCGCAGGGGTTGCAGCGCCGCGGCGCCGGAATGCAGGGCCGCGGCGCCGGAATGTAGGAACTTTTCTCGGAAGTGGCAGCGCCGAGGCGGGATTTTTCTGCGGTAAAAGACGAAAATCAGGGGACATTTTGTTAAAAGCCTATGGGAGGGTGACAAGTGTCCCTCCCATCATTTTGACCAGAATAAGGTCCTATTTTAGGGCCAAGTCTTGGAAGACTTGGCCATTTCATTTCAAACCCTCCCAAGAAAGATCCTCTCCCTTCTCTCTTGATTTTTGAAGAAAACCTAGCCTAAGAGGAAATTGTTGGAGCGGCGGCAAGAAGGAAAAGTGTGGGTAAACTTGTGGGAAGCGCTGGTGGGCGATTTTGACGGAAAGAGGTGGAAGAAAAATGGGCTTTTGTGGGCTATTCCTTAAGGTAAAAGTTTCCCCTTTCTCTTGGTTATGAGCCTAAGGCTGTTTTATTGTAGTAGTATAGAGTTGAGCCTGAGGCTGTTTTATTTGAATAGATTTGGGTCGTCGCATGTTGTAAAGGGAGATTGTAAATGTTGAAGATGTCTAGGGCTAGATATCATGTTAGACTTAAGAACTTGGATTGGAAAAGAGTTGAAAGGGGTTTAGTATTGGTTATATTGTTGGCCAAGAATGGCATGGAAATTATTGGTTTATTTTGTGTTGTTGTGGGGCGGAATTTTACACGTATTAGTAGGCGTGTAATCCCCTTGTAATTGCTGAATGAATTGAGCCTTAAATGTGGCGTTGTTTATTGAATTTCGGCCTTGAAAAAGGTGGCATAGTAAGTAGAAACAAAGGAAGTGATGTCCAAATTTCCCGTAGAACAAGGGACTTTTCATTAGAATATATTACGTTGAAGCTAGAAGCTAATAGACGTATTATGGTCATTATAGGTTGACATCTACGGACGACATATTGGACTTGGCAAGTGGATTAAGCAAAAGAGGTATGTAGAACTCTTCCTATCTCTTGAGCATGAGTAGTTATAACTGTATGGTACGGTAGACGTACGTGATTTTAAATGAAGTGAAGTCATTTGACATATTTGACTTGTTTTAAGGATGTCTAGTTGGTTGAGTTAGAGAATTAACTCACGTGTCCTTAAGGAAGAGTTATAAGAATGATTTATCCTAATAAGGTAGACAAGGATTTCTTGACATGATCAAGTATAGAATACTAGATTCGGGAAATATTGATTCTTGAACTATTCTAAAGATAAGGGACCTGGTTCCTAAGTTAAGAAACTTGTTTTCTAAGTTAAAGATTTTTGAGGTATTTTGAAAGTAGTGTAACTTGAATTGAAGTACAAGCCTCTTGGTTATAGAGAGAGCAAAGTGATCTAAGACATAAAGAGTTATAACGGCTTTATGGGAAGTAGTTATGACGGCTTTATGGGAGGATAAGGATGTCTTGGTTCTAAAGCATAAAGTTAGTATAACGGTTTTATGGGAAGTTGGTTATGATAACTTTATGGAAGCTTAAAGAAATGGTTTTTCTCGAATAAGGTAAGCCTAGATAAAAGAATGGATATTAAGAAAGGCAATTCGATTTAAAGGCATCAATTGCTTAAAGTTTAAAATGAGGGTCACTTGAGTTAGAAGCCGAAGCATATTTCTAATTGTATAGTGACTTGTTTGAAATATAGATAAGCCTTGATACTACGGGTGTTAGTATCTTGGGGTCTTATGTGGAAAATGGATCTTGGAAAGAATAGAAATACATAATACTTTGGGTTGAATTTCCCCGGACTTGTTAAGTGATATGAAAAGTGCCTTAAGGTCATAAAATGAGATCCATTTTGTATGTTAATGAAAGTCTAAAGAAGTTGTGAACTTACTTGGACGTACCGACAGTGATGTAGGATTCCACGGGTATGCTTCCATTGCCTTCTTATGAGTCTATCGGGACGTACCGACAGTGATGTGGGATTCCACGGGTAGGCGTCCCTGGTCATAGTATGAGTCTACCTGGACGTGCCGACAGTGATGGAGGATTCCACGGGTATGCTTCCATGGTCTTAGTATGGGTTACCGGGACATACTGTCAGTGATGTGGGATTCCACGGGTATGCGCCGTGGACATGCTTGCGATGAGGGATTCCGAGGCATGTAGTTTGAGGGGTAAGAGTATAAATGAGGGGTAAATCCCCAAGATCGTTATACCACCTGTTTCCGTGGATTTGCTACCCACGATGCGAGGAATACCTCATGCGAGTCCTTATGGGCTTATGCGGGTGAAATAGTCCCATGCGGCGGATCTGACTATCGAGGAATACCTCATGCGGGTCCATACGACTATCACGGGTGAAATAGTCCCGGAGTAGGATTACTAAATGAAGTCATGTACCGAGATGAGGGATTCCACGGGCATGATATAGATATATACATGTATGGGTATACCGACAGTGAGGTGGGATGCCACGGGTGCGTCACATGGTTATAGTTACATTTACTGGTATCGGTAGTGACGGGAATTCCAGGCGGAGGATATAGGTATATATGTGTTGTATATGTGTCTGTGTGATGAGGTAGGATGCCACGGTGCATCACATGGTTGTATTGTTCTACATGGTGTCGGCGATGGCGGGGATTCAGGCGGAGGATATAGGTATATACGTGTTGTAGGTGTGTCTGACAAGCGGTGAGGTAAGTACCAACGCGTCACGAGTTAGATTTTACACTAGCGGTCGGCAATTATGGGGAATCCATGGGCGCTTGGATATTTGAGTGGGGTTCATAGCCACGTGTGACTATGGTTCATATGTTGAGACAAAATGTATAAGGTAAAAGCGACTTTCATTACTTCCACTTGGTGAGGCCACGATTATCGTTAATTTGGTTATCATATATGTCTTCACCGTACTTTTGACTATTATGATTTAAATTACTGATTTCGATTTGCATACTTGGTACATATTTTGTGCTTGACCTCCTTCGAAGCTGCGTTCATGCCGCAGTTGAGATACATAGCTTGCGATCCGCTCGTAGGATCACCGTTTCGGTCTGAAAGCTCCATTTCTCGGAGGCTTTGTTTTTGGTATGGCTCCTCAAGTCGTTGACTTTTGTACATTCGTGGTATGGCGGGGCCTGTCGTCCACGGTTGTTATGTAAACTCTTAAGTGCAGAGTCATATCTTGTGGGTCACTTTATAAAAAAATTAGAAATGCTTCTTTGTTGGATTTGTTTATATCGGGAGGTAGCCTTATCGGTGACTATAATTTATTTCATTGTTTAAGTTTATGTATGTTCATTGTATATCTCGATGTATACTGTAAGGGTGCCGTGTAGGGCACCGATCGCGAGCTTGGGTCGGGTCGTGACAAAAGTGGTATCGAGCGATTAGTCCTCGGAAAGTGTCTACGCATCTGTCTAGTAAGTCTTGATTATTGATGTGTTGTGCACCACATCTATAATCGGGAGGCTGAGACATTTAGGATTTGTTTCCATTCTTCTCTCTCAAATCGTGCGGTAGAGTCCTACTAGGTGAATCCTCTCGACCTATTCTTATGTATCGATTATGCTTCCGGAAGCGGCGAGGCCCGAAGGGCAAAGCGGCGACAAGAGTTGTTAGTGGTACACAGAGGATTTCTAGGAATCGAGCCCGCACTATGCCCGAGGTTATGGGGATCGGCGAGATCAGCCACGCCAGCAGATAGAGGCCGAGAGCGGCGATAACACGAGTTCCGGTACACGAGCCTCAGTTCCGGCCGGGGTGAATATCGAGATTACGGAGAGCGGATCCGATTATTGACTAGCATTGTGGCGAGCGGCACGACGAGGCCGGTAGCTAACCTGGCCGATAGTTTGAGGATTCGGGACTTTCGAGTTGTAATCCACCCGAGTTCTATGGTTGAAGTCCGAGAGGACCTCGTGAATTCATTCGGCGGTCTGACGGACTATCACAGTGCTTAGGGCCTCGGAGACGGAGTCCGTTGTGTTAGCTTCTTACCGGTTACGCGATATTGCGTTGAACTGGTTTGAGTCGTGGGTATTGTCTAGAGGTAGGGGTGCTCCTCCAGCTGTTTGGGGTAAGTTCACGGGATCCTTCCTCGATCACTTCTTGCCTCCTGAGACGAGGAGAGCCCGCTTGGATAGGTTCTTAGCGCTAAGACAGAATGGGAGAACCATCAGAGAATACAACCTGGAATTTGACTCATTGGCCAGGTATGCACCCACTATTGTGGCGGATATGGCGGACAGAGTTCACCGCTATGTAATGGGACTAGACCGATATATAGTTACGCGTATGCAGGAGTAGCTCTTCACCGAGGATGGATATTGCCGAGATGCGAGCTTATGCGAGAGATTGAGATAGGGAGAGAGAGCGGCCGATTCATCCGGCCAAGAGGCGGGGCAGCGAGTTTCAGATAGTTTTCGGGCGGCCTGTGCGAGCTAGGACTACATTTCAGCCAACGCAGAGTGCTCCTTCTCGGTCTTCTGGCGGGTGTTTTGACCGCCAGGGATATTCGGGAGCGGGTCAGGGCTCCGGGGTTGCGGGTTCACAGATGTCTGGGGATAGTAGCCAGGGGAGGCCACCTTTGCCTCGGTGTGGTTACTGTGGTAGAGCTCATTTTGGGGAATGTCGGACTAGGTCCACAGCTTGTTATGCTTGCGGACAACAGGGCCATTTGGCGAGATACTGTCCGACCAAAGGTGGTACTGGTGGGATAGCACAGTCTATTGGGTCAGTTGCGGGTTCCTCGCCTTCAACGGCTAGGCAGGATGTTCATGCACCGACCGGCCGCGGCGGAGGTCGTGTAGCGATTCCGATTTTAGCGGTCCTTTTACCCGCCTATGCGATTTCAGGTATATTTTGATCCTTTAGAGCTTTGTATGCATGATAAAGTTGTTGTATGTTTAAGTGTCATGAACGGATTACATTGAGACTATGTATGTATGCTAGAAGTAGGTGGGAAGTGCGATGAGAGAAGCATTTTAGGCCTTGAGTGGGAGTAAATAGCGTTGGTGCACCCTTGGGATCTGTTTTCTTGGTTGATAATGATGGATGGGTATGCGAGTGCGATATCTTAGGATCATGAGCGACAAAATAAAGTTCCATTAATTGTAAGTACGAGGAGTATTAGATTGACTCCAAAAGAACATTCGGGGACGAATGTTTCTAAGGGGGGAAGAATGTTACACCCCGTAAATTCAAGAGGTTAAGTTAAGAACATACGAAAGGAAATAAGATTTGAATTTGGAAAGTTGGGTTGGCAAAAGGTTGTGGGCAGACTTTCAGTCAACTTTGGAGTGGTATATCTCCTAGTTCTTTAGGAGTTTTGAAGAGTTTTAAAAGATTAATATGAATTTCGTTGAATCTAGTTTCCAACGCAACAAACCGCTAAATCGATAGGACATCGGAGTCAAAAGTTATGGAAGTTTCAAGTTTGGTGCGATCGAGCAAGCAGCGGTTCAGTTGATGCAGCGCGCGGCTGATCTGAGCGGCGCGGTTGTTCGGGGTTCGCGAGGTTGCAGCGCTGCGCGCCGGAATCTGAGGCGCGGCGGAATGCGAGAACTTTTCGGAAGTGGCGATCTGCGTGGCGGCGCGCCGGATTTTTCTGCAGTAAAGACGAAAATCAGGGGACATTTTGTTAAAAGCCTATGGGAGGGTGACAAGTGTACCTCCCATCATTTTGACCAGAATAAGGTCCTATTTTAGGGCCAAGTCTTGGAAGACTTGGTCATTTCATTTCAAACCCTCCCGAAAGATCCTCTCCCTTCTCTTGATTTTGAAGAAAACCTAGCCTAAGAGGAAATTGTTGGAGCGCGGCAAGAAGGAAAAGTGTGGGTAAACTTGTGGGAAGCGGTGGGCGATTTTGTGGAAGAGGTGGAAGAAAAAGGGGCTTTTGTGGGCTATTCCTTAAGGTAAAAGTTTCCCCTTTCTCTTGGTTATGAGCTAAAAATTTTGTTTATTGTAGTAGTATAGAGTTGAGCCTGAGGCTGTTTTATTTGAATAGATTTGGGTCGTCGCATGTTGTAAAGGGAGATTGTAATTGTTGAAGATGTCTAGGGCTAGATATCATGTTAGACTTAAGAACTTGGATTGGAAAAGAGTTGAAAGGGGTTTAGTATTGGTTATATTGTTGGCCAAGAATGGCATGGAAATTATTGGTTTATTTTGTGTTGTTGTGGGGCGGAATTTTACACGTATTAGTATGCGTGTAATCCCCTTGTAATTGCTGAATGAATTGAGCCTTAAATGTGGCGTTGTTTATTGAATTTCGGCCTTGAAAAAGGTGGCATAGTAAGTAGAAACAAAGGAAGTGCTATCCAAATTTCCCGTAGAACAAGGGACTTTTCATTAGAATATATTACGTTGAAGCTAGAAGCTAATAGACGTATTATGGTCATTATAGGTTGACATCTACGGACGGCATATTGGACTTGGCAAGTGGATTAAGCAAAAGAGGTATGTAGAACTCTTCCTATCTCTTGAGCATGAGTAATTATAAGCTGTAGTGCGGTGAGCGTGCGTGATTTTAAATGAAGTGAAGTCATTTGACATATTTGACTTGTTTTAAGAATGTCTAGTTGGTTGAGTTACAGAATTAACTCACGTGTCCTTAAGGAAGAGTTATAAGAATGATTTATCCTAATAAGGTAGACAAGGATTTCTTGACATGATCAAGTATAGAATACTAGATTCGGGAAATATTGATTCTTGAACTATTCTAAAGATAAGGGACCTGGTTCCTAAGTTAAGAAACTTGTTTTCTAAGTTAAGATTTTGAGGTATTTTGAAAGTAGTGTTACTTGAATTGAAGTACAAGCCTCTTGGTTATAGAGAGAGCAAAGTGATCTAAGACATAAAGAGTTATAACGGCTTTATGGGAAGTAGTTATGACGGCTTTATGGGAGGATAAGGATGTCTTGGTTCTAAAGCATAAAGTTAGTATAACGGCTTTATGGGAAGTTGGTTATGATAACTTTATGGAAGCTTAAAGAAATGGTTTTTCTCGAATAAGGTAAGCCTAGATAAAAGAATGGATATTAAGAAAGGCAATTCGATTTAAAGGCATCAATTGCTTAAAGTTTAAAATGAGGGTCACTTGAGTTAGAAGCCGAAGCATATTTCTAATTGTATAGTGACTTGTTTGAAATATAGATAAGCCTTGATACTACGGGTGTTAGTATCTTGGGGTCTTATGTGGAAAATGGATCTTGGAAAGAATAGAAATACATAGTACTTTGGGTTGAATTTCCCCGGACTTGTTAAGTGATATGAAAAGTGCCTTAAGGTCATAAAATGAGATCCATTTTGTATGTTAATGAAAGTCTAAAGAAGTTGTGAACTTACTTGGACGTACCGACAGTGATGTAGGATTCCACGGGTATGCTTCCATTGTCTTCTTATGAGTCTACCGGGACGTCTGCAAGCGGTGATGTGGGATTCCACGGGTAGGCTTCCCAGTCATAGTATGAGTTTACGGACGTGCGGCGGTGATGGAGGATTCCAGGTATGCTTCCATGGTCTTAGTATGGGTTCTGGGACATCTTGCATCGGTGATGTGGGATTCCACGGGTATGCGCCGTGGACATGCTTGCGATGAGGGATTCCGAGGCATGTAGTTTGAGGGGTAAGAGTATAAATGAGGGGTAAATCCCCAAGATCGTTATACCACCTGTTTCCGTGGATTTGCTACCCACGATGCGAGGAATACCTCATGCGAGTCCTTATGGGCTTATCGCGGTGAAATAGTCCCGTGCGGGCGGATCTGACTATCACGAGGAATACCTCATGCGGGTCCATACGACTACGCGTGAAATAGTCCCGAGTAGGATTACTAAATGAAGTCATGTACGAGATGAGGATTCCACGGGCATGATATATATATACATGTATGTGTATCACAAGCGGTGAGGTGGGATGTCACGGGTGCGTCACATGGTTATAGTTACATTTACGGCTGTCGGTAGTGACGGGGAATTCCACGGGCAGAGGATATAGGTATATATGTGTTGTATGTGTGTACGCTGACAGTGAGGTAGGATGCCACGGGCGCATCACATGGTTGTATTGTACTTCTATGGTATCGGCGATGGCGGGATTCCGGGCGCAGGATATAGGTATATACGTGTTGTAGGTGTGTACGCCGACAGTGAGGTAGGGTACTGTTATACCCCGTATTTTCAGAGTATGTATGTGAAGACGTACGTACGAAAGTTTAAGCCTTAAGGTAGGCAAGGTTCGAAATTTGTGCACAACCCCCGAAAAGAGTCGTTTTCCGACGAAACGTTTTACAAACTTTGCGAAGGGAAAATTCCGGCTATGTCATTTATTACTTTTGCGGATTTTTTCGAGAGACGAAATATTTTGGACCAACGGGAGGGTGACATGTGTCACCCTCAAAAAGTGGACGGCAAGGGCATTCTTTGGCACGTTTTTTGTGCTCTTTCTTGGTCAAGGGTTAGGTAGGATATTTTGTGTAGTAGATGGATAAGGACACATGGATGAATCCTCCCCCTACACTTGCCTTGCACTTGGCTTCATCTTGGCCATTGGTTGGCCATTGCTTGACCTATAAATACCCCCCTTAGTTGATGAACTTCTTCATCCACAAAATGTTTTCTAAGTGTTAAAATCCTCCCCCCTCTTAGAAAGAGCTCTCGTCCAAGCCCTCTCCCCCTCCCCCTTAGAGAGGCCCTCGGCCGAGAACCCCTCCCCCTTGCCTAGTTGGTTTCGAGAAATACACCCCCCCTTTGTGGTATAGAAATACTTCTCCAAGTATTGTTGTAATACCAAAATACTCTAGCCCAAAACCTTTGTAGTGTTTCCAAGTACCCTCTTTACGAAAAGCCCGGAAAATACTATTATACTTCCTTTAGCCACTAAACGAAACCCTAAGGAAAACCTTCATAGTCGGTTGAAGTGTTAAGTAGAAGTTGTGAAGAACTTCTAAGGGTTTCTCGGAGCATGCAATTAGGAGCTAAACCTTGCTCAGGATCGACGTTTATACTTGGATAATTTTGGGCTTATCGAGGTAAATAATCTTATCCTTCTATTGTAATTGGAATTACATACTGTAGTAGTATAGAAATGAATATAAGACGTATAATGATGGTATAAAAGAAGAGAATTGAATTGATATCACCAGAAGAATATTAAAGAAGATAATCAGACTTACATGGGGTGTAATTACTGATGAACTTATAACCTTTATTGGTTGAATGTTCTGCAAGTAGCATGTACTACTTGGAAGGTGGACAAGGCTAGCCGGATTATAGCCGTGGAGCGTTTTGCTAATAGTCGATAATCGTCGCGAGGTATGTGATTCTTCCTATACTCTTGAGCATGATATTTTAAAGGAATATATATAGTACGGTAGACGTACGTGTGGAAATGTCTTTTGACTTAAGCCTGAATAATAAGAATCTGGAAGTATTTTACAAAAATATATATATAGTACGGTAGACGTACGTGTGTTAACTGAATGTAGTTTTACGGCAATGTCTTTTGACTTAAGCCTGAATAATAAGAATCCTGAAGTATTTCAAAAGAATTAAGAATCCTTTTTGAAAGAAGAATAATACTTGGTTTGAAAGCTTAAGAGTTATACTAGCTTTATGGGAAGTTAGGTATAACGACTTAAGAGAGATAAAAAGAATGGTTTATTGATTTTAAGAAGTTAAGAGACTTGATCTTAAAAGATAAGAGACTTGACTTAATTGAATTAATATGAATTTTGTTAAAAAGTGTGAAACCTCATTCGTGAGTAATGAGTACTTGGTTTTTAAAAGGAATAATGTTTTACTGATTTCGGAAATCAGAATAAGTACCGAACAAACCACTGCAGCGCTAATAAAGGGAAATGTATTGACTAATAAAGTATTATTAAAACCAGTAGAAACCTCCATCTACATAGAAGCTAAGATGAGACAAAATGATATTACATTTCCTAGATCATGGTTGCTTTAATAAGATTGTTATGAACAAGAATAACCTACTCACATATAAGGCATATGTTTCTCAAATTGTTTTAAAGGATTAAAACTATGAACTACGAAACCTTTCGAAAATGAGAAACTTGAGCATTTGAAATTAGGCAAACTTGAACGTTTGGAAAATAATGTTATTATTTGATTTTACAAAGGGAAGAGTTTTGGTTTACTTAACAATGTTAGTCACTCTATTTTTATACTACGGGTATCGGGTGACCTTTGTAAAAGAAATGGATCTTTAAAAGGAATTTAACGTACGTAGTACTTTAGGGTTAAAACCCGGACTTTGACATAAAATGAAAGTACCTTGAGTTGTGTATAACTTGCCTATGCTTGTTGTTGTGTAACTTGCCTATGCTTGTTGTTGTGTAACTTGCCTATGCTTGTTGTTGTGTAACTTGCCTATGCTTGCTTTGATAGCCTTTGTTGTGCAAGAATTGTGTTTCTATGCTATCGCGTCTCTCGATGGAGGGCCGGTTGACTTGTTGAGAACTTACTTGGACGTACCGGCAGTGACGGAAGATTCCACGGGTATGCTTCCATTATCATTGTTACATGGGCATGTCTACACCGATGATGGATTCTGTGGACATGTGACCATTATGGTTATTTATGGCGAAGTATCGTGACTTACGGTTGTGATCGGGTGCGTAGCCTGTTTACTTGCCCCCGTCAGCTACGTGACGCAGGTGGATCTGGTATAGGTTATTGCACTTGCCACGTGTCAGCTTCGCGGCGAAGTATCGTGACTTACGGTTGTGATCTGGTGCTTAGCCGATTCACTTGCCCCCGTCAGCTACGTGGCGCAGGGAGGAGCTGGTGGAGGCTAGTGCACTTGCCACGTGTCAGCTTCGCGAGTCAGTGTTTGGATGGAGCTTCGTGACTTACGGTTGTGATCAGTGCGTGGCGATTCACTTGCCCCCGTCAGCTACGTGGCGCAGGAGGAGCTGGTGGAGGCTATTGCACTTGCCACGTGTCAGCTTCATGATATGGTTGTACAGTATTATTGGTACGGTCGGATCTGGTAGTTATACTTGCCCCGTACGGTTTTTATGACACAGGTGGGACCTGGTGTTCATGTATACTCCTTGGTGTTGTTATATCATAAATGCGGCGAAAGGAATTCCACGCACGAGTGATGATTTGGAGGCGTGAGTCCACGACTTGATATGATTTATTTATATGTTGTATCTTGTAGTTTGGTTATCATACATGTCTCCGCTTTATATAGACTATTATGATTTCATTTTGATCTTTCGTTTCACATACTTGGTACTGTTATCGACCTCCTTGAAGTGCGTTCATGCCGCAGGTAGAGGTACATCGACTGTCGATCCCCGCTTATAGGATCACATTTCAGCGTATTGGGAAGCTCCGTTCCTTCGGACGCTTATCTTTTGGTATGTTACCCTGAGTCTGTAGGTTCTTGTACATTCAGTGGTATGGCGGGGCCCTGTCCCGTCATAGTTGTAAAAATCTTAAGTGCATGCTTTGTTGTGGCGGGGTTGTAAGGATTATAATCGTTCAAAGGTCGATATATATATATATCTTTGAAAAACCGTTTTGGTTGGCATATTTTCTTTTATCTTGATCCTTATCTATTTGTATGTTTAAATTTTTATTTCCGCTGGTTTTTCTCTGATGTTGTATCACTAGGGTGCCCGGGGTAAGGCACCAGTCACGGGCCCGGGTTGGTCGCGGCGAGTACCACAGGCGCGTCACGAGTTAGATTTTACACTGGCGGTGGCGGTGATGGGAATCCAGGGCGCTTGGATATTTGAGGGCTGGGGTTCATAGCCCTGGTGTGACTATGGTTCATATGTTGAGACAGGCTGTATAAGGTAAAACTGACTTTCATTACTTCCACTTCAGTGAGGCAGTGTACTGTTAATTTGGTTATCATATATGTCTTCACCTGTACTTTTGACTATTATGATTTAAATTACAGTACTTTCGATTTGCATACTTGGTACATATTTTACCGACCTCCTTGAGTGCGTTTATCCGCAGTTGAGATACATAGCTTGCGATCCGCTCGTAGGATCATTTGTTGGTCGAAAGCTCCATTTCTCCGGAGGCTTTGTTTTTGGTATGGCTCCCTGAAGTCGTTGACTTTTGTACATTCAGGGGTATGGCGGGGCCCTGTCCCGTCACAGTTGTTATGTAAACTCTTAGAGGTCTGTAGTCATATCTTGTGGGTCACTTTATAAAAAAAAATTAGAGGTAACTGCTGTTAGATTTGTTTATATCCAGGGAGGTAGCCTTATCGGCTGACCTATAATTTATTTCATTGTTTAAGTTTATGTATGTTCCGCTGTATATCTCTGATGTATACCTGTAAGGGTGCCCAGGTAGGGCACCAGTCGCGGGCCCGGGGTCGGGTCGTGACACGAGTCCCATGAGATGGGCCGAGACATGTATTCCATACGATTCCTATCGAGTCCCATGAGATGGGCCGAGACATGTATTCCACACGATTCTTATCGAGTCCCATGGAATGGGCCGAGACATGTTATACGATTTATACCTAGACTGTCGGCAGTGAGGAAGGAGTTCCACGGGCATGAGGGATGATTTCAAGGGTGTGAGTCCCTGACTTGACATGACTACTTTTATGTTGTAAACTGTAGTTTGGTTATCATACATGTCTCCGGTTTTATATAGACTGTCATGATTTCATTTACAGTATTTAAGTTTCACATACTTGGTACCTGTTATCGACCTCCTTCGGGCTGCGTTCATGCCGCATGTAAGTACATCGGTTGTGGATCCTCGCCATAGGACCAGTTCAGCGTATTGGGAAGACCCGTTTCTCGGAGGCTTATCTTTTGGTATGTTACCACACAGTGCAGCAGGTTCTTGTACATTCGTGGTATGGCGGGGCCACGTCCGTCATAGTTGTCACTTTCTTAGAGTGCAGTAATGCTGTTGTGGCGGGGTTGTAAAGGATGTAGCTCGATTCTCAGATATATGCAAGAAGGCAACTGTTTGGGTTGGCCTGTTTTATTATCATATCTCTTGTTTCATGTTCATGTTTTTATTTCCGGTGATTTTCTATGATGTTGTATCACTAGGGTGCCCGGGGTAAGACACCAGTCACGGGCCCCGGTTCGGGTCGTGACAAAAGTGGTATCAGAGCAGTTAATCCTCAGAAAGTGTCTACAGACCGTATCTAGTAGAGTCTTGATTATCGGTGTGTTGTGCACCACATCTATAATCAGGAGGCTGCAGGATATTTAGGATTGGTTTCTATTCTTCTCACTCTGAGATCGTGCCTTAGAGCTGTGTTATAAGTTGGACTCCCTCGGACGTATTCGTTTGTACGATTATGCTCTGCGTAAAGCGCACAGGCCAGATGGGCAAGGCGCGAGAGGAGCTACGAGTTGAACAGGGGTCATGCGGCAGAGGCACGGTCATTACGAGATAGTACTTGACGACGAGTTTTATGACGCCGCTAGCCCCATGAGTTTAGGCGGCAGCAGCTTCTACGGAGGCCACGATACGAGCCTCGGATCCACGGCCGAGCCGAGGATATGAGTTCGAGAGATAGCCCGATTACTAGCTAGGTTGGTGGTCGAATGAGGACGGACGGGGCCGGTGGTTCCGCGGCACGATGGTTCACCCTAGATCCGATAGTCCGAGACTTGGGATTTCTTGAGTTGCATTCGCGAGTTCTATGGATAGAGGCGAGGATGATCCTCGAGTGTCGTGCTAGTTTGGGAGATTATTATACCTATGGGGGCCGTGTGATGGGGATGTCTAGTAGGAGGGATACAGGTAGGAGGACTCAGCCTACCGGGTTAGTTGCGGATTCAGTGGTTCAGAGAGGAAGGGGTGTTAGCCAGGGGAGGCCACCCCCACCTCGGTGTGGCCGTTGTGATAGGCGTCATGGTGGGGAGTGTCGTACTGTTTCGACAGCTTGTATGCTTACGGCCAACAGGGCCATTTGGTGAGAGTTTGTGTTATACCCCGTATTTCCAGAGTATGTACGTAAGGGAATACGTACGAAAGTCTTGCCTTAAAGATAAGCCTTGGACGTTTTATTTTGTACACAACTCACTAAAAGAATCGTTTTCCGACGAAACGTTTCCACAGCTTTCGTAGAGTAAATTCCGGCTATGCCATTTCTTATTTTTGCGGATTTTTCCGAGAGACGAAACATTTTGGACCAACGGGAGGGCAACACTTGGCACCCTCCCATTGGTGGACTTGAAATCGTCCATTTGGACGATTTGGACTTGGAGGAGCACGTTTTTTGTGCCTTGTGCACAAGTCAAGGAGTTGGTAGGATATTTGTGTATAGTTAATCCTCACCCTACACTTGCCTTGCACTTGTCTAAATCTTGACCATTGGTTGGCCACTTCTTGACCTATAAATACCCCCTTAAGATGAAGAGTTCTTCATCCACAAATTACTTTCCAAGTCTTGAAAATCCTCCTTCTCCTTGTTAGCCAATTCGTCCAAGCCCTCTTCCCTCTAGCCTAAGTGGCCTTGGCCGAATACCCCTAGCCTAGCCAAAAATCTACCCCATCCCTTGGTAGAAAAGTTACCTTCTTGTATCGTTATAATGCCCAAAATACCTAGCCCAAATACCTTAGTACTTAGTAGAAGTTGTGAAGAACTTCAGGGATCTTGGACATACAACTTAGGAGCAAAACCTTGCTCAGTAGCGACTTTTCTAGGATATTATTGGGCTTACCGGGTAACTAATCCTAACCCTCTTTTGAATTAGAAAATATATCTTGTTGTAGTATAAGGATAAGTATAAATACTTAGAAGTATATCACGAATAGAATTGAAGTATTAATCACTTAGAAGGGTTTAAAGAAGAATAATCAAAGCTGTACTTACATGGAATTTGTTTTCCACGATGAACTTATATAGCTCACCGGTAGGGAAGTGCTGCCCGACTTCAGTAGAATTATGAACCCCTGTTTAGAATGACCTTGAGTAGTCTTTAATAGATATCTGTGACTATTATGGTGACTCTGCTGCGACATATTGACTTGGCGGTGGTGTTATTTGAGAAGGTATGTGATTCTTCCTAAAGCATGATATTTTACAATATAACTACGCAATGTCTTTGACTTAAGCTGAATAATACTTACGGCAATGCCTCACGCTTAAGCTGAATAATACTTACGGCAATGCCACGGCTTAAGCACGAATAATACTTACGGCAATGCCTCGGCTTAAGCTGAATAATAAGAATGAAAACATTTCAAAAGACTCTGAATCATATTATGAAGAGAACTAATTGGTTTTAAAGCGAAGCTTAAGAGTTATACTAGCTTTATGGGAAGTAAGTATAACCACTTAAGATTTATAAAAGAAACAAGTTTGCCTATGTATTTATAACAGACTTGTATTGTGAAAAGAATAATAAAGATGGTTTGATAAATAGACATGATATGATGCTATGTGTGTTAGTATCTTGTAACGTTTGTATAGGTGAGTATCCTTGTTGTGCTTATGTTGTTTAAAGATAAGTTGTTATGTTAGTGTACTATCACTCACCTCTTGAGATGATCTGGGGTTAAAGGCGCCCTCCGTCTGGGGGTAGACTCGGTGATGCAGGACCGTGATTCGAGAATACCTCATGCGGGCCCGGGGGCCTATGCGAGCTACGAGTTCGAGTTAGTATGCGGGGTTATGCCTCATGCGATGCAGTGGCCATGCGGACGAGTCGGGGCGATGCCGAGTAGCTACCTCGATGCGGGGTTATACCTCATGCGGGCCCGTGTGAGTGGCCTGTCGGACTCGAGTCGAGTTAGGCTTGCGAGAATGATGATGAGGCGAGTGGCCTGTTTGATCATTCGCGGCCTAGACAAAACCTATTACGATTACTATTGTTACTCTTGTTTGTGATGTGGCACTACGTGCGGTTTCTTGGTTGTTTCACACATATTTGTAAAGCGGTTTTTAAAAATGATATGTTTTCATTTAAGTATTTCTGATTTCGCATACTTAGTACTGTTATCTTGACCTCGCCCTTGAGGCTGCGTTCATGCCGCAGTAAGAGCGGCAGTGCTAGATCCGCATCCTTAGGATCTCTACATTGGTGTCGGGAGCTCCATCTCTTAGGAGGCTCTACTTTTGGTATGATCTCCTGTTGTAGATAGTTTTATCTGATCGGGGTATGGCGGGGCCCTGTCCCGCCATAGTTGTATATTTCCTTAAGTGCGTAGTCATGTTATGCGATTGTCGGATGTAGCGCTAAACCATGATTTTATATATATCTGGAAGGCGTGTTTTCTCATAAAGCGTGTCTTATTTTATAAAGCTGTTTCATGTCTTGCTTTATATTTCCGCCGATTACTCGATGTATGACTACTTGGGTGCCGGTGAGGCACGATCCACGAACCGAGCAGTCGTGACAAAAGTGGTATCGAGCGATTAATCCTCGGAAAGTGTCTGACCGTATCTAGTAGAGTCTTGATTATCGGTGTGTTGTGCACCACCAATAATCGGGAGGCTATAGGATATTTAGGATTGGTTTCCATTCTTCTCATTCGAGATCGTGCTTTAGAGTCGTGTTATAGGTTGGACCCTCTAACGTATTCCTTTCCCGTATGCTGATTATGCCTCACGTAAGGCAACCGGGCCCGAAGGCGCAAGCGTAGAGGCGCTAGCGAGACACCCAGTCACGAGGCTCGAGCCCGGTCTATACGAGGCAGCGAGTTCTATGGCGCCCGCCCGGCCAGCGAGACCACAGTACCCACACCTCGCATCCCACGGCTGGGCGGAGAGTTAGGGTACAAGAGAGATAGCCCGACTTTTGGCTAAAGTTGTGGCCGTCGAGAGAGATTGGATCTGGCGATTCGATTCAGCTCAGCTCGATCGCACGTGGTACACCGGCGAGAGAGTTTGAGGCTACGAGACTTCTTGAGTTGTAGCCGCGGAGTTTTATGGGTCGAGGCCGGAGGATGATCGCAGGAGTTCATCCGTCGGCTTGAAGGATTTTGAGTGATCGGGCGTCGGAGACCAGTGCGTGATCTTTGGTTCACATAAAGCTGCGTGATACGCGATCGATTGGTTGATTCATGGGAGTTATCGGGAAACGCGACCCAGTACTTGGGATGAGTTCTCGAGGCTTTCCTCACTCACTTTTGCCTCACGGATGAGGAGGCGCGGTGATAGATTTTTCTTTGCGAGCGAGAGGGCGCCTTGTCGGGAGTACAATGTCGAGTTTGATTCTTTGGCTCGATATGTCCCAGCATTAGTAGCAGATATGGAGGATAGGGTGCACCGCTATGTCACCGGGCTGAAACGACTATATGGCGAGTCGTATGCGGGGTTTCTCTCGGCCGGTATGGACATTACCGCGTGCGAGCTCACGCCCTTGGATGCGAGGCGCGGTCGGCGAGTGGGCGACGGCGGCGAGAAGAAGGCGGGGCGGGAGGGTCTTACGGTGGTTATCGTGGTGGCGGCCTCGGCGGTCTGGGTCGCACCGCGGCCGGCTCGAGCACTCTGCACCGTCGCCAGCCGGCGAGTTTTCGGGCGGACCGAGGCCAGGGCTTGGGCGTCGAGTAGCGAAGTGCGGCGATCGGGACCACCCCCGGTGTGGCGATCGGTAGATCCCATTACGGGAAGTGTGGTACTACTTATGGATCTTGTTACGATTGTAGCGGCCAGGTCACTGCGGCTGTCCGGCCGGCGTGGCGGTGGTAGGGCCCGGCCTTGAGTTACGTGGCGGCCATCATCTCCTACGATTACTCGCCGGAGGCGAGTGCTCGTGGGTCGGCCAGTCGCGGCAGGTCGTGGCTCGAGTCCCGATTCTAGCGGTCCTCGAACCGCATTTATGCTTTGTCCGGTAAGCGGGATCGGAGGCCTCGCGATGTGTCGTCACGGTACCTTATCGGTTCTGGGTTTGATGTTTATGCCTTGATAGATCCGGGTTCTACTCTGTCCTATATATCTCCCTTGTTGCTAGTAGGATAGGGATAGAGCACGAGTCCATAGACCACTTTCGAGGTAGCTACGCGATGGGTGATTCGGTGGTAGCTCGGCGGGTATATAGGGCTTGTCTGTGACCATTCTGATCGTCGGACCCTGGCCGACTTGATAGAGTTGGAGATGATTGACTTCGGCGTGATTATGGGGATGGATTGGCTAGCTTCTTGCTATGCCAATGTAGGCTGAGAGAAAGTAATGCGGTTCGGTTTCTGAGGCCGGTTGTTGAGTGGGAGAGACACGGTATCGTAGGGGTAGGTTTATTTCCTACCTCAAGGCTAGGAAGATGGTGCGAGAAGGGTATATCTACCATCTAGTTCGGGTGTTTGATCACGAGGCTGCGGTACAGATTTTGATCGATTCCGTAGTCGTGAAGTTCCCGGGCGTGTTCCCGGATGACCTCGGGTATCCCTCCCGAGAGGAGATTGAGTTTTGTATTGACATATTGCGGATACTCGGCCTATTTCCATTCCGCCATACGAATGGCACTGCCGAGTTGAGAAGTGAAGGATCGGCTTAGGGATTTGCTAGAGAAGCTTCATTAGGCCAGTGTTTCTCCCAGAAGCGCGGTATTGTTCGTGAAGAAGAAGGGCGGGGCGCTGCGCAGTGTGTTGATTACTGACGGTGAACAAGGTGACCATTAAACGAATACCCTCCCCAAGATTGATGATTTGTTCGACCCGATTGCGAGTGCGAGATGTTTCTCAAGATTGATCTGCGATCGGGCTATCATCAGTGCGAGTCGAGAGGTGGATGTCCCTGGATCGCATTCGGACGATGCGGGCATTATGAGTTCGGTCATGTCTTTTGGGTTGACAATGCTCGTGGTATTCATGGATTTGATGAACCGAGTGTTCAAACCATTTTTGGACACGTTTGTGATAGTGTTCATTGATGATATCTTGGTTTATTCGCTCGAGCGGAGCATGCGGAGCATTTGAGGCTGTCTTGTGATTCTCGAGACCAGCGATTATCGCCAAGTTTTCCAAATGTGAGTTTTGGTTGACTTGATGGCGTTTCTTGGGCATATTATCGGGCTGATGGCATTCGAGTTGATCTGGCGAAGATCGGCGATCGAGACTTGGCGAGACTCTTACTCAGCGAGAGGTTCGCGATTTTACGGGCCTTGCGAGTTATTATCGGTTCGTGGAGAAGTTTGCTTCTATCTCTGCACCATTGACTAGGTGACTCGTAGCGACCAAGTTTGATGGTGATGCTTGTGGCGGGGTTTCGATTCTTTGAAAGAGAGACGACCGCCCGTTCTTACTCTTCGGAGGTCGGATGGTTATGTCGTGTATTGTGATCGTCGAGCATCGGGTTGGGATGTGTATTGATGCGGCATGGCGAGTTATAGCATATGCATCCGACGGTGAAGAAACACGAGGAACTACCCCCATGATTTGGAGTTAGCGGTAGTGATTCACGCTTTGAAGATCTGGAGGCACTATTTGTATGGGGTTCACGTGGATATTTATACGAGACCACAAGAGCCTCCGGTATATCTTCACCGGAGGAGTGAACTTACGGCGAGGCGGTGGTTAGAGTTGCTTAAGGATTACGATGTTGATATCCTATACCACGGGAAGGCAATGTCGTGGCGTATGCTCTTAGTCGTAGGTCGATGGGAGCCTATCGGATGTGCGACTAGAGAGGAGGGACATGGTTCGTGATTTGCATCGATTAGCGAGCCTTGGTGTCCGTTTGATTGATTACGATAGCGATGGGGTTAGAGTTCGTGAGGTTGCGAGTCTTCCATCGTCGAGGAGGTGAAGAGGCAACGATTCGAGGATCGGCTTTGATTCGATATCGTGATACAGCTCTTCGTGAGGGCAAGGGTCCTTTTGGTAGCACTTTGATGGGGTGCTAAGGTTTGAGGGCGACGTGTGTTCCGGATGTTTGAGGACTTGGCGGAGTTCTTGGGAAGCACACGCGTAGCGTTACTCTATCCATCCGGTCGACCAAGATGTACCACGACCTTAGATCGTGTATTGGTGGGATGGCTTGAAGAGGGCGTTGCGAGTTCGTAGCTCGGTGCCGTGTTGTCGGCAGTGAAGGTAGAGCACGAGGCCACGGTGGTTTTATTCTGACGATTGAGATCCCGACCGGAAGTGGGAGGTAATCAACATGGACTTCATCGGGATTACCTCGCACTCGGAGGAGACATGATTCTATATGGGTTATCGTCGACGGTGTGAAATCAGCCCACTTTCTTCCGTCGGGGCGACTTTTTCGGTGAGATTATGCGGACTTTACATCAGAGATCGTCGGTGCATGGAGTCCCTACTGATCATATCAGACAGAGCCCGGTTCTGGCTAACTGGAGGTCCTTCCGAGAGGGTTTAGGGGCGGTGAGCACGAATCGCATTTCATCCACGAGCAGACGGGCGAGCGAGCGCACTATCCGAACTCTTGAGGATATCTGCGAGCTGTGTTATCGACCGTGGTAGTTGGGAGGATCATTTGCCTCTAGTTGAGTTCGCATATAATAATAGCTACCACTCCGGTATTCGGATGGCGCCTTATGAGGCCTTGTATGGGAGGAAGTGCGGATCGCCTATAGGTTGGTTCGATGTGGGCGGCGGCTAGTGGGACCAGGTTGATGACAGATGGATAAGGTGAAACTTATCCGAGCGGCTATTGACTCGAGTCGGCAAGTCGTATCACGGATCATCGTCGTCGACATCTTGAGTTCGAGGTTCATGATTGGGTTTTCCTAAAGGTGTCACCCATGAAGGGTGTGATGAGATTCGGGAAGAAGGGAAGCTCGGCCAGTACATTGGGCGTTTAGATTGTCGCGAGGTAGGCAAGGTTGCCTACGAGTTGAATCTGCCGTCCGACACGGAGGCGGTCATCCGGTGTTTCACGTATCTATCTTTGAGAGATGTATCGGGGATCCATCTAGGGTGCACCCGATTGACGATGTCAGTGACCAGGGGTTATCGTATGAGGAGATTCCATAGCGATAGTCGATCGTCGAGTTAGGCGTCTGCGGACGAAGGGCGTGGCTTCGTCAAAGTCTTGTGGCGGAACGAGCTCGGGAGGAGATGACATGGGAAGCCGAGGAGGACATGAGGCGGAAGTATCCTCCTATTCCCACCTCCGGTAAATTCACTTTCCTACTTGTAAATTTTCGTTATCGTTTACGCCTATGTGTTGCTCTGTGGCGTGTGTGGCATTTACAAGCTGTTTAAGCTTCTTCGATAATCGTCTTGGGAAGGAACATTCGGGACGAATGTTTCTAAGGAAGGGAGAATGTTATACCGTATTTCGGAGTATGCGTAAGGGAATACGTCACGAAAGTCTTGCCTTAAAGATAAGCCTTGGGCGTTTTATTTTGTACACAACTCACTAAAAGAATCGTTTCAGGAAAGCGTTTCCACACTTTCGTAGAGTAAATTCCGGCTATGCCATTTCTTATTTTGCGGATTTTTCCAGAGGCGAAACATTTTGGACCAACGGGAGGGCAACTTGGCACCCTCCATTGGTGGACTTGAAATCGTCCATTTGGACGATTTGGACTTGGAGAGCACGTTTTTGTGCCTTGTGCACAAGTCGAGGAGTTGGTAGGATATTTGTGTATAGTTAATCCTCACCTACACTTGCCTTGCACTTGTCTAAATCTTGGCCATTGGTTGGCCAACTTCTTGACCTATAAATACCCCCAAGATGAAGAGTTCTTCATCCACAAATTACTTTCCAAGTCTTGAAAATCCTCCCTTCTCCCTTGTTAGCCAATTCGTCCAAGCCCTCTTCCCCCTCTAGCCTACGTGGCCTTGGCGAATACCCCCTAGCCTAGCCAAAATCTACCCCTCCCTTGGTAGAAAAGTTACCTTCTTGTATCGTTATAATGCCCAAAATACCTAGCCCAAATACCTTAGTACTTAGTAGAAGTTGTGAAGAACTTCTAGGGATCTTGGAGCATACAACTTAGAGCAAAACCTTGCTCAGTAGCGACTTTTCTAGGATATTATTGGGCTTACAGGTAACTAATCCGAACCCGCGTTTGCATTAGACAATATATACTGTTGTAGTATAAGGATAAGTATAAATACTTAGAAGTATATCACAGAATAGAATTGAAGTATTAATCACTTAGAAGGGTTTAAAGAAGAATAATCAAAGCTGTACTTACATGGGAATTTGTTTTCACGATGAACTTATATAGCTCATGGGTAGGAAGTGCTGCCCGACTTAGTAGAATTATGAACCCTGTTTAAAATGACCTTGAGTAGTCTTTAATAGATATCTGTGACTATTATAGGTGACTCTCTGTGCGACATATTGACTTGGCGGTGGTGTTTGAGAAGGTATGTGATTCTTCCTAAAGCATGATATTTTACAATATAACTACGGCAATGTCTTTGACTTAAGCCTGAATAATACTTACGGCAATGCCTCACGGCTTAAGCCTGAATAATACTTACGGCAATGCCTCACGGCTTAAGCCTGAATAATACTTACGGCAATGCCTCACGGCTTAAGCATGAATAATAAGAAGCGAAAACATTTCAAAAGACTCTTGAATCATATTATGTAAGAGAACTAATTGGTTTTAAAGCGAAGCTTAAGAGTTATACTAGCTTTATGGGAAGTAAGTATAACCACTTAAGATTTATAAAAGAAACAAGTTTGCCTATGTGTTTATAACAGACTTGTATTGTGAAAAGAATAATAAAGATGGTTTGATAAATAGACATGATATGATGCTATGTGTGTTAGTATCTTGTAACGTTTGTATAGGTGAGTATCCTTGTTGTGCTTATGTTGTTTAAAGATAAGTTGTTATGTTAGTGTACTATCACTCACCTCTTGAGATGATACCGGGGGTTAAAGCCCTCCGTCACGGGGTAGACTCAGTGATGCAGGACCATGATTCGAGAATACCTCATGCGGGCCGGGGGCCTATGCGAGCTCTGAGTTCGAGTTAGTATGCGGGGTTATGCCTCATGCGATGCAGTGGCCATGCGGACAGGAGTCGGGACGATGCCGAGGAGTAGCTACCCTCGATGCGGGGTTATACCTCATGCGGGCCCATGTGAGTGGCCTATGCGGACTCTGGGAGTCCAGGATTAGGCTTGCAGAATGATGATGGGGGCGAGTGGCCCTGTTTCGATCATTCGCAGCCTAGACAAAACCTATTACAGTTACCTATTGTTACTCTTGTTTGTGATGTGGCACTACGTGCGGTTTCCTTGGTTGTTTCACACATATTTGTAAACTGGTTTTTAAAAATGATATGTTTTCATTTAAGTATTTTACAGTTTCGCATACTTAGTACCTGTTGTACTGACCTCCTTCGGGGGGCTGCGTTCATGCCGCAGGTAAGGGCAAGCAGGTGCTAGATCCGCATCCTTAGGATCTCTACATTGGTGTCGGGAGCTCCATCTCTTCCGGAGGCTCTACTTTTGGTATGATCTCCCTGTTGTAGATAGTTTTGTACAGTCAGGGTATGGCGGGGCCCTGTCCCGCCATAGTTGTATATTTCCTTAAGTGCATGTAGTCATGTTATGCGATGTCGGATGTAATCTAAACCATGATTTTTATATATATCTGTAGGAAGCGTGTTTTCTCACATAAAGCGTGTCTTATTTTATAAAGCTGTTTCATGTCTTGCTTTATATTTCCGATTACTCGATGTATGACTACTTGGGTGCCGGTAAGGCACGATCCGAACCGGGCAGTCGTGTGATTTGTCCGATTAGCGGTAGCACAGATATAGAGACTCATCCTTCGGGATCGGTGGCTGGTTCATCGCCTTATATAGCTAGGCGCCCTGCAGGGCAGGATTATGGTTAGAGCGATAAAGGGAAAGTGAGGCAGTAGTTGCAGAGATGTCTTTAGCCTTTAAGAGACTTGTTTATATTGTTATTGTGGGTACATGTTAGGTGCTATGTACGGATAACATTGTGTTAAGTGTGAATTAGAAAACATGGGCAGTTGAGAAAGGGTAAGTGCAGGCAGAGGCGATTATGAGCCTTAGGATTTATATGATTAGGACCTTGGGTGCAAAGTAGTCTTGGGTAAAAGATTTTGTTCTGAATTGACCTTTGTCGGTGCATAGTATACGTGGGGTATAATTGTGTGATAAGTCCACGAGTGGTGTGAATTATAAGAGGGTAGTTGAGCTAAGAAGACACCAGGTTTTCGTGACTTGATTAGTGAGATTGCTCGGATCGGAAACAAGAGTTTGGCGCGGTTATGGAGTGCAGTTGAGGACCATTCGCGAGTCAACCGTGGCCGGAATGTGGTGGGGTCGATTCGAGGTGGTCCCGGTGGTAGAGTCACGAGGCGCTAGGCGAGTTTAGGTAACCATCGTACGGGTTCGTGGATGCGTTCGACCTGAGTCGGATTGTGAAGGCCGGGAATGGCCTTAGAGTAAATTGAAGCTAGTGGGAGCTGTTGTGAGATTAGAAATGACTCCTCGTTGGCTTGGATTTGAGTTTTGCGCACCCGTTATATTCTGGCCATTAGTGGCATAATTGGTTTCGTAAGTATAGCAGTGGAGACTATATCGGCGCTTGTATGTTTGGAGACTTATAAGGAACATTCGGGACGAATGTTTCTAAGGGGGGAAGAATGTTATACCCCGTAGTTCCAGGGTATGTATGTGATCGGTGTATTTTATATACACTTTTGAGTCTTTTTTAGTTAGTATTTTACTCATTTTGTTTATGTTTAGTATAGTATTAGGGTCGTTTTCCTTTCTTTTGTGTCACAACGGTCAGAAATGGAGAAATGGCGAAAAGAAGAGAAAATGAGCTTAAGTGAGATGGAATTGCACACAAAAAGGGCCAGAAATGAAGTCTAAGAAGTTAAAATTATAGAGAAAATCGACGAAGTCCGGACGAAAAAAAGACAAGCGAAAATTCGCGAGAAAAATATCACCCAGCGCCCGCCGAGCAGCCATGGCGCCCAAAGTCTTGAAAGTCAGAGTTGCTGAATTTGGTAGCGCTGTGGCTGATCTGCGTGGCCGACGCCGAATTGTGAAGTGTTGGGCGGGTGACATGTTTCAGAATCCTAAAGGGATAACTTTTCCTTCCTAAAGGGATAACTTTTCCTACCTAAAGGGAAAACCTTTCCTACCTAAAAACCCTTACCTAAAAGGATTCTAATAACTTTTCCTACCTACACAAATCCTTAACCCTTCACCTAAAGGATTCTTTGGCTATAAATACTCTACATCATTAGAAGAATTATTCATTCTCCATTCTACCATTCTCCATTCTACCATTCACCATTCTACATCCATCCTTCCACCAATCCACCTTGTAAATATTCCACAACACAACCCTTGGATGCTTGGCTTGGAGACTCATTCTTAGTAATTTTCTTTTCTTTCTTTTACTTTATTTCAGTTTTGATGTTGGATATTGAATTAGTTCTTGTCATATTTATGGCTAGGAACTAATTCTCCTATAGGGCTTTCTATGTTGAACTTCTTGAAACTTATGTTATAAATTAATGCATGCTTATGGTTATTTTTCTTATTGAGAGATCTATCCAATAATTGAGTTGAATTCTTGGTAGCTAATTGACAACTAGTTATCACTATATGATTTCTAATCAGATTCTGAAAAGGGGGGATTGTGAATATGCTGTATGTTGGGTAGACAGGCTTGAATTGGGGATGAAAATACCTCAATTAGTTTTGTAGCGTTGATGAGAGGCTTAACAACCCTAATTTTGCGCATTGTGCGTGACGGTCAACTAGGTTTTTGTTCTTAATCCTCCTATAGAGTTACCCTTATCAGCGAAAGTTAGGTAAGGAACAATACTGGGGTTGAGTGTTTATATAACCCTAACGGGAGTATAAAACGATTGCGTAAACCTGCTTTCTCCAAAAGAAGAACACCATAAGTAATGCATTAGTAAGTAGCATAAGCGGATAGTGATGATACATAGAAGCCCTATTCTCATCACATCTGAAGTAATTCTTTATATTTACTTGTCTTTAATAATTCTTAGTTATAAACAAAACAATCAATCATTAATTCACCAAATAGATACTAGAAAATAGATAGTTGGTACTTGAACCCTAATCCTATAGGACGATATTCGGTCTTATCTAAGACTGTACTACTTGATACGATAACGTGCACTTGCGTTTGAGTGTGTGCATCTTAACGCCCATTAGTATGTGAGGACGTACGTACGAGAATACGATAGAAATTTTGGAAAGAATGAAAGATGTGATTTTTCGACGGAAAAGTTTCCGGATTTTGTGAAGGAAAAAGGTTCGTTGATGGGAATTGGATTCCCAGATTTGGTATTTGGGCTTCTTGAATTATATTAGAATTATGAGATTTATTTCCGGAATTGGTCACGTGGGCCCACGGGAGAAATCTACGATTTTGTGGGGCCCACTTTGTTTTCGAGATTTTGGCCATTAGGGATATTTTCGGAAGATGAAATATTTTGGACGAATAGGAGGGCGACACGTGTCACCCCCCTAGGTGGCTCTTGGCCGAAATTTGCTAACAAGTGGCAAGACAAGTGGCCTTGTCTTGCAAGATATTTTAGTTGGACAAGTGGCTTGTGGGGCCCACACACACTTGTCCCCAATCTCAACCACACACTTGCCTTCATCCTAGCCCTTGGTTGTCCTATATATGCACTACTAGTTGATGAAATCTTCCACACTTAACCATTTCAAGACTTGAAAAACCCTCCCTTCTCCCTTGACCTTGCTCTCGGCTTTGCCCCCTTTTCTTGAGCAAAATTTGTCTAACAATTCTTAAACTCTTAAGTGTTCTTCCCTAAGGTGTTAGGAAGATTGTGTACCAAGAGTTGGAAAAGATTTCACACCCCTAACCTCTATTTGTGCCTTGGCCGAAAGTTGTCATCTTTGAAACCTAAGTGTTCTTCACTTTTTGGAGTTGGTTCTTGAAGAGAAGTTGGTTAGGAGCTTCTATGGGTTGCTTATAGCGGATTGGAACGTAAAGATTTGGAGCTAAGACTTGCTTGGAGCGACTTTAAGAACTTGGATATTCTTGGGCTTTTTGAGGTAGTGAAACTTAAACCTCTTTGTGAATTGGTTATTATACATATATTATAAGTATATTATGGATTATATAATATATGGAGCAAAGTTTGGTAGGATTTGGATCTTGTTAAGTTGCTAAAATGGAAATTGGCAAGAAAGCCATAAAATGGTAAAAATGTATCTTACTTGCTAAGAAGCTAATAACAAAGTAACTATAACTTATATTAAGAATGGAAATATAAGTTGGATGACTAATGAGTAATTTGGATAAGTAAAATGGACAAAGTTGGCCAAGGACCCCAACTTAAGGACTGTATTTACTTTGGACTGTATTTACTTTGGACTGTATTTACTTTGGACTGTATTTACGTTGGATCAGATTTACATTTCATTAAGGGAAGATTGTTCAATCGCGTTCCGTTTGGGCGTGTGATCCCCTTTTTAATTATTGTATTGTTATGAAGGCGTGATAGTAAACTGCGTTACCGTTTGGGCGTGTAATCCCCTTCTTTATGTTGTTTAATTATTACGCCTTATATATGGTATATATATTACGGTTATTCGGGCCTTGGAGAAAGATGGAAAAGTGAGTAAAAGCGGAAGTCGCCAATTTTCCGTAGAATTAGAGGGCTTTTTATTGGTATAAGTCTTCAATGGTAAGAAAGGTTTGATAGAAGTACTATGACCATTTTAGGAGTGGAGTACTACGTGTGGCGTGATCTACTTGGCTTAAGGAGTAGCCGACGGGTTGAAGTACTTGGAGCGTTTTGCTATTTGTCGATAATCGTCGCGAGGTATGTGAACCTCTTCCTATCTTTTCTAGCATGATTGTTGTGAACTATGTAGTACGGTAGACGTACGTGTGCTAAACGAGTTTTGGTTGGTTTAAAACATATAGTGTTATAATAGTTTTATGGGAAGTTAGTTATAACGACTTTATGTAGGTAAAAGAATGGTTTATTGATTTTAGAAGTTAAGAGACTTCATCTTAAAAGATAAGAGACTTAACTTATAAATGACGTTCTATGAATTTTGTTAAAAAGTTGTGAAACCTCCTTCGTGAGTAATGAGTACTTGGCTTTTAAAGAATAATGTTTTACTGATTTCGGAAATAAGAATAAGTATCGAACAAACCATTGCATCATTAATAAAGGAAATGTATTGACTAATGAATTATATTAAAACCAGTAGAAACCTCCATCTGCATAGAAGCTAAGATAAGACAAAATTGTATTACATTTCCTAGATCATGACTGCTTTAATAAGATGGTTATAAACAAGAACAAGGTACTCACACATAAGGCATATGTTACTCAATTGTTTTAAAAGGAGATTACGTTAAGTGATTAAGACTATGATCTATTGAATCTTTTGAAAATAAGAGACGTGGGCATTTGAAATTAGGCAAACTTGAACTTTTGGAAAAGAATGTTGTTACTTGATTTTAATAAGGAAAGTGTTTTGGTTTACTTATAAATGTTAGTCACTCTATGTTAATACTACGGGTATCGGGTGACCTTTGTAAAAGAAATGGATCTTTTAAAAGAATTTAACGTATGTAGTACTTTGGGGTTAAAACCCGGACTTTGACATAAAATGAAAGTACCTTGAGTTGTGTGTAACTTGCCTATGTTTGCGTGTGATAACCTTGTTGTGCAAGTACTGTATTTCTATACCGCCGCGTCTCTCGATGGAGGGCCGGCTGATTGGTTGTGAACGATTCCTATCGAGTCCCATGAGATGGGCCGAGACATGTATTCCATACGATTCCTATCGAGTCCCATGAGATGGGCCGAGACATGTATTCCATACGATTCCTATCGAGTCCCATGAGATGGGCCGAGACATGTATTCCATACGATTCCTATCGAGTCCCATGAGATGGGCCGAGACATGTTTTTCTAACGATTCCTATCGAGTCCCATGAGATGGGCCGAGACATGTATTTCATACGATTCCTATCGAGTCCCATGAGATGGGCCGAGACATGTATTCCATACGATTCCTATCGAGTCCCATGAGATGGGCCGAGATATGTATTCCATACGATTCCTATCGAGTCCCATGAGATGGGCCGAGACATGTATTCCATACGATTCCTATCGAGTCCCATGAGATGGGCCGAGACATGTATTCCATACGATTCCTATCGAGTCCCATGAGATGGGCCGAGACATGTATTCCACACGATTCTTATCGAGTCCCATGGAATGGGCCGAGACATGTTATACGATTTATACCTAGACTGCCGGCAGTGAGGAAGGAGTTCCACGCGTGAGGATGACTTCAGGTGTGAGTCCACGACTTGACATGACTACTTTTATGTTGTAAAGCGTAGTTTGGTTATCATACATGTCTCCGGTTTATATAGATCATGATTTCATTTACTGATTTCGATTTCACATACTTGGTACTGTTATCGACCTCCTGGGCTGCGTCATGCCGCAGTAGAGGTACATCGGTTGTGGATCCTCGCCATAGGATCACAACAGATTGGGAAGCCCCGTTTCTCGGAGGCTTATCTTGTGGTATGTTACCACGAGTGCATGGGTTCTTGTACATTCATGGGTATGGCGGGGCCCTGTCCCGTCATAGTTGTTGTCACTTTCTTAGAGGTCTGTAGTACTGTTGTGGGCAGGGTTGTAAAGGATGTAACTGTTCAGATTCTGTATATATGCAAGAAGGCAACTGTTTGGGTTGACCTGTTTTATTATCATATCTCTTGTTTCATGTTCATGTTTTTATTTCCGCTGATTTTCTCTGATGTTGTATCACTAGGGTGCCCGGGGTAAGGCACCAGTCACGGGCCCCGGTTCGGGTCGTGACACTACGGCATGAACGCAGCCCCCCGAAGGAGGCCAGTACAACAGGTACCAAGTATGTGAAACGGAAAATACTGTAAATGAAATCATAGTAGTCTATATAAAGTAGGAGACATGTATGATAACCAAACTACAGTTCACAATAAATAAGCAGTCATGTCAAGTCAGGGACTCACACCCTCAAAGTCATCACTCAAATATCACTATGGGTCTCACGCCCACAACATCAATAATTCCCGTGGAATACCTTCCTCACTGCCGGCAGTCTATGATATAAAAGCACCAAGGAATACACATGAACACCAGGTCCCACCTGTGTCCTAATAAAACCGTACGGTAAATAAGGCATAGCCGACTACTAAAACCCACAGTACCAACAAGGTCATAAACTGTATCATGAGATCTGTCTAGACCGCCACATGATCGAAGCTGGCCACTCGCCCGCAGTATCTAATGTGCGCGTCTAGTCCTGGAACTTTCCGCAGCTCCGCATAGGCCACTCCAATGGCCCGCATGAGGTATTCCCCGCATCGAGGGTAGCTACTCCCGTAACGCCCGGACTCGCGATCGCGTAGCCACATAGACCGCATGACCATAAAGGCCGCACACTAACACGGAACTCTCGTAGCTCGCGCATAGGTCGCCTGACCGCGTGAGGTATTCTCGAATCATAGGTCACACGCACTACCGAGTCTACCCCGCATCGGAGGGCAGCTTAACCCCTGGAATCATGTCAAGAGGTGAGTGATGTATAATACTAACATAACAGCTTATCGTTAAACAACATAAGCACAACAAGGGAAAACCCCTTTACACAAACATCACAAGATACTAACACACGTAGCATCCTAACATGTTTATTTATCAAATCAACAAGAAACATTACAAGGCTATCACAAACCAACAAGGTCAAGTTATTCACACAAGGTACTTTCTACTTCATGTTAACAAGTCCGGGTTTTCATCCCCAAAGTACTTCATTCATTAACTCTTTAAAAGATCCGTTTCTTTCACAAAAGTCATGCAATACCCGTAGTATAAAAATAGAGTGACTATCTTTTTAAGTAAACCAAAACACTTCCCTTTATAGAATCAAGTAACAACATTATTTTCCAAACGTTCAAGTTTGCCTAATTTCAGATGCTCAAGTTTCTCATTTTCGAAAGGTTTCGTAGTTCATAGTTTTAATCACTTAATGATATAATTCTCTTTAAAACAATTTGAGAAACATATGTCAGATATGTGAGTAGGTTATTCTTGTTTATAACAACCTTATTAAAGCAGCCATGATCTAGGAAATGTAATATCATTTTGTCTCATCTTAGCTTCTATGCAGATGGAGGTTTCTACTGGTTTTAATAATACTTAATTAGTCAAAACACTTCCCTTTATTAGCGCTGCTGTGGTTTGTTCGATACTTGTTCTGATTTCCGAAATCAGTAAAACATTATTCCTTTTAAAAACCAAGTACTCATTACACACGAATGAGGTTTCACACTTCTTAACAAAATTCATATTAATAATTAAGTCAAGTCTCTTATCTTTTAAGATCAAGTCTCTTAACTTCTAAAATCAGTAAACCATTCTTTTTACTTCTCTTAAGTCGTTATACCTAACTTCCCATAAAGCTAGTATAACTCTTAAGCTTTTAAAACCAAGCATTACTCTTCTTTCAAAAAGGTTTCTTAACTCTTTTGAATTACTTCAAGATTCTTATTATTCAGTCTTAAGTCAAAAGACATTGCCGTAAAACTACGTTCAGTTAACACACGTACGTCTACCGTACTATATATATTCTTTTAAAATACCATGCTCAATAGGATAGGAAGAATCCCATACCTCGCGACGATTTATCGACTATTAGCAATTAGCTCCAAAGTACTGTAGTCCGGCTAGCCTTTTCCACCCTTCGAGTAGAATACGCTACTCGCAGTACTTCAACCTATAACGGTTATACAAGTCTATTAATGTCTAGACTACTCGGTAGAATAAATCTAGATACAAGATTCTACGGAAAATTGGGCAGCACTTCCCTACCCGACAAACTTCACAAGTCTCATCAGAATACACTCTATGTAAGTATTCAATTCCCTTCTTATATACCTTTACGGTATATAACACACTTAATTCTTATACTTCAATAGTATGTAAACTCAATTACAATAGGGAGACAAGATATTTACCTCGATAAGCCCATAATTATCCAAGTTTAAATGTCGATCCTGAGCAACGTTTAGCTCCTACTCTGGGCGCTCCAACCCGCTCCAAACAACCCTTAGAAGTTCTACGCAACTTCTACTTAACACTTCAACCGACTATGAAGATTTTCCTTAGGGTTTCGTTTTGAGACAAAAAGGGCATAAGGTAGTATTTCCGGGCTCTACGTATAGAGGTATCTTTGGAATACTACAAGGTATAAGGCTAAGGTATTTTGGTATAGTAACAATACTTGGAGAGTATTTTCTACCAAGAGGGGGGGGTATTTTCACTAGAACAACACCACAAGGAGGGGGGTAGGTTTCGGCTAGCACCCCTAGGAGGGGATACTTTCGCCAAGGGAGGGGCTCTCGGCCAAGGGGCCTCACCAGGGGGGAGCGGGGAGGCTTTGGACGAAACCATAGAGAGGGAGGGAGAGGGATTTCAAGACTTAGAGATTTGTGGATGAAGAAGTCTTCACAAAGGGGGGGGGGTATTTATAGGGAGTTCAATGGCCATGATCAAGCCAAGTGGGGGGCAAGTGGAGGGCCAAGATTTGCCCAAGTTTCCCTTAGCCCTACTCCACAATTCCCTCACAAACATTGACCCATGATTTAGGCACAAAACATGGCAAGAAATCGTGCACCATACGGCCACACAACCGTCCACTTTGAGGGTGACAAGTGTCACCCTCCCGTTGGTCCAAAATATTTCGTCTCTCGGAAAAATCCGCTAAAATTATAAATGACATAGCCGGAATTCTCCCTTCGCAAGTTTTGTAAAACGTTTCGTCGAAAAACGATTCTTTTCGGGGGTTGTGAACAAAATTTTCGGTCATATGCCTAACTTAAGGCTCAAACTTTCATACGTACGTCCTTACGTACATACTCTGGAAATACGGGGTATAACATTCTTCCTTCCTTAGAAACATCCGTCCCGAATGTTCCTTCTAAGTCTCAAAACAAACATGCGCCAGTATAGTCTTCACTACTATACTTACGAAAACAATCATGCCGTACCTGGCCATAACATAACACACGCGCAATTACTCAACTTCAAGTCTACGGGGAATCACCTCCATTACTACAAAAGCTCCCACCCAAGGTCTAAAAGTGTCACGACCCGTTCTGGGGCCCGTGACTGGTGCCTTACCCGGGCACCCAAGTAGTCATACATCAGAGAAAATCAGCGGAACATAAAACAATAACATGAAGTCAATGCAATAAGACAGTGAAATAAGAAGACAGGCTAACCAAAACGGTTACCTTCAGTATATATAAATAACAATTTGAACAGTTACATCCCAATACAACCCTGCCCACAACAAGATTACATGCACCTACGAATGATATGACAAATGACGGCGGGGCCGTCATACCACGAATGTAGCACCTACAACAACAGGACTATACGAAGATAAGCCTCGGAGAAACGGAGCTTTCCCAACGCCAATGACGTGACCCTAAGGCGAGGATCAACGATCGTGTACCTTTAATCGCGGCGTGAACGCGGCCGGGCGAGGTCGATAACAGGTACCAAGTATGTGAAACTGAAAATACTGTAAATGAAATCATAGTAGTCTATATAAAGCAGGAGACATGTATGATAACCAAACTACAGTTCACAATAAATAGCAGTTATGTCAAGTCAGGGACTCACACCCTCCAAGTCATCACTCAAATATAACAATGGGTCTCACGCCCATAACATCAATCATGCCCGTGGAATACCTTCCTCACTGCCGGCAGTCTATGATATGAAAGCACCAAGGAATACACATGAACACCAGGTCCCACCTGTGTCATCATAAAACCGTACGGGGTAAGTACGAAGGCATAGCCGACTACTAAAACCCCCAGTACAAACAAGGACATAAACTGTATCATGAGATCTGTCTAGACCGTCACATGATCAAAGCTGGCCACTCGCCCGCAGTATCTAATGTGCGCGTCTAGCCCTGGAACTTCCCGCAGCTCCGCATAGGCCACTCCAATGGCCCGCATGAGGTATTCCCCGCATCGAGGGTAGCTACTCCCCGGCAGCGTCCTGGACTCGCAGTCCGCATGGCCACATAGACCGCATGACCATAAAGGTCGCACACTAACCTGGAACTCTCGTAGCTCCGCATAGGCCCCCAGGACCCGCATGAGGTATTCTCGAATCATAGGTCACACAGACCCGCCTGAGTCTACCCCGCATCGGAGGGCAGCTTAACCCCCGGGATCAAGGTGAGTGATATAATACCAACATAACAGTTTATCGTTTAAACAACATAAGCACAATCAAGGGAAACCCCTTTACACAAACATCACAAGATACTAACACACGTAGCATCCTAACATGTTTATTTATCAACTCAACAAGAAAGTATTACAAGGCTATCACAAACCAACACAATCAAGTTATTCACACGAGGTACTTTCTACTATATGATTACCAAGATCGGGTTTTTATCCCCAAAGTACTTCATACATTAACTCTTTAAAAGATACGTTACTTTCACAAAAGTCACACAATACCCGTAGTATAAAATAGAGCGATTATCTTTTGAAGTAAATCAAAAACACTTCTCTTTGTAAAATCAAGTAACATTCTTTTTCAAACGTTCAAGTTTGCCTAATTTCAATTACTCAAGTTTCTCATTTTCGAAAGGTTTCGTAGTTCATAGTTTTAATCCTTTAAAACAATTTGAGAAACATATACCTTAGGTGTGAGTAGGTTATTCTTGTTCATAACAATCTTATTACAGCAGCCATGATCTAGGAAATGTAATATCATTTTGTCTCATCTTAGCTTCTATGCAGATGGAAGTTTCTACTGGTTTTAATAATACTTTATTAGTCAAAACATTTACCTTTATTAGCTCTGCGGTTGTTTGTTCGATACTTATTCGACTTCCAAATCAATAAAACATTATTCCTTTTAAAACCAAGTACTCATTACTCACGAATGAGGTTTCACACGAAATTCATATCAATTCATTTAAGTCAAGTCTCTTATCTTTTAAGATCAAGTCTCTTAACTTTTATAATCAATAAATCATTCATTTTATCTTTCTTATGACGTTATACCTAACTTCCCATAAAGCTAGTATAACTCTTATGTTTTCAAAACCAAGTGTTACTCTTCTTTAAAAAACAGTTCTTAATACTTTTTGAAATACTTCAAAGTTCTTATCATTCAGGCTTAAGTCAAAAGACATTGCCGTACAACTACGTTCAGTTAACACGCGTACGTCTACCGTACTATATATACTTCTTTAAAATATCATGCTCAAGCGTATAGGAAGAATCACATACCTCGCGACGATTATCGACTATTAGCAAATCGCTCCACGGCTATAACCCGCTTAGCACAGTCCACCTTCTCAAGTAGCACATGCTACTCGCAGAACATTCAACCTATACAGGTTATACAAGTCTATCAAAGTCTAGACTACTCGGTAGAATAAATCTAGATACAAGATCCTACGAAAAATCGGGCAGCACTTCCCTATCCGTCAAACTACACAAGTCTGCTTATCTGATACGCCCACGTAATTACTGATTCGATTCTCTTCTTTAGATTCAGACTTAAGTCCAAAGACATTGCCGCAAAACTATGTTCAGTTCTATATATAGTATACTTCAACTATATATTCCTACAACATGTATTTTCCAATTACAATAGGGGGACAAGATAATTACCTCGATAAGCCCATAATTATCCAAGTATAGATGTCGATCCTTAGCAACGCTTAGCTCCTACTCCGGGTGCTCCAACCCGCTCCAAACAACCCTTAGAAGTTATACGCAACTTCTTCTTAATACTCCAACCAACTATGGAGATTTTCCTTAGGGTTTCGGTTTGAGACAAAAAGGACATTTAGGTAGTATTTCCGGGCTCTACGTATAGAGGTATCTTTGGAATACTACAAGGTATACAGCTAAGGTAATTTTGGGTATAACAACAATACTTTTGAGAGTATTTCTACCAAGAGGGGGGGTATTTATACGAGACAACACCACAAGGGGGGTGTATACCCCTCGGCCAACCCCACTAGGGGGGGGGAGGGGGAGGCTAGGACGAGACAACCACACAAAGGAGGGAAGCTCTCAAGACTTAGAGATTTAGGATGAATAACTCTTCAAAGGGGGAGGGTATTTATAGGCCAAGCAAAGGCCAACCAATGGCCAAGATCTAGCCAAGTGCTAAGCAAGTGTAGGGCCAAGATATGCCCAAGTGCCCCTAGTCCCTACTCCACAAATCCCTCACAAATATCTTGCCAACTTGACCCCCAATTCGTGCAAGCCCTTTGCCGTCCACACTCCATCAACGTGAGGGTGACAAGTGTCGCCCTCTCGTTGGTCCAAAATGTTTCGTCTCTCGGAAAAATCCACAAAAATAAGAAAAGACATAGCCGGAATTTTCCCCTCGCAAGTTATGTAAAACGTTTCGTCGAAAAACGACTCTAACCGGGTGTTGTGCACAAAGATAATTCGGCCAAGCCACCTAGGGGGGGTGACACGTGTCGCCCTCCTATTTGTCCAAAATAATTCATCTTCCGAAAAAATCCATAATGGCCAAAATCTCAAAATCAAAGCGGGCCCCACAAAACCGTAAATTTCTCCCGTGGGCCCCACGTGACCATTTCCGAAAATAAAATCTCAAAATTCTAATATAATTTAAGAAGCCCATATTCCAAATCTGGGAATCCAATTCCCATCAACGAACATTTTTCTTTACAAAAACCGGAAACTCTTTCCGTGGAAAAATCACCTCTTTCTTCCTTTCCAATTTTTCTGTCGTGCTCTCGTACGTACGTCCTCGCATACATACCCTGGAACTACGGGGTATAACATTCTTCCCCCCTTAGAAACATTCGTCCCGAATGTTCCTTCTAAGTCTCCAACCAAACGTGCGCCAGTATAGTCTTCACTACTATACTTACGAAACAAACCTGCCATACCTGGCCACAGAAACACCCGCACAAATACCTCCATCCAAGTCCACGAGGAAACACCTCTAACATCACAAAAGCCCTTACCCGAAGTCTAAAATATACTTCCTTCACACCTTCTTCTTACAAAAGGAATGATCACATCTATGCTCGCCATACATGCTCGCTTCTTCCCTTACGTGTCGTACCCTTCTTGTACACTCGAACTCTTTCTCATAACCTACCACATTTCTGTTGAACAAGTATAAACCAACTATCTGAATCCTTGCCAACATCGAACCAATCGACCGACAACTTACACTTCCGCCCCTTAAGGCTTCATAAGGCAAAAACCGAATACTGAAATGGTAGCTATAAAACACTCCCTCCACAGGAGACAACAAACCTCACAACTACCCCTGAAATCCAAACACTGGCCCGAGGATGAATACGATACGGAGACTCACCTGAGTTCCTAACCCTGCCTGGTAAAACTTCCAGAAAAAGAAACAGCCGTACCCTGGGCTCCACTGTCTGTCATAAGGTGAAGGTAGGCACCCCGTGCAGCCTTACAACCTTTCTGATATCTCAACACCGCCGAGTAAATGGTCCTGACCGAAGAACACGATGGGCTGCCCCCATCGGCCCGACTACTGGTTGAATGCATCTACGAACTCGTACGCTGGTTAACTAAACATGGGCCTAACACCCTTATGACCCTATCACAAGGCGGACCACCACAACCGACCCCACCACCATACAGGCCGCGGGTTGACCCGCAACGTGGCCTCAACCCGACCCGGCAACGCGCAAAACACTAGCTCCCCGAAGGAAAACTCTCACTAAATACGTTACGAAAAACCTAGCGGTCTTCTTAGTTCAACTACCCCCTTTCATTTCACACTACCTAGGGACTTATCACACAATATACCTCACGTGCACTATGTACTCCGATAAGGATCAAACATAACACTACACATTTACTCGAGATGGCCTTACCTCTAAGGTCTCCACGTATAAAACTCTAAGGCTCATACCTTCTCTATCCCCCAAATCTTACTTGGTTAACTAACCAAGATTTCTAATCACAATTTACACAATGCTATCAGAATATAACACTTAAGGTATACTCACCTTATTACACATACTAATCCCTAGAGGGTTAAAGATCTATCTGTATTTACTGCTTCACTCCCCTTAGTCGTTCTAATCAAACCTGCCCCGTAGGGCGCATAGCTAAGGAAGGTGACGAACTACCTATCGATCCTGAAGGCTAAGTCCTCCTACTAGGTCACCCATTCGACACATGGCCCTGACGGCCGCTGGTAAAACGAGTACCAACAAAAAGACGACATTCCCCGGAATGGCGTCACACCGCGGAACCGGAAGTCCTGGAGCTCTGACCGACTCCTGCATACCCCGAACGTCCTGAACCCTGTGGAGGACCACTCTGCACTGGTGGATGTGCATAATCTAATCCGCTAGTGAGGTGACTCGCCTCGAAAGTTACCAAAGGACCTTGTTGTTCTGGCCCTCTTCTGCTGCCATTGGTTAACCCGTCGATCTCTACGTTTCTCGGCCTGCTGTGCATAAGCCCGTACACAGGCCATGCTCAAGCCTCGAAGAACTACTTGCACAACCTCTCGTTGATATTCATCAAGACTCGCGACATCGATATACTCTCCGTAGCCAAATCCATAGCTAGTAGCGTGGTCGCTTTCTTGCAATCTAATTTCACTGTTCGGCCGCGAATCAAGGTTCAAATATCATGGCCGCAGTAGGAACTGCCGCCGCCGTGCTAAACTCTGCTGGGGATAGTGACGTCGCAGAACTCCCCGAAAGAAGCACTACCCTAGGTAATGATTGGGCCTGTGCCCTCGTAACCCTCTGTACTCTACTCGCATGCCTCCTGCGCCTTGCCTCTCGGGCCACTGGTTGCCTTACGCGAAGACATAACGATAAGGGAAAGAATTACATTAGAGGGGTCCAACTTATAACACGGCTCTAAGCACGATCTCAGAGCGAGAAGAATGGAAACCAATCCTAAATATCCTATAGCCTCCTGATTATTGGTGTGGTGCACAACACACCGATAATCAAGACTCTACTAGATACGGTCTGTAGACACTTTCCGAGGATTAACTGCTCTAATACCACTTTTGTCACGACCCGTTCCGGGGCCCGTGACTGGTGTCTTACCCGGGCACCCAAGTAGTCATACATCAGAGAAAATCAGCGGAACATAAAACAATAACATGAAGTCAATGCAATAAGACAAAGTGAAATAAGAAGACAAAGCTAACCAAAACGGTTACCTTCGTATATATAAATAACAATTTGAGCGATTACATCCCATTACAACCCCGCCACAACAAGATTTCTGCACTCTACGAATGATATGACAACAAATGACGGGACGGGGCCGTCATACCACGAATGTAAGCACCTACAACAACAGGACTATACGAATAAGCCTCCGAGAAACGGAGCTTTCCCAAACGCTGAATCGTGACCCTAAGGCGAGGATCAACGATCGTGTACCTTTACTGCGGCATGAACGCAGGCCGGCGAGGTCGATAACAGTACCAAGTATGTGAAATCGAAAATCAGTAAATGAAATCATAGTAGTCTATATAAAGCGGGAGACATGTATGATAACCAAACTACGATTCCTGATAAATAGCAGTTATGTCAAGTCAGGGACTCACGCCCTCCAAGTCATCACTCAAATATAACAATGGGTCTCACGCCCACAACATCAATCATGCCCGTGGAATACCTTCCCCACTGCCGGCAGTCTATGATATGAAAGCACCAAGGAATACACATGAACACCAGGTCCCACCTGTGTCATCATAAAACAGTACGGGGTAAGTACGAAGGCATAGCCGACTACTAAAACCCCCAGTACAAACAAGGACATAAACTGTATCATGAGATCTGTCTAGACCGTCACATGATCAAAGATGGCCACTCGCACGCAGTATCTAATGTGCGTGTCTAGCCCTGGAACTTCCCGCAGCTCCGCATAGGCCACTCCAATGGCCCGCATGAGGTATTCCCGCGTCGGTAGCTACTCCGGCAGCGTCCACGGACTCACGACCGCGTGGCCACATAGACCGCATGACCATAAAGGCCGCACACTAACGGAACTCGTAGCTCGCATAGGCCCCAGACCCGCGTGAGGTATTCTCGAATCATAGGTCACACAGACTACTGAGTCTACCCCAGACGGAGGCGACTTAACCCGGGATCAAGGTGAGTGATATAATACCAACATAACAGTTTATCGTTTAAACAACATAAGCACAATCAAGGGAAACCCCTTTACACAAACATCACAAGATACTAACACACGTAGCATCCTAACATGTTTATTTATCAACTTAACAAGAAAGTATTACAAGGCTATCACAAACCAACACAATCAAGTTATTCACACGAGGTACTTTCTACTATATGATTACCAAGATCGGGTTTTTATCCCCAAAGTACTTCATACATTAACTCTTTAAAAGATACGTTACTTTCACAAAAGTCACACAATACCCGTAGTATAAAATAGAGCGATTATCTTTTGAAGTAAATAAAAAACACTTCTCTTTGTAAAATCAAGTAACATTCTTTTTCAAACGTTCAAGTTTGCCTAATTTCAATTACTCAAGTTTCTCATTTTCGAAAGGTTTCGTAGTTCATAGTTTTAATCCTTTAAAACAATTTGAGAAACATATACCTTAGGTGTGAGTAGGTTATTCTTGTTCATAACAATCTTATTACAGCAGCCATGATCTAGGAAATGTAATATCATTTTGTCTCATCTTAGCTTCTATGCAGATGGAAGTTTCTACTGGTTTTAATAATACTTTATTAGTCAAAACATTTCCCTTTATTAGCGCTGCTGTGGTTTGTTCGATACTTATTCTGACTTCCGAAATCAGTAAAACATTATTCCTTTTAAAACCAAGTACTCATTACTCACGAATGAGGTTTCACACGAAATTCATATCAATTCATTTAAGTCAAGTCTCTTATCTTTTAAGATCAAGTCTCTTAACTTTTATAATCAATAAATCATTCATTTTATCTTTCTTAAGACGTTATACCTAACTTCCCATAAAGCTAGTATAACTCTTATGTTTTCAAAACCAAGTGTTACTCTTCTTTCAAAAACAGTTCTTAATACTTTTTGAAATACTTCAAAGTTCTTATCATTCAGGCTTAAGTCAAAAGACATTGCCGTACAACTACGTTCAGTTAACACGCGTACGTCTACCGTACTATATATACTTCTTTAAAATATCATGCTCAAGCGTATAGGAAGAATCACATACCTCGCGACGATTATCGACTATTAGCAAATCGCTCACGGCTATAACCCTTAGCACGGTCCACCTTCTCAAGTAGCACATGCTACTCGCAGAACATTCAACCTATACAGGTTATACAAGTCTATCAAAGTCTAGACTACTCGGTAGAATATGTCTAGATACAAGATCCTACGGAAAATCGGGCAGCACTTCCCTATCCGTCAAACTACACAAGTCTCATCAGAATACACCTACGTAATTACGCTCGATTCTCTTCTTTAGATTCAGGCTTAAGTCCAAAGACATTGCCACAAAACTATGTTCAGTTCTATATATAGTATACTTCAACTATATATTCCTACAACATGTATTTTTCAATTACAATGGGGGGACAAGATAATTACCTCGATAAGCCCATAATTATCCAAGTATAGATGTCGATCCTTAGCAACGCTTAGCTCCTACTCTGGGTGCTCCAACCCGCTTCAAACAACCCTTAGAAGTTCTACGCAACTTCTTCTTAATACTCTAACCAACTATGGAGATTTTCCTGTGGTTTCGGTTTGAGACAAAAGGACATTTAGGTAGTATTTCCTGCTCTACGTCTAGAGGTATCTTGGGAATACTACAAGGTATACTGACTAAGGTAAGTTTGGGGATAACAACAATACTTTGGAGAGTATTTCTACCAAGAGGGGGGGTATTTATACGAGACAACACCACAAGGGGGGGTGTATACCCCTCGGCCAACCCCACTAGGGGGGGTACTCTCGGCCAAGGGGGGGGAGGGGCTCTCGGCCAAGGGGCCTCACCAAGGGGGGGAGGCTAGGACGAGACAACCACACAAAGGGGGGAAGCTCTCAAGACTTAGAGATTTAGGATGAATAAGTCTTAAAAGGGGGAGGGTATTTATAGCTGCAAAGGCCAACCAATGGCCAAGATCTAGCCAAGTGCTAAGCAAGTGTAGGCCAAGATATGCCCAAGTTCCCCTAGTCCCTACTCCACAAATCCTCACAAATATCTTGCCAACTTGACCCCGATTCGTGCAGCCCTTTGCCGTACACACTACATAAACGTGATGGTGAAAAGTGTCGCCCTCTCGTTGGTCCAAAATGTTTAGTCTCTCGGAAAAATCCTCAAAAATAAGAAAAGACATAGCCGGAATTTTCCCCTCGCAAGTTATGTAAAACGTTTCGTAAAAACGACTCTAACCAGGGTGTTGACAAAGATAATTCGCCGAGCCAGGGGAGGGTGACACGTGTCGCCCTCCTATTTGTCCAAAATAATTCATCTTCCGAAAAATCCATAATGGCCAAAATCTCAAAATCAAAGCGGGCCCCACAAAACCGTAAATTTCTCCCGTGGGCCCCACGTGACCATTTCCGAAAATAAAATCTCAAAATTCTAATATAATTTAAGAAGCCTATATTCCAAATCTGGGAATCCAATTCCCATCAACGAACATTTTTCTTTACAAAAACCGGAAACTCTTTCCGTGGAAAAATCACCTCTTTCTTCCTTTCCAATTTTTCTGTCGTGCTCTCGTACGTACGTCCTCGCATACATACCCTGGAACTACGGGGTATAACAAAAAGATACTCCCTTCGCACCTTTTTCTTTACGAACGCAATGATCACTTTTATTCTCTTACTCGTCGTACCCTTCTCGTACACTCGAACTCTTTCTCATAACTTACCACATTTCTGTTACTGCTTCATTTACCAAAATCTCTGGGTTACTACCTCCAACTTGGTCATCATTACTGGGAACACTATGGATGGATCTCCGATACTTTTCGAACATAGCAACACGAAAGACCGGATATACTGCCTCCCACGTCGGACGGCAAAGCTAACTTATAGGCAACCTGGCCTATCCTCCAAAGGATCTGAAAACGCTCCAAGTACCTCAGGCTAAGTTTCCTCTGTTTTCCAAAACTCGTCGCACCCTTTCCGGGGTGGTACTTTCAAGAATACCGACCGTCAATCCTGAACTTTAAGTGTCGACGTCGATTATCCGCACGACTTCTGTTGACTCTGAGCTGCCAATAACCTCTTCTGGATAAGCTTTACCCTATCCACATCCTGCTGAACAAGTATGAACCAACTATCTGAACCTTGCCTACATCGAATCAATCGACCGACAACTTACACTTCCGCCCCTACGAGGCTTCATAAGGCAATATCCGAATACTGAAATGGTAGCTAAAAACACTCCCTCAACAGGAGGCAACAATCCTCACAGCTACCCCTGAAATCCAAACTGTCACGACCCGATCCCGGGCCCGTGACTGGTGTCTTACCCCGGGCACCCTAGTGATACAACATCAGAGAAAACCAGCGGAAAATAAAACATAAACATGAAACAAGATATATGATCATAAACAAAGCAACCAAAAACAATGCATCAGATATATACATAAAACCCAACAGTTTAATCCTTTTACAACCACCGCCTACAACAAGATTACTGCACTTAAGATTTACAACAACCATGACGGACGGGGCCCCGCCATACTCGAATGTACAAGAACCTACAACTCGGGAACACATACCAAAGAATAAGCCTCCGAGAAACGGAGCTTCCCAATACGCTGAATCGTGATCCTATGGCGAGGATCCACTACCGATGTACTCCTACTGCGGCATGAATGCAGCCCGAAGGAGGTCGAGACAACAGTACCAAGTATGTGAAATCAGTAAAAATCAGAATGAAATCATACTAGTCTAAATAAAGCAGGAGACATGTATGATAACCAAACTACAGTTCACCATATAAAAGCAGTCATATCCAGTCAGGGACTCACGCCCTCAAGTCATCACTCAAATATAACTATGGGTCTCACGCCCACAACATCAATCATGTTCGCATCATGGCCGCATGCCCCCAGAATTCTGCATCGGTGTAGACATGTCCATGATGCAACAATAATAACAATGCCCCATGGCCACATGCCCCCGGAATTCTGCATCGGTGTAGACACGTCCATGTGACATTAACAACAATAATACTGGGTGATCAACCCCGCCGCATGGCCACATGCCCCCGCAATTCTGCATCGGTGTAGACATGTCCATGTGACATCAACAACAATATACCGCACAACCAGGCTATCACAAACAAGCTCAAGCAAATTACCATACTTCTAGACTTTTATAAAAAGATCCACTCTTTCCCAAGAAGTCACCTGATATCAACACTTGCACAACAAAGGCTATCACAACAAGCATAGGCGAGTTACACAACAACAAGCATAGGCAAGTTACACACAACTCAAGGTACTTCCATTTCGTATCAAAGTCTGGGTTTTAACCCTAAAGTACTACGTACATTAACTTTTTTTAAAGGATCCGTTTCTTTCACAAAAGTCACATAATACCCGTAGCATAAAATAGAGTGACTATCTTTTTAAGTAAACCAAAATACTTCCCTTTGTAAAATCAAGTAACAACATTATTTTCCAAACGTTCAAGTTTGCCTAATTTCAAATGCTCAAGTTTCTCATTTTAGAAAGGTTTCATAACTCATAGTCTTAATCTCTTTTAAAACAATTGAGTAACATATGTCTTGTACGTGAGCCGTTTATTCTTGTTTACTACATCTTTGTTACAGACCATGATCTAGGAAATGTAATACAATTTTGTCTTATCTTAGCTTCTATGCAGATGGAGGTTTCTACTGGTTTTAATAACAATTTGTTATTTGTCAATACACTTTCCTTTATTAGCGCTGTTGTGGTTTGTTCGACACTTATTCTCATTTCCGAAATCAATAAAACATTATTCTTTTTAAAACCAAGTACTCATTACTCGCGAATGAGGTTTCACAACACTTTTAACAAAATGTTAATTACCAAGTAAAACAAGTTAAGTCTCTTATCTTTCAAGATCAAGTCTCTTAACTTCTACAATCAATAAACCAATCTTTTACCTACATAGAGTCGTTATAACTAACTTCCCATAAAGCTATTATAACACCCTATGTTTTAAACCAACCAACTCATTTAGCACATGTACGTCTACCGTACTACATAGTTTACAAAACATCATGCTAGAAGGATAGGAAGAGGTTCACATACCTCGCGACGATTATCGACAATAAGCAAAACGCTCCACAGTACTGTAACCCGGCTAGCCTTTTCCACTCTTCAAGTAGAATACGCTACTCGTAGTACTTCCACCTATAAGGCCACAAACGTCTATTAACTTCTAACCGCACGGTTCCATATTCTACAGAAAATTCGGCAGCACCTCCCCCCCGCGCAACAGCGTAAATGTTATACCCCGTATTTCCAGAGTATGTACGTAAGGGAATACGTACAAAAGTCTAGCCTTAAAGTTTAGGCACAAGACGTTTTTTTGGGCACAACTCACAAAACGAATAGTTTTCCGACGAAACGTTTCCACAGCTTTCGTAGGGTAAATTCCGGCTATGCCATTTCTAATTTTTGCGGATTTTTCCGAGAGACGAAACATTTTGGACCAACGGGAGGGCGACACTTGGCACCCTCCAATTGGTGGACTTGAAATCGTCCATTGGACGAATTGGGGATAGATTTGCACGTTTTTTGTGCCTTGGCACAAGTCAAGGAGTTGGTAGGATATTTTGTGTGCAAGTTGGCCAAGGACACTTGCCCTAATCTTGACCTTACACTTGCCTAGCACTTGGCTAAATCTTGGCCCTTGGTTGGCCATGTCTTGACCTATAAATACCCCCTTAAGATGAAGAGTTCTTCATCCACAAATCCATTTCCAAGTCTTGAAAATCCTCTCCTCTCCCTTGTAGCCTTTTTTCGTCCAACACCCCCCCCCCCTTTTTAGTGATCTTGGCCGAAGGCAACCCCTCCCCCTAGCCTAGCCGAAATCTACCCCCCCTCCCTTGGTAGAAAAGTTGCCTTCTAGTATTGTTATAATGCCCAAAATACCCTAGCCCAAATCCCTTAGTCCTTATTAGAAGTTGTGAAGAACTTCTAAGGTTTCTAGAGCTCTGAGCGCATACAACTTAGGAGCTAAACCTTGCTCAGGCGCGACTTTATCTAGGATATTATTGGGCTTACCGAGGTAAATAATCCTAACCCTCTTTTGAATTAGAGAATACATACTGTAGTAGTATAAGAATAAGTATTAAATACTTAGAAGATTATCACGAATAGAATTGAATTATCACAAGTGAAGGGTTTAAAGAAGACTAATCAAATTGTACTTACATGGGACTGTTTCAAGAGACTTGAGTAGCTCACCGTAGGAAGTGCTGCCTAATTTTCCGTAGGATATAGAACCCTCTGTTTAGAACTGTTTACAAAGTAGTCTGAACGTTGATAGACGTGTCTGACTATTATAGGCTGATTCTCTGCGCGCGACATATTCAACTTGGCAGGTGGTTTTCGCTGAGAAGGTATGTGATTCTTCCTAAAGCATGATATTTTATAATATATATGTAGTACGGTAGACGTACATGTGTTAACTGAATAATAACTACGGCAATGTCTTTGACTTAAGCCTGAATAATACTTACGGCAATGCCTCCCGGCTTAAGCCTGAATAACACTTACGGCAATGCCTCACGGCTTAAGCCTGAATAATAAAGAACTGAAAGCATTTCAAAAGAATACTGAATCATTTTTAACAGAAGAGAACTAATTGGTTTTTAAAACAGAAGCTTAAGAGTTATACTAGCTTTATGGGAAGTTAAGTATAACCACTTAAGAATGATAAAAGAAACAGCTTGCCTATGTGTTATAACAGACTTATATTAAATTGTGAAAAGAATAAAAAGATGGTTTGACATGATATGATGCTATGTGTGTTAGTGTATTGCAACGTTTGAATAAGAGAGTATTCTTGTTGTGCTTATGTTGTTTAAAGATAAGCTGTTATGTTAGTGTACTATCACTCACCTCTTGACATATTACCGGGGGTTAAGCTGCCCTCCGATGCGGGGTAGACTCAGGCGGTCTGGGACCATGATTCGAGAATACCTCATGCGGGTCCAGGGGACCTATGCGGAGCTACGGGAGTTCCAGGTTAGTGATGCGGGGTTATACCTCATGCGGTCTATGTGGCCATGCGGACTACGAGTCCAGGACGATGCCGAGGAGTAGCTACCCTCGATGCGGGGTTATGTACCCTATGCGGGCCTATGTGAGTGGCCTATGCGGACTACGGGAGTCCAGGATTAGGCTTGCATGGTGATACTACGGGCAATTGGCCCTGCTTCGATCATTCGCAGCCTAGAAAAGACCTGTTACAGTTTACCTATTGTTGCTCTTGTTTGTGATGTGGCACTATGTGCGGTTTCCTTGGTTGTTTCATACATATTTGTAAACTAATTTTAAAATGATATGTTTTCATTTAAGTATTTTACAGTTTCATATACTTAGTACCTGTTGTACTGACCTCCTTCGGGGGGCTGCGTTCATGCCGCAGGTAAGGGCAAGCAGGTGCTAGATCCACATTCTTAGGATCTCTACGTTGGTGTCGGGAGCTCCATCTTTTCCGGAGGCTCTACTTTTGGGTATGATCTCCCTGTTGTAGATAGTTTTGTACAGTCAGGGTATGGCGGGGCCCTGTCCCGCCATAGTTGTATATTTCCATAGAGGTCTGTAGTCATGTTGTACAGTATCGGATGTAACTGCTAAACCATGTTTATATATATATGCCGAAAGGCGACGTTTTCTCACATAAACTGTGTCTTATTTTATAAACTGTTTCATGTCTTGTTTTATATTTCCGCTGATTACTCTGATGTATGACTACTTGGGTGCCCCGGTAAGGCACCAGTCACGGGCCCCGGAATGGGTCGTGACAAAAGTGGTATCAGAGCAGTTAATCCTCGGAAAGTGTCTACAGACCGTATCTAGTAGAGTCTTGATTATCGGTGTGTTGTGCACCACACCAATAATCAGGAGGCTATAGGATATTTAGGATTGGTTTCCATTCTTCTCACTCTGAGATCGTGCTTTAGAGTTGTGTTAAAGTTGGACCCCTCTAACGTATTCCTTTCTCAGAATGATTATGCCTCCACGTAAGGCAACCCGGCCCGAAGGGCAAGGCGCGAGGAGCTGCTAGTGGGACACCTAGAGTCACGAGGGCTCGGGCCCAGTCTATACCAGAGACGGCGAGTTCTACAACGCCGCCGGCCCCAGCAGAGACCACAGTACCCACACCTCCTGTCCCACAGCCTGGGGAGGAGGAGTTAGGGTACAAGGAGATGGCCCACCATCGCCGGGATCGTGGCTGCATACGAGACGGGCCGATGCAGCGCCTCCCCCAACCCCGGTCGTACCGTGGTTCACCCGAGGCGAGAGTTTGAGGCTACGAGACTTCACGAGTTGTAGCCCGCCGTAGTTTTACTGGTCGAGGCCGAGGATGATCCGCAGGAGTTCATCCGTCAGCTACAGAGGATTCTGAGAGTGATCAGGGCGTCGGAGACCGAGTCCGTGATCTTTGGTTCACATAGGCTGCGTGATACCGCAGTCGATTGGTTTGATTCATGGGAGTTATCCCGGGGAGAGCACGCGTCCCCGCCTACTGGGATGAGTTCTCGCAGGCTTTCTCACTCACTTCTTGCCTCCACGGATGAGGAGGGCGCGGGCCGATAGATTTTTACCGCCGAGGCGCAGGACGACCGCCGTGGAGTACAATGTCGAGTTTGATTCATTGGCTCGATATGTCCCAGCGTTGGTAGCAGATATGGAGGATAGGGTGCACCGCTACGTCACCGGGCTAGATGACTATATGGCCGAGTCATGTGCGGGTGTTTCTCTTCGGCCGGATATGTACATTACCCGCATGCAGGCTCATGCTCTTGGATGTGAGGAGCGTAGATGTTATACCCCGTAGTTCCAGGGTATGTATGCGAGGACGTACGTACGAGAATACGACATTGAAATTGGAAAGGAAGAAAGAGGTGATTTTTCCACGGAAAAATTTCCGGTTTTTGTGAAGGAAAAAGGTTCGTTAATGGGAATTGGATTCCCAGATTTGGTATTCGGACTTCTTGGAATATTAGAGAATTATGGAATTTTATTTTCGGAAATGGTCACGTGGGGTCCACGGGAGAAAATTTACGGTTTTGTGGGGCCCACTTTGTTTTCGAGATTTTGGCCATTGTGGATATTTTCGGAAGATGAACTATTTTGGACGTGTAGGAGGGCGACACGTGTCACCCCCCCCCCCTAGTTGGCTTGGACGATTTCACTTTGTGCACAACACCCGTTTAGAGTCGTTTTCCGACGAAACGTTTTACAAGACTCGCGTAGGATAAATTCCGGCTATGTTATTTCTAATTTTTGCGGATTTTTCCGAGAGACGAAACACTTTGAACCAACGAGAGGGCGATACTTGTCACCCTCTCATTGGTGGACTTGTCACGGCATTAGGGCCGAATGGATGGCCATTCTTGTCATATAGTTGGTAGGATATTTTGTGTGCAAGTTGGCCAAGGACACTTGCCTAAATCCTCACCCTACACTTGCCTTGCACTTGGCACCATCTTGGCCCTTGGTTGGCCATCCCTTGACCTATAAATACCCCCCTTGTTGAAGAGTTATTTCATCCTAAATTGAGCAATCTTTCTAAGTCTCAAATCCCTCCCTCTCCCTCTTGTTGTTTTCGTCCAAACACACCCCTCCCCTTTGAGAAGCTCTAGCCGAGAGCAACCCCCCCCTAGCCTAGCCGAAACCTACCCCCCCTCCCTTGGTTAAAAGTTGCCTTCTAGTATTGTTATAATGCCCAAAATACCCTAGCCCAAATCCCTTAGTCCTTAGTAGAAGTTGTGAAAAACTTCTAAGGTTTTCTTGGAGCTACCGGAGCGCACAACTTACTAGCTAAACCTTGCTCAGGCGCGACTTTTATCTAGGATATTATTGGGCTTACCGAGGTAAATAACCTTATCCTCCTTTTGTAATTAGAGTATATATACTGTAGAAGTATAGGAATAAGTATTAAATACTTAGAAGGATATTAAAGAATAGAATTGAACTGTTATCACAGTAGAAGAGTTTAAAAGAAGAATAATAGAACTGTACTTACATAGGACTGTTTTCACAGTAGACTTGAGTATCTCACCGAGTAGGGAAGTGCTGCCCAAATGTCCATAGAATAACGAACCCTCTGCTTAGAGCTTTGTACAGTACAGTCTAGACGTTGATAGACGTATTTGACTGTTATAGGTCGATTCTCTGCGCACGACATATTCAACTTGGCAGGTGGATTTCGCCGAGAAGGTATGTGATTCTTCCTATCCTCTTGAGCATGATATTTTAAAGAATATGTATATAGTACGGTAGACGTACGTGTGTTAACTGAATAATAATTACGGCAATGTCTTCGGACTTAAGCCTGAATAATAATTACGGCAATGTCTTCGGACTTAAGCCTGAATAATAATTACGGCAATGTCTTCTGACTTAAGCCTGAATAAAAAGAATCTGAAGAAGTTCAAAAGAATTAAGAAACCTTTTTGAAAGAAGAGTAACACTTGGTTTTAAAAGCTTAAGAGTTATACTAGCTTTATGGGAAGTTAGGTATAACGGCTTAAGAGTGATAAAAAGAACGATTTATTGATTTAAGGAAATAAGAGACTTGACTTATTATACTAATATGAATTTTGTTAAAAAGTGTGAAACCTCATTCGTGAGTAAATAGTATTTTTGGTTTTCAAAAGGAATGATGTTTTACCGATCAGAATAAATGTCGAACAAACCACCGCAGCGCTAATAAAGGGAAATATTGTGACTAATAAAGTATTATTAAAACCAGTAGAAACTTCCATCTGCATAGGAGCTAAGATGAGACAAAATGATATTACATTTACTAGGTCATGGCTGCTGTAATAAGATTGTTACGAATAATAATAACCTACTCACACTTAGGGTATATGTTTCTCAAATTGTTTTAAAGGATTAAAGCTATGAACTACGAAACCTTTCGAAAATGAGAAACTTGAGTAATTGAAATTAGGCAAACTTAAGCGTTGGGAAAAGAATGTTGTTACTTGATTTTACAAAGAGAAATGTTTTGATTTACTTCAAAAGATAATCACTTTATTTTTATACTACGGGTATTGTGTGACTTTTGTGAAAGAAACGGATCTTTTAAAAGAGTAATACATAAAGTACTTTGGGGGCTAAAAACCCGAACTTGTTAGCATAATGTAGAAAGTACCTTGTGTGAATAACTTGATTGTATTGATTTGTGATAGTCTTGTAATACTTTCTTGTTGACTTGATAAGTAAACATGTTAGGATGCTACGTGAGTTAGTATCTTGTGATGTTTGTGTAGAGGGGTTTTCCCTTATTGTGCTTAGGTTGTTTAACGATAAAACTGTCATGTTGATATTATATCACTCATGATTCCGGGGGTTAAGCTGCCCTCCGATGCGGGGTAGACTCAGGCGGGTCTAGTGACCTATGATTCGAGAATACCTTATGCAGGTCTGTATGGCCTATGCGGAGCTACGGGAGTTCCAGGTTAGTATGCGGCCCTTGTGGTCATGCGGTCTTTGTGGCCATGCGGACGACGAGTCCGTGACGCCGCCGGGAGTAGCTACCCTCGATGCGGAATACCTCACGCGCCATCGAGTGGCCCGTGCGAGCTACGGAAAGTTCCGAGGCTAGACGCCGCGCATTAGATCTCTGCGCGAGTGGCCGGCTTTGATCATGTGACGGTCTAGACAGATCTCATGATACGATTTACGACCTTGTTATCGGGGTTTTAGTAGTCGGCTATGCCCTCGCACTTACCCCGCACGGTTTTATGATGACTTTGAGGCGTGAGTCTCTCGACTTGACATGATCGTTTATTTATCAGTAATCGTAGTTTTGGTTATCATACATGTCTCCTGCTTTATATAGACTACTATGATTTCATTTACAGTATTTTCAGTTTCACATACTTGGTACCTGTTGTACTGACCTCCTTCGGGGGGCTGCGTTCATGCCGCAGGTAAAGGTACTCCTACTGTTGATCCCCGTTCTTAGGATCACCGTTTCAGCGTTGGGAAAGCTCCGTTTCTCCGGAAGCTTAGCATTTTGGTATGGTCCCCTGTCGTTGTAGATATTTGTATTCAGGGGTATGGCGGGGCCCTGTCCCGCCATTGTTGTTTTAAACTCTTAGAGGTCTATAGACCTGTTGTAAGGTTCGGATGTAACTGTTCATTTTGGGGTACTTATATACATATATGCCGAAAGGCAACTTTTTCCCAGAAACTGTGTCTTATTTATACTATTTCATATTTTGGTTGTTTTATTTTTCGCTGATTTCTCTGATGTATGACTACTTGGGTGCCCGGGTAAGGCACTCCACGCCCCCGAACGGTCGTGAAGTGGTATCGAGCGATTAATCCTCGGAAAGTGTCTACGCATCGTATCTAGTAGAGTCTTGATTATCGGTGTGTTGCACCACACCAATAATCGTGAGGCTATAGGATATTTAGGATTGGTTTCCATTCTTCTCACGCGAGATCGTGCTTTAGAGTCGGTTATAAGTTGGACCCTCTAACGTATTCCTTTCCTTTACCGCTATGCCTCCACGCCAGCAACTCGGGCCCGGGAGGCAAGGCGTACCGGAAGAGTCGCGAGTAAAGTACAGAGATTTAGAAGGCACAGCCCAATCATCACTGAGGTGATGCTTCATGCGGGAGTTCGAGACGTCGCCAAAGAAGGCAGAGTTTGGCACGCGGCAGCCTCATCGCGCCATGACATCTGGACCTTCGCCCACGACTGGAGCGTAAAATATGGATTGGAAGGAGACGGCCACATTAGCAAGGGACTTGGCAGCCAAAGAGTATTTTATGTACCGGTACACCAAGGATATTGATGCTTATCTAAAGAAGGGTTGTGAGGGAGTAACTCTTCAGTCAGGAACGAGCCAGGCTTGCGTTCAGATTATGCAATGGCCGAGAGAGGTAGAGATCGGCAGTTAAACAAGATCGCAGGTAAGAGGCCCGCTTGGCGTGATCATTTGGTAACTCTCAAGGCGAACCGCCTCAGCAGATTAGACATGCGCCCGCCCGAGGCAGTGTCCTCCACAGGTTGATTTTTCCTCGGTGTTCACGATGTGGCGGCGCCATCCCGGAAGTGCCGCTTTTTATCGGTGCTTGTTTTTATTGCGGCCGGGCCATATGGCGAGAATGTTCTGAGGAAGGATGCAAGTAGGAAGACTCACCTACCATCGATTGTGGATGCAGTGGTTCGAGAGGAGGGTGTTAGCGGTGAGGCCACCCCACCGGTGTGGCGTTGTGGTCGATGTCATCGCGGAGTGTCGTGCTTCGCGACGGCTTGTTTTGTTTATGACAGCAGGCCATTTTATGAGAAATTGTCCAACGAGTTGGCGATGTAGGGACTCAAATTCTGGTCATGGATAGTTCATCACCTTCCTCAATGCGCAAAGCAGGCGGATTGACTAGACGACCTAGGGAAGTGCCGTAGATCTGTGTATATCCTTAACCCTTTAGAGATTTATATGTATAGTAAGATGCGAATATCTTAAAGTATTGTTTTCGGTTAGCATGGTGTTAGTGTGATTAGAATTGTTGATTAATTAACCGGGTAAGATTGGGGGACAGAGAGAGTGGGAGCCTTAGAATATTACGTAGAAGACCTTAGAGGCGAGGCCATCTTTGGTAAAAGAATTATTTCGTGTTTGACCCTTATCGAAGTGCATAATATACGTGAGATATTTTTATGGGATGAATCCCTGAGTGTTGTGAAACGAAAGAGGGTGGTTGAGCTTAGAAGACCGCTAGGTTTTCGTAACGTGATTGGTGAGATTGTTCCGGATCGGGGAGCTAGTGTTTTGCGCGTTGCCGGGTCGGGTTGAGGTCATGTTGCGGGTCGACCCACGCCCTGTTTGGTGATGGGGTCAGTTTGTGGTGGTCCCGCTTTGTGTTAGGGTCACGAGGGTGTTAGGCCCAGGTTTAGTTAACCATTGTACGAGTTCGTGGATGTGTTCGACCAGTAGTCGGGCCGATGGGGTCAACCCGTCTTATCTTTTAGTCAAACCGTGTACTCGGTAGTAAGTTGCGAGATGATTATTTCAAGAAGGTTGTAAGGCTGCACGGGGTGCCTACCTTCACCTTATGGCTGACAGGGGAGTCCAAGTTGCGTTGCTTTTTCCGGAAGAGTTACCGAGCAAGGTTAGGAACTCAGTGAATCTCGGTCGCATTCACCCTCGGGCTAGTGGTTGGATTTCGGGTTTAGCTGTAAGGACTCTTCACCTCTTGTTGAGTATGTATTATATAGCTACCATTTCAGTATTCGGGTGTCGCCGTTTGGAGCCTTTTTATAAGCACTAGTGTAAGATTTTCGATCGATCGATTGATTCGATGTAAGCAAGGTGCGATAGTTGGTTCGTACTTGTTCAAGAGCGTGGATAGGTGGAGCTTATCCGTAAGAGGTCATTGGAAGCTCGTGGTCGGGGAAGCGATCGTAAACATGGTAAGTGATAAGGAAGAGTTCGAGTGTACGAGAAGGGTACGACGAGTAAGGCAAAGTGACAAAAGTGGTATGGGAAGAAGCGAGCATTACGACATGTGCATGTGATCATTTCGTTTGTAAAGAGTAGGTGCGAAGGGAGTATCTTTTTAGACCTCTAGTAGGAGCTTTCGTGATAGAGGTGATTCCTCGTGGACTTGGAGATATGTATGTGCGCTTGTTGTGTTGTGGCCAGATGTGGCATGGATGTTTCCGTAAGTATAGCAGTAAGGACTATACTGGCGCCTGTTTGTTTTGATACCTAGAAGGAACATTCGGGACGAATGTTTCTAAGGAGGGGAGAATGTTATACCCCGTAGTTCCAGGATATGTATGCGACGCACGACGAGAATACGACATTGAAATTGGAAAGGAAGAAAGAGGTGATTTTTTCCACGGAAAAGTTTCCGGTTTTTGTGAAGGAAAAAGGTTCGTTAATGGGAATTGGATTCCCAGATTTGGTATTCGGACTTCTTGGAATATTAGAGAATTATGGAATTTTATTTTCGAATGGTCACGTGGGCCCACGGAGAAAATTTACTGCTGTAGGCCCACTTTGTTTTCGAGATTTTGGCCATTGTGGATATTTTTGGAAGATGAAATATTTTGGACGTGTAGGAGGGCGACACGTGTCACCCCCCCCCCTAGTTGGCGTGGCCGATGTCACTTTGTGCACAACACCCGCTTAGCGTCGTGTTCCGCCGAAACGTTGTGCAAGAATCGCGTAGGATAAATTCCGCTATGTTATTTCTAATTTTTTGCGGATTTTTCCGAGAGACGAACACTTTGGACCAACGAGCGGCGACACTTGTCACCCCTCTCATCGTGGACTTGTCACGGATTAGGGCGAATGGATGGCCATTCTTGTCATATAGTTGGTAGGATATTTTGTGTGCAAGTTGGCCAAGGACACTTGCCTAAATCCTCACCCTACACTTGCCTTGCACTTGGCACCATCTTGCCCTTGGTTGGTCATCCTGACCTATAAATACCCCCTTGTTGAAGAGTTATTTCATCCTAAATTGAAGCAATCTTTCTAAGTCTCAAATCCTCCCTCTCTCCTCTTGTTGTTTCGTCCAAACACACCCCTCCTTTGAGAAGCTCTAGCCGAGAGCAACCCCAAGCCTAGCCGAAACCCACCCCCCCCCCCTTGGTTAAAAGTTGTCTTCTAGTATTGTTATAATGCCCAAAATACCCTAGCCCAAATCCCTTAGTCCTTAGTAGAAGTTGTGAAGAACTTCTAAGGTTTTCTTGGAGCTACCGGAGCGCACAACTTAGGAGCTAAACCTTGCTCAGGCGCGACTTTTATCTAGGATATTATTGGGCTTACCGAGGTAAATAACCTTATCCTCCTTTTGTAATTAGAGTATATATACTGTAGAAGTATAGGAATAAGTATTAAATACTTAGAAGGATATTAAAGAATAGAATTGAACTGTTATCACAGTAGAAGGGTTTAAAGATGAATAATAGAACTGTATTTACATGGACTGTTTTCTGATGAGACTTGAGTAGCTCACCGGGTAGGGAAGTGCTGCCCAAATGTCCATAGAATAACGAACCCTCTGCTTAGAGCTTTGTACAGTACAGTCTAGACGTTGATAGACGTATTTGACTGTTATAGGTCGATTCTCTGCGCACGACATATTCAACTTGGCAGGTGGATTTCGCCGAGAAGGTATGTGATTCTTCCTATCCTCTTGAGCATGATATTTTAAAGAATATGTATATAGTACGGTAGACGTACGTGTGTTAACTGAATAATAATTACGGCAATGTCTTCGGACTTAAGCCTGAATAATAATTACGACAATGTCTTCGGACTTAAGCCTGAATAATAATTACGGCAATGTCTTCTGACTTAAGCCTGAATAAAAAGAGTCTGAAGAAGTTCAAAAGAATTAAGAAACCTTTTTTGAAAGAAGAGTAACACTTGGTTTTAAAAGCTTAAGAGTTATACTAGCTTTATGGGAAGTTAGGTATAACGGCTTAAGAGTGATAAAAAGAACGATTTATTGATTTAAGGAAATAAGAGACTTGACTTATTATACTAATATGAATTTTGTTAAAAAGTGTGAAACCTCATTCGTGAGTAAATAGTATTTTGGTTTTAAAAAGGAATGATGTTTTACCGATCGTAATAAATGTCGAACAAACCACTTAGTCGCTAATAAAGGGAAATATTGTGACTAATAAAGTATTATTAAAACCAGTAGAAACTTCCATCTGCATAGGAGCTAAGATGAGACAAAATGATATTACATTTACTAGGTCATGGTCATGTAATAAGATTATTACGAATAATAATAACCTACTCACACTTAGGGTATATGTTTCTCAAATTGTTTTAAAGGATTAAAGCTATGAACTACGAAACCTTTCAAATGAGAAACTTGAGTAATTGAAATTAGGCAAACTTAAGCGTTGGGAAAAGAATGTTGTTACTTGATTTTACAAAGAGAAATGTTTTGATTTACTTCAAAAGATAATCACTTTATTTTTATACTACGGTATTGTGTGACTTTTGTGAAAGAAACGGATCTTTTAAAAGAGTAATACATAAAGTACTTTGGGGCTAAAACCGAACTTGTTAACTTAAAGTAGAAAGTACCTTGTGTGAATAACTTGATTGTATTGAATTGTGATAGACTTGTAATACTTTCTTGTAGATTTGATAAGTAAACATGTTAGGATGCTACGTGAGATAGTATCTTGTGTGTGTGTAGAAGGTTTTCCTTATTGTGCTTAGGTTGTTTAACGATAAAGCGCATGTTGATATTATATCACTCATGATTCCGGGTTAAGCTGCCCTCCGATGTGGGTAGACTCAAAGTGGTCTAGTGACCTATGATTCGAGAATACCTTATGCAGTGCAGTATGGCCTATGCGAGCTACGGGAGTTCCGTGTTAGTATCGCGCCCTTGTGGTCACGCGCGGTTGTGGCTACGCGACGACGAGTCCAGACGCCGAGGAGTAGCTACCCTCGATGCGGGAATACCTCATGCGGGCCATTGGAGTGGCCCATGCGAGCTACGGAAAGTTCCGTGGCTAGACGCGCACATTAGATATCTCGCGCGAGTGGCCGCCTTTGATCATGTAATGACGCCCGACAGATCTCATGATACGATTTACGACCTTGTTATCGGGGTTTTTAGTAGTCGGCTATGCCCTCGCATTTACCCCGCATCGTTTTATGATGACTTTGAGGCGTGAGTCCACGACTTGACATCGCTTATTTATTGTGAATCGTAGTTTTGGTTATCATACATGTCTCTGCTTTATATAGACTACTATGATTTCATTTACGTATTTTCGTTCACATACTGGTACTGTCAGATCGACCTCCTTCGGGCTGCGTTCATGCCGCAGTAAAGGTACTCCTACCGTTGATCCCCGTTCTTAGGATCACCGTTTGGCGTTAGAAAGCCCGCTTCTCCTAAGCTTAGCATTTTGGTATGGTCCCTCGCGTTGTAGATATTTGTATTCGTGGTATGGCGGGCCTGTCCCGCCATTGTTGTCACGACCAACCGGGCCGTGGATCGTGCCTTACCGGGCACCCTAGTGATACAACATCGAGAGAAAATCAGCGGAAATAAAAACATGAACATGAATTAAGAGACATGATAAATAAACAAAGCAACCAAAATGCTTGCCTTCAGATATATATACATAAATACCCGAACAGTTATCCTTTTACGCATCGCCACAACAGCATTTCATGCACTCTAAGAAGTGACAACAACTATGACGGACAGGCCCCGCCATACCCTGAATGTACAAGAACCTAGAGACTCGTGGTAACATACCAAAGATAAGCCTCAAGGAACGGAGCTTCCCAACACGAAATGTGATCCTATAGCGGGGATCGGCGATCGTTGTACCTTTACTCATGCGGATGAACGCAGCCCGAAGAGGTCAAGATAACAGTACCAAGTATGTGAAATCAGAAATACGTAAATGAAATCATAATAGTCTATATAAAGCAGAGACATGTATGATAACCAAACTACGCTCACAACTTAAAAGATCATGTCAAGTCGTGGACTCACGCCTCAAAGTCATCCTCACGCCCGTGGAACTTCTTCCTCACCGCCGGCCTAGGTACAGATCATGTGATACGTATAACGTGTCTCGCCCATCTTATGGACCCAATATAGAAACGTGTGGAATACATTCTGCTCATCCCATGAACCGGTAGTCGAGTGAAATACATTCCCGGATGAACCGGTAGTCAAGTGAAATACATTCCCGGATGAACCGGTAGTCAAGTGAAATACATTCCCGGATGAACCGGTAGTCAAGTTAAATACATTCCCGGATGAACCGGTAGTCAAGTGAAATACATTCCCGGATGAACCGGTAGTCAAGTGAAATACATTCCCGGATGAACCGGTAGTCGAGTAGACACAGTACTTGCACAACAAGGCTATCACACGTAACATGGTCAAGTTTCATAACAACAAGCATAGGCAAGTTATACACAAATCAAGGTACTTTCATTTTATGTCAAAGTCCGGATTTTAACCCTAAAGTACTACGTACGTTAAATTCCTTTTAAGAGATTCATTCCTTTTCTAAAAGTCACCCGATACCCGTAGTATATATAAAAAACAAATGTGTGACTTATATCTTTTAAGTAAACCAAAACAACTTTCATACTTTCCTTTTTAAGACCAAATTAAGGCAATACCATGCCTTCCTTTGGACCAAAATACTTCTCTTTTAAAAGTCAAGTTACCGCATTAAAACAAATGATAAAACCCTTCTTTTGTTTTCATAAAGTCGTTATAACCAACTTCCCCTAAAGCTGTTATAACACTTTATGTTTTAAACCATTTTAAGACAACACAATGCCTTTCTTTTCCTAAAAGTTCTAGTTTGCCTAATTTCAATTACGCAAGTCTCTTTTAGAAAAGTTTCATAGTTCAATGTCTTAACCTCTTTTTAAAACAATAGAGTAACATATGCCATGTGAGTAGGTTAATCTTGTTCATAATCAATCTTATTAAGCGGCCATGATCTAGAAAATGTAATATCATTTTTTCTCATCTTAGCTTCTATGCATGGAGGTTTCTACCGGTTTTAATAATACTTAATTATTCAATACATTTTCCTTTATTAATGCCGCAGTGGTTTATTGATACACATTCTCGATTTCGAAATCAAGAAACATTATTCCTTTTAAAAACCAAGTACTCATTACTCACGAACGAGGTTTCACACAAAATCCATATTAAATCATTTAAGTTAAGTCTCTTATCTTATAAGATCCAGTCTCTTAACTTTTGAAATTAATAAACCATTCATTTTACCACCCTTAAGACGTTATACCTAACTTCCCATAAAGCTAGTATAACACTTATGTTTTAAAACAACCAAATACAGTTAACACATGTACGTCTACCGTACTACATAGCTCACACATATCATGCTAGAAAAGATAGGAAGAGGTTCACATACCTCGCGACGATTATCGACTAATAGCAAAACGCTCCAAGTACTTCAAACCGTCGGCTACTCCTTAAGCCACGTAGATTGCACCACACGTAGTACTTCAACCTATAGAGGCCACAAGGCGCCTATTAACATCCTAGATCCCAACGTAGAATATTCTACAGAAATTTCGGCAGCACCTCCCCGCCCCCCCGTAACAGCGTAAATCTCCTCCTCAATCGAGGCCGGCTACCAAGCCAACCGGGGGGGGGGGGGGGTTTGCACGTCTAACCGGACGTGTACAATTCTACTACACAGTAATGCTACACAAGTTCATCAGAATACACCCTATGTAATTACGATTCGATTCTCTTATTTAAATTCAGGCTTAAGTCGCAAGACATTGCCGTAAGTATTATTCAGGCTTAAGTCAAAAGACATTGCCGCTCAACTATGTTCAGTTCTATATATAGTATACTTCAACTATATATTCCAACAACATGTAATTTCCAATTACAATAGAAGGTCAAGAGTGTTTACCTCGATAAGCCCAAAATTATCCGAGTTTATATGTCGATCCTGAGCAAGGTTTAGCTCCTACTCCGTGCGCTCCAAACCGCTCCAAACAACCCTTAGAAGTTCTAACCAACTTCTACTTAACACTTCAACTACGGGTGAAGATTTACTTAGGTTTTTTTGTATCGAGGGAAAGTATAATGGTATTTTCTGGGCTTGTATAAGTGTAACCTTGGGAATACTACAAGGTATTTGGGCCAAGGTATTTGGACATTATAACAATACTAGGAGAGTATTTCTATACCACAACAAGGGGTATTTATACGAGACAACTAGGCTAGGGGGGTGTGCCAGTGGCACCACAAAGGGGGAGGGGGAGGCTCTCGGCCAAGGGCCTTGCTCAAGGGGGGAGGGGGGCTTTTGGACGAGATCAAACAAGAGGGAGGGAGTATTTGAGACTTAGAAAGATTGCTCAAGTTTTGGATGAAGAAAGTCTTCAACAAGGGGAGTATTTATAGGCTAACCAAAGGCCAACCAATGGCCAAGATTTAGCCAAGTGCAAGGCAAGTGTAAGGCCAAGATTAAGCCATGTGCAACCTTATCCATCTACCCAAAATATCCTACCAACTCCTTGACCAAAAACAATGCACAAAAAACGTGCCAACTTGCCCCTTTTCGTCCGTCCACTCCTTCCAATGTGAGGGTGACACATGTCACCCTCCCGTTGGTCCAAAATGTTTCGTCTCTCGGAAAAATCCGCAAAAATTATTAATGACATAGCCGGAATTTTCCCTACGAAAGCTGTGGAAACGTTTCGTCGAAAAACGACTCTAATCGGGTGTTGTGTACAAATTTCGAAACTAGCCAACTTTAAGGCTCAAATTATAATACGTACGCGCTCACGTACATACTCTGGAAATACGGGGTATAACAATTGTTGTTTTAAACTCTTAGAGGTCTGTAGACCTGTTGTAAGGTTGGGATGTAACTGTTCATTTTGGGGTACTTATATACATATATGCCGAAAGGCAACTTTTTCCCAGAAACTGTGTCTTATTTATACTATTTCATATTTTGGTTGTTTTATTTTTCGCTGATTTCTCTGATGTATGACTACTTGGGTGCCCGGGTAAGGCACCAGTCACGGGCCCCGGAACGGGTCGTGACAGAAGTGGTATCAGAGCAGTTAATCCTCGGAAAGTGTCTACAGACCGTATCTAGTAGAGTCTTGATTATCGGTGTGTTGTGCACCACACCAATAATCAGGAGGCTATAGGATATTTAGGATTGGTTTCCATTCTTCTCACGCTGAGATCGTGCTTTAGAGCTGTGTTATAAGTTGGACCCCTCTAACGTATTCCTTTCCTCTACCAGTTATGCCTCCACGCCAGGCAACTCGGGCCCAGAAGGGCAAGGCACCAAGGAGGCGAGTAAGTACGCAGATTTAGAAGCACAGCCCAATCATCACTGCAAAGTGATGCTTCACGCGAGGAGTTCTGAGGCGCCGCCAATGGCAGAAGTTTGGCACGGGCGCAGCTCATCGCGGCCATGACATCTGGACCTTCAGTTCCACGACTTGGAGCAGAAAATATGGATTGGAAGGAGACGGCCCTGTTACTAGCAAGGGACTTGGCAGCCAAAGAGTAAAAAATGTACCGGTACACCAAGGATATTGATGCTTATCTAAAGAAGGGTTGTGAGGGAGTAGCTCTTCATGAACGAGCCAAGCCTTGCGTCGAGATTATGTGCAGCGGGCTGAGAGAGGTAGAGATCGACAGATTAAACAAGATCAGCAGAAGAGGGCCCGTTTGGCAGGATCATTTGGTAACTCTCGAGGCGAACCGCCTCAGCAGCAGATTAGACATGCGCCTCCGCCAGTGCAGAGTGTCCCTCCACAGGGTTCAGTTTTTCCTCAGTGTTCACAGTGTGGCAGGCGTCATCCCGGGAAGTGCCGTCTTTTTACTGGTGCTTGTTTTTATTGCGGCCGTCAGGGCCATATGGCGAGGGAATGTTCTATGAGGAAGGATGCAAGTAGGAAGACTCAGCCTACCAGATCAGTTGTGGATGCAGTGGTTCGGAGAGGAGGGGGTGTTAGCCAGGGGAGGCCACCCCCACCTCGGTGTGGCCGTTGTGGTCGATGTCATCGTGGGGAGTGTCGTGCTTCTGCGACAGCTTGTTTTGTTTGCGGCCAGCAGGGCCATTTTGCGAGAAATTGTCCAACCAGAGTTGGCGGGGATGTAGGGACTCAGCCTTCGGGGTCAGTGGATAGTTCATCACCTTCCCCAGCTATGCGCCCAGCAGGGCGGGATTGACTAGACGACCTAGGGAAAGTGCGTAGATACTGGTATATCCTTAACCCTTTAGAGATTTATATGTATAGTAAGATGCGAATATCTTAAAGTATTGTTTTCGGTTAGCATGGTGTTAGTGTGATTAGAATTGTTGATTAATTAACCGGGTAAGATTGGGGGACAGAGAGAGTGGGAGCCTTAGAATATTACGTAGAAGACCTTAGAGGCGAGGCCATCTTTGGTAAAAGAATTATTTCATGTTTGACCCTTATCGAAGTGCATAATATACGTGAGATATTTTTATGGGATGAATCCCTGAGTGTTGTGAAACGAAAGAGGGTGGTTGAGCTTAGAAGACCGCTAGGTTTTCGTAACGTGATTGGTGAGATTGTTCCGGATAGGGGAGCTAGTGTTTTGCGCGTTGCCGGGTCGGGTTGAGGCCGTGTTGCGGGTCGACCCACGCCCTATTTGGTGATGGGGTCAGTTTGTGGTGGTCCCGCTTTGTGTTAGGGTCACGAGGGTGTTAGGCCCAGGTTTAGTTAACCATTGTACAAGTTCGTGGATGTGTTCGACCAGTAGTCGGGCCGATGGGGTCAACCCGTCTTATCTTTTAGTCAAACCGTGTACTCGGTAGTAAGTTGCGAGATGATTATTTCAAGAAGGTTGTAAGGCTGCACGGGGTGCCTACCTTCACCTTATGGCTGACGGGGGAGTCCAAGTTGCGGCTGTTTCTTTTCTGGAAGAGTTACCAGGCAAGGTTAGGAACTCAGGTGAATCTCAGTGTCGCATTCACCCTCGGGCTAGTGGTTGGATTTCGGGTTTAGCTGTAAGGACTCTTCGCCTCTTGTTGAGTATGTATTATATAGCTACCATTTCAGTATTCGGGTGTCGCCGTTTGGAGCCTTTTTATAAGCACTAGTGTAAGATTTTCGATCGACTGATTCGATGTAAGCAAGGTGCAGATAGTTGGTTCGTACTTGTTCAGCAGGGCGTGGATAGGGTGGAGCTTATCCAGAAGAGGTCATTGGCAGCTCGTGGTCGGTGGAAGCGATGCGAAACATGGTAAGTGATAAGGAAGAGTTCGAGTGTACGAGAAGGGTACGACGAGTAAGGCAAAGTGACAAAAGTGGTATGGGAAGAAGCGAGCATGTATTACAGGCATAGGTGTGATCATTTCGTTTGTAAAGAGTAGGTGCGAAGGGAGTATCATTTTAGACCTCTAGTAGGAGCTTTCGTGATAGAGGTGATTCCTCGTGGACTTGGAGATATGTATGTGCGCTTGTTGTGTTGTGGCCAGATGTGGCATGGATGTTTCCGTAAGTATAGCAGTAAGGACTATACTGGCGCCTGTTTGTTTTGATACCTAGAAGGAACATTCGGGACGAATGTTTCTAAGGAGGGGAGAATGTTATACCCCGTAGTTCCAGGGTATGTATGCGAGGACGTACGTACGAGAATACGACATTGAAATTGGAAAGGAAGAAAGAGGTGATTTTTCCACGGAAAAGTTTCCGGTTTTTGTGAAGGAAAAAGGTTCGTTAATGGGAATTGGATTCCCAGATTTGGTATTCGGACTTCTTGGAATATTAGAGAATTATGGAATTTTATTTTCGGAAATGGTCACGTGGGGCCCACGGGAGAAAATTTACGGTTTTGTGGGGCCCACTTTGTTTTCGAGATTTTGGCCATTGTGGATACTTTTGGAAGATGAAATATTTTGGATGTGTAGGAGGGCGACACGTGTCACCCCCCCCCCCCGAGTTGGCTTGGACGATTTCACTTTGTGCACAACACCCGTTTAAAGTCGTTTTCCGACGAAACGTTTTACAAGACTCGCGTAGGATAAATTCCGGCTATGTTATTTCTAATTTTTGCGGATTTTTCCGAGAGACGAAACACTTTGGACCAACGAGAGGGCGACACTTGTCACCCTCTCATTGGTGGACTTGTCACGGCATTAGGGCCGAATGGATGGCCATTCTTGTCATATAGTTGGTAGGATATTTTGTGTGCAAGTTGGCCAAGGACACTTGCCTAAATCCTCACCCTACACTTGTCTTGCACTTGGCACCATCTTGGCCCTTGGTTGGCCATCCCTTGACCTATAAATACCCCCCTTGTTGAAGAGTTATTTCATCCTAAATTGAGCAATCTTTCTAAGTCTCAAATCCCTCCCTCTCCCTCTTGTTGTTTTCGTCCAAACACACCCCTCCCCTTTGAGAAGCTCTAGCCGAGAGCAACCCCCCCCCTAGCCTAGCCGAAACCTACCCCCCCTCCCTTGGTTAAAAGTTGCCTTCTAGTATTGTTATAATGCCCAAAATACCCTAGCCCAAATCCCTTAGTCCTTAGTAGAAGTTGTGAAGAACTTCTAAGGTTTTCTTGGAGCTACCGGAGCGCACAACTTAGGAGCTAAACCTTGCTCAGGCGCGACTTTTATCTAGGATATTATTGGGCTTACCGAGGTAAATAACCTTATCCTCCTTTTGTAATTAGAGTATATATACTGTAGAAGTATAGGAATAAGTATTAAATACTTAGAAGGATATTAAAGAATAGAATTGAACTGTTATCACAGTAGGGGTTTAAAGAAGAATAATAGAAGCAGATTTACATACTGTTTTCACAGAGACTTGAGTAGCTCACCGGTAGGAAGTGCTGCCCAAATGTCCATAGAATAACGAACCCTCTCGCTAGAGCTTTATGCACTGATCACAGGCGTTGATAGGCGTATTTGGTATTATAGGTCGATTCTCTGCGCATCGACATATTCAACTTGGCGGTGGATTTCACGAGAAGGTATGTGATTCTTCCTATCCTCGAGCATGATATTTTAAAGAATATGTATATAGTACGGTAGACGTCGTGTGTTAAGCGAATAATAATTACGGCAATGTCTTGGACTTAAGCTGAATAATAATTACGACAATGTCTTGGACTTAAGCTGAATAATAATTACGCAATGTCTTGACTTAAGCCCTGAATAAAAAGAATCGAAGAAGTTCAAAAGAATTAAGAAACCTTTTTGAAAGAAGAGTAACACTTGGTTTTAAAAGCTTAAGAGTTATACTAGCTTTATGGGAAGTTAGGTATAACGGCAAGAGTGATAAAAAGAACGATTTATTGATTTAAGGAAATAAGAGACTTGACTTATTATACTAATATGAATTTTGTTAAAAGTGTGAAACCTCATTCGTGAGTAAATAGTATTTTTGGTTTTCAAAAGGAATGATGTTTTACCGATCGTAATAAATGTCGAACAAACCACCGCTAATAAAGGGAAATATTGTGACTAATAAAGTATTATTAAAACCGGTAGAAACTTCCATCCATAGGAGCTAAGATGAGACAAAATGATATTACATTTACTAGGTCATGGTCTTTGTAATAAGATTGTTACGAATAATAATAACCTACTCACACTTAGGGTATATGTTTCTCAAATTGTTTTAAAGGATTAAAGCTATGAACTACGAAACCTTTCGAAAATGAGAAACTTGAGTAATTGAAATTAGGCAAACTTAAGCGTTGGGAAAAGAATGTTGTTACTTGATTTTACAAAGAGAAATGTTTTGATTTACTTCAAAAGATAATCACTTTATTTTTATACTACGGGTATTGTGTGACTTTTGTGAAAGAAACGGATCTTTTAAAAGAGTAATACATAAAGTACTTTGGGGCTAAAACCCCGAACTTGTTAGCATAATGTAGAAAGTACCTTGTGTGAATAACTTGATTGTATTGATTTGTGATAGTCTTGTAGTACTTTCTTGTTGACTTGATAAGTAAACATGTTAGGATGCTACGTGAGTTAGTATCTTGTGTGTTTGTGTAGAAGGGTTTTCCCTTATTGTGCTTAGGTTGTTTAACGATAAAACTGTCATGTTGATATTATATCACTCATGATTCCGGGGGTTAAGTCGCCTCCACGCGGGTAGACTCAAAGCGGTCTAGTGACCTATGATTCGATAATACCTTATGCAGTGCAGTATGGCCTATGCGGAGCTATGGGAGTTCCGTGTTAGTATGCCCTTGTGGTCATGCGGTCTTTGTGGCCATGCGGACGACGAGTCCAGGACGCTGCCGGGGAGTAGCTACCCTCGATGCGGGGAATACCTCATGCGGGCCATTGGAGTGGCCCATGCGGAGCTACGGAAAGTTCCAGGCTAGACGCGCGCATTAGATCATCGCGCGAGTGGCGGCTTTGATCATGTGACGGCCGACAGATCTCATGATACGATTTACGACCTTGTTATCTTGGGGTTTTAGTAGTCGGCTATGCCCTCGTACTTACCGTCACGGTTTTATGATGACTTTGAGGCGTGAGTCACGACTTGACATGATCGTTTATTTATTGTGAATCGTAGTTTTGGTTATCATACATGTCTCTCGCTTTATATAGACTACTATGATTTCATTTACGTGATTTTCGCCACATACTTGGTACTGTTATGCGACCTCCTTCGGGGGGCTGCGTTCATGCCGCAGGTAAAGGTACTCCTACTGTTGATCCCCGTTCTTAGGATCACCGTTTCAGCTTTGGGAAAGCTCCGTTTCTCCGGAAGCTTAGCATTTTGGTATGGTCCCCTGTCGGTGTAGATATTTGTATTCGAGGTATGGCGGGGCCTGTCCGCCATTGTTATCACGACCAACCGGGCCCGTGATCGTGCCTTACCGCACCCTAGTGATACAACATCGAGAAAATCAGCGGAAATAAAAACATGAACATGAATTAAGAGACATGATAAATAAGCAGGCCAACCAAAGCAGTTGCCTTCGATATATATACATAAATACGACGATTATCCTTTTTACTGCATCGCCACAACAAGACTACTGCACTTCTAAGAAGTGACAACAACTATGGCGGGACAGGCCCCGCCATACCCCGAATGTACAAGAACCTCTGCACTCGGAGGTAACATACCAAAGATAAGCCTCAAGGAACGGAGCTTCCCAACACGAAATGTGATCCTATAAGCGGGGATCGACGATCGTTGTACCTTTACTGCGGCATGAACGCGGCCCCGGAGAGTCGATAACAGTACCAAGTATGTGAAAGCGTAAATATCGTAAATGAAATCATAATAGTCTATATAAAGCGTGAGACATGTATGATAACCAAACTACGATTCGCAATATAAAAGCGATCATGTCAAGTCGTGACTCACGCCTCAAAGTCATCCTCATGCCCGTGGAACTTCTTCCTCACCGCCGGCTGAGGTACAGATCATGTGATACGTATAACGAGTCTCGGCCCGTCTTATGGACCCAATATAGAAAGCGTGTGGAATACATTCGGTTCATCCACGAACCCGTGGTCGAGTGAAATACATTCCGGATGAGCCGGTAGTCAAGTGAAATACATTCCGGATGAGCCGGTAGTCAAGTGAAATACATTCGGATGAGCCGTAGTCAAGTTAAATACATTCCGGATGAACCGGTAGTCAAGTGAAATACATTCCGGATGAGCCGTGAGTCAAGTGAAATACATTCCCGGATGAACCGGTAGTCGAGTAGACACAGTACTTGCACAACAAGGCTATCACACGTAACATGGTCAAGTTTCATAACAACAAGCATAGGCAAGTTATACACAAATCAAGGTACTTTCATTTTATGTCAAAGTCCGGATTTTAACCCTAAAGTACTACGTACGTTAAATTCCTTTTAAGAGATTCATTCCTTTTCTAAAAGTCACCCGATACCCGTAGTATATATAAAAAACAAATGTGTGACTTATATCTTTTAAGTAAACCAAAACAACTTTCATACTTTCCTTTTTAAGACCAAATTAAGGCAATACCATGCCTTCCTTTGGACCAAAATACTTCTCTTTTAAAAGTCAAGTTACCGCATTAAAACAAATGATAAAACCCTTCTTTTGTTTTCATAAAGTCGTTATAACCAACTTCCCCTAAAGCTGTTATAACACTTTATGTTTTAAACCATTTTAAGACAACACAATGCCTTTCTTTTCCCTAAAAGTTCTAGTTTGCCTAATTTCAATTACGCAAGTCTCTTTTTAGAAAAGTTTCATAGTTCAATGTCTTAACCTCTTTTTAAAACAATAGAGTAACATATGCCATAGGTGAGTAGGTTAATCTTGTTCATAATCAATCTTATTAAGCAGCCATGATCTAGAAAATGTAATATCATTTTTTCATCTTAGCTTCTGCGGATGGAGGTTTCTCTGGTTTTAATAATACTTAATTATTCAATACATTTTCCTTTATTAATCTTTGCGATGGTTTATTGATACACATTCTCGATTTCAAATCAAGAAACATTATTCCTTTTAAAACCAAGTACTCATTACTCACGAACGAGGTTTCACACAAAATCCATATTAAATCATTTAAGTTAAGTCTCTTATCTTATAAGATCGATCTCTTAACTTTTGAAATTAATAAACCATTCATTTTACCACTTAAGGCGTTATACCTAACTTCCCATAAAGCTAGTATAACACATGTTTTAAAACAACCAAATCTGATTAACACACGTATGCGTCACCGTACTACATAGCTCACACATATCATGCTAGAAAAGATAGGAAGAGGTTCACATACCTCGCGACGATTATCGACTAATAGCAAAACGCTCCAAGTACTTCAAACCGTCGGCTACTCCTTAAGCCACGTAGATTGCACCACACGTAGTACTTCAACCTATAGAGGCCACAAGGCGCCTATTAACATCCTAGATCCCAACGTAGAATATTCTACAGAAATTTCGGCAGCACCTCCCCGCCCCCCCGTAACAGCGTAAATCTCCTCCTCAATCGAGGCCGGCTACCAAGCCAACCAGGGGGGGTTTGCACGTCTAACCGGACGTGTACAATTCTACTACACAGTAATGCTACACAAGTCTCATGTCTGATCCTATGTAATTACAGTTCAGTTCTCTTATTTAAATTCAGGCTTAAGTCGCAAGACATTGCCGTAAGTATTATTCAGGCTTAAGTCAAAAGACATTGCCGCTCAACTATGTTCAGTTCTATATATAGTATACTTCAACTATATATTCCAACAACATGTAATTTCCAATTACAATAGAAGGTCAAGAGTGTTTACCTCGATAAGCCCAAAATTATCCGAGTTTATATGTCGATCCTGAGCAAGGTTTAGCTCCTACTCCGTGCGCTCCAAACCGCTCCAAACAACCCTTAGAAGTTCTAACCAACTTCTACTTAACACTTCAACTACGGGTGAAGATTTACTTAGGGTTTCGTTTTTGTGACTGAGGGAAAGTATAATGGTATTTTCTGGGCTTGTATAAGTGTAACCTTGGGAATACTACAAGGTATTTGGGCCAAGGTATTTGGACATTATAACAATACTAGGAGAGTATTTCTATACCACAACAAGGGGTATTTATACGAGACAACTAGGCTAGGGGGGGTGTACCCCTCGGCTAGGGCACCACAAAGGGGGAGGGGGAGGCTCTCGGCCAAGGGCCTTGCTCAAGGGGGGAGGGGGGCTTTTGGACGAGATCAAACAAGAGGGAGGGAGTATTTGAGACTTAGAAAGATTGCTCAAGTTTTGGATGAAGAAAGTCTTCAACAATGGGAGTATTTATAGGCTAACCAAAGGCCAACCAATGGCCAAGATTTAGCCAAGTGCAAGGCAAGTGTAAGGCCAAGATTAAGCCATGTGCAACCTTATCCATCTACCCAAAATATCCTACCAACTCCTTGACCAAAAACAATGCACAAAAAACGTGCCAACTTGCCCCTTTTCGTCCGTCCACTCCTTCCAATGTGAGGGTGACACATGTCACCCTCCCGTTGGTCCAAAATGTTTCGTCTCTCGGAAAAATCCGCAAAAATTATTAATGACATAGCCGGAATTTTCCCTACTAATGCTGTGTAAAGTTTTCGTCGAAAAACGACTCTAATCGGGTGTTGTGTACAAATTTCGAAACTAGCCAACTTTAAGGCTCAAATTATAATACGTACGCGCTCACGTACATACTCTGGAAATACGGGGTATAACAATTGTTGTTTTAAACTCTTAGAGGTCTGTAGACCTGTTGTAAGGTTGGGATGTAACTGTTCATTTTGGGGTACTTATATACATATATGCCGAAAGGCAACTTTTTCCCAGAAACTGTGTCTTATTTATACTATTTCATATTTTGGTTGTTTTATTTTCCGCTGATTTCTCTGATGTATGACTACTTGGGTGCCCGGGTAAGGCACGATCCACGGCCCGAGCAGTCGTGGTAAGTGGTATCGAGCGATTAATCCTCGGAAAGTGTCTGACCCGTATCTAGTAAGTCTTGATTATCGGTGTGTTGTGCACCACACCAATAATCGAGGCTATAGGATATTTAGGATTGGTTTCCATTCTTCTCACGCGAGATCGTGCTTTAGAAGGTGTGTTATAAGTTGGACCCTCTAACGTATTCCTTTCCTCTACCGATTATGCCTCACGCCAGTAACTCGGGCCCGAGGCAAGGCAGCGGCGAAGGCTGCGAGTAAATCTGAGAGATTTAGAAGCACAGCCCAATCATCACTGAGGTGATGCTTGTGCGAGGAGTTACGAGGCGCCGCGGCGAAGTTTGGTACGGCGGCGATTCCTCTGCGGCCATGACATCTGGACCTTCGCCCACGACTTGGAAGCGAGAAAATATGGATTGGAAGGAGACGGCCCTGTTACTAGCAAGGGACTTGGCAGCCAAAGAGTAAAAAATGTACCGGTACACCAAGGATATTGATGCTTATCTAAAGAAGGGTTGTGAGGGAGTAGCTCTTGATCGAACGAGCGGGCTTGCGTTCGAGGATTATGTGCGGCCGAGAGAGGTAGAGATCGGCAGTTAAACAAGATCGCGAGAAGAGGCCCGTTGGCGGGATCATTTGGTAACTCTCAAGGCGAACCGCCTCGGCCAATTAGACATGCGCCTCGCCCGGTCTGAGTGTCCCTCCACGGAGTTGATTTTCCTCGGTGTTCACAGTGGCGGCGTCGTCATCCGGAAGTGCCGTCTTTTCGGTGCTTGTTTTTATTGCGGCCGTCGAGCCGTATGGCGAGAATGTTCTATGTGGAAGGATGCAGTAGGAAGACTCACTACGGTCGATTGTGAATGCGATGGTTCGGAGAGGAGGGGGTGTTAGCCAGGGGAGGCCACCCCCACCTCGGTGTGGCCATTGTGGTCGATGTCATCGTGGGGAGTGTCGTGCTTCTGCGACAGCTTGTTTTGTTTGCGGCCAGCAGGGCCATTTTGCGAGAAATTGTCCAACCAGAGTTGGCGGGGATGTAGGGACTCGACGCCGGGTCGATGGATAGTTCATCACCTTCCCACTATGCCAGGCGGGATTGACTAGACGACCTAGGGGAAGTGCCGCGTAGATACAGGTATATCCTTAACCCTTTAGAGATTTATATGTATAGTAAGATGCGAATATCTTAAAGTATTGTTTTCGGTTAGCATGGTGTTAGTGTGATTAGAATTGTTGATTAATTAACCGGGTAAGATTGGGGGACAGAGAGAGTGGGAGCCTTAGAATATTACGTAGAAGACCTTAGAGGCGAGGCCATCTTTGGTAAAAGAATTATTTCATGTTTGACCCTTATCGAAGTGCATAATATACGTGAGATATTTTTATGGGATGAATCCCTGAGTGTTGTGAAACGAAAGAGGGTGGTTGAGCTTAGAAGACCGCTAGGTTTTCGTAACGTGATTGGTGAGATTGTTAGGATAGGGAGCTAGTGTTTCGGCGTTGCGGTCGGGTTGAGGCCGTGTTGCGGGTCGACCCACGCCCTGTTTGGTGATGGGGTCAGTTTGTGGTGGTCCCGCTTTGTGTTAGGGTCACGAGGGTGTTAGGCCCAGGTTTAGTTAACCATTGTACGAGTTCGTGGATGTGTTCGACCAGTAGTCGGGCCGATGGGGTCAACCCGTCTTATCTTTTAGTCAAACCGTGTACTCGGTAGTAAGTTGCGAGATGATTATTTCAAGAAGGTTGTAAGGCTGCACGGGGTGCCTACCTTCACCTTATGGCTGACAGGGGAGTCCAAGTTGCGGCTGTTTCTTTTCTGGAAGAGTTACCAGGCAAGGTTAGGAACTCAGGTGAATCTCAGTGTCGCATTCACCCTCGGGCTAGTGGTTGGATTTCGGGTTTAGCTGTAAGGACTCTTCGCCTCTTGTTGAGTATGTATTATATAGCTACCATTTCAGTATTCGGGTGTCGCCGTTTGGAGCCTTTTTATAAGCACTAGTGTAAGATTTTCGATCGACTGATTCGATGTAAGCAAGGTGCAGATAGTTGGTTCGTACTTGTTCAGCAGGGCGTGGATAGGGTGGAGCTTATCCAGAAGAGGTCATTGGCAGCTCAGGGTCAGTGGGAAGCAGTACCAGAAACATGGTAAGTGATAAGGAAGAGTTCGAGTGTACGAGAAGGGTACGACGAGTAAGGCAAAGTGACAAAAGTGGTATGGGAAGAAGCGAGCATGTATTACAGGCATAGGTGTGATCATTTCGTTTGTAAAGAGTAGGTGCGAAGGGAGTATCTTTTTAGACCTCTAGTAGGAGCTTTCGTGATAGAGGTGATTCCTCGTGGACTTGGAGATATGTATGTGCGCTTGTTGTGTTGTGGCCAGATGTGGCATGGATGTTTCCGTAAGTATAGCAGTAAGGACTATCTTTGGCGCTGTTTGTTTTGATACCTAGAAGGAACATTCGACGAATGTTTCTAGAGAGGAGAATGTTATACCCGTAGTTCGAGTATGTATGCGAGGGCGTGCGTGAGAATACGACATTGAAAGTGGAAAGGAAGAAAGAGGTGATTTTTCCACGGAAAAGTTTAGGTTTTGTGAAGGAAAAGGTTCGTTAATGGGAATTGGATTCCCAGTTTGGTATTCGGACTTCTTGGAATATTAGAGAATTATGGAATTTTATTTTGGAAATGGTCACGTGGGGCCACGGAGAAAATTTACTGATTTTGTGGGCCCACTTTGTTTTCGAGATTTGGGCCATTGTGGATACTTTTGGAAGATGAAATATTTGGGATGTGTAGGAGGGCGACACGTGTCACCCCCCCCCCCCCGAGTTGGCTTGGACGATTTCACTTTGTGCACAACACCCGTTTAAAGTCGTTTCAGGCGAAGCGTTTTACAAGACTCGCGTAGGATAAATTCGGCTATGTTATTTCTAATTTTTGCGGATTTTTCCGAGAGGCGAAACACTTTGGACCAACGAGAGGCGACACTTGTCACCCTCTTGGTGAACTTGTCACGGCATTAGGGCGAATGGATGGCCATTCTTGTCATATAGTTGGTAGGATATTTTGTGTGCAAGTTGGCCAAGGACACTTGCCTAAATCCTCACCCTACACTTGTCTTGCACTTGGCACCATCTTGCCCTTGGTTGGCCATCCTTGACCTATAAATACCCCTTGTTGAAGAGTTATTTCATCCTAAATTGAGCAATCTTTCTAAGTCTCAAATCCTCCCTCTCCTCTTGTTGTTTCGTCCAAACACACCCTCCCTTTGAGAAGCTCTGGCCGAGAGCAACCCCCCTAGCCTAGTGAAACCTACCCCCTCCCTTGGTTAAAAGTTGCCTTCTAGTATTGTTATAATGCCCAAAATACCCTAGCCCAAATCCCTTAGTCCTTAGTAGAAGTTGTGAAGAACTTCTAAGGTTTTCTTAGAGCTCTGGGCGCACAACTTAGTAGCTAAACCTTGCTCAGTGCGACTTTTATCTAGGATATTATTGGGCTTACAGAGGTAAATAACCTTATCCTCCTTTTGTAATTAGAGTATATATCTTGTAGAAGTATAGGAATAAGTATTAAATACTTAGAAGGATATTAAAGAATAGAATTGAATTGTTATCACGGTAGAAGGGTTTAAAGAAGAATAATAGAAGCAGATTTTACATAGACTGTTTTCACGATGAACTTGAGTAGCTCACCGGGTAGGGAAGTGCTGCCCAAATGTCCATAGAATAACGAACCCTGCGCTAGAGCTTTGTACGATCTGATCTGAGGCGTTGATAGGCGTATTTGGTATTATAGGTCGATTCTCTGCGCGACATATTGACTTGGCGGTGGATTTCGCGAGAAGGTATGTGATTCTTCCTATCCTCGAGCATGATATTTTAAAGAATATGTATATAGTGCGGTAGGCGTCGTGTGTTAAGCGAATAATAATTACGGCAATGTCTTGGACTTAAGCACGAATAATAATTACGACAATGTCTTGGACTTAAGCACGAATAATAATTACGGCAATGTCTTGACTTAAGCTGAATAAAAAGAATCGAAGAAGTTCAAAAGAATTAAGAAACCTTTTTGAAAGAAGAGTAACACTTGGTTTTAAAAGCTTAAGAGTTATACTAGCTTTATGGGAAGTTAGGTATAACGGCAAGAGTGATAAAAAGAACGATTTATTGATTTAAGGAAATAAGAGACTTGACTTATTACACTAATATGAATTTTGTTAAAAAGTGTGAAACCTCATTCGCGAGTAAATAGTATTTTTGGTTTTCAAAAGGAATGATTTTTTACCGATCGGAATAAATGTCGAACAAACCACATGGCGCTAATAAAGGAAATATTGTGACTAATAAAGTATTATTAAAACCAAGAAACTTCCATCTGCATAGGAGCTAAGATGAGACAAAATGATATTACATTTACTAGGTCATGAGCTTTGTAATAAGATTATTACGAATAATAATAACCTACTCACACTTAGGGTATATGTTTCTCAAATTGTTTTAAAGGATTAAAGCTATGAACTACGAAACCTTTCGAAAATGAGAAACTTGAGTAATTGAAATTAGGCAAACTTAAGCGTTGGGAAAAGAATGTTGTTACTTGATTTTACAAAGAGAAATGTTTTGATTTACTTCAAAAGATAATCACTTTATTTTTATACTACGGGTATTGTGTGACTTTTGTGAAAGAAGCGGATCTTTTAAAAGAGTAATACATAAAGTACTTTGGGGCTAAAAACCCGAACTTGTTAGCATAATGTAGAAAGTACCTTGTGTGAATAACTTGATTGTATTGATTTGTGATAGTCTTGTAGTACTTTCTTGTTGACTTGATAAGTAAACATGTTAGGATGCTACGTGAGTTAGTATCTTGTGTGTTTGTGTAGAGGTTTTCCTTATTGTGCTTAGGTTGTTTAACGATAAAGCGTCATGTTGATATTATATCACTCATGATTCGGGGTTAAGGCGCCTCCGTCGCGGGTAGACTCGGTGGTCTAGTGACCTATGATTCGATAATACCTTATGCAGTGCAGTATGGCCTATGCGGAGCTATGGGAGTTCCGAGTTAGTATGCGCCCTTGTGGTCATGCGGTCTTTGTGGGCCACGCGACGGCGAGTCGAGGCTGCCGGGAGTAGCTACCCTCGATGCGGGAATACCTCATGCGGGCCATTGGAGTGGCCCGTGCGAGCTACGGAAAGTTCGGGGCTAGACGCGCGCATTAGATCTTTGCGGCGAGTGGCGGCTTTGATCATGTGACGATGCGGACAGATCTCATGATCTGATTTACGACACTTGTTATGCGGGGGTTTTAGTAGTCGGCTATGCCTCGTACTTACCGTGCGGTTTTATGATGACTTTGAGGCGTGAGTCACGACTTGACATATTTATTTATTGTGAAGCGTAGTTTTGGTTATCATACATGTCTCTGCTTTATATAGACTACTATGATTTCATTTACTGATATTTTGATTCACATACTTGGTACTGTTATCTTGACCTCCTTCGGGGCTGCGTTCATGTCGCGGTAAAGGTACTCTACTGTTGATCCGTTCTTAGGATCACCGTTTGCGTTAGGAAAGCTCGTTTCTCGGAAGCTTAGCATTTGGTATGGTCCTGTCGTTGTAGATATTTGTATTGGGGTATGGCGGGGCCTGTCCGCCATTGTTATCACGACCGAACCGGGCGTGGTAGTGCCTACCCGGGCACCTGGTGATCTGACATCGAGAAAATCAGCGGAAATAAAAACATGAACATGAATTAAGAGACATGATAAATAAGCAGGCCAACCAAGCGATTGCCTTGGTATATATATACATAAATACGACGATTATCCTTTTTTCAGACTGCGCGGCGATTACTACGGACCTCAGAAGTGACAACAACTATGGCGGGGCGGCCGCCATACCACGAATGTACAAGAACCTACGGACTCGGGTAACATGCAAAGATAAGCCTCGAAGGAAGCGGAGCTTCCAACCTGTTGAAATGTGATCTATAAGCGGGGATCGGCGATCGTTGTACCTTTACTGCGGCATGAGCGGCCCGAAGGAAGTCGATGCAATTACCAAGTATGTGAAGCGTAAAATCACGTAAATGAAATCATAATAGTCTATATAAAGCGGGAGACATGTATGATAGCAAACTACGATTCCATGATATAAGCGATCATGTCAAGTCGGGGACTCGCGCCTCAAAGTCATCCTCCGTGCGTGGAACTTCTTCCCACCGCTGGCGATCTGATGCAGATCATGTGATACGTATAACGAGTCTCGGCCCGTCTTATGGACCCGATATAGAAGCGTGTGGAATACATTCCGGTTCATCCCGTGAGCCGTGGTCGAGTGAAATACATTCCGGATGAGCCGGTAGTCAAGTGAAATACATTCGGATGAGCCGTAGTCAAGTGAAATACATTCCGGATGAGCCGTAGTCAAGTTAAATACATTCCGGATGAGCCGGTAGTCAGTGAAATACATTCGGATGAGCCGTGGTCAGTGAAATACATTCCGGATGAGCCGGTAGTCGAGTGAACCACGATGCTTGCACAACAAGGCTATCACACGTAACATGGTCAAGTTTCATAACAACAAGCATAGGCAAGTTATACACAAATCAAGGTACTTTCATTTTATGTCAAAGTCGGATTTTAACCTAAAGTACTACGTCGTTAAATTCCTTTTAAGAGATTCATTCCTTTTCTAAAAGTCACCGATACAGTAGTATATATAAAAACAAATGTGTGACTTATATCTTTTAAGTAAACCAAAACAACTTTCATACTTTCCTTTTTAAGACCAAATTAAGGCAATACCATGCCTTCGCTGGACAAAATACTTCTCTTTTAAAAGTCAAGTTACGCATTAAAACAAATGATAAAACCCTTCTTTGTTTTCATAAAGTCGTTATAACCAACTTCCTAAAAATTTGTTATAACACTTTATGTTTTAAACCATTTTAAGACAACCTGATGCCTTTCTTTTCCTAAAAGTTCTAGTTTGCCTAATTTCAATTCATGAGTCTCTTTTAGAAAAGTTTCATAGTTCAATGTCTTAACCTCTTTTTAAAACAATAGAGTAACATATGCCATAGGTGAGTAGGTTAATCTTGTTCATAATCAATCTTATTAAGCGACCATGATCTAGAAAATGTAATATCATTTTGTCTCATCTTAGCCATCATGCGATGGAGGTTTCTCTGGTTTTAATAATACTTAATTATTCAATACATTTTCCTTTATTAATCTTTGCGATGGTTTATTGATACATTACGATTTCGAAATCGGTAAAACATTATTCCTTTTAAAAACCAAGTACTCATTACTCACGAGCGAGGTTTCACACAAAATCCATATTAAATCATTTAAGTTAAGTCTCTTATCTTATAAGATCCGATCTCTTAACTTTTGAAATTAATAAACCATTCATTTTACCACCCTTAAGGCGTTATACCTAACTTCCCATAAAGCTAGTATAACACATGTTTAAAACAACCAAATCTGATTAACACGTATGCGTCTGCCGTACTACATAGCTCATACATATCATGCTAGAAAAGATAGGAAGAGGTTCACATACCTCGCGACGATTATCGACTAATAGCAAAAGCGCTCAAGTACTTCAAACCGTCGGCTACTCGTAAGCCACGTGGGTGCACCACACGTAGTACTTGACCTATAGAGGCCCTGGCGCCTATTAACATCCTAGATCCCAACGTAGAATATTCTGAAATTTGTGACACCTCCCACACATGGCGTAAATCTCTCTCATCGATAGGCTGCTAAGCCAACCAGGGGTTTGCCGTCTAACGGGCGTGTACAATTCTACTACGGTAATGCTACACAAGTCTCATGTCTGATCTATGTAATTCTGATTCGATTCTCTTATTTAAATTCGGGCTTAAGTCGCAAGACATTGCAGTAAGTATTATTCGAGCTTAAGTCAAAAGACATTTCCGCTCAACTATGTTCAGTTCTATATATAGTATACTTCAACTATATATTCCAACAACATGTAATTTCCAATTACAATAGAAGGTCAAGAGTGTTTACCTCGATAAGCCCAAAATTATCCGAGTTTATATGTCGATCCTGAGCAAGGTTTAGCTCTACTCAGTGCGCTCAAACCGCTCCAAACAACCCTTAGAAGTTCTAACCAACTTCTACTTAACACTTCAACTACGGGTGAAGATTTACTTAGGGTTTCGTTTTTGTGACTGAGGGAAAGTATAATGGTATTTTCTGGGCTTGTATAAGTGTAACCTTGGGAATACTACAAGGTATTTGGGCCAAGGTATTTGGACATTATAACAATACCAGGAGAGTATTTCTATACCACCACAAGGGGGTATTTATACGAGACAACTAGGCTAGGGGGTGTACCTGGCTGAGAGCACCATGAGGGGAGGAGGCTCTCGGCGAGGGCCTTGCTCGAGGGGAAGGGGGCTTTGGGCGAGATCAAACAAGAGGAGGAGTATTTGAGACTTAGAAAGATTGCTCAAGTTTTGGATGAAGAAAGTCTTCAACAATGGGAGTATTTATAGGCTAACGAAGGCGACCAATGGCGAATTTAGCCAAGTGCAAGGCAAGTGTAAGGCGAGATTAAGCCATGTGCAACCTTATCCATCTACCCAAAATATCCTACCAACTCCTTGACCAAAAACAATGCACAAAAAGCGTGCCAACTTGCCGCACCGTCAGTCCACTCGCTGATGTGAGGGTGACACATGTCACCCTCCGTTGATCCAAAATGTTTAAATCTCTCGGAAAAATCCATAAAAATTATTAATGACATAGCGGAATTTTCCTACGAAAGCTGTGGAAAGCGTTTCGTCAAAAACGACTCTAATCGGGTGTTGTGTACAAATTTGAAACTAGCCAACTTTAAGGCTCAAATTATAATACGTCTGGCTCGCGTACATACTCTGGAAATACGGTATAACAATTGTTGTTTTAAACTCTTAGAAGTCTGTAGACTGTTGTAAGGTTGGGATGTAGCTATTCATTTTGGGGTACTTATATACATATATGCGAAAGGCAACTTTTCCAAGCGTGTCTTATTTATACTATTTCATATTTTGGTTGTTTTATTTTCGTGATTTCTACGATGTATGACTACTTGGGTGCGGGTAAGGCACGATCCACGAACCGAGCAGTCGTGGCAGTGGTATCGAGCGATTAATCCTCGGAAAGTGTCTGACCGTATCTAGTAAGTCTTGATTATCGGTGTGTTGTGCACCACGCGATGTCGAGGCTATAGGATATTTAGGATTGGTTTCCATTCTTCTCAGCGAGATCGTGCTTTAGAGGTGTGTTATAAGTTGGACCCCTAACGTATTCCTTTCCTTTACCGATTATGCCTCCACGCCAGACTCGGGCGAGAAGGCGAAGCGTGAAGGAGGCTGAGTAAATCTGAGAGATTTAGAAGAACACGAGGCCCAATCATCACTGAGGTGATGCTTGTGCGAGGAGTTACGAGGCGTCGCGTGCGGCGAGTTTGTACGGCGGCCGATTCCTCTGCGGCCATGACATCTGGACCTTGGTTCCACGACTTGGAGCGAAAATATGGATTGGAAGGAGCGGCCACATTACTAGCGAGGACTTGGCGGCCAAAGAGTATTTTATGTCTGCGTACACGAGGATATTGATGCTTATCTAAAGAAGGGTTGTGAGGAGTAACTCTTGATCGAGAGCGAGCGGGCTTGCGTTCGAGATTATGTGCGTGGTGAGAGAGGTAGAGATCGGCCAGTTAAACAAGATCGTGAAGAGGCGTTTGGCGAGATCATTTGGTAACTCTCGGCGAACCGCCTCGGCCAATTAGACATGCGCCTCGCGGTCTGAGTGTCCTCGCGGGGTTGATTTTTCCTCGGTGTTCACGATGTGCGGCGTCATCGGGAAGTCCGTCTTTCTGGTGCTTGTTTTTATTGCGGCCGTCGAGAACGTATGGCGAGAATGTTCTATGAGGAAGGATGCAAGTAGGAAGACTCGGCCTACGGTCGATTGTGGATCGATGGTTGGAGAGGAGGGTGTTAGCGAGAGGCCACCCCGCTCGGTGTGGCCGTTGTGGTCGATGTCATCGTGGAGTGTCGTGCCTGCGGCGGCTTGTTTTGTTTGCGGCGGCGGGGGCCATTTGCGAGAAATTGTCCAACGAGTTGGCGGGGATGTAGGGACTCGGCCTTGGGTCGATGGATAGTTCATCACCTTGACTATCGCCCGGCGGGATTGACTAGGCGACCTAGGGAAGTCTGCGTAGATCTGGTATATCCTTAACCCTTTAGAGATTTATATGTATAGTAAGATGCAAATATCTTAAAGTATTGTTTCGGTTAGCATGGTGTTAGTGTGATTAGAATTGTTGATTAATTAGCAGGGTAAGATTGGGGGCAGAGAGAGTGGGAGCCTTAGAATATTACGTAGAAGACCTTAGAGGCGAGGCCATCTTTGGTAAAAGAATTATTTCGTGTTTGACCACTTATCGAAGTGCATAATATCGTGAGATATTTTTATGGGATGAATCACGAGTGTTGTGAAAGCGAAAGGGTGGTTGAGCTTAGAAGGCGCTAGGTTTCGTAACGTGATTAGTGAGATTGTTAGGATCGGGAGCTAGTGTTTTGGCGTTCGGGTCGGGTTGAGGCCGTGTTGCGGGTCGACCCACGCCTGTTTGGTGATGGGGTCAGTTTGTGGTGGTCCGCTTTGTGTTAGGGTCACGAGGGTGTTAGGCGAGTTTAGTTAACCATTGTACAAGTTCGTGGATGTGTTCGACCGGTGAGTCGGGCGATGGGGTCAACCCGTCTTATCTTTTAGTCAAGCGTGTACTCGGTAGTAAGTTGCGAGATGATTATTTCAAGAATGTTGTAAGGCTGCAGGTGCCTACCTTCACCTTATGGTGTGGGGAGTCAAGTTGCGGTGTTTCTTTTACGGAAGAGTTACCAGGCAAGGTTAGGAACTCAGGTTAATCTCAGTGTCGCATTCACCCTCGGGCTAGTGGTTGGATTTCGGGTTTAGTTGTAAGGACTCTTCGCCTCTTGTTGAGTATGTATTATATAGCTACCATTTCAGTATTCGGGTGTCGCCGTTTGGAGCCTTTTTATAAGCACTAGTATAAGATTTCCGATCGTGATTCGATGTAAGCAAGGTGCGGATAGTTGGTTCGTACTTGTTCGTGGGCGTGGATAGGGTGGAGCTTATCGAGAAGAGGTCATTGGCGGCTCGAGTCGGTGGGCGATGCGAAACATGGTAAATGATAAGGAAGAGTTCGAGTGTACGAGAAGGGTACGACGAGTAAGGCAAAGTGACAAAAGTGGTATGGGAAGAAGCGAGCATGTATTACAGGCATAGGTGTGATCATTTCGTTTGTAAAGAGTAGGTCACGAAGGAGTATCTTTTAGACCTCTAGTAGCTTTCGTGATAGAGGTGATTCCTCGTGGACTTGGAGATATGTATGCGCTTGTTGTGTTGTGGCGGATGTGGCATGGATGTTTAAAAGTATAGCGATGAAGGACTATCTTGGCGCTGTTTGTTTGATACCTAGAAGAAACATTCGGGACGAATGTTTCTAAGGAGGAGAATGTTATACCGTAGTTCGTGGTATGTATGCGAGGGCGTGCGTGCGAGAATCTGACATTGAAAGTGGAAAGGAAGAAAGAGGTGATTTTCCACGGAAAAGTTTCCGGTTTTGTGAAGGAAAAATGATCGTTAATGGGAATTGGATTCCCAGTTTGGTATTCGGACTTCTTGGAATATTAGAGAATTATGGAATTTTATTTTGGAAATGGTCACGTGGGGCCACGGGAGAAAATTCTGATTTTGTAGGGCCAGCTTTGTTTTGAGATTTTGGCCATTGTGGATATTTTGGAAGATGAAATATTTTGGGCGTGTAGGAGGCGACACGTGTCACCCCTAGTTGGCTTGGGCGATTTCACTTTGTGCACAACCCGTTTAGAGTCGTTTTCAGGCGAAGCGTTTTACAAGACTCGCGTAGGATAAATTAGGCTATGTTATTTCTAATTTTTGCGGATTTTTCGAGAGGCGAAACACTTTGGACCAACGAGAGGCGACAACTTGTCACCTGCGTTGGTGAACTTGTCGCGGCATTAGGGCGAATGGATGGCCATTCTTGTCATATAGTTGGTAGGATATTTTGTGTGCAAGTTGGCCAAGGACACTTGCCTAAATCCTCCCTACACTTGCCTTGCACTTGGCACCATCTTGGCCCTTGGTTGGCCATCCCGACCTATAAATACCCCTTGTTGAAGAGTTATTTCATCCTAAATTGAGCAATCTTTCTAAGTCTCAAATCCTCCTCTCCCTCTTGTTGTTTCGTCCAAACACACCCTCCACTTTGAGAAGCTCTGGCCAGAGCAACCCCACTACTGGCAGAAACCTACCCCCTTGGTTAAAAGTTGCCTTCTAGTATTGTTATAATGCCCCAAAATACCTAGCCCAAATCCATAGTCCTTAGTAGAAGTTGTGAAGAACTTAAGGTTTTCTTAGAGCTCTGGGAGCGCCTGACTTAGGAGCTAAACCTTGCTCGGTGCGACTTTTATCTAGGATATTATTGGGCTTACAGGGTAAATAACCTTATCCTCCTTTTGTAATTAGAGTATATATCTTTGTAGAAGTATAGGAATAAGTATTAAATACTTAGAAGGATATTAAAGAATAGAATTGAGCTGTTATCACGATGAAGGGTTTAAAGAAGAATAATAGAAGCTGTACTTACATGAATTTGTTTTCACGATGAACTTGAGTAGCTCACGGGTAGGAAGTGCTGCCCAAATGTCCATAGAATAACGAACCCTCTGCTTAGAGCTTTATGCGATCTGATCTGACGTTGATAGGCGTGTTGGTATTATAGGTCGATTCTCTGCGCGACATATTCAACTTGGCGGTGGATTTCGTAGATAAGGTATGTGATTCTTCCTATCCTCTTGAGCATGATATTTTAAAGAATATGTATATAGTCGGTAGGCGTCGTGTGTTAAGCGAATAATAATTACGGCAATGTCTTGGACTTAAGCTGAATAATAATTACGGCAATGTCTTGGACTTAAGCACGAATAATAATTACGGCAATGTCTTGACTTAAGCTGAATAAAAGAATCGAAGAAGTTCAAAAGAATTAAGAAACCTTTTTGAAAGAAGAGTAACACTTGGTTTTAAAAGCTTAAGAGTTATACTAGCTTTATGGGAAGTTAGGTATGACGGCTTAAGAGTGATAAAAAGAACGATTTATTGATTTAAGGAAATAAGAGACTTGACTTATTATACTAATATAAATTTTGTTAAAAGTGTGAAACCTCGTTCGTGAGTAAATAGTATTTTGGTTTTCAAAAGGAATGATGTTTCTGCGTCAGAATAAATGTCGAACAAACCACTTGGTAGCTAATAAAGGAAATATTGTGACTAATAAAGTATTATTAAAACCATGAAACTTCCATCTGCATAGGAGCTAAGATGAGACAAAATGATATTACATTTACTAGGTCATGGCTTCTTTGTAATAAGATTATTCTGAATAATAATAACCTACTCACACTTAGGGTATATGTTTCTCAAATTGTTTTAAAGGATTAAAGCTATGAACTACGAAACCTTTCGAAAATGAGAAACTTGAGTAATTGAAATTAGGCAAACTTAAGTGTTAGGAAAAGAATGTTGTTACTTGATTTTACAAAGAGAAATGTTTTGATTTACTTCAAAAGATAATCACTTTATTTTTATACTACGGGTATTGTGTGACTTTTGTGAAAGAAACGGATCTTTTAAAAGAGTAATACATAAAGTACTTTGGGGGCTAAAAACCCGAACTTGTTAGCATAATGTAGAAAGTACCTTGTGTGAATAACTTGATTGTATTGATTTGTGATAGTCTTGTAATACTTTCTTGTTGACTTGATAAGTAAACATGTTTGGATGCTACGTGAGTTAGTATCTTGTGATGTTTGTGTAGAAGGGTTTTCCTTATTGCTTAGGTTGTTTAACGATAAAGCGCTATGTTGATATTATATCACTCATGATTCCGGTTAAGCCGCCTCCGTCTGCGGTAGACTCGGTAGTCTAGTGACCTATGATTCGAGAATACCTTATGCAGTGCAGATGGCCTATGCGAGCTACGGAGTTCCGAGTTAGTATCGCCCTTGTGGTCATGCGGTCTTTGTGGGCTACGCGGACGACGAGTCGGGGCGCTGCCGGAGTAGCTACCTCGATGCGGGGAATACCTCATGCGGGCCATTGGGTGGCCCGTGCGAGCTACGGAAAGTTCGAGGCTAGACGCGCACATTAGATACTGCGGGCGAGTGGCCAGCTTTGATCATGTGACGGTTTAGACAGATCTCATGATACAGTTTATGACCTTGTTGTACCGGGGGTTTTTAGTAGTCGGCTATGCCCTCGTACTTACCCCGTACGATTTTATGATGACTTTGAGGGCGTGAGTCCCTGACTTGACATGACTGTTTATTTATTGTGAACTGTAGTTTTGGTTATCATACATGTCTCCTGCTTTATATAGACTACTATGATTTCATTTACAGTATTTTTAGTTTCACATACTTGGTACCTGTTGTACTGACCTCCTTCGGGGGGCTGCGTTCATGCCGCAGGTAAAGGTACTCCTACTGTTGATCCCCGTTCTTAGGATCACCGTTTGAGTTGAAAGCTCCGTTTCTCGGAAGCTTAGCATTTTGGTATGGTCCTGTCGTTGTAGATATTTGTATTCGGGGTATGGCGGGCCCTGTCCCGCCATTGTTGTTTTAAACTCTTAAGTGTCCAGACCTGTTGTAAGGTTGGGATGTAACTGTTCATTTTGGGGTACTTATATACATATATGCCGAAAGGCAACTTTTTCCCAGAAACTGTGTCTTATTTATACTATTTCATATTTTGGTTGTTTTATTTTCCGCTGATTTCTCTGATGTATGACTACTTGGGTGCCCGGGTAAGGCACGATCACGCCCCGAACAGTCGTGATGAGACCGACGGTTGACGTGCAGCGAGAAGACCAGACTGGCAGGTCTTTTGGTGGCTATCGTGGTGGCGGCCTCGGTATCTAGATTTGCACCACACCAACTCAGAGCACTCTGCACCGCCCTCGGCCCGGAGATATTCGAGGTAGACGAGGCCCCGGGACTTGACGCGTCAGAGCAAAGAGGTCTTGGCGACGGACCACCCTCGCCGGTGGCCGATGTAGATCCCACTTCGAGTTGTGGTGCGGCGGGAGCTTGTTTGATTGTGGCCAGGCGCAGGTCACTATCGAGGAACTGTCAGACCAGGCGCGGCTTGATGGTAGGGTCACCTACGGGTTCTTTCGCGGTCTTCATCCCCGACAGCCTACTCGCCGAGGGCAAGGTACTCGTGGACCAAAGGTCGCAGCAGGTCGTGGCGCTGTCCTAGTTCTAGCGGTCCTCGAACCGCATTTATGCTTTGTCCGTACCGACAGATCGTGAGGCCTCACCGATGTCGCCACAGTACCTTATCGGTTCTGGGTTTGATGTGTATGCTTTGATAGATCCGGTTCTACTCCCCTATATATCTCCCTTGTTGCTAGTAGGATAGGGATAGAGCACGAGTCCATGGACCTTTCGAGGTAGCTACGCCATGGGTGATTCGGTGGTAGCTCGGCGGGTATATAGAGCTTGTCCTGTGACCATTCTGATCGTCGGACCACAGCCGACTTGATAGAGTTGGAGATGATTGACCGGCGTGATCATGAGGATGGATTGGCTAGCTTAGCTACGCCAATGTAGCTGCAGAGAGAGTAGTGCGGTTCCAGATTTCTGAGGAGCCGTTGTTGAGTGGGAGGAGCACGGTATCGCCGGGGTAGGTTTATTTCCTACCTCGAGGCTAGGAAGATGGTGCAGAAGGGGTATATCTACCATCTCGTTCGGGTGTTTGATACTGAAGCTGCGGTACCAGATTTTCCGTTAGTTCCAGTGGTCAGAGAGTTCCCAGACGTGTTTCCAGACGACCTCCCGGGTATCCCTCCTGAGAGGGAGATTGAGTTTTGTATTGACATATTGCGGACACTCGGCTATTTCCATTCCGCCATACGTAATGGCACTGCCGAGTTGAGAGTGAAGGATCGCTTAGGGATTTCTGGAGAAGGGCTTCATCAGCCTAGTGTTTCTCCCCGGGAGCGCCAGTATTGTTCGTGAAGAAGAAGGGCGGACGCTGCGCATGTGTGTTGATTACAGCGGTGAACAAGGTGACCATTAAGAATGATACCCTTCCCGGGATTGATGATTTGTTCGACCGGTTGCGAGTGCGAGATGTTTTCTAAGATTGATCTGCGATCGGGCTATCATCAGTGCGAGTCGAGAGGTGGATGTCCCTAGGATCGCATTCCGACGTGACGGGCATTATGAGTTCAAGGTCATGTCTTTTGGGTTGACCGATGCTCCGGCGATTCATGGATTTGATGAACCGAGTGTTCAAACCATTTTGGACACGTTTGTGATAGTGTTCATTGATGATATCTTGGTTTATTCTCGCCAGAGCGGAGCATGCGAGCATTTGGCGACTTGGCCGATTCTCGAGACGGCAGCTTATGCGCCAAGTTTTCCAAATGTGAGTTTTGGTTGACTTGATGGCGTTTCTTGGGCATATTGTCGGGCTGATGGCATTCAGTGAATACGCCAAGATCGAAGCGCGGGACTTGGCCTAGACCTACTACTCCGGCGAGGTTCGCATTTCGGGCCTTGCAGGATATTATCGGTTCGTGGAGAAGTTTGCTTCTATCTGCACCGTTGACTAGGTGACTCGAAAGCGCCAAGTTTGATGGTGATGCTTGTGGCGGGGTTTCCGATTTGAAAGAGAGATCGACGCCCGTTCTTACTCTTCCGGAGGTCCGATGGTTATGTCGTGTATTGTGATGCGTCGCATCGGGTTGGGATGTGTTGATGCGGCATGGCGGGGTTATAGCATATGCATCCCGACACCAAGAAACACGAGAGAACTACCCCACCCATGATTGGAGTTAGCGGTGATTCACGCTTTGAAGGTCCGAGGCACTATTTGTATGGGGTTCACGTGGATATTTTTACAGACCACAAGAGCCTCCAGTATATCTTCAGCCAGAGGGAGCTGAACTTACGACAGAGACGGTGGTTAGAGTTGCTTAAAGATTACGATGTTGATATCCTGTACCACCCGGGGAAGGCCAATGTTGTGGCAGATGCTCTTAGTCGTAGGTCGATGGGGAGTCTATCAGATGTGCAGATAGAGAGGAGGGACATGGTTCGTGATTTTCATCGCCAGCGAGCCTTGGTGTCCGTTTGATTGATTACGATAGCGGTGGGGTTAGAGTTCGTGAGGTTGTCGAGTCTTCCATCGTCGGCGAGGTGAAGAGGCAACAGCTCGAGGATCGGCTTTGATTCGATATCGTGATCTGACTCTTCGTGAGGGCAAGGGCCGCTTTTGAGGTAGCACGATGGGGTGCTAAGGTTTGAGGGCGGTGTGTGTTCGGATGTTTGAGGACTTGGCAGGTTCTTGGGAAGCACACGCTGCGCGTTACTATCCATCCGAAGTCGACCAAGATGTACCACGACCTTAGATCCGTATTGGTGGGATGGCTTGAAGAGGGCGTTGCGAGTTCGTAGCTCGGCCCGTGTTGTCGCAGTAAGGTAGAGCACCGAGGCCCGTGGTTTATTCTGACGATTGAGACCCGACACGGAAGTGGGAGGTAATCAACATGGACTTTATCACGTGATTACCTCGCACTCGGAGGAGACATGATTCTATATGGGTTATCGTTGTGGTGTGAAATCAGCCCACTTTCTTCCGTCGGGGCGACTTTTTCTACCGAGGATTATGCGGACTTTACATCCCGAGATCGTCGATCGCATGGAGTCCCTATTTCGATCATATCGCATGCAGGAGCCCGATTTACGCTAACTTCCGGAGGTCTTTCCGAGAGGTTTAGGGACGCAGTGAGCACAGTCTGCATTCCATCCACGCAGACGGACGGGCCGAGCGCACTATCCGGACTCTTGAGGATATCTTTGCGAGCCTGTGTTATCGACCGTGGTAGCCGAGGATCATTTGCCTCTAGTTGAGTTCGCGTACAATAATAGCTACCACTCCAGATTCGGATGGCGCCTTATGAGGCCTTGTATGAGGAAGTGCGGTCGCCTATAGGTTGGTTCGATGTGGGCGAGTGCGGCTAGTGGGACCAGATTTGGTGCAGCAGCGATGGATAAGGTGAAGCTTATCCGAGGCGGCTATTGATACCTGAGTCGATGTAAGTCGATGCAGATCATCGTCGTCGGCATCCGAGTTCGCGATTGATGATTGGGTTTTCTGAAGGTGTCACCCATGGCGGTGTGATGAGATTCGGGAAGAAGGAAACTCACCAAGGTACATTGGGCCGTTTCGATTGTCCGCGAGGTAGGCAAGGTTTCCTATGAGTTGGATCCGCTTCCGATCCGAGGCGATATTGATTTTTCACGTATCTATCTTGGCGAGATGTATCGGGATCCATCTGGTGCACCGATTGACGATGTCAGTGTGACCGGGGTTATCGTATGAGGAGGTTCCCATAGCGATAATCGATTGTCGAGTTAGGCGTCTGACCGAGGACGTGGCTTCCACAAAGTCTTGTGGGCGAACGAGCTCGAGGAGAGATGACTTGGGAAGCCGAGGAAGACATGAGGCAGAAGTATCCTCACCTATTCCCCACACCTCCAGGTAATTCACTTTCCTACTTGTAAATCTTCATTATCGTTTATGCCTAAGTGTTGTTCTGTGGCCGTGTGTGGCATTTGCAACTGTTTAAGTTATGAAGAATCTTATCGTTAACTGTCTTGGGAAGGAACATTCGGGACGAATTTTTCTAAGGGGGGGAGAATGTTATACCGTATTTCCGAGTATGTGCGTAGGGAATACGTACAAAAGTCTAGCCTTAAAGTTTAGGCACAAGACGTTTTTTTTGGGCACAACTCACAAAACGAATAGTTTTCCGACGAAACGTTTCCACAGCTTTCGTAGGGTAAATTCCGGCTATGCCATTTCTAATTTTTGCGGATTTTTCCGAGAGACGAAACATTTTGGACCAACGAGATGGCGACACTTGGCACCCTCCAATTGGTGGACTGAGTGTGAACTTCCGATTTCAGGCTATCGACCGCCAATCTAGGTGATCCGAGGTAGGGCCAGTGTAAGCACTTATTTTTTACAGCTTGAAATCGTCCATTGGACGAATTGGGGATAGATTTGCACGTTTTTTGTGCCTTGGCACAAGTCAAGGAGTTGGTAGGATATTTTGTGTGCAAGTTGGCCAAGGACACTTGCCCTAATCTTGACCTTACACTTGCCTAGCACTTGGCTAAATCTTGGCCCTTGGTCACAAGTGTCTTGACCTATAAATACCCCCTTAAGATTAATTGTTCTTCATCCACAAATCCCTTTCAAAGTATTGAAAATCCTTTCCTCTCCCTTTTAGCCTTTTTTCGTCCAAAACCCCCCCCCCCCCCCCTTTTTAGTGAGCTTGGCAAGGCAACCCTCCCCTAGCCTAGCCGAAATCTACCCTCCCTTGGTAGAAAAGTTGCCTTAGTATTGTTATAATGCCCAAAATACCCTAGCCCAAATCCCTTAGTCCTTAGTAGAAGTTGTGAAGAACTTCTAAGGTTTCTAGAGCTCTGAGCGTCTGACTTAGAGCTAAACCTTGCTCAGCGCGACTTTATCTAGGATATTATGGGCTTACCGAGGTAAATAATCCTAACCTCTTTTGAATTAGAGAATACATCTTTGTAGTAGTATAAGAATAAGTATTAAATACTTAGAAGAATATCACAGAATAGAATTGAATTGTTATCACAGTAGAAGGGTTTAAAAGAAGACTAATCAAATTGTACTTACATAGGACTGTTTTCACAGTAGACTTGAGTAGCTCACCGCAGGGTAGGAAGTCTTGCCCAATTTTCCGTAGGATATAGAACCCTCTGTTTAGAATCATTTACAAAGTAGTCGAGCGTTGATAGGCGTGTCGACTATTATAGTGATTCTCTGCGCGACATATTCAACTTGGCGGTGGTTTTCACGAAGGTATGTGATTCTTCCTAAAGCATGATATTTTACAATATATATGTAGTAATGCAGACGCGTACGTGTTAAGCGAATAATAACTACGGCAATGTCTTTGACTTAAGCCTGAATAATACTTACGGCAATGCCTCACGGCTTAAGCCTGAATAACACTTACGGCAATGCCTCACGGCTTAAGCCTGAATAATAAAGAACTGAAAGCATTTCAAAAGAATACTGAATCATTTTTAACAGAAGAGAACTAATTGGTTTTTAAAACAGAAGCTTAAGAGTTATACTAGATTTATGGGAAGTTAAGTATAACCACTTAAGAATGATAAAAGAAACAGTTTGCCTATGTGTTATAACAGACTTATATTGAATTGTGAAAAGAATAAAAAGATGGTTTGACATGATATGATGATATGTGTGTTAGTGTATTGCAACGTTTGAATAAGAGAGTATTCTTGTTGTGCTTATGTTGTTTAAAGATAAGTTGTTATGTTAGTGTACTATCACTCACCTCTTGACATATTACCGGGGGTTAAGCCTCGCCTCGCGGGGTAGACTCGGTGATGCAGGACCGTGATTCGAGAATACCTCATGCGGGTCCAGGACCTATGCGGAGCTACGGAGTTCCGAGTTAGTGATACGGGTTATACCTCATGCGTCTATGTGGCCGTGCGGACTACGAGTCCGGGGCGATGCCGAGGAGTAGCTACCGATGCGGGTTATGTACTATGCGGGCCTATGTGAGTGGCCTATGCGACTACGGAGTCGAGATTAGGCTTGCATGGTGATACTACGCAATTGGCCCTGCCTCGATCATTCGCAGCCTAGAAAAGACCTGTTACAGTTTACCTATTGTTGCTCTTGTTTGTGATGTGGCACTATGTGCGGTTTCCTTGGTTGTTTCATACATATTTGTAAACTAATTTTAAAATGATATGTTTTCATTTAAGTATTTTACAGTTTCATATACTTAGTACCTGTTGTACTGACCTCCTTCGGGGGGCTGCGTTCATGTCGCAGGTAAGGGCAAGCAGGTGCTAGATCCACATTCTTAGGATCTCTACGTTGGTGTCGGGAGCTCCATCTTTTCCGGAGGCTCTACTTTTGGGTATGATCTCCCTGTTGTAGATAGTTTTGTCTCGAGGTATGGCGGGCCCTGTCGCCATAGTTGTATATTTCTATAAGTGCGTAGTCATGTTATGCGATGCTCGGATGTAATCGCTAAACCATGTTTATATATAAATGCCGAAAGGCGACGTTTTCACATAAAGCGTGTCTTATTTTATAAATCGTTTCATGTCTTGTTTTATATTTCCGTGATTACTCGATGTATGACTACTTGGGTGCCGGTAGGCACGATCACGGCCCGGAATGGGTCGTGACGAGAAATCTCTCCTCTATCGAGGCCGCTACCAAGCCAACGGGGTTATACGTCTAACCGGACGTATACAAATATACTATACAGTAATAACACAAGTCTCATGAATACACTATGTAATTCTGATTCGATTCTCTTCTTTAAATTCAGGCTTAAGTCAAAAGACATTGCCGCAAAGCTATGCTTAGTTCTATATATAGTATACTTCAACTATATAATCCTACAACATGTAATTTCCAATTACAATAAGGGGACAAGAATATTTACCTCGATAAGCCCAAAATTATCCAAGATAAAAGTCGATCCTGAGCAAGGTTTAGCTCCTACTCCGTGCGCTCCAATCCGCTCCAAACAACCCTTAGAAGTTCTAACCAACTTCTACTTAAATACTTCAACTCGCTATGAAGATTTCCTTAGGGTTTCAGTTTGAGACTAAAAGGACAAAAGGTAGTATTTAGGGCTCTAATGATAGAGGTAACTTTTGGAATACTACAAGGTAAAGGCTAAGGTATTTTGGGCATTATAACAATACTTGGAGAAGTATTTCAATATCACAAGGGAGGGGGTTTTATATGAGAACAACAAGGCAAGGGGGGGGTACTCCTCGGCTAGAGCACTACCAAGGAGGGAGGGGAGGCTCGCCACAAGGCCTCATGGGGGGAGAGGCTGGGACGAGAACTACACTCAAAGGAGGAGAGGGACTCAAGACTTGGAAGATTTTGGATGAAGAAGTCTTCAAGCTTAGGGGGGTATTTATAGGAAAACCAAAGGCCAACCAATGGCCAAGATCAAGCCATGTGCAAGGCAAGTGTAAGGCCAAGATCAAGCCAAGTGCACCCTAACCCTACTCCACAAAACACTCCACAAAACAAGGCACAAAACAAGCCCCACATCAAGGCCGTTCGTCGAGGCCAAACCGCCCACTTTAGGCGTCCACTGAGGGTGACAAGTGTCACCCTCTCGTTGATCAAAAATGTTTCGTCTCCTAAAATCCGCAAAAATTAAAAAGGACATAGCGGAATTTACCCTTCGCAAGCTTCAGAAACGTTTCGTCGAAAAACGACTCTAACCGGGTGTTGTGCACAAATTTCGAACCTAAGCCAAACTTTAAGTCTCAAACTTTCGTACGTACGTCTCCACGTACATACTATGGAAATACGGGGTATAACACAAACACTGGCCCGAGGGTGAATGCAATACTGAGACACACCTGAGTTCCTAACCCTGCCTGGTAAAACTTCCAGAAAAAGGAATAGCCATAACCTGGGCTTCGCTGTCCGTCATAAGGTGAAAGTAGGCACCTCGTGCAGCCTTACAACCTTCCAGATATAACATCTCGCATAACCCTCTGCCGAGTAAACGGTCCTGACTGAAAGACAAGATGGGCTGACCTCATCGGCCCGACTACTAGTCGAACGCATCCACGAACTCGTACGATGGTTAACTAAACTTGGGCCTAACACCCTCGTGACCCTACCACCTGGCGGGACCACCCCGAACTGACCCCACCACAAAACAGGTCGCGGGTTGACCCGCGATCGGTCCGCAACCCGACCCGCTATCGCGCCAAACACTTGCTCCCCGATCCGGAACAATCCCACAATCAAGTCACGAAAACCTAGTGGTCTTCTTAGCTCAACTACCCTCTTTCATTCCACACTACTCAGGGACTTATTATACAAATATATCTCACGTGCACTATGCACTCCGATAAGGGTCAAACACATAAAAAAATACATCTTTTACTCAAGATGGCCTTGCCTCTAAGGTCTCTACGTATAAAACTCTAAGGCTCACACTTTCCTTATCCCCAAACTTACCCTTCTCACTAACCGTGATTTCTAATCACAATTAACACACTGCTATCAGAACATAACACTTAAGCTATACTCATTTTATCACACATACTAATCTCTAGAGGATTAAAGATATACATGTATCTACTGCTTCACTTCCCCTTTATCGTCCTAAACAATCCTGCCCTGAAGGGCGCATAGCTATGGAAGGTGATTAACTAGCCACTGATCCCGAAGGCTGAGTTTCTACATCCGCGCCACCTCTGGTCGGACAATTTCTCGCAAAATGGCCCTGCTGGCCGCAAGCATAACAAGTCGCCACGACACTCCCCACAATGACATCTACCACAACGGCCATACCGAGGTGGGGGTGGCCTCCTCTGGCTAACACCCCTTCCTCTCCGAACCACAGAATCCGGCTGGCTGGAACCGACGTGTATCTGTGAATTAGAAGCCCTGGAGCTCTGACCAACTCCTGCATACCCCGAACGTCCTGAACCCTGTGGAGGACCATCTGCACTGGCGGAGGCGCATATCTAATCTGTTGCTGAGGCGGTTCGCCTCGAAAGTTACCAAAGGACCCTGCTACGGACCTCTTACGCCGACAGGTTAATCCGTCGATCTCTACGTTCCTCTGCGTGCTGCGCATAAGCCTGTATGCGGGCAATATCCATGTCTGACTGAAGAGCTACTCTTGCAAAACCTTTCTTTAGATAGTCATCAAGACCCGTGATATATCGGTGCACTCTATATTCTCTGGCTGCTAAAATCCTAGCTAGTAACAGGTCCATTCCTTTGTAATCCATATTCTTTGTTCCCGGTCGTGGAACTGAAGGCTCATATATCATGGCCGCAGTGGGAACTGCTGCCGCTGTGCTAAACTCTGCTGGGGCTGGTGACGTCGCAGAACTCCCCGAATGAAGCACCACCCCAGGTGATGATTGGGTCTGTGCCCTAGTAACCCTCTGTACTCTACTCGCAGCTCCCTCGGCTGCCTTGCCCTTCTGGGCCCGGGTTGCCTTACGCGGAGGCATAACGGTAAGGGAAAGAAATACGTTAGAGGGGTCCAACTTATAACACAGCTCTAAGCACGATCTCAAAGTGAGACGAATGGAAACCAATCCTAAATATCCTATAGCCTCCTGATTATTGGTGTGGTGCATAACACACCGATAATCAAGACTCTACTAGATACGGTCTGTAGACACTTTCCGAGGATTAACTGCTCTGATACCACTTTTGTCACGACCCGAACCGGCCCGTGGTAGTGCCTACCCGGGCACCCTAGTGATACAACATCAGAGAAATCAGCGGAATATAAAACACAACATGAAACAATGTAAAGGAGACACATGTTTATCTGAAGAAAAGTTGCCTTTCGGCATATATATATATAAAGACTTAGATCCGAACAGTTACATCCCATTAAAACTCTGCCCACAACAGTACTACAGACCTCTACGAATGATATGACAACAACGACGGGACAGGGCCCCGCCATACCCCTGAATGTAAGCACCTACAACAATAGGGGACTATACCAAAGATAAGCCTCCGGAGAAACGGAGCTTCCCAAACGCTGAACTGTGACCCTAAGAGCGAGGATCAACGGTGTACCTCTACCTGCGGCATGAACGCAGCCCCCCGAAGGAGGTCAGTACAACAGGTACCAAGTATGTGAAACGGAAAATACTGTAAATGAAATCATAGTAGTCTATATAAAGCAGGAGACATGTATGATAACCAAACTACAGTTCACAATAAATAGCGATCATGTCAAGTCGTGACTCACGCCTCAAAGTCATCACTCAAATATCACTATGGGTCTCACGCCACAACATCAATCATGCGCGTGGAATACCTTCCTCACCGCCGATGCATGATATAAAAGCACCAAGGAATACACATGAACACCGTGTCCCACCTGTGTCCTAATAAAACCGTCACGGTAAGTGCGAAGGCATAGCCGACTACTAAAACCTACAGCACCAACAAGGTCATAAAGCGTATCATGAGATCTGTCTAGACCGCCACATGATCGGCCGCCACTCGCCGCAGATCTAATGCGCGCGTCTAGTCCTCGAACTTCCCGACTCCGCATAGGCCACTCTAATGGCCCGCATGAGGTATTCCCGCATCGAGGGTAGCTACTCCGCAACGCCCCGGACTCGCGATCCGCGTAGCCACATAGACCGCATGACCATAAAGGCCGCACACTAACTCGAACTCGTAGCTCCTCATAGGTCGCCTGCACCGCACGAGGTATTCTCGAATCATAGATCACTGCACTACCGAGTCTACCCCGCATCGGAGGGAAGCTTAACCCCCGGAATCATGTCAAGAGGTGAGTGATGTATAATACTAACATAACAACTTATCGTTAAACAACATAAGCACAACAAGGGAAAACTCTTTTACACAAACATCACAAGATACTAACACACGTAGCATCCTAACATGTTTATTTATCAAATCAACAAGAAACATTACAAGGCTATCACAAACCAACAAGGTCAAGTTATTCACACAAGGTACTTTCTACTTCATGTTAACAAGTCCGGGTTTTCATCCCCAAAGTACTTCATTCATTAACTCTTTAAAAGATCCGTTTCTTTCACAAAAGTCATGCAATACCCGTAGTATAAAAATAGAGTGACTATCTTTTTAAGTAAACCAAAACACTTCCCTTTATAGAATCAAGTAACAACATTACTTTCCAAACGTTCAAGTTTGCCTAATTTCAGATGCTCAAGTTTCTCATTTTTGAAAGGTTTCGTAGTTCATAGTTTTAATCACTTAATGATATAATTCTCTTTAAAACAATTTGAGAAACATATGTCTGATATGTGAGTAGGTTATTCTTGTTTATAACAACCTTATTAAAGCAGCCATGATCTAGGAAATGTAATATCATTTTGTCTCATCTTAGCTTCTATGCAGATGGAGGTTTCTACTGGTTTTAATAATACTTAATTAGTCAAAACACTTCCCTTTATTAGCGCTGCTGTGGTTTGTTCGATACTTGTTCTGATTTCCGAAATCAGTAAAACATTATTCCTTTTAAAAATCAAGTACTCATTACACACGAATGAGGTTTCACACTTCTTAACAAAATTCATATTAATAATTAAGTCAAGTCTCTTATCTTTTAAGATCAAGTCTCTTAACTTCTAAAATCAGTAAACCATTCTTTTTACTTCTCTTAAGTCGTTATACCTAGCTTCCCATAAAGCTAGTATAACTCTTAAGCTTTTAAAACCAAGCATTACTCTTCTTTCAAAAAGGTTTCTTAACTCTTTTGAATTACTTCAAGATTCTTATTATTCAGGCTTAAGTCAAAAGACATTGCCGTAAAACTACGTTCAGTTAACACACGTACGTCTACCGTACTATATATATTCTTTTAAAATATCATGCTCAAGAGGATAGGAAGAATCACATACCTCGCGACGATTTATCGACTATTAGCAATTAGCTCCAAAGTACTGTAGTCCGGCTAGCCTTTTCCACCCTTCGAGTAGAATACGCTACTCGCAGTACTTCAACCTATAACGGTTATACAAGTCTATCAATGTCTAGACTACTCGGTAAAATAAATCTAGATACAAGATTCTACGGAAAATTGGGCAGCACTTCCCTACCCGTCAAACTTCACAAGTTCATCAGAATACAGTCCTATGTAAGTACAGTTCAATTCCCTTCTTATATACCTTTCTGGTATATAACTTACACTTAATTCTTATACTTCAATAGTATGTAAACTCAATTACAATAGGGAGACAAGATATTTACCTCGATAAGCCCATAATTATCCAAGTTTAAATGTCGATCCTGAGCAACGTTTAGCTCCTACTCTGGGTGCTCCAACCCGCTCCAAACAACCCTTAGAAGTTCTACGCAACTTCTACTTAACACTTCAACCGACTATGAAGATTTTCCTTAGGGTTTCGTTTTGAGACAAAAAGGGCATAACGTAGTATTTCCGTGCTCTACGTATAGAGGTATCTTTGGAATACTACAAGGTATAAGGCTAAGGTATTTTGGTATAGTAACAATACTTGGAGAGTATTTTCTACCAAGAGGGGGGGTATTTTCACGAGAACAACACCACAAGGAGGGGGGTAGGTTTCGGCTAGCACCCCTAGGAGGGGGGGATACTTTCGGCCAGGGAGGGCTCTCGGCAAGGGCCTCACAAAGGGGGATGGGGGAGGCTTTGGACGAAACCATAGAGAGTGAGGGAGAGGGATTTCAAGACTTAGAGATTTGTGGATGAAGAAGTCTTCACAAAGGGGGGGGGGGGTATTTATAGGGAGTTCAATGGCCATGATCAAGCCAAGTGGGGGGCAAGTGGAGGGCCAAGATTTGCCCAAGTGCCCCCTAGCCCTACTCCACAATTCCCTCACAAACATTGACCCATGATTTAGGCACAAAACATGGCAAGAAATCGTGCACCATACGGCCACACAACCGTCCACTTTGAGGGTGACAAGTGTCACCCTCCCGTTGGTCCAAAATATTTCGTCTCTCGGAAAAATCCGCAAAACTTATAAATGACATATCCTGAATTTTCCCTTTGCAAGTTTTGTAAAACGTTTCGTCGAAAAACGATTCTTTTCGGGGGTTGTGAACAAAATTTTCGGTCCTATGCCTAACTTAAGGCTCAAACTTTCGTACGTACGTCCTTACGTACATACTCTGGAAATACGGGGTATAACACCCGGGTTACATTTGAGTGATGACTTTGAGGGCGTGAGTCCCTGACTTGACATGACTGCTTTTATGTTATGAACTGTAGCCTGGTTATCATACATGTCTCCTGTTTTATATGGACTATTATGATTTCATTTTCAGTATTTTCAGTTTCACATACTTGGTACCTGTTGTACTGACCTCCTTCGGGGGGCTGCGTTCATGTCGCATGTAGAGATACATAGGTTGTTGATCCTCGCTCTTAGGATTACCGTCCAGCATATTGGGAAGCTCCATTTCTCCGGAGGCTTATATTTTGGTATGTTCCCTGAGTTGTAGGTTCTTGTACATTCAGGGGTATGGCGGGGCCCTGTCCCGTCATAGTTGTTGTCACATTCTTAGAGGTATGTAGCACTGTTGTGGGCAGGGTTGTAAAGGATGTAACTGTTCAAACTTTGTATATATATATATGCCGAAAGGCGACTTTCTCTCAGATAAAATGTGTATCATTTTACAATTGTTTCATGTCTTGTTTTTATGTTCCGCTGATTTCTCTGATGTATGACTACTTGGGTGCCCGGGTAAGGCACCAGTCACGGGCCCCGGAACGGGTCGTGACAAAAGTGGTATGTTATACCCCGTATTTTCAGAGTATGTACGTGAGGACGTACGTAGAAAAGTTCGAAGACTTAAAGTTAGGCAAAGACGAAATTTTGTTCACAACTACCGAAAAGAATCGTTTTTCGACGAAACGTTTTACAAAACTTGCGAAGGGAAAAATACGGCTATGTCATTTATATTTTTTGCGGATTTTTCCGAGAGATGAAACATTTTAGACCAACGGGAGGGTGACACTTGTCACCCTGCCGAGTGACAAGTGGGGCGGATGCCTTGGACGAATGGCATGGTTTTGGGGCCTAAATCTTGGGTCAATGTTTTATGAGGGATTTGAGGAGTAGGTTAGGGTGCACTTGTGCAAATCTCCACCATACACTTGCATAGCACTTGGCTTCATCTTGGCCATTGGTTGGCCTATAAATACCCCCCCTAACTTGAAGGTTTTCTTCATCCACAAATCAACTTTCCAAGTCTAAAATCCCTCCCTCCCTTTGTGTAGTTCTCGTCCAAACCATCCCCATCCCCCTTGAAAAGGCCTTGGCCAAAACCATCCCCCTCCCCCTTTGTGGTGTTCTAGCCGAGACACCCCCTTCCTCGTATTGCTCTCGTCCAAACATACCCCTCTCTTGGTAGAAATACTCTCCAAGTATTGTTACTATACCAAAATACCTTAGCCTTATACCTTGTAGTATTCCAAAGTTATCTCTATACGTAGAGCCCGGAAATACTACCTTATGTCCTTTTAGTCTCAAACCGAAACCCTAAGGAAAATCTTCATAGCCGGTTGAAGTATTAAGAAGAAGTTGCATAGAACTTCTAAGGGTTGTTTGGAGCGGGTTGGAGCGCCCAGAGTAGGAGCTAAACGTTGCTCAGGATCGATATTTATACTTGGATAATTATGGGCTTATCGAGGTAAATATCTTGTCCCCCTATTGTAATTGGAAATTACATACTGTAGTAGTATGGAAATGAATATAAGATTCATAGAAGAGAATTGAACTGTAATAGAAGGATATTATAGAAAAGACTTGAACTGAAATCACATCAGAAGAATAATCTACAGAGTAGTCTAGACATTGATAGACTTGTATAACCTTTATAGGTTGAATGTTCTGCGAGTAGCATGTACTACTTGAATGGTGGACAAGGCTAGCCGGGTTATAGCCGTGAAGCGTTTTGCTAATAGTCGATAATCGTCGCGAGGTATGTGATTCTTCTTATCCTCTTGAGCATGATATTTTAAAGGAATATATATATAGTACGGTAGATGTACATGTGTTAACTGAACGTAGTTGTACGGCAATGTCTTTTGACTTAAGCCTGAATAAATCTTGAAGTATTTCAAAAGAATTAAGAATCCTTTTTGAAAGAAGAGTAATACTTGGTTTTTAAAAGCTTAAGAGTTATACTAGCTTTATGGAAAGTTAGGTATAACGTCTTAAGAGTGATAAAAAGAAAGGTTTATTAATTTTAGAAGTTAAGAGAATTGATCTTAAAAGATAAGAGACTTGACTTAAATAATTAATATGAATTTTGTGTGAAACCTCATTCGTGAGAAATGAGTACTTGTTTTTTTTTTTTAAAAAGGGAATAATGTTTTACTGATTTCGGAAATCAGAATAAGTATCGAACAAACCACTGCAGCGTTAATAAAGGGAAATGTTTTGACTAATTAAGTATTATTAAAACCAGTAGAAACCTCCATCTGCATAGAAGCTAAGATGAGACAAAATGATGTTACATTTCCTAGATCATGACTGCTTTAATAAGATTGTTATGAACAAGAATAACCTACTCACACATAAGGCATATGTTTCTCAAATTGTTTTAAAGGAGAATTATATTCTTAAGTGATTAAGACTATGAACTACGAAACCTTTCGAAAATGAGAAACTTGAGCATTTGAAATTAGGCAAACTTGAACGTTTGGAAAGAATGTTGTTACTTGATTTTACAAAGAGAAGTGTTTTGGTTTACTTAAAAAGATAGTCACTCTATTTTTATACTACGGGTATTGTGTGGCTTTTGTGAAAGAAACGTATCTTTTAAAGAGTTAATGTATGAAGTACTTTGGGGATAAACACCTGAACTTGTTAACATAAAGTAGAAAGTACCTTGTGTGAATAACTTGATTGTATTGGTTTGTGATAGCCTTGTAATACTTTCTTGTTGATTTGGTAAGTAAACATGTTAGGATGCTACGTGTGTTAGTATCTTGTGATGTTTGTGTAAAGGGGTTTCCCTTGTTGTGCTTATGTTGTTTAACGATAAGCTGTTATGTTAGTATTATATCACTCACCTCTTGACATGATTTCGGGAGTTAAGTCGCCTCCGACGCGGTAGATCAAAGTGTCCAGGTGACCTATGATTCGAGAATACCTCATGCAGTCCAGATGGCCTATGCGAGCTACGAGAGTTCCGTGTTAGTGCGCCTTTGTGGTCATGCGTCTATGTGGCCACGCGATCGCGAGTCCATGACGATGCCGGAGTAGCTACCGACGCGGAATACTTCATGCGGGCGAGGCGGCTTTGATCATGTGAGGTCTAGACAGATCTCATGATACGCTTTATGACCTTGTTGCATCGCGGTTTTAATAGTCGGCTATGCCTTCAGACTTACCCCGTGCGGTTTTATGATAACACAGTGGGACACGGTGTTCATGTATTCCTCGTGCTTTTATATCATAGATCGCCAGCTGGCGGAAGGTATTCCACGCATGATTGATGTTGTGGGCGTGAGACCCATAGTTATATATTGAGTGATGACTTTGAGGCGTGAGTCCACGACTTGACATGATCGCTTATTTATTGTGAATCGTAGTTTGGTTATCATACATGTCTCTGTTTTATATAGATCGCTATGATTTCATTTACTGATTTTCGATTTCACATACTTGGTACCACAGATCGACCTCCTTCGGGGCCGCGTCACGCCGCAGTAGAGGTACACCGCCGTCGATCCTCGCCTTAGGATCACAAAGCGTTTTGGGAAGCTCGTTCCTCGAGGCTTATCAGGTATAGTCCCCGTCGTTGTAGGTACTTACATTCGTGGTATGGCGGCCCTGTCCCGCCATTGTTATCATCATTCTGTGAGGTCCGTAGTAATGCTGTGGGCGAGTTGTAAATGGGATGTAATCGCTCGATTTAAGTTTTATATATATGTGCCGAAAGGCAAGTTTTCTCGAATAATCGTTTCACATTTCATATTATATCATGTCTTGTTTTATATTCCACATTACTGATGTATGGCTACTGGTGCCCGGTAAGGCACGATCACGCCCGGTTCGGTCGTGACAAAAGTGGTATCGAGCGATTAATCCTCGGAAAGTGTCTACAGATCAGTATCTAGTAAGTCTTGATTATCGGTGTGTTGTGCACCACACCAATAATCGTGAGACTATGGGATATTTAGGATTGGTTTCCATTCTTCTCACTCGAGATCGTGCTTAGAGGTGTGTTATAAGTTGGACCCTCTAACGTATTTCTTTCCCTTACCGCTATGCCTCCGCGTAAAGGCAACCCGCCCAGATGGCAAGGCAAACCGAGGAGCTGCGAGTAAGTACTGCAGGGTTACGAGGCACGTGCCCAATCATCACCGGGTGGTGCTTCATTAGGGAGTTCTGCAACGCCGCCCCAGAGTTTAGCACAACGGCATAGCCTCATGCGGCCATGATAGTTGAACCTTCGCCCACGACCAAGAGAAAGTATAGATTAGAAAGAGACGACTGCATTAGCTAAGGATGTAGCTACCAGAGTGTATATGATGTACCGATTTATCACGGGTCTTGATGACTATTTAAGAAAGGATTGTGCAAGAGTAACTCTTCAGTCAGGCTTGAGCATGGCCTGTGTACGATCTTATGCGCAGCAGGCTGAGAAACGTAGGGATCAACGGGTTAACCAAGATCGCGAAGAGGCCGTAATGAGGTCCTTGGTAACTTTCGAGGCGAACCGCCTCAGCAGCAGATTAGATATGCACCTCCGCCAGTGCAGAGTGGTCCTCCACAGGGTTCAGGACGTTCGAGGTATGCCGGAGTTGGTCAGAGCTCCAGGGCTTCTGATCCACAGCTATACGTATGTTCTAGCCACCGTTCGCTTTTTCCTCGTGTTCACAGGCGCACGTCATCCCGGGGAATGTCGTCTTTTGTTGGTACTTGTTTTGCCTGCAGCCGTCGGGGCCATGTGTCGAAAGGATGTCCTAGTAGGAAGGATGCTAGTAGGAGGACTCAGCCTACCAGATCAGTTGCAGATTCAGTAGTTCGGAGAGTAAAGGGTGCTAGCCAGAGGAGGCCACCCCCACCTCGGTGTGGCCGTTGTGGTAAGTGTCATTGTGGGGAGTGTCGTGCTTCTTCGACAGCTTGCTATGCTATGCGCCCAGCCGGGTAGGATTGATTAGAACGACAGAGGGGAGTGAAGCAGTAGATACAGGTATATCCTTAACCCTCTAGAGATTGTGTGTGTGATAAGATAAGTATATCTTAAGTGTTACGTTCAGATAACATTGTGTAAACTGTGGTTAGAAATCATGGTTAGTTAAAAGGGTAAGATTGGGGATAAGGGAAAGTGTGAGCCTTAGAGTTTTATACGTAGAGACCTTAGAGGTAAGGCCATCTCGAGTAAAAGAGGTATTTTATGTTTGACCCTTATCGGAGTGCATAGTGCACGTGAGATATACTTGTGTAATAAGTCCCTGAGTGGTATGATATGAAAGAGGGTAGTTGAGCTAAGAAGACCACTAGGTTTTCGTGACTTGATTAGTGAGATTGTTCCGGGTCGGGGAACAAGTGTTTTTTTTGCGCAATGGCGGGTCGGGTTGAGGGCCGATCGCGGGTCAACCCGCGACCTGTATTGTGGCGGGGTCAATTTGTGGTGGTCCCGCTTTGTGATAGGATCACGAGGGTGTTAGGCCCAAGTTTGATTAACCAACAGACGAAGTTCGTGGATCGTTCGACCGATGGTCGCCGATGAAGTCAGTCCCTCTCGTCTTTTAGTCAGGACCGTTTACTCGGCAGAGGGTTATGCGAGATGTTATATCTGGAAAGTTGTGAGGCAGCACGGGGTGCCTGCTTTCACCTTATGACAGGCAGTGAAGCCCAGGGGGTGGCTATTTCATTTTTTGGAAGTTTTACCAGGCAGGGTTAGGAACTCAGGTGAGTCTTAGTATCGCATTCGCCCTCGGGCCAGTGTTTGGATTTCAGGGGTAGCTGTGAGGATTGTTGCCTCCTGTTGAGGGAATGTTTTTATAACTACCATTTCAGTATTCGGATATCACCTTATGACGCCTTGTAGGGGCGGAAGTGTAAGTTGCCGGTCGATTGGTTCGATGTTGGCAAGATTCAGATAGATGGTTCATACTTGTTTCGGCAGGATGTGGATAGGGTGAAGCCTATCCAGGAGAGGTTATTGGCAGCTCAGAGTCGACAGAAGTCGTACGGATGATCGGCGGCGCTGAGTTCAGTTGACGGTGGGTCTTCTTGAAGGTACCACCCCGGAAGGGTGTGACGAGTTTTGGAAAATAGAGGAAACTTAGCCCGAGTTACTTTGGGCCTTTTCAGATTATGTGAAGAGTAGGCCAGGTTGCCTACATGTTAGTATCGCCGTCCGACGTAGGAGGCAGTACGTCCGATCTTTCATGTTGCTATGTTCGGAAGAGTATCGGAGATCCATCCAGAGTGTTCCCAGTTAATGATGACCAAGTTAGAGGTAGTAACCCAGAGTTTTGGAAACTGAAGCAGTAACATGAATGTGGTAAGTCATGAGAAAGAGTTCAAGTGTTCGAGAAGGGTACGACGAGTAAGGGGAGAAGTGAGCATGTGTTGAGCGCATAGAGGTGATTCCTCGTAGACTTGGATTAAGTATTGGAGCGTGTGTTATTTTGTGGCCATGTGTGGCATTGGCAACTTGTTTAAGTTAAGAGGAACTTCATCGTTATCCGTCTTGAGAAGGAACATTCGGGACGAATGTTTCTAAGGAGGGGAGAATGTTATACCCGGTATTTTCAGAGTATGTACGTGAGGACGTACGTAGAAAAGTTCGAAGACTTAAAGTTAGGCAAAGACGAAATTTTGTTCACAACTACCGAAAAGAATCGTTTTTCGACGAAACGTTTTACAAAACTTGCGAAGGGAAAAATACGGCTATGTCATTTATATTTTTTGCGGATTTTTCCGAGAGATGAAACATTTTAGACCAACGGGAGGGTGACACTTGTCACCCTCAAGTGGACGCAGTGGGCGGATGCCTTGGACGAATGGCATGGTTTTGGGGCCTAAATCTTGGGTCAATGTTTTGTGAGGGATTTGAGGAGTAGGTTAGGGTGCACTTGTGCAAATCCCCACCATACACTTGCATAGCACTTGGCTTCATCTTGGCCATTGGTTGGCCTATAAATACCCCCCCTAACTTGAAGGTTTTCTTCATCCACAAATCAACTTTCCAAGTCTAAAATCCCTCACTCCCTTTGTGTAGTTCTCGTCCAAACCATCCCCCGCCCCCTTGAAAAGGCCTTGGCCGAAACCATCCCCCTCCCCCTTTGTGGTGTTCTAGCCGAGACACCCCCCCTTCCCTTGGTATTGCTCTCGTCCAAACATACCCCTCTCTTGGTAGAAATACTCTCCAAGTATTGTTACTATACCAAAATACCTTAGCCTTATACCTTGTAGTATTCCAAAGTTATCTCTATACGTAGAGCCCGGAAATACTACCTTATGTCCTTTTAGTCTCAAACCGAAACCCTAAGGAAAATCTTCATAGCCGGTTGAATTATTAAGAAGAAGTTGCGTAGAACTTCTATGGGTTGTTTGGAGCGGGTTGGAGCGCCCAGAGTAGGAGCTAAACGTTGCTCAGGATCGACATTTATACTTGGATAATTATGGGCTTATCGAGGTAAATATCTTGTCCCCCTATTGTAATTGGAAATTACATACTGTAGTAGTATGGAAATGAATATAAGATTCAGAAGAGAATTGAATCGTAATAGAAGGATATTACAGAAAAGACTTGAACTGAAATCACATCAGAAGAATAATCTACAGAGTAGTCTAGACATTGATAGACTTGTATAACCTTTATAGGTTGAATGTTCTGCGAGTAGCATGTACTACTTGAATGGTGGACAAGGCTAGCCGGGTTATAGCCGTGGAGCGTTTTGCTAATAGTCGATAATCGTCGCGAGGTATGTGATTCTTCCTATCCTCTTGAGCATGATATTTTAAAGGAATATATATATATAGTACGGTAGACGTACGTGTGTTAACTGAACGTAGTTGTACGGCAATGTCTTTTGACTTAAGCCTGAATAATAAAAATCTTGAAGTATTTCAAAAGAATTAAGAATCCTTTTTGAAAGAAGAGTAATACTTGGTTTTTAAAAGCTTAAGAGTTATACTAGCTTTATGGGAAGTTAGGTATAGCGTCTTAAGAGTGATAAAAAGAATGATTTATTAATTTTAGAAGTTAAGAGAATTGATCTTAAAAGATAAGAGACTTGACTTAAATAATTAATATGAATTTTGTGTGAAACCTCATTCGTGAGAAATGAGTACTTGGTTTTTAAAAAAAAAAAGGAATAATGTTTTACTGATTTCGGAAATCAGAATAAATATCGAACAAACCACTGCAGCGTTAATAAAGGGAAATGTTTTGACTAATTAAGTATTATTAAAACCAGTAGAAACCTCCATCTGCATAGAAGCTAAGATGAGACAAAATGATGTTACATTTCCTAGATCATGACTGCTTTAATAAGATTGTTATGAACAAGAATAACCTACTCACACATAAGGCATATGTTTCTCAAATTGTTTTAAAGGACATCATAAATGTAGGAACCTCGTGAAGTCTCACAATCTCTCTGCTATATAATCTAGCATAAACCTCAGTCGAGTAAGTGGTCCTGACCGGAAGAAAATGGGCTGATGTCGTCAGCCTGCCTACCATAACCCATAAGGAGTCGCACTTCCTCTGAGTACGATGCAACCCTGTAACAAGATCCATATTAATCACCTCCCATTTCTAAGTCGGGATCTCAATCGCCTGTAATAGCCCACTGGGCTTCTGATGCTCAACCTTGACCTGTTACTAATTCGGACACTATGCAACAACCTCTGATACGTCCCTCTTCAGGCCATCTTACCAATACATACATCTGAGATCATGATACATCTTAGTCGACCCCGAACAATAGAGAAAGAAGCACTGCGTGCCTCCCCTAAAACCTGCTGACAAGTCCTGCAGCATCGGGCACACACAACCTATCCTCATAACACAGCACCCTATCCGGTGCTACCCATATAGGTCCTCATCCTCTTGGAGAGCCGTATCTCAAATTCGCCCTAGCACTGGATCCTTATAATGTCGCCTCTTCACCTCCTCAACGAGGGAAAACTCGGCAACCTCTCGAACCTGAGCCCCACTATCATGCTCTTGTAGCTGCCGGGAGATATAGGTTGTTACCCTATCGTGTTGCATCCTCACACAACCCAGTCAAACACCCAAAGTGTTACCATAACAACCTAACCCTCTAGTCCCTCAGGCCTCAGTAGGGGTTAGAACTGTAGTCGTGGTCAGCTTATCTTCCAATAACTGGAAGCCTTTCTCATACATTCGAAATAGTCGGGGATATAATCTCAATTATGATTCCTGTTTCCATTTCTCTGTTGCAACCAAACTTGGTCACTATACATATATTTGATTCCTTTGCTTGACTCACGGCTAAGACTTCCTGCCAATCACAATTTAGGGGGAGATTTCTTTGCTCTTGTCAAGTAGTAATCCTATTTTTCTCTCCCAGCTCATAGAGCTTAAAGTCAGGTGTTTTGTTATACCCCGTATTTCCAGAGTATGTACGTGAGCGCGTACGTATTATAATTTGAGCCTTAAAGTTGGCTAGTTTCGAAATTTGTACACAAGTGCCGAAAAGAGTCGTTTTCCGACGAAACGTTTCCACAGCTTTCGTAGGGAAAATTCCGGCTATGTCATTTATAATTTTTGCGGATTTTTCCGAGAGACGAAACATTTTGGACCAACGGGAGGGTGACATGTGTCACCCTCACATTGGACGTGAGAAGTGGACGGCAAAGGCATCAATGGCACGTTTTTTGTGTTGTTTCTTGGTCAAGGGTTAGGTAGGATATTTTGGTGGTAGATGGATAAGGTGCACTTGGCTTGATCTTGGCCTTACACTTGCCTAACACTTGGATGGATCTTGGCCATTGGTTGGCCATTCCTTGACCTATAAATACCCCTCTAAGTGATGAACTTTCTTCATCCTCACTTGAGCAATCTACCTAAGTCTCAAAATACTCCCTCCCTCTTGAGTTTCGTCCACCACACCCTCCCCTCGCCAAAAGTACCTCCCCTTTGAGAGCCTAGCCGAGGCAAACCCCTCGAGTGAGGCTTGGTAGGGTACCCCTAGCCTAGTTGTCTTCGTATAATACCCCTTGTGGTATAGAAATACTCTCCTAGTATTGTTATAATGTCCAAATACCTTGCCCAAATACCTTGTAGTATTCCCAAGGTTACACTTATACAAAAGCCCGTAAAATACTATTATACTTCCTCACCACAAAAACGAAACCTAAGTGAATCTTCACCCATAGTTGAAGTTATAAGTAGAAGTTGGTTAGAACTTCTAAGGGTTGTTTGGAGCGGATCGAGCGCACGAGTAGAGCTAAACCTTGCTCAGGATCGACATTTATACTCGGATAATTTTGGGCTTATCGAGGTAAACATTCTTAACCTTCTGTGGTATTTGGAAATTACATGTTGTAGGAGTATATAGTTAAGTATACTATATATAGAATTGAACATAGTTGCGGCAATGTCTTTTGACTTAAGCTGAATAATACTTACGCAATGTCTTGCGACTTAAGCCCAATTTAAATAAGAGAATCGAATCGTAATTACATAGGGTATTCAGACATGAGACTTGTGTAGCATTCTTGTGAGTAGAATTGTACACGTCCGGTTAGGCGTGCAAACCCCCGTGGTTGGCTTGGTAGCGCCTCGATAGAGGAGAGATTACGCTGCATGTGCGGGGAGGTGCCGAATTTTCTGTAGAATATTCTACGTTGAGATCTAGGATGTTAATAGGCGCCTTGTGGCCTCTATAGGTTGAAGTACTACGTGTGGTGCAATCTACGTGGCTTAAGGAGTAGCCGACGGTTTGAAGTACTTGGAGCGTTTTGCTATTAGTCGATAATCGTCGCGAGGTATATGAACCTCTTCCTATCTATTCTAGCATGATATGTGTATTACTATGTAGTACGGTAGACGTACATGTGTTTAATGTATTTGATTGGTTTGAAACATAGAGTGTTATAACGGCTTTATGGGAAGTTGGTTATAACAGTTTTATGTAGGTAAGAAAATGCTTTGTGGTTTCAAAGGATAACTTTTTTTTTTAGGTAAATGCAAATATTATTACTAGAAACCGAAAGAAAAGTGGCTACAATCCATCATTGAGGGTTCTCAGTCCTCAACGTAATTTAAAGAAGAAACGGGGGAGTAAGGAGTTGTCACTCGAAGGTGCCATTACAAGAAGGGATAAAATCATAGAGTACTCTATAGGATGTTGTTTTAATCTTGGTAATGACCTCTTACTTGGTGAGTTTGTGCCATCAAAGAGCGGTGTGTTCCTTGTCCTCCAAATCTCATAGACCATGTCTGAAGGCAATTAAGGTTGCTTTTGCTCGGATGCCATTCGCGGTGGTCTTTTTAATCCATTTGAGAGAGCTTTCAATAGTGGTCATTTCTCTCTTAATTCCCAACCAGTCTCTTATGCTTTTCCAAATCAAGCGGGTGTAGGGCATGTGAAGAAGAGGTGCTCCCTTGTTTCATTTGCTTGCTTGCAGAACCACAAGACTTATCCTCCAAGTTGAGATAGGAAAGGGTGTCCTTTGTAGCTAACCGCTTTACAATTTAACCACATGGTGAACGAGAACTTAGGGGATGAATCCTCTCCCAGTTGTGACATCAAGGCTTTTTCTTGCTTAGAGCGCAAGATCTCATATCTGAGACTTGAATCAAATTTACCGTTAGTACAACACTTTGCTAATCCAAGCAATTGCAACTCCTGGCTACAAAGATGGAAACAAGTTTGTCGCGTATCCCGCAAATCTTTCTGAATAGTGGGGAGTCTCTAGGACGTACCTCATAGTCCCAAAAACAACCGCCTCTCAAATAAAAGTTGTTGACCCATTGGACCCAAAGTGAGTCTGCTTCTGTGTGTCTTTGCCAAATAGACCTCTAAAGCAGGTCATTGTTCCAATCCTGGATATTCAAAAGGCCCAAACCTCCTTCCGATTGAGGCAGGCAAATGGTTTCCCAAGCAACTCTTTGTGGTTTCCCACCCATAAGAACTGGATACTGAGCAGACCTTACCTTGTTGAGTACGATGGCGGAATAGGAAGGGCCGGAACCAAAACTCTCAACCCTCGGATGACGGACCTAATAAGCTCTAGCTTGCTGCATAGGAAAGAGTGTGGTGTCCCATTTACGAATGTAATTCGAAATAGCACTAGTGAAAGAGCAAATTGTTCCACCGAGACTGAAATTGGGGACAAAGGATCCCCACTGCATCTGAAAGCTACCAATGCCGAATCCACCACGGCAAGATCAAATCACGTACCTCATCATGTACTCGCTAAGTAGACGGAGGATTTGGATGGATTAAGGGTTAACCAGAGACATCCTCCAACTCCTCTGAAGCGGTTCATAAGAATCTCAACCAAGAAATATCACCTTTGGCAAAAAGCATGAGGTCATCCGCAAAGCAAGATGAGTAATACCCGTCCTTTTACATTTTGGATAATAAGAGAAAGCTCTAGCCTCGATCCTCGTTTTTAGCATCCTCGAAAGATAATCCATACACAAGATAAAGAGCGTTGGGGACATAGGATCACCTTGTCTAAGACCGCTTACCCTTGAAGTAACCATGTAACTCACCGTTGATAGAAAGAGAGAAGGATGTTGAGCAAACACACTCCATGATCCACCCGACAAATCATGCGGAAAGTTGAGGCCTCTTATCTTGAATCAAGGAAACTCGAGAGGCCGTGTCAAAAGCTTTCCTAAGATCCACCATGAGCATACACCTAGGTGAGATTCGCTCTATTAAATCCTCTCACAAGCTCTTGTGCTACATAGACATTGTCCATCATATTTCTCCCTTTCACAAAGCCCCTCGCGATTTGTCAACGATAGAAGGAAGAATCTTTGCCATTCGTTAGCTAAAATCTTTGTAATAATCTTATAGACCACATTAGTCATCCAATAGGCCTAAAATCGATTACCTTAGGATCCCTATCGGTCTTGGCGGCAAGGCAATGATGGTGTGATTAAGTTGTTTCAAAAGAACCCACGAAGAGAAGAACTCCTGCACGCTTCTTACTACATCATGTCCCACATCTCTCCATTCTTAAAGAAAATTTGCCGAATACCCATCGGTCCAGAGCTTTATCATTTCCAATATCGGAAAGAGCTTCCCAAATCTCCTTTGGGGATACGAAGTGCAAAAGTTGTAGACTCGCTCTTCACTTAGCTTCGCCCAAAGTTGCACACTTCAGATCAAAGTTCGATGTGGGTCGAGATGTGCCAAGAAGATCCTTATAAAATTCCTCTAGAAGCTTTCTTACCTCCCCTGGTGATGTAGTGATAATCCCATTAGTTTTGACAAGAAAATTGATGGAGTTCTTGACATTACTTCTCTTGATCAAGCTATGGAAGTATTTGGAGCATTTATCACTTCCAATCAAGTGATTCTGTCTCGACTTTTGCCTAATGAAATGTCTCTCAGCTTCCATTAAGGTGTTGGCTTTAACTCTTGAGGACTTAACCTTTGATTTAAGCTCCTCATCAAAGGGGTCCCCCATATGTGCACTAATAGCCTCCTTAAACTCCATGTTTGCCTCTTAGCTCTTTGATCAATCTTTGCCGAACTCACTTATATTCAATGCCCTCGATTGGTTGTTTCAAGGCTTTCAATTTCGATGCTAGAACGAATTGAGCGATTACCTAGAATGTCTTGTCTCGGCATGAAGTCATAATGTTGTCAAAGCGGGGTGAAAGCCACATATTCATGAACTTGAAAGGCGCTTCCCAATATTATAGGATGCAATTACGTAGCCATCACGGGACGGTGGTCGAGACAGTTCCATAGGCATGAAATTGGTGTGCATTCTAAGGTCAAATCGCCCCAATTTTGATTCATCATTACTATCAAGCTTGGACCAAATCGAACCATTTGTCCAAGTGTAGAAAGAACGGAAGATGGAGTGTCTTACAGTCCACGAGCATTCTGAAATCTCAAGGTCCTTAAGTGCATACGGCGTTAGAGGAGGGCCTCCCGCTTATCTTGAGGGTAGCGATGAGTGTTGAAATCTCCCATAATCATCCAAGGTTTAGTGATGCCAATGCCCAGTGAGTAAGGTGATGCCAAAGGATCCTCCTATCCGTGATGTTGTAAATCGGATACGAATGTTGCAAGGAAGGACACTTGAGTAATCTTACAACTTGCACGAACATGGATATGTTGAGAATCCATTCAAGCACTTCACAATGGACCTTTGAGGATCCCACAAGAGTAGCATTCTTCCACCATCGATGAATTCCATATTTGAGCATAAATTCCAACCTTTGAATCTTTTAGAGAGAAAGACTCAATCCTTTCCTTAGAGAGTTTTGTTTCCAAAAGACAAATCAATGCCACATCATCTTTGTTTAGTGAGACTACACACTAGTGCTTGCGTGGCTGCCACTCCTTAGTCCGCAAAGACCGGACATTCCAACAAAGTATTTTCATTAGGAAACAAAGGAGGTTTTCCCAGCACCTCGCGCTTTCTGCCTTAGTCTTCCAACGCCTTTGATATGAACTTCTTTGGCATAACTTCTTTCCGACCATCATCTTTCTGCCGGAAGCCATAGCGTGTGTATCGGCCAAGCTATGCTCCCGCGTTCAAAGGTAACACTCTTAGGCGCGGCAAGACACTCGCTAACACCCGTGTTAGTACGCCCGTCGAGAAGGTTGCGGGTTCAAAGGCTGCAGGATCGAATGCATAGACTTATAACGTACCACTATCGACTTGTGCATTGCCTTCCGTGGTGGGCCTGAGGGCAAAGCATGTGGTTTCCATGGCGTTCTTTGGGCGGGATTACCTAAAACCGAAGGGCCGTGAATCGATGCATCCTGCGCACAACCGACCGAGGAGGTCTTTGTGTGCTCATTATCTTCAATATCCGTCAAGTTGTGCGCTGCGGGATGTAGGGAGGTTGGTGGATAAGGTGTGGGAGTGGCACCATCCGCGCCTCTGCCGCGTTAGCACAAGTAGGAACTTCCTTATTATAAGGAGGAACCCGCAGTGCGCTTCTTAGGAGCGACTTCCATGTTGGCATCATATCCGGAATTTTACACTTCATATGGTTGTGTCAAAGCGCACAATGAAAGCAAAAGTCCGGATAATTTTCATAGTTAACCCTTTGAGTGTACATACGCCATCGGAAGATTGACAATAAACTCACTTGAGGCTCGCTGGCGACATTCACTTCTACAAGAACTCTGGCATAGTTCATTTTAGATCTTTCCTTAGTAAATTGATCCGTAAAGAGGTATTCCTACGGGAAGCAATCTTGCGAGGCCGTTACTCGGATGGAAAGGGAATGTCAGGAAAGTGACCCAAATAGGAATGTCCATAAACAACTCATCCAGTTATGAGAACTCCTTTATTGATAGCTTTGAGCATCATAGTCTTCCGTAGACCATATAAGGGCCACCATGAAGTACATTAGTGCGCTCTTCTTCCGTCATGAACTTGAACAACATCCCAACCTTTGCCATATGGTATGATACGGCATTTCACTCCCCATCCCTTCACAATGGTATTCAACGCCTCTTCCGGGAAGGGACAGTGAAACAACCAATTAAGCAATAACCCCAAGTTTCTATGAATGGGACTTCATCCTCCACCTCAATGTCTACTTTCTTACCTTGATGTTCAATAAATTGCAATTTCATTCCTTTTGCTTCAATCCTAGTACATGAAGACTCTGCATAAGTCTTCTTTGGAGGGTGGGACCTTTGCCATGATTTGTTGTATTTACGTACCCGCGTCTCGATGGGCGGTTGATTTGTTATGAGCGATTCTACACCGAGTCCCACGAGATGGCGAGGACACGTATTCATTTAATTATACATCGATTCCCACGAGATGGCGGGGACACGTATTCCATCCGATTATACACCGAGTCGCGAGATGGCGAGGACACGTATTTCATCCGATTTTACAAGGTCCACGAGATGGCGAGGACACGTATTTTATCGATTATACGAGTGCCACGAGATGGGCGGGACACGTATTTCATCCGTTATCATACATGTCTCGCTTTATATAGACTATTATGATTTCATTTCTGATCTTTTCTGATTTCACATACTTGGTACTGTTATCGACCTCGCCCGGGGTTGCGTTCATCTGCGCGGTGGGAAGTACATCGGTTGTGGATCCTCGCTCATGGATCACGATTCGTGTCGGGAAGCCCCATTTCTTCTGAGGCTTATCTTTTGGTATGTTACCACAGTGCAGATTCTTATACATTCGTGGGTATGGCGGGGCCTGTCCGTCATAGCTATTGTAAAAATCTTAAGTGCAGCCTTTGTTGTGGCGGGGTTTGTAAAAAGGATAATTGTTCTGTATTTATGTATATATATGATGAAGGCAACTATTTTGGTTGCTTTGTTTATTTATCTTGTCTCTTAATTCATGTTCATGTTTTTATTTCCGCTGATTTTCTCGATGTTGTATCACTAGGGTGCCCGGTAAGGCACGATCACGGGCCGAGTTGGTCGTGACAAAAAGTGGTATCGAAGCGATTAGTCCTCGGAAAGTGTCTGCACCGTGTCTAGTAAGTCTTGATTATCGGTGTGTTGTGCACCACATCTATAATCGAGGCTATAGGACATTTAGGATTGGTTTCCATTCTTCTCATTCCGAGATCGTGCCCTGAAGTGTGTGATAAGTTGGACCCCTCGACGTATTCCTTTCCTTTACCGTTATGCCTCCGCGTAAAAACTCGAGCCCGGATGGGCAAAGCGATCGAGGAGTCATTAGTGAGATCTGAGAGTGCGAGCGCGAGCGGTCGATGCTGAGCAGTGCTTAGACGGCGAGTTTCGCGATACCGCCCGGCCAGAGTTTAGAGCGCGGCGATGGGCTGCTGAGACTCTGATACGAGCCTCGGTCCCCACTGGAGCGGATGAGATGGGGTACAAGGAGATGGCGATTCTTGGCGAGTCGTGGCGAATATGAGATAAATTTGGATCTGCGATTCCGGCCCAGTAGCACCGTAGTTCACCCCGAGCGAGCGGTTTGAGGCTACGTGACTTTACGAGTTGTAGCCCGCCGATGTTCTATGGATCGAGAGCCGAGATGACCCTCGAGAGTTTATCAAGCGACTCTGACGGATCGTGAGTGATCCAGTCTCGAGCGAAGTCGGTGGTATTGAGTTCGCATCACCGCGTGATCTGCGATTGGTAGTTTGATTCGTGGGAGTTGTCGGGAAGAGCATGCACTTCCAAGTATGGGCGAGTTCTCAAGGGCTTTTCTTGCACATTTCTTGCCCCGGATGAGAGGGCTCGGGCCGGCAATTTTTGACGTTGGCGGGGCAGGCGGGCGGTTAGAGAGTACAATGTGGAGTTCGACTCATTAGCTCGGTATGTTCTCGTGGTAGGCGATATGGAGGGCCAGTACCGCTACGCCACCGGCGGGCGATTACTTGGAAGGATTATGCAGGTGTAGCTCTTCACCGGGCATGGACATTGCCCGCACGCAAGCTCATGCACTAGGATGTGAGGCACGGAGAGGTCGACGGAATGGCCGAGATCGCGAAGAAGGCGAGCAGCGAGGTCCTTTGGTAACTTCGAGGCGGACCGCCTCGGCCGCGATCTAGTTATGTACCTCCGCGATGCAGTGGTCCCCACGATCGTCGGGGCGTTGTGGTATTCGGGGCTGGTGAGCTCGGGGCTTAGTTCCGCAGATATACATGGGTTCTAGCCATCGGGTTCGAGTTTTCCTCGGTGTGCGATGTGGCGACGCCATCGAGAATGTCGTCTTTTAGTGGTGCTTGTTTTTCTGCGTGTCGAGCCATATGACGAGAAACCGTCCTAGTAGGAAGGATGCAAGCAGAATGACTCGACCTCTTGGGTCGATGGCGTGTTCATCGCGCCTTACGGTATGCCTGCGAGTGCACTTATGATTAGAGTGGGCGGTAGCTTGTGTATATCCTTAACCATCTAGAGGCTTGTATGTTTTGATGTTATGTTAATGTGTTAAGTGTTATGTTCGGATAGCTTTGTGCTAAAATGTGATTTAGGAACCTGGTTGGTGAAAAAGGGTAAGCACAGGGTGAGAAAATGATGAACCCTAGAATATTACTGATTGAGACCTTAGATGTAAGCCGTCTTGAGTACAAGATTTTGCGAGTGATCTTGTCGAGTGCATTTTATGCCTAGAATGTATTGTGTGATAAGTCACAGGTTGGGTAAATGGAAGTGGTAGCTTTCATGACTGTATAAAAGATTGTTCGGATCGGAAACAAGAGCGTGATGCGTTAAGTGGGTCGGGTTGGGGCCGTGTTGCGGGCCAACCGCACTGTTTGAGATGGGGTCACTCGGGTGGTCACGCCCAGTGGTAGGGTCACGAGGGTGCTAGGCCCAAGTTTAGTTGACCATCGTATGAGTTCGTGGGTGTGTTCGACCAGAGCGGTCGTGAAGGCGGGAATGGCCTTAAGGAAGATTGAGGCTAGTAAGATAACCAAGTTGGAGGTGGTGACTCGAGGTTTGGAGAAGCCAAGCGATGGCGGAAGTGTGGTACGTATACTAGAAGAGTTCAAGTGTTCGAGGAGAGTACGACGAGTAAGGGTAGAGGCGAGCATGTATTGCGAGCATAGATATGATCATTTCTTGTAAAGGAAGAAGGTGCGAAGGATGTATATTTTAGACCTCAGGGATCGCATGCAGTCCGGTACCATTTGTTGGGTCGCCGGAGTGACACTAGAACCTCGCGGCAAAGTGACAAAAGTTTGTGATGTTAGAGGTGTTTCCTCGTGAACTTGGATGTAAGTATTTGCGCGGTTGTTTCTGTGACCAGGTGTGGCAGGATTTGTTCTCGTAAATATAGTAGTGAAGACTATACTGGCGCATGTTTGTTTTGAGGCTTATAAGGAACATTCGGAACGAATGTTTCTAAGGAGGGGAGAATGTTATACCCCGTATTTCCAGTATATGCGTGGTAGCGTCGTATTATAATTTGAGCCTTAAAGTTGGCTAGTTTCTAAATTTGTACACACGTGCGGAAAAGAGTCGTTTTCAGGCCGAAACGTTTCCACGACTTTCGTAGGAAACTTCCGCTATGGCATTTTTAATTTTTGCGGATTTTTCCGAGAGACGAAACATTTTGGACCAACGGGAGGGTGACATGTGTCACCCTCACATTGGACGTGAGAAGTGGACGGCAAAGGCATCAATGGCACGTTTTTTGTGTTGTTTCTTGGTCAAGGGTTAGGTAGGATATTTTGGTGGTAGATGGATAAGGTGCACTTGGCTTGATCTTGGCCTTACACTTGCCTAACACTTGGATGGATCTTGGCCATTGGTTGGCCATTCCTTGACCTATAAATACCCCTCTAAGTGATGAACTTTCTTCATCCTCACTTGAGCAATCTACCTAAGTCTCAAAATACTCCCTCCCTCTTGAGTTTCGTCCACCACACCCCCTCCCCCCTTGGCCGAAAGTACCCTCCCCCTTTGAGAGCCTAGCCGAGACAAACCCCCCCCCTTGAGTGAGGCTTGGCCGTGGGGTACCCCCCCCTAGCCTAGTTGTCTTCGTATAATACCCCCCCCCCTTTGTGGTATAGAAATACTCTCCTAGTATTGTTATAATGTCCAAATACCTTGGCCCAAATACCTTGTAGTATTCCCAAGGTTACACTTATACAAAAGCCCGAAAATACTATTATACTTCCTCGATCCACAAAACGAAACCCTAAGTGAATCTTCACCCGTAGTTGAAGTTATAAGTTGAAGTTGGTTAGAACTTCTAAGGGTTGTTTGGAGCGGGTTGGAGCGCACGGAGTAGGAGCTAAACCTTGCTCAGGATCGATATTTATACTCGGATAATTTTGGGCTTATCGAGGTAAACATTCTTAACCTTCTGTGGTATTTGGAAATTACATGTTGTAGGAGTATATAGTTAAGTATACTATATATAGAATTGAACATAGTTGTGCGGCAATGTCTTTTGACTTAAGCCTGAATAATACTTACGGCAATGTCTTGCGACTTAAGCCTGAATTTAAATAAGAGAAGCGAATCGTAATTACATGGGCGTATTCTGATGAACTTGTAGCATTCTGTGAGTAGAATTGTACACGTCAGGTTAGGCGTGCAAACCCCACACACGTGGTTGGCTTGGTAGCCGGCCTCGATAGAGGAGAGATACGTTGTTGCGGGGAGGTCTTAGAATTTTACGTAGAATATTCAACGTTGAGATCTATGATGTTAAAAGGCGCCTTGTGGCCACTATAGGTTGAAGTACTATTTGTGGTGCAATATACGTGGCTTAAGGAGTAGCCGCGGTTTGAAGTACTTGGGCGTTTTGCTATTAGTCGATAATCGTCGCGAGGTATGTGAACCTCTTCCTATCTGTTCTAGCATGATATGTGTATTACTATGTAGTACGGTGAGCGTCGTGTGTTTAATGTATTTGATTGGTTTGAAACATAAAGTGTTATAACGGCTTTATGGGAAGTTGGTTATAACAGCTTTATGTAGGTAAGAAAATGCTTTGTGGTTTCAAAGGATAACTGATTTGACTTATAACGGATTTGATGTGTAGTAACAAAGAACTTGAAGTGTTCCAAAAGACCCTTTTGAAAGAAGAGTAATACTTGGCTTTGAAAACATAAGAGTTGTACTAGCTTTATGGGAAGTTAGGTATAACGTCTTAAGAGTGATAAAAGAATGGTTTCTTGATTTTTAGAAGATAAGAGACTTGACTTAATGGTATTAATATGAATTTTGTTAAAAGTGTGAAACCTCATTCGTGAGTAATGAGTACTTGGTTTTAAAAGGAATAATGTTTCTTGATTTGGAAATCGAATGAGTATCGACAAACCAACTGCAGCGTTAATAAAGGAAAATGTATTGAATAATGAAGTATGGTATTAAAACCGGTAGAAACCTCCATCTGCATGAAGCTAAGATGAGACAAAATGATATTACATTTCCTAGATCATGGTCGCTAATAAGATTGATTATAAACAAAGAATACCTACTCACATATAAGACATATGTTTCTCAAAACGTTTAAAGGAGAATTATGTTTTAAAGGATTAAAACTATGAACTACGAAACCTTTTCTAAAATGAGAAACTTGAGCATTTGAAATTAGGCAAACTTGAACGTTTGGAAAATAAGGTTGTTACTTGATTTTACAAAGGAAAGCATTTTGGTTTACTTAACAATATTAGTCACTCTATTTTTATACAACGGGTATCGGGTGACCTTTGTAAAATAAATGGATCTTTAAAAGGAAATTAACGTACGTAGTACTTTAGGGTTAAAACCCGGACTTTGGCATAAAATGAAAGTACTTTGAGTTGTGTATAACTTGCCTATGCTTGTTGTTGTAAAGCTTGCCTATGCTTGTTGTTGTGAAGCTTGCCTATGCTTGTTGTTGTGAAGCTTGCCTATGCTTGTTGTTGTGAAACTTGCCTATGTTTGCTGTGATAGCCTTTGTTGTATTTCTGTACCCCCGCGTCTCTCGATGGAGGGCCGGTTGATTTGTTATGAACGATTCTACACCGAGTCCCACGAGATGGCGAGGACACGTATTTCATTTAATTATACACCGAGTCCCACGAGATGGCGGTGACACGTATTCCATCCGATTATACACCGAGTCCCACGAGATGGGCGGGACACGTATTTCATCCGATTTTACACCGAGTCCCGAGATGGGCGAGGACACGTATTTTATCGATTATACACCGAGTGCCACGACGATGGCGGACACGTATTTCATCCGTTATCATACATGTCTCCGCTTTATATAGACTATTATGATTTCATTCTGATCTTTTCTGATTTCACATACTTGGTACATGTTGCATCGACCTCCTTGAAGTGCGTTCATGCCGCAGTGGAAATACATCGGTTGTGGATCCTCGCTCATGGATCACGATTCGTGTCGGGAAGCCCCATTTCTTGAGGCTTATCTTTTGGTATGTTACCACAGTCAGTAGATTCTTATACATTCGTGGTATGGCGGGGCCACTGTCCGTCATAGCTATTGTAAAAATCTTAAGTGCATGCTTTATTGTGGGCAGGGTTTGTAAAAAGGATAATTGTTCGGGTATTTATGTATATATATGATGAAGGCAACTATTTTGGTTGGCCTGTTTATTTATCTTGTCTCTTAATTCATGTTCATGTTTTTATTTCCGCTGATTTTCTCTGATGTTGTATCACTAGGGTGCCCGGGGTAAGGCACCAGTCACGGGCCCGAGTTCGGGTCGTGACATGTTCAACCTCAATTCATGGTATTACCTAACCTAATGGCTTGCCAAGATTTCTTATCGTTCGAGTGTCTACTCGTCTTACCTTTATTTTTCATTTCAAGTTGCCCTGGGGTCTCTTACCTCCCCGTATTTTTCCTACTATCCTTCTCGTCAGTACATATTTTGCCATTTTTCCTCGAGGTGTTCCTACTGCCCATCATTCAATAATGGTTTTTATACTAGTCTGGGGTAATCATATCTCGTGCAACTTACATAACCATAGTTGCATTCTTTCTTCTTCTTTTTTTCATCCTGGTCATAACCCTTCATTATGCTTATTATTAGCAAAAAAATATTTCTATCTTGATTCATGATCATACAGTTTCATTCATGTGTACTACCTGCATTTACATCCTTACGACACTTTTTCAACCATTTCCTAGTGTCGCCCTCAATTACCCTAACCCGATACCTTTTTTCCAAGGTTAATGTAACCTATTGCATAACGAGGTCGGGGACTTTACCAGTCCCATATCTATGGCTTAAATAATATGGGTACGCATAACCCTCAATAATACGTAGAACTACCCTCTTACGTGGGGGAGAGAGCTTATCTCCATTCACCATCTTAATCATCAAGTGCCACCTTATAATCGTATAGATTTTTTTTTTAGACCTATCCATGATATCTTATGTTCTCCTCAGGCAGCACTCGTACTTATCTTATTCTTGCCTTGCGCATTTTCCTAAAATCATTCGGGAAGTCGTGGCCCTGACCATGGCGACAACTCAAGCACCTCGAGGAACTTAACATAAAATCCTTCAATGATCGTATGTTCTTATCTCCGTCTCTTAACGTTTAAATTCAAATCAATCCCTTCAATGAAACACGTCACATAGACTCCTCAATTTATCATGTCCAAGAAGGAAGGAATAACTTACATATACTAACACTTTCATTTCAATCGATAATCGGCTCACCGGAAAACTGGAATCGAACCCACCTCTCTCTACAGTCAATATTGGCATACTAGAAGTCAACTAGTCCATACCCATAATGACCTCAAAGTCCGTCGTATCCAGCTCTACTAGGTCTGCTAGGGTCTGACGACTGTATTATCACCGGGCAATTTCATATACCTGCTCAGCTACCATCCAATCTCTCACGATGTAGCTTCTTTGAAAGGTTCTTATGGATTCAGGCTCTATTCTTTTACACTTGGTTGCTCTATTTCTTACTGGCCATACACTTTCCGTACTCCCAAACTTATTCCAGCATACGTACATAACCCCCATACTGATTCTGGCCTCCAATCTTTGGAGTTACTATATTGAACAATATAAGGCCATTTTCGGCTCTCACGACCTGGTTCTGGTGGAATGCCTCCACGAACCCGTAAAACAATTTAACTAGTCTTGTGTTATACCCCGTATTTCCAGAGTATGTACGTGAGGGCATACGTACAAAAGTTTAGCCTTAGTTAGGCATTATGGACGAAAAAGTTTGTGCACAACTCACTAAAAGAATCGTTTTTCGACGAAACGTTTTACTAAACTCGCGTAGGGTAAATTACGGCTATGTCATTTCTAATTTTTGCGGATTTTTCCGAGAGACGAAACATTTTGGACCAACGAGAGGGCGACACTTGTCACCCTCTAATTGGTGGACGTATTGGGCGGTAATAGGACGAATTGGGGGCTTGTTTTGTCAAGGAGTTGGTAGGATATTTTTGTGTAGTAGATGGATAAGGACACTTGCCCAAATTTGACCTTACACTTGCCTACCACTTGGCTTCATCTTGGCCATTGGTTGGCCTATAAATACCCCCCTTAAGATGAAGAGTTCTTCATCCACAAATCAATTCTCCAAGTCTTGAAATTCCCTCCCCTCTCTTGTTGTGTTTTCGTCCAACACCCTCTCCCCCCTCTAGCCTCGTGGCGTTGGCGAGAGCTTTCCCCACACTTCCGAGTCTAGTGAAACTACCCCATCCCTCGTAGAAAAGTTGTCTTCCAAGAGTAGTTACTATTCCTAAAATACCCTAGCCCAAATCTCGTATAGTACTTAGTAGAAGTTGTGAAGAACTTCTAAGGGTTTCGTGGAGATATCGGAGCGTGCAATTAGGAGCTAAACCTCGCTCAGGATCGACTTTTAACTTGGATAATTTTGGGCTTATCGAGGTAAATAATCTTAACCTTCTTTTGTATTAGAGAATACATCTTTGTAGAAGTATAGGAATAAGTATAAAATACTTAGAAGGATATTACTGAGCAGAATTGGTATTATCACGGTAGAAGGGTATAAAAGAAGAATAATTGAACTATACTTACTTAGAATTTGTTTTCACGAGATACTTGAGTAGCTCGACGGGTAGGGAAGTCTTTGCCCAATTTTCGTAGAATAGAGAACCTCTACTTAGAAGCATGTTTCTGAGAATAGTCTAGACGTTGATAGACGTATTTGACTATTATAGGCTGATTCTCTGCGCGCGACATATTCGACTTGGCAGGTGGATTTCGCCGAGAAGGTATGTGATTCTTTCTATACTCTTGAGCATGATATTTTAAATATATATATAGTACGGTAGACGTACGTGTGTTAACTGAATAATAACTACGGCAATGTCTTTTGACTTAAGCCTGAATAATACTTACGGCAATGTCTTGTGACTTAAGCCTGAATAATAAGGATCTTGAAGCATTTCAAAAGAATACTGAATCATTTTTTTAACAGAAGAGAAACGTTTGGTTTTTTAACAAAAAGCTTAAGAATTATACTAGCTTTATGGGAAGTTAGGTATAACAACCTAAGAAAGATAAAAGGAACTGTTTACTTATTTGTTTATAAAAACCTTGTATTGATTTCTGTAAGGTATAGTAAGATTGTTGAAAAGTAGACATAATATGATGCTATGTGTGTTAGTGTTTTGTAAAGTTTGTATAAGAGAGTATTCTTGTTGTGCTTATGTTGTTTAACGATAAGCTGTTATGTTAGTATAATATCACTCACCTCTTGACATGATACCGGGGGTTAAGCTGCCCTCCGATGCGGGGTAGACTCGGTGATGCGGAACCGTGATTCGAGAATACCTCATGCGGGTCGGGGACCTATGCGAGCTACGAGAGTTCGAGTTAGTGTGCGGGGTTATACCTCACGCGGTCTATATGGCCATGCGGACTACGAGTCGGGGCGATGCAGGAGTAGCTACCCTCGATGCGGGGTTATACCTCACGCGGGCTATGTGAGTGGCACATGCGGACTACGGAGTCGAGTTAGGATTGCATAATGATACTATGGGCGATTAGCCTGCTTGATCATTCGCGACCTAGAAAAGACACATTCTGATTACCTATTGTTGCTATTGTTTATGATGTTGCACTATGTGCTGTTACATTGGTTGTTTCGTGAATATTTGTAAATTGTTTCTAAAATGATATTATTTCATTTAAGTATTTTACATTTTCACATACTTAGTACCTGTTGTCTCGACCTCCCGGGGGCTGCGTTCATCGCGAGTAAGTGGCAGCAGGTGCTAGATCCACATCATTAGGATATTTGCTTTGGTGTCAGGAGCTCCATCTTCTCCGGAGGCTCTACTTTTGGGTATGATCTCACTGTTGTTGTATATAGTTTTGTACATTCAGGGTATGGCGAGTCTGTCCGCCATAGTTGTTTATCTTCTTAGAAGTGCAGTCCTATTATGCAGTTGGGATGTAGCTGCAAAACTATGTTTATATATATATGCCGAAAGCGACATTTTCTCACATAAAGCGTGTCTCATTTTACAAGCTGTTTCATGTCTTGTTTTTATATTCGATTACTCGATGTATGACTACTTGGGTGCGGGTAAGGCACGATCCACGAACCGGAGCAGATCTGTTATACCGTATTTCCGAGTATATGCGTTAGGAATACGTCTAAAAGTTTAGCCTTAAAAGTTAGGCTTGGGCGAAAATACTTGGGCACAACTCACTAAAAGAATCGTTTTTCCGACGAAACGTTTTACACAACTCGCGTAGGATAAATTCGGCTATGTCATTTCTAATTTTTGCGGATTTTTCAGAGACGAAACATTTTGGACCAACGAGAGGGCAACACTTGTCACCTCTAGTTGGTGGACTTGAGGCGTCCATTTGGACGAATTGGATAGCCAATTTTGTCTTGGAGTTGGTAGGATATTTTGTGTGCAAGTTGGCTAAGGTACACTTGCCCAAATCTTGACCTTACACTTGCCTTGCACTTGGCATAATCTTGGCCATTGGTTGGCCATCCCTTGACCTATAAATACCTCTTGTGATGAAGAGTTCTTCATCCACAAAAACTTTCAAGTCTAAAATCCTCCCTCTCCTTTGATAGCCCTTTTCGTCCAAACACCCCCTCGAGAAGCTTAGCCGAGGAAATCCCCTAGCCTAGCCGAAATCTACCCCCCTCCCTTGGTAGAAAAGTCGTCTTCTAGTATTGTTATAATGCCCAAAATACCCTAGCCCAAATCCCTTAGTACTTAGTAGAAGTTGTGAAGAACTTCTAAGGTTTCCTTGGAGCTATCGGAGCGTACAACTTAGGAGCTAAGCCTTGCTCTGGATCGACTTATATCTAGGATATTATTGGGCTTACCGAGGTAAATAATCCTAACCCTCTTTTGAATTAGAGAATGCATACTGTAGAAGTATAGATATAAGTATTGAATACTTAGAAGATTATTACAGAATAGAATTGAACTGTTATCACAGTAGAAGGGTTTAAAAGAAGAATAATCAAACTGTACTTACTTAGAATTTGTTTTCACTTGTAGACTTGAGTAGCTCACGGTAGGAAGTGCTGCCCAATTTTTCCGTAGAATAAAGGACCTCTCGCTTAGAATTTTACGAGTAGTCTAGACGTTGATAGGCGTGTCGACTATTATAGGTTGATTCTCTGGCGACATATTCAACTTGGCGGTGGTTTTCAGGAAGGTATGTGATTCTTCCTAAAGCATGATATTTTCAAATATATATATATATAGTACGGTAGACGTACGTGTGTTAACTGATTAATAACTACGGCAATGTCTTTTTACTTAAGCCTGAATAATACTTACGGCAATGTCTTTTGACTTAAGCCTGAATAATAAGGATCTTGATGCATTTCAAAGGAATACTGAATCATTTTTAACAGAAGAGAACTAATTGGTTTTTAAAACAGAAAGCTTAAGAGTTATACTAGCTTTATGGGAAGTTAGGTATAACCACTTAAGATGATAAAAGGAACAGTTTAACTATGTGTTTATAACAGACTTATATTGATTTATGGAAAGAATAATAAGATGGTTTGATAAGTAGACATGATATGATGCTAAGTGTGTTAGTGTCTTGTAAACGTTTGTATAAGAGGGTATTCTTGTTGTGCTTATGTTGTTTAACGATAAGCTGTTGTGTTAGTATTATATTACTCACCTCTTGACATGTTCTGGGGTTAAGGCGCCTCCGTCGGGGTAGACTCGGCGATGCAGGACCATGATTCGAGAATACCTCATGCGGGTCGGGGACCTATGCGAGCTCTGAGAGTTCGTGTTAGTGTGCGGGGTTATACCTCACGCGATTACATGTGTCCATGCGGACTACGAGTCGGGGCGATGCAGGAGTAGCTACCCTCGATGCGGGGTTATATCTACGCGGGCCTAAGTGAGTGGCCTATGCGGACTACGAGTCGAGGATTAGGCTTGCATAATGATACTATGGGCAATTGGCCTGCTTGATCATCCGCGACCTAGAAGACTGCTACAGATTACTATTGTTGCTCTTGTTTGTGATATGGCATTATATGCGGTTTCCTTGGTTGTTTCATACATATTTGTAAACCGGTTTTAAAATGATATGATTTCATTTAAGTACTTTCTGATTTCACATACTTAGTACTGTTGTCTTGACCTCCTTGGGCTGCGTTAAATCCGCAGGTAAGGGCAGCAGTGCTAGATCCACATCCTTAGGATCTCTTTGCATTGGTGTCGGGAGCTCCATCTTCCAGGAGGCTCTACTTTTTGGTATGATCTCCTGTATTGTAGATAGTTTGTACATTCGGGGTATGGCGGGCCCTATCCGCCATAGTTGTTTACTTCCTTAGAGGTGCAGTAGTCTGTTATGCAGTTGGGATGTAGCGCAAAACTATGTTTATGTATATATCGAAAGCGACATTTTCTCACATATAATTGTGTCTCTTTTACAAGCTGTTTCATGTCTTGTTTTATATTCATTGATTACTCGATGTATGACTACTTGGGTGCGGGTAAGGCACGATCCACGAACCGGGCGAAGTCGTGACAAAAGTGGTATCGAGCGATTAATCCTCGGAAAGTGTCTACTGACCGTATCTAGTAAGTCTTGATTATCGGTGTGTTGTGCACCACCAATAATCGTGAGGCTATAGGATATTTAGGATTGGTTTCCATTCTTCTCATTACGAGATCGTGCCTTAGAAAGTGTTATAAGTCGGACCCTTAACGTATCCCTTTTTCTCATGATTATGCCTCCACGTAAGGCAACCGGGCCCGAAGGGCAAGCGTGAGAGCTACTAGTAGGACAGAGAGTTACGAGGGCTCGTGCCCGATCTATACCTCGGACAGCGAGTTCCATGGCCCGTCGGCCAACAGAGACCACGGCACCACACCTCGCGTCCCACGGCTGGCGGAGGTTAGGAAATCTGAGAGATGGCCCACTATTGGCGGGATCGTGGCGAACATGAGGCAGTGGATCTGGCGATTCGATTCGGCCCGATCGTACCGTGGTTCACCGAGGCGAGAGTTTGAGGCTACGAGATTTCTGAGTTGTAGCCGCGAGTTTTACTGGTCGAGGCGGAGGATGATCGCGAGTTCATCCGTCGGCTCTGAGAGGATTATGAGTGATCGGGCGTCGGAGACCGAGTCCGTGATCTTCGGTTCCACATAAGCCGCGTGATCCGCGATCGATTGGTTTGATTCATAGGAGTTATCCGGGAGAGCACGCGTCCCGGCTACTGGGATGAGTTCTCGAGGCTTTCCTCGCTCACTTCTTGCCTCGCGGATGAGGAGGCGCGGGATGATAGATTTTCTTCTTTGAGACAACGAGGGCCTTACGTTAGGGAGTACAACGTCGAGTTTGATTCATTGGCTCGATATGTCCCGGCATTGGTAGCGGATATGGAGGATAGGGTGCACCGCCACGCCACCGCTAGATGATTATATGGCGAGTCTTGTGCGGGTGTTTCTCTTCACCGTATGGACATTACCGAATGCGTGCTCATGCTCTTGGATGCGAGGCGTAGAGGCAAGCGGGTTGGACAGCGAGAAGAAGGCCGGGGCGGCGGTGTTTTGGTGGCTATCGTGGTGGCGGCTCGGCGGTATCTGGGTGCACCACGCCGGCTCGAGCACTCTGCGCGTCGTCCTCGGCCAGCCCGGGATATTCGAGGGCAAACGGGGCCCGTGGCTTGAGCGTCGAGCGGCAGAAGTGCGGCGTCGGGACCACCTCCTCCAGTGGCCGTCACGGTAGATCCCACCGGAGTTGTTGTTATACCCGCATTTCCGGTATATGCGTGTGGACGTGCGTCACGAATTTTGAGCCTTAAGTTAGGCATGTTTGAAATTTTGGGCACAAGTGCGATTAAGTCGTTTTTACGACGGAGCGTTTCCTGACTTTCGTAGAAAATTCGGCTATGTCATTTATAATTTTTGCGGATTTTTCCGAGAGGCGAAACATTTTGGACCAACGGGAGGGTGACATGTCACCCCACATTATTAGCAAGTGGAGGACTTGGGCGATTAGGCGTCAAGAGGATCGGTTGGCCTCGGCGGTGGTCCATGAATTGTGCCTTGTTTTGGCCTTGTTTTGTGGAGTGTTTTGTGGAGTGTTTTGTGGAGTAGGGTTAGGGTGCACTTGGCTTGATCTTGGCCTTACACTTGCCTTGCATGGCTTGATCTTGGCCATTGGTTGGCTTTTGGTTTTGCTATAAATACCCACAAGTGTGAAGACTTCATCCATTCCAAAACTTCCAAGTCTTGAAACCCTCTCCTCCCTTCTTGTTGTGCTAGCCGAGCTTCCCCTCCTCCCCCTTTTCGTGAGGCCTTGTGGCCAGAGCACACCCTCCCCTTTGTGGTACCTTGGCCAGTGGGGTACCCACTAGCCTAGTTGTCTTCGTATAATACCCTTGTTGTGGTATAGAAATACTCTCCTAATATTGTTATAATGTCCAAATACCTTGGCCCAAATACCTTGTAGTATTCCCAAGGTTACACTTATACAAAGCCAGAAAATATGATTATACTTCCTTTAGCAAAAACGAAACCACTAAGGAAATCTTCACCGTTGTTGAAGTTGTAAGTAGAAGTTGGTTAGAACTTCTAAGGGTTGTTTGGGCGCTCGGAGTAGGAGCTAAGCGTTGCTCAGATCGACTTTATACTTGGATAATTTTGGGCTTATCGAGGTAAACACTCTTGTCCTTCTATTGTAATTGGAAATTACATGTTTGAATATATAGTCAGTATACTATATATAGAACTATACTTAATCTTGTGCAATGTCTTTTGACTTAAGCTGAAGAATTAAGAATCACTGACTGTAATTACATAGGGTGTATTCAGATGAACTTGTGTAGTATTCTTGTGTAGTAGATTTGTACACGTCCCGGTTAGGCGTGTAAAACCCCACGGTTGGCTTGGTAGCGGCCTCGATAGAGAAGGAGATTTGCGTTGTGGCGGGAGATCTTTGCCGAATTTTCTGTAGAATATTCTACGGTGTGGTGTAGATGATAATTGGCGCCTTGTGGCCGTATAGGTTGAAGTACCTACGTGTGGCGCGATTTACTTGGCGAGGAGTAGCCATCGTTTGGAGCGTTTTGCTATTAGTCGATACTCGTCGCGAGGTATGTGAACCTCTTCCTATCTCTTCTAGCATGATATGTGTGTAACTATGTAGTACGGTGACGTCGTGTGTTTAAAATACTTTGTGGTTTTAAAGAGGAATCTGTGAATTATAAGCGGCTTGTTATAATAAAGAACTTGATGTATTTCAAAAGATTTATAAATCGTTTTTAAGGAAAGTAACACTTGGTTTTAAAGGTTTTAAAAAGAGTTATACTAGCTTTATGGGGAGTTAGGTATAATGTCTTAAGAGAGGTAAAGAAAATAGTTTACTGATGTTAGAAGTTAAGAGACTTGATCTTATGAGATAAGAGACTTAACTTATTTGTTTTAATGTGGATGTTTGTGTGAAACCTCATTCGTGAGTAATGAGTACTTGGTTTTATGTTTTACTGATTTCGGAAATCAGAATGTGTATCGACAGACCACTGCAGCGTTAATAAAGGAAAATGTATTGAATAATGATGTATTGTATTAAAACCAGTAGAAACCTCCATCTGCATAGAAACTAAGATGAGACAAAATGATATACATTTTCTAGATCATGGCTGCTGTAATAAGAATGTTGTAAACAAGAATAACCTACTCAATTGTTCAAAAAGGAAATCAAGTGATTAAGTTTATGAACTATGAAACCATTTGAAAATGAGAAACTTGAGTAATTGAAACTAGGCAAACTGGAACTTAGGAAAAGAATGTTGTTACTTGATTTTGCAAGGGAATGTGGGTTGGTCATTCTAATACTACGGGTATCGGGTGACTTTTATAGAAGTAATGGATCTCTTTTAAAAGGACTTAGCGTATGTAGTACTTTGGGGTTAAAAACCCGGACTTTGGCATAAAATGAAAGTACTTTGAGTTGTGTGAGACTTGCCTATGCTTGTTGTTGTGAAACTTGCCTATGCTTGTGATGATAGCCTTGGTTGTGCAAGTGTGGTATTTACGTATTCTGGCGTCTCTCGGTAGAGGGCCGGTTGACTTGTTGAGAACTTACTTGGACGTGCTGGCAGTGATGGAGAATTCCACGGGTATGTTTCCATTTTGATTACTGTCTTGTTGTTGATGTCACATGGACATGTCTCTGCCGTCTGATTCGGGGCATGCGGCCATGCGGAGTTGATTACCGATATATGGTTATTCGCAACATGGGCGTGTCTACCGTCACGATATTCCGGGGCATGTGGCCGTGCGGCGGGGTTGACCACCGATATATTGTTATTGAGGTTACATGGGCGTATCTGCCGTCACGATGTCCGGGGCATGTGGCCATGCGGCCTTGTTATGTGTTGCATCATGGACATGTCTACCTGCCGTCTGATGTTCGGGACATGTGGCCATGATGCGAACATGATGGATGTGGTGGGCGTGAGACCCATAGTTATATTTGAGTGGTGACTTTGAGGGCGTGAGTCCCTGACTTGACTGCTTTTATGTTGCGTACTGTATTTTGGTTATCATACATGTCTCCTGCTTTATATAGACTGTTATGATTTAAGCTGCGATATTCTGATTTCACATACTTGGTACTGTTATCTTGACCTCCTTGGGGCTGCGTTCATCTGCGCAGTAAGTACATCGATCGTGGATCCCGCTCTTAGGATCTCACTTGGCGTGTCGGAAAGCTCCGTTCCTTGGAGGCTTATCTTTGGTATGTTTCCACGAGTTGTAGGTTCTTGTACATTCGGGGTATGGCGAAGCCACTGTCGTCATAGTTGTTAATATATCTTAAGTGCATGTAATCTTGTTGTGGGCGGGGTTGTAAAAGGATTAAAGCTGTTCGTGTTTTATGTATATACATGAAGGCAAGCTGTTTGGTTGCTGTTTATTTACTATATCTCTTGTTTAGTGACTCATGTTTTATGTTCGCTGATTTTCTCGATGTATGTATCACTAGGGTGCCGGGTAAGGCACGATGGCGGGCGAGTTTCGGCGTTACAAAGTGGTATCGAGCGATTAGTCCTCGGAAAGTGTCTGAGGCACGTGTCTAGTAGAGTCTTGATTATCGGTGTGTTGTGCACCACATCTATAATCGTGAGGCTATAGGACATTTAGGATTGGTTTCCATTCTTCTCATTACGAGATCGTGCCTTAGAAATTTGTGTTGTAAGTTGGACCCTGCGGCGTGTTTCGTTTTTACGATTATGCCTGCGAAAGGCAACCGAGGCGAGAAGGGCAAAGCGGCGAGAGGCTGCTAGTGTGATTCAGAGAATGCGAGCGCGAGCGGTCGATTACACGAGCGTGCTTCCGACGGCGGGTTTCGCGGCGCCAAAGGCGAGTTTAGAGCCGCAGCGGTGGCTGCTGAGACTCTGATACTGAGCCTCGGTCCACGATGCAGAGGCGTAAGAGTTAGTCCTGAGAGATGGCGATTATTGGCGAGGTTGTGGCGGATATGAGATAAGTGGGCCTTGGCCGATTCAGTTCAGACTTTGTAGTGCACGGCGAGCGATTTGAGGCTACTGGATTTCATGGTGTAGCACTTTGAGTTTCTGGTCGAGGCACGAGGATGATCGCGAGGAGTTCATCAAGCGATTCTGACGGATCGTAGAGTGATCGAGGCGGAGACCGAGTCGGTGGTCTAGGTTCGCGTCGGTGCGTGATCTGCATGATCGGTTTGATTCGTGGGAGCTGTCGGGAGAGAATGCACTTCCGGTAGTTTGGGACGAGTTTTGGGGCCTTCACGGCACATTTCTTGCCTCGCGAGATGAGAGGGCTCGGGTAAACAGATTTTTGATGTTGAGGCGAGCGAGCGTCTGATTGGAGTACAATGTGAGTTCGACTCATTGGCGGTATGTTCCGCATTAGTAGCTAGTATGGAGGATCGAGTGCAGATATGTTACGAGGCTCGATGATTACCTAGCGAGAGAGTTGTTGGTGTTTCTCTTGGCCGGGCATGGACATTGCCGCATGCGAGCTCATGCACTTGGGTGCGAGGCGCGCGGTCGGCAGGTGGGCCGACTTTCGAGAAGAAGGCCAAGCAATAGGATATTTTGGCGACTTTCGAGGCGGACCGCCTCGGCCAGAACTAGTTATGTACCTCGCCATTGCGAGTGGTCCTCCGCGACGCCGGGACCGCAGGATATTCGGGAAGCGGTCGGGCTCCCGGGTTTGAATGTTCGAGGAGTAGGGGTTTTGGCGAATCACGATCACCACTACCTCGGTGTGGTCGATGTGGTAGACGCGTTTGAGAAGTGTCGTAGTACGAGGAGCTTGTTATTCTTGCGGCAGCGGGGCCATATGACGAAGGCTGTCCAGGCGAGTAGCTGGTAGGATAGCACTGACTACTAGGCGATTGCGGGCCACGGTAGAGGTCGCGGTGGAAGTTCGATTTTAGCGGTCCTTGAACCGCCTAGTTTGAGTATATCCTTAACCTCAGAGTTTTGTGTGTATTGATGTTGTTGATGTGTTTAATGATATGTTTGGATAGCTTTGTGCTAAAATGTGATTTAGAAACACAGTTAGTGAAAGGGTAAGTCACTAGGTAGTGTGAAATGGAAGTGGTAGCTTTCGCGGACTGTAGAAATAAGATTGTTCGGATCAAGAAACTAGAGAGTTGGCGCTACGATGGGTCGGGTTGGGAGCCGTGTTGCGGGCCAACCCGCGTCCCATTTGAGGAAGGTCAGCTGCGGGTGGTCGCCGGTGGCGAGTCACGAGGTGCTAGGCCCAGTTTAGATGACCATCGTATAAGTTCATGGATCGTTCGACGAGAATCGATTCGTGAAGGCGGGAATGGCCTTAGAAATCGAGGTTAGTGAGATGACGAGTTTGGAGGTAGTGACTCGAGGTTGGGAACGAGCGTTGTGGAAGTGTGGTACGGACACTAGAAGCGAGTTCGAGTGTTCGTGGCAATCTTTGCGAGAAAGGGAGAAGTGGCGTGTGTTTTGTGACCGGTGTGGCATGATTGTTTTAAATGCGTATAGCGGTGAAGACTATCTTGGCGCTGTTGTTTTGAGACCTTGAAGGAACATTGGGGCGAATGTTTCTAAGGAAGAATGTTATACCGCATTTCAGTATATGCGTGTGGGCGTGCGTGCAATTTTGAGCCTTAAGTTAGGCATGTTTCGAAATTTTGGGCGCAGTGCGATTAGAGTCGTTTTTACGGCGGAGCGTTTCCACGACTTTCGTAGAAAATTCCGGCTATGTCATTTATAATTTTTGCGGATTTTTAGAGAGGCGAAACATTTTGGACCAGCGGGAGGGTGACATGTCACCCGCATTATTAGCAAGTGGAGGACTTGGGCGATTGGGCGTCAAGAGGATCGGTTGGCCTTGGCGATTGGTCCCTTGAATTGTGCCTTGTTTTGGCCTTGTTTTGTGGAGTGTTTTGTGGAGTGTTTTGTGGAGTAGGGTTAGGGTGCACTTGGCTTGATCAAGGCCATACACTTGCCTTGCATATGGCTTGATCTTGGCCATTGGTTGGCTTTTGGTTTTGCTATAAATACCCCACAAGTGTGAAGACTTCATCCATTCCAAAAACTTCCAAGTCTTGAAACCCTCTCCTCCTTCTTGTTGTGCTAGAGAGCTTCCCCTCCTCCCCTTTTCGTGAGGCCTTGTGGCCTGAGCACACCCCTCACTTTGTGGTACCTTGGCCGTGGGGTACCCACACTGCTAGTTGTCTTCGTATAATACCCTTGTTGTGGTATAGAAATACTCTCCTAATATTGTTATAATGTCCAAATACCTTGGCCCAAATACCTTGTAGTATTCCCAAGGTTACACTTATAAAGCCAGAAAATATGATTATACTTCCTTTAGCCAAAAGCGAAACCACTGAAATCTTCACCCGTTGTTGAAGTTGTAAGTAGAAGTTGGTTAGAACTTCTAAGGGTTGTTTGGGCGCTCGGAGTAGGAGCTAAGCGTTGCTCGGGATCGACTTTATACTTGGATAATTTTGGGCTTATCGAGGTAAACACTACTGTCCTTCTATTGTAATTGGAAATTACATGTTTGAATATATAGTCGAAGTATACTATATATAGAACTATACTTAATCTTTGTGATGTCTTTTGACTTAAGCTGAAGAATTAAGCCCAGGCGAGCAGTAATTACATAGGGTGTATTCTGATAGACTTGTGTAGTATTCTTGTGTAGTAGATTTGTACACGTCCAGGTTAGGCGTGTAAAACCCCCAGTTGGCTTGGTGGCCGGCCTCGATAGAGAAGGAGATTTCTTGTGTGTGGCGGGGAGATCTTTGCCGAATTTTACGTAGAATATTCTACGTTGTGGTCTAGATGATAATAGGCGCCTTGTGGCCTTATAGGTTGAAGTACCTACGTGTGGCGCGATTTACTTGGCTTGAGAGTAGCCGTTGTTTGGAGCGTTTTGCTATTAGTCGATACTCGTCGCGGTATGTGAACCTCTTCCTATCTCTTCTAGCATGATATGTGTGTAACTATGTAGTGCGGTGAGCGTCGTGTGTTTAAAATACTTTGTGGTTTTAAAGAGCGATGTGAATTATAAGCGGCTTGTTATAATAAAGAACTTGATGTATTTCAAAAGATTTATAAATCGTTTTTAAGGAAAGTAACACTTGGTTTTAAAGGTTTTAAAAAGAGTTATACTAGCTTTATGGGAGTTAGGTATAATGTCTTAAGAGAGGTAAAGAAAATAGTTTCTTGATGTTAGAAGTTAAGAGACTTGATCTTATGAGATAAGAGACTTAACTTATTTGTTTTAATGTGGATGTTTGTGTGAAACCTCATTCGTGAGTAATGAGTACTTGGTTTTATGTTTTACTGATTTCGGAAATCAGAATGTGTATCGACAGGACCAACTGCGGCGTTAATAAAGGAAAATGTATTGAATAATGATGTATTGTATTAAAACCGGTAGAAACCTCCATCTGCATAGAAACTAAGATGAGACAAAATGATATACATTTTCTAGATCATGTTTCTTTGTAATAAGAATGTTGTAAACAAGAATAACCTACTCAATTGTTCAAAAAGGAAATCAAGTGATTAAGTTTATGAACTATGAAACCATTTGAAAATGAGAAACTTGAGTAATTGAAACTAGGGCAAACTGGAACTTAGGAAAAGAATGTTGTTACTTGATTTTGCAAGGGAATGTGGGTTGGTCATTCTAATACTACGGGTATCGGGTGACTTTTATAGAAGTAATGGATCTCTTTTAAAAGGACTTAGCGTATGTAGTACTTTGGGGTTAAAAACCCGGACTTTGGCATAAAATGAAAGTACTTTGAGTTGTGTGAGACTTGCCTATGCTTGTTGTTGTGAAACTTGCCTATGCTTGTGATGATAGCCTTGGTTGTGCAAGTGTGGTATTTACGTATTCTGGCGTCTCTCGGTAGAGGCGGTTGACTTGTTGAGAACTTACTTGGAGCGTCTTTGGCGGTGATGGAGAATTCCACGGGTATGTTTCCATTTTGATTCTTGTCTTGTTGTTGATGTCACATGGGCGTGTCTGCCGTCACGATGTTAGGGCATGCGGCCGTGCGGCGGGTTGATTACCGATATATGGTTATGCGCAACATGGGCGTGTCTACCGTCTGCGATATTCGGGGCATGTGGCCGTGCGGCGGGGTTGACCACGATATATTGTTATTGAGGTTACATGGGCATGTCTGCCGTCACGATGTTCGGGGCATGTGGCCATGCGGCCTTGTTATTGTGTTGCATCATGGACATGTCTACCGTCACGATTCCGGGGCATGTGGCCATGATGCGAACATGATGGATGTGGTGGGCGTGAGACCCGTAGTTATATTTGAGTGGTGACTTTGAGGCGTGAGTCACGACTTGGCACTTTTATGTTGCGTCTTGTATTTTGGTTATCATACATGTCTCTGCTTTATATAGTGTTATGATTTAAGCTGCGATATTCTGATTTCACATACTTGGTACTGTTATGCGACCTCGCCTTGAGGCTGCGTTCATGCATGGTAGAGTACATCGATCGTGGATCCATTTCTTAGGATCTCACTTGGCGTGTCGGAAAGCTCCGTTCCTTGGAGGCTTATCTTTGGTATGTTTCCACGAGTTGTAGGTTCTTGTACATTCGGGGTATGGCGAAGCCACTGTCCGTCATAGTTGTTAATATATCTTAGAAGTGCATGTAATCTTGTTGTGGCGGGGTTGTAAAAGATTAAAGCTATTCGGAGTTTTATGTATATACAATGAAGGCAAGCTGTTTGGTTAACTTTATTTACTATATCTCTTGTTTAGTGACTCATGTTTTATGTTCGCTGATTTTCTCGATGTATGTATCACTAGGGTGCGGGGTAAGGCACGATGTGAGCGAGTTTTGGGCGTTACGATTAATGGTCTTTGCTACGGGATCTTGTTTGATTGTGGCGGCGAAGTCGCTATCGAGCTGTCAGGCAAGGCGATCTTGATGGTAAGTCGACTACGAGTTCTTTCGTGGTCTTTTTCATCCCCGAGACTACTCGCCGGAGAAGCAAGGTACTCATGGACCCGGTCGCGGCGAGTCGTGGCGCGGGTCGATTCTAGCGGTCCTCGAACGCATTTATGCTTTGTCCGGTAGAAGCGGATCGGGAGGCCTCGCGATGTCGTCACAGTACCTTATCGGTTCTGGATTTGATGTGTATGCCTTGATAGATCGGGTTCTACTGCATCCTATATATCTCCGCTTGTTGCTAGTAGGATAGGGATAGAGCACGAGTCCATGAACCACTTTCGAGGTAGCTACGCGATGGGTGATTCGGTGGTAGCTCGGCGGGTATATAGGGCTTGTCGATGACTATTCTGATCGTCGGACCACTGGCGACTTGATAGAGTTGGATATGATTGATTCGGCGTGATCATGGGTATGGATTGGCTAGCTTCTTTCGCTAATGTAGGCTGCGAGAGAGAAAGTAGTGCGGTTCGATTTCTGAGGCCAGGTTGTTGAGTGGGAGGAACAACATGTATCAGAAGTAGGTTTATTTCCTACCTCGAGGCTAGGAAGATGGTGCGAGAAGGGTACATCTACCGTCGTTGGTGTTTGATCTTGAGGCTGCGGTACCAGATTTTGATCGGTTCGATGGTCGAGAGAGTTCCCAGACGTGTTTCAGGCGACCTCCGGGTATCCTCCCGAGAGAGATCGATTTTGTATAGATGTGTTGCGGACACTCGGCTATTCCATTCGACATACGAGAATGGCACTGCCGAGTTGAGAGAGTTGAGACCGGTGAGAGATTTCTTTGGAGAAGGCTTCATCGGACCTAGTGTTTCTCCACAGAAGCGCCAGTATTGTTCGTGAAGAAGAAGGGCGGGGCCAGCTGCGCATGTGTGTTGATTCTGACGGTGAACAAGGTGACCATTAAACGAATACCCGCTTCCCGGGATTGATGATTTGTTCGACCGATTGCGAGCGCGAGATGTTTCTCAAGATTGATCTGCGTTCGGGCTATCATCAGTGCGAAGTCGAGAGGTGGATGTCCACAGGGGTGCATTCGGACGTGCGGGCATTATGAGTTGGTCATGTCTTTCGGGTTGACCGATGCTCGTGATATTCATATATTTGATGAGCAAGTGTTCAAACCATTTTGGACATGTTTGTGATAGTGTTCATTGATGATATCTTGGTTTATTCTCGCTCAGGCGAGGCATGCGAGCATTTGAGAGGCTATCTTGTGATTCTCGAGACCAGCGATTATCGCCAAGTTTTCCAAATGTGAGTTTTGGTTAACCGGTGGCTTTTCTTAGGCATATTGTTGGGGCTGATGGCATTCGAGTGGATCTGGCCTAGATCGAAGCGATCGAGGACTTGGCCTAGACCTCTTACTCAAGCAGAGGTTCGCGATTTTACGGGCCTTGCGAGTTATTATCGGTTCGTAGAAGTTTGCTTCTATCTACGCACCGTTGACTAGGTGACTCGGAAAGCGGCTAAGTTTCAATGGGTGATGCTTGTGGCGGGGCTTCGATTCTTGAAGGAGGCGGCAGCGCCCGTTCTTACTCTTCGGAGGTCGAGCGGTTATGTCATTATATTGTGATCGTCGGGCATCGGGTTGGGATGTGTGTTGATCGGCGAGGCAAGGTTATAGCGTATGCATCGACGAGATGAAGAAACACGAGAACTACCCGCGTGATTTGGAGTTAGCGGCGGTGATTCACGCCTTGAAGATGGAGGCACTATTTGTATGGGGTTCACGTGGATATTTATACTGACCACAAGAGCCTCGGTATATCTTCGACGGAGGAGTGAACTTACGGCGAGGCGGTGGTTAGAGTTGCTTAAGGATTACGATGTTGATATCTATACCACGGGAAGGCGATGTCGTGGCGGATGCTCTTAGTCGTAGGTCGATGGGAGCCTATCGGATGTGCGGTAGAGAGGAGGACATGGTTCGTGATTTGCATCGATTAGCGAGCCTTGGTGTCCGTTTGATTGATTACGATAGCGATGGGGTTCGAGTTCGTGAGGTTGCGAGTCTTCCATCGTCGAGAGGTGAAGAGGCAACGATTCGAGGATCCGTTTTGACACGTTATCGTGATCTGACTCTTCGTGAGGCAAAGGTCGCTTTTGAGGTAGCACTGATGGGGTGCTAAGGTTTGAGGCGAGTTGTGTGTTCGGATGTTTGAGGACTTGGCGAGTTCTTGGGGAAGCCTGCGCGGCGTTACTCTATCCGTCGGTCGAACAAGATGTACCACGACCTTAGATCGTGTATTGGTGGGATGGCTTGAAGAGGGCGTTGCGAGTTCGTAGCTCGATGCGTGTTGTCGGTGAAGGTAGAGCACGGAGGCACGGTGGTTTATTCTGACGATAGAGATCCCGACACGGAAGTGGGAGGTGATCAACATAGACTTCATCACGGGATTACCTCGCACTCGGAGGAGACATGATTCTATATGGGTTATAAATCGGTGGTGTGAAATCAGCCCACTTTCTTCCGTCGGGGCGACTTTTCTAGTGAGGATTATGCGGACTATATATCAGAGATCGTCGGTGCATGGAGTCCCTATTTCGATCATATCGCATGCAGGAGCCCGGTTATGGCTAACCGGAGTCTTTCGAGAAGGGTTTAGGGACGCAGTGAGCACAGTCGCATTCCATCCACGAGCAGGACGGGCGGTGGCGCACTATCGGACTCTTGAGGATATGCTGCGAGCTGTGTTATCGACCGAGGTAGCCTGGGAGGATCATTTTCCTCTAGTTGAGTTTGCATACAATAATAGCTACCACTCCGGTATTCGGATGGCGCCTTATGAGGCCTTGTATGGGAGGAAGTGCGGTCGCCTATAGGCTGGTTCGATGTGGGCGAGTGCGATTAGTGGGACGGTTGGTGCAGCGAGCGATGGATAAGGTGAAGCTTATCCAGAGAGGTTCTTGGCGGCTCGAGTCGGCGAAGTCATATCACGGATCATCGTCGTCGGCATCGGAGTTCGAGGTTCATGATTGGGTTTTCCTAAAGGTGTCACCCATGAAGGGTGTGATGAGATTCGGGAAGAAGAAACTTCGGCCCAGTACATTGGGCGTTTGGTGTCGCGAGGTAAGCAAGGTTACTATGAGTTGAATCTGCCGTCCGTCTGGGAAGCGATGCATCCGGTTTTCACGTATCTATCTTGAGGAGATATATCGGGGATCCATCTAGGTACACGATTGGCGATGTCGGTGGCCAGGGGTTATCGTATGAGGAGATTCCATGCGCGATAATCGATCGTCGAGTTAAGCGTCTGCGGACGAAGGGCGTGGCTTAGTCAAAGTCTTGTGGCGGAACAAGCTCGAGGAGGAGATGACGTGGGAAGGCGAGGAGGACATGAGGCGAAGTATCCTCACTATTCCCACACCTCGGGTAATTCACTTTCCTACTTGTAAATTTTCATTATCGTTTATGCCTAAGTGTTGTTTTGTGGCCGTGTGTGGCATTTGCAAAGCTGTTTAAGTTATGAAGAACCTTATCGTTATCTGTCTTGGGAAGGAACATTCGGGACGAATGTTTCTAAGGAAGGAGAATGTTATACCGTATTTCAGTATGTACGTGAGGAATACGTCAAAAGTTTAGCCTTAAAAGTTAGGCTTGGGCGAAAATACTTGGGCCTGACTCACTAAAAGAATCGTTTTTCAGCGAAGCGTTTTACACAACTCGCGTAGGATAAATTCGGTTATGTCATTTCTAATTTTTGCGGATTTTTCAGAGATGAAACATTTTGGACCAACGAGAGGGCAACACTTGTCACCTACAGTTGGTGGACTTGGCGTCCGTTTGGGCCAGATTGGATAGTAATTTTGTCTTGGAGTTGGTAGGATATTTTGTGTGCAAGTTGGCTAAGGTACACTTGCCCAATTCTTGACCTTACACTTGCCTTGCACTTGGCATAATCTTGGCCATTGGTTGGCCATCCCTTGACCTATAAATACCACTCTTGTGATGAAGAGTTCTTCATCCACAAAAACTTTCAAGTCTAAAATCCTCCTCTCCTTTGATAGCCCTTTTCGTCCAAACACCCCATGGAAGCTTAGCGAGGCAATCCCTCCACTAGCCTGCCGAAATCTACCCCCCTCCCTTGGTAGAAAAGTTGCCATCTAGTATTGTTATAATGCCCCAAATACCCTAGCCCAAATCCCTTAGTACTTAGTAGAAGTTGTGAAGAACTTCTAAGGTTTCCTTGGAGCTATCGGAGCGTACAACTTAGGAGCTAAGCCTTGCTCCGGATCGACTTATATCTAGGATATTATTGTGCTTACCGAGGTAAATAATCCTAACCCTCTTTTGAATTAGAGAATGCATACTGTAGAAGTATAAATATAAGTATTGAATACTTAGAAGATTATTACAGAATAGAATTGAATTGTTATCACAGTAGAAGGGTTTAAAAGAAGAATAATCAAACTGTACTTACTTAGGACTGTTTTCACTGTAGACTTGAGTAGCTCACCGGGTAGGGAAGTCTTTGATTTTTCCGTAGAATAAAGGACCTGCTTAGCGTTTGAGAATAGTCTAGGCGTTGATAGGCGTGTCGACTATTATAGGTTAATTCTCTCTGCGACATATTCAACTTGGCGGTGGTTTCGTAGGAAGGTATGTGATTCTTCCTAAAGCATGATATTTTCAAATATATATATATATATAGTACGGTAGGCGTCGTGTGTTAAGCGATTAATAACTACGGCAATGTCTTTTGACTTAAGCTGAATAATACTTACGGCAATGTCTTTTGACTTAAGCACGAATAATAAGGATCTTGATGCATTTCAAAGTATCTTGAATCATTTTTATGAAGAGAACTAATTGGTTTTAAAGCGAAAGCTTAAGAGTTATACTAGCTTTATGGGAAGTTAGGTATAACCACTTAAGATGATAAAAGGAACAGTTTAACTATGTGTTTATAACAGACTTATATTGATTTATGAAAAGAATAATAAGATGGTTTGATAAGTAGATATGATATGATGCTAAGTGTGTTAGTGTCTTGTAAACGTTTGTATAAGAGGGTATTCTTGTTGTGCTTATGTTGTTTAACGATAAGCTGTTGTGTTAGTATTATATCACTCGCTCTTGACATGTTCTGGGGTTAAGGCGCCTCCGTCTGGGGTAGACTCGGGTGATGCAGGACCATGATTCGAGAATACCTCATGCGGGTCCAGGGGACCTATGCGGAGCTACGAGAGTTCCAGGTTAGTGTGCGGGGTTATACCTCATGCGGTCTATGTGGCCATGCGGACTACGAGTCCAGGATGATGCCGAGGAGTAGCTACCCTCGATGCGGGGTTATACCCTATGCGGGCCTAAGTGAGTGGCCTATGCGGACTACGGGAGTCCAGGATTAGGCTTGTTTAATGATACTATGGGCAATTGGCCCTGCTTGATCATCATGACTAGAAGACCTGCTACAGATTACCTATTGTTGCTCTTGTTTGTGATATGGCACTATGTGCGGTTTCCTTGGTTGTTTCATACATATTTGTAAACTGGTTTTAAAATGATATGATTTCATTTAAGTACTTTACAATGTCACATACTTAGTACCTGTTATCGACCTCCTTGAGGTGCGTTCATCTGCGGTAAGAGGCGGCAGTGCTAGATCCACATCCTTAGGATCTCTTTGCATTGGTGTCGGGAGCTCCATCTTCTAGGAGGCTCTACTTTTTGGTATGATCTCCTGTATTGTAGATAGTTTGTACATTCGAGTATGGCGGGAATACTGTCGCCATAGTTGTTACTTCCTTAGAGTTACGTAGTCTATTATGCAGTTGGGATGTAGCGCAAAACTATGTTTATGTATATATGCCGAAAGCGACATTTTCTCACATATAAGCGTGTCTCTTTTACAAGCTGTTTCATGTCTTGTTTTATATTCCGCGATTACTCGATGTATGACTACTTGGGTGCGGGTAAGGCACGATCCACGGGCCGAGCAGTCGTGACAAAAGTGGTATCGAGCGATTAATCTTCGGAAAGTGTCTGAGCCGTATCTAGTAAGTCTTGATTATCGGTGTGTTGTGCACCACACCAATAATCGAGGAGGCTATAGGATATTTAGGATTGGTTTCCATTCTTCTCACTCGAGATCGTGCCTTAGAGGCGTGTTATAAGTTGGACCCTCTAACGTATTCCTTTTACCATGCGATTATGCCTCGCGTAAGGCAACCGGGCCCGGAAGGGCAAGGCGGTGAGGAGCTTCTAGTGGGACAGAGTCATGAGGCTCGAGCCCGATCTATACAGGGCAGCGAGTTCCACGACGCGCCGCCGGGAGGTTTAGAAGCGCGGCGGATGGCGATGAGACCACGATACCTCGCCTCCGGTCCGCGGCTGGAGCAGATGAGATGGGTTCTGAGAGATGGCCCGATTCGGCGGGATCGTGGCGAACATGAGGGCAGTGGATCTGGCGATTCGATTCGGCCCAATAGTACCGTGGTTCACGAAAGCGACGATTTGAGACTACGGGATTTCTTGAGTTGTAGCCCGCGAGTTTTACGGTCGAGTCGGAGGATGATCGCGAGGAGTTCATCCGTCGATTCTGAAGGATCGTCACGGGTGATCGAGGCTTGAGACCGAGTCTGTGACGCCGGTTCCACATCGGTGCGTGATCTGCGATCGATTGGTTTGATTCGTGGGAGTTATCCGGGAAAGCAGCGTCCCGGCCTACTTGGGATGAGTTCTCGGAGGCTTTCCTCGCTCACTTCTTGCCTCGCGGATGAGGAGGGCGCGGGTAACAGATTTTTGTTCTTTGAGGCAGAGAGGGCGCCTTACGATGAGTACAACGTTGAGTTTGATTCGTTGGCTCGATATGTCCCTGCGTTGGTAGAAGATATGGAGGGCGAGTGCATCGCTACGTCAGGCTAGATGATTATATGGCGAGTCTTGTGCGGGTGTGGCTCTTGACGAGCATGGATATTACGCGTGCGAGCTCGTACGCAGATGCGAGGCGTAAGTAGGCGGGTTGTGACGGCGAGAAGAAGGCCGGGGCGCGGTCTTTTGGTAGCTATCGTGGTGGCGGCCTCGGCAGCGATCTGGATTTGCACCACGGCCGGCTCAGTACTCCTGCCGTCCTCAGCCTGGCCGAGATATTCGGCGAACCGAGGCCCAGGACTTGAGCGTCGAGCGGCGCCGTGCGGCGTCGGGACCACCCGCCGGTGTGGCCGTCACGGTAGATCCACCGGGGTGTGGTACTTCTACGGAGTTTGTTCTGATTGTGGCGGCGAGTCACTGCGGCTGTCAGGCGAGCGTCTTGATGGTAGGGTCGGCTACGAGTTCTTTCGGCTTCTTCATCTCCTACTGATTACTCGCCACGGAGGGCAAGGTACTCGAGGCGGCCAGTCGCGGCAGAGTCGTGGCGCGGGTCCCGATTCTAGCGGTCCTCGAAGCGCATTTATGCCTTGTCGGTAGCGAGATCGGGAGGCCTCACTGATGTAAATCACAGTACCTTATCGGTTCTGGGTTTGATGTGTATGCCTTGATAGATCGGGTTCTACTGCATCTATATATCTCCCACTTATGCTAGTAGGATAGGGATAGAGCACGAGTCCATGGACCACTTTCGAGGTAGCTACGCGATGGGTCATTCGGTGGTAGCTCGGCGGGTATATAGGGCTTGTCGATGACCGTATCTGATCGTCGGACCACTGGCGGAAACTTGATAGAGTTGGATATGGTGATTCGGCGTGATCATGGGTATGGATTGGCTAGCTTCACTACGCCAATGTAGGCTGAGAGAGAAGTAGTGCAGTTCGGTTTCTGAGGCCAGGTTGTTGAGTGGGAGAAACAACTTTGTATCGTAGAGGTAGGTTTATTTCCTACCTCGAGGCTAGGAAGATAGTGCGAAGGGTATATCTACCATCTCGCTTGATGTCGAGAGTTCCCGGATATGTTTCAGGCGACCTCGCAGGTATCCTCACGAGAGGAGATTGAGTTTTGTATAGATGTGTTGCGGACACTCGGCTATTTCCATTCGCCATATAGTATGGCACTGCCAGAGTTGAGAGAGTTGAAGGACCAGTGCGAGATTTCTTTGGAGAAAGGGCTTCATCGAGCTGAGTGTTTCTCCACACAGGGGCCAGTGTATTGTTAAGTAAAGAAGAAGGACGGGACGCTGCGTATGTGTGTTGATTACAGGTAGTTGAACAAGGTGACCATTAAGAACAGATACCCCTTTCCCAGGATTGATGATTTGTTCGACCAGTTGCAGGGCGCGAGATGTTTCTCCAAGATTGATCTGCGATCGGGCTATCATCAGGTGCGAGTCAGAGAGGCGGATGTCCCTAGGGTGCATTCCGACGTGCGGGCATTATGATTCGGTCATGTCTTTCGGGTTGACGATGCTCGTGGTATTCATGGATTTGATGAGCCGAGTGTTCAAACCAGCTTTGGACCCGTGTGTGAGAGTGTTCCGTGATGATATCGTGGTTTCTTCTCGCTCAGAGCCGGAGCATGCGGAGCAGTTGAGGCTGTCTTGTGATTCTCGGGACCCGGTGATTATCGCCAAGTTTTCCAAATGTGAGTTTTGGTTAGCTTCGGTGGCTTTTCTTGGGCATATTATCGGGTGATGGTATTGGTGGATACGGCGAATCGAAGCGATCGAGTTGGCCTGACCTCTTACTCGACGAGAGGTTCGCGATTTTACGGGCCTTGCGAGTTATTATCGGCGGTTCGTATAGAAGTTTGCTTCTATCTCTACACCGTTGACTAGGTGACTCGGAAAGCGGCAAAGTTTGATGGATTGATGCTTGTGGCGGGGTTTCTAGTTCTTGAAGGAGGCCGACGGCGCCCTGTTCTTACTCTTCCGGAGGTCGAGCGGTTATGTTGTGTATTGTGATCGTCGGCGTCGGGCTCGGATGTGTGTTGATGCGGTGGGTAAGGTTATAAGCGTCACGCGTCAGCGACTTAAGAAGCATGAGGAACTACCCACCCATGATTTGGAGTTAGCGTGGTGATTCACGCCTTGAAGATGGAGGCACTATTTGTATGGGGTTCATGTGGATATTTATACAGACCACAAGAGCCTCGGTATATCTTCGGCCAGAGAGTTGAACTTACGGCGAGGCGGTGGTTAGAATTGCTTAAGGATTATGGCGTCGATATCTGTACCACGGGAAGGCGATGTTGTGGCGTATGCCCCTTAGTCGTAGGTCGATGGGTAGCCTATCGGATGTGCGGCCAGAGAAGAGGGCATTGTTATACCGTATTTCCGAGGTATGCGTGAGGCGTCGATATAAATTTGAGCCTTAAAGATTAGGCAAGAATGAAATTTTGTGCACAAGTACAGAAAAGTCGTTTTTCGACGAAACGTTTCCACGACTTCGTAGGGAAAATTCGGCTATGTCATTAATAATTTTTGCGGATTTTTCCAGAGACGAAACATTTTGGACCAGCGGGAGGGTGACATGTGTCACCTCACATTGGAAGAAGTGGACGGCCAAAGGGAAAAGTTGGCGTTTTTGTGCAAAAATTGTGGTCGAGGGTTAGGTAGGATATTTTTGTGTAGTTGATGAACAAGTGGGACCCACAAACACATGGCTTCATCTTGACCTTACACTTGCCTTACACTTGGATAGATCTTGGCCATTGGTTGGCCATTTCTTGACCTATAAATACCCTCTAAGTTGATGAACTTATTCATCCAAAAATTGTCTAAGTCTTGAAAAATCCCTCCTCTCCCTCTTGTTGTTTTCGTCCACCACACCCTCCCTTTGAGAGCTCTGGCAGAGCAACCCCACTAGCCTAGTTGTGCTAGTCGAAATACTACCCCCTGGTAGAAATGTATTCTACAAGTATTGTTATAATGCCAAAATACTTTAGCCAAATACCTTGTAGTACTTTCCAAAGTACCCTTTATCTGAAGCAGGAAAATACTATTATACTTTCCTTTAGCCACTAAACGAAACCAAGGAAAACCTTTATAGTCGGTTGAAGTGTTTAGTAGAAGTTGCGTAGAACTTCTAAGGGTTGTTTGGAGCGGATTGGAGCACTCGGAGTAGGAGCTAAACGTTGCTCAGGAGCGACTTTTTACTTGGATAATTTTGGGCTCATCGAGGTAAATACTACTGTCCTTCTAGTGTAATTGGAAATTACATCTGTAGTAGTATAGTAATGAATATAAGATTCATAGAAGAGAATTGAAGCGTAATAGAAGGATATTACAGAAAAGACTTGGCGAAATCACTTGAGAAGAATATAAGTAAAAGTTCAATTGTACTTACATGGGATCGTATATCTGATGGTGATAACCTTTATTGGTTGAATGTTCTGCAAGTAGCATGGGCTACTTAGAAGGTGGACCAGGCTAGCCGGGTTATAGCCGTGGAGCGTTTTGCTTATAGTCGATAAATCGTCGCGAGGTATGTGATTCTTCCTATACTCTTGAGCATGATATTTTAAAGGAAGATATATATAGTACAGCAATGTCTTTTGACTTAAGCCTGAATAATATATAGTACGGTAGACGTATGTATGCTAATTGAACGTAGTTATGCAATGATGTCTTTTGACTTAAGCCTGAATAATAAGAATTTTGAAGTATTTCAAAATTGTTAAGAAACCATTTTTGAAAGAAGAGTAACACTTGGTTTTAAAGGTTTTAAAAAGAGTTATACTAGCTTTATGGGGAGTTAGGTATAACGTCTTAAGAGAGGTAAAGAAGATGGTTTACTGATTTTAGAAGTTAAGAGACTTGATCTTATAAGATAAGAGACTTAACTTAAATGAATTAATATGGATTTTGTGTGAAACCTCATTCGTGAGTAATGAGTACTTGGTTTTAAAAGGAATAATGTTTCTTGATTTGGAAATCGAATGTGTATCAATAAACCCTTTGCGGCGTTAATAAAGGAAAATGTATTGAATAATTAAGTATTATTAAAACCAGGTAGAAACCTCCATCTGCATAGAAGCTAAGATGAGACAAAATGATATTACATTTTCTAGATCATGTGCTTAATAAGATTGATTATGAACAATATTAACCTACTCACCTATGGCATATGTTACTCTATTGTTTTAAAAAGAGGTTAAGACATTGAACTATGAAACTTTTCTAAAAAGACACTTGCGTAATTGAAATTAGGCAAACTGGAACTTTTAGGGAAAAGAAATGCATTGTGTTGTCTTAAAATGGTTTAAAACATAAAGTGTTATAACGACTTTATGGGAAGTTGGTTATAACGACTTTATGAAAACAAAGAAGGGTTTTATCATTTGTTTTAATGTGGTAACTTGACTTTTAAAGAGAAGTATTTTGGTCAAAGGAAGGCATGGTATTGCCTTAATTTGGTCTTAAAAGGAAAGTATGAAAGTTGTTTTGGTTTACTTAAAAGATATAAGTCACACATTTTTATATACTACGTGTATCGTGTGACTTTTAGAAAAGGAATGAATCTATTAAAAGGAATTTAACGTAAGTAGTACTTTAGGGTTAAAATCAGGACTTTGACATAAAATGAAAGTACCTTGAGTTGTGTATAACTTGCCTATGCTTTTGTTATGAAACTTGACCATGTTACGTGTGATAGCCTTGGTGTGCAAGTCGTGTTCTACTCGACTAGGTTCATCAGGAATGTATTTCACTCGACTCTGGTTCATCAGGAATGTATTTCACTCGACTCTGGTTCATCCGAATGTATTTCACTCGACTCTGGGTTCATCCGAATGTATTTCACTCGACTCTAGGTTCATCAGAATGTATTTTACTCGACTCACGGTTCATCCGAATGTATTTCACTCGACTCTGGGCTCATCCGAATGTATTTCACTCGACTCTAGGTTCATGGGATGAGCAGAGAATGTATCTCACACGTTTCTATCTTTGGGTCCATGAGATGGGCCGAGACATGTTATACGTATCACATGATTTGTACCTAGGCTGGCGGTGAGGAAGAAGTTCCACGGGCATGAGGATGACTTTGAGGCGTGAGTCACGACTTGACATAATCGCTTTTATGTTGTGATCGTAGTTTGGTTATCATACATGTCTCCTGCTTTATATAGACTATTATGATTTCATTTACAGTATTTTTACAGTTTCACATACTTGGTACTTGTTATCGACCTCCTTCGAAGTGCGTTCATCTGCGCAGTAGAAGTACACCATTTGTCGATCCGCGTTTAGGATCTCATTTCAGCGTCTTGGGAAGCTCCGTCCGCCGGAGGCTTATCTTTGGTATGTTACCACAGTCCGTAGGTCCTTGTACATTCGTGGTATGGCGGGGCCTGTCGTCATAGTTGTGGTATAAATCTTAGAGTGCATGCTTTGTTGTGGCGGGGTTGTAAGGATTATGGCTGTTCAAATGTTTATATATATATATGTTGAAAGGCAACCGTTTTGGTTGGCCTATTTTCTTTCATCTTAATCCATGTCTATTTACATGTTTAAGTTTTATTTCCGCTGGTTTTCTCTGATGTTGTATCACTAGGGTGCCCGGGGTAAGGCACCAGTCACGGGCCCGGGTTCGGGTCGTGACAAAAGTGGTATCAGAGCAGTTAGTCCTCGGAAAGTGTCTACAGACCGTGTCTAGTAGAGTCTTGATTATCGGTGTGTTGTGCACCACATCTATAATCAGGAGGCTATAGGACATTTAGGATTGGTTTCCATTCTTCTCATTCTGAGATCGTGCCTTAGAGCTGTGTGATAAGTTGGACCCTCCGACGTATTCCTTTCCTTTACGATTATGCCTCGCGTAAAACCTGAGCCCGAATGGGCAAGATGCGATGAGGCATTAGTGAGATCTGAGAGTACGAGCGCGAGCGGTCGATACACGAGCAGTGCTTAAACGGCGGGTTTCGCGCCGCCAAAGACCAAGAGTTTAGAGCGCAGCGGATGGCTGCTGAGACTCTGATACACGAGCCTCGATCCCACGGCTGGAAGCGGATGAGATAAGTACAAGGAGATGGCGATTCTTGGCGAGTCGTGGCAGATATGAGATAAGTGAATCAGCTGGATTCCGATCCAGAGCACCGTAGTTCACCCCGGACGATTTGAGACTACGGGATTTTTACGAGTGTAACGCGAGTTTTATGGGTCGAGGCACGAGGATGATCCGCGAGAGTTCATCCGGCGATTCTGGTCGTGAGTGATCAAGCATCGGATCTGAGTCGGTGGTCCTAGGTTCGCATCGTTTGCGTGATACCGCGATCGTTTGATTCGTGGGAGCCGTCGGGAGAGAATGCACTTCCGGTATATGGGACGAGTTCTCAAGGCATTTCTTGCACTTCTTGCCTCGCGGATGAGAGGGCTCGGTAAACAGTTTTTGACGTTAAGCGGGGCGGGCGGGACGGTTAGAGGGTATGCGTGAGGCGTGCGATATAAATTTGAGCCTTAAAGATTAGGCAAGAATGAAATTTTGTGCACAAATGCAGAAAAGTCGTTTTTCGACGAAACGTTTCCACAGCTTTCGTAGGGAAAATTCCGGCTATGTCATTAATAATTTTTGCGGATTTTTCCGAGAGACGAAACATTTTGGACCAACGGGAGGGTGACATGTGTCACCCTCAAATTGGAAGGAAGTGGACGGCCAAAGGGGAAAAGTTGGCACGTTTTTTGTGCAAAAATTGTGGTCAAGGGTTAGGTAGGATATTTTGTGTAGTTGATGAGCAAGTGGGACCCACAAACACATGGATTCATCTTGACCTTACACTTGCCTTACACTTGGATAGATCTTGGCCATTGGTTGGCCATTTCTTGACCTATAAATACCCCTCTAAGTTGATGAACTTATTCATCCAAAAATTGTCTAAGTCTTGAAAAATCCCTACCTCTCCCTCTTGTTGTTTTCATCCACCACACCCCCTCCCCTTTGAGAGCTCTGGCGAGAGCAACCCACTAGCCTAGTTGTGCTAGTCGAAATACTACCCCCTTGGTAGAAATGTATTCTACAAGTATTGTTATAATGCCCAAAATACTTTAGCCAAATACCTTGTAGTACTTTCCAAAGTACCCTTTATCTGAAAGCCGGAAAATACTATTATACTTTCCTTTAGCCACTAAACGAAACCCTAAGGAAAACCTTCATAGTCGGTTGAAGTGTTTAGTAGAAGTTGCGTAGAACTTCTAAGGGTTGTTTGGAGCGGATTGGAGCACTCGGAGTAGGAGCTAAACGTTGCTCAGGAGCGACTTTTTACTTGGATAATTTTGGGCTCATCGAGGTAAATACTACTGTCCTTCTAGTGTAATTGGAAATTACATACTTTAGTAGTATAGTAATGAATATAAGATTCATAGAAGAGAATTGAACTGTAATAGAAGGATATTACAGAAAAGACTTGGCCAAATCACTTGAGGAAGAATATAAGTAGAAGTTCAACTGTATTTACATAGAATCGTATATACGATGGTGATAACCTTTATTGGTTGAATGTTCTGCAAGTAGCATGGGCTACTTAGAAGGTGGACCAGGCTAGTCGGGTTATAGCCGTGGAGCGTTTTGCTTATAGTCGATAAATCGTCGCGAGGTATGTGATTCTTCCTATACTCTTGAGCATGATATTTTAAAAGGAAGATATATATAGTACGGCAATGTCTTTTGACTTAAGCCTGAATAATATATAGTACGGTAGACGTACGTGTGCTAATTGAACGTAGTTGTACGGCAATGTCTTTTGACTTAAGCCTGAATAATAAGAATTTTGAAGTATTTCAAAATTGTTAAGAAACCATTTTTGAAAGAAGAGTAACACTTGGTTTTAAAGGTTTTAAAAAGAGTTATACTAGCTTTATGAGGAGTTAGGTATAACGTCTTAAGAGAGGTAAAGAAGATGGTTTACTGATTTTATGTTATACCCCGTATTTTCAGAGTATGTACGTAAGGACGTACGTAGAAAATTTGAAACTTGTACTAAGGCTTGGCCGAATTAATTTTGTTCACAACACCCGTTTAGAGTCGTTTTTCGACGAAACGTTTTCCACGACTTTCGTAGGGAATTTCCGCTATGTCATTTTTAATTTTTGCGGATTTTTACGAGAGATGAAGCGTGTTGGGCCAACAAGAGGCGCCACTTGGCACCCTCCCATCAAGCGGGCGTAAGGGCTCGGATTGGGCGAAATGGAGGTGTAATTGGTAGGATATTTTGTGTGTTAGTTGGTCAAGGACATGGGTGAATCTTGGCCTACACTGCCTTGCACTTGGCAAGATCTTGGTCATTGGTTGGCCTTCACTTGACCTATAAATACCCTTCCTTTGAAGACTTCTTCATCCAAAAATCTCTAAGTCTTGAGCTCCTCCCATTCGAGAGGCCCCTTGCGAGAGTAGCGCCCCACTCCTAGTAGTGTGGCGTAGGGTACCCACTAGCCTAGTTGCTTTCGTATAATACCCCCCTTTGTGGTGTAGAAATACTCTCAAAAGTATTGTTATAATGCCCAAATTACCTTAGCCGTATACCTTGTTGTATTCTAAGGTTATACCTATACGAAAATGCCCAAAAATACTATTATACTTCCCTTTCGTCACAAAAACCGAAACCCTAGGAAAATCTCCATAGTCCGTTGGAGTATTGGTAGAAGTTGGTTAGAACTTCTAAGGGTGGTTTAGAGCGGGTTGGAGCGCTCGGAGTTGGAGCTAAACGATTTCCCAGGATCGACTTTAACTAGGATAATTATGGGCTTATCGAGGTAATTATCTTGTCCCTCTATTGTAATTGGAAATTACATATTGTTAGAATATATAGTTGAAGTATACTATATATAGAACTGAACGTAGTTATCGGCAATGTCTTGCGACTTAAGCCTGAATTTAAAGAAGAATCTTGAGTAATTACATAGGTGTATTACGGTGAACTTGTGTAGTAGTGCAGTGGAGTAGAATTGTACAGTTAGGGTTAGGCGTATAACCCCGGTTGGCTTGGTAGCGGCCTCGATAGAGGAGGAGATTTACGCTGTTGCGGGAGTCTTCTTGAATTTTGGTAGAATGTTCTACGATGAGATCTAAATGTTAATAAGCGCCTTGTGGCCTTATAGGTTGAAGTACTATGTGTGGCGCGATCTACTTGGCTTAGGAGTAGCCGGTTGGAAGTACTTGAGCGTTTTGCTATTAGTCGATACTGCGCGAGGTATGTGAACCTCTTCCTATCTCTTCTAGCATGATATGTGTGAACTATGTAGTACGGTGAGACGTCATGTGCTAAACGTATTTGATTGGTTTAAAACATAAAGTGTTATAACGGCTTTATGGGAAGTTGGTTATAACAGCTTTATGTTGGTAAGAAAATACTTGTGGTCTTTAAAAAGGTAACTGGTTTGAACTATAACTGGCTTGTTATGTGATTAATAAAGAACTTGAAGTATTTCAAAAGATTTTTGAATCATTTTGAAAGAAGAAGTAATACTTGGTTTTTGAAAAACTTAAGAGTTATACTAGCTTTATGGGAAGTTAGGTATAACGGCTTAAGAATGTTTCTTGATTTGGAAATCGAATGTGTATCGACAAACCAACTGCAGCGTTAATAAGGAAATGTTTTGACTAATTAAGTATTATTAAAACCGGTAGAAACTTCCATCTGCATAGAAGCTAAGATGAGACAAAATGATATTTCTAGATCACTACTTTGTAATAAGATTGTTATAAACAAGAATATCCTACTCACATATAAGACTTATGTTTCTCAGTTGTTTAAAAGAGAATTATATTCTTAAATGAATAAGACTATGAACTGAAACCTTTCTAAAATAAGAAACGTGAACATTTGAAATTAGGCAAACTTGGGCGTTTGGAAAATAATGTTGTTACTTGATTTTACAAAGGTAAGTGTTTTAGTTTATTTAAAAAACGATCACTCTATTTTATACTACGTATTGTGTGACTTATGTGAAAGCAACGGATCTTTTAAAAGATTTAATGTATGAAGTACTTTAGGGGTAGATACGAACTTGTTAGCTTAAAGTACCTTGTGTGTATAACTTGATTGTGTTGGTTTGTGATAGCCTTGTAATACTTTCTTGTTGATTGATAAGTAAACATGCTAGGATGCTACGTGTGTTAGTATCTTGTGATGTTGTGTAAAGGGGTTTTCCTTTGTTGTGCTTATGTTGCTTAACGATAAGTCATTGTGTTAGTATTTTACATCACTCATCTCTTGAGATGATTAGGGTTAAGCCGCCTCCGTCGGGGTAGACTCGGGCGGTCGATGGACCTATGATTCGAGAATACCTCATACGCAGTCCCGAGGGCCTATGCGAGCTACGAGTTCGTGTTAGTGTCGTCCTTTATGGGCATGCGGTCCATATGGCCATGCGGTGCGAAGTCGGGGCGATCTTGGGAGTAGCTACCCTCGATGCGGGGATACCTCATGCGGCCGATGAGATTGGCCTATGCGAGTGCGGAAAGTTCGGGGCTAGACGCGCGCATTAGATCTGCGGGCAAGTGGCGGCTTTGATCATGTGATGCAGACGGATCTTATGATCTGATTCATGACCTTGTTGATGCGTAGGTGTTAGTAGTCGGCTATGCCTTCGCACTTACCATGCGTTTTCATTATGCAGTGGGACACGGTGTTCATGTGTGTTCCTTGGTACTTTTATATCATAAGCTGCCGGTGAGGAAGGTATTCCACGGGCATGATTGATATTGTGGCGTGAGACCCATTGTTATATTTGAGTGATGACTTGAGGGCGTGAGTCCCTGACTTGATATGACTGCTTGTTTATTGTGAACTGTAGTTTTGTTATCATACATGTCTCCTGCTTTATATAGTGCTATGATTTCATTTCTGATATTTTGATTTCACCTACTATTTGTCTCGATCTCCTTGGGCTGCGTTCATGCGCGAGTAAAGTACGCGATCGTTGATCCTTGCTCTTAGGGTCACGATTCGGCGCAGGAAAGCTCCGTTTCTCGGAGGCTTGTCTTCGTATAGTCCCGTTGTTGTAGGTGCTTACATTCGGGGTATGGCGAGCCCCGTCGTTGTTGTCATATCATTTCTTAAGTGCATGTAATCTTTGTTGTGGCGGGGTTTGTAAAAAGGATTAAACTGTTCATTTTGTAAAAGTTGTTATTTACATATATGCCGAAAGGCAAGTTTTCTCAGTTATTGTTTCATATTTCATAATATGTCTTGTATCATTTATGTTCGTGATTACTCGATGTTGTATCACTAGGGTGCCCGGTAAGGCACGATCCACGGGCCGGAATCGGTCGTGACAAAAGTGGTATCGAGCGATTAATCCTCGGAAAGTGTCTCTGAAGTATCGATGAGTCTTGATTATCGGTGTATTGTGCACCACACCAATAATCGAGGAGGCTATAGGGTATTTAGGATTGGTTTCTATTCTTCACTCTGAGATCGTGCCTTAGAGGTGTTGTAAGTTGGACCTCGGACGTATTTCTTTCCTTTACCGCTATGCCTCGCGTGGGCAACCCGCCCGGGAGGCAAAGCGGCCAGGAAGGCTGAGTAGAGTTCGGAGGGTGGCGAGGCGTGCCCAATCATTACCTAGGGTAGTGCTTCGTTCGGGAGTTTGCGGCGTCACTAGCCCCAAGAGTTTGGCGCAGCGTGGCGGTTCCAGCTGCGGCCATGATATTTGAACCTTCCACGGCCGCGACAGTGAATATAGAGTGCAAAGAAAGCGACCACATTACTAGTATGGATGTGGCTACCGAGAGTATACCGATGTACACGGGTCTTGATGACTATCTAAGAGGTTGTGCAAGAGTAATTCTTGATTGAAGCGAGCATGGCACGTATGCGGGCTTATGCGCAATGGCCAAGCGTAGATCAGCGGGTTAACGAAGGGCGAGAAGGGCGAGCGGCAAGGTCCTTTGGTAACTTTCGAGGCGAGTCACCTCGCCACAGATTGAATATGCGCATCCACGGTCTGAGTGGTCCTCGCGGGGTTCGGGGCGTTCGGGTATGCAGAGTTGGTCGAGCTCGAGCTTTCGGTTCACGGCTACATCGTAGGTTCCGGCCACCGATTGATTTTCCTCGGTGTTCATGTAATGACGTCATCGAGAATGTCGTCTTTTAGTTGGTACTTGTTGTACTGCGGTCGAGGCCATGTGTCGAGAGAGTGTCCTTGTAGGAGGACTTAGCCTTCAGGATCGGTGGGTAGTTCGTCATCTTCCTTAGCTATGCGCCCTACGGGGCAGGTTTGATTTGAACGACTAAGGGGAGTGAAGCAGTAGATATAGATTATCCTTAACCCTCTAAAGATTTGTATGTGTGATAAGGTGAGTATACCTTAAGTGCTATGTTCTGATAGCAGTGTGTTGGTTGTGATTAGAAATCGTGGTGGGTTAACCGAGTAAGATTTTGGGGGATAGAGATGGTGGGAGCCTTAGAGTTTTATACGTAGAGACATTAGAGGTGAGGCCATCTCGAGAAAAGGTGTAGTGTTATGTTTGACCCTTATCGGAAGTGCATAGTGCACGTGAGTTATGTTGGGATAGGTCCCTAGTAGTGTGGAATGAAAGGGGGTAGTTGAGCTAAGAAGCCTAGGTTTTCAAACGTGATTTGTGAAATTGTTCGGATCGGGGAGCTAGTGTTTTCGCGATCTGGGTAGGGTTGAGGCCGTTGCGGGTTAACCGCGGCTTTGTTGGTGCGGGTCGGTTGTGGTGGTCGCCTGTGGTAGGGTCACGAGGGTGTTAGGCCCGTGTTTAGTTAACCAGTCTGATTCGTGGATCGTTCGACCGATGGTCGGCGAGGTCACCGTCTTGTCTTCTAGCAAAGACCGTTTACTCGGCGGTGTTGATTTTATCGAAAGGTTGTAAGGCTGCGCGGTGCCTACCTTCACCTTATGACAAGCAGTGGAGCCAGTGCAGCTGTTTTGGTTTCGGAGGTTTTACCGAGCAAGGTTAGGAACTTCAGTAAGTCTCAGAATCACATTCGCCCTCGGGCGGTGTTTGGATTTCGAGGATAGTTGCGAGAATTGTTGTCTCTGTGGAGGAGTATTTAAGGTACCATTTCGTGTTCGGATGTCGCCTTATAAAGCCTTGTAGGCGGATGTGTAAGTCGCGGTCGATTGGTTCGATGTTGGCAAGATTCAAATAGTTGGTTGAGCTTGTTCCGGTGATGTGGATAGAGTAAAGCTTGTCTAGAAGAGGTTACAGCGGCTCGGAAATCGTGCGGATAATCGGCGGCGACGCTTAGAGTTCGAGTTGACGGTCGGTCTTCTCGAAAGTACCACCGGTTTGGGTGTGACGAGCTTTGGAAAAAGCAGAGAAACTTAGCGAGTTGTTTTGGGCCTTTTAAGTTCATGTGAAGAATAGGCGGGTTGCCTATATGTTAGTTTTTCTTGTCCGACTTAGGAAGGCGATGCGTCGATCGCCGTATTATTATGTTCGGAAAGTATCGGAGAATCCATCAGTGTTCCCGATTAATGATGACCACGTTAGAGATAGTAACCGAGTCTTGGAAGCGGCCGTATCGGAATGTGGTAAGAGTTCGAGTGTCACGATAGCCTCGAGGGTCATGGCGGCCGGTACCATTTGTTGGGTCGTCGGAGCAAGGCTCGCGACAAAGTGACAAAAGTGGTACCATTTATTAGTCGCTGAGAAGGTTAATGCCTCGAGCAAAGTGACAAAGTGGTATTTCTGACGAGTAAAGAGAAGCGAGCATGTATGGCGGGCATAGATGTGATCATTTCTTTTGTAAAGAGAAGGTCTGAAGGAAGTATATTTTAGACCCGGTGAGGCGTTTTGTGGTGATGATTAGAGGTGTTTCCTCGTGGACTTTGATGTAAGTATTTACGCAGTGCTTCGTGGCGGTGTGGCGAGATTGTTCTCGTAAGTATAGTAGTGAAGACTATCTTGGCGCGTTTATTTTGAGACTTAGAAGGAACATTCGACGAATGTTTCTAAGGAAGAGAGAATGTTATACCCGTATTTTTGAGTATGTGCGTGGGGCGTGCGTAGAAAATTTGAAACTAGTACTAAGGCTTGGCGAATTAATTTTGTTCACAACACCCGTTTAGAGTCGTTTTTAAATGAAAGCGTTTTCCACGACTTTCGTAGGGAATTTCGGCTATATCATTTTTAATTTTTGCGGATTTTTCCGAGAGGCGAAGCGTGTTGGGCCAACAAGAGGGTGCCACTTGGCACCCTCCCGTTAGCGGGCGTAAGGGCTCGGTTGGACGAAATGGAGAGGTGTAGTTGGTAGGATATTTTGTGTGTTAGTTGGTCAAGGACACGTGGGTGAATCTTGGCCTACACTTGCCTTGCACTTGGCAAGATCTTGGCCATTGGTTGGCCTTCACTGACCTATAAATACCCCTTCCCTTTGAAGACTTCTTCATCCAAAAATCTCTAAGTCTTGAGAGCTCCTCCCATTTCGTGAGGCCCCTTGGCGAGAGTAGCGCCCCTCTCTAGTAGTGTGGGTGGGGTACCCCACTAGCCTAGTTGCTTTCGTATAATACCCCCTTTGTGGTGTAGAAATACTCTCAAAAGTATTGTTATAATGCCCAAATTACCTTAGCCGTATACCTTGTTGTATTCTAAGGTTATACTATCTGAAAATGCCCGAAATACTATTATACTTCCTTAGTCACAAAAACCGAAACCACAGGAAAATCTCCATAGTCAGTTGGAGTATTGGTAGAAGTTGGTTAGAACTTCTAAGGGTGGTTTAGATCGGGTTGGGCGCTCGGAGTTGGAGCTAAGCGATTGCCGGGATCGACTTTAACTAGGATAATTATGGGCTTATCGAGGTAATTATCTTGTCCTCTATTGTAATTGGAAATTACATATTGTTAGAATATATAGTTGAAGTATACTATATATAGAATCGAACGTAGTTATCGCAATGTCTTGCGACTTAAGCTGAATTTAAAGAAGAATCTTTGAGTAATTACATAGGGTGTATTACTGAGACTTGTGTAGTAGTACCGTGGAGTAGAATTGTACGTTAGGGTTAGGCGTATAACCCCACGGTTGGCTTGGTGGCGGCCTCGATAGAGGAGGAGATTTCTGTTGTTGCGGGGAGGTCTTAGAATTTTGGTAGAATGTTCTACGATGAGATCTAAATGTTAATAAGCGCCTTGTGGCCTTATAGGTTGAAGTACTACGTGTGGCGCGATCTACTTGGCTTAAGGAGTAGCCGACGGTTGGAAGTACTTGGAGCGTTTTGCTATTAGTCGATACTCGTCGCGAGGTATGTGAACCTCTTCCTATCTCTTCTAGCATGATATGTGTGAACTATGTAGTACGGTAGACGTACATGTGCTAAACGTATTTTATTGGTTTAAAACATAAAGTGTTATAACGGCTTTATGGAAAGTTGGTTATAACAGCTTTATGTTGGTAAGAAAATACTTGTGGTCTTTAAAAAGGTAACTGATTTGAACTATAACTGGCTTGTTATGTGATTAATAAAGAACTTGAAGTATTTCAAAAGATTTTTGAATCATTTTGAAAGAAGAAGTAATACTTGGTTTTTGAAAAACTTAAGAGTTATACTAGCTTTATGGGAAGTTAGGTATAACGGCTTAAGAATGTTTTACTGATTTCGGAAATCAGAATGTGTATCGACAAACCACTGCAGCGTTAATAAAAGGAAATGTTTTGACTAATTAAGTATTATTAAAACCAGTAGAAACTTCCATCTGCATAGAAGCTAAGATGAGACAAAATGATATTTCCTAGATCACGGCTGCTGTAATAAGATTGTTATAAACAAGAATATCCTACTCACATATAAGACTTATGTTTCTCAGATTGTTTAAAAGAGAATTATATTCTTAAATGAATAAGACTATGAACTACGAAACCTTTCTAAAATAAGAAACGTGAACATTTGAAATTAGGCAAACTTGGGCGTTTGGAAAATAATGTTGTTACTTGATTTTACAAAGGTAAGTGTTTTGGTTTATTTAAAAAGACAGTCACTCTATTTTATACTACGTGTATTGTGTGACTTATGTGAAAGCAACGGATCTTTTAAAAGATTTAATGTATGAAGTACTTTAGGGGTAGATACCCGAACTTGTTAGCTTAAAGTACCTTGTGTGTATAACTTGATTGTGTTGGTTTGTGATAGCCTTGTAATACTTTCTTGTTGATTGATAAGTAAACATGCTAGGATGCTACGTGTGTTAGTATCTTGTGATGTTGTGTAAAGGGGTTTTCCTTTGTTGTGCTTATATTGCTTAACGATAAGCTGTTGTGTTAGTATTTTACATCACTCATCTCTTGAGATGATTCCGGGGGTTAAGCTGCCCTCCGATGCGGGGTAGACTCAGCGGTCGATGGACCTATGATTCGAGAATACCTCACGCAGTCCCGAGGGGCCTATGCGAGCTACGAGTTCCAGTTAGTGTCGTCCTTTATGGGCATGCGGTCCGTGGCCACGCGGTGCGAAGTCGGGGCGATGTCGGGGAGTAGCTACCCTCGATGCGGGGGATACCTCATGCGGGCTGATGAGATTGGCCTATGCGGAGCTGCGGAAAGTTCCAGGGCTAGACACGCACATTAGATACTGCGGGCAAGTGGCCAGCTTTGATCATGTGACTGATGCAGACAGATCTTATAATCTGATTCATGACCTTGTTGGTACTGTGGGTGTTAGTAGTCGGCTATGCCTTCGTACTTACCCTGTACGTTTTCATTATGGCACAGGTGGGACCTGGTGTTCATGTGTGTTCCTTGGTGCTTTTATATCATAAACTGCCGGCAGTGAGGAAGGTATTCCACGGGCATGATTGATATTGTGGGCGTGAGACCCATTGTTATATTTGAGTGATGACTTGAGGGCGTGAGTCCCTGACTTGATATGACTGCTTGTTTATTGTGAACTGTAGTTTTGTTATCATACATGTCTCCTGCTTTATATAGACTGCTATGATTTCATTCTGATATTTTTATTTCACCTACTAAATTTTTGTTATCGACCTCCTTCGGGGGGCTGCGTTCATGCCGCAGGTAAAGGTACACCAGTCGTTGATCCTCGCTCTTAGGGTCACAGTTCAGCGCTTGGGAAAGCTCCGTTTCTCCGGAGGCTTGTCTTGGTATAGTCCCCTGTTGTTGTAGGTGCTTACATTCAGGGGTATGACGGGGCCCTGTCCCGTCGTTGTTGTCATATCATTTCTTAGAAGTGCAGAAATCTTGTTGTGGGAAGGGTTTGTAAAAAGGATTAAACTGTTCATTTTGTAAAAGTTGTTATTTACATATATGCCGAAAGGCAAGTTTTTCTCAGATTATTGTTTCATATTTCATAATATGTCTTGTATCGTTTTATATTCCGCTGATTACTCTGATGTTGTATCACTAGGGTGCCCGGGGTAAGGCACCAGTCACGGGCCCGGAATCGGGTCGTGACATTTTAGAAGTTAAGAGACTTGATCTTATAAGATAAGAGACTTAACTTAAATGAATTAATATGGATTTTGTGTGAAACCTCATTCGTGAGTAATGAGTACTTGGTTTTTAAAAGGAATAATGTTTCTTGATTTGAAATCGAATGTGTATCAATAAACCATCTGCGGCGTTAATAAAGGAAAATGTATTGAATAATTAAGTATTATTAAAACCAGTAGAAACCTCCATCTGCATAGAAGCTAAGATGAGACAAAATGATATTACATTTTCTAGATCATGGCTGCTTAATAAGATTGATTATGAACAATATTAACCTACTCACCTATGGCATATGTTACTCTATTGTTTTAAAAAGAGGTTAAGACATTGAACTATGAAACTTTTCTAAAAAGACACTTGCGTAATTGAAATTAGGCAAACTGGAACTTTTAGGGAAAAGAAATGCATTGTGTTGTCTTAAAATGGTTTAAAACATAAAGTGTTATAACAGCTTTATGGGAAGTTGGTTATAACGACTTTATGAAAACAAAAGAAGGGTTTTATCATTTGTTTTAATGTGGTAACTTGACTTTTAAAAGAGAAGTATTTTGGTCCAAAAGGAAGGCATGGTATTGCCTTAATTTGGTCTTAAAAAGGAAAGTATGAAAGTTGTTTTGGTTTACTTAAAAGATATAAGTCACACATTTTTATATACTACGGGTATCGGGTGACTTTTAGAAAAGGAATGAATCTCTTAAAAGGAATTTAACGTACGTAGTACTTTAGGGTTAAAATCCGGACTTTGACATAAAATGAAAGTACCTTGAGTTGTGTATAACTTGCCTATGCTTGTTGTTATGAAACTTGACCATGTTACGTGTGATAGCCTTGTTGTGCAAGTACTGTGTTCTACTCGACTCTGGTTCATCCGAATGTATTTCACTCGACTCTGGTTCATCCGAATGTATTTCACTCGACTCAGGTTCATCCGAATGTATTTCACTCGACTCAGGTTCATCCGAATGTATTTCACTCGACTCACGGTTCATCCGAATGTATTTCACTCGACTAGGTTCATCCGAATGTATTTCACTCGACTCTGGGTTCATCCGGAATGTATTTCACTTGACTCTGGGTTCATGGGATGAGCAGAATGTATCCCACACGCGTTTCTATCTGGGTCCATGAGATGGGCCGAGACATGTTATACGTATCACATGATTTGTACCTAGACTGCCGGCAGTGAGGAAGAAGTTCCACGGGCATGAGGGATGACTTTGAGGGCGTGAGTCTCTGACTTGACATAACTGCTTTTATGTTGTGAAATGTAGTTTGGTTATCATACATGTCTCCTGCTTTATATAGACTATTATGATTTCATTTCAGTATTTTTACATTTTCACATACTTGGTACATGTTGTACTGACCTCCTTGAAGTGCGTTCATACTGCGCAGTAGAAGTACACCATTTGTCGATCCGCGTTTAGGATCTCATTTCGGCGTCTTGGGAAGCTCCGTCCGCTGAGGCTTATCTTTGGTATGTTACCACAGTCTGTAGGTCCTTGTACATTCGGGGTATGGCGGGGCCCTGTCCGTTATAGTTGTGGTATAAATCTTAGAGTGCATGCTTTGTTGTGGCGGGGTTGTAAGGATTATGCTCGCTCAAATGTTTATATATATATATGTTGAAAGGCAACCGCTTTGGTTGGCCTATTTTCTTTCATCTTAATCCATGTCTATTTACATGTTTAAGTTTTATTTCCATGGTTTTCTCGATGTTGTATCACTAGGGTGCCCGGTAAGGCACGATCCACGGGCCGGTTGGTCGTGTGACAGCATGGTTCGCGATTCGCATCGATTAGCGAGCCTTGGTGTCCGCTTGTTTGATTACGATAGCGGTGGGGTTCGAGTCAGAGGTTGTCGAGTCTTCCATCGCCGGCGAGGTGAAAAACCTTGATTTGAGGATCCGGTTTTGGCAGTGATGCGTGTCTGGCTCTTCGTGAGGAAGCGGTCCTTTTGAGTAGCTTTTGATGGGTGCTAAGGTTTGAGGCGAGTTGTGTGTTCCGGATGTTTGAGACTTGGCAGCGAGTTCTTGGGGAAGCACACGGCGCGCGTTACTCTATCCGTCGGTCGACCAAGATGTACCACGACCTTATATCGTGTATTGGTGGGATGGCTTGAAGAGGGGCGTTGCGAGTTCGTAGCTCGGTGCGTGTTGTCGGCCAGTGAAGATAGAGCACGGAGGCCGGTGGTTTGTTGCGACGATAGAGATCCCGACGGAAGTGGGAGGTGATCAACATGGACTTTATCACGGGATTACCTCGCACTCGGAGGAGACATGATTCTATATGGGTTATCGTCGACGGTGACGAAATCAGCCCACTTTCTTCCGTCGGGGCGACTTTTTGGTGAGGATTATGCGGACTTTACATCAGAGATCGTCGATCGCATGGAGTCCCTATTTCTATCATATCGTCGGAGCCCGGTTCTGGCTAACTTCGGAGGTCTTTCGGAAGGGTTTAGGAACGCAGTGAGCACAGTCTGCATTCCATCTACTGAGCAGACGGACGGTGGCGCACTATCCGGACTCGAGAATATCTTTGCGAGCCTGTTATTGACTTCGAGGTAGCCGGGAGGATCAATTGCCTCAAGTTGACATTGCATATAATAATAGCTACCACTCCGGTATTCGGATGGCGCCTTATGAGGCCTTGTATGGGAGGAAGTGCGGATCGTCGATAGGATGGTTTGATGTAGGCGAGTGCGATTAGTGGGACGGTTGGTGCAGCAGGCAGTGGATAAGGTGAAACTTATCCAGGAGTGGTTGCTGACGGCTCAGAGTCGACAGAAGTCATATGCAGATCATCGTCGTCGGCATCTGGAGTTCGAGGTTGATGATTGGGTTTTCCTGAAGGTGTCACCCATGAAGGGTGTGATAAGATTCGGGAAGAAAGGGAAACTCAGCCCAAGGTACATTGGCGTGTCGATTGTCCGCAGGGTAGGCAAGGTTGCCTATGAGTTGGATCTGCCGTCCGATCTGGAGGCAGTGCATCCGGTTTTTCACGTTTCTATGCTGAGGAGGTGTATCGGGGATCCATCTAGGGTACACCTGATTGGAGATGTCCAGGTGACCGAGGGGTTATCGTATGAGGAGATTCCCATAGCGATAATCGATCGTCAGGTTAGGCGTCTGCGGACGAGGCGTGGCAGTCAAAGTCTTGTGGCGGAACGAGCTCAGGGAGGAGATGACGTGGGAAGCTGAGGAGGACATGAGGCAGAAGTATCCTCACCTATTCCCCACACCTCTAGGTAATTCACTTTCCTACTTGTAAATTTTCATTATCATATATGCCTAAGTGTTGTTTTGTGGCCGTTTGTGGCATTTGCAAACTGTTTAAGTTATGAAGAACCTTATCGTTATCTGTCTTGGGAAGGAACATTCGGGACGAATGTTTCTAAGGAGGGGAGAATGTTATACCCCGTATTTCCAGAGTATGTACGTGAGGGCATACGTACAAAATTTTAGCCTTAGTTAGGCATTATGGACGAAAAAGTTTGTGCACAACTCACTAAAAGAATCGTTTTTCGACGAAACGTTTTACTAAACTCGCGTAGGGTAAATTACGGCTATGTCATTTCTAATTTTTGCGGATTTTTCCGAGAGACGAAACATTTTGGACCAACGAGAGGGCGACACTTGTCACCCTCTAATTGGTGGACGTATTGGGCGGTAATAGGACGAATTGGGGGCTTGTTTTGTCAAGGAGTTGGTAGGATATTTTTGTGTAGTAGATGGATAAGGACACTTGCCCAAATCTTGACCTTACACTTGCCTACCACTTGGCTTCATCTTGGCCATTGGTTGGCCTATAAATACCCCCCTTAAGATGAAGAGTTCTTCATCCACAAATCAATTCTCCAAGTCTTGAAATTCCCTCCCCTCTCTTGTTGTGTTTTCGTCAACACCCTATCCCCTCTAGCCTAGTGGCTTTGTGAGAGCTTCCCACTTCCTCGAGTCTGGCGAAACCTACCCCCCCTCCCTTGGTAGAAAAGTTGTCTTCCAAGAGTAGTTACTATTCCTAAAATACCCTATCCCAAATCTCGTATAGTACTTAGTAGAAGTTGTGAAGAACTTCTAAGGGTTTCGTGGAGATATCGGAGCGTGCAAGTAGGAGCTAAACCTGCTCGTAATCGACTTTTAACTTGGATAATTTTGGGCTTATCGAGGTAAATAATCTTATCCTTCTTTTGTAATTAGAGAATACATACTGTAGAAGTATAGGAATAAGTATAAAATACTTAGAAGGATATTCTGAGCAATTGAACTGTTATCACGATGAAGGGTATAAAGAAGAATAATTGAACTATACTTACTTAGACTGTTTTCACGATGAACTTGAGTAGCTCGACGGGTAGGAAGTCTTGCCCAATTTTCCGTAGAATAGAGAACCTCTACTTAGAATGTTTACGAATAGTCTAGACGTTGATAGACGTGTTGACTATTATAGGTCGATTCTCTGCGCGACATATTCGACTTGGCAGGTGGATTTCGCCGAGAAGGTATGTGATTCTTCTTATACTCTTGAGCATGATATTTTAAATATATATATAGTACGGTAGACGTACGTGTGTTAACTGAATAATAACTACGGCAATGTCTTTTGACTTCAGCCTGAATAATACTTACAGCAATGTCTTGTGACTTAAGCCTGAATAATAAGGATCTTGAAGTATTTCAAAAGAATATTGAATCATTTTTTTAACAGAAGAGAAATGTTTGGTTTTTTAACAAAAAGCTTAAGAGTTATACTAGCTTTATGGGAAGTTAGGTATAACAACCTAAGAAAGATAAAAGGAACTGTTTACTTATTTGTTTATAAAAACCTTGTATTGATTTCTGTAAGGTGTAGTAAGATTGTTGAAAAGTAGACATAATATGATGCTATGTGTGTTAGTGTCTTGTAACGTTTGTATAAGAGAGTATTCTTGTTGTGCTTATGTTGTTTAACGATAAGCTGTTATGTTAGTATAATATCACTCACCTCTTGACATGATACCGGGGGTTAAGCTGCCCTCCGATGCGGGGTAGACTCAGGCGGTCTGGGACCATGATTCGAGAATACCTCATGCGGGTCCAGGGGACCTATGCGGAGCTACGAGAGTTCCAGGTTAGTGTGCGGGGTTATACCTCATGCGGTCTATGTGGCCATGCGGACTACGAGTCCAGGACGATGCCGAGGAGTAGCTACCCTCGATGCGGGGTTATACCTCATGCGGGCCTATGTGAGTGGCCTATGCAGACTACGGGAGTCCAGGATTAGGCTTGCATAATGATACTATGGGCGATTGGCCCTGCTTCGATCATTCGCAGCCTAGAAAAGACCTGTTACAGTTACCTATTGTTGCTCTTGTTTATGATGTGGCACTATGTGCGGTTACATTGGTTGTTTCGTGCATATTTGTAATTTGGTTTTAAAATGATATGATTTCATTTAAGTATTTTACAGTTTCACATACTTAGTACCTGTTGTACTGACCTCGCCCTTGAAGTGCGTTCATCTGCAGGTAAGGGCAAGCAGGTGCTAGATCCACATCCTTAGGATCTTTGCTTTGGTGTCAGGAGCTCCATCTTCTCCGGAGGCTCTACTTTTGGGTATGATCTCCCTGTTGTTGTATATAGTTTTGTACATTCAGGGTATGGCGGGCCCCGTCCGCCATAGTTGTTTATCTTCTTAGGTGCAGAGTCCTATTATGCAGTTGGGATGTAGCGCAAAACTATGTTTATATATATATCGAAAGGCGACATTTTCACATAAAGCGTGTCTCATTTTACAACTGTTTCATGTCTTGTTTTATATTCTGTGATTAGTCAAGTATGACTACTTAGGTGCCGGGTAAGGCACGATCCACGAGCCGGGCAGTCGTGACAAAAGTGGTATCGAGCGATTAATCCTCGGAAAGTGTCTACAGACCGTATCTAGTAAGTCTTGATTATCGGTGTGTTGTGCACCACCAATAATCGAGGCTATAGGATATTTAGGATTGGTTTCCATTCTTCTCACTCGAGATCGTGCCTTAGAGGCGTGTTATAAGTTGTACCTCTAAAGTATTCATTTTCTATGTGATTATGCCTCCACGTAAGGCAACCCGCCCGAGAGAGGCAAAGCGTGAGTGAGTGCTAGTGGGACCGAGAGTCACGAGGGCTCGTGCCCGATCTATGCCGAGACGGCGAGTTCCACGACGCCGCGACCCGAGAGGTTTAGGCGCGGCGATGGGCGATGAGACCCACGATACCTCACCTCCATCCCGGCACAGAGCAGATGAGATGGGTTCTGAGAGATAGCCGCCATCGGCGTGATCGTGGCGAACGAGGACAGTGGATCGCGGCGGTTCGATTCCGGCCCGATAGTACCCGTGGTTCACCCGAGGGCAGACAATTTGAGACTACGGGATTTCCTGAGTTGTAGCCCGCCAGAGTTTTACGGGTCGAGCCCGGAGGATGATCCGCAGGAGTTCATCCGTCTGTTACAGAGGATCATGCGGGTGATCAAGGCTTCAGAGACCGAGTCCGTGACCTTCGGTTCGCATTGGCTGCGTGATACCGCAGTCGATTGGTTTGATTCGTGGGAGTGTTGACACCCAATTTTGACCCTCCCGTCCAGCCATTAACTATAAAATTACACTAATTTTGTAAAATATTTTTTATGATTTTTTATAATAAAATGCAGCGATAAAACATAAATACATGCATAAATAAATAATTTAATAATGGCATCGCGTCTTACGTAGAGTTTTAAGCACTTAGAGTCCCGCGCCCGCATTTATTAATTTTAAGCCCTGTCAGGATTCTTAATTAATAATAAGTACATAAAATAATTAATTTAGCAGTGACGTCGCGTCAAGTAGCATAGCCGCATTTATTAATACGCAAGAGATTTTCATAACCATTTGTAATTTAAAATCAATTTTTTAATCTAAATACATGCATTTAATAATATGATTATAAAGCTTTAAACGATTCTTAAATATCATACTCGCATTTAGCATTTTAATAATTTAATCTAAACTCAATTCAATTTTAATTTAACTTCGCAATAATGCACAATAAATAAGATTTTAAATAATAACGCCGCATTCTAAAGTATTAAGCATTAATTAAGTAGCACGTCCGTCTTTATTTCTTTATAATAATTTAAACTCAAGCATTAATTAAATAGCACGCCCGCATTTATAACAATTAGATTAATAAAGCACCTAAACAATTTAAGCAATTTACTAATTAATACACTTAAAACTATTAATTAACTAATACCTAGAATTAAATACTTAATTAAAAACCTAACTACCCAGCCCTTAAATTCGCCCAAGACCCGCAGCCCACGACCCAGCGTAGGCCCAATACCCGCAGGCCCCTATTTCCCTTATTTCCCTAAACCCACGCCCAGTTCACCACTGCAGCCCTTTTACATCTCCATCGTCCCCATCAAGAATCACACAAAACCTAGGCGAAACCCTAAGCCCTCAATCGCCGCCTCCCTCGCCCATACGCCCTAAAATCTCGCCTTCCTTAACCAAATCACTTACCTTCCTTACCCATGCAAGCGCAGCCAACAATTTCTTACCATAACTAACCAAATCCCTTCAAATCAGGACCCGTTCGAATCACACAAAATCAGCACGAATCCCTTACGAATCAGCCCTAGGGTTTACCTAATGGGGAACCAACATTGAGGCTATATAAACCCATCTCCATACACTCGAAATTCAGGGGGAAATAGAGAGAAGACAGGCAAGAATCATTTGGAATTAGCATTAGTCGAACACAGGGCATATACGAGAGAGCAGAGACGGGGGAGTACAGTAGAGTCTATTCAGGTTCCAGCAAAGAAACCAACAGCCAAACCTTGCCCTTCTATTCGCATCGCAAACCCAAAGCCCGTCGAGTGGACCGACGACTTGATACGCTGCTCCGGGTCGCTGTCCGGAGAAGGTAAATCCTGTCCTCTTTATGAAATTCTGATTTCGTATTCAATTATGTGAAGCTTGTTTTATCCTGATTGCTGTTGTATCGTGTATATTCGTATTTGTTGTCTCAATATGTGGGTATTCTGCCTTCTAAGCATTCGTCGAATGAAGGTCCAAATATGGTATGTTAAATAACTAACGTAAGAGATGCGAATGTATGTGTATGTTTGGTTTAGTTATTAGAATTGTCGCTAGAAGTACATGTCATCGTGCAAAGCAAAATTGTTCATGTTGAAAATGGTTGCTAAGTAATGGTCCTGTTTTGATATGGTTTCCTTTAGATTATAACTCTTGGTCAGTCAAAACACAATATATGAATGTATTCTGCATCCTGTTGGCAGTGACAGAATTCCTGGGCTTATTTTCTGTATGTATTCAAATTTGATCTTCATGTCTAAAAGCGCTTGATGTTCTTGTAATTATTTGCTTCTTGGGTAAGATAATGGATAGTAAAATACTCTCATTGATGTTTATGGCTTGCCGACCTGTTTTACTAGCTAATATTTAAATATGAGATATATACAAATATTGAAACATGCTACTGTACATCTGAATATATCATGACCCTAGGTCTCATTTGTATGAATCCATCCTAGTAAAATATGTAGCTTATGCAGAATTACTCTATGTGCAACCAAGCATGTTTAGTCTTTTCCAATTGAATGGATAATACTTAACGACTTCGCCTTTAGTTGTAGCCTGGGATGTCTATTAGTTGTGGCGCGACAGGGGTCTGATTGCGGAATTACTTAAAACTTTGTCAAGGTCAATGGGCACTTTCCTAATGTTTGATTATGAGAAAGTATGTGCTTAGTTAATCTAGGATCAGTTTGCTAATGACTGAATGTATGTCTAAATTATTAATTGCTAAAATTCCCCTTAAGTTGATTATCTGTCAAAGATATGTAATTCTGGATACTTATGAAATATTTGGATTGTTATTCCTTTGGCCCATTGGCTTGTTCCCATGACCTGTGACAATAGGATAAAAGAAATAGTCAATATATCTTCCCTCTCTCTGTCATGCCTTATACGCAAAACCAATCGATGTTAGATAGTCCCTAAACCAATGGTCTTAAACAAGAAACCATGCTAGACTCAATTTGATTGGACTGTTTACTGTTTGTTGGGTCAGAACTGCTGGAATTTGCAGTATCTAGGAGCATCCCCAGTCGAAACGAACCTGTTTTGTAATCTGTTCACCTAAATATCTAGCCCCGAACCTGCCCCACCCCCTGTGTGTTTAAAGGAATTCATTCTAAAAAGGGGGTATACTGTGTACATACAAGCAAGAGTATATCCAAATATACTCCATGTATGTTACCCTTGTAGTTGGCTTTTCTTGGTGTTCGTGATCAGTTTTAAATCCCTGATAACTGGTACCTGTTTCGTTTTGGTCTATAAGTAATTAACCGGGCCTCCCTGCATGTTGATTTGTCCTTACTTTAAATCTGGAAATTGCATGTTTGGGTCGACATGTTTATTCCAGGCTCGTTTTTCTTGAATTGCCGAATGAAATTACTCAAAAAAAAATGTGTTAAATTCTATGTTGATATTCATTTATTATTCGTATGAAAATTTGGACATATACTAATCCTTATCACTTTTTTTTTTACATGGCATGCATCGGAGCAAAAGGAGGAGTCTCATAGCGAGACTCATTATGCCTTCAATCAATTGAGGATTTGCATTCACCCTCATTCGTGTGTATCTTGCTATCTGCGTGAAATTCCAACTGTACGAATGACATCGCCATTCCTTCGAGTCACCTCTTATCATTTTCTACCCCGCCCCCATTCATTTATTTATTGTAAATTATTTGTCTAACACTAATTAATTAGCATTTAGAATAGTCAAACTTTGAATCAATAGCTAGAAATGAGTTTGACTTATTTACCTTAAATTAATTATTTTTAGGTTTGCCTTGCCTTGTTATAGTTATAACAGACCACTTAATACCCCACATTTGCATAATAAGCTAGGATATTATTTGCCAAGACGTTCTTAAAAATCGTGTTACAAATTTCTATTAATACAGAATAAGAAACACGGTAGTTGCATAGTAGCCACATTGTCTTATTACAATAATATTATACTACCATGCTAAGCAATATATACCCTTTAGATAAAAGAATACTTGCATCTAATATAGTATCTTAATTGCATATTTCCTTTTCAGAACTAGCCTTAACGTTCATATATGAACTTAGCAAAAAAAAAGGAAATAAAATATTACTCTCCCGCTTAAACGTTTTAATACACCCTTCCCTTAGCACCCTTTTAATATTTAAGCACCCTAGCACTACTTTGTTTACACTTAGCACTTTTAAATTGCTAGCACTTTTGTTAAGCGTCTTTAACATTTAATATTTTAGCACCTCTTAGCATTCTTTCGCATATAGCACCTTTTGCCCTTTTAGACTTGAGCACCTTTAAACATTTTAACATTTTAGCATTTATTTTATTTCCCAACATTTTATTAAGCAAGAAGAGCTTTATTTTGCATTTCTTAAACATAATAATTACCCTAGGTTTGGCAGGACAACCGCAAGTTAGCGGATCTTAGAGGGTGCCTAACCCCTTCCCTCTAGATTAATAAAGAACCCTTACCCAGAACCTCATTAAGTTTAGCAGACCATTAAAATGGAGTTAATGTTTTACTTCAAACTAGTTAAACATTTAGGTGTCCTAATTCACCCATTTAATTAGGTGGCGACTCCGCGAACCCTTAGCATTCTAGCAACCCTTTAGCATTTTAGCACCCTTTTAAACGTTAGCATCTTTTGCAATTTTAGCATCCTTTTAGCATTTTTAAGCCTCTTAAACTTTATTAGCATTTTTATTTTTTATTATTTTCTAACAATTTTGCATTTGAAGCAGGAGTTTAGAAAATAAATGTCGCGGCCGAAAAAGGGCGCGACAGAAATGGCGACTCCGCTGGGGACTTTAGGTTCTTAACCACAACAGACCTAGGGCTATTATTTGGCAATTATTTTACATTTAATTTTTTGTGTATTGTATTTTGTTTATTTTTGCTACTTGCTTTACCGCTTTCCCTAAACTGGCATTCCGCTCATATTTCTTCCACTCTGGAAAATTCACACAATCATACACTCACGCGCTGGTGTGCTCCGCGCACCCGCAAATTTCTTTCAAAAAATATCCAAATTTTAGGAGAGTTGGCGCCTGCGCGGAGTTAGATCGGTTCGTCTGATCAGCCGCGTAGCCTTCTCACTCGAGTTGTCCGCTCGGGAACCTTGCGTCTAGTAAAGCCAAATCCTAGAAAACTTAAGATAGAGCTATACCACCCTTATTTTAGGGCATGCATGCATTTACCTTAGGTGGGTCGGTCCTTGGCATCGACACCACAATTAGGAAGACACCCAAACTTGTCGACGGGTTTCTCAAAACAACGACCAACCAGCATATTATGTGTAGCGTGACAATGACAGACAAATCCAAACCCAATCATGACATGCTGAAATTGGGAAAAGTGCACCGTCATTTGGTCGCCATTTCCAACAAAGGCATTATAGTTGGACGACTTGGACAAATCCGTCATAATCTCGCATAAGTGACGTTTAGGCTTACCTCTGGCATAAAGAGGTTCCCCCTGCATGTTAGGAAACGTTTGAATGTGCTATATGCAATATATCTGCTACATACCCGCAAATTATGTGCTTTATGCTAACACCGTTTGTTGCATTTTTAGAAAGATTTATCATCTTCCCCCAAAGGTCGATTTGTATTTGACTTAGCAATGGCAGAGCATCAATACTTCACAAGATCAAAGGCACGCATCCGGCGGAGCAGTCGGAACTGTCTTGGTTCTATAGGCAAAGCGAGGTCTCGTAAGAGAAAGCGGCATAGATCGGTCGGCGGCTCGCACAATTACCACGACAAAGAATGGCAACCTGCAGTCAAATCAAAAGGCTCAAGAACCTCACCATAGCACTCGTCACTGCAAATAACCAAAGCAGTCAAAAACCTCCAAATTATTACCAGTACCCGCTTACTACATATCCCATTCAGCCAATATATAATGCATCCATATATTCCACACAAAACCGAATGCCTAACGTACTCCAGCTAAACACAAACCAAAGGCCACCACAAACCCATTTTCGCAATGCATATGGTAACCCTTTGCGATACCCATATGTGTATACGCCACAGCCAAAAGCCCGCCCACCAAACATCTTCACACCCCGCCTAAATACCACAGAAAGGCCAGCCAAAATATACACCCATTTAGCCGAGCCTTTATCGCAGTTGTACGAGAGGTTGAGGTTTCCAGGGATACTCCAGCCAATCCCAAGGAATGTGCCCAATCCCAAGTTCAAAGCTCATGATGGGAACAAAAGCTGTGCATACCATTCCGGAGCCATCGGACACGACATGGGAAGGTGTTATACACTCAGAGACAAAGTAAGGGAGCTGATCAAGGAGGGAGTCATTCAGGTGGAGGAGGCTTACCCCAATGAGTACAATGAACCCCAAAGGAAGAGAGGTGTTCCCTTGCGTAACTCGCTCACTTTGAATCAGTTATTTATCTAAGCAGGCACCACGCAGAAGCCAAAAGAAGGAGATACTGACAGCAGAGCACGAAGACCCAGCCAGCCATGATGCAGAACAAGAAGGCGTATTGGTTGGATTTGCACCCTTGTTCTGGTCCGCCTAAAGCCCAGATAAGAAAGAGCAATTTAGTTTAGCAGAATAATTTATAAACTCATATTTAAGCTTTAATAATGTTTTCTTTCGTTTTGCTTGTAACGAACTACGTTTGACCTGATTCCCTTAGTGGATACGTAGGCGGCCGTCTCGGCTTCGGTCCCACACCTAGAATTTTAATTTTCCCAATATTCGCTTGTAATGAACTACGTTCGACCTGATTCCCTCATGGGGATACGTAGGCGGCCTAAATCGGCTTCGGTCACACCATTAGGAAACTTTCCCTTTGCTTTAAAAATGACAAGAATACACATAGCCTACAAGCAACTACATTGAGACCCGTTTTAGGCCAGACACCCTTTTCAAAACTGGGACAGTGTAGGAAACCAGACAGGGGTTGCAAGTCCAAACAAGCCAGGCACGCAGATATCAAGGAACGAGGCAGCGAAGTCAAATATGAATCGACCCCCCCCAAAACTCACAAATTTTTCTTTGAGCGCAGGTCTTTTAATATTAACAGAGGCAGAAAGTGCAACAGCCGAAGCAGAAGATACGACGAAAAGTCTCTTGCGAAGGAAAACAGCAAAAGCAGAGGATGACAACAATCCAAAGTCCGCAGCGAAAGCAGCAGCAGCAGAAAGGGGCATCAACAATCGGCAATCAAAGTTCAGAGTTCCGCAACAAAACCTAGCGCATCAACTAGGGCACAAAGTCAAATTGGCAACCAATGCATCACACCCAACAGAGGCATCATGGCAATTCGTCAGTTGCAGCATTTAGCATGTCCATGCAAGGACGACATCTCAGTATTCATCTGGCGTAGCAGGGACAACATCTCTACCCATAAAATTGCACTTCTCATATATATTTATCATTTTGTTTAAACAGGTATACACTAACGTTTTCTCAAGCTTAGCTTGCAGGAGCATTTATTCTACAGAGAAGAACGGCCCGTCCGAACGCGGCGTTACGGCCAAAGAAGTCTACGCAACGACGCGGCGGAAGAACACGTCCGAGCAACGACGTTATCGGCCGCAAAGAAGTCCACGCAACGACGCCAAAGGCGTATCGCCCGCATAACGGCGTTATCGGCCAAAGAAGTCTGCAACGACGCCAAGGCGAACACGTCCGAGTAACGACGTTATCGGCCAAAGAAGTCCACGCAACGACGCCAAGAACAACACGCCCGCACAACGGCGTGATCAAGAAGTCCACGCAACGACGCCAAAGAAGAATACGTTCGACACGACGTTATCGGCCAAAGCAAGTCTACGCGGCGCGGCGGAACACGTCCAGAACGCGGCGTTATCGGACAAAGAAGTCTACACAACGACGCCAAAAGAACACGTCAGTAACGACGTTATCAAGACAAAGAAGTCCGAACGACGCCATCATCAGCATATTACATCTACACAAGGAAGATTTTCTCTGTTCTCAAAATTGCATTTTTATCATTCATGCTTTATTATTCTGTCTTAGCAGTTATGCACTAACTCTTCCTTGAGCTTTAGTCTACAGGAGCAGCAGCAACAAGTCCAAAAACGACGCCAAGTCTGAAAACGACGCCAAGTCCAAAAACGACGTCAAGTCCGAAAACGACGCCGACGCCAAGTCCGAAAACGACGACAAGTCCGAAAACGACGACAAGTCCGAAAACGACGCCAAGTCCGAAAACGACGACAAGTCCGAAAACGACGCCAAGTCCGAAAACGACGCCAAGTCCGAAAACGACGCCAAGTCCGAAAACGACGACAAGTCCGAAAACGACGACGAGTCCGAAAACGACGACAAGTCCGAAAACGACGACAAGTCAGCATATCACATCTACGCAGGGACGATTTCTCTGTTCTCAAAATTGCATTTTTTTTTCTCATATATTATTCTGTCTTAGCAGTTATGCACTAACTCTTTCTTGAGCTTTAGTCTACAGGGACAATTGCAGCAAGGACAACGTATCCGCATTCACAATCGCAACACGTCCGTGCAAGGGCGAAATCACAGCATTTGCAGCATCGCATCAACACAGCAGGCATCATATTTTTGCAGGATAACCTTTTCTACTCACAGTTGCATTACTTTAAAATTATGCATCATCATTTTGCCTTAACAGTTATGCACTAACCGTTTGTTCAAGTCTTAGCATGCAGGAGCAGGAGCACAACGTGGATTTTCTCTTACAGCGAACCGGGGCAATCTGTTGGGGGGCCAACCTTCCCAACGATTGGCGTAGCGCCTCAGCGTCGGTCCACTCGCTCACATCACCGTAGAACCCAAAGACCACAAGCCATAGCGATACCCTGTGTTCAAGCGCTTATTTTCTTTTACTTTTGCACCATAACCCAGTGTCGTCATAACTCGACACTGGGACAGCTTTAAGTCCGCATTAGCCCGCCTTGGTGTTTTGACCATGGTAGCTCAAAGGTCGCCATAACTCGACCTGGGGCGGCTTTGAGTCGCGTTAGCGCGCCTCGTGTTTTGACCATGGTAGCCCAGTGTCGTCATAACTCGACTGGGGGAGTCTTTGAGTCCGCGTTAGCCCGCCTTAGTGTTTTGACCATGGTATCCCAGTGTCGTCATAACTCGACATCGGGGCGATTTGATTCTTGCGCGGCACTTGTCTACACCAACATTTTTGCAATTCTGAAGATCGAGACAAAATTGGCTATGAGTCAACGTCTTTGTCCGAAGATTCTTCCATCATCTCCATACAAAGAGGGACAGCTGTTGACACCCAATTTTGACCCTCCCGTCCAGTCATTAACTATAAAATTAGACTAATTTTGTAAAATAATTTTTTATGATTTTTTATAATAAAATGCAGCGATAAAACATAAATACATGCATAAATAAATAATTTAATAATGGCATCGCGTCTTACGTAGAGTTTTAAGCACTTAGAGTCCCGCGCCCGCATTTATTAATTTTAAGCCCTGTCAGGATTCTTAATTAATAATAAGTACATAAAATAATTAATTTAGCAGTGACGTCGCGTCAAGTAGCATAGCCGCATTTATTAATACGCAAGAGATTTTCATAACCATTTGTAATTTAAAATCAATTTTTTAATCTAAATACATGCATTTAATAGCACCGCAGTTATAAAGCTTTAAACGATTCTTAAATATCATACTCGCATTTAGCATTTTAATAATTTAATCTAAACTCAATTCAATTTTAATTTAACTTCGCAATAATGCACAATAAATAAGATTTTAAATAATAACGCCGCATTCTAAAGTATTAAGCATTAATTAAGTAGCACGTCCGTCTTTATTTCTTTATAATAATTTAAACTCAAGCATTAATTAAATAGCACGCCCGCATTTATAACAATTAGATTAATAAAGCACCTAAACAATTTAAGCAATTTACTAATTAATACACTTAAAACTATTAATTAACTAATACCTAGAATTAAATACTTAATTAAAAACCTAACTACCCAGCCCTTAAATTCGCCCAAGACCCGCAGCCCACGACCCAGCGTAGGCCCAATACCCGCAGGCCCCTATTTCCTTATTTCTAAACCACGCCCGATTCACCTGCGGCCTTTTACATCTCCATCGTCCCATCAAGAATCACACAAAACCTGGCGAAACCCTAAGCCCTCAATCGCGCCTCCCGCCGCCCATACGCCTAAAATCTCGCCTTCCTTAACCAACTCACTTACAGTCCTTACCCCTGCAAGCGCTACCAACGATTTCTTACCCTAACTAACCAAATCCCTTCAAATCAGGACCCGTTCGAATCACACAAAATCAGCACGAATCCCTTACGAATCAGCCCTAGGGTTTACCTAATGGGGAACCAACATTGAGGCTATATAAACCCATCTCCATACACTCGAAATTCAGGGGGAAATAGAGAGAAGACAGGCAAGAATCATTTGGAATTAGCATTAGTCGAACACAGGGCATATACGAGAGAAGCGAGCGGAGTCTGATGAGAGTCTATTCAGTTCCAAGAAAGAAACCAACAACAAACCTTGCCCTTCTATTCGCATCGCAAACCCAAAGCCCGTCGAGTGGACCGACGACTTGATACGCTGCTCCGGGTCGCTGTCCGGAGAAGGTAAATCCTGTCCTCTTTATGAAATTCTGATTTCGTGTTCAATTATGTGAAGCTTGTTTTATCCTGATTGCTGTTGTATCGTGTATATTCGTATTTGTTGTCTCAATATGTGGGTATTCTGCCTTCTAAGCATTCGTCGAATGAAGGTCTGAAATATGGTATGTTAAATAACTAACGTAAGAGATGCGAATGTATGTGTATGTTTGGTTTAGTTATTTGGCTGTCTGCTAGAAGTACATGTCACTGTGCCAGGTGCTAAAATTGTTCATGTTGAAAATGGTTGCTAAGTAATGGTCCTGTTTTGATATGGTTTCCTTTAGATTATAACTCTTGGTCAGTCAAAACACAATATATGAATGTATTCTGCATCCTGTTGGCAGTGACAGAATTCCTGGGCTTATTTTCTGTATGTATTCAAATTTGATCTTCATGTCTAAAAGCGCACGATGTTACTGTAATTATTTGCTTACTGGGTAAGATAATGGATAGTAAAATACTCTCATTGATGTTTATGGCTTGCCGACCTGTTTTACTAGCTAATATTTAAATATGAGATATATACAAATATTGAAACATGCTACTGTACATCTGAATATATCATGACCCTAGGTCTCATTTGTATGAATCCATCCTAGTAAAATATGTAGCTTATGCAGAATTACTCTATGTGCAACCAAGCATGTTTAGTCTTTTCCAATTGAATGGATAATACTTAACGACTTCGCCTTTAGTTGTAGCCTGGGATGTCTGTTAGTTGTGGCGCGACAGGGGTCTGATTGCGGAATTACTTAAAACTTTGTCAAGGTCAATGGGCACTTTCCTAATGTTTGATTATGAGAAAGTATGTGCTTAGTTAATCTAGGATCGGTTGCTAATGATCAATGTATGTCTAAATTATTAATTGATAAAATTCCCTTAAGTTGATTATCTCAAAGATATGTAATTCTGGATACTTATGAAATATTTGGATTGTTATTCCTTTGGCCCATTGGCTTGTTCCCATGACCTGTGACAATAGGATAAAAGAAATAGTCAATGTATCTTCCCTCTCTCTGTCATGCCTTATACGCAAAACCAATCGATGTTAGATAGTCCCTAAACCAATGGTCTTAGACAAGAAACCATGCTATACTCAATTTGATTGGGTGTTTCATCGTTTGTTGGGTCGAATCTGGAATTTGCGATTCTAGGAGCATCCCCAGTCGAAACGAACCTGTTTTGTAATCTGTTCACCTAAATATCTAGCCCCGAACCTGCCCCACCCCCTGTGTGTTTAAAGGAATTCATTCTAAAAAGGGTGTATACTGTGTACATACATGCAAGAGTATATCCAAATATACTCCATGTATGTTACCCTTGTAGTTGGCTTTTCTTGGTGTTCGTGATCAGTTTTAAATCCCTGATAACTGGTACCTGTTTCGTTTTGGTCTATAAGTAATTAACTGGGCCTCCCTGCATGTTGATTTGTCCTTACTTTAAATCTGGAAATTGCATGTTTGGGTCGACATGTTTATTCCAGGCTCGTTTTTCTTGAATTGCCGAATGAAATTACTCAAAAAAAAATGTGTTAAATTCTATGTTGATATTCATTTATTATTCGTATGAAAATTTGGACATATACTAATCCTTATCACTTTTTTTTTTACATGGCATGCATCGGAGCAAAAGGAGGAGTCTCATAGCGAGACTCATTATGCCTTCAATCAATTGAGGATTTGCATTCACCCTCATTCGTGTGTATCTTGCTATCTGCATCAGAAATTCCAACCTGCCGGCGAATGACATCGCCATTCCTTCGAGTCACCTCTTATCATTTTCTACCCCGCCCCCATTCATTTATTTATTGTAAATTATTTGTCTAACACTAATTAATTAGCATTTAGAATAGTCAAACTTTGAATCAATAGCTAGAAATGAGTTTGACTTATTTACCTTAAATTAATTATTTTTAGGTTTGCCTTGCCTTGTTATAGTTATAACAGACCACTTAATACCCCACATTTGCATAATAAGCTAGGATATTATTTGCCAAGACGTTCTTAAAAATCGTGTTACAAATTTCTATTAATACAGAATAAGAAACACGGTAGTTGCATAGTAGCCACATTGTCTTATTACAATAATATTATACTACCATGCTAAGCAATATATACCCTTTAGATAAAAGAATACTTGCATCTAATATAGTATCTTAATTGCATATTTCCTTTTCAGAACTAGCCTTAACGTTCATATATGAACTTAGCAAAAAAAAGGAAATAAAATATTACTTTCCCGCTTAAACGTTTTAATACACCCTTCCCTTAGCACCCTTTTAATATTTAAGCACCCTAGCACTACTTTGTTTACACTTAGCACTTTTAAATTGCTAGCACTTTTGTTAAGCGTCTTTAACATTTAATATTTTAGCACCTCTTAGCATTCTTTCGCATATAGCACCTTTTGCCCTTTTAGACTTGAGCACCTTTAAACATTTTAACATTTTAGCATTTATTTTATTTCCCAACATTTTATTAAGCAAGAAGAGCTTTATTTTGCATTTCTTAAACATAATAATTACCCTAGGTTTGGCAGGACAACCGCAAGTTAGCGGATCTTAGAGGGTGCCTAACCCCTTCCCTCTAGATTAATAAAGAACCCTTACCCAGAATCTCATTAAGTTTAGCAGACCATTAAAATGGAGTTAATGTTTTACTTCAAACTAGTTAAACATTTAGGTGTCCTAATTCACCCAATTAATTAGGTGGCGACTCCGCGAACCCTTAGCATTCTAGCAACCCTTTAGCATTTTAGCACCCTTTTAAACTTTAGCATCTTTTGCAATTTTAGCATCCTTTTAGCATTTTTAAGCCTCTTAAACTTTATTAGCATTTTTATTTTTTATTATTTTCTAACAATTTTGCATTTGAAGCAGGAGTTTAGAAAATAAATGCCGCGGCCGAAAAAGGGCGCGACAGGGAGTTATCCCGGGGAGAGCACGCGTCCCCAGCTACTTGGGACGAGTTCTCGGAGGCTTTCCTCACTCACTTCTTGCCTCCACAGATGAGGAGGGCACGGGCCCACAGATTTTTGTTCTTTGAGGCAGAGGACGCCTGATTAGGGAGTACAACATTGAGTTTGATTCTTTGGCTCGATATGTCCCTGCATTGGTAGCAGATATGGAGGACAGGGTGCATCGCTACGTCACCGGGCTAGATGATTATATGGCCGAGTCTTGTGCGGGTGTGGCTCTTCAGCCAGGCATGGATATTACCCGCATGCAGGCTCATGCACTTGGATGCGAGGCGTAAGTAGAAGCGGGTTGTGACAGCAGAAGAAGACCAGGACGGCAGGGTCTTTTGGTAGCTATCGTGGTGGCGGCCTCGGCGATCTAGATTTGCACCACGGCTCGAGTACTCGCCGCGTCCTCGGCCACGGCCGGGATATTCGAGGCATACGAGGCCCCAGGACTTGAGCGTCGAGCGGCGAAGTGCGCCGACGGGACCACCTCGCCGGTGTGGCCGTCGGTAGATCCCACTTCAGAATTGTGGCATGCGCTACGGAGTTTGTTACGATTGTGGCAGCAGGTCACTTTGCGGAACTGTCAGGCGGCGATCTTGATGGTAGAAGTCGCTACGTTCTTTCACGGTCTTCATCTCCTACGATTACTCGCCGGAGGCAAGGTACTCGTGGGCGGCCAGGTCGCGGTAGAGGTCGTGGCGCGGTCCGATTCTAGCGGTCCTCGAACCGCATTTATGCCTTGTCGGTAGCGGGGATCGTGAGGCCTCACCGATGTCGCCAGTACCTTATCGGTTCGGGTTTGATGTGTATGCCTTGATAGATCCGGTTCTACTACTGTCTATATATCTCCCTTATTGCTAGTAGGATAGGGATAGAGCACGAGTCCATAGACCACTTTCGAGGTAGCTACGCCGATGGGTCATTCGGTGGTAGCTCGGCGGGTATATAGGGCTTGTCCGGTGACCATATCTGATCGTCGCACCTGGCGACTTGATAGAGTTGGATATGACCGATTCGACGTGATCATGGGTATGGATTGGCTAGATTCTTGCTACGCCAATGTAGACTGCAGGGAGAGAGTAGTGCGGTTCCAGTTTCCAGAGGAGCCGGTTATTGAGTGGGAGGAAACACCGTATCGTAGAGGTAGGTTTATTTCCTACCTCGAGGCTAGGAAGATAGTGCGAAGGGTATATCTACCATCTCGTTCGGTGTTTGATCTCGAGGCTGCGGTACCAGATTTTCATCGATTCGATGGTCGAGAGTTCCCGGATGTGTTTCAGACGACCTCCGGGTATCCTCCCGAGAGGAGATTGAGTTTGTATATATGTGTTGCGGACACTCGGCTATTCCATTCCGCCATATAGAATGGCACCCGCGAGTTGAGAGTTGAAGGACCAGTGCGAGATTTCTTTGGAGAAGGGCTTCATCAGCCTAGTGTTTCTCCCCGGGAGCGCCAGTATTGTTCGTGAAGAAGAAGGGCGGGGCCGCGCATGTGTGTTGATTACTGACGGTGAACATGGTGACCATTAAGAACGAATACCCCTTCCCGTGATTGATGATTTGTTCGACCGATTTGCGAGCGCGAGATGTTTCTCAAGATTGATCTACGATCGGGCTATCATCAGTGCAGTCGAGAGGCGGATGTCCCTAGGATCGCATTCGGACGTCACGCATTATGAGTTTAGTGGTCATGTCTTTTGGGTTGACCAATGCTCTGGCGGTATTCATGGATTTGATGAACCGAGTGTTCAAACCATTTTGGACACGTTTGTGATAGTGTTCATTGATGATATCTTGGTTTATTCGCTCAGAGCCGGAGCATGCGAGCATTTGAGGCTGTCTTGTGATTCTCGGGACCAGCGATTATACGCCAAGTTTTCCAAATGTGAGTTTTGGTTAGCCGGTGGCTTTTCTTGGGCATATTGTCGGGTGATGGTATTCGGTGGATACGGCCAAGATCGGCGATCGAGAGTTGGCCTGACCTACTACTCCGGCTGCAGGTTCGCATTTTACGGGCCTTGCGAGTTATTATCGGCGGTTCGTAGAAGTTTGCTTCTATCTCGCACCATTGACTAGGTGACTCGTAAGCGGCCAAGTTTGATGGGTGATGCTTGTGGCGAGTTTCGATTCTTGAAGGAGAGGCGACGATCGCCTGTTCTTACTCTTCCGCAGGTCGCACGGTTATGTTGTGTATTGTGATCGTCGGCGTCGGGCTCGGATGTGTGTTGATGCACTGGGTAAGGTTATAGCGTCGCGTCCCGGCGACTTAAAGCATGAGAGGAACTACCCCACCCATGATTTGGAGTTAGCGCGGTGATTCACGCCAAGATCTGGAGGCACTATTTGTATGGGGTTCATGTGGATATTTATACAGACCACAAGAGCCTCCAAGATATCTTCACGAGAGAAGTGAACTTACGGCGAGACGGTGGTTAGAGTTGCTTAAGGATTATGACGTCGATATCCTGTACCACGGGAAGGCCAATGTTGTGGCGTATGCCCTTAGTCGTAGGTCGATGGGTAGCCTATCGGATGTGCCCGAGAGGAGAGGCATGGTTCATGATTTGCATCGATTAGCGAGCCTTGGTGTCCGCTTGTTTGATTACGATAGCGATGGGGTTCGAGTCCGAGAGGTTGCCGAGTCTTCCATCGTCGAGGAGGTGAAGAGGCAACATTTGAGGATCGATTTTGGCGATGCGCGTGATACGGCTCTTCGTGAGGAAGGGTCCTTTTGAGGTAGCACTTGATGGGGTGCTAAGGTTTGAGGCGGTTGTGTGTTCGGATGTTTGAGGACTTCAGCGAGTTCTTGGGAAGCACACGCGGTAGCGTTACTCTATCCATCCGTGGTCGACCAAGATGTACCACGACGCCGATCCGTGTATTGGTGGGATGGCTTGAAGAGGGCGTTGCGAGTTCGTAGCTCGATGCGTGTTGTCGGCCAGTGAAGATAGAGCACGAGACCGGTGGTTTGTTGCGACGATAGAGATCCCGACACGGAAGTGGGAGGTGATCAACATGGACTTTATCACGGGATTACCTCGCACTCGGAGGAGACATGATTCTATATGGGTTATCGTCGACAGTGGCGAAATCAGCCCACTTTCTTCCGTCGGGGCGACTTTTTGGTGAGGATTATGTCGACTTTAGATCAGAGATCGTCGGTGCATAAGTCCTTATTTCTATCATATCGTAGGAGCCCGGTTACGGCTAACTTCCGGAGGTCTTTCCGTAAGGTTTAGGAACGCAGTGAGCTCGAGTCGCATTCCATCCACGCAGACGGACAAAGCTAAAGCGCACTATCCGGACTCGAGGATATCTTTGCGAGCTGTGTTATTGACCGACTGTAGCGGGAGGATCATTTGCCTCTAGTTGAGTTTGCGTATAATAATAGCTACCACTCCAAAGATTCGGATGGCGCCTTATGAGGCCTTGTATGTGAGAAGTGCGATCGCCGATAGGATAGTTTGATGTAGGCGGAAGCGATTAGTGGGACGGTTGGTGCGGCGAGCGATGGATAAGGTGAAACTTATCTAGAGTGGTAGTTCTTGACGGCTCGAGTCGGCGAAGTCATATGCAGATCATCGTCGTCGGCATCCGGAGTTCGAGGTTGATGATTGGGTTTTCTGAAGGTGTCACCCATGAAGGGTGTGATGAGATTCGGGAAGAAAGGAAACTCACCCAGTACATTGGGCGTATCGATTGTCGCGGGGTAGGCAAGGTTGCCTATGAGTTGGATCTGTCGTCCGATCCGGAGCGGCAACCGGTTTTCACGTTTCTATCTTTGAGGAGGTGTATCGGATCCATCTAGTACACCCATTGGCGATGTCGGTGTGACAGGGTTATCGTATGAGGAGATTCCATAGCGATAATCGATCGTCGAGTTAAGCGTCTGCGGACGAGGGCGTGGCTTCCACAAAGTCTTGTGGCGGAACGAGCTCAGGGAGGAGATGACGTGGGAAGCTGAGGAGGACATGAGGCAGAAGTATCCTCACCTATTCCCCACACCTCTAGGTAATTCACTTTCCTACTTGTAAATTTTCATTATCATATATGCCTAAGTGTTGTTTTGTGGCCGTTTGTGGCATTTGCAAACTGTTTAAGTTATGAAGAACCTTATCGTTATCTGTCTTGGGAAGGAACATTCGGGACGAATGTTTCGAAGGAGGGGAGAATGTTATACCCCGTATTTCCAGAGTATGTACGTGAGGGCATACGTACAAAATTTTAGCCTTAGTTAGGCATTATGGACGAAAAAGTTTGTGCACAACTCACTAAAAGAATCGTTTTTCGACGAAACGTTTTACTAAACTCGCGTAGGGTAAATTACGGCTATGTCATTTCTAATTTTTGCGAATTTTTCCAAGAGACGAAACATTTTGGACCAACGAGAGGGCGACACTTGTCACCCTCTAATTGGTGGACGTATTGGGCGGTAATAGGACGAATTGGGGGCTTGTTTTGTCAAGGAGTTTGTAGGATATTTTTGTGTAGTAGATGGATAAGGACACTTGCCCAAATCTTGACCTTACACTTGCCTACCACTTGGCTTCATCTTGGCCATTGGTTGGCCTATAAATACCCCCCTTAAGATGAAGAGTTCTTCATCCACAAATCAATTCTCCAAGTCTTGAAATTCCCTCCCCTCTCTTGTTGTGTTTTCGTCCAACACCCTCTCCCCCCTCTAGCCTAGTGGCTTTGGTAGAGCTTTCCCTTCCTTGAGTCCTAGCCGAAACCTACCCCCCCTCCCTTGGTAGAAAAGTTGTCTTCCAAGAGTAGTTACTATTCCTAAAATACCCTAGCCCAAATCTCGTATAGTACTTAGTAGAAGTTGTGAAGAACTTCTAAGGGTTTCGTGGAGATATCGGAGCGTGCAATTAGGAGCTAAACCTCGCTCAGGATCGACTTTTAACTTGGATAATTTTGGGCTTATCGAGGTAAATAATCTTATCCTTCTTTTGTAATTAGAGAATACATACTGTAGAAGTATAGGAATAAGTATAAAATACTTAGAAGGATATTACAGAACAGAATTGAACTGTTATCACAGTAGAAGGGTATAAAAGAAGAATAATTGAACTATACTTACTTAGGACTGTTTTCACAGTAGACTTGAGTAGCTCGACGGGTAGGGAAGTGCTGCCCAATTTTCCGTAGAATAGAGAACCCTCTACATGTAAGCTTACAGAATAGTCTAGACGTTGATAGACGTATTTGACTATTATAGGCTGATTCTCTGCGCGCGACATATTCGACTTGGCAGGTGGATTTCGCCGAGAAGGTATGTGATTCTTCCTATACTCTTGAGCATGATATTTTAAATATATATATAGTACGGTAGACGTACGTGTGTTAACTGAATAATAACTACGGCAATGTCTTTTGACTTAAGCCTGAATAATACTTACGGCAATGTCTTGTGACTTAAGCCTGAATAATAAGGATCTTGAAGCATTTCAAAAGAATACTGAATCATTTTTTTAACAGAAGAGAAATGTTTGGTTTTTTAACAAAAAGCTTAAGAGTTATACTAGCTTTATGGGAAGTTAGGTATAACAACCTAAGAAAGATAAAAGGAACTGTTTACTTATTTGTTTATAAAAACCTTGTATTGATTTCTGTAAGGTGTAGTAAGATTGTTGAAAAGTAGACATAATATGATTCTATGTGTGTTAGTGTCTTGTAACGTTTGTATAAGAGAGTATTCTTGTTGTGCTTATGTTGTTTAACGATAAGTTGTTATGTTAGTATAATATCACTCACCTCTTGACATGATAAGGGGTTAAGCCTCCGTCACGGGGTAGACTCGGTGATGCAGGACCATGATTCGAGAATACCTCATGCGGGTCCAGGGGACCTATGCGGAGCTACGAGATTTCCAAGTTAGTGTGCGGGGTTATACCTCATGCGTTCTATGTGTTCATGCGGACTACGAGTCCAGGACGATGTCGAGGAGTAGCTACCCTCGATGCGGTGTTATACCTCATGCGGGCCTATGTGAGTGGCCTATGCGGACTACGGGAGTCCAGGATTAGTCTTGCATAATGATACTATGGGCGATTGGCCCTGCTTCGATCATTCGCAACCTAGAAAAGACCTGTTACAGTTACCTATTGTTGCTCTTGTTTATGATGTGGCACTATGTGCGGTTACATTGGTTGTTTCGTGCATATTTGTAATTTGGTTTTAAAATGATATGATTTCATTTAAGTATTTCTGATTTCACATACTTAGTACTGTTGTCTCGACCTCCCGGAGGCTGCGTTCATCTGCGGTAAGGGCAAGCAGGTGCTAGATCCACATCCTTAGGATCTTTGCTTTGGTGTCAGGAGCTCCATCTTCTCCGGAGGCTCTACTTTTGGGTATGATCTCCCTGTTGTTGTATATAGTTTTGTACATTCAGGGTATGGCGGGGCCCTGTCCCGCCATAGTTGTTTATCTTCTTAGAGGTCTGTAGTCCTATTGTACAGTTGGGATGTAACTGCAAAACTATGTTTATTTATATATGCCGAAAGGCGACATTTTCTCACATAAAACTGTGTCTCATTCTATAATTGTTTCATGTCTTATTTTTATATTCCGCTGATTACTCTGATGTATGACTACTTGGGTGCCCGGGTAAGGCACTAGTCACGGGCCCAGGATCGGGTCGTGACATAGGGACATTGGGTTTAAGTCTTGTGAATTATGGACCAAAACTACAAATATTTCTTGTGGAGAAGACCCTAAAGCCGAGAGCATTGTTGTAGAACAAGAAATGTTGTGAAATATTCTAAGTGTTGGATACTTAGTCTTGCACTAGTTATGTATATATAACACAATGGAGGGTCAAGATAATAACAAATGTGTGGCTAGGATGAAGAACATTAATTAAATAGCCAAGTGGACAAGTTGACTTGGTCAATATTATCAAGCTAGCAAGACTTATCATCTTCAATGGTCAATGACCATTTTAACCTTGAAAATTTCGTCCAACACCATGTGGGGGTGCCACGTGTCGCCCTCTCATTCGTCCATAAAATTCTGTAACCCTCGTGGGTCCGACAAAACGTAAAATTCCTCGGGTGGGCCCCACGTGACCAAATCCGTAAAAATAAATTTCCATAATGATAATAAGTTCCATACTCTTCAATTAATGCATTTTGAGAATCCAATTCTCCTCAACGAACATTTTTCCTTTCCGACGTTCGTAAAATTTTCCGTCGGAAAAACAATTCTTCCTTTCGTACCAATTTCAAGTCTTGAGTTCCTTACGTACATTCTCTTAAACATGTCCTGGACTTACGGGGTGTAACAACCAATATGCCAGAATCTCCAGTTGGCAATTGTACCTTCCCAGTGTTGCTTTCTGTTAACAAGTTATTGCGTAAGTGTTTAGAGTCACTTATCATGTGATTAGTCGCACCTAAATCTACTATCCACTGCATTAACTCTTCTGCATCAGTAATATGCATACCTGTCATATTTGCAATGTGAGTTCTGCTCCTGTCCTTCTCTTCCAACATGTGAAGGATCTGTTGTCTTTGGCTGGGAGTGAATTGATCATACATCATTGTCTCATTTGTGAGGTGGTCCTGCTGCTGTGTTTGTTGTCCACCAAGACCTTGTCCTGTGTCTTCAAGTTGGCCTGTTACTGCATAGGCCTTCTTTGCTTTGGACTTAAAGTCATCCGGATAGTCAATTAGTTGGTAACAGCCCTCCTCCAAGTGACCTGTCTTATGGCAGTGATTACATTTCATCAACTTGAAACAGTCCACTGTAAAATGTCCCTTCATCTTACAGTAATCACACTTAGCATTAGGATTATATGGTTTTCTTTGTGTATACTTACTTCATGTCCTCCTCCCCTGTTACTTCCATTCCTGGATGTGAATAATGTTGATGGTTCAATATGATCAGATATTGACTTGCTGGTTCCTTCCAGAGCTCTTTGACTTTCCTCTTGATTAACCAAAGCATATGCCTGATTCAGATTTGGAACTTGTGGCATCATTAGAACTTGGCTCCTTGTATGATGATAGCTTTCATTCAGTCCCATTAGGAACTACAACAACCTCTGATATTGTAGGTAATTGATGAACTCCTTAGCCTTGGGACAGCACGACGGTGTAGGTATGATCGAGTCGTACTCATCCCAAAGGTCCTTCAGCCTTGAATAATATCCTGATATTGACATAGTTCTTTGTCGCAAAGTGAATATCTCCTTGTGAAGCTGAAAGGCTCTAGAACTATTTACCTTGTCGAATCTCTCCTTCAACTCCTCCCAGATGATGTGGGAATCAACATTGAATAGCATCCGTGTCAGCATACTCTTGCTGACATTTCTCATCAACTATGACACTACAATAGCGTTGCATCTGTCCCAGACTCGTGCTACCTCTTCACTGTAATGTTCTCTCCTAACTGTTCCATCAATAAACCCTATCTTATTCTTCCCCAACAGAGCCAATTTCATGGCCCTACTCCACAACGTATAATTGTCCATTCCATTCAAGACAACTCCAACAGACAGGGAACCAGGTGCATCCGATGGAAATAAGAATAGGGGATGGTTATGATCTATATTGTTCCTTGAACTTGTTGTATCTCCAAATTCATTCACTCCACCATTTCTGATAGTTTCTGATGTCGGCATGTCGTATATCTTTCCTTAGAAGTCTCAATTTCACCAACAGATTCAATTAACACCAACAAAACAGTGAAAAATTCACCAACAGAAAAAAACTTTACCAACAGAGACTCAATTCCTGAAATCGATTAAGATTTCGAGTCGACTATAACAGAAAAGTAATTCCTACTTTTTCAGATTCATCCACTGGAGTAATTACTTGTTTCTCCTCTGATCTGTTTTGCGATCTGAAACTGTCTCCATTTCTTTGATATTTCTCTTGCATGTATCCCGATCTATCTGTATCTACAAGTTTCCTGTGTCGATCCTTTGTTCGATCCTTCTGTTTCGAACACCTAGAATCTACAGGCTTTGATACCATGTTAAGTTCTAGATACCCATGAAAATATGACGAGAAGGTGAAGAAAGAAGAAGAGAAAGAAAGAAGATGAAGTCGGTGGTCGATGAAGAAGATGAAGGAGCAGTTGAGAGAGTTCTAGAAGAGAAGAGATATTAATCTGTGTATTAAAATTGAATCAAAAAAATGAATAATGTACACAATGAGTTACAATGTATTTATAAAGGCTCACTATACTCATCAGCCCATTATACTAGTTAGCCCAATATACTAACTCAATATACTAGTTATACATTTACACTTATACTTTTACACATGCAAGTGATAGGACGTGATGAAATATAGTATAAATAAGTAATAAGGTCTCACATAAATTTTAAAATGAGATGGTCACATAATTCAACATAAACTAACAGTTTGACCCTATGAAAAAAAATCAGACTCACACATGAGAGAATATACTTATAAATAGTATAATGAAACAATTAAAAGTAATTTCGCTCTAATAAATTTGAAATGAGACGATCACACAATTCAACACACACCTGCTTTGTAGTATTGCGCGCAACGTGCACCCAACGAGTCGAAACCCTGAGTTGTCGTCTCGCCATTGGTCCCAGCCAATTCCACTGTACCCTTGTCCACCTTAATCCCAGGAACCGCATTATTCTCTTGAAGAACTTCAACAAAGGGATTTCCATCAGTAGTTTTTTGGTAAAGTGTTTCTTCAAAGAGGATAACACCCGAGAGGTAAGTGAGTGCATTTGGTGAAGTGAAAAGGAGTTCACGAAGTGCTTGACGATTTGCTTCAATGTTGTTAACATTAATGCTGGATAAACGTTTTCCAATAGTGCCAGTACTTTCATCAGCTGCCAAAATACCTTTGCCTGGTGTTGCTATGTACTTGGCATTCTTGATAAGCTCCTCTGCATATATATCATGATTAATTTATTATGAGAGCAATTATTATTGCAAAATGAATAGCACACAGAAATAATATTCGCGGTTAATTAATAGGCTAATACCAAAATATGATGATCCACGAGAATAAGAAGAGAAATAAGGATACTTAAGATTTTAACGTAGAAAACTTTTCTCAATAACAATAAGGGAAAACCCACAATCTGAGATGACTAAAATAATATCATTATAATAATTCTAGTATACTACGGTATCACAAAATTCGCAAGCTAATTCTGAGTTGTTGTTGTCACTTTGAAAGTATGAAAAAGCCTATAAAACTGGAAACTTTTACACATTATAATCTTGGGTAAAATACTTGAGAAACTACTACACGCTATGTCGGTAAGTTTTGCCGTACATTTAAGAGTGATTAAAGAATTTAACTTGAACTTTCCATTTCACATTAATGATAAGTTTTTGTAGTGACACAAATACTATGACATAGGTAAAGAATATATTTTGGGTCTAACTCAACCTCAAAAGCTAGTTTATAGGGTAAAGATTGTCCAAGTTCATATAAGGAGTCCATGATCTCATTTCATATCTGATGTAGACTCTTAATGTTATACCCCGTATTTCCAGAGTATGTACGTGAGGGCGTACGTATAAAAATTTAAGCCTTAAAGTTTGGCAAGGTTCGAAAATTTGGGCACAAGTGCCGAAAAGAATCGTTTTTCGACGAAACGTTTTACTAAACTTGCGAAGGGAAAAATACGGCTATGTCATTTATAATTTTTGCGGATTTTTCCGAGAGACGAAATATTTTGGACCAACGGGAGGGTGACACTTGTCACCCTCATTGGACGGCAAAGAGGGCTTCCCTTTGACACGTTTTTTGTGTTTTTCTTGGTCAAAGGTTAGGTAGGATATTTTGTGTAGTAGATGGATAAGGACACATGGGTAAATCTTGACCCTACACTTGCATGGCACTTGGCTTGATCTTGGCCATTGGTTGGCCATTGCTTGACCTATAAATACCTCCCTAAGTTGATGAACTTCTTCATCCTAAAATCATTTTCCAAGTCTAAAAATCCCTCCCCCTTTGAGAAGTTGTGTTCGTCCTACACCCCCCCCCCCCCTTTTTTAGAAGCTTTGGCCGAGAGGGGTACCCCCTAGCCTAGTGGTTTCGTATAATACCCCCCTTTGTGGTATAGAAATACTCTCCAAGTATTGTTATAATGCCCAAATACCTTAGCTCATATACCTTGTAGTACTTTACAAAGTTACCTCTATACGTAGAGCCCGGAAATACTATTATACTTTCCTTTAGCCACTAAACAAAACTCTAAGGAAAACCTTCATAGTCGGTTGAAGTGTTAAGTAGAAGTTGCGTAGAACTTCTAAGGGTTGTTCGGAGCGGGTTGGAGCGCACGGAGTAGGAGCTTAACGTTGCTCAGGAGCGACATTAAACTTGGATAATTTTGGGCTCATCGAGGTAGATACTACTGTCCTTCTATTGTAATTGGGAATTACATACTGTAGAGTATAGAAATGAATATAAGATTCATAGAAGAGAATTGAACTGTAATAGAAGGATATTACAGAATAGACTTGAACTGAAATCACGTCAGAAGAATATTAAAGAAGTAGATTAAACTGTACTTACATAGAATTTGTATTTCTGATGGTGATAACCTTTATTGGTTGAATGTTCTGCAAGTAGCATGTGCTACTTGGAAGGTGGACAAGGCTAGCCGGGGTATAGCCGTGGAGCGTTTTGCTTATAGTCGATAATCGTCGCAAGGTATGTGATTCTTCCTATACTCTTGAGCATGAAATATTTTAAAAGGAATATATATATAGTACGGTAGACGTACGTGTGTTAACTGAATGTAGTGTTACGGCAATGTCTTTTGACTTAAGCCTGAATAAGAAGAATCTTGAAGTATTTCAAAAGAAATAAGAAACCTTTTTTAAAGAAGAGTAATACTTGGTTTTGAAAACATAAGAGTTATACTAGCTTTATGGGAGGTTAGGTATAACGTCTTAAGAGAGATAAAAAGAATGGTTTACTGATTTTTAGAAGTTAAGAGACTTAATCTTAAAAGATAAGAGACTTGACTTAATTGTATTGATATGAAGTTTGTTAAAAGTGTGAAACCTCATTCGTGAGTAATGAGTACTTGGTTTTTAAAAGGGGATAATGTTTCTTGATTTGAAATCGGAATGAGTCTGACAAACCACTGCAGCGTTAATAAAGGAAAATGTATTGAATAATGAAGTATTATTAAAACCAGTAGAAACCTCCATCTGCATAGAAGCTAAGATGAGACAAAATGATATTACATTTCCTAGATCATGGCTGCTTAATAAGATTGATTATGAACAAGAATAACCTACACTCATAAGGCATATGTTTCTCAGATTGTTTAAAAGAGAATTATATTCTTAAATGATTAAGACTATGAACTATGGAACTTTTCTAAAATAAAGAGACCTGAGTAATTCAAATTAGGCAAACTGGAACTTTAGGGGAAAGAATGTTGTTGAAAAAGGAAAGTGTTTTGGTTTACCTAAACATGTGAGTCACTCTATTTTTATACTACGGGTATCGGGTGACCTTTATAAAAGGAATGGATCTCTTTAAAAGGAATTTAACGTACGTAGTACTTTAGGGTTAAAACCCGGACTTGATATAAAATGGAAGTACCTTAAGTTGTGTATAACTTGCCTACGCTTGTTGTTGTATAACTTGCCTATGCTTGTTGTGGTGTAACTCGCATATGCTTGTTGTGATAGCCTTTGTTGTGCAAGAATTGTGTTTCTATACTACCGCGTCTCTCGATGGAGGGCCGATTGACTTGTTGAGAGCTTACTTGGACGTACCGGCAGTGACGGAAGATTCCACGGGTATGATTCCATTATTATTGTTACATGGGCATGTCTACACCGATGTAGAATTCCGGGGGCGTGTGGTCATGCGGCAGGGTTGATTACCCGATATATGGTTATTATTGTTACATGGACGTATACTGCGATGTAATTCCGGGGCATGTGGCGTGCGGTAGGTTGATTACGATATATGGTTATTATTGTTACATGGGCGTGTTGCGCACCGATGTAGAATTAGGGGCATGTAGCCGTGCGGCGAGTTGACCACCCGGATATTGTTGTTGATGTTACATGGACGTATGCCGTCACGAGTCCGGCATGTGGTCATGCGGCATTGTTATTATTGTTGCATCATGGACATGCCCCAGCATGCGGCCATGATGCGAACATGATTGATGTTGTGGGCGTGAGACCCATAGTTATATATTGAGTGATGACTTTGAGGCGTGAGTCCGGACTTGGCGCTTTTATGTTGCGTCGTATTTTGGTTATCATACGTCTCTCGCTTTATATAGTATTATGATTTAAGCTGCGATATCGATTTCACATACTTGGTACATGTTATCGACCTCGCCGAAGCTGCGTTCATCTGCGCGGTAGGAGTACACCGTAGTTGATCCTCGCCATAGGATCACAGTTCAACGTATTAGGAAGCTCCGTTTCTCGGAGGCTTATTCTTGATATGTGTTCCCTGAGTTGTAGGTTCTTGTACATTCAGGGGTATGGCGGGTCCCTGTCTCGTCATGGTTGTTGTAAATCTTAGAGGTCTGTAGTACTGTTGTGGGCAGGTTTGTAAAGGATTAAACTGTTCGGGTTTTTATGTATTTATATCTGAGCAACTATTTTGGTTGGCTTTGTTTATATCTCTTGCCTTATGTCTTGTTTTTATGTTCACGATTTTCTCGATGTATGACTACTTGGGTGCGGGTAAGGCACGATCCCGAACGAGGCAGGTCGTGACAACACTTAACACTCCTCGCTCGGGCGCATTGGCGGAGGTGAATAATATAATTTAATGGGCCTGGCTTTGATAACACTCCCCCGCATGCCCAGACCTTGTTAAATGGAGCGTGGATAATATAATTTGGGGGCCTAACATCGGTGAACAAATAATTGGAATGAGTTTGGCTCTGAACCATGTAAAGAATGGATTTTGGGCCTAACTCAACCTCAAAAGCTAGCTTGTAAGGTGAGGATTGTCCAAGTCCATATAAAAGTCCATGTTCTCATTCTATATCCGATGTGGGACTCTTAACATGCAAAAAATGGATCTTGGACATAACTCAACCCCAAAAGCTAGCTTGTAGAGTGAGGATTGTCCAAGTCCATATAAGGAGTTCATGTTCCCATTTCATATTCGATGTGGGACTCTTAACACTCTCTCGCACGCCCAGACCTTGTTAACTGGAGCGTGGATAATATAATTTGGGAGCCCAACATCGGTGAACAAAGAATTGGAATGAGTCTAGTTCTGATACCATGTAAAAAATGGATTTTGAACCTAAACGCTTTCAGACCATGGAAACACGTGTCATGCACGAAATTTATAAACATAAACAGTTGTTTAACCTATCTGTTTCAGTTGTCCCTTCCCATGTCCCTCGAAATTCGAAGGATGCCTTGTCCGACCCAAATTGGAAAGTCGCAATGATTGACGAATATAATGCTCTTATTGATAATAAGACGTGGGACCTAGTACCCCGTCCACCTGATGCTAACATTATTCGTTTTATGTGGATTTTTAGACATAAAAAAAAATCCGATGGTTCTTTTGAGAGGTACAAGACTCGTCTTTTAGGGTGAGAATTGTACATGTTTCTCATTCTATATCTGATATGAGACTCTTAATAACATATTTAAAATTACAAATTTCAAAAAAAAAAAATACATTAGCTATGTGCCCTGTCAAAACGGGTCACATAAACTAAAACGGAAGGTGTAAGTAGTAGATTAACCAAAACTCCTTTACGAAGTAAGCAACCAAAACAGTTTGCACCAAGTGTTCGATATCGTGTATTAATTGCATTAAAAGTACATCCATTCCAATCTCCTTTAATATATAATTGCATAGACAATATTGAAAACTACAATATATTACGTACCTTGGAACTGTATGGGCTTGCATGCTGACTAGCTATATATACGTACATACATGTTTGCTAGGCTAGCTATATGTTATTTCCCTTATATATACTGCTTAAATTACAGGCATGTGGTATAAAGTAAGAGAGAGAGAGAGGTGTTACCAGCATATTTTCCCACAAAGGCAGACATGGTTGTGGAATTAGTAATGCTAAAAGGATAATGCTTTGGATAAAGCAAGAAGCCAACTAGCCAAGTGAAAACGGACGAGAAACCAAACTATATAGTAGATGACTTGGAGGGGATATTCCTATATGATCCATTCTACACACGTGTCAACAGATTAGCCCAACAAAGATTATCGTCCTGGTTTAGTAAAATGAGTGAACTACAAATCTCACTGCCAAACGTCCCCTTTCTATTCTTCTATCCTAATTGTGAGGCAATTTTTTTTGTGGGGAAGCTACTGCCTCATCTCTAATATTTTGTTTCTTTTCACATTAATATATAGAACCCAACAAAACCCAACTTTATCTGTCGATGGCTCAAAAAACACTATCAAACCTTTTACGTATTACAAGGAGGAATAAAGAAGCTTCGTCATTTATAATCCATTTGTGTACGCTCTGGATTCAGGTCAAGAAGCCCACTCAGGTAAAATGTTGTCTACCAAATACGGCTCCATTCCCATAGTTGAACCCAAAATCTCTAGTTGAAGATTGGAAGAATATATACTTACCACCTCACCACAACCTTCGGTGGTATACACTCTTATTCTCTCAGTTACCTAATTATGATTGCTATGGTTATTTATATATGTACATCTTAAATGACTACAAAAAGAAATCACGTTTATAAGACTTGTATACTCAAAAATGCTTCAAAATGTCCAGTATCCGTTACATAAGTTGTTTCATCATATGCTCATCTGACTCTTTTTCTTTAAACGATCGTTAATTTTAGAAAAATGAACTTGAACGGAATGCAACATCTCTCATGTGATTGCAGGGTATGGAGGGGGCACAGCTCTTCGTTTAGTCGTCGTCTGTGCCAAAATACCGATCACCAAACTCACCCATCCCAGGAATAACACGAAAATCGTCATTCAAACCAATTTCAATCTCAGATGTCACGATCTTTATTCTTGGAAATCGCTTACAGACCACATGTACTCCTTGAGGTGCCTGAGCGGGAAAAAATAACAGCAATTATTAATCCAGAACTCCGTTGCACATTGATGAACTACAAGAGCCAAAAGTTGCAGAAAGTTGGCTTAGAAGAGATGTGATTCCTGTACTCGATAATTCAGTGAACTTACAGAAATTAGATTGAGGAATAAAATGTTGGACTCTGGGACACCCTTCTTCAGCAGTAACGAAATAGCTTGAACTGCTGAATTCCCTGCGTATAGACATGTTAACACGCTTTGCTCAAGCAATCTTTTGTTAAGAAATTATCATAAATTTCTTGATGATGTAGATCAACCATGTTTAGTGTGCATGAAGCTCGTGGTCGGTTATCTGATATCTGAGGCATTCTAAAAAGACTAACCTGTCCCGAGGATGGGATCCAACAGCAGGACATGTCTTTCTGCAATATCTAGTGGTAGTTTCTCATAGATCAGCTGCATCATTATTGATGAAATGCATTAAAAATAAAATAAAGAGAACAAAAGCCAATATAACGACTCAGGAAGACCCTGCAGATTGCTAACCTGCTGACCATTGTCACCTTCTCGATGGATAAGGATCTTGCCAATCTTGATACCTTTACAACATGCTCGCAAGGCATTCTCCATGCTCTCTCCACTATGCATAATTAGAAATTTTAATCGTTAACAGAGTACAGTAATTCGATCACTTTCATCAATTAAAGCAAACCTTCTAAATATTCTGCAGTATATATTTGCCACACTTGAGGAAAATGAAACCCCCATCAATATATACCTTTATGAATACACTAACTCCTAGCATCATAAATCTTGATCCTTTTACGTAACAAGTATTTATCTTAAATATGCAAAATCAAGCTTCGTCATGTTGAGTATCTCAAGTTTCTGAGGTTGGAGTCTGGCATTTGTTATGTATGCTCTTTAAACATAGTATCGGAGTCTCAGACATGCATAGACCCTTGTATTTCAATTTACCAAAGGAGCCCAGTTTGGAACAAAAGTATACCAATAGAATAAGTGAACATAGGCATTAAGGACATGGTCAACCATACAATCAATCAGACAATACTAATGTAATACATTGAAGAAGGGTTCCCAACTACATGAACTAACTTATGGTTATATACACACACACACACGATTACCAAGAAAAGAGGGAAATGCCAATTACAAATTACAGATATTTTACCTTCTAATTACTGAAACACCACATAACCTCTTACAAAAATCAACACCGCTGTATATAGATCCTGCAGTCACGAGAAATATATTTCATTAAGAATTTATTTTCAACCATTGAAGCGGTTCCCACTCAACTGGGTATATAAAAAAACGCGATCCACGAAGAAACAAAAGTTGCATAGAACCGACTCCTAGAATCCCAGACAATATGATTTTAGTATAGAATATAAAATCTTGATTCAAGCATTGAAATTGACCAAAATGAAGTACTGCAACTAACAAATTACTAAGAGCTGACACAACCAAGTGGAGGAAAATGTGTAGCTTGTTTTTTCTAACCACTATATGATACATAATGTTTTATGATGCCTCACACACACAATCCAACAACACTACTAACTCAAACTGTAAAAGAAATATCTTTGCGAGAAAGTAGTGTCTTCAACTATGACCCTACGGGAAGTTTTAAGTTAATACTGTAAGCAATGCTATCTATATGGCTCGTGTTATTCTCAATATAGATAGAAGATGTATTGAGTTATCATGCCTAGTTTCTTCCAGTTACAATTCAGCCAATTTTTCTTAGTATCAGTCATAAATTCAAAATCCATGGCCAGGTATCATAATTGTATCCACACTCTCGTTAGTCCTAAGAAGATCACCATTAAGCTGGTCTTTTGACCTAATGTCAATAACCTTACTATATAAACTGGAGTAGTCAAAGAAGCTACTTCGGAGCCCTCTGAATAAGGTTTCTAAATACAACGGCATGAATATTGCCCAATTGCAGTTGCAGCTTACCAGTTGGAGTCAACACCTGCTTTTCCGTAAATGGCAGATGTCCTAAACCATGTTCAACAACCTGGTTCAAGCAAAAATGAATCTAGTTAATAAGCTAAAAAAAAATTGACTTTCCCTTACTGGTTGAGAAAGATAGGATCACCAGTAAAGCAATGAGCTGTGCAGCAATGTACTTACCAATCGAATTAATCTATCAGCATAAAATACAAAATCATGTTTAGTCGTATGAGCATCCCGTATAAGTGTATGCATGCCACGTATCTGAATGAAAAAAATACCAATATTTAGGAGCACATGGGAGATTGATCTTGAACAAAGTAAAGGCAATTTCAAGAAAAACAGAGAGATGAAAAGGGACAAGATTATATCTTAAATTCCGAAGATAAATATGGTACCTGGAAAGTTGATTGAATGACATATAAGTTAGGATATATTTTACAGAGATCATGTTGACCAAGTTTTGTCCGAATATGTTGCACAATCAAATCGATAGCAACATGATTGTCTCCACCTCGGGGAATGATAACGTCAGCATACTTCTTTGTAGGAAGAATGAAGTCATCAAAAGCAGCTTTCACAAACTTAGAGTACTGCATCAAGATTAAATCAAATTATTCGTGAAAACCAAGCTAAATTTCAGATGACATTCAACTTCAAAAATGCAATTTAGAAACTTAATAGAGTTTGAACAATCAGTTTTGAAACGGCAATTAAGTTAAGATGGAAGCTGAATCATCAGTTTAAGAAAAAATGGGTTTTATTGAGCTTATTAGCAAAAAGGCGATTTTAGAAACTTATGATGGAAGTTTCACAGACATGAACTGAGAAGGGAACCAGGGAAGAAGAACTTAGTCATCAAGTCACTGATCTTCGTCATAAAGAAAATGCAATTTGTTGGAAGTTGGAAGAGCAAAAAGATCAAGAAATGCTTTGTCAAATATCTGTCAAATTTGGGTGAAAGATCTCCAGTTTTTTTCAAATAAGCCTGAAAGTTTTCCTAACCTGATCAAGCACCATACCAATATCTCTTCCCTTTTCAGCTGTGTCACGTCTTATTCTCCTTGCGAGACGTACATCAGCATCTGCACTGAAAACTTAAGATGATAAAACCACACAAGTAGAAGACCCAACATAAAGCACTGTTCAGTAGACACGGAAGGATACAACATATATATGCTCGTGTATCAAGAACTAAAGTAGGAAATCAATTTTAAGGAGAGCTGAAATCAACAGTTGTAAAGAAAGATATAAAAGAAGAAACACAACAAAAACCATTATATTTCAGAAGTTTGAGTGGAAGCACTAGCTAAAAAGAGTTTGAGTGAAATTGCAGCTCAGTCTTTCTTGATATCTGTTGCAATGAAGACCCTGCACCACTTTACATGGGATGGATATTCATGCAGTACAACAGTGTACTAATCTCTGAAAGTCCTTTTTTAAGAAATCATATTAGTTTTTTAGGCCAACAAAAGGACATTGTCCATATTTTTATATTTGTTCTTATAATTTGGTTTTAATTTATTAGAGGAAAAACCATCGGATCTTTTCAATAGAGGAGAAACCTTAGAAGGAAAGATATCCAAGTAGAAAGAATACTCTATGAGATAACTACTAGGACACTATGCTGATATTTTCTCTTGTACATCATGGTCACATGTCAATGACAACGCATAACTCATGCCACAACAACAATAAAGAAACATCAAAAGAAAGGAGATGAAAGAACCTGTATCGACAAATATCTTCATATTCATCAGATCTCGGACACGTGGATCGTGAAAGATGAGTATGCCTTCCAAAATTATAACATCTGAAGGATTGACCTACCAAGTGATTTAAATAAAGGTGATGAATTGGCACTAATAGAGAATTCTGAACAAAGAAAGCTACAACTCCAGATGCAGGCAATGCTTGTTTCTCCACTTATATATCCGGCTGTCTATCAAGAAAGTATGTGTTTTTCTGTGTCATTGGAATCCAATCTCTCCTTCCTTTAAAATATTTTCAGATAGGGTATTCAATTGGAAGAAAGAAATCGTGCAAAAAGACAAGGGAGGTTAAAAGTTGACTACAATATGTGTGGAGCATAAGTTGATGTATTCTTTAGAAAGTTGGATGATGTATGCAATAAAATGAAACCGAATAAAAGCATGCTATGAAGATTTACCCTTCGAAGAGGGAAAACGTCATTTTTGTAACTCTTAAAATCATATTTTGGAATATCTACTGCTTTCCCCTGCTTCAATTTCTCCACCACACGCAACAATTTTTCGGTGTCAAATGCATCTGAACAATAAGAGAAAGAAGCATGAAACTTACACCAGACATTATCCTGTAACATGTAAACAACAACAACATACCCAGTATAATCCTATCAGGGTCTGGGAGGGTAGAGTGTACGCAGACCTTACCTCTTCTTTTTTACGGGTAGAGGTTGTTTTCAATTAACTCTCGGCTCAAGTAGAAATGAAAAGTAACGGTAATAATAAGCAGTAATAGTAGCGAGAAAATAAGATAACGAAGTGAAAGAAACGAGCAGGTAAGAAACCAAAAAGCAATCCGCAAAAGGAACGAAGCCACGACTAAAATACTAGATAAAGCATCGCAAAACAATCTAAAAAGAAAAAAAATAACAATACCGTAAGTACCACCAAATCATACGACCAGGAAGTGAAAGACACAACCACTAATAAAGTAAATCTAAAGACAAGAGCATAAAGGAGTACTACGATGCTCGGTAACACTCAACTACCTACTACCCTTTGATCTGTGCCCTCCAGGATCCCCTATCTACGGTCATGTCCTCGGTGAGTTGTAAATGCACATGTCCAGGACATTCACCTCTCCCCAATACTTCTTCTACCACCGTTATACCGTATTTCGCAGTATGCGTAGGCGTGCGTAAAAGTTAAGCCTTAAAGATTAGGCATAGGACGAATTTGGGCACAACTCACTAAAAGAATCGTTTTCCGACGAAACGTTTTACAAAATTTGCGAAGGGAAAATTACGGTTATGTCATTTCTAATTTTTGCGGATTTTTCCGAGAGATGAAATGTTTTGGACCAACGAGAGGGTGACAATTGTCACCCTCAAGTGGACGGCAACATGGGCTAAGTTGGACGATTTTCTGGCTTTGCACAAGTCAAGGTTAGGTAGGATATTTTTGTGTAGTAGATGGATAAGGACACTTGGGTGCATCCACACCCTCCACTTGCCCTCCACTTGCCTTCATCCTAGCCCTTGAAAGCCCTATAAATACCCCCCTAAGTTGAAGAAGTTCTTCATCCATAAATATTTTCCAAGTCTTGAAAAACTTCCCCCTCCCCTTAGCAAGCTTTCGTCCAAAGCTCTTCTCTCCCCCCTCTTGAAGTGCCCTAGCCGAAACACCATCCCCCCCCCTCTAAAGAAAGCCCTAGCCGAAACACTACCCCCCTTGGTAGAAAATACTCTCCAAGTATTGTTATTATCCTCAAATACCCTAGCCGTATATCTTTTAGTATTTCCAAAGTTACCTCTATACGTAGAATCCGGGAATACTACCTTGTATCCCTATAGTCACTAAACGAAACCCTAACAGAAACTTCATAGTTGGTTGAAGTAGAAAGTAGAAGTTGTGTAGAAACTTCTAAGGGTTTCTTGGAGCGGGATTGGAGCGTGCAGATTAGGAGCTAAACCTTGCTCAGGACCGACTTATATCTTGGATAATATTGGGCTTATCGAGGTAAATAATCTTATCCTTCTATTGTAATTAGAGAATACATACTGTAGAAGTATAGAAATGAGTATAAAATACATAGAACGATATTAAAAGAAGAGTAATGAACTGTAATTACTTAGAAGGGTATTACAGAAAAGAATTGAACTGTAATCACATCAGAAGATTTAAGAAGATTGATCAGATTTACATAGATCGTATTCTGATGAGACTTGTATAGCTTAGGGTAGGGAAGTCTTTGCCCGATTTTCCGTAGAATAAGAGAACCCTCTGTTTAGAATATCCTACAGAATAGTCTAGACGTTGATAGACGTATTTGACTATTATAGGTTATACTCTGTGCGCGACATATTCGACTTGGCAGGTGGATTTCGCCGAGAAGGTATGTGATTCTTCCTACACTCTTGAGCATGATATTTTAAAGTATATATATAGTACGGTAGACGTACGTATGTTAACTGAACGTAGCTTTACGGCAATGTCTTTTGACTTAAGCCTGAATAATAAAGATCTTAAAGTCTTTCAAAAGAATTATAAATCAGTTTTGAAAGAAGAAGAATATTTGTTTAAAAAAGAAGCTTAAGAGTTATACTAGTTTTATGGGAAGTTAAGTATAACGACTTAAGAAAGATAAAATGAACAGTTTACTTATGTGTTTATAAAAGACTTATATTGATTTCTGGAAAGTATAATAAGATGGTTTAATAAGTAGACATGATATGATGCTGTGTGTGTTAGTGTCTTGTAATGTTTGTATAAGATGGTATTCTTGTTGTGCTTATGTTGTTTAACGATAAGCTGTTATGTTAGTATTATATCACTCACCTCTTGACATGATACCGGGGGTTAAGCTGCCCTCCGATGCGGGGTAGACTCAGCGATGCAGGACCATGATTCGAGAATACCTCACGCGGGTCCAGGGACCTATGCGAGCTACGAGTTCCGTTAGTGTGCGGCCTTTATGGTCACGCGGTCTATGTGGCTACGCGACTACGAGTCCAGACGATGCCGGAGTAGCTACCCTCGATGCGAGAATACCTCACGCGCCTAGGTGGCTACGCGGACTACGGAGTCCGGATTAGGCATGCATAATGATACTACGGGCGATCGTCTCGCTCGATCATTCGCACCTAGAAAAGACACATTGATTTACCTATCATGCTCTTGTTTATGATGGCACTATGTGCGATTCTTTGGTTGTTTCGTGCATATGTGTAAAAATTGGTTTGAAAATGATATGATTTCATTTAAGTACTTCTGATTTCGCATACTTAGTACTGTTATCGACCTCGCCGGGCCGCGTCATGCCGCAGTAAGTGGAAAGCAGTGCTAGATCCACATCCTCGTGATCTTTTGCTTTGGTGTCGTGAGCTCCATCTTCTCCGAGGCTCGACTTTTGGTATGATCTCCCTGTGTGTAGATAGTTTTGTACATTCAGGGTATGGCGGGCCCGTCCCGCCATAGTTGTTTACTTCTCAGAGGTCTGTAGTCCTATTATGCATACTGGGATGTAAACCGCGATTCTTATATATATATGCCAAAGGCACCCTTTTCTCAGATAAAATGTGTCTCATTTACAATTGTTTCATGTCTTGTGTTTTTATATTCCGCTGATTACTCTGATGTATGACTACTTGGGTGCCCGGGTAAGGCACGATCCACGCCGAACGGGTCGTGACAAAAGTGGTATCAGAGCAGTTGATCCTCGGAAAGTGTCTACAGACCGTATCTAGTAGAGTCTTGATTATCGGTGTGTTGTGCACCACACCAATAATCAGGAGGCTATAGGATATTTAGGATTGGTTTCCATTCTTCTCACTCTGAGATCGTGCCTTGTAGCCGTGTTATAAGTTGGACCTCTAACGTATTCCTTTCTCACGATTATGCCTCACGTAAAACCCGCCCGGGCAAGGCAAAGCGGAGGAGGCTAGTGGGACACCGAGAGTCACGAGGGCTCAGGCCCAGTATATACCCGAGACGGCGAGTTCCACGACGTCGCCGTCCCCAACAGGGTTTAGGGCCGCAGCAATGGCTGATGAGACCACAGTACCTACACCTCCAGTCCCACAGCCTGGAGCAGATGAGATGGGTTACAGAGAGATGGCCCGCCATCGCCAAGATCGTGGCGATACGTGAGATAGGCTAGATGCAGCGATTCCAGCTCAAAGAAGACTGTGGTTCACCCGAGATCAGACAGTTTGCGGCTACGGAATTTTCTGAGTTGTAGCGCCAGAGTTCTACGTCGAGGCTCGAGGATGATCCGCGAGCTCATCCGTCGATTCTGAAGAGATCACGCGAGTGATCAAGGCTTGAAGACCGAGTCCGTGGTCTTCACCATAAGCCGCGTGATACCGCGATCGATTGTTTGATTCGTGGAGTTATCTCTGGAGAGCACGCGTCCCAGCCTACTGGGACGAGTTCTCGGAGGTTTTCTCACTCACTTCTTGCCTCGCAGATGAGGAGGGCACGCCGGCAGATTTTTGTTCTTTGAGACAGAGGACGCCGATTAGGGAGTACAACGTTGAGTTTGATTCGTTGGCTCGATATGTCCCTGCGTTGGTAGCGAGATATGGAGGGCAGTGCATCGCTACGCCACCGCTAGATGATTATATGGCCGAGTTCATGCGGGTGTGGCTCTTCACCAGCATGAACATTACCGCGTGCAGCTCACGCGACCGACGCGGCGAGCGTAGAGCCGACGGGTTGGACAGCAGAAGAAGACCGGGGCAGGTCTTTTGGTAGCTATCGGGGTGGGCGGCACCAGATAGCTAGATTTGCACCACACCCGGCTCGAGCACTCCCCGCACCTTCCGGTCAACCAGATATTCGAGGCGCACCGGGGCCCCAGGACTTCGACGTCCCGCAGTGCGGCGATCGCCGACGGACCACCCCGCCAGTGTGGCCGTCACGGTAGATCCCACTTCGAATCAGGTAATGCTGCACGGAGTTTGTTCTGATTGTGGCCAGGGCCAGGTCACTTTGCGGAACCGTCACTGGCGAAGCGATCTTGATGGTAGGGTCACTACGTGTTCTTTCGCCGTCTTCATCTCCTACGATTTACTCGCCCGGAGGCAAGGTACTCATAGCGGCCAGGTCGCAGAGGTCGTGGCGCGGGTCCCAGTTCTAGCGGTCCTCAGAACCGCATTTATGCCTTGTCCAGCCGGCAGGATCAGGAGGCCTCACCTGATGTCGTCACAGGTACCTTATCAGTTTCTGGATTTGATGTGTATGCCTTGATAGATCCGGGATACTGCCCATATATCCCCCCTTATTGCTAGTAGGATAGGGATAGAGCCTGAGTCCATAGACCCTTTCGAGGTAGTTACGCCAGTGGTGATTCGGTGGTAGCTCGGCGGGTATATAGGGCTTGTCCAGTGACCATTTACAGTCGTCAGACCCTAGCCGACTTGATAGAGTTGGATATGACTGATTTCGACGTGATCATGGGTATGGATTGGCTAGCTTCTTGCTACGCCAATATAGACTGCAGGGAGAGAGTAGTACGGTTCCAGCTTCCCAGAGCCGGTTGTTGAGTGGGAGGGGAACACTGTATCGCCGAGGGGTAGGTTTATTTCCTACCTCGGGCTAGGAAGATGGTGCGCAGAAGGTATATCTACCATCTCATTCGTGTTTGATCCGAGGTCATGCATTTTCATCGATTCCGATGAGTCGAGAGTTCCCGGATGTGTTTCAGACGACCTCCTGTATCCTCCGGAGAGGAGATAGAATTTTGTATCGATGTGCTGCCAGACACTCGGCCTATTTCCATTCCGCCATACAGAATGGCACCTGCCGAGTTGAGAGAGTTGAAGGATCAGCTTAGAGATTTCTTTGGAGAAAGGCTTCATCGACTAGTGTTTCTCCCGGGAGCGCGGTATTGTTCGTGAAAAAGGGCGGACGCCGCGCGTGTGTGTTGATCTGAGCGGTGAACAAGGTGACCATTAAACGAGATACCCTTCCGTGATTGATGATTTGTTCGACCACCGCGAAGTGCGAGATGTTTCTCCAAGATTGATCCGAGATCGGGTTATCATCGTGCACGAGTCGAGAGGCGGATGTCCCTAGATCGCATTCGACCGTGACGCATTATGAGTTCGTGGTCATGTCTTCGGGTTGACCAATGCTCGCAGATTCATGGATTTGATGAACCGAGTGTTCAAGCCATTTTGGACACGTTTGTGATAGTGTTCATTGATGATATCTTGGTTTATTCGCGCCAGAGCGGGTACGCGAGCATTTCGGCGATCGTCTTGAGAGTTCTCCAGGACCAGCAGTTATACGCCAAGTTTTTCAAATGTGAGTTTTGGTTGGCTTCGGTGGCTTTCCTTGGGCATATTGTCGGGGCTGATGGTATTCGGTGGATACGCCAAGATCGGCGGCCAGACTTGCCTGAACCTACTACTCCGGCAGTGCGCGTCTTTCTGGGCCTCGCAGTTATTATCGGTTCGTAGAAGTTTGTTTCTATCTTCGCACCATCGACTAGGCCGACTCGTGGCGGTAAGTTTGATGGATCGATGCTTGTGAGCGGGGTTTCGATTCTTTGAAAGAGATCGACGACCGCCTCGTTCTTACTCTTCCGCAGGTCCAGACGGTTATGTTGTGTATTGTGATCGTCGCCGCGCCGGGCTCGGATGTGTGTTGACGGTGGGTAAGGTTATAGCGACGCATCCCGACGACTTAAAGCGTGAGGAACTACCCCACCCATGATTTGGAGTCGGTGGTGATTCACGCCAAGATCCGAGGCACTATTTGTATGGGGTTCGTGGATATTTATACGCACCACAAGAGCCTCCAGATATCTTCACCGAGGAGAGCCGAACTTACGGCGAGACGGTGGTTAGAGTTGCTTAAGGATTATGATGTCGATATCCCGTACCACCCGGAAGGCCAATGTTGGGCGTATGCCCTAGTCGTAGTCGATGGGTAGCCTATCGACGCGGAGGAGGAGAGGGCATGGTTCGCGATTGCATCGCTTAGCGAGCCTCAGTGTCCGCTTGATTGATTACGATAGCGATGGGTTCGAGTTCGAGAGGTTGCCGAGTCTTCCATCGCCGGCGAGGTGAAGAGGCAACATTGAGGATCCGATTTGACGCGATACCGTGATACGGCTCTTACGTGGAAGCGGTCTCGAGGTAAAGACCACTGGGGTGCTAAGGTTGAGGGCGTGTCAGGTGTTCCGGATGTTTGTGACTTCTGCGAGGTTCTGCGGAAGCACACACACAAGCGTTACTATCCATCCGGTCGACCAAGATGTACCACGACCCAGATCTATGTATTGCGGATGGCTTCAAGAGGACGTTGCGAGTTTGTGGCTCGCCCGTGTTGTCGCAGCGAGCAGAGCACCGCAGGCACCGTGGTTTGTCGCAGACGATAGATCCCGACCGGAAGCCGAGGTGATTAACATGGACTTTATCACAGGATTACCTCGCACTCCGAGGAAGCATGGTTCTATTTGGGTTATCGTCGACAGGCTGACGACTTTCTTCCCGTCAGGACGACCTTTTCGGCTGAGGATTATGCCAGACTTTACATCCGAGAGATCGTCAGACTGCATGGAGTCCCTATTTCTATCATATCTGACCGAGGAGCCCAGTTTACGACTAACTTCTGGAGGTCTTTCCAGAAGGGTTTAGGGACGCAGGTGAGCTCGAGTCTCGCATTCCATCCACGCATGCACGGACAGTGAGTGCACTATCCGCACTTCAAGATATGTCGCGAGCCCGTGTTATTGACTTCGCGTGGTAGGGAGGATCATTTGCCTCTAGTTGAGTTTGCGATAATAATAGCTACCACTCAGATTCGGACGACGCCTTACGAGGCCTTGTACGAGGAAGTGCAGATCGATAGTCTGGTTTGATGTAGGCGAGGTGCGATTAGTAGGACCGCACTGCATACAGCAGCCGATAAGTGAAGCTTATCCAGAGCGCATCGATTTCGAGTCGATGAAGTCATACGCAGATCATCGTCGTCGGATCCGGAGTTCGAGGTTGATGATTGGGTTTTCTCGTGTCACCCACGGCGGGTGTGATGAGATTCGAAGAAAGGGAAACTCACCAAGGTACATCGGGCCGTATCGATTGTCCGCAGGTGCAAGGTTACTATGAGTTGATCTGCCGTCCGACCCGGAGGCGCGCATCCGTGTTTCATGTTTCTATGTTGAGAGATGTATCGGGATCCATCTGTAGTGCACCCGATTGACGATGCCCACGTGATGGCGGTTATCGTATGAGGAGATTCTCAGCGATAATCGATCGTCAGTTAGGCGTCTGACCAAGGACGTGGCTTCACAAAGTCTTGTGGCGAACGAGCTCGAGGAGAGATGACGTGGAAGCGAGGAGGACATGAGGCGTATATCCTCACCTATTCCCCACACCTCCGTGTAACTCACTTTCCTACTTGTAAATTTTCATTGACATATTTGCTTAAGTGTTATATCAGGCCACGTGTGGCATTTGCAAACCGTTTAAGTTATGAAGAACCTTATCGTTATCCTGCTTGAGAAGGAACATTCGGGACGAATGTTTCTAAGGAGGAGAATGTTATACCCAGATTTTTGAGTATGTACGTAGGCGTGCATACAAAAGTTAAGCCTTAAAGATTAGGCATAGACGAATTGGGCACAACTTACTAAAAGAATCGTTTCACTAAACGCTTTACAAAACTTGCGAAGGGAAAATTACGCTATGTCATTTCTAATTTTTGCGGATTTTTCCGAGAGATGAAATGTTTTGGACCAACGAGAGGTGACACTTGTCACCCTCGCAGTGAGCAACACGGGCTAAGTTGGACGATTTTCGGCTTTGCACAAGTCAAGGTTAGGTAGGATATTTTTGTGTAGTAGATTGATAAGGACACTGGGTGCATCCACACCTCCACTTGCCCTCCACTTGCCTTCATCCTAGCCTCAAAGCCCTATAAATACCCCTAAGTTGAAGAAGTTCTTCATCCACAAATATTTTCCAAGTCTTGAAAAACTTCCTCCCTTAGCAAGCTTTCGTCCAAAGCTCTTCTCTCCCCTCAAGTGCCTACCAAACACCATCCCCTCTAAAGAAAGCCCTAATGAAACACTACCGCCTTGGTAGAAAATACTCTCCAAGTATTGTTATTATCCTCAAATACCCTAGCCAGTATATCTTTTAGTATTTTCAAAGTTACCTCTATACGTAGAATCAGGAAATACTACCTTGTATCCCTATAGTCACTAAACGAAACCCTAAGAGAAACTTCATAGTTGGTTGAAGTAGAAAGTAGAAGTTGTGTAGAAACTTCTAAGGGTTTCTTGAGCGGGATTGGAGCGTGCAGATTAGAGCTAAACCTTGCTCAGACCGACTTATATCTTGGATAATATTGGGCTTATCGAGGTAAATAATCTTATCCTTCTATTGTAATTAGAGAATACATTGTAGAAGTATAGAAATGAGTATAAAATACATGTAACGATATTAAAAGAAGAGTAATGAATGTAATTACTTAGAAGCGGTATTACGTAAAAGAATTGAACCGTAATCACATCGTAAGATTTAAGAAGATTGAATCAGATTTTACATAGACTGTATTTACTGAGACTTGTATAGCTTACAGGAGTAGGAAGTCTTTGCCGATTTTCCGTAGAATAAGAGAACCTCTGCTTAGAATATCCTACGGAATAGTCTAGACGTTGATGACGTGTTGACTATTATAAGTTATACTCTGCGCGACATATTCGACTTGGCGGTGGATTTCACGAGAAGGTATGTGATTCTTCCTACACTCTTGAGCATGATATTTTAAAGTATATATATAGTACGGTAGACGTCGTATGTTAACCGAACGTAGCTTTACTGAATGTCTTTTGACTTAAGCCCGAATAATAAAGATCTTAAAGTCTTTCAAAAGAATTATAAATCGCTTTGAAAGAAGAAGAATATTTGTTAAAAAAGAAGCTTAAGAGTTATACTAGCTTTATGGGAAGTTAAGTATAACGACTTAAGAAAGATAAAAGGAACAGTTTACTTATGTGTTTATAAAAGACTTATATTGATTTCTGGAAAGTATAATAAGATGGTTTAATAAGTAGACATGATATGATCTTTGTGTGTGTTAGTGTCTTGTAATGTTTGTATAAGATGGTATTCTTTGTGCTTATGTTGTTTAACGATAAATTGTTATGTTAGTATTATATCACTCACCTCTGACACGATACAGGGGTTGTCGCCTCCACGCGGGGTAGACTCGAGTGATGCAGGACCATGATTCGAGAATACCTCACGCGGGTCCAGGGTTCCACGCAGAGCTACGAGAGTTCCGTTAGTGTGCGGCCTTTATGGTCATGCGGTCATGTGGCCACGCGGACTACGAGTCCAGGCGATGCCGGAGTAGCTACCCTCGATGCGGCGAATACCTCACGCGGGCCTAGGTGGCTACGCGACCACGGAGTCCGTGATTAGGCATGCATAATGATACTATGGGCGATCGCCCCGCCCGATCATTCGCACCTAGAAAAGACACATTACGATTTACCTATTGTTGCTCTTGTTTATGATGTGCACTATGCGGTTACTTTGGTTGTTTAAATGCGTATTTGTAAAAATTGGTTTTAAAATGATATGATTTCATTTAAGTACTTCTGATTTCGCATACTTAGTACACGCCAGATCGACTCTTTTCGGGCCGTTAAATGCCGCAGTGGGAAAGCAGTGCTAGATCCACATCCTTAGGATCTTTTGCTTTGGTGTCGTGAGCTCCATCTTCCGGAGGCTCGACTTTTGGGTATGATCTCCCTGTTGTGTAGATAGTTTTGTACATTCAGGGTATGGCGGGGCCCTGTCCCGCCATAGTTGTTTACTTCCTTAGAGGTCTGTAGTCCTATTGTACAGTTGAGATGTAAACTGCCAGATTCTTATATATATGTGCCGAAAGGCACCCTTTTCTCAGATAAAATGTGTCTCATTTACAATTGTTTCATGTCTTGTGTTTTTATATTCCGCTGATTACTCTGATGTATGACTACTTGGGTGCCCGGGTAAGGCACCAGTCACGGGCCCCGGAACGGGTCGTGACACTACCTCTACCTCTCCTAAAACCATCCATAGCTAATCATTCACACCTCCGCACAGGGTCATTCGTGCATCTCCCATCTCAACCACGTTTCCCTCATCTTGTCCTCCACCGAGGCCACGACTTTGTCCCGGATATCTTCATTTTTAATTCTATCTCTCCTCGTATGCCCACATATCCACTGCAACATCCTCATTTATGTCTCCTTCATCTTCTGAACGTGAGAGTTCTTGACTGGCCAACACTTCGCCCCATATAACATAGTTGGTCTAACCACCACTCTGTAAAACTTGCCTTTAAGTTTTTGTGACATCCTCTTATCATACAAGACTCCGGATGTAAGCCTCCATTTCATCTTCTGCATCAATACGATGTGTGACATCCTCATCAATCTCTCCATTACCTTGAATAATAGACTCAAGATACTTGAAACTCTCTCTTTTGAATGACCTAGGTATCAAGCCTCAATTCCACGCCGTCCTCATGCGCTGCTTCACTAACTCTTGCACTCCAAATATTCGGTCTTGGTCCTACTCAACCTGAACCCTTTAAATTCTAGGGTTTGTCTCCAAACTTCCAGTTGCGCATTAACTCTGCTGTGAGTCTCATCGATCAAAATTATGTCATCCGCGAATAACATACAACATGACACCTCTCTTTGAATATACCGCGTCAAAACATCCATCACTAGGGAAAATAAAAATGGACTTAGGGCTGACCCCTGGTGCAACCACATATCAGATAATTAATAATTCCAAGACTAACATATCAATATTAAAAGATTGCAAATACTTTACACGTTTGAACACTATAAATCAAAATTCAATCGCCAGTAATTATCATCCGTTAACTATAAGGAAGGGTTTCCAATAAGATTGAGGACCGACACGAATCATAGGTCATAGGTCTCAAACACACTTCTTTGAAGTCGCAACAAATCCAGTCAAGAGAGTCCAATTTATATTTGTGAATATTGTGTAGGGAACTGCAAGAATGGTTTTGAGAAGAAAAAAGAAGACACGTAGTGATGCTTTTTCCTATAAGTGATGTCATTTTCTGTCTGAAAAAATAAATCATAAACAATTGAGGCTGAATTTAACTCAAATAAAATGGACTAGACTAACCAGGATGGTCAAAATTGTACTCGTGAACTTTTGTCAGTTCTTCAGGAGTCAAAGTATGATAAAAAGAGTCCTGCAAATCCAAACCCGAGTAAGATAAGATAATGAATTTTGGTAGGCCCACATAAGTTTTCGGCAAAGTAAAGGCAGCAATGTAGCATTGACGACTAGTGATATAGATATATCATTCTCAATCCTCTTAAGTCGTCTTTTTTACCACAACTTCTGTTAGGGAACATCTCAGATGAAGACCAATAAAATCAGAAATTCATCAAAAAGTTCTTATTGTTCTTTAAAGGTAGAAGCTAAATGAAATCTACTATTAGCCTTATCAGTTTACGTTTACCATAAATTGAAGGAGAAAATTGTAGAAAAAACAGCCAAAGAAAATTGAGGTATAGGAGACGGAGACCCTAGCTAACCAATCACCTTATCAAGAGGAAACATGAAAGAGGTGCTATAAAGACATAGTAAATAGTTATAGATTCGATAGGAAGAGATGAGAGAATGGAGGCCACTGTATGGAGAAGACTATGGTACTATCTATTCATACTGAGGATGATCTAGCTGTAATCTTAAACTTGTTCATCAAAATAAAGAAAAGCCTTTTTTTCCACTCCGAAGAAACCCACCTGATTAACTAGAACGACTCTCTGATCACGTAGCTGCTCAATAATTAAATCACAAACTGTTGTCTTTCCAGATGCAGCACCTCCAGCAACGCCTGCAGGGGAAACATATTTTATGAGCATAGATTAAGAAAAGGCGTACCAAGAGTAGGAAGACTCATAATGGATAACAAAAATTTAACTTTCAAAAGGATTCATACACAATTAGCACAGCCTTGAATCTGATGGAAAAGAAATTAATTCAGTAAAAGATTAAGTAGAAACATTGCTGTTGTTATATGAATCGACTGAAAAGCCAGATAACCAATTTTCATCGCCCGTATTCCTGACACATTTCCTAAGAAGGAAAATCATAAACTGCTCTATTGACCAACATTAGCAAAGTTCAGATCTCGACATGTGCATATTAAAACAATTGAACCAACTCCACTGAAACATAATTCATTATGCTGAACAGCAGGCAAAAAGAAGGACTGAGCACAAAATCCATATTGAGGATTTTCTTTACACATAACCAGCATAATCAATTTTGATTTTAACTTCATGGGAAAAAGCAGCCAGAATCCAAAATCAAAGAAAGACTCCCACAAAGTTCTAAATCAAACCAGGTATAAGCAGGCAAAAAGGCTGCCTAGATTTCATGGCCCTTCAATCGTAGCCCTTTCATCCCATCATTATGTGCATCCATGAATAGCTTTACCGTGTTTTTAACATTCATATTGAAGTGAAAACTAATGTACACATGATGAAAGCTTGAATAACTATAGTCAGTTTCTTAAGCTAACATGTCCTTTGCTATGAGAATCATCAAAATAAAGATCACAAGGAAACATTCCAAACATAGGGATGGAGAACAACAATTGAGTGGTTATTCAGATAATTAGTCCCTTTTTCAATTTTTGCAATAGCAAATGGTGAAGATTGTTGAGACAATGCTCAGCTGACAGAAAGAGAGATACCACTGCCTATACATACCAATGATGAAGGGTTGCTTGTGAAAACTATCATCTATAGAGGTTGTTGGTTGCACAATTTCTGCAGTACATGGCTGCTCCATATGGAATCCAGAATAATGAACTCCTGATGATGCTTCTATCAAATCTTCAACTGGATTTGAACCCATTTGTTGATTTTAAGCTCTGCATTTAAGTTGCCAACAATCAGTTATGGGCTACAAGTTCCTGTAAAAGATAAATACCATTATCACAAAATTGGCAAACAGATGGCTTGTAATATACTTATATCAGAAATTTTTACTTTTTTTCTTTCAAATTTAAAGCATGATTGAAATGGTTAGCAAGCCTGAGAAGTGGCCCTAACATGTTGGCTAGGCAATTAGATCAAGAATGAGATAAAAAGTTAAAAGTGGTAGTATAATAAATATCACATCTTTTTTGTTTATTGTTATAATGAATATCACATCTTTATAAAGCTATTTCATCACAGCGTGTTTACTCTATGTAGAAATTCATTTAGTTTTGTATATTCTCCTTTATACCTGCAGTATAAGGTGTAACTACGATTAATGCTTCTATAATTCATATATGTTTGAATCATGCATTTATGTATACAAGAGGGAAGCTAAGAATCAAGGAGAGGTAAAATTTTGGCGGGCGCATCAAACACCTAGGTTTTATAATGGTTTGGCTCATCTTGGTGGCGAGGCAAACAACTTCAAATGTTTTGGCCCTAGCATTAAAAAGGGATTGGTTTATGTCTGCGAGTAAGCTAATTCTGCAGAAGAATTCACTCATACTGACTTACCGTGGTATCTTGTGAGACCAAGTCATTTGAATATCAAGAAGCTGAAATTCATAACTCATGAATCCTTGATTTGAGTATGCATGAGTAAGACAATGTGTATAGGAAAAATGACTGAGTTTGCAGAGGAAGAGGCAGGGGTTTATACATAAGAATTCAAAAAAATTATAGAATGTCATAGTTGAGATTCGAACGTGGAACTTCAAGCAACTTTTGGACCGCCTTTACGACTACACTAGAATATTTCCTTTTGTCGAGAGGATTCAGCAGTTTATCTATAAAAAGGTTCTACTTTTACTATCCATCCAGTCATTTTTCAACAAATATGATTCAAATGAACCCCCTTCCTCTTACTAGCTCTTCCCCTACAAGTTTGGCTCTTCATTGGTGAAGCCAAAACTCGAATTGTGTAACGCAGTCGTCCAGATATGGAGTCATACAATGTCGCCAGCCACAATTTAGCTCGCTAACATTAGTTTGAACAACCCAAACTGTATTCCGAAAACCATCAACGTCTGCACCATCATTTCCTCTTCTTCAAGTCCAACCTCTATGTCAGCAGATTCAAGTACTACTTAAGTTACCAGCAAATTAATATGTGACAATCTCAATCCTAAATCGACATGCATCAAGGTACAACAACCTTTAATGTATATGATACAGAACATCATAAGCTACTTTGTTTGAGTAATTACACTGTATTAGTCAGTAGCATCCAATTCATACATCTCCTAGTAAATTGATAATCTATCTCTCACCTAAATAGATATATGTGGCATTGCTCTATCCTACTTCAAACTCGTAAAAGATCACACTGTAAACTCAGTGCACCGCCACCTCAGCTCACACATCAACAATCACAACAAAGATCCTCGTTGTAACCAAACATCCCCTACCTCAGCAAGATAGGAGAGACAGGGGACCAAAGAATTGTGGGCAGGTGCACAAAGCATCCCGCGTTAGCAGGGAAAGGGTCTTAGCAAGGGGTGTGATGTAGTCAGCCTACCCTAATGCAAGCATTAGTGGTTGATTCCACAGCTCGAACCCTTAACCTATAGGTCACACATGTCACACAAAGACAATTGCACCATTGCTCCAAGGCTCCAATTCTAAAGGAGAGATGCAACAAAAGGGGGTCATGTATCCTAGTACTACTCTCGCCCAAGCACGCTTTAACTTCATTAAGTTGTGATGGGATCCGGTGTGGTGTGTTAGTGTTGGTATGATTACATCCGACCAAATAATTAATAGCAGCACCAGACTACTTCATATGATAATAAAGGTATCAATAGTGTCGCATTCAACAGGAAATTAGAACATTCTAGAAAAATCAATTAATCAACAAAATACTGATTCAATAGAATTAGCACCAACATACATCAGTAAATGTTCATAGATCGTGAAGGAAACTTGTAGATTACTAACAAAAAAACACGGAAAACGTTGAATGCATAGAGAGAAGTATACACATATGAGCAGTTTAGATACCTTTATATAGATTGAAGTAATTCCAATTTGTTGAAGCTTTTATTTGAGATTTGAAATCAGTTACAAACAGTAGTGTTCATCTATGAGTAGTAGTATATAATAATTGTAGGCTTCCTTACGGATGATGAATTTATAGAGAGTGAATTGCTCTCTATGGGCTTCATATTTTGGTGAAATTACAGGTACGGACACTGCTTTTCTTTTTTCTTTTCTCTTTTCCCTTTTTATAAGCATTAAATAATATTTTTTAGTCCCTCACTTATTGATTAATTCAAATTTTAATCCTAAGCATATTTAATTTTTAATTGCTTGAAATGTGGCTACACTTGGAGTCGAATATCCTTCAAAAACAATCTCTCTATCTCCACGAGTAGGGTAAGATCTGCATAAACTCTACCTTTCTCTAGACCCCATTTATGGGATTAAAATGTGTATGTTGTTGTCGTTGTTGTAATGGCTTGAAATGTGAAATTTTGATCATTTTATTCATGCATTATGTTAAAATTTTAGTGTTACTCTTAATGTTTTTCAACCGTAGTTTTTTCTCCTCTATATAAACGTTTAAAGAAATTAAATGATTTCTCACTATAACTAGTAGGAGTAGCATTTTCTTATGTTTCATCAAGCTCGGTATATTTTACTCGATAAAATATATAGATAGTCTCGGCAATCTTACCTTATCATCTTGATTAATCGGATTATCCAAGCATATGAAAGTCTATCAGTGGATTTTACTCTTACAAGACGAGCAGTGATTTTATGTGATGATAAGTGATTTTATGTGATGATAAGAGCTAACGGAAGAAATCAAGATTAATCCTATTTTTTAACGTTTTACCTTCTTATATTTAATTTACTTTTAAAAATAGGTCCAATGTAGCATATTTCCTAGTAAAGAAATGAACATCATATATAAATATTTAATTAAAAAAAACCCATGCCTTCTCTGGAGACAGAGATCTTACAGCTACCTCCGAGTTGGGTATACTCGAGAGAAAAGGTTTGGAATTCGACCTAATTTATTTATTGAATCATATATTATGAGAACTAAAATTAAATATATGATATATTAAAGGACTAAAAGTGCTATTCTACAAGTGAAAGGTAAGTAGAACGATCAAGGTTACACCTTGGCACCTAATGGGGTGTGGTCCCAACTCCTGCGATGTCGACTCTGGACCAAAGTCTCACCTTACTCTTACTGTAGTTTGGTGAATCTACCAAAAAGCCTTGCAATAATTTATATAAATACACTAAGGTCCTCTAGTTTAGAAATAAGTTACGCAAAGATTCAATATATATATATATATATTACTTTTTGTTGAATATTCGACATTTAAAATAATACAAAGTATGTGATTAAGAATTTAAGATGTGTTTAGTTTCTTAAGAAATTAAAAATTTGGCCAAATATCTAAATAGCCCCTCAAGTTTGTCATAACTATCAATTAGATATTTTAACTACTGTCGAGATACATGAAAGACCACTATTATATCAAGCAATCAAAATTGAGCAAAGAAGGATACTGAATTAATTACAATATAACTAAATTATCTACTTATATTATACCAAACAAGGCTCTTTTACCGTTATGAGGGAGAGAAAAACTCTCTTGACTAAGATTCATGACAAAAATATATATAAACCAAGCACATAATACCCTAATTGTAAAAGATTAAAAAGAAAGTGTCAAAATACTCATATACTATATTAAAAATATCTTAATTTTATATTGAATTATAAATATGGATTATTCATACTCTTACAATTAACAAATCGTTTTGTATTTACTTATTTCTTTTCAAAGTCTTAACCTGAATGATTAATATTTTCTATATATTTTGTAATTAGGATTTTGATATAATTATGGAAACTAAATATCCTAATACAATTAGAATTTGTACTTGTAAACAACTAATATATTGTATCAATGAGAAGCCTCCAAGCAAGGAGAATTTCATAATTGCGCATGGTATCAAGAGTCAAACTCTACCCCTAAACACTGGTCCCCCAATTCCTCCTTTTTCTTTCGCCGTCGGAACCCCTTAAAATTGGCGCCTCTTTTTTTTTTCTTCCGTCGCTGGCATCCAATCCTAAAATCCGACCGCCCTTGCCCATGAATTCTCCCGCCTATTCCTCTTCCACCCACAATACACATCCTACAACTTCCACCCCCTCCTACCACCTTTCATTCGGTCTTTGCCGTGACAAACATCAAGAACTTCATACCTTTAATTCTTGGATCAAGAGGGTGGTCAATACTCGTCGTGGGTTGAACTATTCCAAAATTCATGTATGTACTTACAACGTCCTTGATCACATCGACCCCTCATCCAGCCAACGCTGACAACCAACGTGGAAGCGCCTCGATGCAATCGTCAAACAATGGATATATGGCACCATATCCAATGATTTACTTCATACCATTATGAAGACAAGTGCTTCGGCTCACTACTTATGGAAGAGGCTAGAAGAAATCTTTCTAGATAACAAACATACACGTGTCGTGTATTTGGAGAAACAATTTAACAACATTCGTCTTGAGAACTTTGTTAACATGTTAGACTATTATAAACAACTTAAATTGTTTGCTGATTAATTGTCTAATATTGGCACTCCGATTTCCGACACAAAGATGGTGCTCGGTAGTCCTGGGGCCCGATCAGTGGCGCCGCGAGGCCCTCACGTGTGGGGCCTCCCCATAGTTTTTATTTTTCTTTTATATATTTCAAATATTAAGATATGTATTAAAAATGTATTTAATCTTATCAGTGAGATTTTGTTATACCCCGTACTTCCAGAGTATGTATGCGAGGACGTACGTACGATTATTCAAGCCCTAATTAGGTTAAGAATGAACTTGTGAACTTTCAACGGAAAAGATTCCGAACCTTGTGAAGGAAATTCTACGTTTTTAACATTTTAACCGATTACGGATTTTTCCGAGAGACGAAATATTTTGGACCAATAGGAGGGCGACACGTGTCACCCCTAGGTGGGCTAGGTTGGCCGAAATTCATGTGACAAGTGGCCAAGACAAGTGGCCAAGTCTTGCAAGATATTTTGTGTGGACAAGTGGCTTGTGGGACCCCCACACACTTGTCCCCAATCTCAACCACACACTTGCTTTCATCCTAGCCCTTGGTTGTCCTATATATGCACCATTTGTTGATGAAATCTTCCACACCTAGATATTTCAAGACTTGAGAAATATTTTCATCTCCCTCCCTCTCTCCTAGCTCTCGTCGAACACCTCCCTCTCTAACCTAACTTTGTCCAATAATTCCTAAACTCCTAAGTGTTCTTCCCTAGTGTATTAGGAAGACTATTAACCAAAAGTTAGGAAAGATTTCTGTTATACCCCGTATTTTCAGAGTATGTACGTGAGGACGTACGTACAAAGGTTTAAGCCTTAAGTTAGGCAAGGGACGAAATTTGTGCACAACCCCCGAAAAGAATTGTTTTCCGACGAAACGTTTTCCGGACTTTGCGAGGGGAAAATTACGGTTGCGACATTAATAATTTTTTCGGATTTTTCCGAGAGATGAAATATTTTGGACCAACGAGAGGGCGACACTTGTCACCCTCAAGTGGGCGGTCTAGTGGTCGATTGGTGAGCACGTTTTCTTCCATTTTTTGTGGCCTAAAACTTGGGTCAATGTTTGGAGTGATTTGTGGAGTAGATGGCTAGGGTGCACTTGTGCAAATCTTCACCCTCCACTTGCCCACCACTTGTCTTGATCTTGGCCATTGAAGGCCCTATAAATACCCTCTTAGTGAAGGATTTCTTCATCCTCAAATGACTTCTAAGTCTTAAAAATCCTCCTCCTCAGAAGCTCTCGCCCAAGAGCTCCTCCCCTCGGAAGGCCTCGCCAAACAACCCCTCTTGAGTTGTTCTCGTGAAACACCCCTTGGTAGAAAAGTATTCTCCAAGTATGTTACTATTCCAAAATACTCGCCCAAATACCTTGTAGTATTCCAAGGTTACCCCTATACTAAAAGCCCAGAAATACTACTATACTTCCCTTCAGTCACAAAACGAAACCCTAAGGAAAATCTTCATAATTGGTTGAAGTATTAAGAAGAAGTTGCGTAGAACTTCTAAGGGTTGTTTGGAGCGGGTTGGAGCGCCCAGAGTAGGAGCTAAACGTTGCTCAGGATCGACATTAAATCTTGGATAATTTTGGGCTTATCGAGGTAAATACTCTTGTCCTTCTATTGTAATTGGTAATTACATACTGTAGTTGTATAGAAATGAGTATAAGATATATAGAAGGATGGTATAAGAGAAGAGAATTGAATTGAAATCACATCAGAAGAATATTAAAGAAGAAGATTGAACTGTACTTACATAGGACTGTATTTACAGTAGACTTGTGTAGTTTAAAAGGGTAGGGAAGTGCTGCCCGATTTTCCGTAGAATAGAGAACCCCCTGCTTAGAATATTCTACCGAGTAGTCTAGACGTTGATAGACGTATGGCCTTTATAGGTTGAAAGTTCTGCGAATAGCATGTTCTACTTGAAAGGTGGACAAGGCTAGCCGGGTTTTAGCAGTGGAGCGTTTTGCTAATTGTCGATAATCGTCGCGAGGTATGTGATTCTTCCTATCCTCTTGAGCATGATATTTTGAAAAGAATATATATAGTACGATAGACGTACGTATGTTAACTGAATGTGGTTTTACTTCGATGTCTTTTGACTTGAGTCTAAATAAAAAGAATCTGAAGTATTTCAAAAGAATTAAAAATCGTTTTTGAAAGAAGAGTAATACTTGGTTTTAAAAGCTTAAGAGTTATACTAGCTTTATGAGAAGTTAGGTATAACGACTTAAGAGTGATAAAAGGAACGATTTACTTAATTGTTTTATGAAAGCCTTGTATGGATTTCGGAAATGAGAATAAGTATCGAACAAACCACTGCAGCGCTAATAAAGGGAAATGTATTGACTAATTAAGTATTATTAAAAACCAGTAGAAACCTCCATCTGCATAGAAGCTAAGATGAGACAAAATGATATTACATTTCCTAGATCATGACTGCTTTAATAAGATTGTTATGAACAAGAATAACCTACTCACACATAAGGCATATGTTTCTCAAAAATTGTTTTAAAAGAGAATTATATTATTAAGTGATTAAGACTATGAACTACGAAACCTTTCGAAAATGAGAAACTTGAGCATTTGAAATTAGGCAAACTTGAACGTTTGGAAAAGAATGTTGTTACTTGATTTTACAAAGGGAAGTGTTTTGGTTCACTTAAAAAGATAGCCACTCTATTTTTATACTACGGGTATTGTGTGACTTTTGTGAAAGAAACAGATCTTTTAAAGAATTAATGTATGAAGTACTTTGGGGATAAAAACCCAAACTTGTTGACATGAAATAGAAAGTACCTTGTGTGAATAACTTGACTATGTTGGTTTGTGATAGCCTTGTAATACTTTCTTGTTGGTTTGATAAGTAAACATGTTAGGATGCTACGTGTGTTAGTGTCTTGTGATGTTTGTGTAAGGGGGTTTCCCTTGTTGTGCTTATGTTGTTTAACGATAAGCCGTTATGATAGTATTGTACCACTCACCTCTTGACATGATATACCGGGGGTTAAGCCGCCTCGACGCGGTATACCACATGCGATCCGTGTGACTATGATTCGAGAATACCTCACGCGGGTCCGGGGACCTATGCGAGCTACGAGTTCCTGTGTTAGTGTGCGGTCATGTGGCCACGCGGTTTATGCGCTACGCGATCGCGAGTCCAGATCGACGCCGGAGTAGCTACCGACGCGGAATACCTCATGCGGGCCTACGTGTGGCTTTATGCGGATGTAACGCCCCGAACGGGCCCACATCGGTGCCTTACCCGCACCCTAGTGATACAACATCGAGAAAACCGGAAAATAAAACACGAGTCATGAAACAAGAGATATAATAAATAAACAGCAACCAAAATTGCTTTCAAGATATACATAAAAACCCGAACAGCTATCCTTTTACAAACCCCGCCACAATAAAGGCATGCACTCTAAGATTTACAACAACTATGACGGACAGGCCTCGCCATACCTCGAATGTACAAGAACCTACAACTCAGTGGAAACATACCAAAGATAAGCCTCCAAGGAACGGAGTTTCCAACACGAAATGAGATCCTAAGAGCGGGATCCACGATCGATGTACCTCTACTGCGGCGTAACGCACTTCAAGGAGGTCAAGACAACAGTACCAAGTATGTGAAATCACAACATCAGAATGAAATCATAATAGCCTAAAAAGGTGAGACATGATGATAACCAAAATACAAGACGCAACATAAAAGTTAGCCAAGTCGTGACTCACGCCTCAAAGTCACCACTCAAATATAACTACGGGTCTCACGCCCACAACATCCATCATGTTCGTGATCGCGTGCCGACGGACATCGTGACGGTGTAGACATGTCCATGATGCAACACATAATAACAAGGCCGCACGGCCACGCCCCGGACATCGTGACGGTGTAGACACGCCATGTAACCTCAATAACAATATATCGGGTCAACCCCGCCGCACGCCACATGCCCGGAATCGTGACGGTAGATATCGCCCATGTTGCAAGAATAACCATATATCTGTAATCAACCCGCCGCACGGCCGCACGCTCTAATCGTGACGGTGTAGACGCCCACGTGACATCAACAACAAGACAAGAATCAAAATGGAAACATACCCGTGGAATTCTCCATCACCGCCAAAGACGCCCAAGTAAGTTCTCAATAAGTCAACCTACTTATCGAGAGACGCCAGAATACGTAAATACCACACTTGCACAACAAAGGCTATCATCACAAGCATAGGCAAGTTTCACAACAACAAGCATAGGCAAGTTTCACAACAACAAGCATAGGCAAGTTTCACAACAACAACCATAGGCAAGTTTCACAACAACAACCATAGGCAAGTTTCACAACAACAAGCATAGGCAAGTTTCACAACAATTCAAAGTACTTTCATTTTATGCCAAAGTCCGGGTTTTTAACCCCAAAGTACTACATACGTTAAGTTCTTTTAAAAGAGATCCATTACTTTTATAAAAGTCACCCGATACCCGTAGTATTAGAATGACCAACCCACATTCCCTTTTCAAAATCAAGTAACAACATTCTTTTCCTAAGTTCCAGTTTGCCTAGTTTCAATTACTCAAGCTTCTCATTTTCAAATGGTTTCATAGTTCCCAAACTTAATCACTTGATTCCTTTTTAGAACAATTTTGTATTATATGTCTCACGCGAGAGTAGGTTATTCTTGTTTACAACATTCTTATTACAAAGAAATTTCGATCTAGAAAATGTATATCATTTTGTCTCATCTTAGTTTCTATGCAGATGGAGGTTTCTACCGGTTTTAATACGATTCATCATTATTCAATACATTTTCCTTTATTAACGCCGCATTGGTCCTGTCGATACACATTCGATTTTCAAATCAAGAAACATTATCCCTTTAAATAAAACCAAGTACTCATTACTCACGAATGAGGTTTCACAAACATTCACATTAAAACAAATAAGTTAAGTCTCTTATCTTATAAGATCAAGTCTCTTAACTTCTAACATCAAGAAACCATTTTCTTTACCTCTCTTAAGACATTATACCTAACTCCCATAAAGCTAGTATAACTCTTTTTAAAACCTTTTAAAACCAAGTGTTACTCTCCTTCCAAAACGATTTATAAATCTTTTGAAATACATCAAGTTCTTTATTATAACTAGCCGCTTATAATTCACATCGCTTACCTTTTAAAACCACAAAGTATTTTCTTACCTACATAAAGTCATTATAACCAACTTCCCATAAAGCCGTTATAACACTTTATGTTTTAAAACAATCAAACACGCTTAACACGTATGCGCCTACCGCATTACATAGTTCACACATATCACGCTAGAAGAGATAGGAAGAGGTTCACATACCTCGCGACGATTATCGACAATAAGCAAAGCTCCAAGTACTACAACCTTGCTAGCCCTTTCCACTCTCGAGCGAATACGCTACTCTTAGTACTTTCACCTATAAAGGCCACAAACGCCTATTAAATCTTAAACACACGCTCCCATCTTTCTACGTAAAATTCTAAGACCTCCCCGCAACAACAGAAATCTCCTCCTTATCGAGGCCGCTACCAAGCCAACCGGGGTTAACACGCCTAACCTGACGTGTACAATTCTACTACACAAGAATGCTACACAAGTCATCAATACGTTTCTAGGTAATTACATTCGCTTCTTCTCTTTATTTCCTTCTATGTGATTACTGTTCAATTCTTATTCAGGCTTAAGTCAAAAGACATTGCCAAAATACTAAGTTCAGTTCTATATATAGTATACTTCAAATATTTATATTCTAACATGTAATTTCCATTTACAATAGAAGGACGAGTGTTTACCTCGATAAGCCCAAAATTATCCGAAGTTTAACGTCGCTTCCGAAAGCAACGCTTAGACCTACTCCGAGTGCTCCAATTCGCTCAAGAAACCCTTAGAAGTTCTACGCAACTTCTACTTATAACTTCAACTACTGTGAAGATTTTCCTTAGGGTTTCATTTGTGATCGAGGAAAATACGATAGTATTTTCTGGCTTGTAACCTGGGAATACTATAAGGTATTTGGGCAAGGTATTTGGGAATTATAACAATACTAGAGAGTATTTCTATACCACAAAAAGGGGTATTTATACGAGACAACTAGGCTAGTGGGTACCCCACCGCCAAGCCTCACTCATGGGTTCGCTGGCTAGGCTCTCAGCTGAGGGCTTTGGACGATTTTAAGACAAGAGGAGGGAGTATTTGAGACTTAGAAAGATTGCTCACTTTAGGATGAAATAACTCTTCAACAAGGGGTATTTATAGGTCAAGAAAGGACCAACCAACGCCAAGATTCTTCCAAGTGTAAGTGCAGGGGCTAGATTTAAGCCAAGTGCACCTTATCCATCTACCACAACCACTTGCACAAAATATCCTACCAACTAAAGTGCTCCATTTCATCCAAATGTCGCCCAACCTTCATCCAATGCGAGGTGACACTTGTCACCCTCCCGCTGGTCCAAAATATTTCGCCTCTAAAAATCCGCAAAAATTTTAAATGACATAGCCTAATTTTCCTACGAAAGTGTGGAAACGTTTCGCCGAAACGACTTAATCGAGGTTGTGTACAAATTTGAAACTTGCCTAACTTAAGGCTCAATTATTATACGACGCCATCACGCATATACTGGAAATACTGGGTATAACATTCTTCCCCTTAGAAACATTCGTCCCGAATGTTCCTTCTCGCCTCAAAACAAACACGCGCAGATAGCCTTCACTACTATACTTACGAAACCAAACACGCCACATCCGCCACAAAATAACATGCGCAAAACCCAAATCCAAGCCAACAAGGAATTACCTGCTTATCACAAGAGTTCCCACCAAGGTCTAAAAATATAATCCCGTCGCACATTCATTTCTCAAAAGAAACGATCACACACGCTCACTTCTCCCCTATCTCACAGATCCTTCTAACACTCGAACTCTCTCTAAGATACATACCATACTTCGCTTTCCAAAACTTTGGAGTCACTACCCAAACTTGATCATCTTACTAGCATCGATCTCCTCTAAGGCCATTCTCGGCCTTCACGAATCGATTCTCGTCGAACGATCCACGAACTCATACGACGGTCATCTAATCTGGCCTAGCACCTCGTGACTCTACCACCGCGACCACCTGCAGCTGACCTTCCTCGAACGGACGCCGTTGGCCCGCAACACGCCCCAACCCGACCCATCAGTAGCGCCAACTTCCGCCTCCGACACGGAACACACTGGAAGCTACCACTTCCATCTCACACTAACCAGATTTTTAAATCACACTATAGCACAAAGCTATTCGAACATAACACTTAACACATCATTAACATCAATACATACAAAGATTCATGGTTAAGGATATACCAAACTAGGCGTCAAGGACCGCTAAAATCGAACTTCCACCGCGACTTACCGTGGCCCGCAATCGCCTAGTAGTTCAGGTTATCTCTACCGGGCCACTTCCCGCCTGACAGCTTCGCCATACGGCCCTCGCTGCCGCAAGAATAACAAGCTCCTCGTACTACGACACTTCCGAAATGCGGTCACCACATCGACCACACCGGTGCAGGGCGATCGTGATCCGCCAACACCCCTACTCCTCGAACATTCAAACCCGGGAGCCCCGACCGCCTCAATATCCTGGCGGTCCCGGCGTCGCGAGACCACTCGCAATGGCGAGGTACATAACTAGTTCGGCCGAAGCGGTCCGCCGAAGTCGCCAAAATATCCTATTGCCTTCGCCTTCTTCTCCGAAAGCGGCCCACCTGCCGACCGCGCCTCGCACCCAAGTGCACGAGCTCGCATACGCAACGCCCATGCCCACCAAGAGAAACACCGACAAGATTCGCCATATAATCATCTAGCCGCGACGTAGCGACGCACTTATCCTCCATGGTCGCTACTAAAGCGGGACATATCGAGCTAATGAGTCGAACTCACATCAGACTCAATCAGACGCCTGCTCGCTCAACATCAAAAATTTTACCGAGCCTCCTCATTTGCGAGGCAAGAAATGTGCTGTAGGCCCCAAAACTCGCCCCAAACGGCCGAAGGCATGCTTCCCGAAAGCTCCCACGAAGTCAAACCAATCGATCGCGTATCACGCACCGACGCGAACTAAATGTCACGCATCGGGTCAAGCTCGATCACCCGCACGATCTCTTCAGAATCGACGGATGAATCCTCGCGGATCATCCTCCGCCGACCAGAAAACTCAAAGTGCTACAACTAAGGAAATCCGTAGCCTCAAATCGTCTCGCGCACTACATGCGCCGCTGAATCGAATTGCCGCGCCCAAATTTATCTCATATTCGCCACAACCTCGCCAATAATCGCCATCTCTCGCGACTCATCTCCCGCCTGCATCGCTGGACCGAGGCTCGTGTATCAGAGTCTCATCACCACGGCCGCGCTTAAACCTCGCTGCGCCGGCGGCGCGCTAAACTCGCTGCCGGAAGATCGCTCGTGATCGACCGCTCGCGCTCGCATTCTCTCAGATCCTACTAGCGCCTCGCCGCTTTGCCCTTCGCCCCGTTGCTTTTCGCAGGCATAATCGTAAAAACGAAACACGCTGGAGGGTCCAACTTACAACATTTCTAAGGCACGATCTCGTAACGAAGAATAGAAACTAATCCTACATGTCCTATAGCCTCGACATAGATGTGGTGCACAACACACCGATAATCAAGACTTACTAGACACGGTCAGACACTTTCCGAGGACTAATCGCTTGATACCACTTTTGTCACGACTCCAACCTGCCCGCATCGTGCCTTACCCCGCACCCTAGTGATACAACATCGAGAAAACCAAATGAAAATAAAACACGAGTCATGAAACAAGAGATATAATAAATAAATAAAGCAACCAAAATAGCTTGCCTTCAGATATACATAAAAACCCAACAGCTTATCCTTTACAAACCCCGCCACAACAAAGGCATGCACTTAAGATTTACAACAACTATGACGGACAGTGGCTTCGCCATACCCCGAATGCAAGAACCTACAACTCAGTGGAAACATACCAAAGATAAGCCTCAAGGAACGGAGCTTTCCAACACGCCAAATGAGATCCTAAGAGCGGATCCACGATCGATGCACTTCTACCGCGCAGATTAACGCAGCTTCAAGGAGGTCAAGATAACAGTACCAAGTATGTGAAATCACAACATCAGAAATGAAATCATAATAGCCTAAAAAGGTGAGACATGATGATAACCAAAATACAAGACGCAACATAAAAGTTAGCCAAGTCGTGGACTCACGCCTCAAAGTCACCACTAAATATAACTACGGGTCTCACGCCCACAACATCCATCATGTTCGTGATCACGGCCGCATGCCCCTAATATCGTGACGGCAGACATGTCCACGATGCAACACACAATAAGGCCGCACGGCCACATGCCCCGGACATCGTGACGGCAGTATACGCCCACGCAACCTCAATAACAATATATCGTGGTCAACCCGCCGCACGCCACACGCCTCGAATCGTGACGGTAGACACGCCCATGTTGCAAGAATAACCATATATCGTAATCAACCCGCCGCACGGGCCGCGACGCTCTAATCAGACGGCAGATACGCCCACGTGACATCAACAACAAGACAAGAATCAAAATGGAAACATACTCGTGGAATTCTCCATCACCGCCAAAGACGCCCAAGTAAGTTCTCAATAAGTCAATCGCCTCTATCGAGACGCGCAGAATACGTAAATACCACACTTGCACAACAAAGTGCTATCATCACAAGATAGTAAGTTTCACAACAACAAGATAGTAAGTTTCACAACAACAAGATAGGCAAGTTTCACAACAACAACCATAGTAAGTTTCACAACAACAACTATAGGCAAGTTTCACAACAACAAGCATAGTAAGTTTCACAACAATTCAAAGTACTTTCATTTTACGCCAAAGTCCGGTTTTTAACCCCAAAGTACTACATACGTTAAGTTCTTTTAAAACAGATCCATTACTTTTATAAAACTCAACCGATACCCGTAGTATTAGAAACACCAACCCACAATCCCTTTTCAAAATCAAGTAACAACAGTCATTTCATAACATCCCGTTTGCCCAGTTTCACTTACTCAAGCTTCTCATTTTCAAATGGTTTCATAGTTCCCAAACTTAATCACTGATTCCTTTTAGAACAATCGAGTAATATACGCCTCACGCGAGAGTAGGTTATTCTTGTTTACAACATTCTTATTACAAAGAAATTTCCGATCTAGAAAATGTATATCATTTTGTCTCATCTTAGTTTCTATGCAGATGAGGTTTCTACCGGTTTTAATACGATTCATCATTATTCAATACATTTTCCTTTATTAACGCCGCAGCTGGTCCTGTCGATACACATTCTGATTTTCAAATCAAGAAACATTATCCCTTTAAATAAAACCAAGTACTCATTACTCACGAACGAGGTTTCACACAAACATTCACATTAAAACAAATAAGTTAAGTCTCTTATCTTATAAGATCAAGTCTCTTAACTTCTAACATCAAGAAACCATTTTCTTTACCTCTCTTAAGATATTATACCTAACTCCCATAAAGCTAGTATAACTCTTCTTTTAAAACCTTTTAAAACCAAGTGTTACTCTCCCTTCCAAAACGATTTATAAATCTTTGAAATACATCAAGTTCTTTATTATAACTAGCTTATAATTCACATCGCTTACCTTTAAAACCACAAAGTATTTTCTTACCTACATAAAGTCACATAACCAACTTCCCATAAAGCCGTTATAACACTTTATGTTTTAAAAACAATCAAACACAAGCTAATACACGACGCTCACTGCATTACATAGTTCACACATATCATGCTAAGAGATAGGAAGAGGTTCACATACCTCGCGACGATTATCGACAATAAGCAAAAGCTCCAAGTACTACAACCTTGCTAGCCCTTTCCACTCCTCGCACACGCTACTCTTAGTACTTTCACCTATAAAGGCCACAAACGCTCATTAAATCTTAAACACACGCTCCCATCTTTCTACGTAAAATTCTAAGAAGATTCCCCGCAACAACAGAAATCTCCTCCTTATCGAGGCCGGCTACCAAGCCAACCAGGGGGGGGTTAACACGTCTAACCGGACGTGTACAATTCTACTACACAGTAATGCTACACAAGTCTACTGTAATACAGCCCTAGGTAATTACAGTTCAGTTCTTCTCTTTATTATCCTTCTATGTGATTACTGTTCAATTCTTATTCAGGCTTAAGTCAAAAGACATTGCCACAATACTAAGTTCAGTTCTATATATAGTATACTTCAACTATATATATTCTAACATGTAATTTCCATTTACAATAGAAGGACAGTAGTGTTTACCTCGATAAGCCCAAAATTATCCGAGTTTAACGTCGCTTCCCGAGCAACGCTAGCTCCTACTCCGAGTGCTCCACTCGCCCAAGAAACCCTTAAGTTCTACGCAACTTCTACTTATAACTTCAACTACTGTGAAGATTTTCCTTAGGGTTTCATTTCAGGATCGAGGAAAATATGATAGTATTTTCTGGCTCAGAACCTGGGAATACTATAAGGTATTCAGCTAAGGTATTTGGGCATTATAACAATACTAGAGAGTATTTCTATACCACAAAAAGGGGGTATTTATACGAGACAACCAGGCAGTGGGTACCCCACTGCCAAGCCTCACCTGGGGTGGGTTCGCCTCTAGGCTCTCAAAGCTGGAGGGCTTTGGACGATTTTAAGACAAGAGGAGGAGTATTTGAGACTTAGAAAGATTGCTTCACTTTAGGATGAAATAACTCTTCAACAAGGGGTATTTATAGTCAAGAAAGACCAACCAACGGCCAAGATTCTTCCAAGTGTAAGGCAAGTAGGGCTAGATTTAAGCCAAGCGCACCTTATCCATCTACCACAACCACTGCACAAAATATCCTACCAACTAAAGTGCTCCATTTCGCCCAAATGCCGCCCAACCTTCATCCAATGCGAGGTGACACTTGTCACCCTCCCGCTGGTCCAAAATATTTCGCCTCTCTAAAAATCCGCAAAAATTTTAAATGACATAGCCTAATTTTCCTACGAAGTCATGGAAACGCTTTCACGTAAAACGACTTAATCGCGTCAGGTACAAATTTGAAACTTGCCTAACTTAAGGCTCAAATTATTATACATACGCCATCACGCATATACCGGAAATACGGTATAATAAATGGGCCGCGGAAGTTCCAGGATTAGACGCGCACATTTGATATCGCGCGAGTGGCCACGATCACGTGGCCTGTAAAGACTCAGATACGCTTTATGGCATTGTTGGTATTGTGGTTTTAGTAGCTCACTATGCCTTCGCATTTACCCCCAGACGGCTTTATTATGACACGCGGTACCGTGTTCATGTATTCTGATATTTTTATATCATGGATCGCCAAGAATATAAGGCGAATTCCACGGCATGATCAGGTAACGACCTGCCCGGCCCGCATCGTGCCTTATCCCGCACCCTAGTGATACAACATCGAGAAACCAAATGGAAAATAAAACATAGTCATGAAACAAGAGATATAATAATAAACAAAGCAACCAAAACGGTTAGTTTTCAAGATATACATAAAACTCGAATAGCTTTAATCTTTACAACCCCGCCACAAAAGATTACATGCACTTAAGATTTACAACGACTATGACGGACAGTGGCCCCGCCATACCCCGAATGTACAAGAACCTACAACTCAGTGGAACACATACTAAAAGATAAGCTCAAGAAACGGAGCTTCCTAATACGCGAATCAGTGATCCTAAGAATGGATCCACGATCGATGTATTTCACTCGCAGATGAACGCACTTCAAGCGAGGTCAAGACAACAGTACCAAGTATGTGAAATCAGAAAGATATCAGAATGAAATCATACTAGTCTATATAAAGGTGAGACATGTATGATAACCAAACTACAGCTCACAACATAAAAGCAAATATGTCCACCGTGACTCACGCCTCAAGTCATCACTCAAATATAACTACGAGTCTCACGCCCACAACATCAATCATGCTCGCATCACGGCCGCATGCCCCTGACCAGATCGGCAGACATGTCCACGATGCAACACTAATACCATGCCCCACGGCCACATGCCCCTAATTTACTCTGCAGACACGCCCACGTGACATCAACAATAATATATCGTGATCAACCTCGCCGCACGCCACGCCCCTAATTTACCTCGCAGATATGCCCATGTAACCACAATAACAATATATCGGGTAATCAACCCGACCGCATGGCCGCATGCCCCTAATTCGTGACGGTAGATACGCCCACGTGACATCAACAACAAGACAAGAATCAAAATGGAAACATACCCGAATTCTCCATCACCGCCAAAGACGCTCCAAGTAAGTTCTCAATAAGTCGACCGCTCTATCGAGACGCTGAATACGTAAATACCACACTTGCACAACAAAGGCTATCATCACAAGATAGGCAAGTTTCACAACAACAAGCATAGGCAAGTTTCACAACAACAAGCATAGTAAGTTTCACAACAACAAGCATAGGCAAGTTTCACAACAACAAGCATAGTAAGTTTCACACAACTCAAAGTACTTTCATTTTACGCCAACGTCCGGGTTTTTAACCCCAAAGTACTACATACCTTAAGTTCTTTTAAAAGAGATCCATTTCTTTTATAAAAGTCACCCGATACCCGTAGTATTAGAATGACCAACCCACCTTCCTTTTCAAAACCAAGTAACAACATTCTTTCCTAAGTTCCACTTTGCCTAGTTTCAATTACTCAAGCTTCTCATTTTCAAATGGTTTCATAGTTCCCAAACTTAATCACTGATTCCTTTTAGAACAATTGAGTAACATATGTCATATATGAGTAGTTTATTCTGCTTATAACGATCTTATTACAAAACATGATCTAGAAAATGTAATATCATTTTGTCTTATCTTAGCTTCTATGCAGATTTGAGGTTTCTACCGTTTTAATACAACACATCATTATTCAATACATTTTCCTTTATTAACGCTGCAGTGGTCCTGTCGATACACATTCTCGATTCCCAAATCAAGAAACATTATCCCTTTAAAACCAAGTACTCATTACTCACGAACGAGGTTTCACACAAACATCCACATTAAAACAAATAAGTTAAGTCTCTTATCTTATAAGATCAAGTCTCTTAACTTCTAACATCAAGAAACTATCTTCATTTACATAAGGTCGTTATAACTAACTTCCCATAAAGCTATTATAACACCCTATGTTTTAAAACCAACCAAATCACTTAGCACATGTACGCTTACCGCATTACATAGTTCACAACAATCATGCTAGAAAAGATAGAAGAGGTTCACATACCTCGCGACGATTTATCGACAATAAGCAAAATGCTCCAAGTACTACAACCTCGCTAGCCCTTTCCACTCTCGAGTGTAATACGCCACTGTAGTACTTTCACCTATAAAGGTCACAAACGCCTATTAACCCCAAAACACAAGTTTCATCTTTCTATAGAAAATTCGCAAAGACTTCTCCCCGCAACAACAGAAATCTCCTCTCTATCGAGGCCGCTACCAAGCCAACCAGTGGGGTTTACACGCCTAACCGACGTACAATTCTACACAAGTTCATCGCAATACACCCATGTAAATACAGCTTTAGTTCAGCTTTATTCTTCAGCTTAAGTCAAAAGACATTGCCGAATACTAAGTATAGTTCCATATATAGTATACTTCAACTATATATTCTAACAAACATGTAATTTCCAATTACAATAGAGGACAAGATAATTACCTCGATAAGCCCAAAATTATCCAAGTTATAATGTCGATCCCGAGCAAGGTTTAGCTCCACTCCGCTCCAAACCACTCCAAACAACCCTTAGAAGTTCTAACTAACTTCTACTCAAATACTTCAACCAACTACTAAGATTTCCTTAGTGGTTTTGGCTGAGACTAAAAGGACAAAAGGTAGTATTTCCGACTCACGAAAGAGGTATCTTTGGAATACTACAAGGTACAAGTGCTAAGGTATTTGGGCATTATAACAATACTAGTATAAGTATTTAAATACCACAAGTGAGGGTTATTATACTAAAACAACTAGCAGTGGGTACCCTACTACTAGCACCACAAAGTGGAGGACTCTCTACCAAAGGCCTTAACTAGGAGGGGCTCTCGACGAGTCAAACAAGAGGAGAGGGAAGGATAGCAAGACTTGGAACATTTTGACGAATGGTCTTCTGCCAAGCGGTATTTATAAGAAACCAAAAGCCAACCAACGGCCAAGATCAAGCCATGTGCAAGGCAAGTGTAAGGCCAAGATCGCCAAGTGCACCCTAGACCCTACTCCTTAAAACCTCACAAATATCTACACAAATATCTACCACAACTCGCCCTCAATTCGCCGCCACGCCCACACGTTTCATCGCGAGGGTGACACACGCCACCCTCCCGTTGGTCCGTAATGTTTCGCCTCTCTAAAAATCCGCAAAAATACAAAACGACATAGCCGGAATTTTCCTTCGCAAGTTACGCGAAACGCTTCGCGAAAAACGACTCTAACCGCAAGGCCGCACAAATGTAAAATCGCCGCGGTGCCACGGGGTGACACGTGTCGCCCCGATTCGCCTGCATTTCGCCTTCCAAAATATCCAAAATACCTAAATCTCAAAACAAATGTCTCACAAAATCAGAATTTCTCCCGGGCCCCACGTGACCATTTCCAAAATAAAATCTCAAAATTCTAATATAATCTATGAAGTCCAAATACCAAATCGGGAATCCAATTCCCATTAACGAACCTTTTTCTTCACAAATAACCTAAACTTTTCCGCCAAAAACTCACATCTTTCTTTCTTTCAAAATTTCACAGACTCGCACGCACGCCCTCACATACATACTCCCGCAACTACGGTATAACATTCTCCTCCTTAGAAACATTCGTCCCGAATGTTCCTTCTCAAGACTGATATCGATGAAGTTCCTCTAACAAGTTGCCAACGCCACAACGCCACGAGATAACACACGCTATCTTCCTCCCTTACTCGCTGCACTTTCTCTAACACTCGAACTCTCCCAAGACGCACCATACTTCACCATTACTTCCGCTCTCAAAATCTCCGGAGTCACTACCTCCAAACTTGGTCATCTTACTAACCTCAAACTTCCTTAAGGCCATTCCCTACTTTACGAACCGCTCGTCGAACATATCTACCAACTCATACGATGGTCATACAAACTGGGCCTAGCATCCTCGTGACCTACCACCATGACCACCTAACCGACTCACCCCAAACCGGGTTACTGTTGACCCGCAAATGGTCCTCAACCCGACCCCCAACTGCTAAACTCTTGCTCCCGATCCTAACAATCTTACTAATTCACATCACGAAAGCTACCACTTCCATCTCACACTACCCACTGACTTATCACACAAATAAATCCCACGATACTAATACTGATAAGTGGTCAAAAATAAATCTTTAACCCAAGACGACCTTACCCTAAGGTCTCACCGTGACATAGTCTAAGGTTCACACTTACCATGCCCCACACGTATCCTCCCAACCAAGCATGTTTTCTAACTCACATTAACACAACGCTATTCGCATAGCACATAATAATGAGACCATCATAACAAGCATACCAAAACTCTGAGGGTTATGATAAACCGGCTACCGCCCACTCTAATCATAGGCACTCGCAGGCTTATAATCGTAGGCGCGGCGAACCACCATCGATCCAGAGGGTCCGAGTCAGAACATCCGTATACCTTTGGTCGGACAGCCTTCGCAAATGGCCCGCTGGCCGCAAAATAACAAGCTCCCTAGCACCACGACACTTCAAATGCGTCTACCACATCGACTCACACCGAGGTAGTGACCGTGATTCGCCAACACCCTTACTTCCTCGAAACTCAACCTCGAGCCCCGACCGCCCCGAATACTCAAGGCTGTGGAGGACCACTCAGACCGGAGGTACAAAACTAGAGGCCGAGGCGTCCGCCTCAAAGTCACCAAAGGACCTCGTTGTTCGCCTCTTCTCGCCGATTCGTCATTCCGCCGACCTCTCCGTGCCTCACATCCCTGCAGATGAGCTCGCACGCTGCAATGTCCATGCCCTACCAAGAGCTACACCAACAAGCCTCTAAGTAATCATCTAATCCGTGACGTAGCTGCACTCTATCCTCCATACTAGCTACTAACGCTGGACGACGCCAATGAATCAAACTCACATTGTACTCAACCGCACGCCCGCCTCGCCTAAGCATCAAAATTGTTTACCTGCTCTCCTCATCCGCGAGGCAAGAAGTGCGTGAGGAAAGCCCCAAAACTCATCCCATATCACGGAGGCGCATGCTCTCCCGAAAGCTCCTATGAATCAAACCAATCGATCATGATCACGCACCGACGCGAACCAAAGGTCACAGACTCGGTCAAGCTCGATCACCCGTGACGATCCTCAGAATCGCCGATGAACTCCTCGCGATCATCCTCGTGCCTCACCCATAAAACTCGCGGGCTACAACTCGTAAAGTCCCGTAGCCTCAAACTATTCGCCGGGTGAACCATCGCGCTATCGAACTGGAATCACGATCCAAATTTATCTCATATCTGCCACGACTCGCCAAGAATCGGGCCATCTCTCTTGTAACCCATCTCCTTCGCCTCTGCATCGCGGACCGAGGCTCGTGTATCAGAGTCTCACACCACGGCCGCGCTAAACTCGCTGGGCCGGGCGGCGCTACAAAACCCGCCGTCAAGCACAACCTGTGTACTGCCCGGCTCGCGCTTCGCATTCTCAGATTCACTAGCAAGACTCGCCGCTTTGCCCTTCTGCTCGCTCGCGCGAGGCATAATCGTAAAAACGAGATACGCCAGGGTCCAACTTACAACATGTTTCTAAGGCACGATCTCGTAACGAAGAATGGAAACTAATCCTAAATGTCTCGCAGCCTCCTCGACATAGACGTGCACAACACATCGATAATCAAGACTCTACTAGACACGGCTCAGACACTTTCCGAGGATTAATCGCTCGATACCACTTTTGTAACGACTGCCCGGCCCGCATCGTGCCTTATCCCGCACCCTAGTGATACAACATCGAGAAAACCAATGGAAAATAAAACACGAGTCATGAAACAAGAGATATAATAATAAACAAAGCAACCAAAATCTGGTTTTCAAAGATATACATAAAACTCCAATAGCTTTAATCCTTTACAACCCCGCCCACAACAAGATTTCATGCACTTAAGATTTACAACGACTATGACGGACAGGCCCCGCCATACCCTCAATGTACAAGAACCTACAACTCAGTGGAACACATACTAAAAGATAAGCTCCAAGAAACGAGCTTCCTAATACGCCGAATCAGGATCCTAAGAGTGGATCCACGACCGATGTACTCTACCATGCAGATGAACGCACTTCAAGGAGGTCAAGATAACAGTACCAAGTATGTGAAATCAGAAAAGATATCAGAATGAAATCATACTAGTCTATATAAAGCAGAGACATGATGATAACCAAACTACGCCACAACATAAAAGCAAATATGTCCAACCGTGACTCACGCCTCAAGTCATCACTAAATATAACTACGGGTCTCACGCCCACAACATCAATCATGCTCGCATCACGGCCGCACGCCCCGACTCAGACGGTAGACATGTCCATGATGCAACACTAATACCATGCCCCACGCCACATGCCCCCTAATTTACCTGCAGACACGCCCACGTGACATCAACAATAATATATCGTGATCAACTCGCCGCACGCCACATGCCCCTAATTTACCTCTGTAGACATGTCCATGTAACCACAATAACAATATATCGTAATCAACCCGACCGCACGGGCCGCATACCCCTAATTCTCGTGACGGCAGATACGCCCACGTGACATCAACAACAAGACAAGAATCAAAATGGAAACATACCCGTGGAATTCTCCATCACCGCCAAAGACGCCCAAGTAAGTTCTCAATAAGTCGACCCTCTATCGAGAGACGCCAGAATACGTAAATACCACACTTGCACAACAAAGGCTATCATCACAAGCAAGTTTCACAACAACAAGATAGGCAAGTTTCACAACAACAAGCATAGGCAAGTTTCACAACAACAAGATAGGCAAGTTTCACAACAACAAGCATAGTAAGTTTCACACAACTCAAAGTACTTTCATTTTATGCCAAAGTCCGGGTTTTTAACCCCAAAGTACTACATACGTTAAGTTCTTTTAAAAGAGATCTATTTCTTTTATAAAAGTCACCCGATACCCGTAGTATTAGAATGACCAACCCTCCTTCCTTTTCAAAACCAAGTAACAACATTCTTTTCCTAAGTTCCAGTTTGCCTAGTTTCAATTACTCAAGCTTCTCATTTTCAAATGGTTTCATAGTTCCCAAACTTAATCACTGATTCCTTTTAGAACAATCGAGTAACATATGTCATATATGCGAGTAGTTTATTCTGTTTATAACGATCTTATTACAAAGAACATGATCTAGAAAATGTAATATCATTTTGTCTTATCTTAGCTTCTACGCAGATGAGGTTTCATCGGTTTTAATACAAATACATCATTATTCAATACATTTTCCTTTATTAACGCCGCAGCGGTCTGTCGATACACATTCTCGATTCCCAAATCAAGAAACATTATCCCTTTAAAAACCAAGTACTCATTACTCACGAACGAGGTTTCACACAAACATCCACATTAAAACAAATAAGTTAAGTCTCTTATCTTATAAGATCAAGTCTCTTAACTTCTAACATCAAGAAACCATCTTCACTTACATAAGGTCGTTATAACTAACTTCCCATAAAGCTATTATAACACCCTATGTTTTAAAACCAACCAAATCACTTAGCACATGACGCCTACCGCATTACATAGTTCACAACAATCATGCTAGAAAAGATAGAAGAGGTTCACATACCTCGCGACGATTTATCGACAATAAGCAAAATGCTCCAAGTACTACAACCTCGCTAGCCCTTTCCACTCCTCGAGTAATACGCTACTCTTAGTACTTTCACCTATAAAGGTCACAAACGCCTATTAACCCCAAAACACAAGTTTCTATCTTTCTATAGAAAATTCTAAGAAGACTCTCCCGCAACAACAGAATCTCCTCCTCTATCGAGGCCGCTACCAAGCCAACCAGTGGGGGTTTACACGCCTAACCGACGGTACAATTCTACACAAGTCATCGCAATACACCCATGTAAATACAGCTTTAGTTCGCTTCTTATTCTTCAGCTTAAGTCAAAAGACATTGCCGAATACTAAGTATAGTTCCATATATAGTATACTTCAACTATATATTCTAACAAACATGTAATTTCCAATTACAATAGAGGACAAGATAATTACCTCGATAAGCCCAAAATTATCCAAGTTATAATGTCGATCCCGAGCAAGGTTTAGCTCCACTCGCGCTCCCAAACCACTCCAAACAACCCTTAGAAGTTCTAACTAACTTCTACTCAAATACTTCAACCAACTACGAAGATTTCCTTGTGGTTTCTGGCTGAGACTAAAAGGACAAAAGGTAGTATTTCCGACTCTACGAAAGAGGTATCTTTGGAATACTACAAGGTACAAGGCTAAGGTATTTTGGGCATTATAACAATACTAGGAGTATTTCAATACCACGGAGTGGTATTATACGAAACAACTAGCAGTGGTACCCACTGGCTAGCACCACAAAGGGAGTGGGACTCTCTGCCAAAGGCCTTAACTAGGAGTGGGCTTTCGGACGAGTCAAACAAGAGGAGAGGGAAGGATAGCAAGACTTGGAACATTTTGACGAATGAAGTCTTCTGCCAAGTGGTATTTATAGCAAAACCAAAAGCCAACCAACGGCCAAGATCAAGCCATGTGCAAGGCAAGTGTAAGGCCAAGATCGCCAAGTGCACCCTAGACCCTACCCTTAAAACCCTCACAAATATCTACACAAATATCTACCACAACTCGCCTCAATTCGCCAAGTCGCCCCACATGCTTCCATCGCGGTGACACACGCCACCCTCCCGCTGGTCCGTAATGTTTCGCCTCTGAAAAATCCGCAAAAATACAAAACGACATAGCCTAATTTTCCTTCGCAGTTACGCGAAAACGCTTCGGCCAAAAACGACTTAACCGTGCCAGGCACAAATGTAAATCGCCGGTGCCACACGGGGTGACACGTGTCGCTCGATTCGCCTGCAATATTTCGCCTTCAAAATATCCAAAATACCGGAATCTCAAAACAAAGCCTCACAAAATCAGAATTTCTCCCGTGGCCCCACGTGACCATTTCCAAAATAAAATCTCAAAATTCTAATATAATCTATGAAGTCCAATACCAAACTGGGAATCCAATTCCCATTAACGAACCTTTTTCTTCACAAATAACCTAAACTTTTCCACTAAAAACTCACATCTTTCTTTCTTTCAAAATTTCGCCGCACTGCACGCACGCCCTCACATACATACCCCGCAACTACTGGTATAACATTCTCCCCTCCTTAGAAACAATCGTCCCGAATGTTCCTTCTCAAGACTGATATCGATGAAGTTCCTCTAACAAGTTGCCAACGCCACAGCTTGGCAACGAAATAACAGTCGTTATCTTCATCCCTTACTCGTTGCACTTCTCGAACACTCAACTCTCCCAAGACGCACTCATACTTCACCATTACCTCCGCTCAAAATCTCCGAGTCACTACCTCCAAACTTGGTCATCTTACTAACCTCAAACGTCCTTCAGGCCATTCCCGGCCTTTACGAACCGCTTCTGGTCGAACATATCTACCAACTCATACGATGGTCATACAAACTTGGGCCTAGCATCCTCGTGACCCTACCACCAAGTGACCACCCAGAACCGACCCACCCTAAACCGGTTACGTTGACCCGCAAATGGTCCTCAACCCGACCCCAACCGCGCTAAACTCTTGTTCCCGATCCTAACAATCTTACTAATTCACATCACGAAAGCTACCACTTCCATCTCACACTACCCACTGACTTATCACACAAATAAATCCCACGATACTACTACTCCGATAAGGGTCAAAAATAAATCTTTAACCCAAGACGACCTTACCCTAAGGTCTCGCCGTGACATAGTCTAAGGTTCACACTTACCATGCCCCATACGTATCCTCCCAACTAAGATGTTTTCTAACTCACAATTAACACAACGCTTATTCGCACATAGCACATAATAACGAGACCATCATAACAAGCATACCAAAACTCTGAGGGTTAAGGATAAACCAAGCTACCGCCCACTCTAATCATAGGCCCACTCGCAGGCGCATAACCGTAGGCGCGGCGAACCACCATCGATCCTGAGGTCGAGTCAGAATATCCGTGCTACCCTTGGCCTGACAGCTTCGCAAATGGCCCCGCTGGCCGCAAAATAACAAGCTCCCCGCACCACGACACTTCAAATGCGGTCTACTACATCGACTACACCGAGGTAGGGTGACCGTGATCCGCCAACACCCTTACTTCCCCGAAACTCAACCTCGAGCCCCGACCGCCCCCGAATACTCAAGGTCGCGAGGACCACTCGCACCGCGAGGTACAAAACTAGATGTCTTAGGCGGTCCGCCTAAAGTCACCAAAGGACCTCGTTGTTCTCGCCTCTTCGCTGATTCGTCATTCCGCCGACCTTCCGCGCCTCACATCCAGCCAGATGAGCTCGCATGCGGCAATGTCCATGCCCAACAAGAGCTACACCAACAAGCCTCGTATAATCATCTAATCCGTGACGAGCTGCACTCTATCCTCCATACTAGCTACCAACGCTGACGACGCCAATGAGTCAAACTCCACATTGTACTCAACCGCACGCCCGCTCTAAGCATCAAAATTGTCAAGACGCTCTCCTCATCCGCGGAGGCAAGAAGTGCGTGAGGAAAGCCCTCAAAACTCATCCCATACCGGAGTGCATGCTCTCCCGAAAGCTCCTATGAATCAAACCAATCGATCATGGATCACGCACCGATGCGAACTAAAGGTCACAGACTCGGTCTCAAGCCTCGATCACCCGTGATGATCCGTCAGAATCGCCAGATGAACTCTCGCGATCATCCTCGTGCCTCACCCATAAAACTCGCGCTATAACTCGTAAAGTCCCGTAGCCTCAAACTATCTCGCCGGCGAACCATCGTGCATCGAACTGAATCGCCAGATCCAAATTTATCTCATATTCGCCACGACTCGCCAAGAATCGGGCCATCTCCTTGTAACCCATCTCCTCTCGCCTGCATCGGACCGAGGCTCAGTATCAGAGTCTCACGCCCACGGCCGCGCTCTAAACTCGCTGGGCCGGGCGCGCTACAAAACCCGCTGTCAAGCACAACCCTGTATCGCCCGGCTCGCGCTCGCATTTCTCTCAGATCTCACTAGCAAGACTCGGCCGCTTTGCCTTCTCCGCTCGTTGCCTGCGCGAGGCATAATCGTAAAACGAGATACGCTGCAGGGTCCAACTTACAACACACTCTAAGGCACGATCTCGTAATGAGAAGAATGGAAACTAATCCTAAATGTCTCAGCCTCGACATAGATGTGGTGCACAACACATCGATAATCAAGACTCTACTAGACACGGTTCAGACACTTTCCGAGGATTAATCGCTCGATACCACTTTTGTAACGACTGCCCGGCCCGCATCGTGCCTTATCCCGCACCCTAGTGATACAACATCGAGAAAACCAAATGAAAATAAAACACGAGTCATGAAACAAGAGATATAATAATAAACAAAGCAACCAAAACGGTTTTCAAAGATATACATAAAACTCGAATAGCTTTAATCCTTACAACCCCGCCACAACAAGATTACATGCACTTAAGATTTACAACGACTATGACGGACAGGCCCCGCCATACCCCGAATGTACAAGAACCTACAACTCAGTGGAACACATACCAAAGATAAGCCTCCAAGAAACGGAGCTTCCTAATACGCTGAATCGTGATCCTAAGAGCGGATCCACGATCGATGTACTTCTACTCGCAGATGAACGCAGCCTCGGGCGAGGTCAAGATAACAGTACCAAGTATGTGAAATCAGAAAAGATATCAGAATGAAATCATACTAGTCTATATAAAGCAGAGACATGATGATAACCAAACTACGCTCACAACATAAAAGCAAATATGTCCAAATGTGACTCACGCCTCAAGTCATCACTCAAATATAACTACGGGTCTCACGCCCACAACATCAATCATGCTCGATCACGCCGCATGCCCCCGACTCAGATCGGCAGACATGTCCATGATGCAACACTAATACCAATGCCCCACGCCACATGCCCCGAATTCTACCTCGGAGACACGCCCATGTGACATCAACAATAATATACCGTGATCAACCTCGCCGCACGCCACATGCCCCTAATTCTACCTCGTAGACATGTCCATGTAACCACAATAACAATATATCGTAATCAACCCGACCGCACGGCCGCATACCCCTGATTCTCGTGACGGCAGATACGCCCACGTGACATCAACAACAAGACAAGAATCAAAATGGAAACATACCCGCGGAATTCTCCATCACCGCCAAGACGCTCCAAGTAAGTTCTCAATAAGTCGACCTACTCTATCGAGACGCCAGAATACGTAAATACCACACTTGCACAACAAAGGCTATCATCACAAGATAGGCAAGTTTCACAACAACAAGCATAGCAAGTTTCACAACAACAAGATAGGCAAGTTTCACAACAACAAGCATAGTAAGTTTCACACAACTCAAAGTACTTTCATTTTATGCCAAAGTCCTGTTTTTAACCCCAAAGTACTACATACGTTAAGTTCTTTAAAAGAGATCTATTTCTTTTATAAAAGTCACCCGATACCCGTAGTATTAGAACGACCAACCCACCTTCCTTTTCAAAACCAAGTAACAACATTCTTTCCTAAGTTCCAGCTTTGCCTAGTTTCAATTACTCAAGCTTCTCATTTTCAAATGGTTTCATAGTTCCCAAACTTAATCACTGATTCCTTTTAGAACAATCGAGTAACATATGTCATATATGTGAGTAGTTTATTCTGTTTATAACGATCCTATTACAAAGAAACATGATCTAGAAAATGTAATATCATTTTGTCTTATCTTAGCTTCTACGCAGATTGAGGTTTCTACCGTTTTAATACAACACATCATTATTCAATACATTTTCCTTTATTAACGCCGCAGCTGGTCCTGTCGATACACATTCCGATTCCCAAATCAAGAAACATTATCCCTTTAAAACCAAGTACTCATTACTCACGAACGAGGTTTCACACAAACATCCACATTAAAACAAATAAGTTAAGTCTCTTATCTTATAAGATCAAGTCTCTTAACTTCTAACATCAAGAAACCATCTTCATTTCATATAAGGTCGTTATAACTAACTTCCCATAAAGCTATTATAACACCCTATGTTTTAAACCAACCAAATCACTTAGCACATGACGCTCACCGTACTACATAGTTCACAACAATCATGCTAGAAAAGATAGAAGAGGTTCACATACCTCGCGACGATTTATCGACAATAAGCAAAATGCTCCAAGTACTACAACCTCGCTATTTCTTTCCACTCTCGAGCAGTAATACGCTACTCTTAGTACTTTCACCTATAAAGGTCACAAACGCCTATTAACCCCAAAACACAAGTTTCTATCTTTCTATAGAAAATTCAAAGATTTCTTTCCCGCAATGTCAGAAATCTCCTCTCTATCGAGGCCGCTACCAAGCCAACCAGTGTGGGGTTTACACGCCTAACCTGACGTGTACAATTCTACACAAGTCTACCGCAATACACCCCATGTAAATACAGTTTAGTTCATTCTTTATTCTTCAGCTTAAGTCAAAAGACATCCGAATACTAAGTATAGTTCCATATATAGTATACTTCAACTATATATTCTAACAAACATGTAATTTCCAATTACAATAGAGGACAAGATAATTACCTCGATAAGCCCAAAATTATCCAAGTTATAATGTCGATCCCGAGCAAGGTTTAGCTCCACTGCGCCCCAAACCACTCCAAACAACCCTTAGAAGTTCTAACTAACTTCTACTCAAATACTTCAACCAACTACGAAGATTTCCTTGTGGTTTCTGGCTTGAGACTAAAAGGACAAAAGGTAGTATTTCCGACTCTACGTGAAAGAGGTATCTTTGGAATACTACAAGGTACAAGGCTAAGGTATTTTGGGCATTATAACAATACTAGGAGTATTTCAATACCACAATATGGTATTATACGAAACAACTAGCAGTGTGGTACCCTACTAGCACCACAGCTGGGAGGGGACTCTCGCCAAAGGACTTAACTAGGGATGGCTCTGGACGAGTCAAACAAGAGGAGAGGAAGGATAGCAAGACTTGGAACATTTTGACGAATAAGTCTTCTGCCAAGTGGTATTTATAAGAAACCAAAAGCCAACCAACGGCCAAGATCAAGCCATGTGCAAGGCAAGTGTAAGGCTAAGATCGCCAAGTGCACCCTAGACCCTACTCCTTAAAACCTCACAAATATCTACACAAATATCTACCACAACTTGCTCAATTCACCCAAGTCGCCGCCCACACGCTTCCATCGCGGGTGACACACGCCACCCTCCCGCTGGTCCGTACGTTTCGCCTCTCTAAAAATCCGCAAAAATACAAAACGACATAGCCGAATTTTCCTTCGCAGTTACGCAAACGCTTCATTAAAAACGACTTAACCGTGTCGCACAAATGTAAAATCGCCATGGTGCCACATGGGTGACACGTGTCGCCTCGATTCGCCTGCATATTTCGCCTTCCAAAATATCCAAAATACCGGAAATCTCAAAACAAATGTCTACAAAATCAGAATTTCTCCCGTGGGCCCCACGTGACCATTTCCGAAAATAAAATCTCAAAATTCTAATATAATCTATGAAGTCCAAATACCAAATCTGGGAATCCAATTCCCATTAACGAACCTTTTTCTTCACAAATAACCGGAAACTTTTCCGCCGAAAACTCACATCTTTCTTTCTTTCAAAATTTCTGCCGTACTCTCGTACGTACGTCCTCACATACATACCCTGCAACTACGGGGTATAACAGATTGATATTGTGGGCATGAGACCCATGGTTATATTTGAGTGTTAACTTTAAGGGCGTGAGTCCCCGCTCGATACGATCGCTATATCAGGTATCGTAAATTGGTTATCATATATGTCTTCTGTTTTATATAGACTATTATGGACAAAGTTGGCCAAGGACCCCAACTTAAGGACTGTATTTACTTTGGACTGTATTTACATTTCTGTTAAGGGGAAGATTTTTAAATCACGTTCCGTTTGGGCGTGTGATCCCCTTTTTAATTATTGTATTGTATTGTTAAGGGGAAGATTGTTAAATCGCGTTCCGTTTAGGCGTGTGATCCCCTTCTTTATGTTGTTTAATTATTACGCCTTTATATGACATATAAATTACGCTATTCGCCTTGGAAAAAGATGGAAAAGTGAGTAAAACGGGGAAATGTCGCTAAATTTCCGTGGAATAGAAATCTTACTTAGAAGAGTTCTACGACAAACTAGAAGTTAATCTACGATTTTGACTATTATAGGTTGACTTCACGTATGCGACATATCCGACTTGGCAAGTGGATTTAGCCTATGAGGTATGTGATTTTTCCTATCCTCTTGAGCATGATATTTGTAAAATATATATAGTACAGACGACGTGTTGACTAAATTTTGCTTTACTTTGATGTCTTTTGACTTGAGTTTTAAATATCAAAAATCTTGAAGTATTTCAAAAGAGTTATGAATCATTTTTAAAGAAAAGAAATACTTAGTTTTAAAGGCTTAAGTGTTATACTAGCTTTATGGGAAGTTAGGTATAACGACTTAGGAAAGATAAAAGGAACGGTTTACTTATTTGTTTATAAAAGCCTCAGATCGATTCAAGGTGCGTAAGTTGGTTTGATAAGTAAACATGTTATGATGTCGCGGTGTTAGTGTCGTGATGTTGTATAGCGGGTTACTCTTGTTGAGCTTACGTTGTTTAACGATAAGCCCGCCAGACGGTATTATATCACTTACCCCCGACTTGTTACATGAGTCGCGTTAGCTACCCCGATGCGGAATACCTCACGCGTCTACGTGACCTATGCGAGCTACGGAGTTCCGTGATGATCACCCGCGTGTTACTGATGCGATAATACCACGCGGTCCAGTGACTATGCGATCGCGGAGTCCAGTTGATTCCGCGTTAGCTACTCCCCGATGCGCGAATACTCACGCGTCCGAGGACTCCATGGACTACGGAGTCCAGATTACTCGCATAATGATACTATGGGCGATTGGTCTTTCGATCATTAGCAATCTAGAAAAGACCGGGCTATGTTATACGATTTTGCTTTGTTTACGCCGTGGCATTATGTGCGCTTAAGTTGGGTTGTTTCGCATATATCCGGAACTTGTTTTAAAATGTTATAATTTCATTCAAAGGCTTTACGCTTTCACATACTTAGTACCGTGTATCGACTCTCCTGGGCCGCTCACGCCGCAGGTGAAAGCAGTGGTAGATCCGCATTCTTAGGATCATTACTCGTGTCGTGAGCTCCATTTCTCCGAGGCTCGACTTTTGGTACGACTCTCGGATGTCAGGATATTTTGTACATCTGTGGTATGGCGCCCGCCCCGCCATAGTTGTTTACTTCCTGTAGGTCTGTAGTCCTGTTGTAAAGGCCTGATGTAATCGCTCACTTTGGGTATATATATACACGCCGAAAGGCAACTTTTCGATAAACTGCTTCATTTTATACTCGTTTCATGTCATGATTTTATTTCCACGTTACTCGATGTATGTCTACTGGGTGCCCGTAAGGTACTACCACGCCCAGATCGGTCGTGACAAAATTGGTATCGAGCGCTTAATCCTCTGAAAGTGTCTACGCATCGTATCTAGTAGAGTCTTGATTATCGCGTTGTGCACCACACCAATAATCGTGAGGCTACAGATATTTAGGATTGGTTTCATTCTTCTCACTCGAGATCGCGTGTAGCCGTATTAAGTCGACCCTCCGACGTATTTCTTTGTACCAAATGCCTCCACGCATGGCAACCCGCCCGTGGCGGCAAGGCACCGAGGAGTCGCTACTATGACACAGAGGGCCACGAGGCACATGCACGCTTACTGAGGTGCTGACGGCGAGTTCCACGACGCCACCAAATTTCAAAGAGAGTTAGAGTCGCAGCAGAGGCTAATGAGGCCACAAGACTGCGCCTCCACCCCACACCGAGCGGAGGAGACGGGTACAAGGAGATGGGCTCGCCATCGCCGTGATCGGCCGCATACGAGGATAGCCGGATGCACTGCCCAGCCCACCCGTGAGTACCGCGTTCACCCGAGGCCTGGATAGTTCGAGGCTACGGGATTTTCGAGTCAGAGCCCGCCGAGTTCTACGTCGAGGCCCGAGGATGATCCGCAGGAGTTCATCCGGCGCCATACGATCATGAGTGATCAAGGCTTCGAGACCGAGTCCGTGATCTTCGCATCGGCCGCGTGATACCGCAATGATCGTTTGATTCGCGGATCTATCCCGGAGAGGATGCGCCCAATCAGTATGGGACGAAGTTCTCGAGGTATTTCACTCATTTCTTGCCTCCGCAGATGGCGAGGCACGGCCGATGATTTTGACGCCGAGACGCAGGCGCACGCTCGGGAGTACAACGCTGAAGTTCGATTCATACTCGATATGTCCTCGTTAGTAGCAGATACGAGGATCGAGTGCACCGCCACGCACGACTAGATGACTTCTGGAAGAGTCTTGCTCAGTGGCTCTTCACCGGGCACGACATTGCTCGCACGCAGCTCACGCACTGGACGCGAGAGCGTAGAGGCCGACGGTCGACATGATATCGCCAGAATGGGCGCCAGACGGCAGGATCTTTGGTAGCCTCGGTGGACGGCCAGCAGAGCCTAGATTTGCACCACAACCACTCAGAGCACTCCTACACCATCTTCAGACAACCAGTATTCGGCGTGTCAGGCCCTGTGGCTTGGACTTCCAGGTCGCAGGATACTAGCCGATCGAGACCACCCTCCACTCAAGGTGGCCGATGCGGTAGATCCCATTTCGAGACGCGGTGACGCCTGAGCTTGTTTTACTTGTGGCCCGCAGGTCATATTTCGAGGAACCGTCCGACCAGAGGCAGATGGTAGGCTCACCATGGTATTTTGTCTGCCTCATCTATCGCAGCTTACTCGCCGAGGCGGGTGCCAGCGGGCCAGGTCGCGGCAGAGGTCGTGGCGGGTCCAGCCTCAGCGTCCTCGAACCGCATTTATGCCTTGTCCACCGCCAGACTGCGAGGCATCACCTGATGTCGCCACAGTACTTTATCAATTTTGTTATGACGTATGCCTTGATAGATCCTGATTCTACTTTGTCCTATATATCTCCCCTTATTGCTAGTAGGATAGGATAGCCCGAGTCCATAGACCCTTCGAGGTAGCTACACACGTGGCTGATCTTGGTGGCTCGCGGCATATAGGGCTTGACCAAGGACTTTATGCGCAGCCGACTAGCCGACTGACAGAGTCGATATGACCGATTTCGCGTGATTACGGGTATGGATCGCTAGCTTCGCTACGCCAACGTGGACTGCAGGCGAGTGTTATACCGTATTTCCGCAGTATGCACGGCGCACGACAAAAGTTTTTAGCCTTAAGTAGGCATAAGGTTCAAATTTGTGCACAACTAGCGAAAAGAATCGCTTTCCGACGAAACGCTTTTCCTGGATTTCTTGGGCGGAAAAATACGTTGCAACATTTATTATTTTTAAGGATTTTTCCGAGAGATGAAATATTTTGATCAACGAGGGTGACAAGTGTCACCCTGGCGGGCGGTAATTGTTGACGAAATGGGCACGCTTGGCCTTGTTTGTGGTCAAGGAGTTGGTAGGATATTTTGTGATATTTTGTGGTAGATGGATAAGGTACACTTGCCCAAATCCTCACCTCCACTTGCCCACCACTTGTCTTGATCTTGGCCATTGATTGGCCTATAAATACCCTCAAATGCAAGACTTATTCTTCATCCACAAATCATTTTCCAAGTCTAAAACCTCTCCCCTTAAGTGTAGTTTTCATTGCTATCCTCCTTCGAAGTGTCACACCTCGACTCCGGCCGTGGATCGTGCCTTACCCGCACCCTAGTGACACAACATCGTAGAAAATCATGAAAATAAAACTTTAAACATGAAATGAGAGACATGATAATAAAACAGTCAACCAAACTACATTTCCAATGATATACATATAACAACTTTTTCAAAACGAATACTTTAATCCTTTTACAAAACCCCGCCCACACAAGGCTACAAACCTCTAAGATTTACAACAACTATGACTAACAGGCCCCGCCATACCTCAATGTACAAGAACCTACAACTCAGTGGAACACATACCAAAAGATAAGCCTCCAAGGAACGGAGCTTCCCAATACGTGAAAGGTGATCCTAGAGCTGGATCGACACCAATGTACTTCTACCATGCAGATGAACGCAGCCTCAAGGAGGTCAAGATAACAGTACCAAGTATGTGAAATCAGAAAAGATCAGAATGAAATCATAATAGTCTATATAAAGGTGAGACATGTATGATAACCGATGAAATACGTGCCTCGCCATCTCGCGACTCGTAAAATCGACGTGATACGTGACTCGCCATCTCGGGACTCGTGTAATATCGATGAAATACGCGACTCTCGCCATCTCGCGACCTGTAATATCAAATGGAATACGTGCCTCGCCCATCTCGCGACTCTTGTATAATCAAACGGAATACGCGCTCGCCATCTCGTGACCTTGTAGAATCGCTCATAACAAATCAACCGCCTCCATCGAGACGCCAGAATACGTAAATACCACACTTGCACAACAAAGGCTATCATCACAAGCATAGGCAAGTTTCACAACAACAAGCATAGGCAAGTTTCACAACAACAAGCATAGGCAAGTTTCACACAACTCAAAGTACTTTCATTTTACGCCAAAGTCCGTTTTTAACCCCAAGGTACTACATACGTTAAGTCTTTTAAAAGAGATACATTCCTTTACAAAAGTCACCCGATACCCGTAGTATAAAACTAGAGTGATTCACATTATTAAGTAAACTAACACTTTCTTTTTAAACTCAAGTACCAACATTCTTTCCTAAAGTTCCGGTTTGCCTAATTACAAATGCTCAAGTTTCTCATTTTAGAAAAGGTTTCTGTAGTTCATAGTATTAATCCTTTAAAACATAATTCTCCTTTAAACGCTTTGAGAAACATATATCTTATATGTGAGTAGGTTATTCTTGTTTACAACATTCTTATTACAAAGAACATGATCTAGAAAATGTAATATCATTTTGTCTCATCTTAGTTTCTATGCAGATTGGGTTTCTACCGTTTTAATACAAGACTTCATTTATTCAATACATTTTCCTTTTATTAACGCCGCAGGGTTTGTCGATACACATTCTCGATTTCAAATCAAGAAACATTATCCCTTTAAATAAAACCAAGTACTCATTACTCACGAATGAGGTTTCACATAAACATCCACATTAAAACAAATAAGTTAAGTCTCTTATCTTATAAGATCAAGTCTCTAACTTCTAACATCAAGAAACCATTTTCTTTACTCTCTTTAAGACATTATACCTAACTCCCATAAAGCTAGTATAATTCTTTTAAAACCTTTAAAACCAAGTGTTACTCTCCTTCAAAACGATTTATAAATCTTTTGAAATACATCAAGTTCTTTATTATAACAAGCCGCTTATAATTCACATCGCTTACCTTTTAAAACCACAAAGTATTTTCTTACCTACATAAAGTCGTTATAACTAACTTCCCATAAAGCCGTTATAACACTTTATGTTTCAAACTAATCAAATACATTAAACACATGACGCCTCACCGTACTACATAGTTACACACATATCATGCTAGAAGAGATAGGAAGAGGTTCACATACCTCACGATTATCGACATAAGCAAAAAGCTCCAAGTACTACAACCTTGCTAAATTTCTTTCCACTCGAGTAATACGCTACTCTTAGTACTTTCACCTATAAAGGCCACAAACGCTCATTAAATCTTAAACACAAGTTTTCATCTTTCTACGTAAAATTCTAAAAGACTCTCCGCAATCAAGTAATCTCTCCTCTATCGAGGCCGCTACCAAGCCAACCGTGGGGTTTGCACGCCTAACCTGACGCGGTACAATTCTACATCACAAGATTACACAAGCCTCATCGTAATACACCCCATGTGATTACAGTCGCTTCTCTTATTTAAATTCAGCTTAAGTCGCAAGACATTGCCGTAAGTATTATTCAGCTTAAGTCAAAAGACATTGCACGCACAATTATAACGCTCAGTTCTATATATAGTATACTTCAACTATATATTCCTACAACATGTAATTTCCAATTACAATAGAAGTGCCATGAGTGTTTACCTCGATAAGCCCAAAATTATCCGAGATAAAAGTCGATCCCGAGCAAGGTTTAGCTCCTACTCCGCGCGCTCCAAAACGCTCCAAGAAACCCTTAGAAGTGTCTACACAACTTCTACTTAATACTTCAACTACGGGTGAAGATTTTTCCTGTGGTTTCGCTTTAGTGACCGAGGGAAAGTATAATGGTATTTTCTCTGGCTTGTATAAGTGTACCTGGGAATACTACAAGGTATTTGGGGCCAAGGTATTTGGACATTATAACAATACTAGAGAGTATTTCTATACCACAACAAGGGGTATTTATACGAGACAACTAGGCTAGGGGTACTCTGGCCAGTGGCACCACAAAGTGGAGGGAAGCTCTCGCCAAGCTCTCAAAGGGGAGGACTTTGGACGATTTCAAGACAAGAGGGAGGAGTATTTGAGACTTAGATAGATTGCTCAATTTTTGACGAAGAAAGTTCATCAACTAGAGTGGTATTTATAGTCAAGTGAAGGCCAACCAATGGCCAAGATGAAGACAAGTGTGGTGCAAGTGTAGGGCTAGATTTCCACCATGTGTACCTTATCCATCTACCACACCAACTTGCACAAATATCCTACCTACCACATGCCCCCTTCGCCAAGCTTTATCGCCCACCACTTCCAATGCGAGGTGACACTTGTCACCCTCCCGCTGGTCCAAAATGTTTCGCCTCTCGAAAAATCCGCAAAAATTAGAAATGACATAGCCGGAATTTTCCCTACGAAAGTCAGGAAACGCTTCGCCAAAAACGACTCCAATCGTGTCAGGTACAAATTTCAAACTAGCCAACCTTTAGGCTTAAATTATTATACGACGCCTCACGCATATACTGAAATACTGGTATAACATTCTCCTCCTTAGAAACATTCGCCCCGAATGTTCCTTCTCAAACAGATAACGGAAGTTCCTTCAACAAGTTGTCAAAGCCACACCGCCACGTAATAACACACGCTCTTCTTCTTCTTACTCGCCGCCTCTCCTAACACTTGAACTCTTCTAGTATACGCATCACACTTCGCCATCGCTTTAGTTCCAAAACTTTGGAGTCACTACCTCCAACTTGGTCATCTTACTAACCGCAATCTCCTCGAGGCCATTCCCGCCTTTACGATCCGCTCGTCGAACATAAACACGAAATCATACGACGGTCATCTAAACTGGGCCTAGCACCTCGTGACCCTACCACCGCTGACCACCAGAGCTGACCCTATTTTGAAACCGCCGCGGGTTGGCCCTCAACATGGCCCCAACCCGATCCACTTACGCATCACGCCTTGTTCCCGATCCTAACAATCTTACCTAAACAGTCATGAAAGCTACCACTTCCCTTTCACACTTCCTGTGACTTACCCTTTTCACTAACTGTGTTTCTAAATCACTTTTTAGCACACACTATCCAAACATAACACTAAACACATCAACAACATCAATACATACAAAACTCTGTAGGTTAGGGATATACCCGATCTACCGCCTCTCTAATCATAGGCTCACCGCAGGCGCATAGTAGAAGGCGATGAACCCGCCACCGATCCGTAGGCCGAGTCATTCGCTTGCATCCTTCCTACTAGGACGCTTTCACGGCCCTCGACGGCCGCAGAAAACAAGCACCGCAAAGACGACATTCCTCGATGACGCTTCACATCGCGTACACCGAGGAAAACTCAACCCGATCGCTAGAACCCATGTATATCTGCGAACTAAGCTCGAGCTCGACCAGCCCCGAATACTCAACGCCCCGACGATCGCGAGGACCACTCAGATCGGGCGGAGGTACATCACTAGCTCGGCCGGCGGTCCGCCTTGAAAGCTACCAAAGGACTCGCTGCTCGCCCTTCTCGCCGATCTCGGCCATTCCGTCGACTCTCCGCGCTCACATCCTAGCGCATGAGCTCGCACGCGGCAATGTCCATGCCCTACTGGCGGCTACACCGAACAAGCCTCGCCAAGAACTCATCCACCGGTGACGTAGCGGTGTACTCGCCCTCCATATCGCCATTAACGCGGACGCACGCCAATGAGTCGAACTCACATTGTACTTCCCGAACCGCACGTCCGCTTCGCCAGAACACCAAAAATCATCGCCTCGAGCCTCCTCATCCGCGAGGCAAGAAATGTGCAAGAAATGCCTGAGAACTCATCCCAAATCTGCTGAGCGCATGCTCACCTCGACAGCTTCCTATGAATCAAACCACGATCGCAGATCGCAGCCGATGCGAACCGGCGTCACCGACTCGGTCTCCGCTTGATCACTCACGATCCGTCAGAATCGCTTGATGAACTCTCGCGATCATCCTCGTGCCTCACCCATAACTCGCGTCGCAGCCGTAAAGTCCCGTAGCCTCAAACTATTCGCCGGGGTGAACTACGGTGCTATCGGGCCGAATCGCCAGATCCAACCTATCCTCATATTCCGCCACGACTCGCCAAGAATCGCCATCTCTCGTACTTCATCTCATCTCGCCTAGCCGCGGACCGAGGCTCGTGTATCAGAGTCTCAGCAGCCATCGCCGCGGCTTAACTGGCGGCGCTACGAAACCCGCCGCCGGCACTGCTCAGTCTCGACGCTCGCGCTCGCATTTCTCTCAGATCCCACTAGCGCCTCACGCTTTGCTCGTCTGGTTCAAGGTTGCCTTACGCGAGGCATAATCGTAAAATGAAATACGCCGAGGGTACAACTTATCACACGGCTAAGGCACGATCTCGTAATGAGAAGAAATGGAAACCAATCCTAAATGTCCTATAGCCTCGATTATAGATGTGGTGCACAACACACCGATAATCAAGACTACTAGACACGGTCAGAGACACTTTTCGAGGATTAATCGCTCGATACCACTATGTCACACCCCGACTCGGCCCGTGATCGTGCCTTACCCCGCACCCTAGTGACACAACATCGAGAAAATCAGCGGAAAATAAAACTTTAAACATGAAATGAGAGACATGATAATAAAACAGTCAACCAAACGGTTACCTTCCAATGATATACATATAACAACTTTTTTCAAAACGCAGCTTTAATCCCTTTACAAAACCCCGCCCACACAAAGGCTGCACTTAAGATTTACAACAACTATGACGGACAGGCCCCGCCATACCCCTCGAATGTACAAGAACCTACAACTCGTGGAACACATACTAAAAGATAAGCCTCAAGGAACGAGCTTCCCAATATGCCAAAGGTGATCCTAGAGCTGGATCGACAAATTAACGTACTTCTACCGCAGATGAACGCAGCCTCGGCGAGGTCAAGACAACAGTACCAAGTATGTGAAATCAGAAAAGATCAGAATGAAATCATAATAGTCTATATAAAGCGCGAGACATGTATGATAACCGGATGAAATACGCTCTCGCCCATCTCGGGACTCGGTGTAAAATCGATGTGATACGTGACTCGCCATCTCGGGACTCGGTGTAATATCGATGAAATACGTGACTCGCCCATCTCGCGACTCGTGTAATATCAAATGGAATACGTGCCTCGCCCATCTCGTGGGACTCGTGTATAATCAAATGGAATACGCGCTTCGCCCATCTCGGACTCTTGTAGAATCGCTCATAACAAATCAACCGCCCTCCATCGAGACGCCAGAATACGTAAATACCACACTTGCACAACAAAGGCTATCATCACAAGCATAGGCAAGTTTCACAACAACAAGCATAGGCAAGTTTCACAACAACAAGCATAGGCAAGTTTCACACAACTCAAAGTACTTTCATTTTATGCCAAAGTCCGGGTTTTTAACCCCAAGGTACTACATACGTTAAGTCTTTTTAAAAGAGATACATTCCTTTTACAAAAGTCACCCGATACCCGTAGTATAAAACTAGAGTGATTCACATTATTAAGTAAACCAGAACACTTTCTTTTTAAACTCAAGTACCAACATTCTTTTCCTAAAGTTCCGGTTTGCCTAATTACAAATGCTCAAGTTTCTCATTTTAGAAAAGGTTTCGTAGTTCATAGTATTAATCCTTTAAAACATAATTCTCCTTTAAACGTTTTGAGAAACATATATCTTATATGTGAGTAGGTTATTCTTGTTTACAACATTCTTATTACAGCAGCCATGATCTAGAAAATGTAATATCATTTTGTCTCATCTTAGTTTCTATGCAGATGGGGGTTTCTACTGGTTTTAATACAAGACTTCATTTATTCAATACATTTTCCTTTTATTAACGCTGCAGTGGTTTGTCGATACACATTCTGATTTCCGAAATCAGTAAAACATTATCCCTTTAAATAAAACCAAGTACTCATTACTCACGAATGAGGTTTCACATAAACATCCACATTAAAACAAATAAGTTAAGTCTCTTATCTTATAAGATCAAGTCTCTTAACTTCTAACATCAGTAAACCATTTTCTTTACCTCTCTTTAAGACATTATACCTAACTCCCATAAAGCTAGTATAATTCTTTTTAAAACCTTTAAAACTAAGTGTTACTCTCCTTCAAAACGATTTATAAATCTTTTGAAATACATCAAGTTCTTTATTATAACAAGCCGCTTATAATTCACATCGATTACCTTTTAAAACCACAAAGTATTTTCTTACCTACATAAAGTCGTTATAACCAACTTCCCATAAAGCCGTTATAACACTTTATGTTTCAAACTAATCAAATACATTAAACACATGTACGCTCACCGCACTACATAGTTACACACATATCATGCTAGAAGAGATAGGAAGAGGTTCACATACCTCGCGACGATTATCGACAATAAGCAAAAAGCTCCAAGTACTACAACCTTGCTAGCCCTTTCCACTCCTCGAGTAGAATACGCTACTCTTAGTACTTTCACCTATAAAGGCCACAAACGTCTATTAAATCTTAAACACAAGTTTTCATCTTTCTACGTAAAATTCGCAAGACCTCCCCGCAACAAATGTTAATCTCCTCCTCTATCGAGGCCGGCTACCAAGCCAACCAGGGGGGGGGGGGGGGTTTGCACGCCTAACCGGACGTGTACAATTCTACATCACAAGAATGCTATTACAAGCCTCATCGTAATACAAATTCATGTGATTACGTCATTCTCTTATTTAAATTCAGGCTTAAGTCGCAAGACATTGCCGTAAGTATTATTCAGGCTTAAGTCAAAAGACATTGCCGCACAATTATAACGTTCAGTTCTATATATAGTATACTTCAACTATATATTCCTACAACATGTAATTTCCAATTACAATAGAAGGCCATGAGTGTTTACCTCGATAAGCCCAAAATTATCCGAGATAAAAGTCGATCCTGAGCAAGGTTTAGCTCCTACTCCGTGCGCTCCAAAACGCTCCAAGAAACCCTTAGAAGTGTCTACACAACTTCTACTTAATACTTCAACTACGGTGAAGATTTTTCCTAGGGTTTCGCTTAGTGACGAGGGAAAGTATAATGGTATTTTCTGGCTTGTATAAGTGTAACTTGGGAATACTACAAGGTATTTGGGCCAAGGTATTTGGACATTATAACAATACTAGAGAGTATTTCTATACCACAACAAGGGTATTTATACGAGACAACTAGGCTAGTGGGGTACCTCTGCCAGTGGCACCACAAAGTGAGGGGAAGCTCTCGGCCAAGCTCTCAAAGGGGGAGGACTTTTGGACGATTTCAAGACAAGAGGGAGGGAGTATTTGAGACTTAGATAGATTGCTCAATTTGGATGAAGAAAGTTCATCAACTAGAGGGGTATTTATAGGTCAAGTGAAGGCCAACCAATGGCCAAGATGAAGACAAGTGTGGTGCAAGTGTAGGGCTAGATTTCCACCATGTGTACCTTATCCATCTACCACACCAACTTGCACAAATATCCTACCTACCACATGCCCCCCTTTCGGCCAAGCTTTACCGCCACCACTTCCAATGTGAGGTGACACTTGTCACCCTCCCGTTGGTCCAAAATGTTTCGCCTCGGAAAAATCCGCAAAAATTAGAAATGACATAGCCGAATTTTCCCTACGAAAGTGGAAACGCTTCCGAAAAACGACTCCAATCGGGTGTTGTGTACAAATTTCGAAACTAGCCAACCTTTAGGCTTAAATTATTATACGTACGCCCTCACGTACATACTCTGGAAATACGGGGTATAACAAGAAGCCTTGGCCGAAACCAACCCCCCCCTTTCCTAGAGTTGTTTTCGTAAATACACCCCCCCCCCCTTGGTAGAAAAGTATTCTCCAAGTGTTGTTACTATTCCCAAATACCTTGTAGTACTTTCCAAAGTTACCTCTATACGTAGAGCCCAGAAATACTACTATATTTCCATTAGTCACTAAACGAAACCCTAAGGAAAAATCTTCATAGCCGGTTGAAGTTTTAAGAAGAAGTTGCGTAGAACTTCTAAGGGTTGTTTGGAGCGGGTTGGAGCGCACGGAGTAGGAGCTAAACCTTGCTCAGAATCGACATTTCAACTTGGATAATTTTGGGCTTATCGAGGTAAATACTATTGTCCTTCTATTGTAATTGGAAATTACATACTGTAGTAGTATAGAAATGAGTATAAGGTGTATATAAGGATGGTATAAAAGAAGAGAATTGAATTGAAATCACATCAGAAGAATATTAAAGAAGAAGAAGACTGAACTGTACTTACATAGGACTGTATTTACAGTAGAATTGTGTAGTTTGACGGGTAGGGAAATGCTGCCCAATTTTCCGTAGAATAAGGAATCTGTATCTAGAATTGTTCTACAGAGTAGTCTAGACGTTGATAGACTTGTATGACCGTTATAGGTTGAAGTACTGCAAGTAGCGTATTTTACTCGAACGGTGGAAAGGGCTAGCCGGATTACAGTACTTTGGAGCTATTTGCTAATAGTCGATAATCGTCGCGAGGTATGTGATTCTTCCTATCCTCTTGAGCATGATATTTTAAAAGAATATATATAGTACCAGACGACGCGTGTGTTAACTGAACGTGGTTTTACTTCGATGTCTTTTGACTTGAGTTTTAAATAATAAGAATCTTGAAGTATTTCAAAAGAATTAAGAATCGTTTTTGAAAGAAGAGTAATACTTGGTTTTGAAAGTCTAAGAGTTATACTAGCTTTATGGGAAGTTAGGTATAACGACTTAGGAGTAATAAAAAGAATGGTTTATTGATTTTAGAAGTTAAGAGACTTGATCTCAAAAGATAAGCGACTTGACTTAATTGAATTGATATGAATTTTGTTAAAAAGTGTGAAACCTCATTCGTGAGTAATGAGTACTTGGTTTTTAAAAGGAATAATGTGTTACTGATTTCGGAAATGAGAATAAGTATCGAACGAACCACTGCAGCGTTAATAAAAGAAAATGTATTGACAAATAATTAATTATACTAAAACCAGTAGAAACCTCCATCTGCATAGAAGCTAAGATAAGACAAAATTGTATTACATTTCCTAGATCATGGCTGCTTTATTAAGATATTGTTATAAACAAGAATAACCTACTCACACATAAGGCATATATTACTCAACTGTTTTTAAAAGAGAATTATGTTATTAAATGATTAAGACTATGAACTATGCAATCTTTCGAAATAAGAGACGTGAATATTTGAAATTAGGCAAACTTGAACTTTTGGAAAAGAATGTTGTTACTTGACTTTAAGAAGGAAAGTGTTTTGGTTTAAAAAGAAGGGCATAATATTGCCTTAGTTGTTTTAAAAGGAAAATATGGTATTATCTTAATCTGTCGTAAAAGAGCGTTTAAATGTATTTCACACGACACCGCGTTCATGGGATGAACCGGGAATGTATTTCACACGACACCGCGTTCATGGGATGAACCGGGAATGTATTCCACCTGATTTGATACCGAGTCCATGAGATGGACCGGGAATGTATTTCATGCGACACCGCGTTCATGGATGAACCGGAATGTATTTCACACGACACCGCGTTCGGGATGAACCGAGAATGTATTCCACTGATTTGATACCGAGTCCATGAGATGGACCGAATGTATTTCATGCGACACCGCTCACGGGATGAACCGAATGTATTTCACACGACACCGCGTTCATGGGATGAACCGGGAATGTATACCACCTGATTTGATACCGAGTCCATGAGATGGACCGCGAATATATTCCATACGATTTCACCTCGAGTCCATGAGATGGGCCGAGACATGTTACACGTATCACATGACTTATACCTAAACTGCCGGCAGTGAGGAAGGAGTTCCACGGGCATGAGGGAAGACTTTGAGGCGTGAGTCCCCGACTTGACATGATCGCTTTATATTGTGAATCGTAGTTTTGTTATCATACATGTCTCCTGCTTTGTTATAAATCGTATGATTTCGTTCTGATTTTTCGCCGATACTGTACTGCCAGATCGACTTCCTTCGGGTTGCGTTCATGCCGCAGTAGAGGTACACCGTTGTTGATCTCGCCATAGGATCACGCCAAACAGATTGGGAAGCTCTGTTTCTCCGAGGCTTATCTTTTGTATGTTTCCTCGAGTTGTAGGTTCTTGTACATCTGGGGTATGGCGGCCCCGTCGTCATAGTTGTTACATTCTTAGAGGTATGTAATCTGCAAGTGTGGTTGTAAAGGATGTAATCGCTCAAAAATTTCTCAGATATATACGAAGGCAACCGCTTTGGTTGGCCTGCTTTATTATCTTACCTCTTGTTTCATAATCAGATGTTTTATGTTCCACGATTTCTATGATGTATGAATACTTGGGTGCGGGTTAGACATCACCACGCCCGAACGTCGTGACAAAAGTAGTATCGAGCGATTAATCCTCGGAAAGTGTCTCTGCACCGTCTAGTAGAGTCTTGATTATCGATGTGTTGTGCACCACATCTATAATCAGGAGGCTGCAGGACATTTAGGATTGGTTTCCATTCTTCTCATTCTGAGATCGTGCCTTAGAGCTGTGTTATAAGTTGGACCCCTCTGACGTATTGCGTTTTTCACCAGTTATGCCTCCGCGCAAGGCAACCCGGGCCCAGATGGGCAAGGCAGCCGAGGGAGCTGCTAGTAGGATACAGAGGAGTACGGGGGCGCAGGACTAGTCATTACCTGAGATAGTGCTTCAGACGACGAGTTTTGCGGCGCCGCCAGCCCCAACAGAGTTTAGGGCCGCAGCAGCTGTCACGAGACCACAAGACTGAGCCTCCGCCCCACACCGGAGCAAGAGTTGGGGTACAAAGAGATGGCCCAGTTATTGGCCAGGATAGTGGCAAGACATGAGGATAGGCCGGATGCAGCAGTTCCAATTCCAGTAGTACCCATGGTTCACCCGAGATCAGATAGTTTGAGGCTACGGGACTTTCTGAGTTGTAGCCCGCCAGAATTGTACGGGTCGAGGCCTGAGGATGATCCGCAGGAGTTCATTCGACAGTTACAGCGGATCATGAGAGTGATCAAGGCTTCGGAGACCGAGTCGGTGGTCTTAGGTTCGCATCGGCCGTGATATCGCAATGATCGTTTGATTCGCGAGCCGCCTCGGGAGAGTATGCACTTCCAGTCGTATGGGACGAGTTCTCAGGGGCATTTCTTGCACATTTCTTGCCTCCACAGATGAGAAGGGTTCGGCCGGCGATTTTTTGACGCTGAGGCGCACCGGCGCACGATTCGGAGTACAATGTGGAGTTTGACTCATTAGCTCAGACGCCCCCGCATTGGTAGCCGACATGGAGGACGAGTGCACCGCCACGCCACCGGATCAATGACTACTTGGCGAGGCTTGTTCGGTGTAGCTCTTCACCGAGCATGGACATCGTCCGCATGCAGCTTATGACCGGGATGTGAGGAGCGGAGAGGTCGACGGAATGACCGAGATCGAGAAGAGGCCGTGACAGCAGGTCCTTTAGTAACTTTCGAGGCGACCGCCAAGAAAGTTAGTTATGTACCTCCGCCAAGACGAAGTGGTCCTCCGCGCCTTCGTGACGCTCGGTATTCGAGCCGGCCGAGCTCCACGCTTCGTTTACATATATACACGTTCTAGCTGCCAGGATTCATGCCCTCGCCATGCATGATGTGGCAGGCGTCATCCCGGGGAATGTCGTCTTCTTATTGGTTCTAGTTTCACCTGCGGCCGACAGGGCCATGAGACGAGATCAGGCTTATAGGAGGTGCGTGCAGTGCACGACACACCACCGGTCGATGGCAGGATCATCGCTTTCTACATACTCATGCTCGCAGGCGTGCCTATGATTAGAGTGGAGCGAGATGCAGGTATATTCTTACCCTCTGTGAGACTAGTATGAGTAGATGATATGATGAAGTGCTAAGTATTATGTTCAGATAGCATTATGTTAAAAATTGTGTTTAGAAAACATGGTTAAGGGTAAGTTTGGGGACAGGGAAAGTGTGAGCCTTAGAGTTTTATACGTAGAAACCTTAGATGCGAGGCCATCTTGAGTAAAAGATTTATGTTTGTGTTGACCTTTATCAGAGTGCATAGTACGTGGGATATATTTGTGTGATAAGTCCCTGTGTGGTATGAAATGAAAGAGGGTAGTTGAGCTAAGAAGACCACTAGGTTTTCCTGACTTGATTTGTGAGATTGTTCCGGATCGAGAAACAAGAGAGTTCGGCACGGCGGAGGGTCGGGTTGAGGACGTATTGCGGGTCAACCCGTAGGCCGGATTAAGGTGGGGTCAGTTCTGGGTGGTCCCGCCAGGTGGTAGGGTCACGAGGGTGCTAGGCCCAGGTTTAGGTAACCATCGTATGAGTTCGTGGATATGTTCGACCAAGAATCGGATCGTAAAGGCCGGGAATGGCCTTAAAGGAGATTGAGGCTGGTAGGATGACCAAGTTTGGAGGTAGTGACTCCGGAGATTTTGGAAACTGAAGCGATGACTGAAGTATGGTACGTATACTAGAAAGAGTTCAAGTGTTCGAGAAGAGTACGACGAGTAAGGAAAGAAGAGAACGTGTGTTAGCAGAATAAAGGAGATCATTTTTGTTGTGAAGTGAAGATGCGAAGGGAGTATCCTTTAGACCAGGGTGGAAGCTTTTGTGATGTAGGAATGATTTCTCGTGGACTTGGGTTAAGTACTTTCGCGTGTGTTATTTTGTGGCCAGGCGTGGCATTGGCAACTTGTTTAAGTTAAGAAGAACTTTATCGTTATCCGTCTTGAGAAGGGACATTAGGGACGAATTTTTCTAAGGAGGGGAGAATGTTATACCCCGTATTTCCAGAGTATGTACGTGAGGGCGTACGTACAAAAGTTTTTAGCCTTAAGTAGGCATAAGGGTCGAAATTTGTGCACAACTAGCAAAAAGAATCGTTTTCCGACGAATCGTTTTCCGACGAAACGTTTTCCGGACTTTGCGAAGGGAAAAATACGGTTGCAACATTTATTATTTTTGCGGATTTTTCCGAGAGATGAAATATTTTGGACCAACGAGAGGGTGACAAGTGTCACCCTCAAGTGGGCGGTAATTGTTGGACGAAATGGGCACGTTTTTGGCCTTGTTTGTGGTCAAGGAGTTGGTAGGATATTTTGTGATATTTTGTGTGGTAGATGGATAAGGTACACTTGCCCAAATCCTCACCCTCCACTTGCCCACCACTTGTCTTGATCTTGGCCATTGATTGGCCTATAAATACCCCTCAAATGCAAGACTTATTCTTCATCCACAAATCATTTTCCAAGTCTAAAAACCCTCTCCCCCTTAAGTGTAGTTTTCGTCCAAGCTATCCCTCCCCCTTTGAGAGCCTGGCCAAACCAACCCCCTTTCCTCGAGTTGTTTTCAGAATACACCCCCTTGGTAGAAAAGTATTCTCCAAGTGTTGTTACTATTCCCAAATACTTTAGCCCAAATACCTTGTAGTACTTTCCAAAGTTACCTCTATACGTAGAGCCCGGAAATACTACTATATTTCCATTAGTCACTAAACGAAACCCTAAGGAAAAATCTTCATAGCCGGTTGAAGTTTTAAGAAGAAGTTGCGTAGAACTTCTAAGGGTTGTTTGGAGCGGGTTGGAGCGCACGGAGTAGGAGCTAAACCTTGCTCAGGATCGACATTTCAACTTGGATAATTTTGGGCTTATCGAGGTAAATACTATTGTCCTTCTATTGTAATTGGAAATTACATACTGTAGTAGTATAGAAATGAGTATAAGGCGTATATAAGGATGGTATAAAAGAAGAGAATTGAATTGAAATCATATCAGAAGAATATTAAAGAAGAAGAAGAAGACTGAACTGTACTTACATAGGACTGTATTTACAGTAGAATTGTGTAGTTTGACGGGTAGGGAAGTGCTGCCCAATTTTCCGTAGAATAAGGAATCTGTATCTAGAATTGTTCTACAGAGTAGTCTAGAGGTTGATAGACTTGTATGACCGTTATAGGTTGAAGTACTGCAAGTAGCATATTTTACTCGAAGGGTGGAAAGGGCTAGCCGAATTACAGTACTTTGGAGCTATATTTGCTAATAGTCGATAATCGTCGCGAGGTATGTGATTCTTCCTATCCTCTTGAGCATGATATTTTAAAAGAATATATATAGTACGGTAGACGTACGTGTGTTAACTGAACGTGGTTTTACTTCGATGTCTTTTGACTTGAGTTTTAAATAATAAGAATCTTGAAGTATTTCAAAAGAATTAAGAATCGTTTTTGAAAGAAGAGTAATACTTGGTTTTGAAAGTCTAAGAGTTATACTAGCTTTATGGGAAGTTAGGTATAACGACTTAGGAGTAATAAAAAGAATGGTTTATTGATTTTAGAAGTTAAGAGACTTGATCTCAAAAGATAAGCGACTTGACTTAATTGAATTGATATGAATTTTGTTAAAAAGTGTGAAACCTCATTCGTGAGTAATGAGTACTTGGTTTTTAAAAGGAGTAATGTGTTACTGATTTCGGAAATGAGAATAAGTATCGAACGAACCACTGCAACGTTAATAAAGGAAAATGTATGGACAAATAAGTAATTATACTAAAACCAGTAGAAACCTCCATCTGCATAGAAGCTAAGATAAGACAAAATTGTATTACATTTCCTAGATCATGACTGCTTTATTAAGATTGTTATAAACAAGAATAACCTACTCACACATAAGGCATATATTACTCAACTGTTTTTAAAAGAGAATTATGTTATTAAATGATTAAGACTATGAACTATGCAATCTTTCGAAATAAGAGACGTGAATATTTGAAATTAGGCAAACTTGAACTTTTGGAAAAGAATGTTGTTACTTGACTTTAAGAAGGAAAGTGTTTTGGTTTAAAAAGAAGGGCATAATATTGCCTTAGTTGTTTTAAAAGGAAAATATGGTATTATCTTAATCTGTCGTAAAAGAGCGTTTAAATGTATTTCACACGACACCGCGTTCACGGGATGAACCGGGAATGTATTTCACACAACACCGCATTCATGGGATGAACCGGGAATGTATTTCACACGACACCGCGTTCATGGGATGAACCGGGAATGTATTCCACCTGATTTGATACCGAGTCCATGAGATGGACCGGGAATGTATTTCATGCGACACCGCGTTCATGGGATGAACCGGGAATGTATTTCACACGACACCGCGTTCATGGGATGAACCGGGAATGTATTCCACCTGATTTGATACCGAGTCCATGAGATGGACCGGGAATGTATTTCATGCGACACCGCGTTCATGGGATGAACCGGGAATGTATTTCACACGACACTGCGTTCATGGGATGAACCGGGAATGTATACCACCTGATTTGATACCGAGTCCTTGAGATAGACGGGAATGTATTCCATACGATTTCACCTCGAGTCCATGAGATGGGCCGAGACATGTTACACGTATCACATGACTTATACCTAAACTGCCGGCAGTGAGGAAGGAGTTCCACGGGCATGAGGGAAGACTTTGAGGGCGTGAGTCCCTGACTTGACATGACTGCTTTTATATTGTGAACTGTAGTTTTGTTATCATACATGTCTCCTATTTTGTTATAAACTGGTATGATTTCGTTCTGATTTTTCGCCGCATACTTGGTACCTGCACCGACTTCGGGGCCGTTCATGCCGCAGTGTAGGTACACTTGTTGATCCTCGCCATAGGATCACGCTTCAACAGATTAGGAAGCTCCGTTTCTCCGAGGCTTATCTTTTGGTATGTTTCCACGAGTTGTAGGTTCTTGTACATTCGGGGTATGGCGGCCCTGTCCCGTCATAGTTGTTGTTACATTCTGCAGGTCCTGTAGTACTTTGTGGTGGGGTTGTAAAGGATGTAATCGCTCAAAATTTTCTCAGATATATACGCAAGGCAAACTGCTTGGTTGGCCTGTTTTATTATCTTACCTATTGTTTCATATCTGTATGTTTTATGTTCCACTGATTTCTCTCATGTATGACTACTTGGGTGCCCGGGTAAGGCACCAGTCACGGGCCCCGGAACGGGTCGTGACAGCGAGGTTGGTACGGTTCCAGTTTCCCGGGGAGCCGGTTATTGAGTGGGAGGGGAACACTGTGTCGCCGAGGGGTAGGTTTATTTCCTACCTCAAGGCTAGGAAGATGGTGCAGAAGGGGTATATCTACCATCTCATTCGGGTGTTTGATACGAGGTCGCGGTACCAGATTTTCGATTCCAGAGTCGAGAGTTCCCGGATGTGTTTCCGATGACCTCCGGGTATCCTCCCGAGGAGATTGAGTTTTGTATCGATGTCTTTGCCGGACACTCGGCCTATTTCCATTCCGCCATACAGAATGGCACCTGCCGAGTTGAGAGAGTTGAAGGACCAGCTGAGAGATTTGCTGGAGAAGGGCTTCATCAGACCTAGTGTTTCTCCCTGGGGAGCGCCGGTATTGTTCGTGAAGAAGAAGGACGGGACGCTGCGCATGTGTGTTGATTACAGGCAGCTGAACAAGGTGACTATTAAGAACAGATACCCCCTTCCCAGGATTGATGATTTGTTCGACCAGTTGCAGGGTGCGAGATATTTCTCCAAGATTGATCTGCGATCGGGCTATCATCAGGTGCGAGTTAGAGAGACGGATGTCCCTAGATCGCATTCCGACCAGACGCACTATGAGTTCAGGGTTATGTCTTTCGGTTTGACCAATGCTCCGACAGTTTTTATGGATTTGATGAACCGAGTGTTCAAGCCATTTTTGGATACGTTTGTGATAGTATTCATTGATGACATCTTGGTTTATTCCCGCTCAGAGCAGGATCATGCGGAGCATTTGAGGACTGTGCTGAGAGTTCTCCAGGACCAGCAGTTATACGCCAAGTTTTCCAAATGTGAGTTTTGGTTGGCTTTGGTGGCATTTCTTGGGCACATTGTAGGGGCTGATGGTATTCGGGTGGATACAGCCAAGATCGAGCGATCGTGAGTTGGCCTAGACCTACTACTCCGGCTGCAGAGTGCGCAACTTTCGGCCTTGCAGTTACTATCCGAGGTTCGTGGAGAAGTTTGCTTCTATTTCGCACCTTGACTAAGTTGACTCGTGGCGCTAAGTTTCATGGATGATGCTTGTGGCGGTGGTTTCCGATTCGGGCGAGAGGCTGACGACCGCCCCAGTTCTTACTCTTCCTGAGGGTCTTGACGGCTATGTGATGTATAGTGATGCGTCAGGCATCGGGCTTGGATGTGTGTTGATGCAGCAGGGCAAGGTTATAGCATACGCATCCCGACAACTTAAGAAGCATGAGAGGAACTACCCCACCCATGATTTGGAGTCGCGCGGTGATTCACGCCAAGATCCGGAGGCACTATTTGTATGGGGTTCATGTGGATATTTACACGCACCACAAGAGCCTCCAGATATCTTCACCAGAGGAGCCGAACTTCTACGGCAGACGGTGGTTAGAGTTACTCAAGGATTATGATGTCGATATCCTGTACCACCCAGGGAAGGCCAATGTTGTGGCATATGCCCTTAGTCGTAGGTCGATGGGTAGCCTATCAGATGTGCAGCCGGAGAGGAGGGGCATGGTTCGCGATTTGCATCGCCAGCGAGCCTTGGTGTCCGCTTGATTGATTCCGATAGCGGTGGGTTCGAGTTCGAGAGGTTGCCGAGTCTTCCATCGCCGGCGAGGTGAAGAGGCAACATTGAGGATCCGATTTTGACGCGATACTGCGGATACGCTCTTCGCGTAGGAATGGTCCTTTTGAGGTAGCACCTGATGGGGTGCTAAGGTTTGAGGGCAGGTTGTGGGTTCCAGATATTGCAGGACTTCGGCAGCAGGTTCTAGGGGAAGCACACATCGCACATTATCCGGGGTCGACCAAGATGTACCACGACCTCAGATCTGTGTATATGTGGGATGGCTTGAAGAGGGACGTTGCAGAGTTTGTGGCTCAGTGCCCGTGTTATCAGCAGGTGAAGGTAGAGCATCAGAGGCCTGGTGGATTATTGCAGACGATAGAGATCCCGACCTGGAAGTGGGAGGTGATCAACATGGACTTTATCACAGGATTACCTCGCACTCAGAGGAAACATGATTCTATCTGGGTTATCGTCGACAGGCTGACAAAATCAGCCCAATTTCTTCCTGTCAGGACGACTTTTTCGGCTGAGGATTATGCCAGACTTTACATCCGAGAGATCGTCAGACTGCATGGGGTCCCTATTTCTATCATATCGCATGCAGGAGCCCGCCACGCTAACTTCTGGAGGTCTTTCCAGAAGGGATTAGGGACGCAGGTGAGCCTGAGTACTGCATTCCATCCTCAGACAGACGGACAGGCAGAGCGTACTATCCAGACTCTTGAGGATATGCTACGAGCCTGTGTTATTGATTTCAGGGGTAGCTGGGAGGATCATTTGCCGCTAGTAGAGTTTTCATATAACAACAGCTACCACTCCAGTATCCAGATGGCGCCTTATGAGGCCTTGTATGGGAGGAAGTGCAGATCGCCGATAGGTTTGTTTGATGTGGGCGAGGTGCAGTTAGTGGGACCAGACCTGGTTCAGCAGGCAGTGGATAAGGTGAAGCTTATCCAGGAGCGGCATCGACATTCCGTAGTCGGCGAAGTCGATGCAGATCATCGTCGTCGCGATCCGAGTTTGAGGTTGATGATTGGGTTTTCCTGAAGGTGTCACCCATGAAGGGTGTGATGAGGTTTGGGAAGAAAGGGAAGCTCAGCCCAAGGTACATTGGGCCTTATCAGATTGTCCGCAGGGTAGGCAAGGTTGCCTATGAGTTGGATCTGCCGTCCGATCTGGAGGCAGTGCATCCGGTTTTTCATGTTTCTAGTTGAGGAGATGTATCGGGGATCCATCTAGGGTACACCCGATTGACGATGTCCAGGTGACCGAGGGGTTATCGTATGAGGAGAGTCCCATAGCGATACTCGATCGTCAGGTTAGGCGGCTGCGGACGAAAGATGTGGCTTCCGTCAAGGTCTTATGGCGGAACGAGAACAGGGAGGAGATGACGTGGGAAGCAGAGGAGGACATGAGGCAGAGGTATCCTCACTTATTCCCCACACCTCCAGGTAACTCACTTTCCTACTTGTAAATTTTCATTGACATATATGCTTAAGTGTTGTATTGTGGCCATGTGTGGCATTTGCAAACTGTTTACGTTATGAGGAACTTTATCGTTATCTGTCTTGAGAAGGAACATTCGGGACGAATGTTTCTAAGGAGGGGAGAATGTTATACCCCCTACTTTCAGAGTATGTATGCGAGGACGTACGTACGATTATTCAAGCCCTAATTAGGTTAAGAATGAACTTGTGAACTTTCAACGGAAAAGATTCCGAACCTTGTGAAGGAAATTCTACGTTTTTAACATTTTAACCGATTACGGATTTTTCTGAGAGACGAAATATTTTGGACCAATAGAAGGGCGACACGTGTCACCCATAGGTGGGCTAGGTTGGCCGAAATTCATGTGACAAGTGGCCAAGACAAGTGGCCAAGTCTTGCAAGATATTTTGTGTGGACAAGTAGCTTGTGGGACCCCCACACACTTGTCCCCAATCTCAACCACACACTTGCCTTCATCCTAGCCCTTGGTTGTCCTATATATGCACCCTTTGTTGATGAAATCTTCCACACCTAGATATTTCAAGACTTGAGAAATATTTTCATCTCCCTCCCTCTCTCCTAGCTCTCGTCGAACACCTCCCTCTCTAACCTAACTTTGTCCAATAATTCCTAAACTCTTAAGTGTTCTTCCCTAGTGTATTAGGAAGACTATTAACCAAAAGTTAGAAAAGATTTCACATCCCTAGCCACAAAAAGCCTCCTTGGCCGAGAGCTCTTGGAATGAAAACCTTAGTGTTCTTCACTTGTTTGAGTTGGTTCTTGAAGAGATGATGGTTAGGAGCTTCTTAGGGTGATTTGTGGTGGGTTGGAACACAAAGGAGTTGGAGCTAAGACTTGCTTGGAGCGACATTAAGTTCTTGGAAAATTTTGGGCTATTTGAGGTAGTGAATCTTAAACCTCTTTGTGAATTGGTCATTATACATATATTATAAGTATATTATGGAGTATATAATATATGGAGTAAAGTTTGGATGAGTTGAATCTTGTTAACTTGTTAAAAGAAAGGATTGGCTTTTAGCCATTAAAATGGTAAAAACGTATCCAACGTATCAAACGTATCTTACTTGTGAAGAAGTAATTAACAATGTAACTATAACTTATATTAAGAATGGAATATAAGTGGATGACTAATGAAGTAATTGGATAAGTAAAATGGACAAAGTTGGCCAAGGACCCCAACTTAAGGACTGTATTTACTTTGGACTGTATTTACATTTCTGTTAAGGGGAAGATTTTTAAATCGCGTTCCGTTTGGCGTGTGATCCTTTTTAATTATTGTATTGTATTGTTAAGGGGAAGATTGTTAAATCGCGTTCCGTTTAGGCGTGTGATCCCCTTCTTTATGTTGTTTAATTATTACGCCTTTATATGACATATAAATTACGGTTATTCGGGCCTTGGAAAAAGATGGAAAAGTGAGTAAAAACGGGGGAAATGCTGCCCAAATTTCCGTGGAATAGGAAATCTTACTTAGAAGAGTTCTACGACAAACTAGAAGTTAATCGGCGTATTTTGACTATTATAGGTTGACCCTCTACGTGCGACATATCCGACTTGGCAAGTGGATTTAGCCGAGGAGGTATGTGATTCTTCCTATCCTCTTGAGCATGATATTTGTAAAATATATATAGTACGGTAGACGTACGTATGTTGACTAAATTTTGCTTTACTTTGATGTCTTTTGACTTGAGTTTTAAATATCAAAAATCTTGAAGTATTTCAAAAGAGTTATGAATCATTTTTGGAAGAAAAGAAATACTTAGTTTTAAAAAGGCTTAAGTGTTATACTAGCTTTATGGGAAGTTAGGTATAACGACTTAAGGAAAGATAAAAGGAACGGTTTACTTATTTGTTTATAAAAGCCTTGCACTGATTCTGAAGGTGTGGTAAGTTGGTTTGATAAGTAAACATGTTATGATGATGCGTGTGTTAGTGTCTTGTGATGTTGTATAAGGGGGTTACTCTTGTTGAGCTTACGTTGTTTAACGATAAGCCCGTTGTGCTGGTATTATATCACTTACCCCCCTGACTTGTTATGAGCCGCGGGTTAGCTACCGTCGAGGAATACCTCACGCGGTCTATGTGACCTATCGCGAGCTACGGGAGTTCGGGATGATCACTCCGGGTGTGTTCTGGCGATGCGAGAATACCTCATGCGGTCCAGGTGACTATGCGGATGCGGGAGTCGAGTTGATGCGCGGGTTAGCTACCGTCTGAGAGTACCTCATGCGGTCCGGGACTATCACGGACTACGATGAGTCGAGATTAGGCTCGCATAATGATACTATGGGCGATTGGCCTTGCCGATCATTAGCGACTAGAAAAGACCGGTTATGTTACATGTATTTTGCTCTTGTTTATCTTTGTGGCATTATGTGCGATTAAGTTGGGTTGTTTAAATGCATATCGTGAACTTGTTTTAAAATGTTATAATTTCATTCGATGCTTTACAATTTCACATACTTAGTACTGTTATCGACCTCCTTGGCTGCGTTCATCTGCAGTAAGGGAAAGCAGGTGGTAGATCCGCATTCTTAGGATCTTTACTCTGGTGTCAGGAGCTCCATTTCTCCGGAGGCTCGACTTTTGGTACGACTCTCCCTGATGTTGTGGATATTTTGTACATTCAGGGTATGGCGGGGCCCTGTCCCGCCATAGTTGTTTACTTCCTTAAGTGCAGTAGTCTGTTGTAAAGGTCGGGATGTAACTGTTCACTTTGGGTATATATATATACATGCCGAAAGGCAACTTTTCTTGGATAAACTGTCTTTCATTTTATATTGTTTCATGTCATGATTTTATTTCCGCTGGTTACTCTGATATATGTCTACTTGGGTGCCCGGGGTAAGGCACCAGTCACGGGCCCGGGATCGGGTCGTGACAGATTTGTAGCTTAGTAGTTGAGGACTCCTTCCAAAATTTATTCCTAATGAGAGGTCGCGTGTTCGAATTCAATGAGCAGTGTAGCAAAGGTTTTTTTTTTATAAAACACAAAAAACAGGCCCCCTCCTTCTATAAATAAATTTAGGCCCAAGTTACAAGTCATCGGCCCGACTGCCCCCTCTCCGGCTCCCTCCCTCATTAAAACACCACAAATACAATCCAAAAAAAGTCCCCATTAATTATTGTAGAAATCTCAACTTCCAAGTAAAGATCTTTTTGGTAAGTTATTGTTTTGAGAATTATTTTGCTCTAATTCACCACTAACATGGATTGATTGCATCAATGTTTATTCAATTTTGCTTAGGGTTTCAAATTTCTCAAATCTCAATATTATATTTAATTTAGAGTTCTCAATATTACATTTAATTAATTGTGTTTAGCTTTAGATTTTACATTATTTTTACTGGTAATGTATGTAATGGATGACTTGTATTTTACATGATTACCTTAAATTTGGTTTGTCTTTTTATTTCAATAAGAGAATTACAAATTCCTCCTACCCGAAAATATTCGTCTGAACATGAAAAACGTAAAGAAAACAAAAGACACGAAAAAGAGTTCATCAAGTCTCAAAGAGGGGCATTAGATAGATTTGTCCAAACATTCTTGATTATGAAAGATTGTTTGATGACTTTGCAGATAAAAATGCAAGGAGATCAATTTTCTATGTCTAATGTAATGATAGTTTTTCTTATAAATCTTTCATGTAGTGACATTAAGATATCTCTTTCGTGGCATTATAATTTATTGTACTGAAATTAAAAAAATTAAATCGAATATAATGTTTACTTTACATTTATTTGATATTTTGATCAATAATTTTTTTATATTGATTAATTAGTTAATTTAAATTTTTCATGTGAACAAAAAATGGTCTCTTTTTATTTTTCGCACCGAACCCTTAAAAGTATAGAAACCGCCCTGACGGTGATGCAACTTATTAATAGATTGCCGAAAGGTGAGTACGATACACTTGTGATGATGATCCAGCAAGCTGACCCACTCTCTAGCTTCAACAAGGCCCGGTCACAGTTGCTATTGGAAGAGACTAGACGTGTCAAACAAGCCGAACATAATCAGAAGGTGTTGGTAGTGGATGCACAGCCGACCACCCCTGCAATCGCCGGACCATCGTGACCCGCGTACCACCATTGTCACGACCCGACCCCGGGCCCGCGACTGGTGTCCTACCTGGGCACCCTTACAGGTATACATCAGAGATAATCAGCGGAACATACATGAAACTTATAAATAAATCAACAGAAATAAAACAACAGGTTAGCCGAAATAGGGCTACCTTCCTGGACATATATATAAACAACCGAAGCAGTTGCCCACTTTCCTTTACAAACTGACCCACAATATGTGACTACAGACCTCTAAGAATTTTTACCATAACAACTGTGGCGGGACAGGGCCCCGCCATACCCCTGAATATACATGAATCTACTACCTCAGGGAAAATCGTACCAAGAGATAAGCCTCCGGTGCAAATGGAGCTTTTTCCCAAAAACTGAACCGAGATCCTAAGAGCAAGGATCACCAACCTGGGTACCTAAAACCTGCAGGCATGAACGCAGCCCGAAGAAATCGATAACAAGTGCGAATATGGAGCGAAATAGCGTCTGATGTGATCATAATCGTACAAAAGAATGACAAGGTCATGTATAAAAATACATACCAGATCCTGCCGTGTCATTACCACTTATGAACTTAATCTTACATTATTATCTTTTCCCATTTCAATAAAGGTTACAACCACATTATTACGCACATGATTAGGAAAAATCATTAAGTTCATTACTATATAACTCACTTATCTTTCCTAAGTATAATCCGGCCGCCCAAGGAGGCGCGTATACTACAGGCCAATGCGGGGCCAATCACGTCACACAAAATCAAAGCGTGTCCGTGGAATCCCCCATCACTGCCGACAGCTATAAGTGTAAAATATAACCATGTGACGCGCCCGTGGCATCCTACCTCACTGTCGGCGTACACATACACAACACATATATATATATCTCGCCGTGGAATCCACATCACCGCGACAACTATAAGTGTAAATATAACCATGTGACGCGTGGCATCCCACTCCATTGTCGTACACATACACAACATATATATATATATATATATATATATATATATATATATATATATATATATATATATATATATATATATCGCGCATGCCCTAATCCCACATCGTATAAGCGTGGCCATAACGTGCCTCGGCATCCTCATCGTAGGTGCAGTCTTCATGGGAGCTAGCCCATGGAGTAATAATATAACATGCCCCCGGAATCCCTCATCGTGGGTACATGTATTCATGGGGAGCTAGCCCATGGAGTAATAATATAACATGGTCGCATGCCCCGGAATCCCACATCGTATAAGCATGGCCATGGAGTAATAGATCACACGGGCATCTAACCCGTCATCCTGCGCATGCCCGGCATCCTCATCGTATAAGCATGGCGAGATCAATCACGATGGGAGCATACGTGGAATCCCCGTCACACTGCCGACGTCGATAAAATGTCCGGCATCTAACGCGTCTGGTCACATGCCGGAATCCCACATCGTATAAGCGTGTCCAAGGATAAATCATGATGGAAACATACCGTGGAATCCCACATCATCGCCGACGTCCAAGTAAACTTATAACAAGACAAACCTACAACTGAGAGTCGCGACAACGTAACATATAATACTTGCACTCAAAGCTATCACAAGCCGACCTAGGCAAGTTCATTAAACCTTTAGACTTCCATTTTTATAAACTCATGGCACTTTCGTTATTAAAATCCGGGAATTTAACCCCAAGATACTAACACCCGTAGTATCCAGGCTTGTGTACATTTCACATAAGTCACGATACTTTTAGAAATACATTTCTCGGCTTCTAAATCAAGTGACCCTTACTTTAAAGCCTTAAGCAAGTGATACCTTTAAATCAAATTGTCCTTCCTTAATACAAGTTATTCCTTTGATTACTTATTAGAGAAAACCATTCTCTTATTCTTCCATAAAGCCGTTATAACCAACTTCCCATAAAGCCGTTATAACCCTTTATGGTTTTAGACAAACTCATTCCTTTTGTAACCAAGAGACTTATACTTTTTAAAACCAAGTATTATATACTTTCAAATCAATCTTAACTTTTAAAAATACAATTAGTCTCTTAGCCTTTAGAAATCAAGTGACTCCTTTTATTACAAAACCTTAGGCAATTGATGCCTTAAAATCAAGTTGCCTTTTCACTAAAATCAAGTCATTTATCTTTCCATAAAGCAAATATAACCAACTCCCCATAAAGTCGTTATATTCACTTTATACTTTAGCCAAAAACAATTTCCTATCCAAGGGACTTATACGTTTAAAACGGAACAAGTATCACATACTTCAAAACTCTTCAAGTCCCTTAACTTAAATAAAACATTAGACATCCTTAATACTTTCAAAGAAGTGAGTTAATCTCCTAACTCACCCGACTTGGCTATTCATAAAACTAGTAAAGGATATCAAGGTGTTGTACGTCTACCGTACTACACACGTGCAACTAGTCATGCTCAAAAGATAGGAATTGTTCTACATAGAGTAAATCACACAACTAACTCTTAACTTCTAAGGGTAGAAGGAAACATGAAATGATACCACAAGTATATTCCATACATAGATGTTATACCCCGTAGTTGCAGGGTATGTATGTGAGGACGTACGTACGAGAGTACGGCAGAAATTTTGAAAAGAAAGAAAGATGTGAGTTTTCGACGGAAAAGTTTCCGGTTATTTGTGAAGAAAAAGGTTCGTTAATGGGAATTGGATTCCCAGATTTGGTATTTGGACTTCATAGATTATATTAGAATTTTGAGATTTTATTTTCGGAAATGGTCACGTGGGGCCCACGGGAGAAATTTCTGGTTTTGTAGAACCCACTTTGTTTTGAGATTTTGGCCATTGTGGATATTTTTTTGGAAGACGTTTTTGAGGGCCAATAGGAGGGTGACACGTGTCACCCGCCTAGGTAATGGCCGAATGACATTTGTGCGACACGGTTAGAGTCGTCTTTTGACGAAACGTTTTCATAACTTGCGAGGAAAATTCGGCTATGTCTTTTCTTATTTTTGCGGATTTTTAGAGGCGAAACATTTTGGACCAACGGGAGGGTGACATGTGTCACCTCATGAAACAAGTGGGCACTTGGCCGATTGAGGGGGCAAGTTGTGGTAGATTTTTGTGTAGATATTTGTGAGGGTTTTAAGGAGTAGGGTCTAGGGTGCACTTGGCTTGATCTTGGCCTTACACTTGCCTTGCACATGGCTTGATCTTGGCCATTGGTTGGCTTTTGGTTTTGCTATAAATACCAGCGGCAGACTTCATTCATCCAAATATGTTCCAAGTCTTGCTATCCTTCCCCTCTCCTCTTGTTTGACTCTCGTCCAAGAGCCCCCCCTCCCTAGTAAAGGCCCTTGGCCGAGAAACCCCTCCCCCCTTTGTGGTGCTAGCCGTGGGGTACCCCCCCTAGCCTAGTTGTTTTCGTATAATACCCCTCCCTTGTGGTATTGAAATACTTCTCCTAAGTATTGTTATAATGCCCAAAATACCTTAGCCTTGTACCTTGTAGTATTCCAAAGATACCTCTATACGTAGAGTCCGAAAATACTACCTTTTGTCCTTTTTAGTCTCAAACCGAAACCCTAAGGAAATGTCACGACCGATTAAGACGTGGTGAGTGCCTTACCCGGCACCCTAGTGATACAACATCAGTCAGTAATCAGAACATAAAACAATACAAGACATATTATGAAATATGAAACAATAATCTGAGAAAAACTTGTCTTTCGTATATATAAATAACAACTTTTTCCAACATGAGCAGTTTTAATCCTTTTACAAACCACTTGCAGCGATTTTACGGACCTAAGAAATGATACGACAACAATGGCGGGCGGGGCCCGCCATACCCACGAATGTAAACACCTACAACAGAGGACTATACGGATAAGCCTCGAGAAAGCGGAGCTTTCCACGCTGAATCGTGACCCTAGAGCGAGGATCGATGGTGTACCTTTACTGCGGCGTGAACGCGGCCCGAAGGAGGTCGATAACAGTGCAAGTATGTGAAACTAAAAATACGTAAATGAAATCATAATAGTCTATAAAGCGAGACATGTATGATAACCAAACTACGATTCACAATAATAGCGATCGTGTCAAGTCGGGGACTCGCCCTCAAGTCATCACTCAAATATAACAATGGGTCTCACGCCCACAACATCAATCATGCGTGGAATACCTTCCTCGCTGGCGGATTTATGATATAACGACACCAAGGAACACACACGAACACGGGTCCCACGCGTGCCGTAATAACACGCGTCTGAGGTAAGTGCGAAGGCATAGCCGACTACTAACACCAGCAGTACCAACAAGGTCATGAAGCGTATCATAAGATCTGTCTGCACCGCACATGATCAAAGGCGACCACTTGCCCGCAATATCTAATGTGCGCGTCTAGCCACGGAACTTTCCGCGACTCGCGTAGGCCAATCAGATCGGCCGCGTGAGGTATAACCCGCATCGGTAGCTACTCCCGGCGGCATCACTGGACTCGCCGTCCGCGTAGCCCTGAGGACCGCGTGACCACAAGGGCGCGTCTAACACGGAACTTCCGCGATTCCGCGTAGGCCCTGGACCCGCGTAGGTAGTCTCGAATCATAGGTCCATCGACCCGCTGAGTCTACCCGCGTCGGAGGCGGCTTAACCCGGAATCATCTCGAGATGAGTGATGTATAATACTATCATAACAGCTTATCGTTAAACAACATAAGCACAACAAAGGAAAAACCCCTTTTCACAAACATCACAAGATACTAACACACGTAGCATCCTAGCATGTTTACTTATCAAATCAACAAGAAGGTATTACAAGGCTATCACAAACCAACACAATCAAGTTATACACACGCGGTACCTACTATATGCTAACAAGTTCGGGGTTTTATCCCCAAAGTACTTCATACATTAACTCTTTAAAAGATACGTTACTTTCACAAAAGTCACACAATACCCGGAGTATATGAAAATATAGTGATTATCTTTTGAAGTAAATCAAAACACTTCTCTTTGTAAAACTCAGTATGACATTATTTTCCAAACGTCCAAGTTTGCCTAATTTCAAATGTTCATGTTTCTTATTTAGAAAGGTTTCGTAGTTCATAGTCTTATTCATTTAAGAATATAATTCTCTTTTAAACTATCTGAGAAACATAAGTCTTATATGTGAGTAGGATATTCTTGTTTACAACAATCTTATTACAGCAGCCATGATCTAGGAAATATCATTTTGTCTCATCTTAGCTTCATGCGGATGGAAGTTTCTCTTGGTTTTAATAATACTTAATCTGTCAAAACATTTCCTTTTATTAACGCTGCAATGGTTTGTCGATACACATTCTGATTTCCAAAATCAGTAAAACATTCTTAAGACGTTATACCTAACTTTCCATAAAGCTAGTATAACTCTTAAGTTTTCAAAACAAATCAAGTATTACTTCTCCTTTCAAAATGATTCAAAAATCTTTTGAAATACTTCAAGTTCTTTCTTATCATATAACAAGCGATTATAGTTCAAATCGATTACCTTTTAAAAACCACATGTATTTTCTTACTAACATAAAGTTATAACAACTTCCCATAAAGCCGTTATAACACTTTATGTTTTAAACCACTCAAACACATTTAGCACGTATGCGTCTGCGTCTTACATAGTTCACACATATCATGCTAGAAGAGATAGGAAGAGGTTCACATACCTCGCGGCAGTATCGACTAATAGCAAAGCGCTCAAACGATCGGCTACTCCTAAGCCAAGTGGATAATTCCACACGTAGCATTTCAACCTATAAGGCCACTGGCGTTTATTAACATCGTAGAACATTACGAAAATTCGGCACCTCCCCATGACAGCGTAAATCTCTCTCTCTAACTGGCGGCTACCAAGCCAACCGGGGTTATACATCTAACGAACGGGTACAATTCTACTTCACGATTACTACTACACAAGTCTCAGTAAAGCGGTCCTATGTAAAAGCGATTGATTCGATTCTTGAGCTTAAGTCGAAGACATTGCCACAAGCTATGTTCGATTATATACATAGTAAACTTCAACTATAATTTCCTACAACATGTAACATCCAATTACAATAGGGGACAAGATATTTACCTCGATAAGCCCATAATTATCCAAGTATAAAGTCGATCTGGGCAATCGTTTAGCTCGACTCAGCGCTCGACCGCTCTAAACCACCCTTAGAAGTTCTAACCAACTTCTACACAACACTCAACGGACTATGGAGATTTTCCTAGGGTTTCGGTTTTGTAGTGGGAAGTATAATAGTATTTCTGGGCTTTTCGTATAGGTATAACCTTAGAATACAACAAGGTATACGGCTAAGGTAATTTGGGCATTATAACAATACTTTAGAGAGTATTTCTACCAAGAGGGGGGGTATTATATGAAAACAAACTAGGCTAGTGGGTACCCACGGCCACACCACAAGGAGGGGTGGATACCTCGGCCTACCCCACTAGGGGAACTCTCGACGAGGGCCTGCGAAAAGGAGGGAAGGCTCTCAAGACTTAGGCATTTTGGATGAAGAAGTCTTGACCTTAGAGGGTATTTATAGCACAAGCCAAGGCCAACCAATGGCGAGATCTGCCAAGTGCTAGGCAAGTGTAGGGCCAAGATATGCCCAAGTGCCCCTAGTCCCTACTCCTTAAAACCCTCACAAATATCTACACAAATATCTACCAACAACTTGCCCACTGATCGGCCCTAAGTCGCGACTGCTTCGATGTGAGGTGACACATGTCACCCTCCGTTGATCCAAAATGTTCGTTTCTCGGAAAAATCCATAAAAATAAGAAAAGACATAGCGGAATTTTCCTCGCAGTTATGTAAAGCGTTTAGTCGAACGACTCTAACAGGGTGTTGTGCACAAATGCCATTCGGCGAGCCACTAGGCGGGGTGACACGTGTCACCTCCTATTGCCCAAAATAAAACATCTTCGAAAATATCCACAATGGCCAAAATCTCAAAACAAAGTGGGCCCCACAAAAAGTAAATTTCTCCGTGGGCCCACGTGACCATTTCAAAACAAAATTCCATAATTCTCTAATATTCGGAAGTCAGAATACCAAATCTGGGAATCCATTCCCATTAACGAACCTTTTCCTTCACAAAAGCGGAAACTTTTCCGTGGAAAAATCGCCTCTTTCTTCCTTTCGATCTTTCGTCGTATTCTCGTGCGTCGTCCTCGCATACATACCACGGAACTACGGTATAACATTCTTCCCCAGAAACATTCGTCGAATGTTCCTTCTAAGTCTCAAGCGAGCGCGTGCGGTATAGTCTTCACTACTATACTTACGAAACAATCCCGCCACGGTGGCGCGTAAATACCCACGCAAAATACCTACATCCAAGTCCACGAGGAAACACCTCTAACATCACCACAAATAATACTACTTTTGTCACTTTGTCGCGAGCCTTGCTCCAACGACCCAACAAATGGTACCGGGCTGCATGCGATCACTGAAGCTGTCGTACACTCGAATTCTTACCATATTTCTGATACTGCTTTAGTATCCAAAACTCGGGGTTACTATCTCTAACGAGGTCATCATTATCTGGGAACATTATGGATGGATCTTCGATACTTTCCCGTACATAACAATACGAAAGTCAGGACGTCCTTCCTCCTAAGTCGGACGGCAAATGCTAACATATAAGCAACTGGCCTATTCTTCATGAACTCACAAAGGCCCAAAGTAACTCGGGCTAAGTTCCTTCATTTCCAAAACTCGTCACACCTGTCCGGTGGTACTTTCAAGAAGACCGACCGTCGGCACGAACTCTGGCGTCGTCGCCGATTATCCGCATACGATTCCTCCGAGCCGCGAACTTCTTCTAGATGAGCTTTACCACATCGCGATCTGTTTGGAACAAGCGATCGACTATCGAACCTTGCCAACATCGAACCAATCGGCCGGCAACTTACACTTACGCCCACAAGCCGTAAGGCGACATCCGAACAACGGAATGGTAGCTTAAACGCTCCTCCACGGAGACAACAATCTCACAACTACCGCGAAATCCACCGGCGGCGGCGAATGCGATCGAGACTGCTGAGTCCTTAACCTGCTGGTAAAACTTCGGAAACAAAAAGCAGTAGTAACACAGGCTCCACATGCGCCATAAGGTGAAGGTAGGCACCGTCGCAGCCTTACAACCTTTACGATAAAACAACATCGCCGAGTGAGCGGTCGGGCCAGAAGAACACGATGGGCTGCCCCGTCGACCGACCATCGGTGGTCGAACGCGTCCACGAACTCGTCTGTTTGGTTAACTACACTTGGGCCTAACACCCTCGTGACCGCTTCCACAAGGCGGGACCACCACAACCGGACCCACCACCAAACATGCCGCGGGTTGACCCGGCGTGGCCCCAACCCGACCCGGCAAGGCGCAAAATACTATCTCCCCGAAGGAACAATCTCTCAAAACACGTTACGAAAACCTCGCGGTCTTCTTAGCTCAACCACCCTCTTCATTTCACACTACTTAGGGACCTATCCCCAAACACGACTCACGTGCACTATGCACTCCTATAAAGTCAAACATAAACATACGTCTCTGCAGATGGCCTTACCTCTAAGGTCTTTGCGTATAAAGCTCTAAGGCTCACACTTTCTCTATCCTCCAAAATCTTACTCGGTTAACCACCATGATTTCTAATCACAACTAACACACCGCTATCGAACATAGCACTTAAGGTATACTACGCGAAAGTTACTGAAGGACCTGCTCTGGCCCTCTTCTGCATCCTTGGTTAACCGTCGATCTCTACGTTTCTCGACTGCTTGCGTAAGCCCGCATTGAGCCATGCTCAAGCCAGTCAAGAATTACTCTTGCACTGACCCTTTCTTAGGTAGTCATCAAGACTCGTGGTACATCGGTATAATCTCGGTAGCCAAATCCATGGCTAATGCGGTCGCCTCTTTGCAATCTACATTCTCTGTTCGGTCGTGGGCCCGAAGGTTCAAATATCACGGCGCGATGGAGCTGCGCGCCGTGCTAAACTTTCTTGGGGCTAGTGGCGTCGCGAAATCCCGAATGAAGCACCATCCGGGGTGATAATTGGGCTGTGCCCACGTAACCCTCGAACTCTACTCGCGGCTCCTCGGCTGCGCGCCCTCACGGGCCGGGTTGCCTACGCGGAGGCATAACGATAAGGAAAGAAATACGTTTAGAGGTCGACTTAAAGCACGGCTAAGGCACGACCTCGAGTGAGAAGAATAGAAACCAATCCTAAATATCCTATAGCCTCACGATTATTGGCGTGGTGCACAACACACCGATAATCAAGACTCTCTTGGATACGATCTGTAGACACTTTCAGGATTAATCGCTCGATACCACTTTTGTCACGACGATTCCGGGCGTGGTCGTGCCTTACCGGGCACCTAGTGATACAACATCAGTGTCAGTGGAACATAAAACAATACAAGACATATTATTAAATATGAAACAATTATCTGAGAAAAACTTGTCTTTAGGCATATATATAAATAACTACTTTTTCCAACATGACCAGTTTTAATCCTTTTTACAAACCACCTTGTGGCGGTACTACGCACCTAAGAAATGATACGACAACAATGGCGGGACGGGGCCGCCATACCACGAATGTAAACACCTACAACAACAGGGGACTATACGGCTGATAAGCCTCCGAGAAAGCGGAGCTTTCCACGCTGATCGTGACCCTAAGAGCGAGGATCGATGGCGGGTGTACCTTTACTGCGGCATGAGCGGCCCGAAGGAGTCGATCTGACAGTGCAGAGTATGTGAAACTAAAAATCGTAAATGAAATCATAATAGTCTATAAAGCGGGAGACATGTATGATAACCAAACTACGATTCACAATAATAGCGATCGTGTCAAGTCGTGACTCACGCCTCAAGTCATCACTCAAATATAACAATGGGTCTCACGCCCACAACATCAATCATGCGTGGAATACCTTCCTCACCGCTGCGGTTTATGATATAACGACACCAAGGAACACACGCGAACACGTGTCCCACGTGCCATAATAACACGTCTGAGGTAAATGCGAAGGCATAGCCGACTACTAACACCAGCGGTACCAACAAGGTCATGAATCTGTATCATAAGATCTGTCTGAACCGCCACATGATCAAAGTGACCACTTGCCCGCAATATCTAATGTGCGCGTCTAGCCACGAACTTTCGCGACTCGCGTAGGCCAATCGGATCGGCCCGCGTGAGGTATAACCCGCATCGAGGGTAGCTACTCACGGACTCGCCGTCCGCGTAGCCACAAGGACCGCATGACCACAAGCGCGTCTAACACGGAACTTCGCGATTCGCAGGCCCCTGGACCCGCGTAGAGGTAGTCTCGAATCATAGGTCCATCGACCGCTGAGTCTACCCGCGTCGGAGGCGCAACCGGAATCATCTCAAGAGATGAGTGATGTATAATACTATCATAACGACTTATCGTTAAACAACATAAGCACAACAAAGGAAAAACCCCTTTTCACAAACATCACAAGATACTAACACGTAGCATCTAGCATGTTTACTTATCAAATCAACAAGAAGGTATTACAAGGCTATCACAAACCAACACAATCAAGTTATACACACGCGTGTACCTTCTACTATATGCTAACAAGTTCGGGTTTTATCCCCAAAGTACTTCATACATTAACTCTTTAAAAGATCGTTACTTTCACAAAAGTCACACAATACGGAGTATATGAAAATATAGTGATTATCTTTTGAAGTAAATCAAAACACTTCTCTTTGTAAAACTCAAGTATGACATTATTTTCCAAGCGTCCAAGTTTGCCTAATTTCAAATGTTCATGTTTCTTATTTAGAAAGGTTTAAGTAGTTCATAGTCTTATTCATTTAAGAATATAATTCTCTTTTAAACTATCTGAGAAACATAAGTCTTATATGTGAGTAGGATATTCTTGTTTACAACAATCTTATTACAGCAGCCATGATCTAGGAAATATCATTTTGTCTCATCTTAGCTTCTATGCAGATGGAAGTTTCTACTGGTTTTAATAATACTTAATCTGTCAAAACATTTCCTTTTATTAACGCTGCAGTGGTTTGTCGATACACATTCTGATTTCCAAAATCAGTAAAACATTCTTAAGACGTTATACCTAACTTTCCATAAAGCTAGTATAACTCTTAAGTTTTCAAAACAAATCAAGTATTACTTCTCCTTTCAAAATGATTCAAAAATCTTTTGAAATACTTCAAGTTCTTTCTTATCATATAACAAGCCAGTTATAGTTCAAATCAGTTACCTTTTAAAAACCACATGTATTTTCTTACTAACATAAAGCTGTTATAACCAACTTCCCATAAAGCCGTTATAACACTTTATGTTTTAAACCACTCAAACACATTTAGCACACGTATGCGTCACCGTACTACATAGTTCACACATATCATGCTAGAAGAGATAGGAAGAGGTTCACATACCTCGCGGAGTATCGACTAATAGCAAAAGCGCTCAAAGCAATCGGCTACTCCTTAAGCCAGTGGATCATTCCACACGTAGCATTTCAACCTATAAGGCCACGGCGTTTATTAACATCGTAGAACATTACTGAAAATTCGGCGACCTCCCCCAACAGCGTAAATCTCCTCTAATCTGGGCGGCTACGAAGCCAACGGGGGTTATACATCTAACGACGGGTACAATTCTACTTCACAAGATTACTACAAGTCTCATGTAAAGCGATCCTATGTAAAAGCAGTTCGATTCGGTTCTTGAGCTTAAGTCCAAAGACATTGCCAAGCTATGTTCGATTATATACATAGTAAACTTCAACTATAATTTCTACAACATGTAACATCCAATTACAATAGGGGACAAGATATTTACCTCGATAAGCCCATAATTATCCAAGTATAAAGTCGATCCTGGCAATCGTTTAGCTCGACTCCGGCGCTCAACCCGCTCTAAACCACCCTTATAAGTTCTAACCAACTTCTACACAACACTCAACTGACTATGGAGATTTTCCTAGGGTTTCGGTTTTGTGGTGGGAAGTATAATAGTATTTACGGGCTTTTCGTATAGGTATAACCTTAGAATACAACAAGGTATACTGGCTAAGGTAATTTGGGCATTATAACAATACTTTAGAGTATTTCTACCAAGAGGGGTATTATATGAAAACAAACTAGGCTAGGGGTACCCACGGCCACATCAAAGGAGGGTGGCTACCGCCTACCCACTGGGGAACTCTCGACGAAGGGGCCTCGAAAAGGGAGGGGAAGGCTCTCAAGACTTAGGCATTTTGGATGAAGAAGTCTTGACCTTAGAGGGTATTTATAGCACAGCGAGGCCAACCAATGGCCAAGATCTAGCCAAGTGCTAGGCAAGTGTAGGGCCAAGATATGCCCAGTGCCCCTAGTCCCTACTCCTTAAAACCCTCACAAATATCTACACAAATATCTACCAACAACTTGCCCATGATCGGCCCTAAGCGCCCACTTCCAATGTGAGGGTGACACATGTCACCCTCCGTTGGTCCAAAATGTTTCGTTTCTCGGAAAAATCCGCAAAAATAAGAAAAGACATAGCGAATTTTCCCTGCAAGTTATGTAAAGCGTTTAGTCAACGACTCTAGCAGGGTGTTGTGCACAAATGCCATTCGGCCAAGCCACCTAGGCGGGGGTGACACGTGTCACCCTCCTATTGGCCCAAAATAAAACATCTTCCGAAAATATCCACAATGGCCAAAATCTCGAAAACAAAGTGGGCCCCACAAAAACCGTAAATTTCTCCCGTGGGCCCCACGTGACCATTTCCGAAAACAAAATTCCATAATTCTCTAATATTCCAGGAAGTCCGAATACCAAATCTGGGAATCCAATTCCCATTAACGAACCTTTTTCCTTCACAAAAACCGGAAACTTTTCCGTGGAAAAATCGCCTCTTTCTTCCTTTCCAATCTTTCTGTCGTATTCTCGTACGTACGTCCTCGCATACATACCCTGGAACTACGGGGTATAACAGGAAATCTTCATAGTTGGTTGAAGTATTTGAGTAGAAGTTGGTTAGAACTTCTAAAGGGTTGTTTGGAGCGCACGGAGTAGGAGCTAAACCTTGCTCAGGATCGACATTATAACTTGGATAATTTTGGGCTTATCGAGGTAATTATCTTGTCCCTCTATTGTAATTGGAAATTACATGTTTGTTAGAATATATAGTTGAAGTATACTATATATGGAACTATACTTAGTATTCGGCAATGTCTTTTGACTTAAGCTTTGAAGAATAAAGCGAATCAATGTATTTACATGGGGTGTATTGCGGTAGACTTGTGTAGGATTGCTGAGTAGAATGGTCCCCGTCCGGTTAGCCGGGTAAACCCCCCCCCCCCCTGGTTGGCTTGGTGGCCAGGCTTTCGTTAGAGGAGGAGATTCTGTTGCCATTGCGGGAGTCTTTGAATTTTCTGTAGAAAGATAGAAACTTGTGTTTTGGGGTTAATAGACGTTTGTGACCTTTATAGGTGAAAGTACTAAGAGTAGCGTATTCTACTCGAGGAGTGGAAAGGGCTAGCAAGGTTGTAGTACTTGGAGCATTTTGCTTTTGTCGATAAATCGTCGCGAGGTATGTGAACCTCTTCCTATCTTTTCTAGCATGATTGTTGTGAACTATGTAGTACGGTAGATGTACATGTGCTAAGTGATTTGGTTGGTTTAAAACATAGGGTGTTATAATAGCTTTATGGGAAGTTAGTTATAACGACCTTATGTAGGTGAAAATGGTTTACTGATGTTAGAAGTTAAGAGACTTGATCTTATAAGATAAGAGACTTAACTTATTTGTTTTAATATGAATGTTTGTGTGAAACCTCATTCGTGAGTAATGAGTACTTGGTTTTATTTAAAGGGATAATGTATTCGATTTGAATCGAGAATGTGTATCGACAGACCACTGCAGCGTTAATAAAGGAAAATGTATTGAATAATGATGTGTTGTATTAAAACCAGTAGAAACCTCCATCTGCATAGAAGCTAAGATGAGACAAAATGATATTACATTTTCTAGATCATGGCTGCTGTAATAAGAATGTTGTAAACAAGAATAACCTACTCTCACGTGAGACATATATTACTCAATTGTTCTAAAAAGGAATCAAGTGATTAAGTTTGGGAACTATGAAACCATTTGAAAATGAGAAGCTTGAGTAATTGAAACTAGGCAAACTGGAACTTAGGAAAAGAATGTTGTTACTTGCTTTTGAAAAGGAATGTGGGTTGGTCATTCTAATACTACGGGTATCGGGTGACTTTTATAAAAGTAATGGATCTCTTTTAAAAGAACTTAACGTATGTAGTACTTTGGGGTTAAAAACCCGAATTTGGCATAAAATGAAAGTACTTTGAGTTGTGTGAGACTTGCCTATGCTTGTTGTTGTGAAACTTGCCTATGCTTGTTGTTGTGAAACTTGCCTATGCTTGTGATGATAGCCTTGGTTGTGCAAGTGTGGTATTTACGTATTCTGGCGTCTCGATGAGGCGGTCGACTTGTTGAGAACTTACTTGGGCGTCTTTGGCGGTGATGGAGAATTCCACGGGTATGTTTCCATTTTGATTCTTGTCTTGTTGTTGAGGCCACGTGGGCGTGTCTGCCGTCTGATGTAGGGCATGCGACCACGCGGCGGGTTGATTACCCGATATATTGTTATTGTGGTTACATGGACATGTCTACACCGAGGTAGAATTCGGGGCATGTGGCCGTGCGGCGGGGTTGATCACCCAAGATATTATTGTTGATGTCACGTGGGCGTGTCTACAGGTAGAATTAGGGGCATGTGGCCATGGGGCATTGGTATTATTGTTGCATCGTGGACATGTTCCTGCCGTCTGGTCGGGGCATGCGGCCGTGATGCGAACATGATTGATGTTGTGGGCGTGAGACCCATAGTTATATTTGAGTGATGACTTGAGGCGTGAGTCACGTGGTCATATTTGCTTTATGTTGTGAATCGTAGTTTGGTTATCATACATGTCTCCTGCTTTATATAGACTAGTATGATTTCATTCTGATATTTTCTGATTTCACATACTTGGTACTGTTATCTTGACCTCGCCCGAGCTGCGTTCATCTGCGCGGTAGAGGTACATCGGTCGTGGATCCTCGCTCTTAGGATCTCGGTTCAGCGTTTTGGGAAGCTCAGTTTCTCGGAGGCTTATCTTTTAGTATGTGTTCCCGAGTTGTAGGTTCTTGTACATTCGGGGTATGGCGGGCCTGTCCGTCATAGTTGTTGTAAATCTTAGAAGTGCATGTAATCTTGTTGTGGGCGGGGTTGTAAAAAGGATTAAAGCGCTCGTTTTGAAAGAGTTGTATTTATTTATGTTATTGGAAGGTAGCAGTTGGGTTGGCTTTGTTTTATGTTCATATATCTTGTTTCTTGTTTAAAGTTTTATTTTCCATTGGTTTTCTCGATGATTGTATCACTAGGGTGCGGGATAAGGCACGATAGCAGACCCGGGCGGGTCGTTACAAAAGTGGTATCGAGCGATTAATCCTCGGAAAGTGTCTGAATCGTGTCTAGTAGAGTCTTGATTATCGATGTGTTGTGCACCACATCTATGTCGAGGTCAGAGACATTTAGGATTGGTTTCCATTCTTCTCATTCCGAGATCGTGCCTTAGAAGGCATGTTGTAAGTTGGACCCTCCGGCGTATCTCGTTTTTACGATTATGCCTCCGCGCAAAGCAACGAGCCCGAAGGGCAAGACAGTAGAGAACCGCTAGTGAGATACTGAGAGAATGCGAGCGCGAGCCGGGACAATACACGAGTTGTGCTTGACGGCGGGTTTTGTGGCGCCGCCCGGCCCAGCGAGTTTAGAGCGCGGCAATGGCTGCTGAGACCGCGATACACGAGCCTCAGTCCGCGATGCAGGCGAGAGAGATGGGTTACAAGAGATGGCGATTCTTTGGCGAGTCGTGGCAGATATGAGGATAAATTTGGATCGGCGATTCGATTCGATGCACGATGGTTCACCCCGGCGAGATAGTTTGAGGCTACGGGACTTTCTGAGTTGTAGCGCTTGAGTTTTATGGGTCGAGGCACGAGGATGATCGCGAGAGTTCATCCGGCGATTCTGACGGATCATGCGGGTGATCAAGGCTTGAGAGACCGAGTCGTGACCTTTGGTTCACATCGGCGCGTGATACCGATCGATTGGTTTGATTCATAGGAGCTTTCGGGAGAGCATGCACCTCCAGCAGTATGGGATGAGTTTTGGGGCTTTCTCACGCACTTCTTGCCTCCGCGGATGAGGAGAACGCGGGCGACAATTTTTAATGCTTAGGCGAGGCGGGCGTGCGGTTCGGGAGTACAATGTGAGTTCGACTCACCGGCGATGCGTCCGGCGTTGGTAGCTAGTATGGAGGATCGAGTGCACCGATATGTTCTGAGGGCTCGATGATTACATGTCGAGGCATGTTCAGAGTAGCTCTTCACCGGGCATGGACATTGCCGCATGCGAGCTCATGACCAGGATGTGAGGCACGGAGAGGTCGACGGAATGACGAGTCGCGAAGAGGCGGAACAACGAGGTCCTTTGGTGACTTTCGAGGCGGACCGCCTCGGATACTAGTTTTGTACCTCCGCCCGGTCGCAGTGGTCCTCCACAACCTTGAGTATTCGGGAAGCGGTCGAGGGCTCGAGGTTCAGTTTCGAGGAAGTAAGTGTTGGCGGATCGGTCACCCTACCTCGGTGTGGTCGATGTGGTAGACCGCATTTCGGAAGTGTCGTGGTGCGGGGAGCTTGTTATTTTTGCGGCCAGCGGGCCATTTACGAGGAACCGTCCGACCAAGGGTAGCACGGATGTTCTGACTCGACTCTACGGATCGATGGTGGTTCATCGCCTACGGTTATGCGCCTGCGGTGAGGCCTATGATTAGAGTGGGCGGTAGCTTCGGTATATCCTTAACCTCTAGAGTTTTGGTATGCTTGTTATGATGGTCTCATTATTATGTGCTATGTACGAATAGCGTTGTGTTAATTGTGAGTTAGAAAACATGCTTAGTTGGGAGGATACGTATGGGGGCATGGTAAGTGTAGACCTTAGACTATGTCATGGCGAGACCTTAGGGGTAAGGTCGTCTTGAGTTAAAGATTTATTTTATGTTTGACCCTTATCGAGTAGTGGTATACGTGGGATTTATTTGTGTGATAAGTCCGTGGGTAGTGTGAGATGGAAGTGGTAGCTTTCATGATGTGAGTTAGTAAGATTGTTAGGATCGGGAACAAGAGTTTAGCGGTTGGGGGTCGGGTTGAGGACCATTTGCGGTCAACCGTAACCGGTTTAGGGTGGGGTCGGTTCTGGTGGTCCGCGGTGGTAGGGTCACGAGGATGCTAGGCCCAAGTTTGTATGATCATCGTATGAGTTCGTGGACGCGTTCGACGAAGCGGTTCGTAAAGGCGGGAGTGACCTTAAAGAAGTTTGAGGTTAGTAAGATGACCAAGTTTGGAGGTAGTGACTCGGAGATTTTGGGAGCGGGTAATGGTGAAGTATGGTGCGTCTTGGGAGAGTTCAAGTGTTCGAGAAGGTACAACGAGTTGGAGAAGAAGAGCGTGTGTTAGTTAGTGGCGGCGTGGCGTCGGCAACTTGCTAGAGGAACGTTATCGTTATCAGACTTGAGAAGGAACATTCGGGACGAATGTTTCTAAGGAGTGGAGAATGTTATAACCCGTAGTTGCAGCGTATGTATGTGAGGACGTGCGTCACGAGTACGACAAAAATTTTGAAAAGAAAGAAAGATGTGAGTTTTCACGGAAAAGTTTCCGGTTATTTGTGAAGAAAAAGGTTCGTTAATGGGAATTGGATTCCCAGTTTGGTATTTGGACTTCATAGATTATATTAGAATTTTGAGATTTTATTTTGGAAATGGTCACGTGGGGCCACGGGAGAAATTCTGATTTTGTAGGGCCCACTTTGTTTTGAGATTTTGGCCATTGTGGATATTTTTGGAAGACGTTTTTGAGGGCGATAGGAGGGTGACACGTGTCACCCCCTGAGTGGCTTGGCGAATGACATTTGTGCACGACACGGTTAGAGTCGTCTTTTGTAAACGTTTTCATAACTTGCGAGGAAAATTAGGCTATGTCTTTTCTTATTTTTGCGGATTTTTACGAGAAACCAAAAAATTTGGACCAACGGGAGGGTGACATGTGTCACCCTCACAGTGGAAACAAGTGGGCGTGACTTGGCGATTGGGCAAGTTGTGGTAGATTTTTGTGTAGATATTTGTGAGGTTTTAAGGAGTAGGGTCTAGGGTGCACTTGGCTTGATCTTGGCCTTACACTTGCCTTGCACATGGCTTGATCTTGGCCATTGGTTGGCTTTTGGTTTTGCTATAAATACCCCGGCAGAAGACTTCATTCGTCAAATATGTTCCAAGTCTTGCTATCCTTCCCTCTCTCTTGTTTGACTCTCGCCCAAGAGCCCTCCTAGTAAAGGCCCTTGGCCGAGAAACCCTCCCCTGTGGAGCTAGCCGTGGGGTACCCCCCCCCTAGCCTAGTTGTTTTCGTATAATACCCCTCCCTTGTGGTATTGAAATACTTCTCCAAGTATTGTTATAATGCCCAAAATACCTTAGCCTTGTACCTTGTAGTATTCCAAAGATACCTCTATACGTAGAGCCCGAAAATACTACCTTTTGTCCTTTTTAGTCTCAAACCGAAACCCTAAGGAAATCTTCATAGTTGGTTGAAGTATTTGAGTAGAAGTTGGTTAGAACTTCTAAGGGTTGTTTGGAGCGCTTGAGTAGGAGCTAAACCTTGCTCGGGATCGACATTATAACTTGGATAATTTTGGGCTTATCGAGGTAATTATCTTGTCTCTATTGTAATTGGAAATTACATGTTTGTTAGAATATATAGTTGAAGTATACTATATATGGAACTATACTTAGTATTCGCAATGTCTTTTGACTTAAGCTGAAGAATAAAGAAGCGAATCAATTGTATTTACATAGGGGGTATGTGCGATAGACTTGTGTAGTATTCTTGAGTAGAATTGTACGTCCGGTTAGGCGTGTAAACCCCCGGTTGGCTTGGTAGCGGCCTCGTTAGAGGAGGAGATTTCTGTTGTTGCGGGAGAGTCTTTGCGAATTTTACGTAGAAAGATAGAAACTTGTGTTTTGGGGTTAATAGACGTTTGTGACCTTTATAGGTGAAAGTACTAAGAGTAGCGTATTCTACTCGAGGAGTGGAAAGGGCTAGCAAGGTTGTAGTACTTGGAGCATTTTGCTTTTGTCGATAAATCGTCGCGAGGTATGTGAACTATGTAGTACGGTAGACGTACATGTGCTAAGTGATTTGGTTGGTTTAAAACATAGGGTGTTATAATAGCTTTATGGGAAGTTAGTTATAACGACCTTATGTAGGTGAAAATGGTTTACTGATGTTAGAAGTTAAGAGACTTGATCTTATAAGATAAGAGACTTAACTTATTTGTTTTAATATGAATGTTTGTGTGAAACCTCATTCGTGAGTAATGAGTACTTGGTTTTATTTAAAGGGATAATGTATTACTGATTTCGGAAATCAGAATGTGTATCGACAGACCACTGCAGCGTTAATAAAGGAAAATGTATTGAATAATGATGTGTTGTATTAAAACCAGTAGAAACCTCCATCTGCATAGAAGCTAAGATGAGACAAAATGATATTACATTTTCTAGATCATGGCTGCTGTAATAAGAATGTTGTAAACAAGAATAACCTACTCTCACGTGAGACATATATTACTCAATTGTTCTAAAAAGGAATCAAGTGATTAAGTTTGGGAACTATGAAACCATTTGAAAATGAGAAGCTTGAGTAATTGAAACTAGGCAAACTGGAACTTAGGAAAAGAATGTTGTTACTTGCTTTTGAAAAGGAATGTGGGTTGGTCATTCTAATACTACGGGTATCGGGTGACTTTTATAAAAGTAATGGATCTCTTTTAAAAAGAACTTAACGTATGTAGTACTTTGGGGTTAAAAACCCGGACTTTGGCATAAAATGAAAGTACTTTGAGTTGTGTGAAACTTGCCTATGCTTGTTGTTGTGAAACTTGCCTATGCTTGTTGTTGTGAAACTTGCCTATGCTTGTGATGATAGCCTTTGTTGTGCAAGTGTGGTATTTACGTATTCTGGCGTCTCGATAGAGGCGGTCGACTTGTTGAGAACTTACTTGGGCGTCTTTGGCGGTGATGGAGAATTCCACGGGTATGTTTCCATTTGGATTGCTGTCTTGTTGTTGATGTCACATGGACATGTCTACACCGATGCAGTATTCCGGGGGCATGCGGCCATGCGGCGGGTTGATTACCCGGTATATTGTTATTGTTGTTACATGGACATGTCTGCACCGATGAAGAATTCCGGGGGTGTGTGGCCATGCGGCGGGGTTGATCACCCAGTATTATTGTTGTTAATGTCACATGGGCGTGTCTACACCGAGGTAGAATTCGGGCATGTGGCCGTGGGCATTGGTATTATTGTTGCATCATGGACATGTCTACACCGATCTGAATTCGGGGCATGCGGCCGTGATGCGAACATGATTGATGTTGTGGGCGTGAGACCCATAGTTATATTTGAGTGATGACTTGAGGCGTGAGTCACGATCGTCATGATCGCTTTTATGTTGTGATCGTAGTTTGGTTATCATACATGTCTCTGCTTTATATAGACTAGTATGATTTCATTCTGATATTTCTGATTTCACATACTTGGTACTGTTATCTTGACCTCGCCCGAGGCTGCGTTCATCTGCAGCAGTAGAGGTACATCGGTCGTGGATCCTCGCTCTTAGGATCTCGATTCGGCGTTTTGGGAAGCTCCGTTTCTCGGAGGCTTATCTTTTGGTATGTGTTCCTGAGTTGTAGGTTCTTGTACATTGAGGGTATGGCGAAGGCCACTGTCCGTCATAGTTGTTGTAAATCTTAGAAGTGCGTAGTCTTGTTGTGGGCGGGGTTGTAAAAGGATTAAAGCATTCGTTTGAAAGAGTTGTATTTATTTATGTTATTGGAAGGTAACAGTTGGGTTGCTTTGTTTATGTTCATATATCTTGTTTCTTGTTTAAAGTTTTATTTTCATTGGTTTTCTCGATGATTGTATCACTAGGGTGCAGGATAAGGCACCGATGCGGGCCGGGCAGTCGTTACAATAGAATCATGCCAAAGGAAGGAAGAGGTTCACATACCTCGCGACGATTATCGACAAGTAGCAAAATGCTCCAAAGTACTTCAACCTTGATAGCTAAAGCATCCTTCAAGTAGGATACGCTATACTAAGTACTTCAACCTAAAACGGTCACAATACGTCCATTAACCTCTTACTTCAAACGTAGAATATTGTAAGTGCTAAGTCACTAAATTCTACGGAAAATCGGACAGCACCTCATTTGTTTTTACTTACTTTGCCACCTTTTTCAAGGCCGAATACAATAACCAAACACGCCACATTTAAGGCCCAATCAAGGCAATCAACAATAGGGGATTACACGCCTACTAGACGTGTAAAATTCCGCCCCACAAACGATATCAAATTAATACAACTTACTAGGCCAATTCGGTAACTTCAAGTACTACAACATCAATTCTTATCCAATTTCCATTTCAATCCAAGTTATTAGCCTAACATGATATCAAGTCAAACGATTATAACTACTATAATCTCAAGTAATTAACATCGGCGATTCTAATAAACGACCAAATTGTAATCCAACTTAACATGGCTTACATTACATTTCGGATTTTCAAGGCTACAATCAATCCATAATCCTTATAAACTTCAACACATATACTTCATGCTAGCAACAAGTAAAGCTAACAACAATATAAATAATCTTGTAACACTTTCAAAGAACAAGATTATACCTCAACGAATCTTAATCCAAACTTCAATCCAAGTCGCTCCTTAGAAACTTAGAGACTCTTGAGACAACGATCACTCAGGAGACCCAGAACCACGCAACAACTTTCCTTCAAACTTTCAATCCAAAACCTAGAAAGCCACTAGGTTTTCACTTTGCGACTAACCCGAAAACTATCTTTTTCTGAGATTTTTCTATTGAGATATGCCTACAATACACTTAGGAACCTTGGTTTAAAGTGGGAAGATTATTGGACAACAAACAAATTTTTTTCCTTTTCAAGGGACATGAACCCGAGAGCTAGTGAGCTTGTTCATCCAATTTCTTGTAAATTTTACTAAGTGTTAAGCTTGTCATACTACTACTAGTATTATATAGAAGCATGGAGGGTCAAGATACAAACAAATGGGTGGTTTGGATGAGCTCTTATTTAAATATCAAGACTTTGTGGGTCCTTTGACTTGGTCAATATTGTCAAGCTCACTACATTGCAAGACTTGTCATCTAAGACTATGGTCAATGACCATCTTGGCCATGCCTAAAATCGTCCAAGGCAACCATAAGGGGGGTGACACGTGTCGCCCTCCCATTCGTCACAATAATACGCTTTCCGAAAATTTCATACTTCCGATAAATTTTTACAAGTCTCAAATCTTAACACTTGTGAGTTCTTACGTACGTTCTTAAAACATGTCCTGCAAATACGGGGTGTAACATTCTTCCCCCCTTAGAAACATTCGTCCCCGAATGTTCTTTCGGAGTCAAACTTATAATTAGCGACATAGTTTCCTTTCACAACCCCGACATACCAACAATGCCACACATGGCCCTAATACCTCGCACACGCATCTGTCCATCATAAGCCCAAAAAGGGATTATCTTTTCGTACTTCCAACTCCTTCTAACTTATACACAGTCTCAATATAATCTGTTCATGACACTAAAACATACCACAACTTTATCATGCATACAAGTTTCTAAAGGGCCAAAGACATACCTGAAATCATATAGGCGGTTCAAAGGACCGCTATCTGAACTTCCACCACGACCTCTGTCGCGGCCTGCCGGTGCATAAACATCCTGCCTAGCTATGGAAGGCGAAGAACCCGCAATCGACCCAAAGATCGCGCTATCCCACCGCCACCTGCCTGGACAATCTCGCGAAATGGCCCTGCTGGCCGCAAGCATAACAAGCTGTCGAGGTAGTACGACACTCCCCAAAATGGAATCTACTACAGTGACCACACCGGGGCAAAGGTGGCTTCCCCTGGTTACTATCATCTGACATCTGTGAACCTGTAGCCCTGACCTGCTCCCGAATATTCCCAGCGACCAAACCTCCGGCCAGAAGACCGGGAAGGAGCACTCTGTGCCGGCTGAAATGTAGACCTAGTCTGCTGTTGAGGCTGTCCGCCTCGAAAGTTACCCTGGAATCCTACCGTCCTGGCCCTCTTGCGCTGGCCTGAGTATAGCTGACCCTCTCTCTCTCTGTCCTCTATCCCCTGCGCATAAGCTTGCATCCTGGCAATATCCATACCAGGCTGAAGAGCCACTCCCAGGCATGCAGTAATCATATGACGGTCTAGCCCCATCACATAGCGGTGAACTCTGTCCGCCATATCAGCCACAATCGTGTGCGCATACCTGGACAACGAGTCAAACTCCAGGTTGTATTCCCTGATGGTCCTCCCATTCTGCCTCAATGACAAGAACCTATCGACACGGGCTCTCCTCATTTCAGGAGGCAAAAAGTGATCAAGAAAGGCCTCCGTGAACTCATCCCAAACTGCCGGACGAGCACCCACACCTCTCGAAAGCAACCACGACTCAAACCAGTTCAACGCAATATCGCGTAACCGGTAAGAGGCTAGCGTAACAGACTCTGTATCCGAGGCCCTAAGCACCTACATAGTCCGATGTAGCTGCCGAACGAACTCTTGAGGATCATCCTCAGATCTCGAACCATAAAACTCGGGTGGACTACAACCCGGAAAATCCCGAATCCTCAAATCGCTTGGCCAGGGTTAGCTACCTGCTCCGCCGGCCGCTCTACCACTATGCTAGTCAATAGCCCGACCGCTCTCCATAATCTCTAAACTCGCCCTTGGCTGCGAATCGAGGCTCGGTGCACGAACCTCTGAGCTACCGCCGCTCTTGGCTCTCTAATACCGCCGCGTGGTGAGCTCGCCAATCGCTTACTACCTCGGGCATAGCTCGTGCCGGTCCTGGTAACCTCTGCGTACCACTAGCGACTCCTGCGCTTTGCCCTTCGGGCCTGAGTCGCTCCGTGGAGGCATAAGCCCATGACATAAGAAGCGGGTCGAGAAGATTCAACCTACTAGATGACTCATCGCACGATCTCAAAGAGAGAAGAATGGAAACCAATCCTAAATGTCTGCAGCCTCACGATTATAGATGTGGTGCACAACACACCGATAATCAAGACTCTACTAGACACGATGTCAGAGACACTTTCCGAGGACTAATCGCTCGATACCACTTTTGTCACGACCCGACCCTCGGCTCGCGATCGTGCCCTACACAGGCACCCTTACAGTATACATCAGAGATAATCACGAACATACATGAAACTTATAAATAAATCAACAAATAAAACAACAAAGTTAGCCGATAGGCTACCTTCCCGACATATATATAAACAACCAAGCGGTTGCCCTTTCCTTTACAAAGCGACCCACATATGTTACTACTGCACCTCTAAGAATTTTTACCATAACAATCGTGGCGGACAGGCCCCGCCATACCACGAATATACATGAATCTACTACCTCGGGAAAATCGTACAAGAGATAAGCCTCGGTGCAAATGGAGCTTTTTCCCAAAATCAACCGAGATCCTAAGAGCAAGGATCACCAACACAGGTACCTAAACTGCGGCATGAACGCAGCCCGAAGGGGTCGCACAATAGGTACCGAATATGGAAATGAAATAACGCATGAAATGATCATAACTGTACAAAAGAATGACAAGGTCAAGTATAAAAATACATACCAGATCCTGCCGTGTCATTACCACTTATGAACTTAATCTTACATTATTATCTTTTCCCATTTCAATAAAGGTTATAGCCACATTCTTACGCACATGATTAGGAAAAATCATTAAGTTCATTACTATATAACTCACTTATCTTTCCTAAGTATAATCCGGCCCTTAAAGGAGGGCGCATATACTACCCGGCCCAATCTGGGACGCAATCACGTCACACAAAATCAAAGCGTGTCCGTGGAATCCCCCATCACTGCCGACAGCTATAAGTGTAAAATATAACCATGTGACGCGCCCGTGGCATCCCACCTCACTGTCGGCGTACACATACACAACACATATATATATATCTCCTGCCCGTGGAATCCCACATCACTGCCGACAACTATAAGTGTAAAATATAACCATGTGACGCGCCCGTGGCATCCCACCTCACTGTCGGCGTACACATACACAACATATATATATATATCTCCTGCCCGTGGAATCCCACATCACTGCCGACAACTATAAGTGTAAAATATAACCATGTGACGCGCCCGTGGCATCCCACCTCACTGTCGGCGTACACATACACAACACACACACACACACACATATATATATATATATATATATAACGCGGCCGCATGCCCCGGAATCCCACATCGTATAAGCATGGCCATAACGTGCCCTCGGCGTCCTCATCGTGAGTGCGGTCTTCACGGGAGCTAGCCCATGGAGTAATAATATAACTTGCCCCCGGAATCCCTCATCGTGGGTACATGTCTTCATGGGGAGCTAGCCCATGGAGTAATAATATAACATGGTCGCATGCCCCGGAATCCCACATCGTATAAGTATGGCCATGGAGTAATAGATCACACGAGCATCTAACCCGCATCCTGGCTGCATGCCCCGGCATCCCTCATCGTATAAGCATGGCCAAGATCAATCACGATGGGAGCATACCCGTGGAATCCCCCACACCGCCAGACGTCGATAAAATGTCCGGGCATCTAACCCGCATCCTGGTCACATGCCCCGGAATCCCACATCGTATAAGCATGTCAAAGGATCAATCATGATGGAAACATACCCGTGGAATCCCACATCACTGTCGGTACGTCCAAGTAAACTTATAACAAGACAGTCGGCCCTCCAACTGAGAGTTGTGACAACGTAACATATAATACTTGCACTCAAAGCTATCACAAGCCGACCTAGGCAAGTTCATTAAACCTTTAGACTTCCATTTTTATAAACTCATGGCACTTTCGTTATTAAAATCCGGGAATTTAACCCCAAGATACTAACACCCGTAGTATCCAGACTTGTGTACATTTCACATAAGTCACGATACTTTTAGAAATACATTTCTCGGCTTCTAAATCAAGTGACCCTTACTTTAAAGCCTTAAGCAAGTGATACCTTTAAATCAAATTGTCATTCCTTAATACAAGTTATTCCTTTGATTACTTATTAGAGAAAACCATTCTCTTATTCTTCCATAAAGCCGTTATAACCAACTTCCCATAAAGCCGTTATAACCCTTTATGGTTTTAGACAAACTCATTCCTTTTGTAACCAAGAGACTTATACTTTTTAAAACCAAGTATTATATACTTTCAAATCAATCTTAACTTTTAAAAATACAATTAGTCTCTTAGCCTTTAGAAATCAAGTGACTTTTATTACAAAACCTTAGGCAATTGATGCCTTAAAATCAAGTTGCCTTTTCACTAAAATCAAGTCATTTATCTTTCCATAAAGCAAATATAACCAACTCCCCATAAAGTCGTTATATTCACTTTATACTTTAGCCAAAAACAATTTCCTATCCAAGGGACTTATACGTTTAAAACGGAACAAGTATCACATACTTCAAAACTCTTCAAGTCCCTTAACTTAAATAAAACATTAGACATCCTTAATACTTTCAAAGAAGTGAGTTAATCTCCTAACTCACCCGACTTGGCTATTCATAAAACTAGTAAAGGATATCAAGGTGTTGTACGTCTACCGTACTACACACGTGCAACTAGTCATGCTCAAAAGATAGGAATTGTTCTACATAGAGTAAATCACACAACTAACTCTTAACTTCTAAGGGTAGAAGGAAACATGAAATGATACCACAAGTATATTCCATACATAGAATCATGCCAAAGGAAGGAAGAGGTTCACATACCTCGCGACGATTATCGACAAGTAGCAAAATGCTCCAAAGTACTTCAACCTTGATAGCTAAACCATCCTTCAAGTAGGATACGCTATACTAAGTACTTCAACCTATAACGGTCACAATACGTCCATTAACCTTTTACTTCAAACGTAGAATATTGTAAGTGCTAAGTCACTAAATTCTACGGAAAATCGGACAGCACCTCATTTGTTTTTACTTACTTTGCCACCTTTTTCAAGGCCGAATACAATAACCAAACACGCCACATTTAAGGCCCAATCAAGGCAATCAACAATAGGGGATTACACGCCTACTAGACGTGTAAAATTCCGCCCCACAAACGATATCAAATTAATACAACTTACTAGGCCAATTCAGCTAACTTGAAGTACTACAACATCAATTCTTATCCAATTTCCATTTCAATCCAAGTTATTAGCCTAACATGATATCAAGTCGCAAACGATTATAACTACTATAATCTCCAAGTAATTAACATGCGACGATTCTAATAAACGACCAAATTGTAATCCAACTTAACATGGCTTACATTACATTTCGGATTTTCAAGGCTACAATCAATCCATAATCCTTATAAACTTCAACACATATACTTCATGCTAGCAACAAGTAAAGCTAACAACAATATAAATAATCTTGTAACACTTTCAAAGAACAAGATTATACCTCAACGAATCTTAATCCAATCTTCAAATCCGAAGTCGCTCCTTAGAAACTTAGAGACTCTTCAAGACACTTCAATCAGCTACCGGAGACCCTTAGAACCACACCAACAACTTTCCTTCAAACTTTCAATCCAAAACCTAGAAAGCCACTAGGTTTTCACTTTGCGACTAACCCGAAAACTATCTTTTTCTGAGATTTTTCTATTGAGATATGCCTACAATACACTTAGGAACCTTGGTTTAAAGTGGGAAGATTATTGGACAACAAACAAATTTTTTTCCTTTTCAAGGGACATGAACCCGAGAGCTAGTGAGCTTGTTCATCCAATTTCTTGTAAATTTTACTAAGTGTTAAGCTTGTCATACTACTACTAGTATTATATAGAAGCATGGAGGGTCAAGATACAAACAAATGGGTGGTTTGGATGAGCTCTTATTTAAATATCAAGACTTTGTGGGTCCTTTGACTTGGTCAATATTGTCAAGCTCACTACATTGCAAGACTTGTCATCTAAGACTATGGTCAATGACCATCTTGGCCATGCCTAAAATCGTCCAAGGCAACCATAAGGGGGGTGACACGTGTCGCCCTCCCATTCGTCACAATAATACGCTTTCCGAAAATTTCATACTTCCGATAAATTTTTACAAGTCTCAAATCTTAACACTTGTGAGTTCTTACGTACGTTCTTAATACATGTCCTGCAAATACGGGGTGTAACAACTATAATTAGCGTGGTGGTCGAGGCCGATGCAACAACCGCGGTGGCAAGAGAAGGGGTCGAGGGGGTCGACACGATTCTGGTGGCCAGCCACGGCAGGCCCAATAACCATATTTGTGGGTCAGCTAAATGTCATGGCTTACCCCCCGAATTTGGGCCTCACCCCCTTGCCCTTACCCAACCAACCCGACATATCACCCAAGTCCGAGTCCGAGAATTCTGGGCCTACCAGACCTACTCTCCACAATCCAACAATAACAACTGGCATACAGTCTTATGACCCCTACCGAACTAAGTTAGGCCTACAACACTATGAATCTACAGCAGCCCGACGACGTATAGTACATAGATATGGGACCACATCATATCCCACTCATAACTCTGATAATCTCCCTCAATTGTTTAATTTGAGCAATCCTCAATGTATTTTGGTCAAAAATGGCAATCACATTCCAATTCAAGGTTATGGCACCACACAAACACCAAAACCTCACCCTCCTATTACCCTAAAAAAATCCTATACACGCCTACATCATTAAAAACTTAATCTTTGTTAGAAAGTTTACTAGTGACAATTTTGTATCTATTGAGTTTGACCCTTTTGAGTTTTCTGTGAATGACCTATGTACGAAGACAACTCTTACGAGATGCATTAGTGTGGGGGACCGCTATCCATTCTCATCCAATTTCGCTGCCACTGTCAATCCACATACATCGCTAGCTGCAATCTCTCCATCAACTTGGCATGATAGACTTGGGCACCCGGAAGCACTAATTTTTAATTTTCTTAGGAGTCACAATTTAATTCAATGTAATAAAGGGAATTTTTCCCATAATTGATACTCTTGTCCATTATGAAAGCATGTTATAATTCCATTTCAGTCATCACTAAGTGTAACGTTCTCTCCTTTTGATATTATTCATGTGGATTTATGAACCTCTCCAATTACTAGCAAACTAGGTCAAAAATATTATTTGGTATTTTTGGATGATTTCTCTCAATTTCTTTCAGTTTGAGAAAAACATCAAAATATTTCAATGTGCAAAGGTCGTGAGTTTGACATTTCTCTTTTTCATAAATTTTGTGCGGATAATCGCATGGTGTTTCACTTATCTTGCCCCATACCTCCCCTCAAAATGGTAAAACCGAAAGAATCATATGCATCATCAATAATAAGATCTGCACTATGTTATTTCATGCTTCCATTCCCCCTTCCTTTTAGGTACACACCTTGCATATGGCGGCATACCTTCTTAATATATTACCAACACGAACTCGTTATAAAACTCCAACTGAAATTCTATTCCGTCGGATACCCTCTTATGATCACCTTCGGATTTTTTATTGTATATGCTACCTAAATATCGCCTCCATGATCCCTCACAAATTAGTACCTAGAACTACTCCTTTCATTTTATTAAGTTTCCCATCAAACTATATGGGATATTTATTGTTACACCCCGTAAATCCAGGACATGTTTAAGAGAATGTACGTAAGGAACTCAAGACTTGAAAAGGGTGCGAAAGAAAGAATTGTTTTTCCGACGGAAAATCTTCCGAACGTCGGAAAGGAAAAATGTTCGTTGGTGAGAATTAGATTCTCAAAATGCATTAATTGAGGATTATGGAATGTTTTATCATTATGGAAATTTATTTGTACGGATTTGGTCACGTGGGGTCCACCCGAGGAATTTTACGTTTTGTGGGGCCCACGAGGGTTACAGAATTTTATGGACGAATTGGAGGGCGACACGTGGCACCCCCCCCCCCCCCACATGGTGTTGGATGAAATTTGCAAGGTTAAAATGGTCATTGACCATTGAAGAAGATTAGTCTTGCTAGCATGATATTATTGACCAAAGTCAACTTGCCACTTGTGTATGATCCAAGTGCTTTTCATATTAGCCACCCATTTGTTTAAGTCATGACCCTCCATAGTGTTATAAATACATACTAGTAGCAAGACTAGTTCCACACTTAGTCATATTTCAAGAAAATATTGAAGAACAAGTGAGGGGGCTCTCGACTTTAGGCTTTTTTTGAAGACAAAATTTTGCAATTGTGGATGATAATTCACAAGACTTAAACCCAAGGTCCCTAAGAGTATTGTAAGGTTATCTCAATAGAAAGATCCCGGAAAAATGGCGTTTTCGTATTAGTCGCAAGGCGGAAACTTAAGGAGTTCTTCAACTTTGAAGTTGGAACTTGAAGATGAGTTCTTCATAGGCTTCTAAGGAGTGCTTGGAGCGGGTTGGAACATAAGAAAAGGAGCTAAGAATTGCTAAGGAGCGACTTTGAATCTTGGGAAGATTAAGGGCTTGAAAAGGTATAATTCTTGTCGTTTTAGTAATTAAGATTACTTATTGTTGTAGCTATGGATATTAGCAAGCATGAGGTGTTTTTATTATGAAGTTGATAAGTGTTATGGATATTGGAACTCTAACCCGAAAACTAGCATGTTTAGCCCTTAAGATTACAATTCGATTTGAGTATTAGTATAAGTTGTCACATGTTATATAAAGAAGGAAATTGTAGTTGTTGAAGTTGTTTATGACTAAATAACATGTTTGACCCAAGAACTTGGATTGGAAAAGAATTGGAAGACTTTATGTTGTTGCACCTATTAGCCGAGAATGACATGGAAATTATTGGATTGTCTTGTATATTGTGGGGCGGAATTTTACACGTATTGTAGGGCGTGTAATCCCCTTTGTATTTGCTGAATTGATTGAGCCTTAAATGTGGCGTTTGGTTATTGAATTCGGCCTTGAAAAAGGTGGCAAAGTATGTAGAAACAAAGGAAGTGCTGCCCGATTTTCCGTAGAATTTAGTGACCTTGTACTTAGAATATTCTACGAAGAGAACTAGAAGTTGATAGATGTGTTGTGGTTATTATAGGTGGAAGTACTACGAGTAGCGTATTCTACTTGAAGGGTGGAAAAGGCTAGCAAGGGTATAGTACTTTGGAGCATTTTGCTAATTGTCGATAATCGTCGCGAGGTATATGAACCTCTTCTTTCTTTTGACATGATTCTATGTATGGAATATACATGTCACGACCCGACCCCGGGCCGCGACTGGTGCCCTACCTGGGCACCCTTACAGGTATACATCAGAGATAATCAGCGGAACATACATAAAACTTAAAAATAAAACAACAGAAGTAAAACAACAGGTTAGACGATAGGGCTACCTTCCTGGACATATATATATACAACCGAAGCAGTTGCCTCCTTTCCTTTACAAAAAGACCCACAATATGTGACTACAGACCTCTAAGAGTTTTAACATAACAACAGTGGCGGGACAGGGCCCCGCCATACCCCGGAATATACATGAATCTACAATCTCAGGGAAAACCGTACCAAGAGATAAGCCTCCGGAGCAAATAGAGCTTTTTCCAAAAAAACTGAACCGAGATCCTAAGAGCAAGGATCACCAACCTGTGTACCTAAAACCCGCGGGCATGAACGCAGCCCGGAAGTCGATAACAAAAATTTAATATGGAACGGAAAATAAGGTACAGAAACAAATCATAATCAGAAAAGAATGACAGGGGCAAGTATAAAAAGGGTACATACCAGATCCTACCGTGTCATTACCATCTCGTGAACTTAATCGTACCTTATTATCTTTTCCCCATTTTTCAATAAAAGTTATAGTCACTTTCTTACGTACGTACTTAGGAAAATCATCAAGTTCATTACCATATAACTTATTTACCTTACCTAACATAATCCGACCCTTTATGGAGGGACGCCTATACTGCCCGACCCAAACTGGGACGCGATAAAGTCACATAGTCTGCCCATAAAGGTATACTGCCCGGCCCAATCACGACGCAGAAGGTCACATAGTCTGCCCATAAGGTATCGCCCGCCCAATCCTCGACGCGGTAAAAGTCATATAGTCTGCCCATAAAGGTATCTTGCCCGACCCAATCACGGGACGCAGAAAGTCATATAGTCCGCCAAAGGTATCTTGCCCGACCCAACTCGACGGTAAAGTCATATAGTCTGCCCATAAAGGTATACTGCCCAGCCCAATCCTGGGACGCGGTAAAGTCATATAGTCTGCCCATAAAGGTATACTGCCCGGCCCAATCATGGGACTCGGTAAATTCATATAGTCTGCCCATAAAGGTATACTGCCCGACCCAATCCTGGGACGCAGTAAAGTCATATAAAATCCGGGAATTTAACCCAACGTACTACGCACCTCCACTCCTTTAGAAAGACTTATTTTCAAATAAAACTTCCAAGATACTAACAACCGTAGTATCAAGTCATCTCTACTTTTCAAGACAAGTCACAATACCTTTTTAGAAATACATTTACCGGCTTCTAAATTAAGTGACTTCTTTCTTAAAACCTTAAGCAATTGGTACCTTTAAAACAATTTGCCCTTCTTTATTTCAAATCAAATCACATAGCTTTCAAAATACTTCAAGTCCCTTAACTTTTAAGAAAACAAGTTTCTTAACTTTAGAAATCAAGTCTTTCCAAATCGAGTATTCTATACTTGTAAATCAATTCATTTCTTCCTTTAAGAATCAAGTTCCGTAACTTGAAAAATAAAGTCTCTTAACTTTTAAGAATTTGAGATCCATAGCCTTAAAACTTCATACGTAAATTCTTATAAGTTAAGTAACATATACTTTGGTGCGTTGTGAATAAGTTATACTTATTTATAACGATCTTATTCAAGTAGCCATGATCTAGAAAATGTAATACAATTTTGTCTTATCTTAGTTTCTATGCAGATGGAGAATTCTACTCATTTTAATATAATCAATTGTTATTACATTTTCCTTTATTAACGCTGCAATGACTTGCTCGATACTTATTCTCATTTGTGCCGTAAAATTTGCCAAGTCAACTTGGCTCCAAATACCTCCTAACGACTCTCACCAACATCCCCCATAAGACTTGGTAAGAACTTATGATAACCTAGACATAACCTTTACATAGAGTAAATCACATACATACCTCTTAACTTCTAAGAGTAGAAGGGAACATGAAATATTACTACATGAATATTCCATACATAGAATCATGCCAAAAGAAGGAAGAGGTTCACATACCTCGCGACGATTATCGACAAGTAGCAAAATGCTCCAAAGTACTTCCACCTTTATAGCTATTCCATCCTTCAAGTAGAATACACTATACTTAGTACTTCAACCTATAATGGCCATAAAACGTCCATTAACTTCTTACTTCAACGTAGAATATTCTAGGTGCTAAGTCACTAAATTCTACGGAAAATCGGACAACACTTCCTTTGTTTCTACTTACTTTGCCACCTTTTTCAAGGCCGAATTCAATAACCAAACACGCCACATTTAAGGCCCAATCAATGCAATTAACAATAGGGGATTACACACCTACTAGACGTGTAAAATTCCGCCCCACAATATATATCAAACTAATACAAACTACTAGTCCAATTTCAGCCACATTGAGTACAATAACACCAATTCTTATCCAATTTCCATTTCAATCCAAGTTATTAGCATAACATGATATCAAGTCGCAATCGATTATAACTACTATAATCTTCAAGTAAGTAACATGCGACGATTTTAATAAACGACCAAATTGTAATCCAACTTCACAAGTGTTATACCCCGTATTTCCAGAGTATGTACGTGAGGGCGTACGTATAAAAGTTTAAGCCTTAAGTTAGGCAAGGACCGAAAATTTTGTGCACAACCCCCAAAAAGAATCGTTTTCCGACGAAACGTTTTACAAACTTTGCGAAGTGAAAATTCCGGCTATGTCATTTATATTTTTTGCGGATTTTTCCGAGAGATGAAATATTTTGGACCAACGGGAGGGTGACATGTGTCACCCTAAAAGTGGACGTTACTTTGGGCGTTGGTTGGACGATTTGAGGGTCAAGGGGTTGGTAGGATATTTTGTGATATTTTTGTGGTAGATGGATAAGGTACACTTGCCCAAATCTTGACCCTACACTTGCCTACCACATGGCTTAATCTTGGCCTTTGATTTCCTTATAAATACCCCCCCCCCTTTGTGAAGACTTCTTCATCCACAAAAACTTCTAAGTCTTGAAAACCCTTCCCCCCTTTAGAGAGGTTCTCGTCCAAGCCTCCCCTCCCCCATTTGGGAGGCCCCTTGGCCGAGAGTACCTACCCCCCCCCCCCCCCCCCCTTTGGTAGAAAATACTCTCCAAGTAGAGTTACTATTCCAAAATACCTTGTAGTATTCCAAGGTTACACCTATACTAAAAGCCCAGAAATACTACTATACTTCCCTTCAGTCACTAAACGAAACCCTAAGGAAAATCTTCACTGTTGGTCAGTATTATTAAAGAAGTTTCGTAGAACTTCTAAGGGTTGTTTGGAGCGGTTGGAGCACCGGAGTAGAGCTAAACGCTGCTCAGATCGACATTAAAACTTGGATAATTTTGGGCTTACCGAGGTAAATAATCCTATCCTTCTATTGTAATTGGAAATTACATACTGTAGTTGTATAGAAATGAATATAAGATTCACAGAAGAGAATTGAACTGTAATAGAAGGATATTACAGAAAAGACTTGAACTGAAATCACATCAGAAGAATATTAAAGAAGAAGATTAATTTGTACTTACATAGGACTGTATTTACAGTAGACTTGTGTAGCTTAACGGGTAGGGAAGTGCTGCCCGATTTTCCGTAGAGTAGAGAACCTATTGCTTAGAATATTCTACAGAGTAGTCTAGAAGTTGATAGACGTATATGGCCTTTATATATTGAATGTTCTGCAAGTAGCATTTACTACTTGAAAGGCGGACAAAGCTAGCCGGGTTATAACCGTGGAGCGTTTTGCTAATAGTCGATAATCGTCGCGAGGTATGTGATTCTTCCTATCCTCTTGAGCATGATATTTTAAAAGAATATATATATAGTACGGTAGACGTACGTGTGTTAACTGAACGTAGTTTTACGGCAATGTCTTTTGACTTAAGCCTGAATAATAAGAATCTTGAAGTATTTCAAAAGAATTAAGAAACCTTTTTGAAAGAAGAGTAAAACTTGGTTTTAAAAGCTTAAGAGTTATACTAGCTTTATGGAAAGTTAGGTATAACGACTTAAGAGAGATAAAAAGAATGGTTTATTGATTTTAGAAGTTAAGAGACTTGATCTTAAAAGATAAGAGACTTAACTTAATTAATATGAATTTTGTTAAAATATGTGAAACCTCATTCGTGAGTAATGAGTACTTGGTTTTTTTAAAAGGAATAATGTTTTACTGATTTCGGAAATCAGAATAAGTATCGAACAAACCATCGCGTTAATAAAGGGAAATGTATTGACTAATTAAGTATTATTAAAACCAGAGAAACCTCCATCCGCAGAAGCTAAGATGAGACAAAATGATATTACATTTCCTAGATCATGGCTGCTTTAATAAGATTGTTATAAACAAGAATAACCTATTCACATATAAGGCATATGTTTCTCAAATTGTTTTAAAGGAGAATTATATCATTAAGTGATTAAAACTATGAACTACGAAACCTTTCGAAAATGAGAAACTTGAGCATTTGAAATTAGGCAAACTTGAACGTTTGGAAAATAATTTTGTTACTTGATTTTACAAAGGGAAGTGTTTTGGTTTACTTAAAAAGATAGTCACTCTATTTTTATACTACGGGTATTGAATGACTTTTGTGAAAGAAACAGATCTTTTAAATAGTTAATGTATGAAGTACTTTGGGGATAAAAACCCGAACTTGTTGACATATAGTAGAACGTACCTCGTGTGAATAACTTGATTGTGTTGGTTTGTGATAGCCTTGTAATACTTCCTTGTTGATTGATAATTAAACATGTTAGGATGCTACGTGTGTTAGTGTCTTGTGATGTTTGTGTAAAGGGGTTTCCTTGTTGTGCTTATGTTGTCTAACGGTGCCGTTATGCTAGTATTACATCACTCACCTCTTGACATGATTCCGGTTAAGTGCCCTCCGACGCGGTAGACTCGGCGATGCAGGACCATGATTCGAGAATACCTCATGCGGTCCCGGGACCTATGCGAGCTACGAGAGTTCCAGGTTAGTGTGCGACCTTTATGGTCATGCGGTCTATGTGGCCATGCGGATCGCGAGTCCAGGCGCCGGGAGTAGCTACCCTCGACGCGAGGAATACCTCACGCGGCCTATGTGAGTTGCCTATACAGAGTGCTGCGGAAGTTCCGGGACTAGACGCGCACATTAGATATCTTGCGCGAGTGGCGGCTTCGATCATGTGGCGGTCTAGACAGATCTCATGATCTGATTTATGACCTGTTGCACTGGGTTTTAGTAGTCGGCTATACCTTCATACTTACCCCGTGACGGTTTTATTATGACACGTAGGACACGGTGTTCATGTATTTCTTGGTGCTTTTATATCACGCATCGCCGTGAGGAAGGTATTCCACGCATGATTGATGTTGTGGGCGTGAGACCCATAGTTATATTTGAGTGAAGACTTTGAGGCGTGAGTCCACGACTTGACATGACCGCTATTTATTGTGAATCGTAGTTTGGTTATCATACATGTCTCCCGCTTTATATAGACTACTATGATTTCATTTACAGTATTTTGATTTCACATACTTGGTACACAGATCTTGACCTCCTTCGGGCTGCGTTCATGCCGCGCAGTAGAGGTACACCGCCATCGATCCTCGCTCTTAGGATCACAGATTCACGTTGGGAAGCTCCGCTTTCTCGAGGCTTATCGGTGGTATAGTCCTGTCGGTGTAGGTACTTACATTCGTGGTATGGCGGCCCCGTCCCGCCATTGTTGTCATATCATTCTTAGAGTGCAGTAGTAATCTTGTTGTGGCAGTTGTAGAAAGGATGTAATCGCTTCGTTTTAAGTTTATATATATGCCGAAAGTAGTTTTCTCGAATAATCGTTTCACATTTCATATTATATCATGTCTTGTTTTATGTTCATTGATTACTCGATGATTGTATCACTAGGGTGCCCGGTAGGCACGATCACGCCCGGTTCGGTCGTGACAAAAGTGGTATCGAGCGATTAATCCTCGGAAAGTGTCTACAGACCGTATCTAGTAGAGTCTTGATTATCGGTGTGTTGTGCACCACACCAATAATCAGGAGGCTACATGATATTTAGGATTGGTTTCCATTCTTCTCACTCTGAGATCGTGCTTAGAGCTGTGTTATAAGTTGGACCCCTCTAACGTATTTCTTTCCTTACCGTTATGCCTCCGTGTAAGGCAACCCGGGCCCAGGAGGGCAAGGCAGCCCAGGGAGCTGCAAGTAGAGTACAGAGGGTTACGAGGGCACAGGCCCAATCATCACCTGGGGTGGTGCTTCATTCGGGGAGTTTTGCGACGTCACCAAATCAAAGCAGAGTTTAGCACAATGCAGTAGCTCCATCACGACCATGAGACTTGAACCTTTAGTTCCACGACCAGTAGCAGAAAGAATAGATTGCAAAGAGGCAACCTCACATTAGCTAGGAGTTAGCAACTGCAGAGTATTTTAGGTATCGGTTTTTCAGGGGTCTTGATGAGTCTCTAAGAGAGGTTGTAAGAGTAGCTCTTGATCGAGCATGAGCATGGCCTGCATACGGGCTTATGCGCAGCAGGCCGAGAAACGTAAGAATCGACGGGTTAACCAAGATCAGCAGAAGAGGGCTAGAATAACAGGGTCCTTTGGTAACTTTCGAGGCGAATCGCCTCAGCAGCAGACTGGATATGCGCCTCCGCCAGTGCAGAGTGGTCCTCCACAGACTTCAGGACGTTCGAGGTATGCCGGAGTTGGTCAGAGCTCCAGGGCTTCCGGTTCACAGCTATACGTAGGTTCTAGCCAGCCGGGTTCAGTTTTCCCTCAGTGTTCACAGTATGGCAGGCGTCATCCCGAGGAATGTCATCTTTTGTTGATGCTTGTTTTACCTGCGGCCGTCAGGGCCATGTGTCGAAAGGATGTCCTAGTAGGAGGGATGCAAGTAGGATTACTCAGCCTACCAGATCGCCATGATTGAGAGTTCGGAGAGGGTGTTAGCAGGAGGCCACCCACCCTGTGTGGCCGTGGTGGTAAGTGTCATGTGGAGTGTCGTACTTCTTCGACAAATTGTTATGCTTGCGCAAAGCAGGCGTGATTGATTGGAACGACAGAGGTAGTGAAGCGAGACACAGGTGTATCCTTAACCCTCTAGAGATTGTATGTGTGATAAGATAAGTATATCTTAAGTGTTACGTTCAGTTAACATTGTGTAAATTGTGATTAGAAATCATGGTTAGTTAAAAGGGTAAGATTGGGGATAGGGAAAGTGTGAGCCTTGGAGTTTTATACGTGGAGACCTTAGAGGCAAGGCCATCTCGAGTAAAAGATTTATATATATATATATATTTTTTAACCCTTATCGGAGTGCATAGTACACGTGAGCTATGTTTGTGGGATAAGTCCCTGAGTAGTGTGAAATGAAAGAAGGTAGTTGAGCTAAGAAGACCACTAGGTTTTCGTGACTCGATGAGGAGATTGTTCCGGATCGGGGAACAAGAGTTTTGCGCGATAGCGGGGAGGGTTGCAGACCGATTGCGGGTCAAACCGCGGCCTGCATTGTGGTGGGGTCAGTTCGGGGTGGTCCCGCCAGGTGGTGGGGTCACGAGGGTGTTAGGCCCAAGTTTAGTTAACCAGCGTACGAGTTCGTGGATGCGTTCGACCAGTAGTCGGGCCGATGGGGTCAGCCCATCTTGTCTTTTAGTCAAGACCGTTTACTCGGCAGAGGGTTATGCGAAATGATTATATCAGGAAGGTTGTAAGGTTGCACGAGGTGCCTACTTTCACCTTATGACAGACAGTGGAGCCAGTGTTACTACTGCTTTTTTCCGGAGGTTTTACCAGCAGGTTAGGAACTCAGTGAGTCTCAAGATCGAATTCGCCTCGGGCCGGTGTTTGGATTTGAGGGTAGTTGAGGATTGTTGCCTCGTTGAGGAGTGTTTTATAGCTACCATTTCGATTCGGATATCGCCTTATGACGCCTTAGGGCGGAAGTGTAAGTTGCGTCGATTGGTTCGATGTTGGCAAAGTTAGATAGTTGGTTCATACTTGTTTCGCGGATGTGGATGGATAAGGTGAAGCTTATCCGTAAGAGATTTTGGCTCGGAGTCAACAAAAGTCGTGCGGATAGTCGGCATTTACGATACTTAGAGTTCAGTTGACGGTGGGTCTTCAAGGTACTACCCCGGCGGTGTGACGAGTTTTGGAAAACAGAGGAACTTAGCCCGGTTACTTTGGGCCTTTCAGGTTATGTGAAGAATAGGCGGGTTGCCTATGGTTAGCATTGCCGTCCGACGTGGGAGGCGATAAGGTCCAGATTTCACGTTGTTATGTTCGAGAAAAGTATCGAGATCCATCCAGAGTGTTCCCGATTAATGATGATCAAGTGGAGGTAGTAACCCGCAGATTTTGGAGACAGGCGAATGTAAATGTGGTAAGTTATGAGAAAGAGTTCGAGTGTACGAGAAGTGTACGACGAGTAAGGGAAGAAGCGAGCATGTGTTAAAAACATAGTTGTGATCATTTCTTTTGTAAAGTGAAGGTCGGGCGAGTATCTTTTAGCCTCAGGGAGTTTTGTGATGTTAGAGGTGATTCCTCGTGGACCTTGATGTAAGTATTCGCGCGGATGTTTTCGTGGCCATGTGGCATTTGCAAACCGTTGTTTATGAGAAACTTGATCGTTATCTGCTTGAGAAGGAACATTCGGGACGAATGTTTCTAGGAGGAGAATGTTATACCGTATTTCCGCAGTATGCGTGAGGGCGACGTATAAAAGTTTAAGCCTTAAGTTAGGCAAGGACCGAAAATTTTGTGCACAACCCCCGAAAAGAATCGTTTTCCGACGAAACGTTTTACAAACTTTGCGAAGTGAAAATTCTGGCTATGTCATTTATATTTTTTATGGATTTTTCCGAGAGATGAAATATTTTGGACCAACGGAGGGTGACATGTCACCTCAAAGTGGACGTTACTTTGGGCGTTGGTTGGACGATTTGAGGGTCAAGGGGTTGGTAGGATATTTTGTGATATTTTTGTGGTAGATGGATAAGGTACACTTGCCCAAATCTTGACCCTACACTTGCCTACCACTTGGCTTAATCTTGGCCTTTGATTTCCCTATCAATACCCCTTTGTGAAGACTTATTCATCCACAAAAACTTCTAAGTCTTGAAAACCCTTCCCCCCTTTAGAGAGGTTCTCGTCCAAGACTCCCCCTCCCCCCTTTGTGAGGCCCCTTGGCCGAGAGTACCTACCCCCCCCCCTTGGTAGAAAATACTCTCCAAGTATAGTTACTATTCCAAAATACCTTGGCCCAAATACCTTGTAGTATTCCAAGGTTACACCTATACTAAAAGCCCAGAAATACTACTATACTTCCCTTCAGTCACTAAACGAAACCCTAAGGAAAATCTTCACTGTTGGTTGAAGTATTAAGAAGAAGTTTCGTAGAACTTCTAAGGGTTGTTTGGAGCGGGTTGGAGCACCCGGAGTAGGAGCTAAACGCTGCTCAGGATCGACATTAAAACTTGGATAATTTTGGGCTTACCGAGGTAAATAATCCTATCCTTCTATTGTAATTGGAAATTACATACTGTAGTTGTATAGAAATGAATATAAGATTCACAGAAGAGAATTGAACTGTAATAGAAGGATATTACGTAAAAGACTTGAATCAAATCACATCAAGAATATTAAAGAAGAAGATTAATCAGATTACATAGATCAGATTTTACATGAGACTTGTGTAGCTTAACGGGTAGGGAAGTGCTGCCCGATTTTCCGTAGAATAGAGAACCTACTGCTTAGAATATTCTACAGAGTAGTCTAGAAGTTGATAGACGTATATGGCCTTTATAGGTTGAATGTTCTGCAAGTAGCATGTACTACTTGAAAGGCGGACAAGGCTAGCCGGGTTATAACCGTAGAGCGTTTTTCTAATAGTCGATAATCGTCGCGAGGTATGTGATTCTTCCTATCCTCTTGAGCATGATATTTTAAAAGAATATATATATAGTACGGTAGACGTACGTGTGTTAACTGAACGTAGTTTTACGGCAATTTCTTTTGACATAAGCCTGAATAATAAGAATCTTGAAGTATTTCAAAAGAATTAAGAAACCTTTTTGAAAGAAGAGTAATACTTGGTTTTAAAAGCTTAAGAGTTATACTAGCTTTATGGAAAGTTAGGTATAACGACTTAAGAGAGATAAAAAGAATGGTTTATTGATTTTAGAAGTTAAGAGACTTGATCTTAAAAGATAAGAGACTTAACTTAATTAATATGAATTTTGTTAAAATATGTGAAATCTCATTCGTGAGTAATGAGTACTTGGTTTTTTTAAAAGGAATAATGTTTTACTGATTTCGGAAATCAGAATAAGTATCGAACATACCACTGCAGCGTTAATAAAGGGAAATGTATTGACTAATTAAGTATTATTAAAACAGTAGAAACCTCCATCTGCATAGAAGCTAAGATGAGACAAAATGATATTACATTTCCTAGATCATGGCTGCTTTAATAAGATTGTTATAAACAAGAATAACCTATTCACATATAAGGCATATGTTTCTCAAATTGTTTTAAAGGAGAATTATATCATTAAGTGATTAAAACTATGAACTACGAAACCTTTCGAAAATGAGAAACTTGAGCATTTGAAATTAGGCAAACTTGAACGTTTGGAAAATAATGTTGTTACTTGATTTTACAAAGGGAAGTATTTTGGTTTACTTAAAAAGATAGTCATTCTATTTTTATACTACGGGTATTGAATGACTTTTGTGAAAGAAACGGATCTTTTAAAGAGTTAATGTATGAAGTACTTTGAGGATAAAAACCCGAACTTGTTGACATATAGTAGAACGTACCTCGTGTGAATAACTTGATTGTGTTGGTTTGTGATAGTCTTGTAATACTTCCTTGTTGATTGATAATTAAACATGTTAGGATGCTACGTGTGTTAGTGTCTTGTGATGTTTGTGTAAAGGGGTTTCCCTTGTTGTGCTTATGTTGTCTAACGGTAAGTCGTTATGCTAGTATTACATCACTCACCTCTTGACATGATTCCGGGGGTTAAGCTGCCCTCCGATGCGGGGTAGACTCAGGCGGTCTGGGACCATGATTCGAGAATACCTCATGCGGGTCCAGGGGACCTATGCGGAGCTACGAGAGTTCCAGGTTAGTGTGCGGCCTTTATGGTCATGCGGTCTATGTGGCCATGCGGACTGCGAGTCCAGGACGTTGCCGGGGAGTAGCTACCCTCGATGCGGGGAATACCTCATGCGGGCCTATGTGAGTGGCCTATGCAGAGTCGCGGAAGTTCCGGGACTAGACGCGCACATTAGATCTCATGCGAGTGGGCGGCTTGATCATGTGGTGGTCTAGACAGATCTCATGATACAGTTTATGACCTTGTTGGTACTGTGGTTTTAGTAGTCGGCTATGCCTTCGTACTTACCCCGTACGGTTTTATTATGACACATGTGGGACCTGGTGTTCATGTGTATTCCTTGGTGCTTTTATATCATAGACTGCCGGCAGTGAGGAAGGTATTCCACGGGCATGATTGATGTTATGGGCGTGAGACCCATAGTTACATTTGAGTGATGACTTTGAGGGCGTGAGTCCCTGACTTAACATGACTGCCTATTTATTGTGAACTGTAGTTTGGTTATCATACATGTCTCCTGCTTTATATAGGCTACTATGATTTCATTTACAGTATTTTTAGTTTCACATACTTGGTACCTGTTGTACTGACCTCCTTCGGGGGGCTGCATTCATACCGCAGGTAGAGGTACACCAGTCATCGATCCTCGCTCTTAGGATCACAGTTCAGCGTTTGGGAAGCTCCGTTTCTCCGGAGGCTTATCAGTGGTATAGTCCCCTGTCAGTGTAGGTACTTACATTCAGGGGTATGGCGAACCCGCCCCGCCATTGTTGTCATATCATTCTTAGAGTCTCAGAGTAATGCTTAGGCGAGTTGTAGAAAGGATGTAACTGTTCGGTTTTAAGTTTATATATATATATGCCGAAAGGCGAGTTTTCTCAGATAACTGTTTCACATTTCATATTATATCATGTCATGTTTTATGTTCCGCTGATTACTCTGATGATTGTATCACTAGGGTGCCCGGGGTAAGGCACCAGTCACGGGCCCGGGTTCGGGTCGTGACAACAAGTCTAAAATGACATTTCAGATTTAAGGTTACAATCAATCCATAATACTTATAAAACTTCAACACATATAATTCATGCTAGCAAACATGTAAGGCTAACAACAATATATAATCTTGTAACACTTAAGAGCCAAGATTATTACTTCAACGATTCTTAATCCAACTCCAATTCCGAAGTCGCTCCTTAGCAACTTAGAGCCTCTTCTAGACACTTCAATCCGCTACTTGAGACCCTTAAAATATCACAAACCACTTCCCTTAAATCTTCCAACCAAAACCTAGAAAAGCAACTAGGTTTTCACCTTTGCGACTAATACGAAAACTATCTTTTTCCGGGATTTTTCTATTGAGACACACTCATAATTCCGATAAATTTTTACAAGTCTCAAATCTTAACATTTGGGATTCTCACGTACATTCTTAAAACATGTCCTGTAAATACGCGGTGTAACATTCTTCCCCCCTTAGAAACATTCGTCCCCGAATGTTCTTTCGGAGTCAAACTTATACTTAGCGACATAGTTTCCTTTTACCACCCCGACATACCAATAATGCCACACATGGCCCTAATACCTTGCACACGCATATCCGTCCATCATAAGCCCAAAAGAGATTATCTTTTCGTACTTCCAACTCCTATACATAGTCTCAATAAAATCCGTTCATAACACTTAAACATACCACAACTTTATCATGCATACAAGTTTCTAAAGGGTCAAAGACATACCTGAAATCATATAGGCGGTTCAAAGGACCGCTAAAACTGGGAACTTCCACCGCGACCTCTGCCACGGCCTGTCGGTGCATGAACATCCTGCCTAGCTATCGTAGGCGAAGAACCCACAACTGATCCAGTAGACTGCGTTGTCCCACCAGGACCCCCCTCTATAAGGACACTCTCTTAACATATGGCCTAGACGACCACAAGAAAAACAGGCACCCGTACCGGCGCGACATACCCCAGAATGGAACCTACCACACTGGGCGCATTGAGGCAAAGGTGGCCTCGACTGACTGGAACCCCCATCTCCCTGAGACTCTGAAGCTCTAGAGACCTGACCGGCCCATGCATTCCCGGGGTTGTAAAACCCCCCGCCAGAAAACTGTGGAGGAGCACTCGGTGTTGGCTGCAATGTAGACCTAGTTCGCCGAGGCTGTCCGCCCAATCGCCACGAGACCTCACTGCCCGCCTCTTGCTGGCTCGAGTCAATCTGATCCTCCCTCTCTCTATCCTCTATCCCCTGCGCATACGCCTGCATCCTGGCAATATCCATACCTGGCTGAAGGGCCACCCCCAAGCATGCAGTAATCATATGACGGTCTAGCCCCATCACATAACGATGAACTCTATCCGCCATGTCAGCTACAATGGTGTGCGCATACCTGGCCAAGGAGTCAAACTCCAGGCTGTACTCTCTGATAGTCCTCCCATTCTTTCTTAATGACAAGAACCTATCAACACGGGCTCTCCTCATTTCAGGAGGCAAAAAGTGATCAAGAAAGGCCTCCGTGAACTCATCCCAAACTGCTGGACGAGCACCCACACCTCTCGACAACTCCCAAGACTCAAACCAGTTCAACGCAATATCGCGTAACCGGTAAGAAGCTAACACAACTGACTCTGTCTCCGAGGCCCTAAGCACCTGCATAGTCCGCTGTAATTGCCGAATAAACTCCTGCGGATCCTCCTCAGACCTCGAACCATAGAACTCGGGTGGACTACAACCCAGAAAATCCCGAATCCTCAAATCGCTCGGCCAGGTTAGCTACCGCTTCCTCCTGCCGCCTCTACCACTATGCTAGTCAATAGCCCGATCCGCTCTCCATAATCTCTAAACTCGCCGGCTGCGAATCGAGGCTCGGCACGAACCTCTGAGCTACCGCCGCTCGGCCTCTAATACCGCCGGCGTGGCTGAACTCGCCGATCCGCCTACTACCTCAGGCATAGTCTGTGCCCGAGTCCTGGTAACCTCTGCACCACTAGCGACTCGCCACGCTTTGCCCTTCGGGCCCCGTCGCTCCGCGAGGCATAATCATACACAAGAATAGGTCGAGAGGATTTAACCTACTATGACAGCTCTACTGCACGATCTCAAAGAGAGAAGAATGGAAACCAATCCTAAATTTCCTGCAGCCTCCGATTATAGATGTGGTGCACAACACACCGATAATCAAGACTCTACTAGACACGATGCAGCAGACACTTTCCGAGGACTAAGCGCTCGATACCACTTTTGTCACGACCGACCTCGGCCGCGATCGTGCCCTACACAGGCACCCTTACAGGTATACATCAGAGATAATCAGCGGAACATACATGAAACTTAAAAATAAAACAACAGAAGTAAAACAACAGGTTAGCCGATAGGGCTACCTTCCTGGACATATATATATACAACCGAAGCAGTTGCCTCCTTTCCTTTACAAACAGACCCACAATATATGACTACAGACCTCTAAGAGTTTTAACATAACAACAGTGGAGGGACAGGACCCCGCCATACCCCTGAATATACATGAATCTACAATCTCAGGGAAAACCGTACCAAGAGATAAGCCTCCGGAGCAAATGGAGCTTTTTCCCAAAAAAACTGAACCGAGATCCTAAGAGCAAGGATCACCAACCTGTGTACCTAAAACCTGCGGGCATGAACGCAGCCCCCCGAAGGGGGTCATAACAACAGTGCAGAATATGGAACGGAAAATAAGGTCTGATAAACAAATCATAATCGTAAAAAGAATGACAGGGGCAAGTATAAAAAGGGTACATACCAGATCCTACTGTGTCATTACCATCTCGTGAACTTAATCGTACCTTATTATCTTTTCCCCATTTTTCAATAAAAGTTATAGTCACTTTCTTACGTACGTACTTAGGAAAATCATCAAGTTCATTACCATATAACTTATTTACCTTACCTAACATAATCCGACCCTTTATGGAGGGACGCCTATACTGCCCGACCCAAACTGGGACGCGATAAAGTCACATAGTCTGCCCATAAAGGTATACTGCCGATCAACTCGACGCGGTAAGGTCACATAGTCTGCCCATAAGGTATCTTGCACGCCCCAATCCTGGGACGCGGTAAAGTCATATAGTCTGCCCATAAAGGTATACTGCCCGACCCAATCCTGGGACGCAGTAAAGTCATATAGTCTGCCCTTAAAGGTATACTGCCCGACCCAATCCTGGGACGCGGTAAAGTCATATAGTCTGCCCATAAAGGTATACTGCCCAGCCCAATCCTGGGACGCGGTAAAGTCATATAGTCTGCCCATAAAGGTATACTGCCCGGCCCAATCATGGGACTCGGTAAATTCATATAGTCTGCCCATAAAGGTATACTGCCCGACCCAATCCTGGGACGCAGTAAAGTCATATAAAATCCGGGAATTTAACCCAACGTACTACGCACCTCCACTCCTTTAGAAAGACTCATTTTCAAATAAAACTTCCAAGATACTAACAACCGTAGTATCAAGTCATCTCTACTTTTCAAGACAAGTCACAATACCTTTTTAGAAATACATTTACCGGCTTCTAAATTAAGTGACTTCTTTCTTAAAACCTTAAGCAATTGGTACCTTTAAAACAATTTGCCCTTCTTTATTTCAAATCAAATCACATAGCTTTCAAAATACTTCAAGTCCCTTAACTTTTAAGAAAACAAGTTTCTTAACTTTAGAAATCAAGTCTTTCCAAATCGAGTATTCTATACTTGTAAATCAATTCATTTCTTCCTTTAAGAATCAAGTTCCGTAACTTGAAAAATAAAGTCTCTTAACTTTTAAGAATTTGAGATCCATAGCCTTAAAACTTCATACGTAAATTCTTATAAGTTAAGTAACATATACTTTGGTGCGTTGTGAATAAGTTATACTTATTTATAACGATCTTATTCAAGTAGCCATGATCTAGAAAATGTAATACAATTTTGTCTTATCTTAGTTTCTATGCAGATGGAGAATTCTACTCATTTTAATATAATCAATTGTTATTACATTTTCCTTTATTAACGCTGCAATGACTTGCTCGATACTTATTCTCATTTGTGCCGTAAAATTTGCCAAGTCAACTTGGCTCCAAATACCTCCTAACGACTCTCACCAACATCCCCCATAAGACTTGGTAAGAACTTAGGATAACCTAGACATAACCTTTACATAGAGTAAATCACATACATACCTCTTAACTTCTAAGAGTAGAAGGTAATATGAAATATTACTACATGAATATTCCATACATAGAATCATGCCAAAAGAAGGAAGAGGTTCACATACCTCGCGACGATTATCGACAAGTAGCAAAATGCTCCAAAGTACTTCCACCTTGATAGCTATTCCATCCTTCAAGTAGAATACACTATACTTATTACTTCAACCTATAATTTCCATAAAATGTCCATTAACTTCTTACTTCAACGTAGAATATTCTAGGTGCTAAGTCACTAAATTCTACGGAAAATCGGACAACACTTCCTCTGTTTCTACTTACTTTGCCATATTTTTCAAGGCCGAATTCAATAACCAAACACGCCACATTTAAGGCCCAATTAATGCAATTAACAATAGGGGATTACACGCCTACTAGACGTGTAAAATTCCGCCCCACAATAGATATCAAACTAATACAAATTACTAGTCCAATTTCGGCCACATTGAGTACAATAACACCAATTCTTATCCAATTTCCATTTCAATCCAAGTTATTAGCATAACATGATATCAAGTCGCAATCGATTATAACTACTATAATCTTCAAGTAAGTAACATGCGACGATTTTAATAAACGACCAAATTGTAATCCAACTTCACAAGGCTAAAATGACATTTCGGATTTAAGGTTACAATCAATCCATAATACTTATAAAACTTCAACACATATTTCATGCTAGCAAACATGTAAGGCTAACAACAATATATAATCTTGTAACACTTAAGAGCCAAGATTATTACCTCAACGATTCTTAATCCAACTCCAATTCCGAAGTCGCTCCTTAGCAACTTAGAGCCTCTTCTAGACACTTCAATCCGCTACTTGAGACCCTTAGAATATCACAAACCACTTCCCTTAAATCTTCCAACCAAAACCTAGAAAAGCAACTAGGTTTTCACCTTTGCGACTAATACGAAAACTATCTTTTTCCGGGATTTTTCTATTGAGACACACTCACAATACACTCATGAACCTTGGTTTAAAGTGTGGAGCTAAATGGATAACAAACAAATTTTTTTGTTGTTGGGAGATAGCAAACCCGAGAGCTAGCTCTTGTGTTTCTTGAAATTCTTGAATTTTTTTTCTAAGTGTTAAGCTTGTCTTGATACTACTAGTATTATATAGTACAATGGAGGGTCAAGATGTAAACAAATGGGTGGCTTGGATGAGGTCTTACTAAATATCAAGACTTTGTGGACCCTTTGACTTAGTCAATTTTCTCAAGCTCACAACTTGCAAGACTTGTCATCCTAAGACTATGGTCAAAGACCATTTTGGCCATGACACATTTCGTCCAAGGCAACTATAAGGGGGGTGACACGTGTCGCCCTCCCATTCGTCACAATATTCGTTTTCCGACAATTTCATAATTCCGATAAATTTTTACAAGTCTCAAATCATAACATTTGGGATTCTCACGTACATTCTTAAAACATGTCCTGTAAATACGGGGTGTAACAATACATGTAGTACTATTTCATGATTCCTTCTACTCTTAGAAGTTAAGAGGTATGTATGTTGATTTACTCTACGTAAAGGTTATGTCTAAGTTATCCTAAGTTCTTACCAAGTCTTATGGGGGATATTGGTAAGAGTCGTTAGGAGGTATTTGGAGCCAAGTTGACTTGGCTAAGTTACAGCACAAATGAGAATAAGAATCGAACAAGCCACTGCAGCGTTAATAAAGGAAAATGTAATGACAATCAATTAAGTTAAAATGAGTAGAATTCTCCATCTGCATAGAAGCTAAGATAAGACAAAATTGTATTACATTTTCTAGATCATGGCTACTCGATTAAGATCGTTATAAATAAGTATAACGTATTCACAACGCATCAAAGTATATGTTACTTAACTTATAAGAATTTACGTATGAATTCTCACCAAGGTCTTATGTTTTATATTGAGATAATTGGGAAGGATGAGCTGTCTGATAGGGTAGTGAACCCTTAAGAAGCCATGTTAAGGAACTTAATGGAATACCATGTTAATATATTAAGCTACGTGGTAGGCTTAAGAAAATTGTACGGATGAGGTCCGTATAGAATAAGTAATGGTTGTTGTGATCAAGACGACACGATTATGGTATTATGAGAAGTTTTTGTACCCGTTTACTAGGGGACTGGTAAGGTAGGCTTGGAGCATGTAAATTGCGAGCCTAAGAATATTGATGACCGCTGAGACCTTAGATGTACAAGGTCTTCTCGGGTAGAAAGATTTATTATAGACCAAGGATAAGAGTTAAGTGCGACGGCGGGTTGGGGTGAGGACCTGTTACGGGTCGCCCCATAGCCTGGAATAGAGTGGGATCAGTTGGTAGTAGTTCCGCTACGTGACAGGGTCACGAGGGTGCAAGGCCCAAGTCTAGTTAATTGTTTTACGGGTTCGTGGACGCGTTCCACCGGAACCAGGTCGTGGGAGTCGGAAATGGCCTTATGTTGTTTAAAAGAGTGACTCCAAAAGATTGGAGGCCAGCATCGGTATGGAAGTTATGTATGTATACTAGTATGAGTTGGAAATACGGAAAGAGTACGACCAGTAAGAGAGATAACAACCAAGTGTAAAGGAATAGAGCCTGAATCCATACGAACCTTTCGAGGTAACTACACCTGTGAGTGTGTGGGGTGGTAGCTGAGCGGGAATATGAGGTTTTCCCGGTGATGATACAGTCGTCAGACCCTAGTAGACCTAGTAGAGAGGATTATGACAGACTTTGAGGTCATTATGAGTATGGGCTAGTTGGCTTCGTGAGTGCCAAGGTTGACATCTTAGTATAAGTTGTTATGTGGTCATGGGTGGCATATGTTGTATGAAGGGTGTAGTAAAAAGGAGACTATGTCGCTATCTAATTAGATTGTACTCCGAAGTCAACTTGCCACTTGTGTATGATCCAAGTGCTTTTCATCTTAGCCACCCATTTGTTTAAGTCTTGACCCTCCATAGTGTTATAAATACATACTAGTAGCAAGATTAGTTCCACACTTAGTCATATTTCAAGAAAATATTGAAGAACAAGTGAGGGGGCTCTCGGCTTTAGGCTTTTTTTGAAGACAAAATTTTGCAATTGTGGATGATAATTCACAAGACTTAAACCCAAGGTCCCTAAGATTATTGTAAGGTTATCTCAATAGAAAGATCCCGGAAAAGTGACGTTTTCGTATTAGTCGCAAGGCGGAAACTTAAGGAGTTCTTCAACTTTGAAGTTGGAACTTGAAGATGAGTTCTTCATAGGCTTCTAAGGAGTGCTTGGAGCGGGTTGGAACATAAGAATTGCTAAGGAGCGACTTTGAATCTTGGGAAGATTAAGGGCTTGAAAAGGTATAATTCTTGTCATTTTAGTAATTAAGATTACTTATTGTTTTAGCTATGGATATTAGCAAGCATGAGGTGTTTTTATTATGAAGTTGATAAGTGTTATGGATATTGGAACTCTAACCCGAAAACTAGCATGCTTAACCCTTATGATTACAATTCGATTTTAGTATTAGTATAAGTTGTCACATGTTATATAAAGAGGGAAATTGTAGTTGTTGAAGTTGTTTATGACTAAATAACATGTTTGACCCAAGAACTTGGATTGGAAAAGAATTGGAAGACTTTATGTTGTTGCACCTATTAGCCGAGAATGACATGGAAATTATTGGATTGTCTTGTATATTGTGGGGCAGAATTTTACACGTATTGTAGGGCGTGTAATCCCCTTTGTATTTGCTGAATTGATTGAGCCTTAAATGTGGCGTTTGGTTATTGAATTCGGCCTTGAAAAAGGTGGCAAAGTATGTAGAAACAAAGGAAGTGCTGCCCGATTTTCTGTAGAATTTAGTGACCTTGTACTTAGAATATTCTACGAAGAGAACTAGAAGTTGATAGATGTGTTGTGGTTATTATAGGTGGAAGTACTACGAGTAGCGTATTCTACTTGAAGGGTGGAAAAGGCTAGCAAGGGTATAGTACTTTGGAGCATTTTGCTAATTGTCGATAATCGTCGCGAGGTATGTGAACCTCTTCCTTCTTTTGACATGATTCTATGTATGGAATATACATGTAGTACTATTTCATGATTCCTTCTACTCTTAGAAGTTAAGAGGTATGTATGTTGATTTACTCTACGTAAAGGTTATGTCTAAGTTATCTTAAGTTCTTACCAAGTCTTCTGGGGGATGTTGGTAAGAGTCGTTAGGAGGTATTTGGAGCCAAGTTGACTTGGCTAAGTTACGGCACAAATGAGAATAAGAATCGAACAAGCCACTGCAGCGTTAATAAATGAAAATGTAATGACAATCAATTAAGTTAAAATGAGTAGAATTCTCCATCTGCATAGAAGCTAAGATAAGACAAAATTGTATTACATTTTCTAGATCATGGCTACTCGATTAAGATCGTTATAAATAAGTATAACTTATTCACAATGCATCAAAGTATATGTTACTTAATTTATAAGAATTTACGTATGAGATTTTAAGACTATGAACCTCAAATTCTTAAAAGGTTAAGAGACTTTATTTTTCAAGTTATGGGACTTGATTCTTAAAGGAAGAAATGAATTGATTTAAAAGCATAGAATACTTGATTTGGAAAGTATTGATTTCTTGCCATTTTAAAATTAAGAAACTGGTTTTCTTAAAAGTTAAGAGACTTGAAGTATTTTGAAAGCTATGTAATTCGATTTGAAAGTATAAGTCTCTTGGTTATAAAATGAATGAAATTGTCTATGAAATAAAGAGTTATAACGGCTTTATGGGAAGTTGGTTATAACAACTTTATGGAAGATTATAAAGAATGGTTTTCTTCAGTAATGTAAGCAAAGAAATGACTTGAAATAAAGAAGGGCAAATTGTTTTAAAGGTACCAATTGCTTAAGGTTTTAAAGAAAGAAGTCACGTGATTTAGAAGCCTATAATTGTATTTCTAAAAGGTATTGTGACTTGTCTTGAAAAGTATATATGACTTGATACTACGGTTATTAGTATCTTGGAAGTTTTATTTGAAAAAGAGTCATTTTAAAGGAGTAGAGGTGCGTAGTACTTTGGGTTAAATTCCCGGATTTTTATGTGTGAAACGAACGTGCCATGAGTTTATAAAAATGGAAGTCTAAAGGTTTAATGAACTTGCCTATGTTTGCTTGTGATAACTTTGAGTGCAAGTATTATATGTTACGTTGTCGCGACTCTCAGTTGGAGGGCCGGCTGTCTTGTTGTAAGTTTACTTGGACGTACCGACAGTGATGTGTGATTCCATGGGTATGCTTCCATTATGATTGATCCTTGGACATGCTTATACGATGTGAGATTCTGGGGCATGTGACCAGGAGGCGGGTTAGATTCCCGGATTTATTTTATTACCCATGGCCATGCTTATACGATGAGGGATTCTGGGGCATGCGACCATGCTATTATGACTATTACTCCATGGGCTAGCTCCCCATGAAGACATGTACCCACGATGAGGGATTCCGGGGGCATGTTATATTCTTATTCCATGGGCTAGCTCCCCATGAAGACCTGCACCTACGATGAGGGATGCCGAGGGCACGTTATGGCCATGCTTATACGATGAGGATTAGGGCATGCGGCGCGTTATATATATATATATATATATATATATATATATATATATATATTGTATACGTGTACGCTGACAGTGAGGTAGGATGCCACGGGCGTGTCACCTGGTTATATGTTACACCTACGGCTGCCGGCAGTGATGGAGGATTCCACGGGCAGGAGGTATATATATATATATGTATTGTATATGTGTACGCCGACAGTGAGGTAGGATGCCACGGGCGCGTCACATGAGTATGATTTATGTCATAGACTGCCGGTAGTGAGGAAGGAATTCCACGGGCACGCTTTGATATTTGTGTGACTTGATCACGTCCCAGATTGGGCCGGGTAGTATATGCGTCCCTCCATAAAGGGCCGGATTATGTTATGAAAGATAAGTAAGTTATATGGTAATGAACTTGACGATTTTTCCTAAGTATGTACGTAAGAATGTGACTATAACTTTTATTGAAAAATGGGAAAAGATAATAAGGTACGATTAAGTTCACGAGATGGTAATGACACGGTAGGATCTGGTATGTACCCTTTTTATACTTGCCCCTGTCATTCTTTGTACGATTATGATTTGTTTATCGACCTTATTTTCCGTTCCATATTCGGGCACTGTTGTATCGACCCCTTGAGCCGCGTTAAATGTCCGCAGTTTAGGTACACAATTGTGGATCCGCGAGCTTAGGATCTGGTTCAAGATTTTGAGATGGCTCGATGTTCCGAGTTGTCATGGCTATGTATATTCGAGGGTGCGGCGGCTTGTGTCACGCCGAACCCGGGCTCGGATGGTGCCCTACCTGGGCACCCTTCTACCTTAACAACTAAGCAAACTGCGGAATTTAAATGACACCTTTTTTAAAAAAAAATCAACATACGTACAAGGGCAAAGCCGACAAGGCTGCCATATAATATACATAAAAAAGACACTACACTGTACATGAGCAATCCCACATATGAATACAGACCTCTAAGAGTTTTCTTGAATCGTGATGGGACAAGACTCCCGCATACCATAATCGTACAAAAGCATGTCTTGAAAGAACTTATACCAAAAAGATAAACTCCGAACGAAGGAGCTATCCAAAACTCGAGCGGTCCTACACTGCCGATCACCAAACAACGTACCTAAACTGCGGCATGAGCGCCGAAGGAGGTCGATGCGAAGAATGTACCAAGTATGTGAAACGATGAAATCAGTAATGAAATCATAAATACTAAACAAACAGGAGACATGTATGATAGCCAACCTACAATACACAATACATAAGCGATCATATCAAGTCGTGGACGCGCCTCAAAGTCACTACTCAAATAACGATTACCACGGCCTTACTAACAATGAGTAATCAAAAGTATAGGTAGCAAATCCACGAAATGTGGTATAACGATCTGGGATTTACCCCTCATTTATACTCTTACCCTGAAGAAGGTGGTAAAGCAGGTGGTATAACGATCTTTGGGGATACACCCCTCCTTTATACTCTTACCCTGAAGAAAGTGATAAAGCAGGTGGTATAACGATCTTTGGGGATACACCCCTCGTTTATACCCTTACCCTGAAGAAAGTGATAAAGCAGGTGGTATAACGATCTTTGGGGATACACCCCTCATTTATACTCTTACCCTGAAGAAAGTGATAAAGCAGGTGGTATAACGATCTTTGGGGATACACCCCTCATTTATACTCTTACCCTGAAGAAAGTGATAAAGCAGGTGGTATAACGATCTTTGGGGATACACCCCTCATTTATACTCTTACCCTACCTCAACTGGACATCATACATAACATAAGCACTACCGGCTTATCACACAATAAGTAAGCAAGTTAAGAAATCCCCCTAACTTCTTATTAGTCTTATTCATATACACTCTCATTTTGGTTTACTTAAGGCACTAACATGACATTATAAATCCGGGAATCTAACCCGCCTCCTGGTCACATGCCACGGAATCCCATATCGTATAAGCATGTCCAAGGAGTAACACAAATAATGGAAGCATACCCGTGGAATCCCACATCACTGTCGGTACGTCCAAGTAAACTCACAACAAGACAGCCGACCCTCCAACCGAGAGTCGCGGCAACGTAATAAAACATAATACTTGTACTCAAATGCTATCACCAGCACACATTGGCAATTCTCAATTAAACAAGCCAAAGTACTTATCAAGGCACACATAGAATAATTCTCAATTAAACAAGCCAAAGTACTTATCAAGGCACACATAGCATAATTCTCAATTAAACAAGCCAAAGTACTACGTACGTACATTCTTTTCAAAAGACTCCTTTTTATGTAAGTCCCCAAGATACTAACACCCGTAGTATCAAGGTGTGTCTATTTTTCAAAGTAAGTTACTACACTTTTAGAAAACTCTTTTCAAAGCTTGAAATTAAGTAACTTCAAATTTTCACAATCTAGGCAACTTATGCCTAATAATCAAAATAGACAACTTTCTTAACCTTCCATAAAGCCGTTATAACCAACTTCCCATAAAGCCGTTATAACCCTTTATGGTTTTAGACATATTCATTCCTTTTTATAACCAAGAGACTTATACTTAAAACCAAGTATCACATACTTACAAATCAAGTTTCTTAACTTTCAAAATACTTCAAGTCTCTTAACATTTAGAAAACAAGTTTCTTCTACTTTTAAACCTCAAGTAACTCACACCTTTAAAACAAGTTACTTCTCTTAAATCATGTCATTTCTCCTCTCTTAAAACAATTAAGTAAATCACTCATTTAACTCCCCTAAAGTCATTACAACAACCCTTAGGTTTTGGAACTAAGGCACTAGCCAAAAGGTTTGGAAACCACTTCCTTTTCAAGACTCTATGTATTTTAAGTAAAATACTTTCACTTTTAAGAATCCAAACTTCACTAAGGAAATGGATTACACAACTTACAATTTAAACATCAAAGTACAATCAAGGGAGTACATAGAACGAATTCTATTTTAGGCAATCCAAATACAACCAAGGTATGGATCATTTAAGGAGTAGGACATACTTTCTTTATCTTAAGGAATCATGCTAGAAGAGGAGATAGTTCACATACCTTTTCGGCTAAATCCACAAGCTAAGCCGAATACGCCGTATGTAGAAGTATCAACCTATAATGGTCACAACAAGACTATCAACTTCTAGTCTCAAACGTAGAATAATACTAAGTATACGGTCTCTAATTCTACGGAAAATCGGGCAGCACTTTTTGTTTCTACTCACTTTGCCACCTTTTTCAAGGCCGAATACAATAGCCAACACGCCACATTTAAGGCTCAAAACAACAACCAAATAAAGGGGATTACACGCCTTAAAATACGTGTAAAATTCCGCCCCACAATTAATACGAAGTAGTTCCATATTCAAGCCATTCTCGGCCAACAACATAACCAACAATTCAAAGTCTTTTCCAATCCTTTTCCAATTCCAAGTTCTAAGGTCTAACATGTTATATAGTCATAAACAACTTCAACAACTATAATTTCATTCTTTATACAACATGCGACGACTTAAACTAATAATCGACTTGAATTGTAATCTTAAGGCTAAACATGCTAGTTTTCGGATTAGGGTTCCAATAGCCAATAAACTTATCAAACCTTATACTAAAATACCTCATGCTTGCTAATAACCATAACTACAACAATAAGTAAACCTTAATTGCTAAAACGACAAGAATTATACCTTTACAAGCCCTTAAAATTTCCAAGATTCAAAGTCGCTCCTTAGCAAATTCTTAGCTCTTTTCCTTATGTTCCAATCCTCTCCAAGCACTCCTTAGAAGCCTATGAAGAACTCATCTTCAAGTCCCAACTTCAAAGTTGAAGAACTCCTTAAGTTTCCGCCTTGCGACTAATACAAAAACGTCGTTTTTCCGAAATCTTTCTATTGAGATATCCTTACAATACCCTTAGGAACCTTGGGTTTAAGTCTTGTGAATAATGGATCAAAACTACAAATTTTTCTTGTGGGAAGATAGCCAAACCCGAGAGGTCTATGTGAAGCACAAGAGTTTCTCTAATTTTTTCTAATTGTTGAAGACTTGGTCTTGCTACTAGTATGTATTTATAACACTATGGATGACTTAGATTACAACACATGAGTGGCTAGGATGAGTTTCACTAGGATTAAGCACAAGTGGCAAGTTGACTTGGTCAACAATCTCAAGCTTAGCAAGACTTATCTTCCACCATGGTCAATGACCATTTTAGCCTTGCAAAATTCGACCAAGACCAAGTGTGGGGGTGCCACGTGTCGCCCTCTCATTCGTCCATAAAATTCCGTAACCCTCGTGGGCCCCACAAAACGTAAAAATTCCTCGGGTGTGCCCCACATGACCAAATCCGTAAAAATAAATTTCCATAAAGTTAATAAGTTCCATACTCTTCAAATAATGCATTTTGAGAATCCAATTCTCAACAACGAACATTTTTCCTTTCCGGCGTTCGGAAGATTTTCCGTCGGAAAAACAATTCTTCCTTTCGTACCAATTTCCAAGTCTTGATTCCTTACGTACATTCTCTTACACATGTACTGGACTTACGGGGTGTAACACCTTGTCCCATCATAGTATTTGTTCAAATCTTAGAGGTCTGTATTCACATGTGGGCTGGACTGGTTAGAGTTGTAATTACATTTTTGGATAGTGTAAGCCCTTTTTGGGTGATTTATATTATGGCAGCCTTATCGGCTTTGCCTTGGTTTTTTTTAAAAAAAGTGTGTTACTTATTTTCCGCAGTTGTTTTGGTGTTGTATGATTGGAAGGGTGCCTGTAGGCACCGCCGCGGCCCGGGGTCGGGTCGTGACAAAAGTGGTATCAGAGCAGTTAGTCCTCAGAAAGTGTCTACAGACCGTGTCTAGTAGAGTCTTGATTATCGGTGTATTGTGCACCACATCTATAATCAGGAGGCTGCAGGACATTTAGGATTGATTTCCATTCTTCTCACTCTGAGATCGTGCGATAGAGCTGTGTTGTTAGGATCGTCTCTCACTAACGAGTTATGTTGATTGCAGCTACGAGAAAGGCAACAGTGACCCAGGAAGGACTATGTGGATTGCGTATCCAGGTTGGTAATGATTGTAGTATAGTTGGTATTGTGACATACATCTATACGGAGTTATGTATGAGGGTCAGACGCGTGTTGCCTAGAATGATTTTAGATTACCAAGAGTTGGTAAAGACTAACTAGATACCGGGAAGGTATGGAACAGTTAATGAATTCTCGCCAAGGTCTTATGTTTTATTTTGAGATAATTGGGAAGGATGAGCTGTCTGATAAGGTAGTGAACCCTTAAGAAGCCATGTTAAGGAACTTAATGGAATACCATGTTAATATATTAAGCTACGTGGTAGGCTTAAGAAAATTGTACGGATGAGGTCCGTATAGAGTAAGTAATGGTTGTTGTGATCAAGACGACACGATTATGGTATTATGAGAAGTTTTTGTACCCATCGGGGACTCGTAAGGTAGGCTTGGAGCATGGAAATTGTGAGCCTAAGAATATTGATGAGCCGAGACCTTAGATGTACAAGGTCTTCTGCAGAAAGATTTATTATAGACCGAGGATAAGAGTTAAGTGCGACGCGGTTGGGGTGAAGACACATGCACGGTCGCCCATAGCCTGGAATAGAGTGGGATCAGTTGGTAGTAGTTCCGCTACGTGACAGGGTCACGAGGGTGCAAGGCCCAAGTCTAGTTAATTGTTTTACGGGTTCGTGGACGCGTTCCACCGAACCGTGTCGGAGTCGAAATGGCCTTATGTTGTTTAAAAGAGTGACTCCAAAAGATTGGAGGCCAGCATCGGTATGGAAGTTATGTATGTATACTAGTATGAGTTGGAAATACGGAAAAAGTACGACCAGTAAGAGAGATAACAACCAAGTGTAAAGGAATAGAGCCTGAATCCATACGAACCTTTCGAGGTAACTACACCTGTGAGTGTGTGGGGTGGTAGCTGAGCGGGAATATGAGGTTTTCCCGGTGATGATACAGTCGTCAGACCCTAGTAGACCTAGTAGAGAGGATTATGACAGAATTTGAGGTCATTATGAGTATGGGCTAGTTGGCTTCGTGAGTGCCAAGGTTGACATCTTAGTATAAGTTATTATGTGGTCATGGGTGGCATATGTTGTATGAAGGGTGTAGTAAAAAGGAGACTATGTCGCTATCTAATTAGATTATACTCCGAAAGAACATTCGGGGACGAATGTTTCTAAGGGGGGACGAATGTTACACCCCGTAACTCCAGGACATGTTTAAGAGAATGTACGTAAGGAACTCAAGACTTGAAAAGGGTGCGAAAGGAAGAATTGTTTTTCCGACGGAAAATCTTCCGAACGTCGGAAAAGAAAAATATTCGTTGGTGAGAATTAGATTCTCAAAATGCATTAATTGAGGATTATGGAATGTTTTATCATTATGAAAATTTATTTGTACGGATTTGGTCACGTGGGGCCCACCGGAGGAATTTTACGTTTTGTGGGGCCCACGAGGGTTACGGAATTTTATGGACGAATTGGAGGGCGACACGTGGCACCCCCCCCACATGGTGTTGGACGAAATTTGCAAGGTTAAAATGGTCATTGACCATTGAAGAAGACTAGTCTTGCTAGCATGATATTATTGACCAAAGTCAACTTGCCACTTGTGTATGATCCAAGTGCTTTTCATCTTAGCCACCCATTTGTTTAAGTCTTGACCCTACATAGTGTTATAAATACATACTAGTAGCAAGACTAGTTCCACACTTAGTCATATTTCAAGAAAATATTGAAGAACAAGTGAGGGGGCTCTCGACTTTAGGCTTTTTTTGAAGACAAAATTTTGCAATTGTGGATGATAATTCACAAGACTTAAACCCAAGGTCCCTAAGAGTATTGTAAGGTTATCTCAATAGAAAGATCTCGGAAAAGTGGTGTTTTTGTATTAGTCTCAAGGCGGAAACTTAAGGAGTTCTTCAACTTTGAAGTTGGAACTTGATGATGAGTTCTTCATAGGCTTCTAAGGAGTGCTTGGAGCGGGTTGGAACATAAGAAAAGGAGCTAAGAATTGCTAAGTAGCGACTTTGAATCTTGGGAAGATTAAGGGCTTGAAAAGGTATAATTCTTGTCATTTTAGTAATTAAGATTACTTATTGTTGTAGCTATGGATATTAGCAAGCATGAGGTGTTTTTATTATGAAGTTGATAAGTGTTATGGATATTGGAACTCTAACCCGAAAACTAGCATGTTTAGCCCTTATGATTACAATTCGATTTGAGTATTAGTATAAGTTGTCACATGTTATATAAAGAAGGAAATTGTAGTTGTTGAAGTTGTTTATGACTAAATAACATGTTTGACCCAAGAACTTGGATTGGAAAAGAATTGGAAGACTTTATGTTGTTGCACCTATTAGCCGAGAATGACATGGAAATTATTGGATTGTCTTGTATATTGTGGGGCGGAATTTTACACGTATTGTAGGGCGTGTAATCCCCTTTGTATTTGCTGAATTGATTGAGCCTTAAATGTGGCGTTTGGTTATTGAATTCGGCCTTGAAAAAGGTGGCAAAGTATGTAGAAACAAAGGAAGTGCTGCCCGATTTTCCGTAGAATTTAGTGACCTTGTACTTAGAATATTCTACGAAGAGAACTAGAAGTTGATAGATGTGTTGTGGTTATTATAGGTGGAAGTACTACGAGTAGCGTATTCTACTTGAAGGGTGGAAAAGGCTAGCAAGGGTATAGTACTTTGGAGCATTTTGCTAATTGTCGATAATCGTCGCGAGGTATGTGAACCTCTTCCTTCTTTTGACATGATTCTATGTATGGAATATACATGTAGTACTATTTCATGATTCCTTCTACTCTTAGAAGTTAAGAGGTATGTATGTTGATTTACTCTACGTAAATGTTATGTCTAAGTTATCCTAAGTTCTTACCAAGTCTTATGGGGGATGTTGGTAAGAGTCGTTAGGAGGTATTTGGAGCCAAGTTGACTTGGCTAAGTTACGGCACAAATGAGAATAAGAATCGAACAAGCCACTGCAGCGTTAATAAAGGAAAATGTAATGACAATCAATTAAGTTAAAATGAGTAGAATTCTCCATCTGCATAGAAGCTAAGATAAGACAAAATTGTATTACATTTTCTAGATCATGGCTACTCGATTAAGATCGTTATAAATAAGTATAATTTATTCACAACACATCAAAGTATATGTTACTTAATTTATAAGAATTTACGTATGAGGTTTTAAGACTATGAACCTCAAATTCTTAAAAGGTTAAGAGACATTATTTTTCAAGTTACGAGACTTGATTCTTAATGGAAGAAATGAATTGATTTAAAAGCATAGAATACTTGATTTGGAAAGTATTGATTTCTTGCCATTTTAAAATTAAGAAACTGGTTTTCTTAAAAGTTAAGAGACTTGAAGTATTTTGAAAGCTATGTAATTCGATTTGAAAGTATAAGTCTCTTGGTTATAAAAGGACTGAAATTGTCTAAGACATAAAGAGTTATAACGGCTCTATGGGAAGTTGGTTATAACAACTTTATGAAAGATTAAAAAGAATGGTTTTCTTCAGCAATGTAAGCAAAGAAATGACTTGAAATAAAGAAGGACAAATTGTTTTAAAGGTACCAATTGCTTAAGGTTTTAAAGAAAGAAGTCACGTGATTTAGAAGCCTATAATTGTATTTCTAAAAGGTATTGTGACTTGTCTTGAAAAATATATATGACTTGATACTACAGTTATTAGTATCTTGGAAGTTTTATTTGAAAAAGAGTCATTTTAAAGGAGTAGAGGTGCGTAGTACTTTGGGTTAAATTCCCGGATTTTTATGTGTGAAACGAACGTGCCATGAGTTTATAAAAATGGAAGTCTAAAGGTTTAATGAACTTGCCTATGTTTGCTTGTGATAGCTTTGAGTGCAAGTATTATATGTTTACGTTGTCGTGACTCTCACGAGGGCCGATCGCCTTGTTGTAAGTTTACTTGGACATACCGACGGTGATGGGATTCCACGTATGCTTCCATTATGATTGATCTTTGGACATGCTTATACGATGTGGGATTCCGGCATGTGACTGTGAGGCGTTAGATTCGGTTGTTTTATTACCCATGGTCACGCTTATACGATGAGGATTCCGGCACGCGACCGTTATTACGACTATTACTCCACGGGCTAGCTCCCGTGAAGACATGTACCCACGATGAGGATTCTGGGGCACGTTATATTCTTATTCCATGGGCTAGCTCCCATGAAGACTGCACCTACGATGAGGGACGCCGAGGCACGTTATGGCCATGCTTATACGATGAGGATTAGGGGCATGCGTCGTTATATATATATATATATATATATATATATATATATATATATATATATATATATATATATATTGTATACGTGTACGCTGACAGTGAGGTAGGATGCCACGGGCGTGTCACCTGGTTATATGTTACACCTACGCCATAGCGATGATGGAGGATTCCACAAAGAGGTATATATATATGTATTGTATGTACGCTGACGGTGAGGTAGGAAGCCACGGGCGCGTCACATGAGTCTGATTTATGTCATAGACTGCCGTCAGTGAGGAAGGAATTCTACGGGCACGCTTTGATATTTGTGTGACTTGATCGCGTCCCAGATTGGGCCGGGTAGTATATGCGTCCCTCCATAAAGGGCCGAATTATGTTATGAAAGATAAGTAAGTTATATGGTAATGAACTTGACGATTTTTCCTAAGTATGTACGTAAGAAAGTGACTATAACTTTTATTGAAAAATGGGAAAAGATAATAAGGTACAATTAAGTTCACGAGATGGTAATGACACGGTAGGATCTGGTATGTACCCTTTTTATACTTGCCCCTGTCATTCTTTTGTACAGTTATGATTTGTTTACTGTACCTTATTTTCCGTTCCATATTCTGCACTGTTAATCGACTTCTTCGGCCGCGTCATGTCCGCAGGTTTAGATACACAGTTGTGGATCCGCGAGCTTAGGATCCTGGTTCAGCATTTTGAGATGACTCCAATGTTCCGGAGTTGTCATGGCTATGTATATTCAGGGGTACGGCGGGGCCTTGTCCCGTCATAGTATTCGTTCAAATCTTAGAGGTCTGTATTCATATGTGGGCTGGACTGGTTAGAGTTGTAATTACATTTTTCGATAGTGTAAGCCCTTTTTGGGTGATTTATATTATGGCAGCCTTATCGGCTTTGCCTTGGTTTTAAAAAAAAATGTGTGTTACTTATTTTCCGCAGTTGTTTTGGTGTTGTATGATTGGAAGGGTGCCCAGGTAGGGCACCAGTCGCGGCCTGGGGTCGGGTCGTGACATTTATGCTATGACTTATCCATAAATAAAATCCAAGTCTCTCGCCATGTCACATTCGACAAGAACGTTTTCCTATTTGCAAACATCTAAAATTTCCAAGTCACTGATTACGGCTTCTTTGATGATTCAGACACTTCCCCCCTCATTAGAACTTTAATACATCATGGTACTCATCCCCTCCCATCATTGTCCACTTATATCATGCAGATCGGGTTCGCGTGTAGCAAAAGTAATAATTCACTTTTTATTTTTCATCGAGGTAATGATACTGCATACCTTTTGCTCTATGTAGATGATATTATTGTCTCATCTGATGTGTTGAAACATGAAATCATTACCCTGCTCAAATTCGAATTTGCTATGATAGACTCTGGTAAGTTGAGTTATTTTTTGGGGATTTTAGTGACTAGATCCAAAAATGCAATGTTCCTGTGCCAGTGTAAGTATGCCGAATAAATTGTCTACAGGACTAAAATGGCAAACTACAAGATCATACACACTCCAGTCTACTCGAAGTCGAAACTCAGTGTCGATGACAGGGATCATATGCTCGATCATTCTCTTTATAAGTGTCTTGCTGGTGCACTTTAGTATCTTACCTTCACTAGGCCCAATATTACATATGGCGTTCAGTAGGTGTGTTTGTTCATGCATGCTCCCAGGGATCCTCACTTTACCGTCCTAAAATGTATCATTCGGTACGTTAAGGTTACGCTTGACTACAAATTACATCTTTATCGATTTGCACTGACCAAACTGATATCGTATACGGACGCTGATTGGGGTGGCTGTCCGGACACACGTCAATCTACTTCTGATTACTGTGTATTTTTATGTGATAATCTCATCTTGTGGTCTGCCAAACGGCAAGTCACTCTTCCCGTTCTAGTGTTTTTCCCGTTCGAGTGCGGAAGTAGAATATAGAGATATTGCGAACGTTGTTTCCGAGATCTGCTGGCTCAGAAACATTCTTCTGGAGTTTCACTGTCCCTTACGTAAGGCATCACTTGTCTACTATGATAACATATCTGCTGTTTACTTGTCTCATAACCCGGTCCAGCATCAGCGAACCAAATACATTAAGATGGATATTCATTTTGTTCGTGAGAAGGTTGACATGAGTCATGTTAGGGTATTACATGTTCCTTATTCATATCGGTATGCAAATATATTTACTAAGGGGCTTGCTTGGCAACTGTTCCTTGACTTCAGATCCAGTCTCAGCGTCCGATCTCCTCCCGCTCTGACTGAGGGGGTGTGATAGAGAATATATTAATATTCTTCATATATTCTGTAATTAGGATTTTGATGTAATTATGAAAACTAGATATCCTAATACAATTAGGATTTGTACTTGTAAACAACTATATTTATTGTATCAATGAAAAGCCACCACGCAAGGTTAATTTCATAAATCTACACTGAAATATAACGGACATAATTTTAATGTACGATATTAAAAAGAAGAATAAATTCAATTCATTGTCCAAAGTATTTTGACGTATGAAATGTATTCTATCCATGTTGGAGCTTCATAAAATTAAACATAAATATGACATGATCATTTGATATTGTTTAGAGTATGAAATAACCCAATATCTACTGAAGGACAAAATTAAAATACACCATATATAATATAGGGTGAATACGAACCTTTTTCCTAAACAAAGAAATAAGAGAGGCTAGAATCATAAGTATAATAAACAATAAAATAGATAGATTTTTCTGGTCATACTTGTTGGCAGCTTCATCACCATCAACATTCTCCTGTGACTCTACACGAAAGTGCTTTAAACATTTTTAAAATACAAAAATAAAAAATAAAGAAAAGGATAGAAAGTAGTAACAAGCTGCGTTCTCCCGTTGGAAGAACGCAGACAGTGCAGGTTTGAAATGGCTGACTGAGTTGTTTAACGTCATTTTTAAGACGATAAGAATGCCCGAATAATGGAGGTGGAGTACAATGATTCCCTTGTATAAAAACAAAGGCGATATCCAGAATTGTAACAACTATAGGAGTATCAAACTGCTGAACCACACTATGAAAGTTTGGGAAAGGGTCGTGGAGATGAGGGTGAGGAAATACGTATCTATTTCCGAGAACCAGTTTGGATTCATGCTAGTATGCTCACTACCGAGGTCATTCATCTTATTAGGAGGTTGGTGGAGCAGTATAGGGAGAGAAAGAAAGATTTACATATGGTTTTCATCGACCTCGAAAAGGCATACGACAAAGTCCCTAGGGAGGTTATATGTAGATGTTGGAGGTTAGAGGTGTACCTGTAACGTACACCATGGCTATCAAAGATATGTATGGGGCTGCACCAAGGATCGACTCTTAGTCCATTCCTATTTGCCTTGGTCATGGACGGACTGACGCGAAAAATCCAAGGGCAGGTATCATGGTGTGTGTTATTCGCAGATGACATAATCTTGATTGATGAGATTCGCAGCAGACTAAATGCTAAACTAGAGGTTTCGAGACAGACTCTGGAGTCTTAAGGGTTCAAGTTGAGTAGGTCCAGGACAAAATATGTGGTACTCAGGTCATTCCGAAGAAATGAAGTTTCAAATACCTAGGGTCTATTATCCAAGGGAATTGAGAGATTGATGATGATGTCACACATTGTATTGGGGTAGGGTGGATGAAATGGAGGCTCGCACCTGGAGTTTTGTGTGACAAAAATGTGTCAACAAAACTTAAAGACAAGTTCTATAGGGCGGTGGTTAGACCAACTATATTGTATGGGTCAGACTGTTGGTCAGTCAAGACTTCGCATATACAAATGATAAGAGTGGAGGAGATGGGGATGCTGAGATGGATGTGTGGTCATACAAGGAGAGATATGATTAGGAATGATGATATCCGGGATAAAATGGGAGTGGCTTCGGTGGAGGATAAAATGCGGAAAGCGAGGTTGAGATGGTTCTGACATGTACAGAGGAGAGACACATATGTCCCAGTACGGAGGTGTGAGAGGTTGGCTATGGACGAATTCAGGAGGGGTAGAGGTAGGCCAAAGAAGTATTGGGGAGAAGTCATTAGACGGGATATGGCGCAGGTGCAACTTACTGAGGATGTGACCTTAGATAGGGGGTTGTGGAGGACACGGATTAGGGTAGAAGGGTAGTAGAGAATCGAGTGTAGTCCTCTTTATGCTTACAAAATGATAGGGTAGTATTATTACTATAGGCTCGATTAGCTTGTCACACTTATAGGCGCATTATTGCTCTATAGTACTCTATAGTTTGATTCCTACTGCTATGTGTTCTTTAGTGTAATTTATTCTTATTTAGTTGTGTTAGCTACTACTTTCTTTTTGGTAGAATGCCCTACCATTGCATATTTGATTTTTACTATCTGCTGTCTAAAATGCTTTAATTTCTCGTCTGAGTCTGATCGTTTCTCATTTTCTTGCTTTACTTTGCCTAATTATTCTTTGTCTTGAGCCGAGGGTCTTCCGGAAACAGCCGCTCAACCTACCTAGGTGGAGAGGTCTGTGTACATTCTACCCTCCCAGACCCCACATTGTGGGATTTTCACTGGGTATGTTGTTGTTGATAGAAGGAGTAGTCAAGTAGCTATAAATAAATATTTCTCGATTTACGAGATGGGAAAATGATGTGTCCCTGCATGTTCTTTAGGGAAAATGACGCGGAAGACCTTTAGTAAAAATATCTGCAATTTGTTAGTGGAATGATACATGCAGAACACAGACTTGTCCACGGGCAACCTTTTGTCGGACAAATAAGAAATCAATTTCAACGTGTTTTGTGCGATAATGCTGAACAGGATTCCCGGATAAGTATATAGCATTCACATTGTCACAATAGACCATTGTTGCCTTTTCAATTGTCAATGTAACTCTAACAGAATATTACGAAGCCAACATGATTCAACAACCATATTGGCTACCCCTCGGTATTCTGTCTCAGCACTTGATCGAGACAGTGTGGACTGTCATTTTGACGACCATGAAATGAGATTGTCCCCCAAGAACTCACAATAACCGAAAGTGGAATGACGTGTGTCCGGGCAACCACCCCAATCCACATCTATGTAGGATGAGAGACTCGAGATGGAGGACTTATATAGATGCAAACCGAAATGAAAAGTACCATTAACATGTCGCAGAATTCTTTTAGAGCCCCAATATGTTCTTTCTTCGGAACATGCATGTGTAAACAAACTTGTTGAACTGCATAGGAAATACCGGGTCTCGTAAAATTCAGATACTGTAAGGCCCCTGTTAGGCTGCAGTAATGTGTAGGATCGATGTATGGAGTACCAGCATGTTACTCAATTTCGCCTTTGTGTCAACCGGAGTATGCGATGGTTTGCAGGAAGACATCCCTGCTTTGTTAATTATTTCTTCAGCATATTTCTTTTAACTGAGAAACAGATCACCTGCATTTTGAGTAACAGCAATGCTAAGAAAATAATTCAACAGACTCAAATCTTCCATTGGAAATTCAGCCGCAAGAAGGGACATAATAGATTGGAAAAGTGAAGTTGATGATGCTATGAGAATAATGTCATCAACATACAAAAATATATATGCCATGTCAGTGCCTTTTTCGATAAATGAACAAGGACTGATCAGACTTACTGTGAGAGAAACCTAATTTGGAAACAAATCCGACAAACCTGTTATACCATGCCCAAGGAGCTTGTTTCAAACTATATAATGTTTTCTTCAACAAAAAAACATGATCCGGAAGGGTATAATCTCATAAACCCAACGACTGATGAATTTACATTATTTTCTGTAAGTGGCCATGCAAGAATGCATTTTTGACATCCAACTAATAAATAAACCAAGATTTTGAAAGTATCAGGCTAAGAACAGTCCTGATAGTTGTTGGCTTAACCACCAGACTAAATGTTTCACCACAATCCACGACAATCTGCTGAGACCTGCCATTACTAACAACGAGCTTTGTGAGCCATCAAAATTCTTTTTATGACAAAAAACCCCACATATACCGAATTGAGATTGCATTAGTTGGACATGGCACTAAGTCCCATGTCTTATTTTTAATAAGAGCATCAAATTCATCTAGCATGACAACTTTCCAATTCGGGTCTGATAAGGCAACTTTTGGATTTTAGAAAGTGGTGATGGTTGGACTGAGGTTGTTAGGTTAAAATAACATTTAGGGCAAAAGATTATGTGCATTGCACAAGTTTCAATGGTCCGAGGTTGAGTAGTTGGGCTGCCGGGTTGATTGGTCGTCCGATGTTGGGCCAAGGTAGTGGGCTGGTGTACGGGTAGTGGGGCAGTGGTTGTCCGTGGTTGGGCCTGCCCACCATTATATGTAGATTGGGCCGAGACCAACGGAAGAGAGATAGTGACCTCTGATCCTTGGGCTGGCCCAGTCACATTTGTGGTTGGGTTAGGATGTTAGGTTGTTGTGTTTGGGCGAGTCCCACATTATTTTGGTGTGTAAATGGTGAGTCAAAACCGGACGAATTCCATTGTCTAAAAAATCATATGAAGGTGAGGGTGCCACGTGAGATTTAGCAAATGGGAATGTAGACTCATAAAAAATAACGTGATGAGAAATAATGATCTTCCCAGTTATCATATCAGAACACTTTTGTCACGACCCGACCCCGGGCCGCGACTGGTGCCTTACCTGGGCACCCTTATAACCATACAACATAATAAACTGCGGAAGATAAATAACACTTTTTTTTAAAACTAAGGCCAAGCCGATAAGGCTGCCATAACATAAAAATTACCCGAAAGGGTCTACACTGTTTAATAATGTAAAAACAACTCTATCCAGTCCAGCCCACAGATGAATACATGCACTTAAGATTTGGACTAATGCTATGACGACAGGCCCCGCCATACCCCGAATATACATAACCATGACGACAAGCTCCGAACATCGAGCCATCTCAAATCTTGAACCAGATCCTAAGCTCGCGGATCCACAATCACAGTACCTAAACTCGGACATTTAACGCACTTCGGCGGGTCGATAACAAAAATTTAATATGGAACGGAAAATAAGGTACGAGAACAAATCATAATCAGATAAAAGAATGACAGGGGCAAGTATAAAGAAAGGGTAAATACCAGATCCTACCGTGTCATTTGCATCTCGTGAACTTAATCGTACCTTATTATCTTTTTCCATTTTTCCATAAGAGTACAGTCAAATTCTTACGTACATACTTAAGAAAACTCTTCAAGTTCATAAACATATAACTTACGTATCTTGCATAACCTAATCCGTCCCTTTATGGAGGAACGCCTATACTGTCGGCCCAATCTGGGACGCGATAGAGTCACATAAGTCTGCCCATAAAGGTATACTGCCCGGCCCAATCTGGGATGCGATAGAGTCACATAAGTCTGCCCATAAAGGTATACTGCCCGGCCCAATCTGGGACGCGATAAAATCACATAAGTCTGCCCATAAAGGTATACTGCATAAAAATAGGAGGCTCATGATCAAAACAGGGTCCCTCGCCCGTAGTATCGATAAGCAATCCTACTCCTGGGATAATTTCACCCGCATAGGTCCTGTGGACCCGCATGAGGTATTCCTCGCATAGGCTGTATCCGCCCGCATGAGACTATTTCACCCGCATAAGCCCATAAGGACTCGCATGAGGTATTCCTCGCATCATGGGTAGCAAATCCACGGAACAAGTGGTATAACGTCTTGGGGGTTTACCCCTCATTTATACTCTTACCACAAGCGGGTGGTATAACGTCTTGGGGGTTTACCCCTCATTTATACTCTTACCCTGGAGAAGGTGGTATAACGTCTTGGGGGTTTACCCCTCATTTATACTCTTACCCTGGAGAAGGTGGTATAACGTCTTGGGGGTTTACCCTTCATTTATACTCTTACCCTAACTCAACCGACCATCATACATAACATAAGCCCTACCGACTTATCAAACATAACATAAGCACTACCGACTTATCATACATAACATAAGCACCACCGACTTATCATACATAACATAAGCACCACCGGCTTACCATACATAACATAAGCACCACCAGCTTATCATACATTACATAAGCAAGTTAAGAAATCCCCTAACTTCTTATTAGCTTGTTCATATACACTCTCATTTTTGCTTACTTAAGGCACTAACATGTCATTATAAAATCCGGGAATTTAACCCAACGTATTACGTGCCTCTACTCCTTTAAAATGATTCTCTTTCAAATAAAACTTCCAAGATACTAATAACCGTTGTATCAAGTCATATCTACTTTTCAAGACAAGTCACAATACCTTTTAGAAATACATTTATAGGCTTCTAAATCAAGTGACTTCTTTCTTTAAAACCTTAAGCAATTGGTACCTTTAAAACAATTTGCCCTTCTTTATTTCAAATCATTTCTTTGCTTACATTACTGAAGAAAACCATTCTTTTAATCTTCCATAAAGTTGTTATAACCAACTTCCCATAAAGCCGTTATAACTCTTTATGTCTTAGACAAATTCATTCCTTTTATGAACAAGAAAATTATACTTTCAATTCAAATCACATAGCTTTCAAAATACTTCAAGTCTCTTAACTTTTAAGAAAACAAGTTTCTTAACTTTAGAATGGCAAGAAATCAATACTTTCCAAATCAAGTATTCTATACTTTTAAATCAATTCATTTCTTCCTTTAAGAATCAAGTCCCATAACTTGAAAAATAAAGTCCCTTAACCTTTTAAAAATTTGAGGTTCATAGTCTTAAAACTTCATACGTAAATTCTTATAAATTAAGTAACATATACTTTGGTGCACTGTGAATAAGTTATACTTATTTATAACGATCTTAATCGAGTAGCCATGATCTAGAAAATGTAATACAATTTTGTCTTATCTTAGCTTCTATGCAGATGTAGAATTCTACTCATTTTAACTCAATTGATTGTCATTACATTTTCCTTTATTAACGCTTCAGTGGCTTGTTCGATTCTTATTCTCATTTGTACCGTAACTTAGCCAAGTCAACTTGGCTCCAAATACCTCCTAACGACTCTTACCAACATCCCCCATAAGACTTGGTAAGAACTTAGTTTAACTTAGACATAACCTTTCGTAGAGTAAATCAACATACATACCTCTTAACTTCTAAGAGTAGAAGGAATCATGAAATAGTACTACATGTAAATTCCATACATAGAATCATGTCAAAAGAAGGAAGAGGTTCACATACCTCGCGACGATTATCGACAAATAGCAAAATGCTCCAAAGTACTACAACCTTGATAGCTATTCCATCCTTCAAGTAGAATACACTATACTTAGTACTTCAACCTATAATGGCCATAATACGTCCATTAACCTTTAGCTTCGAACGTAGAATATTCTAAGTGCAAAGTCACTAAATTCTACGGAAAATCGGACATCACTTCCTTTGTTTCTACTCACTTTGCCACCTTTTTCAAAGCCGAATTCAATAACCAAACACGCCACATTTAAGGCTCAACAAAGTAGTTAACAATAGGGGATTACACGCTTAACAAGACGTGTAAAATTCCGCCCCACAATAAATATCCAAATAGTCCAACATTTCAATGCCAAATGGCTACAATGCAACAACAATGTAAAGTCTTTTCCAATTCCTTTTTCCATCCAAGTTGTTTAGTCTAACATGTTATATAGACACAATTGATTATAACAACTACAATCTTCAATTAGATAACATGTGACGATTCTAACTATCGACCAACTTGTATTTCAACTTCAAATGGCTAACAAGGTCATTTCGATTTTTAGGCTTCTAATATCCATAACACTTATTAATCTCCAATACATATATCTCATGCTTGATAAAATGTATAGCTACAACTGTTATACCCCGTATTTCCAGAGTATGTACGTGAGGGCGTACGTATAAGAATTTGAGCCTTAAGATTAGGCAAGGTTCAAAATTGGGCACAAGTGCCGAAAAGAGTCGTTTTCCGACGAAACGTTTCCACAGCTTACGTAGGGAAAATTCCGGCTATGTCATTAATAATTTTTGCGGATTTTTCCGAGAGACGAAACATTTTGGACCAACGGGAGGGTGACAAGTGTCACCCTCACATTGGAAGCAAGTGGACGGCAAAGCTAGACCTTTGGCACGTTTTTTGTGTTGAAATTTTGGTCAAGGGTTAGGTAGGATATTTTGTGTAGATGGATAAGGTAGCACATGGCTAAATCTTGGCCTTACACTTGCTATGCACTTGTCTTCATCTTGGCCATTGGTTGGCCTTCACTTGACCTATAAATACCCCTCTAAGTTGAAGACTTTCTTCATCCTCACTTGAGCAATCTATCTAAGTCTCAAAATACTCCTCCTCTTGTTCTTTCGTCCACCACACCCCTCCCCTTTGAGAAGGCCCTTTGGCCGAGAGCTTCCTCCCCTTTGTAGTGGTTAGTGGTACCCCCTAGCCTAGTTGTTTTCGTATAATACCCCCCTTTTTGTGGTATAGAAATACTCTCCAAGTATTGTTATAATGCCCAAATACCTTGTAGTATTCCCAAGGTTACACTTTTACAAAAGCCCAGAAAATACTATTATACTTCCCTCAGTCGCAAAAACGAAACCCTAAGGAAAACCTTCATAGTCGGTTGAAGTGTTTGAGTAGAAGTTGGTTAGAACTTCTAAGGGTTGTTTGGAGCGGGTTGGAGCGCACGGAGTAGGAGCTAAACCTTGCTCAGGATCGACATATAAACTCGGATAATTTTGGGCTTATCGAGGTAAACACTCTTGACCTTCTATTGTAATTGGAAATTACATGTTGTAGGAATATATAGTTGAAGTATACTATATATAGAACTGAACATTATAATTGTGTGGCAATGTGTTTTGACTTAAGCCTGAATTTTAAAGAAGAGAACTGAACTGTAATTACATAGGACTGTATTACAGTAGACTTGTGTAGTATTGCTGTGAGTAGAATTGTACACGTCCGGTTAGACGTGCAAATCCCCCCCCTGGTTGGCTTGGTAGCCGACCTCGATGTAGGAGAGATTTACGCTGCCATGTGGGGAGGTGTCACGAATTTTCTCGTAGAATATTCTACATTGAGATCTAAGATGTTAATAGGCGCCATGGCCTCTATAGGTTGAAATCTGCGTGTGGCGTGGTCTACTTGGCTTAAGGTGTAGCCGACTTTGAGGTACTGAGCGTTTTGCTATTAGTCGATAATCGTCGCGAGGTATGTGAACCTCTTCCTATCTTTTCTAGCATGATATGTGTGTAACTATGTAGTACGGTAGACGTACATGTGCTAAATGTATTTGATTGGTTTAAAACATAAAGTGTTATAACAGCTTTATGGGAAGTTGGTTATAACAGCTTTATGTAGGTAAGGAAATACTTTGTGGTTTTAAAAAGGTAACTGATTTGACTTATAACTGACTTGTTGTGTAATAGTAAAGAATCTTGAAGTATTTCAAAGGAATGCTGAATCATCTTTAACAGAAGAGTAATACTTGGTTTTGAAAACATAAGAGTTATACTAGCTTTATGGGAAGTTAGGCATAACGTCTTAAGAGAGAATGGTTTACTGATTTTAGAAGTTAAGAGACTTAACTTAATTAATCGATTTGAAAGTGGTAAGATGTATGAAACCTCATTCGTGAGTAATGAGTACTTGGTTTCCAAAGAATAATGTTTTACTGATTTCGGAAATCAGAATGTGTATCGACAATCCACTGCAGCGCTAATAAAGGGAAATGTATTGAATAATGAAGTATTATTAAAACCAGTAGAAAACTCCATCTGCATAGAAGGTAAGATGAGACAAAATGATATTACATTTCCTAGATCATGGCTGCTTAATAAGATTGATTATGAACAAGAATAACCTACTCTCATATAAGGCATATGTTTATCAGTTTGTTTAAAAGAGAATTATATTCTTAAATGAATAAGGCTATGAACTACAAAACCTTTCTAAAATAAGAAACGTGAATACTTGAAATTAGGCAACCGAACTTTAGGAAAAGAAAGGCATTGTGTTATCTTAAATTGTTTAAACCATAAAGTGTTATAAATGACTTTTTGGGAAGTTAGTTTTAACGACTTTATGAAAACAAAAGAAGGGTTTTATCATTGGTTTTAATGTGGTAACTTGACTTTAAAAAATAAGTGTTTTGTCTAAAAAGAAGGCATGGTGTTGCCTTAATTTGGTTTTAAAAAGGATAGTATGGAAGTTGTTTTGGTTTACTTTAAAAGATATAAGTCACTCTATTTTATACTACGTATCGGGTGACTTCTATAAAAGTGGAATGGATCTTTAAATGGAACTTAACGCACGTAGTACTTTAGATTTAAAACCCGGACTTTGACATAAAATGAAAGTACTGAGTTGTGGATAACTTGCCTATGCTTGTTGTTGTGTAACTTGCCTATGCTTGTTGTTGTGTAACTTGCCTATGCTTGTTGTGATAGCCTTTTTATGCAAGAATTGTGTTCTATATTACCGCTCTCTCAATGGAGGCGGTTGACTTGTTGAGGACTTACTTGGACGCATCTGCAGGACGGAAAATTTCACCGTATGCTCTCGATGATAGTGTTATTCCATGGACTAGCTCTCCATGAGGTTTCATCGCTCTTGGTACCGTGGTCGGCCAGATTTCTGCCCCGCCTCGTGGCTGATTCGCCTGGTACTGTAGTTAGCCCTCGCACTTGCCCCTGCTCAGTGTAGTGGCGAAGTCTCGTGATACGGCCTGGTACCGGTGGTCACCGCCGATTGCCCCGGCCACCACGTGACCGCCTTGTATCCGTAGTCGGCTCGACTTGCCCCGTCGCCTTCGTGGTTTGGTTGTATCAGATTGTTATTACGCTTTGGCATCGTAGGACTTGGTGTTCGTGTATACTTCTTGATGTTATCATATCATAGACCGCCAGCGAGGAAGGTATTCCACGCATGATCGATGTGGGCGTGAGACCCATAATTATATTTGAGTAAATGACCCGGAGGGCGTGAGACCCTGACTTGATATAATCTGTTATATATGTATACTGTAGTTTGGTTATCATACATGTCTCCTGCTTTATATCGACTATTATGATTTCATTTACGATTCTGATTTACGCCACATACTTGGTACTGTAGATCTTGACCTCCTTCTGGGGCCGCGTTCACGCCGCAGTGTAAGTACATCGGCTGTCGATCCCCGCTTTTAGGATCACCTTTCAGCGTATTGGGAAGCTCCGTTCCTTCGGAGGCTTATCTTTGGTATGTTACCCTGATGTCTGTAGGTTCTTGTACATTCAGGGGTATGGCGGGGCCCTGTCCCGTCATAGTTGTTGTAAAAATCTTAGGTCCAGAGTAATCGCCACAAGTGTGTAAGGATTGTAATCTGCTCAAACGCTTATATATATACGTTGAAAGGCAATCGCTTGGTTGGCCTGTTTATTTATAATATCTCTCATTTCATGATTATGTTTTATTTCCGCTGATTTTCTCTGATGTTGTATCACTAGGGTGCCCGGGGTAAGGCACCAGTCACGGGCCCGGATTCGCGGGTCGTGACAAAGTGGTATCAGAGCAGTTAGTCTCTGAAAGTGTCTACGCACCGTGTCTAGTAGTCTTGATTATCGCAGTGTTGTGCACCACATCTATAATCGTGAGGCTATAGGACATTTAGGTTGGTTTCCATTCTTCTCATTACGAGATCGTGCCTTAGAGCCGTGTGATAAGATCGACCCTCCGACATACTTCGCTTTTACCGCTATGCCTCCGCGTAGGCAACCCGCCCGTGGCGGCAAGGCAGCAGAGGAGTCGAGCAGAGCAAATGCAGAGACCACAATACTGAGCCTCCATCCCGCACCGGAGCAGAGGAGATGAGTTACAAGGAGTAGCCCGCGACGGCCGTGGTCAGGCTGACTTGAGGATAGGCCGGACGCAGCAGCCCAAAGAGCACCAGGTTCACCCTAGATCGATAGTTCGAGGCTACGGATTTTCTCGAGTTGTAGCCGCCAGAGTTTTATGGGTCGAGGCACGAGGATGATCCGCAGGAGTTCATCCGGCGATACTGGATCATGAGAGTGATCAAGGCATCGGAGACAGAGTCAGTGGTCCTAGGTTCGATCGGCCGCGTGATACCGCAATGATCGTTTGATTCGCGAGCTGTCCCGGGAGAGCATGCACTTCCAGCTTTTTGGGACGAGTTATCAGAGGCCTTTCTTGCACATTTCTTGCCTCCACAGATGTGGTGGTCCCGGGCAGACAGTTTTTTGGTGTTACGGCGAAGCGTGTACGGTTCGAGTACAATGTGGAGTTCGACTCATTAGCCCAGACGCCCTCGCTGGTAGCTAGTATGGAGGTCGAGTGCACCGATATGTTACTGGCTCGATGATCACCTAGCCGAGAGTTGTTCGGTGTAGCTCTTCACTGCATGGACATTTCCCGCATGCAGCGTATGCACTGATGTGAGGAGCGGATAAATCGACGGAATGACGGTCGTAAGAGGGCCGTAAAGCGAGGTCCTTTGGTGACTTTCGAGGCGGACCGCCTCAGCATCAGGCCAGTTATGCGCCTCCACCAGTACAGAGTGGTCCTCCACAACCTTCGGGACCTTTGGGATATTAAGGAGCAGGTCAGGGCTCCCAGGTTTCAGATTTTCAGGGGAGTAGGAGTGCTTGCCGGATAAGGTTGCCCTTGTCTCAGTGTGGCCGTTGTGGAAAACTTCATAAGGGAGAGTGTCGTGATCGACTTGGGAGATTGTTATTCTTGCGCCAACAGGCCATCCGGCAGAGACTTGTCACGACCGAACCGGGCGTGATCGTGCCTTACCCCGGCACCCTAGTGACACAACATCGAGTAATCGAACATAAAACACATACATGAAACAAGTGAAGTACAAAAGAATGTGAGAAAACTTGCCTTTCATATATAAATAACAACTTTTACAAATGAAGCAGTTTAATCCTTTTACAAACCCCCACAACAAGACTACGCACTCTAAGAAATGATACGACAACAATGGCGGGACAGGCCCGCCATACCCTGAATGTAAGCACCTACAACAACAGGGACTATACCACGATAAGCCTCGAGGAACGAGCTTCCACGCCGACGTGACCCAAGAGCGAGGATCAACGATCGTGTACCTCAACTGCGGCATGAACGCAGCCCCGAGAGGTCGCACAATGTGCAGTATATATGAAAAAATCAGTAAATGAAATCATAGTAGTCTATATAAAGCGGGAGACATGTATGATAACCAAACTACGATTCACAATAAGTAGCGATCATATCAAGTCGTGACTCACGCCTCAAGTCATCACTCAAGTATAACAATGGGTCTCGTGCCCACAACATCAATCATGCCCGTGGAATACCTTTCCGCCAGCTGGCGATCATGATATAAAAGCACCAAGGAACACGCATGAACACCGTGTCCCACTGTGTCATAATAAAATCAGACGGTAAGTACGAAGGCATAGCCGATTACTAAAAACCCGCAGTACCAACAAGGTTATGAATCAGATCATAAGATCTGTCTAGACCGTCACATGATCAAAGCCGCCACTTGCCCGCAGATCAATGTACGCGTCTAACCTCGAACTCCGCACTCGCATAGGCCAATCTCATCGGCCCGCATGAGGTATTCCCGCATCGAGGTAGCTACTCCGGCATCGCCCCGACTTCGCGATCCGCGTAGCCCACATGGACCGCATGCCCATAAAGGACGATACTAACTCGAACTCGTAGCTCGCGCAGGCCCCGGGACTGCGTGAGGTATTCTCGAATCATAGGTCCATCGACCGCCGAAGTCTACCCCGCGTGGAGGCGCTTAACCCGGAATCATCTCGAGATGAATGCCACAATACTATCATAACGATCGATAGTTAATAAGCACAATCAAGGAACCCCCTTCACACAAACATCACAAGATACTAACACACGTAGCATCCCAACACGTTTACTTATCAAAGCAATCAAGAAAGTATTACAAGGCTATCACAAACCAATACAATCAAGTTGTTCACACAAGGTACCTTCTATTATATGATTAACAAGATCGGGTTTTTATCCCCAAAGTACTTCATACATTAACTCTTTAAAAGATACGTTACTTTCACAATGTCACACAATACCCGTAGTATAAAATAGAGTGACTATCCTTTTAAAGTAAATCAATTACTTCTCTTTGCAAAATCAAGTAGCAACATTCTTTTCCAATGATCAAGTTTGCCTAATTTCCAAAGTTCAAGTTTCTCATTTTAGAAAGGTTTCGTAGTTCATAGTCTTATTCATTTGAGAATATAATTCTCCTTAAAACTATCTGAGAAACATAAGTCTTATATGTGAGTAGGATATTCTTGTTTATAACAATCTTATTACAGCAGCCATGATCTAGGAAATATCATTTTGTCTCATCTTAGCTTCTATGCAGATGGAAGTTTCTACTGGTTTTAATAATACTTAATTAGTCAAAAGCATTTCCTTTTATTAACGCTGCAGTGGTTTGTCGATACACATTCTGATTTCCGAAATCAGTAAAACGTTCTTAAGCCGTTATACCTAACTTCCCATAAAGCTAGTATAACTCTTAAGTTTCTCAAAAACCAAGTATTACTTCTTCTTTCAAAATGATTCAAAAATCTTTTGAAATACTTCAAGTTCTTTATTAACACATAACAAGCCAGTTATAGTTCAAATCAGTACCTTTTAAAAACCACATGTATTTTCTTACCAACATAAAGCTGTTATAACCAACTTCCCATAAAGTCGTTATAACACTTTATGTTTTAACCCAATCACATACATTTAGCACATGTACGTCTACCGTACTACATAGTTCACACATATCATGCTAGAAGAGATAGGAAGAGGTTCACATACCTCGCGACGATTATCGACTAAATAGCAAAACGCTCCAAGTACCTCAAACCGCCGGCTACTCCCTAAGCCAAGTAGATCGCGCCACGCATAGTAATTAAACCTATAAGGCCACAAGGAGATTATTAACATTTAGATCTCATCGTAGAAAATTCTACCGAAAATTCGGGCAACTCTCCCACATGACAGCGTAAATCTCTCTCATCTATCGAGGCTACCAAGCCAACCGGGGTTATGCATCTAACCCTACGGTACAATTCTACTCCACTGTACTACTACACAAGTCTCTGTAATACAACCCTATGTAATTACGATTCAAGACTCTCTTTAAATTCAGCTTAAGTCGCAAGACATTGCGTAAGTATTATTCAGGCTTAAGTCAAAAGACATTGCCAATAACTACGTTCAGTTCTAATATATAGTATACTACAACTATATATTCAAGCAATCATGTAATTTCCAATTACAATAGAGGGACAAGATAATTACCTCGATAAGCCCATAATTATCCTAGCTTAAAGTCGATCCTGGGCAATCGTTTAGCTCAACTCCGCGCGCTCCAACCCGCTCTAAACAACCCTTATAAGTTCTAACCCACTTCTACTCAATACTCCAACGGACTATGGAGATTTCCCTAGGGTTTCGGTTTGGTGACTGACGGGAAGTATAATAGTATAACAGGGCTTTTTGTAAAGGTATAACCTTAGAATACTACAAGGTATTGGCTAAGGAAATTTGGGCATTATAACAATACTTTTGAGAGTATTTCTACCAAGAGAGGGGTATTATACTTAAACAACTAGGCTAGTGGGTACCCATTAGCACCCCAAGGAGGGGGGGTATACCCCTCGGCCTACCCCACTAGGGGGGGAACTCTCGGCCAAGGGGGAGGGGGAAGGCTTTTGGACGAGAACCTCTAGAAGGGAGAGGGAGGGATTTTAACACTGGGTATTTATAGGTCAAGGGATGGCCAACCAAAGGCCAAGATCAATCCATGTGTTAGGCAAGTGTAGGGCTAGGATTTACCAAACACAAATATCCTACCTACCCTTGACTTTGTGCCAAGGCACAAAAACGTGCCAAGCTTAGTCATTTTCGTCCAATGGACGATTTGAAGTCCACCAATGAGAGGGTGCCAAGTGGCGCCCTCTTGTTGGTCCAACACGTTTCGTCTCTCGGAAAAATCCGCAAAAATTAAAAATGACATAGCCGGAAATTCCCCTACGAAAGCTGTGAAAACGTTTCGTCGAAAAACGACTCTAAACGGGTGTTGTGAACAAAATTAATTCGGCCAAGCCTTAATACAAGTTCAAATTTTCTACGTACGCCCACACGTACATACTCTGGAAATACGGGGTATAACATTCTCCCCTCCTTAGAAACATTCGTCCCGAATGTTCCTTCTAAGTCTCAAAACAAACGCGCGCCAGTATAGTCTTCACTACTATACTTACGAGAACAAACCTGCCACACATGGCCACAGAAACAACTGCGCAAAATACTCATCCAAGTCCACGAGGAAACACCTCTAACATAACCACAAACACCCCTCTCCGGGGTCTAAAATATACTTCCTTCGCACCTTCTCCTTACAAAAGAAATGATCACATCAATGCTCGCCATACATGCTCGCTTCTTCCCGATACCACTTTTGTCACTTTGCCGCGAGGTTCTAGTGTCACTCCGGCGACCCAACAAATGGTACCGGACTACATGCGATCCCTGAGGCTGTCGTACACTCGAACTCTTACCACATTTCTGATACTGCTTCAGTTTCCAAAACTCGGGGTTACTATCTCTAACGTGGTCATCATTAACTGGGAACACTCTGGATGGATCTCCGATACTTTCCCGATCATAACAATACGAAGACGGACATCGCCTCCTAAGTCGGACGGCAAAGCTAACATATAGGCAACCGCCTATTCTTCACATGGACTTAAAAGGCCCAAAACAACTCGGGCTAAGTTCCTCTGTTTTCCAAACATGCCACACCCAACCCGGTGGTACTTTCAAGAAGACCGACCGTCAACTCAACTCTAGCGTCGTCGCCGATTATCCGCATCGATTTCTCCGAGCTGCGAACTTCTTCTAGACAAGCTTCACTATCCACGATCTGTGGAACAAGCTGAACCAATGCGAACCTTGCCAACCTCGAACCAATCGACCGTGACTTACACTTCCGCCTTACAAGGCTTCATAAGGCGATATCCGAACACCGAAATGGTAGATCAAACACTACCTCCACGGGAGACAACAATCCCCACAACTATCCTCAAATCCACGACCGCCCGGAGGCGAATGCGGTCGAGACTCACCAGTTCTTAACCTGCCTCGTAAACTTTTAGAAAACGAAAATAGCCCAACACGGGCTTCACCGTGCGACATAAGGTAAAGGTAGGCACCGTGCGACCTTTCAACCGCTTCGATAACTCAACACACCGAGTAAACGGTCGAGCGAAGAACACGATGGGCTGCCCCATCGACCCGACCGCGGTCGAATCGTCCACGAACTCGTGACTGTTAATCGAACATGGGCCTAACACCCTCGTGACCCTACCACAAGGCGGGACCACAAACTGACCCCACCACCAAACAGGTCGCGGGTTGACCCGCATCATGGCCTTAATCCGACCCGTCAACGAGCACAACACTAGTTCCCGATCCGAGCGGCCTCACTAATCACGTTACGAAAACCTGGCGGTCTTCTTAGCTCAACTACCCCTTTCATTCCACACTACTGGGACTTATCCCAACCATAACTCACGTGCACTATGCACTCGATAAGGTCAAACATAACACTACACCTTTTCTCGAGATGGCCTCACCTCTAAGGTCTCTACGTAAAAGCTCTAAGGCTCACACCTTCTCTATCCCCAAAATCTTACTCGGTTAAACAACCATGATCTAATCACGACTAACACACTTATCGTAACATAGCACTTAAGGTATACTCACCTTATCACACATACCGATCTCTGAGGTTAAAGATATATCTATATCTCTTCTTCACTCCCTTAATCGCTCAAATCAAACCGCCTGTAGGCGCGCATAACTAAGGAAGGTGACGACTACCCATAGATCATTAAGCATAAGTCCTCCTACAAGGACACTCTTAGACACACGGACCACGGCGGTCATAGTACAACAAGTACCAACCTAAAAGATGACATTCCCGGGATGGCGTCACATCTGTGAACCGAAGCCCGGAGTTCTAACCAACTCCTGCATACCACGAATGTCCTGAACTCCGTGGAAGACCACTATGCACTGGAGGAGGTGCATAATCTGATCTCCGGTGGTGACTCGCCTCGAAAGTTACTAAAGGACCTTCTTTGCTCGGCCTCTTACGGTGTCCTTCGTTAACTCTGCCGATTTCTACATCGTCTCGGCTGCTGCGCATAAGCCCGCATACGTGCCATGCTCAAGCCTAATCAAGAATTACTCTTTGCAACCCTCTTTAGATAGTCCTCAAGACTCGCGGTACATCGGTATATTCTCCGTAGCCAAATCTATAGCTAATGTAAGGTCGCCTCTTTGCAATCTAAATTCTCTGTTCGGTCGTGGGCCGAAGGTTCATATATCATGGCCGCAGATGGACCGCCGCGTGCCAAACTCTCGGGCTAGTGACGTCGCAGAAATCCCGAATGAAGCACTACCCTAGGTAATGATTGGGCTCGTGCCCTCGCCACCCTCTGTACTTTACTCGCGGCTCCTCGCCTTGCCTCCAGGCTCGGGTTGCCCTACGCGGAGGCATATCGGTAAGGGAAAGAAATACGTTAGAGGGTCCAACTTACAACACAGCTCTAAGGCACGATCTCAGAGTGAGAAGAATAGAAACCAATCCTAAAATATCCTATAGCCTCCTGATTATTGATGTTGGGCACAACACACAGATAATCAAGACTCTCGGATCGATGCTGTAGACACTTTCCGAGGATTAATCGCTCGATACCACTTTTGTCACGACCGAACCGGGCCGTGGATCGTGCCTTACCCGGCACCCTAGTGACACAACATCGAGTAATCACGAACATAAAACACATACATGAAACAAGTGAAGTACAAACGATGTCGAGAAAACTTGCCTTTGGCGTATATAAATAACAACTTTTACAAATGAACAGTTTAATCCTTTTTACAAACCCTGCCCACAACAGTACTACAGACCTCTAAGAAATGATACGACAACAATGGCGGGACAGGGCCCCGCCATACCCCTGAATGTAAGCACCTACAACAACAGGGGACTATACCAAGATAAGCCTCCGGAGGAACGGAGCTTCCCACACGTGAATCGTGACCCTAGAGCGAGGATCAACGATCGCGGTGTACCTCAACTGCGGCATGAACGCAGCCGAAGGAGGTCGATAACAGTGCCGAGTATATGAACTCAAAATCAGTAAATGAAATCATAGTAGTCTATATAAAGCGAGACATGTATGATAACCAAACTACGATTCCTGATAAGTAGCAATCATATCAAGTCGTGACTCACGCCTCAAGTCATCACTCAAGTATAACAATGGGTCTCGTGCCCACAACATCAATCATGCGTGGAATACCTTCCTCACCGCGATCTATGATATAAAAGCACCAAGGAACACGCATGAACACGTGTCCCACGTGTCATAATAAAGCATGCGGGGTAAATACGAAGGCATAGCCGACTACTAAAAACCCACGGTACCAACAAGGTTATGAATCAGATCATAAGATCTGTCTGACCGTCACATGATCAAAGCCGCCACTTGCCCGCGATGTCGATGTACGCGTCTAACCTCGAACTCCGCGACTCGCGTAGGCCAATCTCATCGGCCCGCATGAGGTATTCCGCGTCGAGGGTAGCTACTCCGGCATCGCCCCGACTTCGCGATCGCATGGCCACATGGACGCATGCCCATAAAGGACGCATACTAACTCGAACTCGTAGCTCGCGATAGGCCGGGACTGCGCAGGTATTCTCGAATCATAGGTCCATCGACCGCTGAGTCTACCCGCGACGGAGGCGCTTAACCGGAATCATCTCAAGATGAATGCCACAATACTATCATAACGATCGATAGTTAATAAGCACAATCGGGAAACCCCTTCACACAAACATCACAAGATACTAACACACGTAGCATCCCAACACGTTTACTTATCAAAGCAATCAAGAAAGTATTACAAGGCTATCACAAACCAATACAATCAAGTTGTTCACACAAGGTACCTTCTATTATATGATTAACAAGATCGGGTTTTTATCCCCAAAGTACTTCATACATTAACTCTTTAAAAGATACGTTACTTTCACAATGTCACACAATACCCGTAGTATAAAATAGAGTGACTATCCTTTTAAAGTAAATCAATTACTTCTCTTTGCAAAATCAAGTAGCAACATTCTTTCCAATGATCAAGTTTGCCTAATTTCCAAAGTTCAAGTTTCTCATTTTAGAAAGGTTTAGTAGTTCATAGTCTTATTCATTTGAGAATATAATTCTCCTTAAAACTATCCGAGAAACATAAGTCTTATATGTGAGTAGGATATTCTTGTTTATAACAATCTTATTACAATGACCATGATCTAGGAAATATCATTTTGTCTCATCTTAGCTTCTATGCAGATGGAAGTTTCTCTTGGTTTTAATAATACTTAATTAGTCAAAAGCATTTCCTTTTTATTAACGCCGCAGGTGGTTTGTCGATACACATTCGATTTCCAAATCGTTAAAACGTTCTTAAGCCGTTATACCTAACTTCCCATAAAGCTAGTATAACTCTTAAGTTTCTCAAAACCAAGTATTACTTCTTCTTTCAAAATGATTCAAAATCTTTTGAAATACTTCAAGTTCTTTATTAACACATAACAAGCGCTTATAGTTCAAATCAAGACCTTTTAAAAACCACATGTATTTTCTTACCAACATAAAAGTTATAACCAACTTCCCATAAAGTCGTTATAACACTTTATGTTTTAACCCAATCACATACATTTAGCACGTATGCGTCACCGTACTACATAGTTCACACATATCATGCTAGAAGAGATAGGAAGAGGTTCACATACCTCGCGACGATTATCGACTAAATAGCAAAACGCTCAAGTACCTCAAACCATGGCTACTCCTAAGCCAAGTAGATCGCGCCACGCATAGTACTTCAACCTATAAGGCCACAAGGCGCTTATTAACATTTAGATCTCATCGTAGAACATTCTACCGAAAATTCGGCACCTCCCCACATGGCAGAAATCTCCTCATCTATCGAGGCTACCAAGCCAACCGGGGGTTATGCATCTAACCTACGGTACAATTCTACTCCACGGTACTACTACAAGTCTCTTGTAATACAACCCTATGTAATTACGATTCAAGACTCTCTTTAAATTCAGGCTTAAGTCGCAAGACATTGCCGTAAGTATTATTCAGGCTTAAGTCAAAAGACATTGCCAATAACTACGTTCAGTTCTAATATATAGTATACTACAACTATATATTCAAGCAATCATGTAATTTCCAATTACAATAGAGGGACAAGATAATTACCTCGATAAGCCCATAATTATCCTAGCTTAAAGTCGATCCTGGGCAATCGTTTAGCTCCAACTCCGAGCGCTCCAACCCGCTCTAAACCACCCTTAGAAGTTCTAACCCACTTCTACTCAATACTCCAACGGACTATGGAGATTTCCCTAGGGTTTCGGTTTGGTGACTGACGGGAAGTATAATAGTATAACAGGGCTTTTTGTAAAGGTATAACCTTAGAATACTACAAGGTATTGGCTAAGGAAATTTGGGCATTATAACAATACTTTTGAGAGTATTTCTACCAAGAGAGGGGGGTATTATACGGAAACAACTAGGCTAGGGGTACCCACGCTAGCACCCAAGGAGGGGGTATACCTCTACTACCCACTGTGGGGAACTCTCGACGGGGAGGGAAGGCTTTTGGACGAGAACCTCTAGAAGGGAGAGGAGGATTTTAACACTTAGAATATTTTTTGGATGAAGAAGTTCATCAAAGGGAGGGTATTTATAGGTCGAGGATGGCCAACCAAAGGCCAAGATCAATCCATGTGTTAGGCAAGTGTAGGCTAGGATTTACCAAACACAAATATCCTACCTACCGACTTTGTGCAAGGCACAAAAAGCGTGCCAAGCTTAGTCATTTTCGTCAATGGACGATTGAAGTCCACCAATGAGAGGGTGCCAAGTGGCGCCTCTTGTTGGTCCAACACGCTTCGTCTCTGAAAAATCCGCAAAAATTAAAAATGACATAGCCGAAATTCCCTACGAAAGTCGTGAAAACGTTTCGTCGAAAACGACTCTAAACGGGTGTTGTGAACAAAATTAATTCGCCAAGCCTTAATACAAGTTCAAATTTTCTACGCACGCCACACGTACATACTGCGGAAATACGGTATAACATTCTCCCTCTTAGAAACATTCGTCGAATGTTCCTTCTAAGTCTCAAAACAAACGCGCGCCAGTATAGTCTTCACTACTATACTTACGAGAACAAACCTGCCACACATGGCCACAGAAACAACTGCGCAAAATACTCATCCAAGTCCACGAGGAAACACTTCTAACATAACCACAAACACCCCTCTCCGGGGTCTAAAATATACTTCGCCGCGCCTCCTTACAAAGAAATGATCACATCAATGCTCGCCATACATGCTCGCTTCTTCCCGATACCACTTTTTTCACTTTGCCGTGAGGTTCTAGTGTCACTCCGGCGACCCAACAAATGGTACCGAACTACATGCGATCCACGAGGTGTCGTGCCTCGAACTCTTACCACATTACGATCTTCGGTTCCAAAACTCGGGTTACTATCTCTAACGTGGTCATCATTAATCGGGAACACTCGATGGATCTCGATACTTTCCGATCATAACAATACGAAAGATCGGACATACCGCCTCTAAGTCGGACGGCAAAGCTAACATATAGGCACCCGCCTATTCTTCACATGGACTTAAAAGGCCCCAAACAACTCGGGCTAAGTTCCTCTGTTTTCCAAACATGCCACTGACCCGGTGGTACTTTCAAGAAGACCGACCGTCAACGAACTCTAAGCGTCGTCGCCGATTATCCGCACGATTTCTCCGAGCCGCGAACTTCTTCTAGACAAGCTTCACTATCCACGATCTGCTGGAACAAGCTGAACCAATGCGAACCGCCAACCTCGAACCAATCGGCCGTGACTTACACTTCCGCCACACAAGGCTTCATAAGGCGATATCCGAACACCGAAATGGTAGATCAAACACTACCTCCACAGGAGACAACAATCCCACAACTATCCTCGAAATCCACGCCTTGCGGAGGCGAATGCGGTCTGAGACTCACTGAGTTCTTAACCCGCCTGTAAACTTTTAGAAAACGAAAATAGCCCTGACACGGGCTTCACTGCGACATAAGGTAAAGGTAGGCACCGTGCAGCCTTTCAACCGCGTATAACTCAACACGGTAGAGTAAACGGTCCCGAGCGAAGAACCACGATGGGCTGCCCCATCGACGACCACCGGTCGATAAATCCACGAACTCGTCTGTTGGTTAGCGAACATGGGCCTAACACCCTCGTGACCTACCACAAGCGGGACCACCAAACTGACCCACCACCAAACGGGCCGCGGGTTGACCGCATCATGGCCTCAATCCGACCCGTCAACAAGCACAACACTAGTTCCCGATCCGGGCGGTCTCACTAATCACGTTACGAAAACCTGGCGGTCTTCTTAGCTCAACTACCCCCTTTCATTCCACACTACTGGGACTTATCCCAACCATAACTCACGTGCACTATGCACTCGATAAGGGTCAAACATAACACTACACCTTTTCTCGAGATGGCCTCACCTCTAAGGTCTCTACGTAAAAGCTCTAAGGCTCACACCTTCTCTATCCCCCAAAATCTTACTCGGTTAAACAACCATGATCTAATCACGACTAACACATTATCGAACATAGCACTTAAGGTATACTCACCTTATCACACATCGATCTCTGAGGGTTAAAGATATATCTATATCTACCGCTTCACTCCTTAATCGTTCAAATCAAACACGCCTGTAGGCGCAACTAAGGAAGGTGACGACTACCCATCGATCCTGAAGGCTAAGTCCTCCTACAAGGACACTCTTCGACACCAGACCCTGACGGTCATAGGTACAACAAGTACCAACCTAAAAGATGACATTCCCGGGATGGCGTGCATCCTGCTGTGAACAGGAAGCCACGGAGTTCTAACCAACTCCTGCATACCCGAATGTCACGAACTCGTGGAAGACCACTCTGCCGGGCGGAGGTGCATAATCTGATCTGGCGGTGGTGACTCGCCTCGAAAGTTACTAAAGGACCTTCTGCTCCGGCCTCTTACGGTGTCCTTCGTTAACTGCCGATTTCTACGTCTCGGCTGCTGCGCATAAGCCGTGCGTGCCATGCTCAAGCCTAATCAAGAATTACTCTTTGCACAACCTCTTTTAGATAGTCCTCAAGACTCGCGGTACATCGGTATATTCTCTGGTAGCCAAATCTATAGCTAATGTAATGTGGTCGCCTCTTTGCAATCTAAATTCTGTTCGATCGTGGGCGAAGGTTCATATATCATGGCCGCAGATGGATTTGCGCCGCTGCCAAACTCTGCTGGGCTAGTGACGTCGCGAAATCCCGAATGAAGCACTACCCTAGGTAATGATTGGGCCTGTGCCTCGCCACCTCTGTACTCTACTCGCGACTCCGCCTTGCCCCAGGCTCGGGTTGCCTACGGAGGCATATCGGTAAGGAAAGAAATACGTTAGAGGTCCAACTTACAACACGGCTCTAAGGCACGATCTCGAGTGAGAAGAATAGAAACCAATCCTAAAATATCCTATAGCCTCACGATTATTGATGTGGTGCGCACACCGATAATCAAGACTTCTTGGATACGGTCGTAGACACTTTCCGAGGATTAATCGCTCGATACCACTTTTGTCACGACCGAACCGGGCGTGATCGTGCCTTACCGGGCACCCTAGTGACACAACATCAGTAATGTCGGAACATAAAACACATACATGAAACAAGTGAAGTACAAAGCGATGTCGAGGAAAACTTGCCTTTCGGCATATATAAATAACAACTTTTACAAATGAGCAGTTTAATCCTTTTTACAAACCACACTTGTGGCATTACTACGGACCTCTAAGAAATGATACGACAACAATGGCGGGACGGGGCCCGCCATACCACGAATGTAAGCACCTGACAACAGGGGACTATACCACGATAAGCCTCGGAGGAACGGAGCTTCCACGCGCGAATGACCCAAGAGCGAGGATCAACGGCGGTGTACCTCAACTGCGGCATGAGCGGCCCCGAAGGAGGTCGATAACAGTGCAGTATATGAAATCAAAATATCGTAAATGAAATCATAGTAGTCTATATAAAGCGGGAGACATGTATGATAACCAAACTACGATTCTGATAAAGCAATCATATCAAGTCGGGACTCACGCCCTCAAGTCATCACTCAAGTATAACAATGGGTCTCGGGCCTGACATCAATCATGCCCGTGGAATACCTTCCATGCCGTGATCATGATATAAAAGCACGAGGAACACGCATGAACACGGGTCCCACGTGTCATAATAAAGCATGCGGGGTAAATGCGAAGGCATAGCCGACTACTAAAAACCCACGGTACCAACAAGGTTATGAATCGTATCATAAGATCTGTCTAGACCGTCACATGATCAAAGGCCGCCACTTGCGCGATGTCAATGTCTGCGTCTAACCTCGAACTCCGCGACTCGCGTAGGCCAATCTCATCGCCCGCATGAGGTATTCCCGCGTCGGTAGCTACTCCGGCATCGCCCGAACTTCGCGATCCGCGTGGCCGCATGGACGCATGCCCATAAAGGGCACGTACTAACACGGAACTCGTAGCTCGCATAGGCCCGGGACTGCGTGAGGTATTCTCGAATCATAGGTCCATCGACGCGAAGTCTACCCGCGACGGAGCGGCTTAACCGGAATCATCTCAAGAGATGAATGCCACAATACTATCATAACGATCGATAGTTAATAAGCGCAATCAAGAAACCTTCACACAAACATCACAAGATACTAACACACGTAGCGTCCCAACACGTTTACTTATCAAGCAATCAAGAAAGTATTACAAGGCTATCACAAACCAATACAATCAAGTTGTTCACACAAGGTACCTTCATTATATGATTAACAAGATCGGGTTTTTATCCCCAAAGTACTTCATACATTAACTCTTTAAAAGATCGTTACTTTCACAATGTCACACAATACGTAGTATAAAATAGAGTGACTATCCTTTTAAAGTAAATCAATTACTTCTCTTTGCAAAATCAAGTAGCAACATTCTTTTCCAATGATCAAGTTTGCCTAATTTCCAAAGTTCAAGTTTCTCATTTTAGAAAGGTTTAGTAGTTCATAGTCTTATTCATTTGAGAATATAATTCTCCTTAAAACTATCGAGAAACATAAGTCTTATATGTGAGTAGGATATTCTTGTTTATAACAATCTTATTACAGTGACCATGATCTAGGAAATATCATTTTGTCTCATCTTAGCTTCTATGCGGATGGAAGTTTCTCTTGGTTTTAATAATACTTAATTAGTCAAAAGCATTTCCTTTTATTAACGCCGCGGTGGTTTGTCGATACACATTCGATTTCCAAATCGAAGAAACGTTCTTAAGCGCTATACCTAACTTCCCATAAAGCTAGTATAACTCTTAAGTTTCTCAAAACCAAGTATTACTTCTTCTTTCAAAATGATTCAAAAATCTTTTGAAATACTTCAAGTTCTTTATTAACACATAACAAGCCGCTTATAGTTCAAATCGGCACCTTTTAAAAACACATGTATTTTCTTACCAACATAAAAGTGTTATAACCAACTTCCCATAAAGTCGTTATAACACTTTATGTTTAACCCAATCACATACATTTAGCACATATGCGTCTACCGTACTACATAGTTCACACATATCATGCTAGAAGAGATAGGAAGAGGTTCACATACCTCGCGACGATTATCGACTAAATAGCAAACGCTCAAGTACCTCAAACCGCGGCTACTCCTAAGCCAAGTAGATCGCGCCACGCATAGTACTTCAACCTATAAGGCCACAAGCGCTTATTAACATTTAGATCTCATCGTAGAACATTCTACCGAAAATTGGCGACACCTCCCCCATGACAGCGTAAATCTCTCTCTATCGGTAGGCTACCAAGCCAACCAGGGGGTTATGCATCTAACCCTAACTGTACAATTCTACTCCACGGTACTACTACAAGTCTCTTGTAATACAACCCATGTAATTACAATTCGAGACTCTCTTTAAATTCAGGATTAAGTCGCAAGACATTGCCGTAAGTATTATTCATGCTTAAGTCAAAAGAAATTGCCAATAACTACGTTCAGTTCTAATATATAGTATACTACAACTATATATTCAAGCAATCATGTAATTTCCAATTACAATAGAGGGACAAGATAATTACCTCGATAAGCCCATAATTATCCTAGCTTAAAGTCGATCCTGGGCAATCGTTTAGCTCCAACTCCGGCGCTCAACCGCTCTAAACCACCCTTAGAAGTTCTAACCCACTTCTACTCAATACTCCAACGGACTATGGAGATTTCCTAGGGTTTCGGTTTGGTGGTGGGAAGTATAATAGTATAACAGGCTTTTGAAAAGGTATAAACTGACAATACTACACGGTATTGGCTACGGAAATTGGGGCATTATAACAATCCTTTTGAGAGTATTCCTACCACGAGAGGGGGGTATTATACGGAAACAACACGGCTAGGGGTACCCATGGCTGCACCCCAAGGAGGGTATACCCTCGGCCTACCCACTAGGGGAACTCTCGCCAAGGGGAGGAAGGCTTTTGGACGAGAACCTCAGAAGGGAGAGGGAGGATTTTAACACTTAGAATATTTTTGGATGAAGAAGTTCATCAAAGGGAGGGTATTTATAGGTCGAGGATGGCCAACCAAAGGCCAAGATCAATCCATGTGTTAGGCAAGTGTAGGGCTAGGATTTACCAAACACAAATATCCTACCTACCCTTGACTTTGTGCAAGGCACAAAACGCGTGCCAAGCTTAGTCATTTTCGTCCAATGGACGATTTGAAGTCCACCAATGAGAGGGTGCCAAGTGGCGCCCTCTTGTTGGTCCAACACGTTTCGTCTCTCGGAAAAATCCGCAAAAATTAAAAATGACATAGCCGGAAATTCCCCTACGAAAGCTGTGAAAACGTTTCGTCGAAAAACGACTCTAAACGGGTGTTGTGAACAAAATTAATTCGGCCAATCCTTAATACAAGTTCAAATTTTCTACGTACGCCCACACGTACATACTCTGGAAATACGGGGTATAACAAGACTGTCCGACCAGGGGTAGCGCTGGTAGGATAGCACAGACTACTAGAGCAGTTGCGGGTTCTACACCTTCCATGCTTGAGCAGATGTTCGTGCCGTGAGCCCGGTAAGTCGCGGTGGGAGTTCCCGATTTTAAGCGGTCCTTTGAACCGCCTATTTTTGTGTATATCCTTAACCTACAGAGTTTTGTATGTATTGATGTTATGATGATGTGTTTAGTGTTATGTTCGGATAGCCTTGTGCTAAAATGTGATTTAGAAATCTGGTTGGTAAAAAGGGTAAGCCTGGGGGTGAGAAAGTGATGAACCTTAGAATATTACAGTTGAGACCTTAGATGTAAGGCCATCTTGAGTACAAGATTTTGCGGGGGATCTTTGTCAGAATGTGTAAGTATGCGTGGTGTAATTGTGGAAAAATTTCCTTGGGTGGTGTAAATGGAAGTGGTAGCTTTCATGACCTGTATAGGTAAGATTGTTCCGGATCGAGAAACGAGAGAGTCGGCGTGTCAGAGGCTCGGGTTGAGGACGTGTTGCGTGTCAACCCGTAGCCCGGAATGAGACGGGTCGATCGAGGTGGTCCCGCCAGGTGGTAGGGTCACGAGGGTGCTAGGCCCAAGTTTAGATGACCGTCGTATGAGTTCGTGGTTATGTTCGACCAGAAGCGGATCGTGAAGGCCGGGAATGGCCTTAGAGAGAAGTGAAGCTAGTAAGATAACCAAGTTTGGAGGTGGTGACTCTAAAGTTTTGGGAATCGTAGCGATGATCAAGTGTGGCACGTATACTAGAAGAGTTCGGTGTTCGAGAAGGCACGACGAGTAAGGAAGAGAACGTGTGTTATTTCGTGGCGGGTGTGGCGTTGGCAACTTGTTAGAAGAACTTCATCGTTATCCGTCTTGAGAAGGAACATTCGGGACGAATGTTTCTAAGGAGGAGAATGTTATACCCGTATTTCCGCAGTATGCGTGAGGCGTGCGATAAGAATTTGAGCCTTAAGATTAGGCAAGGTTCGAAATTGGGCACAAGTGCGAAAAGAGTCGCTTTCCGACGAAACGTTTCCATTAGCTACGTAGGGAAAATTCCGGCTATGTCATTAATAATTTTTGCGGATTTTTCCGAGAGACGAAACATTTTGGACCAACGGGAGGGTGACAAGTGTCACCCTCACATTGGAAGCAAGTGGACGGCAAAACTAGACCTTTGGCACATTTTTTGTGTTGAAATTTTGGTCAAGGGTTAGGTAGGATATTTTGTGTAGATGGATAAGGTAGCACATGGCTAAATCTTGGCCTTTGGTTGGCCTTCACTTGACCTATAAATACCCCTCTAAGTTGAAGACTTTCTTCATCCTCACTTGAGCAATCTATCTAAGTCTCAAAATACTCCCTCCCTCTTGTTCTTTCGTCCACCACACCCCCCTCCCCCTTTGAGAAGGCCCTTTGGCCGAGAGCTTCCCCCTCCCCCTTTGTAGTGGTTAGCCGTGGGGTACCCCCCCCCCTAGCCTAGTTGTTTTCGTATAATACCCCCCTTTTTATGGTATAGAAATACTCTCCAAGTATTGTTATAATGCCCAAATACCTTGGCCCAAATACCTTGTAGTATTCCCAAGGTTACACTTTTACAAAAGCCCAGAAAATACTATTATACTTCCCTCAGTCGCAAAAACGAAACCCTAAGGAAAACCTTCATAGTCGGTTGAAGTGTTTGAGTAGAAGTTGGTTAGAACTTCTAAGGGTTGTTTGGAGCGGTTGGAGCGCATTTGAGTAGGAGCTAAACCTTGCTCGGGATCGACATATAAACTCGGATAATTTTGGGCTTATCGAGGTAAACACTCTTGACCTTCTATTGTAATTGGAAATTACATGTTGTAGGAATATATAGTTGAAGTATACTATATATAATCAACATTATAATTGTGTGGCAATGTGTTTTGACTTAAGCCTGAATTTTAAAGAAGAGAACTGAACTGTAATTACATAGGACTGTATTACAGTAGACTTGTGTAGTATTACTGTGAGTAGAATTGTACACGCCCGTTAGACGTGCAAATCCCTCGTTGGCTTCGTAGCCTCGATAGAGGAGAGATTTACGCTGTTGCGGGAGGTGTCGCAATTTTCAGAGAATATTCTACATTGAGATCTAAGATGTTAATAGGCGCCTTGTGGCCTCTATAGGTTGAAATATCGCGTGTGTGGTCTACTTGGCTTAGGTGTAGCCGACGATTTGAGGTACTTGAGCGTTTGCTATTAGTCGATAATCGTCGCGAGGTATGTGAACCTCTTCCTATCTTTTCTAGCATGATATGTGTAACTATGTAGTACGTAGACGCATACGTGCTAAATGTATTTGATTGGTTTAAAACATAAAGTGTTATAACGACTTTATGGGAAGTTTATAATAAACTTTATGTAGGTAAGGAAATACTTTGTGGTTTTAAAAAGCTAACTGATTTGACTTATAACTGACTTGTTGTGTAATAGTAAAGAATCTTGAAGTATTTCAAAGGAATGCTGAATCATCTTTAACAGAAGAGTAATACTTGGTTTTGAAAACATAAGAGTTATACTAGCTTTATGGGAAGTTAGGTATAACGTCTTAAGAGAGAATGGTTTACTGATTTTAGAAGTTAAGAGACTTAACTTAATTAATCGATTTGAAAGTGGTAAGATGTATGAAACCTCATTCGTGAGTAATGAGTACTTGGTTTCCAAAGAATAATGTTTTACTGATTTCGGAAATCAGAATGTGTATCGACAATCCATCAGCTAATAAAGGAAATGTATTGAATAATGAAGTATTATTAAAACCAGTAGAAAACTCCATCTGCATAGAAGGTAAGATGAGACAAAATGATATTACATTTCCTAGATCATGGCTGCTTAATAAGATTGATTATGAACAAGAATAACCTACTCTCATATAAGGCATATGTTTATCAGTTTGTTTAAAAGAGAATTATATTCTTAAATGAATAAGGCTATGAACTACAAAACCTTTCTAAAATAAGAAACGTGAATACTTGAAATTAGGCAAACTGGAACTTTAGGGAAAAGAAAGGCATTGTGTTATCTTAAATTGGTTTAAACCATAAAGTGTTATAACAGCTTTATGGGAAGTTAGTTATAACGACTTTATGAAAACAAAAGAAGGGTTTTATCATTGGTTTTAATGTGGTAACTTGACTTTAAAAAAAGAAGTGTTTTGGTCTAAAAAGAAGGCATGGTGTTGCCTTAATTTGGTTTTAAAAAGGATAGTATGGAAGTTGTTTTGGTTTACTTAAAAGATATAAGTCACTCTATTTTATACTACGGGTATCGGGTGACTTCTATAAAAGGGAATGGATCTTTAAAAAGAACTTAACGTACGTAGTACTTTAGGATTTAAAAACCCGGACTTTGACATAAAATGAAAGTACCTTGAGTTGTGGATAACTTGCCTATGCTTGTTGTTGTGTAACTTGCCTATGCTTGTTGTTGTGTAACTTGCCTATGCTTGTTGTGATAGCCTTTGTTATGCAAGAATTGTGTTCTATATTACCGCGTCTCTTAATGGAGGGCCGGTTGACTTGTTGAGGACTTACTTGGACGTACCGGCAGTGACGGAAAATTTCACGGGTATGCTCCTGATGATAGTGTTATTCCATGGACTAGCTCTCCATGAGGTTTCTTCGCTCGCCTTGGTACCGGTGGTGGCCAGACTTGCCCCGCCTCGTGGCTGATTCGCCTCGTACTGGTAGTTAGCCCTCGACTTGCCCCGCTCAACAGAGTGGCGAAGTCTCGTGATACGCCTTGGTACCGTGGTCACCAGACTTGCCCGCCACCACGTGACCGCCTTGGTATCTGGTAGTCGGCTCGCACTTGCCCCCGTCGCCGTGGTTTGGTTGTATTGTATTGTTATTACGCTTTGGCATCGTAGGACTTGGTGTTCGTATACTTCTTGATGTTATCATATCATGATCGCCAGCCGGCGAAGGTATTCCACGGGCATGACCGATGTTGGGCGTGAGACCCATAATTATAGTTGAGTAAATGACCCGAGGCGTGAGACCGACTTGATATAATCATTATATCGTATCAGTAGTTTGTTATCATACATGTCTCCCGCTTTATATAGACTATTATGATTTCATTTACGTGATTTACGCTTCACATACTGGTACTTGTAATGACCTCCTTCGGGGTTGCGTTCATGCCGCAGTAGAAGTACATCTACCGTCGATCCCAGCTTTTAGGATCACCTTTCGCAGATTGGGAAGCTCCGTTCCTTCTGAGGCTTATCTTTGGTATGTTACACGATGTCAGAGGTTCTTGTACATTCGGGGTATGGCGGGGCCCGTCCGTCATAGTTGTTGTAAAAATCTTAGAGGTCCAGAGTAATCACAAGTGTGGTTGTAAGGATTGTAAATCGCTCAAACGTTTATATATATATGTTGAAAGGCAACTGTTTTGGTTGGCCTGTTTATTTATAATATCTCTCATTTCATGATTATGTTTTATTTCCGCTGATTTTCTCTGATGTTGTATCACTAGGGTGCCCAGGGTAAGGCACCAGTCACGGGCCCGGATTCGCGGGTCGTGACAACAACAATAAGAAATCTTCAATCACTTAAGAGGACAAAGTGGTTACCTTGATAAGCCCAAAATAGTCCAACAATCTTGCCCACTTTAGCCCTCTTTCCGAAATTCTTCTTCCCGCAAATATCATCTCTACGAACCCCCTACAAGCTTGTCAACGTATTTCCTTCTTGTTGCCTTTCTAAAAATCTCATTTAGGCTTAGGGTTTCATAAACATTTAGAGAAAGAGGAGGAAAATTTCTATGGAGGAATTCTTGCAAATGACCAAGTCTTGCAAGACTTGGTCATAATATAGCCTCTATCTTGATCCACAAGCTGGGGGGACACTTGTCACCCACCCAGGGGTCCTCTACAACAAATATCTTCTATTTTTACCTATTTCCGCAAAAATCCCGCTCGCCCTGCAGCCAGCCGCGGCTGCAATTTCGATACAATTTCGTGCCTTTCTGAGCCTCGGCAGAGCCGCGGCGCCTGACCCTGTCTGCTCTGTCAGCCGATCTTGTAACGTCTATAACTTTCTACTCCGATGTCCTGTCGACGAGCGGTTTGTTGCTTTGTAAACTAGACTCAATGAACTTAATATTAGGCTTTTGAAACACCTAAAAACCCCAATTATACTAGGAGATATACTGCTCCCAAGTTGACTGAAAAACTGTCCAAAAATATTCTGCCAACTTTTTTTTTCTTTTCTTTTTTTTTTCTTTTTCCAACTTCGAATCTTATTTCCTTTCGTACGTTCTCATCTCATCCTCTTGGAATTACGGGGTGTAAGATTCTTCCCCCCTTAGAAACATTCATCCTCGAATGTTCTTTTGGAGTCAATCTAATAATTAGCGACACAGTTTCCTTTTACAACCCCTTCATACCATTTTTTTCCACGATACAATACTTCTCCCACGGTTATCTAAAACTGTAACCTTTGGCACAATGACACTGAAGATCTTACCAGTCTCACATCCATTGCTTAATAACATGGGTACCCACAACCCCATAATACACAAAACCATCCTTTTATGTGGGGGAGAGAGCTTATCTCTCTTTCATAATCTTGATCATCTAGTGCCACCTTATAATCGTATAGATATATAAGACCTACCAGTGATGTCCTCTGTTTTCCACAGGCAGCACTCATACTTATCTTATTCTTGCCTTGCGCATTTTTCCTGAAATTATTCAGAATGTCGTGGCCGTGACCGCCACATTAAACCAATTCCAAGTACCTCCAAGGGCACTTAACATAAAATCCTTCAATAATTTTAATAAGTCAAGTCACATAGACTCCAAAATTTCATGTCAACGAAGGAAGTAGTAACTTACAGTTTACTAGCACTTCCATTCCCTTCCCATCGATAACCGGCTCACCGGAACACTGGAATCGAACTAACTTCTCTCTATAGTCAACCTTGGCATACCAGAACCCCATTAGTCCCTACCCATAATGACCTCAAACTCTGTCATAACAGGTCTGCTAGGATCCGACGACTGTATCGCCACCGGGCAATTTTTATGTATCCGCTCAGCTACCACCCATCACTCACGGGTGTAGTCACCTCGAAAGGTTCTCAAGGATTTAGGCTCTATTCCTTTACACTTGGTTGCTCTGCCTTATCGTGTACTCTTTTCGTATTTCCCAACTTATTCTAACATACGTACATAACTTCCGTACTAATTCTGGCCTCCAATCTTTGGAGCTACCTACATGAACAAATTAAGGCCATTTTCGTCCCTCACGACCTGGTTCCGATGGAACACATCCACGAACCCAGAAACGATTTATCGACTGGTTTTGCACCGTGACTCGCCACGTAGCGGGACTACTACCACTGATCCCACCCCATAAACGGGTACACTAACTTTTCATAATATCCTAACCGTGTTGTCTTGATCACAACAACCATTACTTATCCCACACGGATCTCCTCCGTACTATCATCTTAAGCATACCACGTAGCTTAATTTACAATCATAGTCTTCCATTAAGTCTCTTAACATGATTTCTTAGGTTCAATACCTTCTCAGAAATCTCATCACTTCCTAGTTATCTCAAATTAGTACGTAAAACCTTGATGAGAATCCGTTAAACTGTTTCATACCTTCCCGGTATCTATTTAGTCCTTACCAATCCTTGGTATTCCAATATCATTCTAGAAAACACGCGTCTGACCCTCATACATAACTACGTATAGTTGTGCGTCACAATGCCAACTATACTACCATCATTACTAACCTGGATACGCAATCCACATAGTTCTTCCTGGGTTATTGCTGCCTTCCTCGTAGCTGCAATCAACATAACTCGTTAGAGAGGGACGACCCTAACAACACAGCTCTATCGCACGATCCCAGAGTGAGAAGAATGGAAACCAATCCTAAATGTCCTGCAGCCTCCTGATTATAGATGTGGTGCACAACACATAGATAATCAAGACTCTACTAGACACGCCTCAGACACTTTCCGAGGACTAATCGCTCGATACCACTTTTGTCACGACCCGACTCAAGTCGCGATCGTGCCCTACCTGGGCACCTTTATAACCATACAACATAATAAACTGCGGAAGATAAATAACACCTTTTTTTTTTAAAACTAAGGCCAAGCCGATAAGGCTGCCATAACATAAAAATTACCCGAAAGGGTCTACACTGTTTAATAATGTAAAAACAACTCTAGCCACCCAAATTTACGAATGAATACATGCACTCTAAGATTTGGACTATCGCTATGACGGATAGGCCCCGCCATACCCTCAATATACATAACCATGACGACAAGCTCAGAACATCGAGCCATCTCAAATGTCAACCAGATCCTAAGCTCATGATCCACAATCACAGTACCTAAACTCGCGGACATTTAACGTAGCCTCAAGGGGCCGCATAACAAAATTTAATATGGAACGGAAAATAAGGTACAGAATAAATCATAATCAGATAAAAGAATGACAGGGGCAAGTATAAAGAAAGGATAAATACCAGATCCTACCGTGTCATTTCCATCTCGTGAACTTAATCGTACCTTATTATCTTTTCCCATTTTTCCATAAGAGTACAGTCAAATTCTTACGTACATACTTAAGAAAACTCTTCAAGTTCATAAACATATAACTTACGTATCTTGCATAACCTAATCCGTCCCTTTATGGAGGAACGCCTATACTGTCGGCCCAATCAGGGACGCGATAGAGTCACATAAGTCTGCCCATAAAGGTATATTGCCCGACCCAATTTGGGATGCGATAGAGTCACATAAGTCTGCCCATAAAGGTATACTGCCCGGCCCAATCTGGGACGCGATAAAATCACATAAGTCTGCCCATAAAGGTATACTGCATAAAAATAGGAGGCTCATGATCAAAACAGGGCCCCTCGCCCGTAGTATCGATAAGAAATCCTACTCCTGGGACTATTTCACCCGCATAGGTCATGTGGACCCGCATAAGGTATTCCTCGCATAGGCTGTATCCGCCCGCATGGGACTATTTCACCCGCATAAGCCCATAAGGACTCGCATGAGGTATTCCTCGCATCATGGGTAGCAAATCCACAGAATAGGTGGTATAACGTCTTGGGGGTTTACCCCTCATTTATACTCTTACCACAAGGTGGTATAACGTCTTGGGGTTTACCTCATTTATACTCTTACCCCGAGAAGGTAGTATAACGCCTTGGGTTTACCCTCATTTATACTGCACTCGAGAAGGTGGTATAACGTCTTGGGGGTTTACCCTTCATTTATACTCTTACCCTAACTCAACCGGCCATCATACATAACATAAGCCCTACCGACTTATCAAACATAACATAAGCACTACCGACTTATCAGACATAACATAAGCACCACCGACTTATCATACATAACATAAGCACCACCGGCTTACCATACATAACATAAGCACCACCGACTTATCATACATTACATAAGCAAGTTAAGAAATCCCCTAACTTCTTATTAGCTTGTTCATATACACTCTCATTTTTGTTTACTTAAGGCACTAACATGTCATTATAAAATCCGGGAATTTAACCCAACGTACTACGTGCCTCTACTCCTTTAAAATGATTCTCTTTCAAATAAAACTTCCAAGATACTAATAACGGTAGTATCAAGTTATATCTACTTTTCAAGACAAGTCACAATACCTTTTAGAAATACATTTATAGGCTTCTAAATCAAGTGACTTCTTTCTTTAAAACCTTAAGCAATTGGTACCTTTAAAACAATTTGCCCTTCTTTATTTCAAATCATTTCTTTGCTTACATTACTGAAGAAAACCATTCTTTTAATCTTCCATAAAGTTGTTATAACCAACTTCCCATAAAGCCGTTATAACTCTTTATGTCTTAGACAAATTCATTCCTTTTATGAACAAGAAACTTATACTTTCAATTCAAATCACATAGCTTTCAAAATACTTCAAGTCTCTTAACTTTTAAGAAAACAAGTTTCTTAACTTTAGAATGGCAAGAAATCAATACTTTCCAAATCAAGTATTCTATACTTTTAAATCAATTCATTTCTTCCTTTAAGAATCAAGTCCCATAACTTGAAAAATAAAGTCCCTTAACCTTTTAAAAATTTGAGGTTCATAGTCTTAAAACTTCATACGTAAATTCTTATAAATTAAGTAACATATACTTTGGTGCACTGTGAATAAGTTATACTTATTTATAACGATCTTAATCGAGTAGCCATGATCTAGAAAATGTAATACAATTTTGTCTTATCTTAGCTTCTATGCAGATGTAGAATTCTACTCATTTTAACTCAATTGATTGTCATTACATTTTCCTTTATTAACGCTTCAGTGGCTTGTTCGATTCTTATTCTCATTTGTACCGTAACTTAGCCAAGTCAACTTGGCTCCAAATACTTCCTAACGACTCTTACCAACATCCCCCATAAGACATGGTAAGAGCTTAGGATAACTTAGACATAACCTTTACGTATAGTAAATCAACATACATACTTCTTAACTTCTAAGAGTAGAAGGAATCATGAAATAGTACTACATGTATATTCCATACATAGAATCATGTCAAAAGAAGGAAGAGGTTCACATACCTCGCGACGATTATCGACAAATAGCAAAATGCTCCAAAGTACTACAATCTTGATAGCTATTCCATCCTTCAAGTATAATACACTATACTTAGTACTTCAACCTATAATGGCCATAATACGTCCATTAACCTTTAGCTTCGAACGTAGAATATTCTAAGTGCAAAGTCACTAAATTCTACGGAAAATCGGACAGCACTTCCTTTGTTTCTACTCACTTTGCCACCTTTTTCAAGGCCGAATTCAATAACCAAACATGCCACATTTAAGGCTCAACAAAGTAGTTAACAATAGGGGATTACACGCTTAACAAGACGTGTAAAATTCCGCCCCACAATAAATATCCAAATAGTCCAACATTTCAATGCCAAATGGCTACAATGCAACAACAATGTAAAGTCTTTTCCAATTCCTTTTTCCATCCAAGTTGTTTAGTCTAACATGTTATATAGACACAATTTATTATAACAACTACAATCTTCAATTAGATAACGTGTGACGATTCTAACTATCGACCAACTTGTATTTCAACTTCAAATGGCTAACAAGGTCATTTCGGTTTTTAGGCTTCTAATATCCATAACACTTATTAATCTCCAATACATATATCTCATGCTTGATAAAATGTATAGCTACAACAATAAGAAATCTTCAATCACTTAAGAGGACAAAGTGGTTACCTTGATAAGCCCAAAATAGTCCAACAATCTTGCCCACTTTAGCCCTCTTTCCGAAATTCTTCTTCCCGCAAATATCATCTCTACGAACCCCCTACAAGCTTGTCAACGTATTTCCTTCTTGTTGCCTTTCTAAAAATCTCATTTAGGCTTAGGGTTTCATAAACTTTTAGAGAAAGAGGAGGAAAATTTCTATGGAGGAATTCTTGCAAATGACCAAGTCTTGCAAGACTTGGTCATAATATAGCCTCTATCTTGATCCACAAGTCGGGACACTTGTCACCCACCCAGGGTCCTCTACAACAAATATCTTCTATTTTTACCCTATTTCGCAAAAATCCCTCCTCGAGCCAGCGGCGCTGCAATTTCAGACCTTTCAGCCTGAGTCTCCGAAACAGGCCGCGGCGCCTGACCCTGTCTGCTCTGTCAGCCGATCTTGTAATGTCCATAACTTTCTACTCCGATGTCCTATCGACGAGCGGTTTGTTGCGTTGTAAACTAGACTCAATGAAATCCATATTAGGCTTTTGAAACACCTAAAAACCCCAATTATACTAGGAGATATACTGCTCCCAAGTTGACTGAAAAACTATCCAAAAATATTCTGCCAATTTTTTTTTTCTTTTTCCAACTTCGAATCTTCTTTCCTTTCGTACGTTCTCATCTCATCCTCTTGGAATTACGGGGTGTAACAACTTATATCCCCTATGATTCTGCGGGTATCCCAAAAATACACAAGGAGTGGAACGGACCTGAAATTTGTTAATAATTGTGGATGGAAATAAAGGATAACACAAATACCCAAAAACCCTCAAATGTAAAAGACAAGCATTTGTGGTACACATTTGTGTAGGTGACACATTGGAGAGTACTTTACTAGGAAGAATATTTAAAAGATATGTTTCCATTTGAAGTGCATGGTGCCAAAAATTTGATGGTGTGGACAAATGCACAAGGAGAGTGCGAACCATATTATTGATTGTTCGAATTTTTCTATTGGCCTTTCCATTTTTCGGCGATGTATGTGGACATGAAAGACGCAAAAAATTTCATTTTGGTGACAAAACTCATTAAATTGGGCATTTATGAATTCCCCCCATTGTCACATTGAAAACATTTAATGGATTTGTCAAATTCAGTTTTGATAAAAATACTAAATTGTTTGAAAATAATATAGGCTTGTGATTTATTTCCTAAGGAAATGTCCACAAAAAATTCAAATAATCATCTAAAATGAGCATATAATATTTATGACCAGCAGAACTCAAAACTGGTGATGTCCACAAATCACAGTGTAAATGATCAAAAGGCATAAGGGCATGCGAAGTAGAGGATGCAAAATGAAGCTTAACCTGTTTTCCAAACACACAAATTTGAAAAACATAAGAATCCAAAAGTTTGATACAAGAAAATAATTTCTTCTTCCTAATATTATTAAAAATTGGCGCTTCTGGGTTTCCCAACCGATTGTTCCATATAATAGGAGAAATGGTGGCAAAGGTTGATGATTTGGTCATGCGATTGTTGGAAATATTGATGATGGGATACAAGTCCTCCGTGCTATTACATCTCGTTAGTGGCATTTCCGTCTGAAAATCCTTTACAGAAAAACCAAAAGGATCAAAATTCACAAAAACATTATTGTCAATTGTAAAAAGCCTAACATATATCAAAATTTTAATAAGTTTTAGTGCATGTAAGAAGTTTTTCAAGGATAGAGGTGGGTGTGGAGGTGGTAGTTGTCGCGCCCCGAACCCCGAGCCCACGACTGGTACCCTACCTGGGCACCCTTCTATACATACAACATGAGTAACACGCGGAAGATAATAACACTCATCAATTTTTTTTCTTAAAGCAATGGCAAAGCCGATAAGGCTGCCGTGTATTTATACCATGTCCAACTGGGTCTACACTATACAACAATGTAAATATAACTCTCACCAGTCCAACCCATATATGAATACAGACCTCTAAGAATTTGACAACAACTGTGACGGGACAAGGCCCCGTCGTACCCCTGAATATACCTAGTCATAATGATAAGCTCCAGAACATTGGAGCTATCCAAAATGTTGAACAAGGATCCTAAGCTCGCGGATCCACAACTGAGTACCTAGACATGCGGACATGAACGCAGCCTCCCCGAAGGAGGTCAGTAAAACAAGTACTAAGTATGAAACTGAAAATAAAGTACAGTATTAAAATCATGGCTATGCACAAGAATTACAGGGGCAAATATGAAAATCAAATACCAAATCCTACCATGTCACATAACCTAAAAGTCAACTGCACCTCGTATCACTGTACTATAATAACTCCAAGAGTCGACTGTGCCCTTCAAGGATATAATATCACACAGCCCAAATATAAAGCAGGAGACAAGTATGATAACCACATCAACAGTACGCTGAACTTTACAAACAATGAGAGCAATAAAAGTCGATTTCGCCAGTTCGAAAATAGGAACCCGATGATCAAACTAGGGTCATTCGCCCATAGTATCATGGGGCAAATCCTGTTCCTGGACTCCTAGTTCGCATAGGTCGCGTGGACCCGCATAAGGTACTCCTCGCATAGGGGGGAGCAAAACCGCGGAATGTAACACATAGGACCTTGTCCCGCATGAGCCCCTTGGACCCGCATGAGGTACTCCTTGCATCGGGGGGAGCAAACCCGCGGAATATGAACAACACAACATGGCCAGGGAGTTGACCCCACAATAAATCATAAAATACAAACGCAACTAGCTATCATAAACAACATAAACAAGTTAAGATAGGCTTTGACTCTCATTAGACAAAATGAAGGCACTATCTTTTTGAACAACCAAGGCAATACCATGCCTTCCTTTTAAAACAAACAAGAAAATACCATGTCTTCCTATCTAAAATAACCAAGACAATACCATGCCCTTCCTTTCTAAAACAAACAAGAAAATACCATGTCTTCCTTTCTAAAATAACCAAGACAATACCATGCCTTTCTTTCTAAAACAAACAAGACACTAACAAGTCTTTCATTTTATAACACCAAGGTACTATCACACCTTGCATTACTAAGGATTAAAGTCCATTACAACAATGTACGTGAGCAGTACATTCACTTTATAAATTAAATTTCCATTTTAGCAAGCCAAAGTACTATCAAGGCAAAAGTAGTATAACTATCATTTACACAAGACAAAGTACTACATACGTCCACCGCACATCCGGTTCCTTTATAAAAATCCCAAGGCACTAGCGTTGCAACATCAAGTTACTTACTCATCAACTCAAGCGACCTACACTCTTTGTACTCTAGTCACTTCCTTCATGTACTACAATGAAACCAAGTTCATTTTTATCAACCATTTTAGACTTTTCATAAAAACCGTTATAACCACTTCCCATAAAGTCATTATAACAATTCTTACGAAACTAAGGTACCATCACATCTTTCCTTTTCAATCATCATTGAGGCGTTATCACATAGTTCATTAAGGATTAAGATCCATTATAAGCATTATTTTGAAACCATCATTTGAAATATTAAGATACTTATCATATCAAGTATCTATTAAAAATATGGTTTGGAAAATCAAGGCACTAGTTATCATGTACTATTTCTAAAACATCTTTTTAGAAAATCAAAGTGTCGTATATCGCGTAGGATTAAAATCCAAAGAAGCTATGCACCTTTATTCTTTATAAGAAGAATCGTCTCATGAAATATTAGAGCGTTGGACCCAAAAGTTCTACGTACATCTATTCTTTATAAAAAAATCTTTTAAAACAAGTCACTTCTCCTTTTTAAAATCAAGTAACCTATTCCTTTAAATCAAGTTACTTCTCTATTTTAAAATCAAGTAACATATTCCTTTAAATAAAGTTACTTCTCCTTTTTAAAATCAAGTAACATATTCTTTTAAATCAAGTTACTGCTCCTTTTTAAAATCAAGTCCCATAACTTGAAAATAAAGTCTCATAATTATTTAAATAAAACAAGCCTCATAACATTGAAAATCAAATCTCATAACCTTCAAAATAAATATTCATTGAACCGTGAATTTATACACGTTTATAACGATCTTGTCCATTGAGCCATGATCTTGAAAATGTAATACAATTTTGTCTTATCTTAGTTTTATGCAGATGGAAGATTCTACTCATTTCAATATAATTGATTACCGATACATTTTTATTAACGCTGCAATGGCTTGTTCGGTCCCTTTTTCATTAGTGTAGTAACTTAGCAAGGTCAACTAGACTCTACTATTTCATAACGACTCTTACCAACATCCTCCATAAGACTTGGTAAGAACTTAGGAATATTCTAGACATGATTTTGGCCTAAAATCTATAACATGAATACTTCCTAATTGCAAGGCAAGTACTTCAAGAAGGTAAGTCATGTATATTCCAAATAACTAGGCAAGTATACTTCAAACAACAAGTCATGTATACTCCAGCAACAAGGCAAGTATACTCAAATATCAAGTCATGTATACTCCTAGCAACCAGACAAATATACTCAAATATCAAGTCATGTATACTCCTAACAACAAGGCAAGTATACCATAAAACTACTCATGTCTTATAGAAGAGGAAGTCCACATACCTCGCGACGACTAACCATTTCGACACGTAGCAAAACGCTCCAAGTACTTCAACTTCATCGGCTATTTCTTAAGCCAAGTAGACCATGCTACACGTAGTACTTCAACCTAAAATGACCATAGTACTTCTATCAAAATTCTACTTACTATTGTAAGACTTATACCAATTAATAGTGTTACACCCCGTAATACCAGGGCTACTAATTGAGAACGTGAATAAGGATTTAAGATTTAAATTTTGGAAGGAAAGAATAATTACATTTTCTTAAGGAAAATTTCGGAAAAAATGTGACGACGGAAAAATTATTAACTTGGAGTATAATACTTCTAATTGGATTTATGGACTTAGTATTGGATTATAAGGTGTTGGAATTGATAATATAGGGTCCGCCGAGAATTTCACAATTTCGCAGGGACCTTCGAAAAATTATAATATTTTGGACCAATCGGAGGGCGACACGTGGCGCCCCTCCACTTGTCTTGATAAGATAACAACAAAATAGATATTTTGAGAGGGGACAAGTGGACATGGGTCCCACTCCACTTGGCTATACATATCCAAGTCTTGCAAGACTTGGATCACTTTACACTTGGACAAAAAAATAAGCTCTCATCTTCTCCCCTTTAGCTCCATAATTTCGAGAGCCCCTTGGCTAAAAACAACCATTGTTGATCAATTTATTTCTCCAAGATTAAGCTCTTAAACCAAGTGCTAAGCCTAGATTAATATTCTACACGTTTTTACTTGTCTTGGCCGAAAGTTGATGCCAAAACCCTAGGGGTTCCGTCAACTTTTTGGAAGTGAGATTCAAAGAGAAGTTGTTCCTAAGGTTGTAGGGGGTACATATATGTGGTTGGAACTTGAAGAAGTTGAGCGAAACGAAAACTGCGCACCAATAAATACCGGACTGTTTTGGGGCGTTTTTGGGCAATAAATGAGGTAAAAGTCCTCCTTCTTTTAAAGTAATTGGATATTAATTATTGTTATTATGTATGGATGAACTTGTGTTAGAAAATAATGAAGAATAAAAAGCGTTTGAGCCATTTTTGGGGCTAAAACCGATTTGGGACAGATTTGGTGCAAATAGAATTCGTTGGTTATTGTCGTTGTTATCTTCACCTATTGCATGTTATAATGGATTAATATTGTTGTTAATAAGTTGTTATAACTTATGTAGAAGTTTTGGAACTCGAATTGGAATAAAATGGATTAAGGAACGAGTTATCGGGTTGTAGTTGTTGTGGCCGAGAAACTGCCCAAAACTGTTAGACGTTGTTGTGTCGTTTAGTGGACTGTTTTGAGGTATTAAATGCTGGAAATTTAGTTGTTATTATGCATGTTTAAGTGTAGTAGTTGCTAATGAAAGTCCTAAGGGAATAAGGGTGTGGAAAGGCGTTAAAAGGCCTCACATTTTACCCTCGTTATGGTTGAATTGCGGACTGTTTTTATGGGCTGATTTGTGGATTGTTTTGTATAACTGTGGGGCAGAATTTTACACGTCCATTTAGGCGTGTAATCCCCTTTGGCTAACTGTTGGTTGTGCCTTAAATGTGGCTTGTTGGTTGATGAATACGTGCCTTGGAAAAGGTGGAAAAGTACGTAGAAACAAAGGAAGTGCTGCCCAATTTTCCGTAGAATTAGAGGGCCATTATTTGGTATAAGTCCTACACTTGATAGCTTGTAGTTGATAGAAGTGCTATTGTCATTTTAGATTGAAGTACTACATGTAGCACATTCTACTTGGCTTGTGGAATATCCAATAAGGTTGAAGTACATTGGAGCGTATTGCTACTTGTCGTTTGGGTTAGTCGCCAACGAGGTATGTGAACTTCTTCCTTCCTTTGACATGATTATTTGGTAAGTCTATGTGACTAAATTTTAGTGAGTCTATGTGACTTGATTTGGTAAGTCTATGCGACTTAAGTCATTTGAAGTAAGTAAGTCGATTTTGGAAATATATGAGTCTTGATTATGAAAGTATGAGTGGCTTAGTCAAAATTGTATAAGTTACGTGAAGTACTTTAAAGTTAAGAGATTTGATTTAAGGTTAAGAGACTTGATTTCTTTACAAGTTATGAGACTTTATTTTTCAAGAAATGGGACTTGATTTCTAAAGTTAAGAGATTTGATTTAAAGTTATGAGACTTGATTTCTTTACAAGTTATGAGACTTTATTTTTCAAGATATGAGATTTGATTTCTAAAGTTAAGAGATTTGATTTAAAGTTATGAGACTTGATTTCTTTACAAGTTATGAGACTTTATTTTTCAAGATATGGGTTACTTGATTTACTTCTAAAGTTAAGAGGCTTGATTTCGAAAGAGTATGTGACTTGAGTTTTAAAAGTATACGTTTATTGATTTAAAGAGAAGGAGTTTTATGATTCTTTTTAAGTATGCATGTACGTAGTACTTTTGGGTTTAGTTTCCCCAATGTGATAAGAAATAAAAGTGCCTTAAGTTCTCTAAAATGAAAGGTTGTTATAATAGCTTTATGAGAAGTTGTTATAACGACTTAAGAAGAAGTGAAAGGGTGGTTAAAATGTTATGTAAGGAAAATCACATCGAGCCTACAAATAGGTCGGATTATGTTATGAGATACACTGAGCCTACAAATAGGCCGGATTATGTTATGAGATACACCGAGCCTACAAATAGGCCGGATTACGCCATATTACCCCGAGCCTACACATAGGTCGGGTTACGTCATCTTACACCGAGCTCCACAGGTGGGCCGGATTATTCTACATGATTCCACAGTACACCGAGCTCCACAGGCGGGCCGGATTATGCTACATGATTCCACAGTACACCGAGCTCCACAGGAGGGTCGGATTATGCTACATGATTCCACAGTACACCGAGCCCCACAGGCGGGCCGGATTATGCTACATGATTCCACAGTACACCGAGCCCCACAGGCGGGTCGGATTATGCCACATGATTCATCAGTACACCGTGTCCCGCAAATGGGCCGGATTACGTTATCACGTATGGATAATCAAAGTAAGCTCCCAAATAAGAAGTCCCTCCATAAATGGTCGGATTATGTTATGTAAGATATGTAAGTTATGTGGGAAAACTTGATTGAATTCTTAAGTATGTATGTAAGAATATGATGTTAATTCTTATTGAAAGAAGGAAAAGAATGATTAATGTACGATTGATTTCATGAGTTAAAATGGCACGGTAGGATTTGGTATTTTAATTTTTATACTTGTCCCTGTCATTATTTTGTACAGTTATGATCTTGTTTAATGTACTTTATTTTCGTTCCATACTTAGTACTTGTTGTCTCGAATTTCAGGGAATGCGTTCATGTCCGCAGGTCTAGGTACACAGTTGTGGATCCGCGAGCTTAGGATCCTTGTTCAGCATTTTGAGATGGCTCCAAGTTCCGGAGTTTCTCATTATGGCTAGGTATATTCACCGGTACGGCGGGGCCTTGTCCCGTCATAGTTGTTGTCACCTTCTTAGAGGTCTGTATTCATATGTGGGATGGACTGGTGTAAGTTGTATTTACATTGTTGTACATCGTAGACCCTTTCGGGTGATTTATATTATACGGAAGCCTTTCCGACTTTTCCTTTGTTTTAAAAAAAATGAGTGTTATTTATCTTCTGCGGTTTATTTATGTTGTATGGGTAGAAGGGTGCCCAGGTAGGGGCACCAGTCACGGGCCTGAGATTTGGGTCGTGACAAATAGCCCTCTAATTCTACGGAAAATCGGGCAGCACTTCCTTTGTTTCTACGTACTTTTCCACCTTTTCCAAGGTCCGTATTTATCCACCAACAAGCCACATTTAAGGTGCAACCAACAGTTATCCAAAGGGATTACACGCCTAACTGAACGTGTAAAATTCAGCCCCTTAATCTACCAAAACTATCCATTAAAACTAGTCCATATTCCAATGTAAAAACAGTCTATTAGTCCACTAATACAATCCATTAGTCCAGTCCTTTAGTTGGTGTTCTTGGCCAACAACTGCAATCAAAATTGTCCAGTTTTAGGCTAGCATGCCAAAATTGTTTCACTACATCTTTATAATTCCAACTTATATTCCAATCTTTATATAAGTTATATTAACTTGTTATCAGTAAGATTCCTTCATGTCAACAAGTAATAGGTAATGTTTTAACAACTTTAATGGCTAGCATGTCAATTTCGGTTTTAACATCTTAATAAGGTCCAAATCTTTCAATCTTCCTTCCACATATCACACATTCATTTATATACTACAATAACATGTAATCTCCAATTACATTAGAAGGACAACGATTATTACCTCAATAAGCCCAAATTATTCCAAGATCTAAAAGTCGATCCTTAGCAACTTTAGCTCATAATCCTTACGTTCCAATCCACTCCAAGCAACCCTTAGAAGTTCCTAAACAACTTCTCTTCAAGCTTCATCCAAAGATATGAAAATCACCTTAGGGTTTCACGTTGCGACTAATGGATTAACGTAGTATTTCCGGGATTTTAGTATTTGGTTATCCTTAGAATACCTCTAAGAACACTTGGTTTAAGTATGGGTATTTATCAATAACAATTTCACAATTCTATGCCTAATGGGGGTGTTTGGCCAAGAGCAATCTTCAAGGAAGGGAGTATATTTTGTCTTGGAAATTATTCTAAGTGTTGAAGAAGTCTTGCTACTAGTGTGTATATATAAGACAACCAAGGGCTAGGATTAAAACAAGTGTGTGGTTGAGATTGGGGACAAGTGTGTGTGGGTCCCACAAGCCACTTGTGTCACGACCACTCCTCGCGATCAGTGCCTTACCCTGCACCCTGGTGATACTACATCGTAGAAAATCAGCGAAATAAAAACTTAAGCAGAAACAAGATACAACATAAGAAAACAAAGCAACTAAAGCGGTCACCTTCATGTATATACATACAACCGAACAGCATAATCCTTTACAAACCACGCCCACAACAAGATTACTGCACTCTAAGATTTTTACAACAACTATGACGGGACATGGCCCCGCCATACCCCTGAATGTACAAAAACTTACAAACTCGGGGAAACATACCAAAAGATAAGCCTCCGGAGAAACGGAGCTTCCCAATACGCTGAACTGTGATCCTAAGAACGAGGATCAACAACCGATGTACCTCTACCTGCGGCATGAACGCAGCCCCCCGAAGGAGGTCAGTACAACAGGTACCAAGTATGTGAAACTAAAAATACTGTAAATGAAATCATAACAGTCTAAATAAAACAGGAGACATATATGATAACCAAACTACAGTTCACGACATAAAAGCAGTCATGTCAAAGCAGGGACTCACGCCCTCAAAGTCATCACTCAAATATAACCAAGGGTCTCATGCCCACAATATCAATCATGCCCGCATCATGGCCACATGCCCCCGAAATTCTCCATCAGTGTAGACATGTCCAGGATGCAATAACAGTATACCGGGTTATCAACCCCGCCAGACGCCACATGCCCGAATTCTTCATCTGCGCATGTCCATGTAACAACAATAACAATATATCGGGTAATCAACCCGCCGTAGCCACATGCCCCGAATTCTTCATCGGCGTATATGTCCATGTAACAACAATAACAATATACCGGTGATTAACCCGCCGCGGCCGCGTGCCTCGTAATTCTTCATCGGTGCAGACATGTCCATGTAACAACAATAACAATATACCGGGTGATTAACCCGCCACATGGCCGCATGCCCCCGGAATTCTTCATCGGTGCAGACATGTCCATGTAACAACAATAACAATATACCGGGTGATTAACCCGCCGCATGGCCGCATGCCCAAATTCTTCATCGGTGCGCATTTCTATGTAACAACACAACAATATACCGGCCTCCATCGAGAGACGCGGTAGCATAGGAATACAACTTTTACACAACAAGGCTATCACAAGAAAGCACAAGCAAATTACCATACTTCAATTCTCTTACAAATATCCATTCTTTCACAAAAAGTCACCTGATACCAACATTCGTAGTATCCAAAACAGAGTAACTATTATTTTAAGTAAACCAAAATAATTTCCCTTTTTAAAGACATGTAACAACATTCTTTTCCAAAAGTTCAAGTTTGCCTAATTTCAAATACTCAAGTCTCTTATTTTCGAAAGGTTTCGTAGTTCATAGTCTTAATCACTTAATAACATAATTCTCTTTTAAAACAATTTGAGTAACATATGCCTTATGTGTGAGTAGGTTATTCTTGTTTATATCAATCTTATTAAAGCAGCCATGATCTAGAAAATGTAATACAATTTTGTCTTATCTTAGCTTCTATGCAGATGGAGGTTTCTACTGGTTTTAATAATAATTACTTAGTCAATACATTTTCCTTTATTAACGCTGCGATGTTTGTTCGATACTTGTTCTCATTTCCGAAATCAATATAACATTATTCCTTTTAAAACCCAATTACCCATTTCTCATTAAAGCGGTTTCACAACTTTTTAACACAACCCAAGTCCTTATTATTTCACATCAAGTCTTTTATCTTTTAAAAAACACAAACTATTTCTTTGCCCACATAAAGTTGTTACAACAAACTTCCCATAAAGCCGTTATAACACTTTATGTTTTAAATCAACCAAATTCATTTAACACATGTACGTCTACCGTACTACATAGTTCACAACATATCATGCTAGAAAAGATAGGAAGAGGTTCACATACCTCGCGACGATTATCGACAATTAGCAAAATGCTCCAAGTACTACAACCTTGCTAGCCTTTTCCACCCTTCAAGTAGAATATGCTACTCGTAGTACTTCCACCTATAATGGCCATAAAACGCCTATTAACTTCTAGTTCTCTTCGTAGAATATTTCTACGTAAAATTCGTAACCTCCCCGCTATCACATAAATCTCTCCTATCAAGGCCCGCTACTGTGCCAACAACTCCTGGGATTACACGCCTAACCTGACGTGTTCAATTCTACTTCACAGAATACTACAAGTCTATGTAAATACAAATCCTATGTAATTACGATTCAATTTTCTTCTTTAATATCCATTCTATATATAGTATACTCAACTATACATTACTCTGACATGTAATTTCCAATTACATAGGGGATAAAGATCATTACCTCGATAAGCCCAAAATTATCCAAGATTATATGTCAATCCTGAGCAACGTTTAGCTCCTAATCTGTACGCTCCAAACCGCTCCAAGCAACCCTTAGAAGTTTCTAATAACTTCTCTTAAACACTTCAACTCCAAAAAGTGAAGTACACTTAGGCTAAGCTTGTGGCAACTCTCACAAGAGGTGTATTTAGGCTAAGGGTGTGAAATCTTTTCTAACCTTTGGTTACTAGTCTTCCTAATACACAAAGGAAGAACACTTAAGACTTTAAGAATTTTTGGACAAAGTTTGGTTAAGGGAGAGGGGTGTGGGACGAGAACTTCATCAAAGGGAGAGAGTATTTTTGCCTTGGAATTTCTCAAGTGTGGATGAAGAAGTCTTGCAACTTAAGGGGGTATTTATAGGACATTCAAGGGCTAGGATTAAAGCAAATGTGTGGTCTAGATTGAGCCATGTGTGTGTGGGTCCCACTTATCCATCTACTACACAAAATATCTTCAAGACTTTGACCAAATATTTTTGGCCTTTTACATGTAAAAAACGTGCCAACCAAACCCATCATTTTCGTCCAACCAAGTGTCACCTAGGGTGACACATGTCGCCCTCCTATTGGTCCAAAATATTTCACCTTCCGAAAATATCCGTAAAAAAAATAAAGTGGGCCCCACAAACCGTAAATTCCTCCCGTGGGCCCCACGTGACCAATTCCGGATAAATAATTCCATAATTCTTAATTAATCCAAAAAGTCCGAGTACCAAATCTGGGAATCCAATTCCCATTAGCGAACCTTTTTCCTTCACAAAATCCGGAAACTTTTCCGTCGAAAAATCACATCTTTCTTTCTTTCCAAAATTACTGTCGTATTCTCGTACGTACGTCTTCACATACATACCCTGGAACTACGGGGTGTAACATTCTTCCCCCCTTAGAAACATTCGTCCCGAATGTTCCTTCTAAGTCTCCAAACGTACATGCGCCGGTATAGTCTTCACTACTATACTTACGAAACCAACTATGCCCCATATTGCCATAATAAAATCATACGCGCGAAACCCAAATCCAAGCCAACGAGGAATCACCTCGAAGGTGTAAAACAACACCAACTCTCGCTCCTGGTCCAAAGGATACTCCTGTCGCACATTCACTTCACAAAAATGATCACTTCTATCTCTCAGCACATGTTCACTTCTTTCCTTACTCGTCGTACTCTTCTCGAACACTCGAACTCTTTCTAGTACACGCATTCATACTTCAGTCATCACTTCAGTTTCCAAAATCTTTGGAGTCACTACCTCCAAACTTGGTCATCTTACTAGCCTCGAATTTCTTCAAGGCCATTCCCGGCCTTCACGATCCGATTCTGGTCGAACACGTCCACGAACTCATACAGTGGTTACCTAAACTTGGGCCTTGCACCCTCGTGATCCTACCACCTGGCGGGACCACCTCGAACTGACCCCACCTTAATCCGGGCAACGGGTTGACCCGCGAATGGTCCTCAACCCGACCCATGTCGCACTGCACTCTTGTTCCCGATCTGGAACAATCTTACCTATTCAAGTCCTGAAAGCTACCACTTTCATCTTACACAACCCAAGGAATCATCCCACAATATATTTCACGCATACCACGTACTTCAACAAAGACCAACCGTAAAATCTTTTACTTAAGACGACCTTACATCTAAGGTCTCAACTTGTTATAATATTCTACGGCTTATAATTTCCCTATCCCTAAGCTTACCTTTTCAACTAACCATGTTCTCTAGATCACAATTTTACACAATGCTATCCAAACATAACACTCAACATAAAATCATCATATCACACATACAAATCTCTAGAGGGTTAAGGATATAACAGTCCTGTTCTGCAGGGCGCATAGCTAGTGAAGGTGATGAACCAGCCACTGATCCTGAAGGCTGAGTCGTAACATCCGTGCTACCCCTGGTCGGACAGTTCCTCGCAAAATGGCCCTGACGACCGCAAATATAGCAGGCTCCCTTGGCAGCACGACACTCCCCAAAATGGGGTCTACCACATTGACCGCACCGAGGTCGGGGTGGCTTCATCTGGCCAACACCCCAACTCCCCCGAAAACCTGAACCCTCGAGCCCCGACTGCCTCGAATATCCTGAAGCCACGAAGATCGCGGAGGACCACTATGTACTGGCGAAGGTGCATAACTAGCCTACTGCTGAGGCGGTCCACCTCGAAAGTCACCAAAGGACCATGCTGTTCTGGCCCTCTTCTGCTGATCTCGGTCATTCCGTCGACCTCTCCGCTCCTCACATCCAAGTGCATAAGCCTGCATGCGGGCAATGTCCATGCCCGGCTGAAGAGCTACACCCGAACAAGCCTCTGCCAAGTAGTCATCGAGCCCGGTGAGGTAGCGGTGTACTCTGTCCTCTATATCAGCTACTAACGCGGGGACATACCGAGCCAATGAGTCAAACTCTACATTGTACTCCCGAACCGTACGCCCGGTCTGCCTTAACGTCAAAAATCTGTCGTCCCGAGCCCTCCTTATCTGTGGAGGCAAAAAATATGTAAGAAACGCCCCTGAGAACTCGTCCCATACGGCTGGAAGTGCATACTCTCCCCGGGACAGCTCCCACGAATCAAACCAGTCGACAGCAGTATCACGCAGCCGATGTGAACCTAAGACCACTGACTCGGTCTCCGAAGCCCTGATCACTCTACGATCCGTCAGAATCGCTTCGGATGAACTCATGCGGATCATCCTCAGGCCTCGACCTGTAGAACTCTGGCGGGCTACAACTCAAAAAGTCCCGTAGCCTCAAACTATCCGATCTCGGGTGAACCACGGGTGATACTGGAACTGCGGCCCATCGCTCATGTTCGCCACAATCACGGCCAATAATCGCCATCTCCTTGTAACCCATCTCATCCGGGTTGTGGGACGGAGGCTCGTGTACCGTGGTCTCGTGAGCCACCGCCGCTTCTACTCGCAGCCTCCTCTCACGCTTTGCCCTTCTGGGCCCTGATTGCCTTGCGTGGAGGCATAACTGGTAAAAACGAAATACGTCAGAGGGGTCCAACTTATAAAACAACTCTAAGGCACGATCTTAGAGTGAGAAGAATGGAAACCAATCCTAAATGTCCTGCAGCCTCCTGATTATAGATGTGGTGCACAACACACCGATAATCAAGACTCTACTAGACACGGTCTGTAGACACTTTTCCGAGGACTAACTGCTCTGATACCACTTTTTTCACGACCCGACCTCGGGCCCGCGACTGGTGCCTTACCCCGGGCACCCTAGTGATACTACATCAGAGAAAATCAGCGGAAATAAAAATTTAAACAGGAAACAAGATACAACATAAGAAAACAGGCTAACCAAAACGGTCACCTTCATGTATATACATACAACCGAAGCGATAACTTTACAAACCCCCGCCACAACAAGATTTCTGCACCTCTAAGATTTTTACAACAACTATGACGGGACAGGGCCCCGCCACACCCCTGATTGTACAAAAACTTACAAACTCGGGGAAACATACCAAAAGATAAGCCTCCGGAGAAACGGAGCTTCCCAATACGCTGAACTGTGATCCTAAGAACGAGGGTCAACAACCGATGTACCTCTACCTGCGGCATGAATGCATCCCCGGGAGAGGTCGATAACAGTACCAAGTATGTGAAATCAAAATATCAGAACGAAATCATAATCGCCACAACCCGACCGGCTCGCGATCGGTGCCCTACAGGCACCCCGCAGTATACATCGAGAGAATAGCAATGAACATACACAAAAACTTAGACAGTAAACAACAACAGGCTAGCCGATAAGGCCACCTTCCGTAAAAATATACTCAATCCAGAAATAGAACAATACACATTTTTTTTTACAACCCAATCCACAATGTGACTACAGACCTCTAAGAATAACAACTCTGGCGGGACAGGGCCCCGCCATACCCCTGAATGTACAACAACCGACAATACCAGGGATAAGCCTCCAAATGAAGGGCTTCTCAACGGTGACAGTGATCCTAAGAGCGAGGATCAAGAACTGCACTCTACTCATGCAGATAAACGCAGCCAAGGAGGTCAAGACAACATGTACCAAATATGTGGAATCAGTATCAGAATGAAATCATGAGTCTATAATAAAATTGGAGACATGTATGATAGCTCAATAAACAGTACACTGTGCCTTGCTAACAATGAGAGTAAATAGGAGTATACTTACAATATAAAGTAGGAAGCTCACGACCAACGCAGGACCACCCGCCCGCAGTATCATTAAGTAACCCTACTCTTGGGACTATCTCACCCGCATAGATCACGTGGACCCGCGTGAGGTATTCCTCGCATGGGACTATTTCACCCGCATAAGCCCTTACGGACTCGCATGAGGTATTCCTCGCATAGGCTGGACCCGCCCGCATGGGACTATTTCACCCGCATAAGCCCTACGGACTCGCATGAGGTATTCCTCGCATCGTGGGTAGCAAATCCACGGAAAATGCAATGCCACAAACCCGGGGAATGACCCCGCAACGAATAATATATGACTAGCACAAATCCGGCTACCACACATAACATAAGCACTACCGGCTTATCATACAATACATAAGCAAGTTAAGAAATCCCCTAACTTCTTATTATTCTTGTTTATATACACTCTCATTTTAGTTTACCTAAGGCACTAACATGTCTTTTATAAAAATCCGGGAATTTAACCCAAAGTACTACGTACTTCTATTCTTTTAAAATGACTCATTTCATTATAAAGCTTCCAAGACACTAATAACCGTAGTATCAAGTTACAATTCTTTTCAAGACAAGTCACAATACTTTTAGAAATAAAATTGGGCTTCTAAATCAAGTGACTTCTTTTCTCGTAGAAACCTTTGGCGATTGATGCCTTTAAATCAAATTGCCTTTCAATAAATCAAGCCATTTATCTTTCCATAAAGCCAATATAACCAACTCCCCATAAAGTCGTTATATTCACTTTATACCTTAGTCAAGTACAATTTCCTATCCAAGGGACTTATACGTTTAAAACGAAACAAGAATTACATACTTTAAAACTCTTCAAGTCCCTTAACATACTTAAATTACTTAGAGTAAACCACTCTTTAAACTTTCCATAAAGCTATTATAACCAACTTCCCATAAAGCCGTTATACTAGCCTTATACATTAGCAACTTACATTTTTCCTTATAACCAAGAGACTTAAACTTTCCAACAAAACAAGTATCAAAATACTTTCAAGATACTTAAAGTCTCTTAACTTTTGAAAACCAAGATATCCTTAATATTTAAACAAGTGAGTTAATTTCCTAACTCAAACAACTTGGACATTCTCAAAATAATCCAAAGATATCAAATAGACTAGATTGTCAAAATCTTGTACGTCTACCGTACTATACATTTACAACTTAATCATGCTCAAGAGATAAGAAAGTTCCACATACCTTTTCGGTTTAATCCACTTGCTAAGTCCAATCGCCGTACGTAGTATGCCAACCTATAATGACCATAGTACGTCTATTAACTTCTAGTTTCGAACGTAGAATATTCCAAGTGCAAGTCACTAAATTCTACGGAAAATCGGACAGCACTTCCTTTGTTTCTACTCACTTTGCCACCTTTTTCAAGGTCGAATTCAATAACCAAACACGCCACATTTAAGGCCCAACAAAGTAGTTAACAATAGGGGATTACATGCTTAAACAAGACATGTAAAATTCCGCCCCACAATGTAAAACAACTAGTCAAAACTACAATGTCCATTCGGCTAAACATAGGGACAACAATACAAATCGTTTCCAATCCCTTTTCAATCCAAGTGGTTTAGTATAACATGATATCAAGCCGCAATCGATTACAACTACTACAATCCTCAAGTAGGTAAACATGCGACGATTCTAATTAACGACCAAAATTGTATTTCAATTTCAAAAGGCTAATCATGCCATTTCGGTTTTGGGCTCCTAAAATTCCATAACACTTATCAAACTTCATAATACATATCACATGATCATTTCTAACTTATAATAACATGGAATCTTCAATTACAAAAGTAAGACGAAGATTATACCTCATTTAGCCCAAATATGATCCAAGATTACAAGTCGATCCTTAGCAACTTTAGCTCCTCCTTTCGACGTTCCAATCCACTCCAAGCAACCCTTAGAAGCTTATGAATCACTCATCTTCAAGTTCCAACTTCAAAGTTGAATAACCCCTTAGGTTTTCGCCTTGCGACTAATACGAAAACACCATTTTTCCGGGGTCTTTCTATAGAGATACACTTACAATACCCTTAGGAACCTTGGTTTAAAGTGGGGAGATTATTGGACAAGAATTGAAAATTTTCATCTTGAAAATCCCCTCAAAGCCGAGAGCTTCATAGTTCTTACGTACGTTCTTATAAACATATCCTGAAATTACGGGGTGTAACAGTGGGTCCCACTTATCCATCTACTACACAAAATATCTTCAAGACTTTGACCAAATGTTTTTGGCCTTTTACATGTAAAAAACGTGCCAAACAAACCCATCATTTTCGTCCAACCAAGTGTCACCTAGGGTGACACATGTCGCCCTCCTATTGATCCAAAATATTTCACCTTCCGAAAATATCCGTAAAAAAATAAAGTGGGCCCCACAAACCGTAAATTCCTCCCGTGGGCCCCACGTGACCAATTCCGGATAAATAATTCCATAATTCTTAATTAATCCAAAAAGTCCGAGTACCAAATCTGGAAATCCAATTCCCATTAGCGAACCTTTTTCCTTCACAAAATCCGGAAACTTTTCCGTCGAAAAATCACATCTTTCTTTCTTTCCAAAATTACTGTCGTATTCTCGTACGTACGTCTTCACATACATACCCTGGAACTACGGGGTGTAACATTCTTGTCCAACAAATATCTTGAGCCATTTGTCCCTCACTTTCTCGCCCAACATGGGCCACATGGGGGTGACACATGTCGCCCTCCTATTGGTCCAAAATATTTTATCTCCCAAAAACATCCATATTAGGCAAAATCTCGAAAAACATTGTGGGCCCCACAAAACCGTAAATTTTTCCCGTGGGCCCCACGTGACCAATTTTAAAAATCCATAATTCTATTATATTCCAAAAAGTCCAAATCCCAAATTTGAGAACTCAATTCTCCTTATTAAACACTTTTCCTTCACGGGTTCCGAGATTTTTTTTAAGGAAAAAGCGCATCTTCCATCGTTTCACGATTTAACCCTTATCGTCTTAGGTACGTTTTCTTATTCTTGTGTTGGAACTACGGGGTGTAACAGTAAGTTTACCTGACCAATACCACGAATTGGAATTTTCTACTCACTGCCGATAATAATATTTTTATTTTTGCTCATATTAAAATAAGACGAGAGATTACCTTGAGATGTCGTCATGTGGGATGTAGCCCCTGTGTCCATGTACCATGACTCATATGGAATATTTAGATTCATGTTGTTCATGGTTCTTTCAATGTCAGTGGGTGCATAGCCGATAGAAGATGGTGTCTGGGCCACAAATGCATGTTGTGGACGCGAACATAGAATTTTGGGTTGATGATTTGAAGAGGGAGGCCTGGCCCATGTCGAAGTTGGATATGGACATGGCAGGGCAGCCCACTGTTGGGCACAAGCCCACGATGGGTATTGCCCCCACTGATTTTAGGCGGATTGAGCAATGGGCTGCTACTGGTTGGGTCACGACTGCTCGGATTGGTTGTTGTCGCCGACCTGTTGCCCGCCGCCCCGACCTCGTCCCTTTCCACCATTATTTTTTCATTTGTTATTATTACGATTTGACCCCATTTTTTACCATTATTATTTCGGTTGTCACTGCTATCCGGACCGGAATTTTGTGACGGAGAATCTATAGAAAATGAATTAGTGGAGACGGTGTCAGTTCCGACATTAGCTACCCTGGATGATACTTGTTTTGCTTTTCGTGATTCTTCGAGAATCAATCTCGAACGGTCCTCATAGAACAGAGGCAACATATTGCTTTACTGAATGAATGTAGCAACTGTTACACCCCGTAAATTCAAGAGGTTAAGTTAAGAACGTACGAAAGGAAATAAGATTTGAAGGTGGAAAGTTGGGATGTCAAAAGGTTGTGAGCAGACTTTCAGTCAACTTTGGAGCGGTATATCTCCTAGTTTCTTAGGAGTTGTGAGGAGTTTTAAAAGACTAGTATGGAGGTTGTTGAGTCTAGTTTCCGACGCAACCAACCACTCGTCGATTGGACATCGGGGTAGGAAGTTACGGGCGTTAGAAGTTACGTGGTCGACGCAGGACGATTTTTCCCAAAGAGCGTCGCAGCGCCGCGGCGCCATCGGCAGGGCCGCGGCGCCGATAATTCCGAAAGTCCTCTGCGGTTGCAGCGCCGCGGCGCCGGACGCGGCAGCGCCAAATGCGAGAATTCTCGTGAGGAGTGGAAGCGCGCGCTGGCGCGCACGCGCCAAGCGCGGATTTTTACGCGAAAGGGGCGAAAACAGGATATTTTGATAAAAGGCCTATGGGAGGGTGACAAGTGTCCCTCCCCTCTTTTTGACCAAAGGAGGGTCTTATTTTAGGGCCAAGCCTTCAAGACTTGGCCATTTGCAAGGGTTTCCCTAAGAAAAATCCCTCTTCTCTCTCTCAAATTGATGAACCCCCGGTGAGATTTTGGAAGGGCTTCAAGAAGGAAAAGTGTTGGCAAGCTTGTAGAGGGTTCGTGTGGGTAAATTTTAAAGTGAAGAAGATTTCGGAAAGAGGGCTTCTTGAGGTAAAATCTCCACCTTCTTGTGTATTTGAAGATTTCAAGTTATAGTAGTTAAGAATTGAGCACGAGGTCATTATACTAAAGTTTGAAAAGATTTGGATTGATATTGTATTATTGTGGGCAGAATTTTACGCGTCCTGTAGGCGTGTAATCCCCTTTAGTTAGTGAATCGTTGTGCCTTAAATGCGGCGTTTGGTTATTGAATTCGGACCTTGAAAAAGGTGGAAATGTCCGTAGAAACAAAGGAAGTGCTGTCCAATTTTTCCCGTAAGACAAGGGACTTTACATTAGAATATTCTACATTGAAGCTAGAAGCTAATAGACGTATTATGGTCATTATAGGTCGACCTCTTCGGACGACATATTGGACTTGGCAAGTGGATTAAACAAAAGAGGTATGTAGAAACATTCTTATCTCTTGAGCATGAGTAGTTATAACTGTTTGGTACGGTAGACGTACGTAATTTAAATGAAGGGAAGTCATTTGATATATTTGACTTGTTTTAAGGATGTCTAGTTGGTTGAGTTAGAGAATTAACTCACGTGTCCTTAAGCAAGAGTTATAAGAACGGTTTATCCTAATAAGGTAGACAAGGATTCCTTGACAGGAAAAGGTTTAGAATACTGGATTTGGAAGGTATTGATTCTTAAACCATTATAAAGATAAGAACTTGTTTCTAAGTTAGGGAAATTGTCTTCTAAGTTAAGAGACTTGAGGTACTTTGTAAGTAGTGCGACTTGAATTGAAGTACAAGTCTCTTGGTTATAGAAAGAACAAAGTGGTCTAAGACATAAAGAGTTATAACGACTTTATGGGAAGTTAGTTATGACGGCTTTATGAGAGGTTAAGGAAGTCTTAGTTTCTAAGAAGCATAAAGTTAGTATAACGGCTGTTATACCCCGTATTTTCCAGAGTATGTACGTGAGCGCGTACGTATTATAATTTGAGCCTTAAAGTTGGCTAGTTTCGAAATTTGTACACAACACCCGATTAGAGTCGTTTTTCGACGAAACGTTTTACACAACTCGCGTAGGGTAAATTCCGGCTATGTCATTTCTAATTTTTGCGGATTTTTCCGAGAGACGAAACATTTTGGACCAACGGGAGGGTGACACTTGTCACCCTCAATGGACGGACGAAAAGGGGCAAGTTGGCACGTTTTTTGTGCATTGTTTTTGGTCAAGGAGTTGGTAGGATATTTTGGGTAGATGGATAAGGTTGCACATGGCTTAATCTTGGCCTTACACTTGCCTTGCACTTGGCTAAATCTTGGCCATTGGTTGGCCTTTGGTTAGCCTATAAATACTCCCCTTGTTGAAGACTTTCTTCATCCAAAACTTGAGCAATCTTTCTAAGTCTCAAATACTCCCTCCCTCTTGTTTGATCTCGTCCAAAATCCCCCCTCCCCCCTTGAGCAAGGCCCTTGGCCGAGAGCCTCCCCTTCCCTCATGTGCTCCTAGCCGAAGTACACCCCCTAGCCTAGTTGTCTCGTATGAATACCCCTTGTTGTGGTATAGAAATACTCTCCTAGTATTGTTATAATGTCCAAATACCTTGGCCCAAATACCTTGTAGTATTCCCTAGGTTACACTTATACAAGCCCAGAAAATACCATTATACTTTCCTCGATCACTAAAACGAAACCCTAAGTAAATCTTCACCCGTAGTTGAAGTTATAAGTAGAAGTTGGTTAGAACTTCTAAGGGTTGGTTGGAGCGGGTCGGAGCGCACGGAGTAGGAGCTAAACCTTGCTCAGGATCGACATATAAACTCGGATAATTTTGGGCTTATCGAGGTAAACATTTTTAACCTTCTGTTGTAATTGGAAATTACATGTTGTAGGAGTATATAGTTAAGTATACTATATATAGAACTGAACATAGTTGTGCGGCAATGTCTTTTGACTTAAGCCTGAATAATACTTACGGCTATGTCTTGCGACTTAAGCCTGAAGTTGAAGAAGAGAATCGAATCGTAATTACATAGGGTATCAGACATGAGACTTGTAACATTACCGTGTAGTAGAATTGTACACGTCCAGGTTAGGCGTGTTAACCCCCGGTTGGCTTGGTAGCGGCCTCGATAGAGAGGAGATTTACGCTGCCATGTGGGGAGGTCTTGCCAATTTTCTGTAGGATATTCTCCATTGAGATCTAGATGTTAATAGGCGCCTTGTGGCCTCTATAGGTTGAAGTACTACGTATGGCGTGATCTACTTGGCTTAAGGAGTAGCCGACGTTTTGAGGTACTTGGAGCGTTTTGCTATTAGTCGATAATCGTCGCGAGGTATGTGAACCTCTTCCTATCTGTTCTAGCATGATATGTGTATAACTATGTAGTACGGTAGACGCATACGTGTTTAATGTATTTGATAGTTTGAAACATAAAGTGTTATAACGGCTTTATGGGTAGTTGGTTATAACAACTTTATGTAGGTAAGAAAATGCTTTGTGGTTTCAAAGGGTAACTGATTTGACTTATAACGGATTTAATGTGTAGTAATAAAGAACTTGAAGTGTTTCAAAAAGACCTTTTTGAAAGAAGAGTAATACTTGGCTTTGAAAACATAAGAGTTGTACTAGCTTTATGGGAAGTTAGGTATAACGTCTTAAGAGTGATAAAAAGAATGGTTTACTGATTTTTAGAAGATAAGAGACTTGACTTAATGGTATTAATATGAATTTTGTTAAAAGTGTGAAAACTCATTCGTGAGTAATGAGTACTTGGTTTTAAGAGGAATAATGTTTTACTGATTTCGGAAATCAGAATGAGTATCGACAAACCACTGCAAATAATAAAGGAAAATGTATTGAATAATGAAGTATGGTATTAAAACCAAGAGAAACCTCCATCTGCATGTAAGCTAAGATAAGACAAAATGATATTACATTTCCTAGATCATGGCTGCTTAATAAGATTGATTATAAACAAGAATAACCTACTCACATATAAGACATATGTTTCTCAAAACGTTTAAAGGAGAATTATGTTTTAAAGGATTTAAAACTATGAACTACGAAACCTTTTCTAAAATGAGAAACTTGAGCTTTTGAAATTAGGCAAACTTGAACGTTTGGAAAATAAGGTTGTTACTTGATTTTACAAAGGAAAGCATTTTGGTTTACTTAACAATGTTAGTCACTCTATTTTTTATACTACGGGTATCGGGTGACCTTCGTAAAAGAAATGGATCTTTAAAAGGAATTTAACGTACGTAATACTTTAGGGTTAAAAATCCGGACTTTGACATAAAATGAAAGTACCTTGATTTGTGTATAACTTGCCTATGCTTTTGTTATGAAACTTGACCATGTTACGTGTGATAGTCTTGTTGTGCAAGTATTGTGTTCTACTCAACTACCGGTTCATCCGGGAATGTATTTCACTTGACTACCGGTTCATCCAGGAATGTATTTCACTTGATTACCGGTTCATCCGGGAATGTATTTCACTTGATTACCGGTTCATCCGGGAATGTATTTCACTTGATTACCGGTTCATCCGGGAATGTATTTCACTTGACTACCGGTTCATCCGGGAATGTATTTCACTTGACTACCGGTTCATCCGGGAATGTATTCCACACGTTTCTATATTGGGTCCATAAGATGGGCCGAGACCTGTTATACGTATCACATGATTTGTACCTAGATCACGGCAGAGGAAGGAGTTCCACGCACGAGGATGACTTTGAGGGCGTGAGTCCCTGACTTGACATGACTGCTTTTATGATGTGAACTGTAGTTGGTTATCATACATGTCTCCTGCTTTATATAGACTATTATGATTTCATTTACAGTATTTTACAGTTTCACATACTTGGTACCTGTTGTACTGACCTCCTTCGGGGGGCTGCGTTCATGCCGCAGGTAAAGGTACATCGACTGTCGATCCCCGCTTATAGGATCACATTTCAGCGTGTTGGGAAGCTCCGTTCCTTCGGAGGCTTATCTTCGGTATGTTACCCTGAGTCTGTAGGTTCTTGTACATTCAGGGGTATGGCGGGGCCCTGTCCCGTCATAGTTGTTGTCACTTCTTAGAGGTCTGTAGTACTGTTGTGGGCAGAGTCTGTAAAAAGGATAACTGTTCGGGTATTTATGTATATATGATGAAGGCAACTGTTTTGGTTGGCCTGTTTATTTATCTTGTCTCTTAATTCATGTTCATGTTTTTATTTCCGCTGATTTTCTCTGATGTTGTATCACTAGGGTGCCCGGGGTAAGGCACCAGTCACGGGCCCGGGTTCGGATCGTGACAAAAGTGGTATCGAGCGATTAATCCTCTGAAAGTGTCTCTGACCGTGTCTAGTAAGTCTTGATTATCGGTGTTGTGCACCACATCTATAATCGTGAGGTCGCAGGACATTTAGGATTAGTTTCCATTCTTCTCATTCCGAGATCGTGCGAGTCGCGGTGTGATAAATCGACCCTCTGACGTATTCCTTTCCTTTACCAGTTATGCCTCCGCGTAAGGCAACCCAGCCCGATGGGCAAGGCGATGGGAGTTAGCGTAGATACTGAGGAGTACGAGGCGCAGCGGCCAAGACTGAGATGATGCTCCGACGGCGAAGTTTCGCGCGCCACAAAGACCACCGAAGTTTAGAGCGCAGCAGGGTCGCTGAGACTACAAGCACTGAGCCTCGGCCCCACACCTGGAGCAGATGAGATGGGTACAAGGAGATGGCCCATCGCCGTGGTCGTGGCCGATATGAGGATAGGCTAGATGCAGTTCAGCCCAGAGGCACCCGTAGTTCACCCCGAGCGCAGGTTTGAGGCTACGTGACTTTCTCGAGTTGTAGCCCGCCGTGTTCTATGGATCGAGAGCCGAGGACGACCTCGGGAGTTTATCCGACAGCCTACACGGATCATGAGGTGATCGAGTCTCGAGGCGTAGTCGGTGGTATTGGTTCGCATCACCGCGTGATCTGCGATGATCGTTTGATTCGTGAGCTGTCCCGGGAAGAGCATGCACTTCCAAAGCTTTGGGACGAGTTCTCGAGGCATTTCTTGCACATTTCTTGCCTCCACAGATGAGAGGGCTCGGCCGGCAGATTTTTGACGTTGAGGCGGGATCGCGACGGTTAGAGAGTACAATGTGGAGTTCGACTCATTAGCTCGGTATGTTCCGTGTGGTAGCCGATATGGAGGATGAGTACACCGCCACGCCACGGGCCGGATGATTACTTGGCGAGGCTTGTACGGTGTAGCTCTTCACCGGCATGGACATTGCCTGCATGCAAGCTCATGCACTAGGATGCGAGGCACGGAGAGGTCGACGGAATGGCCGAGATCGCCAGAAGAGGCCGCAACAGCGAGGTCCTTGGTAACTTTCGAGGCGGACCGCCTCGCCAGCTAGCCTAGTTATGTACCTCCGCCCGCAGAGTGGTCCTCCTCGCCTTCGGACGCTCAGTATTCGAGCTGGTCGAGCTCCGTGGCTTCAGTTCACAGTATACGTGAGTGCTAGCCGCCAAGATTCATGTCCCCTCGCCGCACGCGTGGCAAACATCATCCCGGAATGTCGCTTTTTATCGGTGCTTGTTTCACTGCGGCCGTGAGCCATGTGACGAGAGATCGTGCTTATAGGAGAGGTACGCAGCTTGGCGCGACCTACCGGATCGCGCGAGTTCATCGCTTTCTACATGCTACCTGCAGGCGACTTATGATTAGAGTGGAGCGGTAGCTTCAGGTATATCCTTAACCCTCTAGAGGCTTGTATGTTTTGATGTTATGTTAATGTGTTAAGTGTTATGTTCGGATAGCTTTGTGCTAAAATGGGATTTAGGAACCTGGTTGGGGAAAAAGGGTAAGCCTGGGGGTGAGAAAATGATGAACCTTAGAATATTACAGTTGAGACCTTAGATGTAAGGTCATCTTGAATAAAAGATTTTACGGTTAGTCTTTGTTGAAATACTTGGTTGGCGTATAAATGTATTGTGTGATAAGTCCCTGGGTTGGGTAAATGAAAGTGGTATCTTTCCTGATGTGATTTAGCAAGATTGTTCCGTGTCGAGGAGCAAGAGTTGGTGCGACAATGGGTCGGGTTGGGGCCATGTTGCGGGCCAACCTGCGGCCTGTTTCGATGTGTGGTCAGTTCTGGGTGGTCCCGCCAGATGGTAGGGTCCCGAGGGTGTTAGGCCCAAGTTTAGATGACCATCGTATGAGTTCGAGGATATGTTCGACCAGAAGCGGATCGTGAAGGCCGGGAATGGCCTTAAGGAAGATTGAGGCTAGTAAGATAACCAAGTTGGAGGTGGTGACTCCAAGGGCTGGAAAACAGAAACGTTGACGGAAGTGTGGTACGGATACTAGAAAAAGTTCGAGTGTTCGAGAAGGGTACAAGGAGATAGGGGAGAAGTGAACGTGTGTGATCATTTCTTGTGAAGGGAGAAGGTGCGAAGGATGTATATTTTAGACCTCAGGAATCGCATGCAGTCCGGTACCATTTGTTGGGTCGCCGGAGTGACACTAGAACCTCGCGGCAAAGTGACAAAAGTTTGTGATGTTAGAGGTGTTTCCTCGTGGACTTGGATATAAGTATTTGCGTGCATGTGTTGTTTCGTGGCCAGTTGTGGCGTTGGCAACTTATTAGAAGAACTTTATCGTTATCCGTCTTGAGAAGGAACATTCGGGACGAATGTTTCTAAGGAGGGGAGAATGTTATACCCCGTATTTTCCAGAGTATGTACGTGGCAGACGTATTATAATTTGAGCCTTAAAGTTGGCTAGTTTCAAATTTGTACACAACACCCGACAGAGTCGTTTTCGACGAACGTTTTTACACAACTCGCGTGGCGAGTCGGTGGTATTGGGTTCGCGTCACCGCGTGATACTGCAATGATCGGTTTGATTCGTGAGCCGTCCCGGAAGAGCATGCACTTCCAGCTTTGGGACGAGTTCTCGAGGCATTTCTTGCACATTTCTTGCCTCCACAGATGAGGAGGGCTCGGGCCGATGATTTTTGACGCTGAGGCGTGGCGGGCGGACGGTTAGAGAGTACAATGTGAGTTCGACTCATTAGCTCGGTATGTTCCAGGTGGTAGCCGATATGGAGGACAGAGTACACCGCCACGTCACCGGGCCGATGATTACTTGGCGAGGCTTATGCGGTGTAGCTCTTCACCGGCATGGACATTACTGCATGCAAGCTCATGCACTAGGATGTGAGGCACGGAGAGGTCGACGGAATGGCCGAGATCGCGAGAAGAGGCGAACAGCAGGTCCTTTGGTAACTTTCGAGGCGGACCACCTCAGCAGCAGTCTAGTTATGTACCTCCGCCAGTACAGAGTGGTCCTCCTCGCCTTCGGACGCTCAGTATTCGAGGCTGGTCGAGCTCAGGCTTCCGTTCACGGTATACGTGAGTGCTAGCCAGAAGATTCATGTCCCTCAGCGTGCACGGTGGCAAACATCATCCCGGGAATGTCGTCTTTTATCGGTGCTTGTTTCACTCGCGCCGTGGCCATGTGACGAGAGATCGCGGCTTATAGGAGAGGTACCACTTAGCGCAGCCTACCGGATCGATGGCGTGTTCATCGCTTTCTACGCATGCACTGCAGGCGACTTATGATTAGAGTGAGCGGTAGCTTCAGGTATATCCTTAACCCTCTAGAGGCTTGTATGTTTTGATGTTATGTTAATGTGTTAAGTGTTATGTTCGGATAGCTTTGTGCTAAAATGGGATTTAGGAACCTGGTTGGGGAAAAAGGGTAAGCCTGGGGGTGAGAAAATGATGAACCTTAGAATATTACAGTTGAGACCTTAGATGTAAGGTCATCTTGAATAAAAGATTTTACGGTTAGTCTTTGTTGAAATACTTGGTTGGCGTATAAATGTATTGTGTGATAAGTCCCTGGGTTGGGTAAATGAAAGTGGTATCTTTCCTGATGTGATTTAGCAAGATTGTTCCGTGTCGAGGAGCAAGAGTTGGTGCGACAATGGGTCGGGTCAGCCATGTTGCGGGCCAACTCGCGCCTGTTTACGATGTAAGGTCGGTGGTCCCGCCAGATGGTAGGGTCACGAGGGTGTTAGGCCCAAGTTTAGATGACCATCGTATGAGTTCGAGGATATGTTCGACCAGAAGCGGATCGTGAAGGCCGGGAATGGCCTTAAGGAAGATTGAGGCTAGTAAGATAACCAAGTTGGAGGTGGTGACTCCAAGGGCTGGAAAACAGAAACGTTGACGGAAGTGTGGTACGGATACTAGAAAAAGTTCGAGTGTTCGAGAAGGGTACAACGAGATAGGGGAGAAGTGAACGTGTGTGATCATTTCTTGTGAAGGGAGAAGGTGCGAAGGATGTATATTTTAGACCTCAGGAATCGCATGCAGTCCGGTACCATTTGTTGGGTCGCCGGAGTGACACTAGAACCTCGCGGCAAAGTGACAAAAGTTTGTGATGTTAGAGGTGTTTCCTCGTGGACTTGGATATAAGTATTTGCGTGCATGTGTTGTTTCGCGGTTGTGGCGTTGGCAACTTATTAGAAGAACTTTATCGTTATCCGTCTTGAGAAGGAACATTCGGGACGAATGTTTCTAAGGAGGGGAGAATGTTATACCCCGTATTTTCCAGAGTATGTACGTGAGCGCGTACGTATTATAATTTGAGCCTTAAAGTTGGCTAGTTTCGAAATTTGTACACAACACCCGATTAGAGTCGTTTTTCGACGAAACGTTTTACACAACTCGCGTAGGGTAAATTCCGGCTATGTCATTTCTAATTTTTGCGGATTTTTCCGAGAGACGAAACATTTTGGACAACGGGAGGTGACACTTGTCACCCTCAATGGACGGACGAAAAGGGCAAGTTGGCACGTTTTTGTGCATTGTTTTTGGTCAAGGAGTTGGTAGGATATTTTGTGTAGATGGATAAGGTTGCACATGGCTTAATCTTGGCCTTACACTTGCCTTGCACTTGGCTAAATCTTGGCCATTGGTTGGCCTTTGGTTAGCCTATAAATACTCCCTTGTTGAAGACTTTCTTCATCCAAAACTTGAGCAATCTTTCTAAGTCTCAAATACTCCTCCTCTTGTTTGATCTCGTCCAAAGCCCTCCCCTCGAGCAAGGCCCTGGCCGAGAGCCTCCCTTCCCTCATGGTGCTCAGCCGGCGGTACACCCCCCCTAGCCTAGTTGTCTCGTATGAATACCCCTTGTTGTGGTATAGAAATACTCTCCTAGTATTGTTATAATGTCCAAATACCTTGGCCCAAATACCTTGTAGTATTCCCTAGGTTACACTTATACAAGCCTAAAATACCATTATACTTTCCTCACTACTAAAACGAAACCCTAAGTAAATCTTCACCCGTAGTTGAAGTTATAAGTAGAAATTGGTTAGAACTTCTAAGGGTTGGTTGAGCTGGCCTGAGCGCACGAGTAGGAGCTAAACCTTGCTCAGGATCGACATATAAACTCGGATAATTTTGGGCTTATCGAGGTAAACATTCTTAACCTTCTGTTGTAATTGGAAATTACATGTTGTAGGAGTATATAGTTAAGTATACTATATATAGAATCAACATAGTTGCGGCAATGTCTTTTGACTTAAGCTGAATAATACTTACGCGATGTCTTGCGACTTAAGCTGAATTTAAAGAAGAGAATCGAATCAGTAATTACATAGACAGTATTACGCAGACTTGTGTAACATTACCGTGGTAGTAGAATTGGACACGGCCGGGTAGACGTGTTAACCCCTGGTTGGCTTGGTAGCCGACTCGATAAAGTAGAGATTTACGCTGCCATGTGGGAGGTCTTGCGAATTTTCTGTAGGATATTCTCCATTGAGATCTAGATGTTAATAGGCGCCAGTGGCCTCTATAGGTCAAGTACTACGTATGGCGTGATCTACTTGGCAGGAGTAGCCGACGCTTGAGGTACTTGGAGCGCTTTGCTATTAGTCGATAATCGTCGCGAGGTATGTGAACCTCTTCCTATCTGTTCTAGCATGATATGTGTATAACTATGTAGTACTGCAGACGCATACGTGTTTAATGTATTTGATCGTTTGAAACATAAAGTGTTATAACGCTTTATGGGTAGTTAGTTATAACAACTTTATGTAGGTAAGAAAATGCTTTGTGGTTTCAAAGGGTAACCGATTTGACTTATAACGGATTTAATGTGTAGTAATAAAGAACTTGAAGTGTTTCAAAAGACCTTTTGAAAGAAGAGTAATACTTGGCTTTGAAAACATAAGAGTTGTACTAGCTTTATGGGAAGTTAGGTATAACGTCTTAAGAGTGATAAAAAGAATGGTTTATTGATTTTTAGAAGATAAGAGACTTGACTTAATGGTATTAATATGAATTTTGTTAAAAGTGTGAAAACTCATTCGTGAGTAATGAGTACTTCGTTTTAAGAGGAATAATGTTTTACTGATTTTGGAAATCAGAATGAGTATCGACAAACCACTGCATCGTTAATAAAGTAAAATGTATTGAATAATGAAGTATGGTATTAAAACCGAGAAACCTCCATCTGCATAGAAGCTAAGATAAGACAAAATGATATTACATTTCCTAGATCATGGCTGCTTAATAAGATTGATTATAAACAAGAATAACCTACTCACATATAAGACATATGTTTCTCAAAACGTTTAAAGGAGAATTATGTTTTAAAGGATTTAAAACTATGAACTACGAAACCTTTTCTAAAATGAGAAACTTGAGCTTTTGAAATTAGGCAAACTTGAACGTTTGGAAAATAAGGTTGTTACTTGATTTTACAAAGGAAAGCATTTTGGTTTACTTAACAATGTTAGTCACTCTATTTTTTTATACTACGGGTATCGGGTGACCTTCGTAAAAGAAATGGATCTTTAAAAGGAATTTAACGTACGTAATACTTTAGGGTTAAAAATCCGGACTTTGACATAAACTGAAAGTACCTTGATTTGTGTATAACTTGCCTATGCTTTTGTTATGAAACTTGACCATGTTACGTGTGATAGCCTTGTTGTGCAAGTATTGTGTTCTACTCAACTACCGGTTCATCCGGGAATGTATTTCACTTGACTACCGGTTCATCCGGGAATGTATTTCACTTGATTACCGGTTCATCCGGGAATGTATTTCACTTGATTACCGGTTCATCCGGGAATGTATTTCACTTGATTACCGGTTCATCCGGGAATGTATTTCACTTGACTACCGGTTCATCCGGGAATGTATTTCACTTGACTACCGGTTCATCCGGGAATGTATTCCACACGTTTCTATATTGGGTCCATAAGATGGGCCGAGACCTGTTATACGTATCACATGATTTGTACCTAGACTGCCGGCAGTGATGAAGGAGTTCTACGGGCATGAGGGATGACTTTGAGGGCGTGAGTCCCTGACTTGACATGACTGCTTTTATGATGTGAACTGTAGTTGGTTATCATACATGTCTCCTGCTTTATATAGACTATTATGATTTCATTTACTGATTTTCTGATTTCACATACTGTACTGTTATCGACTCTCCTGAGGCTGCGTTCATGCCGCAGGTAAAGGTATATCGACTGTCGATCCCCGATTATAGGATCACATTTCAGCGTGTTGGGAAGCTCCGTTCCTTCGGAGGCTTATCTTCGGTATGTTACCCTGAGTCTGTAGGTTCTTGTACATTCAGGGGTATGGCGGGGCCCTGTCCCGTCATAGTTGTTGTCACTTCTTAGAGGTGCAGAGTAATCTGTTGTGGGCGAGTCCAGTAAAGGATAATTGTTCGGTATTTATGTATATATGATGAAGGCAATCGCTTTTGGTTGCTTTGTTTATTTATCTTGTCTCTTAATTCATGTTCATGTTTTTATTTCCGCTGATTTTCTCTGATGTTGTATCACTAGGGTGCCCGGGGTAAGGCACCAGTCACGGGCCCGGGTTCGGGTCGTGACAACGGCTTTATGGGAAGTTGGTTATAATAACTTTATGGAAGGTTAGAGGAACGATTTTCGCGAGTAAGGTAAACCAAGATGAAAGAATTGAAACTAAGAAAGGCAATTTGATTTAAAGGCATCAATTGCTTGAGGTCTAAAATGAGGGTCACTTGATTTAGAAGCCGAAGCATATTTCTAATAATATAGTGACTTGTTTGAAATATAGATAAGCCTTGATACTACGGGTGTTAGTATCTTGGGGTCTTATGTGGAAAATGGATCTTGGAAAGAATAGAAATACATAGTACTTTGGGTTGAATTTCTCCGGACTTGTTAAGTGATATGAAAGTGCCTTAAGGTCATAAAATGAGATCCATTTTGTATGTTAATGAAAGTCTAAAGAAGTTGTGAACTTACTTGGACGTACCGACAGTGATGTAGGATTCCACGGGTATGCTTCCATTGCCTTCTTATGAGTCTACCGGGACGTACCGATAGTGATGTGGGATTCCACGGGTAGGCTTCCCTGGTCATAGTATGAGTTTACCTGGACGTACCGACAGTGATGGAGGATTCCACGGGTATGCTTCCATGGTCTTAGTATGGGTTACCGACATACCGTCGGTGATGTGGGATTCCACGTATGCGCCGTGGACGTACGCGATGAGGATTAGAGGCATGTAGTTTGAGGGGTAAGAGTATAAATGAGGGGTAAATCCCCAAGATCGTTATACCACCTGTTTCCGTGGATTTGCTACCCACGATGCGAGGAATACCTCATGCGAGTCCTTATGGGCTTATGCGGGTGAAATAGTCCCATGCGGGCGGATACAGCCTATGCGAGGAATACCTCATGCGGGTCCATACGACCTATGCGGGTGAAATAGTCCCAGGAGTAGGATTACTAAATGAAGTCATGTACCCGAGATGAGGGATTCCACGGGCATGATATATATATATACATGTATGTGTACACCGACAGTGAGGTGGGATGCCACGGGTGCGTCACATGGTTATAGTTACATTTACGGCTGTCGGTAGTGACGGGGAATTCCACGGGAAGAGGATATAGGTATATATGTGTTGTATGTGTGTACGCTGACAGTGAGGTAGGATGCCACGGGCGCATCACATGGTTGTATTGTACTTCTATGGCTGTCGGTAGTGACGGGGAATTCCACGGGCAGAGGATATAGGTATATATGTGTTGTATGTGTGTACGCTGACAGTGAGGTAGTGTTATACCCCGTATTTCCAGAGTATGTACGTAAGGACGTACGTAGAAAATTTGAGTTTGTGCCTTAAAGTGCTTGGCCGAATTTTATTTGTGCATAACACCCGGTTAGAGTCGTTTTTCGACGAAACGCTTTCCACGACTTTCGTAGGGAATTTCCGGCTATGTCATTTCTTATTTTTATGGATTTTTTCCGAGAGATTTAAACATTTTGGACCAACAAGAGGCGACACTTGTCACCCTCTCATTGGGACACCTTGGCAGAATGTAGTGGCGAAAGTTGGCCATTGTGGTCGGGTTGGTAGGATATTTTTGTGTTAGTTGGCTAGTGCACTTGGCAAGATCTTGCCCTACACTTGCATAGCACTTGGCTAAATCTTGGCCATTGGTTGGCCTTCACTTGACCTATAAATACCTCTCCCTTTGATGAACTTCTTCATCCAAAAATCTCTTAAGTCTTGAAAGCTTCTTCCTCCCCTTTGTGTAGTAGTGGCCGAGAGCCCTCCCCTGGCCGAGAGCCCTTCCCCTCCTAGTAGTGTGGCCGTGGTACCCCTAGCCTAGTTGCTTTCAGATAATACCCCTCTCTTGGTAGAAATACTCTCAAAAGTATTGTTATAATGCCCAAATTACCTTAGCCATATACCTTGTAGTATTCTAAGGTTATACCTATACAAAAGCCCGAAATACTATTATACTTCCCACAATACAAACCGAAACCCTAGGAAAATCTCCATGGTTAGTTGGAGTAGTAGGTAGAAGTTGGTTAGAACTTCTAAGGGTTGTTTGGAGCGGGTTGAGCGCATGGGGTGGAGCTAAACGATTGCCCGTGATCGACTTTATACTTGGATAATTATGGGCTTATTGAGGTAAATATCTTGTCCTCTATTGTAATTGGAAATTACATATTGTTGAATATATAGTTGAAGTATACTATATATAGAACGAACGTAGTTATTGGCAATGTCTTTTGACTTAAGCCCGATAATACTTACTGCAATGTCTTGTGACTTAAGCCCGAATGTAAAGAAGAGTTCGAATCGTAATTACATAGGTTGTATTCAGACATGAGACTTGTGTAAGAGTACCGCAGTGGTGTAGAATTGTACCCGTTAGGTTAGTTGTATAACCCCCAGTTGGTCGGGTAGCCTCGATAGAGGAGAGATTTACGCTGCCATGTGGGAGAGTCTTTGCGAATTTTCTGTAGAATGTTCTACGAAGAGACCTTATGTTAATAAGCGCCTTGTGGCCGTATGGGTGGAAGTACTATGCGTGGCGCGATCGACTTGGCTTAGGAGTAGCCGCGGTTTGAGGTACTGAGCGTTTTGCTATTAGTCGATAATCGTCGCGAGGTATGTGAACCTCTTCCTATCTCTTCTAGCATGATATGTGTGAACTATGTAGTGCGGTGACGCGTACGTGCTAAGTGTATTTGTTTGGCTTAAACATAAAGTGTTATAACGGCTTTATGGGAAGTTGGTTATAACAGCTTTATGTAGGTAAGAAAATGGGTTGTGGTTTTCGAAAGGTAATTGATTTGATTATAACTGGCTTGTTATGTGTTAATGAAGAAGTTGAAGTATTTCAAAAGATTTGTGAATCGTTTTGAAAGAAGAAGTAATACTTGGTTTTTGAAAACTTAAGAGTTATACTAGCTTTATGGGAAGTTAGGTATAACGGCTTAAGAATGTTTTCTTGATTTGAAATCGAATGTGTATCGACAAACCATCGCAGTTAATAAAAGGAAATGTTTTGACTAATTAAGTATTATTAAAACCAAGAGAAACTTCCATCCGCAGAAGCTAAGATGAGACAAAATGATATTTCCTAGATCATGGTCATGTAATAAGATTGTTATAAACAAGAATATACTACTCACATATAAGACTTATGTTTCTCGATAGTTTTAAGGGAATTATGTTCTCAAATGAATAAGACTATGAACTACTAAACCTTTCTAAAATGAGAAACTTGAACATTGGAAATTAGGCAAACTTGATCATTGGAAAGAATGTTGCTACTTGATTTTACAAAGAGAAGTAATTGATTTACCTTAAAAGGATAGTCACTCTATTTTATACTACGTATTGTGTGACATTGTGAAAGTAACGATCTTTTAAAGAGTTAATGTATGAAGTACTTTGGGGATAAAACCCGATTTTGTTAATCATATAGTAGAAGGTACCTTGTGTGAACAACTTGATTGTATTGGTTTGTGATAGCCTTGTAATACTTTCTTGATTGCGTTGATAAGTAAACGTGTTGGGATGCTACGTGTGTTAGTATCTTGTGATGTTTGTGTGAAGGGTTTCCTTGATTGTGCTTATTAACTATCGGTCGTTATGATAGTATTGTGGCATTCATCTCGAGATGATTCCGGGTTAAGCCGCCTCCGACGCGGGTAGACTCAAAGGGTCGATGGACCTATGATTCGAGAATACCTCACGCAGTCCCGGGGCCTATGCGAGCTACGAGTTCCGTGTTAGTGTCGTCCTTTATGGGCACGCGTCCATGTGGCCACGCGGATCGCGTTCGTGGCGATGCCGGAGTAGCTACCCTCGATGCGGGAATACCTCATGCGGGCCGATGAGATTGGCCTATGCGAGTCAGCGGAGTTCCGAGGTTAGACGCGCATCGATACATCGCGGGCAAGTGGCCGCCTTTGATCATGTGACGGCCTAGACAGATCTTATGATACGCTTCATGACCTTGCTGCACTGCGGGTTTTTTTAGTAGTCGGCTATGCCTTCGCACTTACCCCGCAGCTTTATTATGACACAGTGGGACCCGTGTTCATGTGTTCCGTGCTTTTATATCATAGGCGGCGGTGAGGAAGGTATTCCACGCAGATTGATGTCGTGGGCCCGAGACCCATTGTTATACTTGAGTGATGACTGAGGCGTGAGTCCCTAACTTGACATGATCGCTTGTCAGAATCGTAGTTTGGTTATCATATATGTCTCTGCTTTATATGATCGCTATGATTTCATTTACGATATGTATTTTCGGGCCACATACTCTGCACTGTTATCTCGACCTCCTTCGGAGGCCGTTCATGCCGCAGTTGAGGTATACCGCCGTTGATCCTAGCTCGTGGTCACAGTGTCGGCGTTGGGAAGCTCCGTTTCTCCGAGGCTTATCGGTGGTATAGTCCTCGCCGTCGTAAGTGTTTACATTCGTGGTTTTGGCGGGCCCCGTCCCGCCATTGTTGTCGTATCATTCTTAGAGGTGCAGTAATCGCTGTTGTGGTTTGTAAAAAGGATTAAACTGTACATGTGTAAAAAGTTGCTATTTATATATATACTGAAGGTAAACGTTTTTGGTTAGCCTGTCTTCTTATTTCACCGCCTTATTTCACCGTTTCATGTATTGTCTTTATGTTCACGATTACTGATGTATGTCTACTGGGTGCCCGGTAGGCACGATCCACGCCCGGTTCGGTCGTGACAAAAGTGGTATCGAGCGATTAATCTCTGAAAGTGTCTACGCATCGATCCAGCAGTCTTGATTATCGGTGTGTTGTGCACCACACCAATAATCGTGAGGCTATAGGTATTTATGATTGGTTTCTATTCTTCTCACTCCGAGATCGTGCCTTAGAGCCGTGTTGTAAGTTAGACCTCTAACGTATTTCTTTCCTTACCGCTATGCCTCGCGTAGGGCAACCCGCCCGTGAGGGCAAAGCGGAGGAGCTGCGAGTATGGTTCAGAGGGTTACGAGGGCACAGGCCCAATCATCACCTGAGTTAGGTGCTTCATCTGGGGATTTCTGCGACGTCACTAGCCCCAGCAGAGTTTGGCACGACAGCGGCAGTTCCCACTGCGGCCATGATATTTGAACCTTCGCCTACGCAGAACCGTGAATATAGAGCAAAGAGGCGACCACATTAGCTATGGATTTGGCTACCAAAGAATATACCGTTGTACCGCAAGTCTTGATGACTACCTAAGAGAAGATTGTGCAAGAGTAATCCTTCAGTTAGGCTTGAGCATGGCCTGTGTACGGGCTTATGCGCAGCAGGCCGAGAAACGTAGAGATCGACGGGTTAACGAAGGACAACAGAAGAGGGCCAGAGCAGCAAGGTCCTTTGGTAACTTTCGAGGCGAGTCACCTCACCAGCAGATTTGATTATGCACATCCATCAGTGCAGAGTGGTCTTCCACGAATTTCAGGACGTTCGGGTACGCAGAGTTGGTTAGAACTCCGTGGCTTCCTGCTCATGGATGACGCCATCCCGGAATGTCATCTTTTAGGTTGGTACTTGTTGTACCTATGACCGCCGTGGTCCGTGTCGAAGAGTGTCCTCAGGAGGACTTAGCCTTCGTGATCGCGGTAGTTCGTCATCTCCTTAGCTATGCCCACGGGCAGTTTGATTAGAACGACTAAGGAGTGAAGCATGAGACATAGATCTATCCTTAACCCTCTAGAGTTTTGTATAGGTGATAAGTGAGTATACATTAGGTACTATGTTCTGATAGCAGTGTGTTAGTTGTGATTTGAAATCATGGTTGTTTAACCGAGTAAGATTTTGGGGATAGAGAAAGTGTGAGCCTTAGAGCTTTATACGTAGAGACCTTAGAGGTGAGGCCATCTCGAGGAAAAAGGTGTAGTGTTATGTTTGACTTTATCTGAGTGCATAGTGCACGTGAGTTATGTTGGGACAGTCCCTAGTAGTGTGGAATGAAAGAGGGTAGTTGAGCTAAGAAGACCGCCAGGTTTTCGTAACATGATTAGTGAGATTGTTCCGGTTCGGTGAGCTAGTATGATGCGCGTTGCCGGGTCGGGTTGAGGCCACGTTGCGGGTCAACCCGCGGCAGGTTTGGTGGTGGGGTCAGTTTGTGGTGGTCCCGCCTTGTGGTAGGGTCACGAGGGTGTTAGGCCCATGTTCAGTTAACCAGCGTACGAGTTCGTGGATGCATTCGACCGGTGGTCGGGTCGATGGGGGCAGCCCATCGTGTTCTTCGTTCGACCGCTTTACTCGGTGTGTTGAGTTATCCGAAGGGTTGAAAGGCTGCGACGGTGCCTACCTTCACCTTATGTCGAGCGATGAAGCCCAGGTTGTGGCTATTTTTCGTTTTCTAAAAGTTTACCAGGCAGGGTTAGGAACTCAGGTGAGTCTCAGAATCGCATTCGCCCTCGGGCCAGTGTTTGGATTTCAGGGATAGTTGTGGGGATTGTTGTCTCCTGTGGAGGTAGTGTTTGAGCTACCATTTCAGTGTTCGGATATCGCCTTATGAAGCCTTGTAAGGGCGGAAGTGTAAGTTGTCGGTCGATTGGTTCGATGTTGGCAAGGTTGGTTTAGGCTTGTTCCAGCAGATCGTGGATAGTGAAGCTTGTCTAGAAGAGGTTCCGCAGCTGGAGGAATCGTGCGGATAATCGGCGACGACGCTAGAGTTCGAGTTGACGGTCGGTCTTCGAAAGTACCACCCGGGTTTGGAGTGCGACGAGTTTTGGAAAGCAGAGGAACTTAGCCCGAGTTACTTTGGGCCTTTGTGAGTTCATGTGAAGGATAGGCCAGGTTGCCTATATGTTAGCTTTTGCCGTCCGACTTAGGAGGCTGTACGTCCGGTCTTTCGTATTGTTATGATCGGGAAAAGTATCGGAGATCCATCCAGTGTTCCACTAAATGATGACCACGTTAGAGATAGTAGCCCGAGTTTTGGAAACCGCCGTACTGAATGTGGTAAGAGTTCAAGTACGACATCCTCCGATCGCAGCAGCCTGTAACATTTGTTGGGTCGTCGGAGCAAGGCTCGCGACAAAGTGACAAAGTGGTATCTACGACGAGTAAATAGAGAAGTGAGCATGTATGGCGAGCATTGATGTGATCATTTCTTTTGTAAAGAGAAGGTGCGAAGGAAGTATATTTTAGACCCCGGTGAGAAGTGTTTGTGGTTATGTTAGAGGTGTTTCCTCGTGGACTTGGATGGAGGTATTTTGCTTGGGTGTTTCCGTGGCCAGATGTGGCAGGTTTGTTTTCGTAAGTATAGTAGTGAAGACTATACTGGCGCACGTTTGTTTTGAGACTTAGAAGGAACATTCGGGACGAATGTTTCTAAGGAGGGGAGAATGTTATACCCCGTATTTCCAGAGTATGTACGTAAGGACGTACGTAGAAAATTTGAGTTTGTGCCTTAAAGTGCTTGGCCGAATTTTATTTGTGCATAACACCCGGTTAGAGTCGTTTTTCGACTAAACGTTTTCACACTTTCGTAGGGAATTTCCGCTATGTCATTTCTTATTTTTGCGGATTTTTCCGAGAGACGAAACATTTTGGACCAACAAGAGGCGACACTTGTCACCCTCTCATTGGGACACCTTAGCGGATAATGTGGCCGAAAGTTGGCCATTGTGGTCAAGGGTTGGTAGGATATTTTTTTGTGTTAGTTGGCTAGTGTGCACTTGGCAAGATCTTGGCCCTACACTTGCATAGCACTTGGCTAAATCTTGGCCATTGGTTGGCCTTCACTTGACCTATAAATACCTCCCTTTGATGAACTTCTTCATCCAAAAATCTCTTAAGTCTTGAAAGCTTCTTCCTCCCCTTTGTGTAGTGGCGAGAGCCCTCCCTTGGCCGAGAGCCCTTCCCCTCCTAGTAGTGTGGCGTGGGTACCCCTAGCCTAGTTGCTTTCGTATAATACCCCCCCCCTCTCTTGGTAGAAATACTCTCAAAAGTATTGTTATAATGACCAAATTACCTTAGCCATATACCTTGTAGTATTCTAAGGTTATACCTATACAAAATCCCAGAAATACTAATATACTTCCGTCACTACAAAACCGAAACCCTAGGAAAATCTCCATGGTTAGTTGGAGTAGTAGGTAGAAGTTGGTTAGAACTTCTAAGGGTTGTTTGGAGCGGGTTGGAGCGCACGGTCGAGCTAAACGATTGCCCAGGATCGACTTTATACTTGGATAATTATGGGCTTATTGAGGTAAATATCTTGTCCCTCTATTGTAATTGGAAATTACATATTGTTGAATATATAGTTGAAGTATACTATATATAGAACTGAACGTAGTTATTGGCAATGTCTTTTGACTTAAGCCTGAATAATACTTACGGCAATGTCTTGTGACTTAAGCCTGAATGTAAAGAAGAGTACTGAACTGTAATTACATAGGGTTGTATTACAGTAGACTTGTGTAGTAGTACCGTGGTGTAGAATTGTACCCGTTAGGGTTAGTTGTATAACCCAGTTTGGGTCGGGTGGCAGCCTCGATAGAGAGGAGATTTACGCCATTGCGGGGAGGTGTCTTTGCGAATTTTCTGTAGAATGTTCTACGAAGAGACCTTATGTTAATAAGCGCCTTGTGGCCTTATAGGTGGAAGTACTATGCGTGGCGCGATCTTGGCTTAGGGAGTAGCCGGCGGTTTGAGGTACTTGGAGCGTTTTGCTATTAGTCGATAATCGTCGCGAGGTATGTGAACCTCTTCCTATCTCTTCTAGCATGATATGTGTGAACTATGTAGTACGGTAGACGTACATGTGCTAAGTGTATTTGTTTGGCTTAAACATAAAGTGTTATAACGGCTTTATGGGAAGTTGGTTATAACAGCTTTATGTAGGTAAGAAAATGGGTTGTGGTTTTCGAAAGGTAATTGATTTGATTATAACTGGCTTGTTATGTGTTAATGAAGAAGTTGAAGTATTTCAAAAGATTTGTGAATCGTTTTGAAAGAAGAAGTAATACTTGGTTTTTGAAAAACTTAAGAGTTATACTAGCTTTATGGGAAGTTAGGTATAACGGCTTAAGAATGTTTTACTGATTTCGGAAATCAGAATGTGTATCGACAAACCACTGCAGCGTTAATAAAAGGAAATGTTTTGACTAATTAAGTATTATTAAAACCAGTAGAAACTTCCATCTGCATAGAAGCTAAGATGAGACAAAATGATATTTCCTAGATCATGGCTGCTGTAATAAGATTGTTATAAACAAGAATATACTACTCACATATAAGACTTATGTTTCTCAGATAGTTTTAAGGGGAATTATGTTCTCAAATGAATAAGACTATGAACTACGAAACCTTTCTAAAATGAGAAACTTGAACATTGGAAATTAGGCAAACTTGATCATTGGAAAAGAATGTTGCTACTTGATTTTACAAAGAGAAGTAATTGATTTACCTTAAAAGGATAGTCACTCTATTTTATACTACGGGTATTGTGTGACATTGTGAAAGTAACGTATCTTTTAAAGAGTTAATGTATGAAGTACTTTGGGGATAAAAACCCGATTTTGTTAATCATATAGTAGAAGGTACCTTGTGTGAACAACTTGATTGTATTGGTTTGTGATAGCCTTGTAATACTTTCTTGATTGCGTTGATAAGTAAACGTGTTGGGATGCTACGTGTGTTAGTATCTTGTGATGTTTGTGTGAAGGGGTTTCCCTTGATTGTGCTTATTAACTATCAGTCGTTATGATAGTATTGTGGCATTCATCTCTTGAGATGATTCCGGGTTAAGCCGCCTCCGTCGCGGGTAGACTCAGCGGTCGATGGACCTATGATTCGAGAATACCTCACGCAGTCCCGGGGCCTGCGCGAGCTACGAGAGTTCCGTGTTAGTGACGTCCTTTATGGGCATGCGGTCCATGTGGCCATGCGGATCGCGGTCCGGGGCGATGCCGGGAGTAGCTACCCTCGACGCGGGAATACCTCATGCGGGCGATGAGATTGGCCTATGCGAGTCGCGGAGTTCCGTGGTTAGACGCGCATATCGACATCGCGGGCAAGTGGCCAGCTTTGATCATGTGACGGTCTAGACAGATCTTATGATACAGTTCATGACCTTGTTGGTACTGTGGGTTTTTTAGTAGTCGGCTATGCCTTCGTACTTACCCCGTACAGTTTTATTATGACACAGGTGGGACCTGGTGTTCAGGTGTGTTCCTTGGTGCTTTTATATCATGCATCGCGGTGGCGAAGGTATTCCACGCGGGATTGATGTCGTGGCCTGAGACCCATTGTTATACTTGAGTGATGACTTGAGGCGTGAGTCCCTAACTTGACATACATCGCTTTGTTGTAAATCGTAGTTTGGTTATCATATATGTCTCTGCTTTATATGATCGCTATGATTTCATTTACGTGATGTATTTTCAGCCACATACTGCACTGTTATCGACCTCCCGGGGCTGCGTTCATGCCGCAGTTGAGGTACACCGCCGTTGATCCTAGCTCTCGTGGTCACAGATGTCGTTGGGAAGCTCCGCTTTCTCGAGGCTTATCGGTGGTATAGTCCCCGTCGCCGTAAGTGTTTACATTCGTGGGTTTGGCGCCCGCCCCGCCATTGTTGTCGTATCATTCTTAGAGGTGCAGTAGTACTGCCAGGCGGTGGTTTGTAAAAAGGATTAAACTGTTCATGTTAAAAAAGTTGCTATTTATATATATACTGAAGGTAACCGTTTTTGGTTAGCCTGTCTTCTTATTTCACTGTCTTATTTCACTGGTTTCATGTATTGTCTTTATGTTCCGCTGATTACTCTGATGTATGTCTACTTGGGTGCCCGGGGTAAGGCACCAGTCACGGGCCCGGGTTCGGGTCGTGACAGGTAGGATGCCACGAGCGCATCACATGGTTGTATTGTACTTCTATGGCTGTCGGTAGTGACGGGGAATTCCACGGGCAGAGGATATAGGTATATATGTGTTGTATGTGTGTACGCTGACAGTGAGGTGGGATGCCACGGGCGCATCACATGGTTGTATTGTACTTCTATGGCTGTCGACAGTGACGGGGGGATTCCACGGGCAGAGGATATAGGTATATACGTGTTGTAGGTGTGTACGCCGACAGTGAGGTAGGGTACCACGCGTCCACGAGTTAGATTTTACACCTAGCGGTACCGTGATGGGAATCCCACGCACGCTTTGATATTTGAGGGTGGTGTTCATAGCCCCGCGTGGATCGTTGTTCATATGTTGAGACAGGCTGTATAAGGTAAAAATTGACTTTCATTATTTCCACTTCAGTAAGGCACAGTGTACTGTTGATTTGGTTATCATATATGTCTTCAGCTGTATTTTCGACTATTATGATTTAAATTACAGTACTTTCAGTTTTTCATACTTGGTACATATTTTGTACTGACCTCCTTCGGGGGGCTGCGTTCATGCTGCAGGTTGAGATACATAGCTTGCTGATCCGCACTCCTTGGGTCACGGTTCAGTACTCGGAAAGCTCCATTTCTCCGGAGGTTTGTCTTTTGGGTATGGTTCCCTGAAGTTGTAGACTTTAGTACATTCAGGGGTATGGCGGGACCCTGTCCCGTCACAGTTGTTATGTAAACTCTTAGAGGTCTGTAGTCATATCTTGTGGGTCACTTTATAAAAAATAAATAAATTGAGGTAACTGCTTTTGGATTTGTTTATATCCAGGAAGGTAGCCTTATCGGCTAGCCTATTAATTATTTCATTGTTAAGTTATGTATGTTCCGCTGATTATCTCTGATGCATACCTGTAAGGGTGCCCAGGTAGGGCACCAGTTGCGGGCCCGGGGTTGGGTCGTGACAGCAACTCCATCAAACTGTTCATTTATCCCTGCAATCAATTGAAGGACCAAAATTTGATTTTGGGGTCAATCTTATGGATAGCGACATAGTCTCCTTTTACAACCCCTACATACCAATAATGCCACATGTGGCCACATAATAATACTTATACCAAAACGTCAACCTGAACTCCAAGTGTCGACGTCGGTTATCTGCATAAAGCTTCTGTCGACTATGAGCTTGTTAATAATCTTTCCTGGATAAGCTTCGCCTTATTCACAGCCCGCTGAATCAAGTCTGGGCTAATTATCTGAATCTTGCCTACGTTGAACCAACCAATCGGCGAGTCTACACTTTCTTCATACAAGGCCTCATACAGGGCCATCTGGATACTGGAATGGTAGCTTTTTGTTATACACAAACTCAACAAGAGGCAAATAATTCTTCCAGCTAACTCTAAAATCAATAACACCGGCCCGCAACCTATCCTCAAGTGCCTGGATAATACGCTCTGCCTGTCCGTCGGTCTGAGGGTGAAATGCCACACTGAGACTCACCTGTGTCCCTAATACCTTCTGGAAAACCTCCAGAAGTCAGCTGTAAACTAAGCTCATCTGTCTGACATCATAAATGTAGGAACCCCGTGCAGTCTCACAATCTCCCTGCTATATAAGCTAGCATAATCCTCAGCCGAGTAAGTGGTCCTAACCGGAAGAACACGGCTGGTTTCGTCAGCCTGTTACTATGACCCCCAGGGAGTCACACTTCCTCTGAGTACGATGCCACTCTGTAACAAAATCCATATTAATTACCTCTCATATCTAAGTTGGGATCTCAATCGCCTGTAGTAGCCCACAGGGCTCCTGGTGTTCAACCTTGACCTGCTACTAATTCGGACACTAAGCAACAACTCTGCTGCGTCCCTCCTCAGGCCATCCTACCAATGCATACATCTGAGGTCATGATACATCTTAGTCGACCCCGAACAAATAGAGCAATAAGCACTGCGTGCTTCCCCTAAAACCTGCTGACAAGTCCTGCAGCATCGGGCACACCCAATCTATCCTCATCTCACAGCACCCTATCCGGTGCTACCCAAACGGGTCCTTCTCTTCTTAGAGAGTCGTATCTCAGTTTCCGCACTAGAACTGGATCCTTATACTGTCGCCTCTTTACCTCCTCAACGACGAAAAACTCGGCAACCTCTCGGATCTAAACTCCATTAATCTTGGAAACAAAAAATCGAACCCCTCGGCTCGGTAGATGATGAATCTTACGGACCACGTCCTGTCTATCTGGTTGTCCATCTGACAGACTACTCATAGATCCACGACTAAGAGCATCTCAGAATCGCCTCGCTTTCCCGGGTGGTATAGGATATCAATATCACAATCCTTGAGTAACTCTAACCACCGCTTCGCCGCAAATTCACCGCCTGTCAAGATATACCAGAGGCTCTTGTGGTCTGCACAAATATCCACATGAAGTCTATATAAGGAATGCCTCCAAATCTTCAAGATACGATTAACCGCCGCTGACTCTAAATCGTGAGTAGCGTAATTCCTTTCATGCTTCCCTAATCGCCGTAAAACATAGGCTCTAACCTTATCGTGCACACAAGACACAACCTAGCCCAACACCCAAAGTGTTACAATAATAACCTAACCCTCTAGTCTCTCAGGAGGGGTTAGAACTGTAGTCGTGGTCAACTTATCTTCCAATAACTGGAAGCCTTTCTCATATCTGCGAAATATTCGGGTATCCTTAATCTCAATTATGGTTCCTGTTTCCATTTCTCTGTTGCAACCAAACTTGGTCACTAACTTAGATTTGATTCCTTTACTTGCCTCATGGCTAAGACTTCCTGTCAATCACAATTTAGGGGGGGAGATTTCCTTGATCTCGTCAAGTAGTAACCCGATTATTCTCTCCCAACTCGTAGAGCTTATAGTCAGGTGTTCACCCTCAATTCACGGTATTACATAATCCAATGACTTGTCAAGATTTCTTATCATTCGAGTGTCTACTCGTCTTTCCTTTATAAGTTATTTCAAGTTGTCCTGGGGTCCCTTAACCCTCCGTAATTTCCTACTATCTTTCTTGTCAGTATGTTACCACCTTTCCTCGAGGTGTTCTTACTACCCATCAGTTACTAATGGTCCTTACACTAGTCTGGGGTAATCATATCTCGTGCAACTTACATAACCACAGTGGTATTCTCTTTTATCATTCTGGTCATAACCCTTCCTTATGCTTATTATTAGCAAAAGTATTTCTATCTTGATTCATAATCGCATGCCATACGCGTACTTCACTGCATTTATATCCTTACGACACTTCCTCGACCATTTCCTAACGTCGTTCTCAATTACCCCAACACAATACTTTTCCCACGGTTATCTAAAACTGTAACCAATGGCATGACGATACTGAAGACCTTACCAGTCTCTTATCCTTCGTCTAACAACATGGGTGCACATAACCCTATAATACGTAAAAATATCCTTTTACGTGGGGGAGATAACTTATCTCCCTTAAATAAACTTTCCTTGGAGTCACAACCCTAATCACAGGGTTCCCTTGCGGTCCTGCAAATATCTAATCATCACACACCGCCTTAAAATCGTGTAGATTTTCAAAACCTACCAAAGATGCCTTCAGTTTTCCACCAACAACACTCGTACTTATTTTATTCTTGCCTTGCGCATTTTTATGAAATTATCCGGAAGGTCGTTGCCCTGACCGCCACACCAGACCAATTCCAAGTACCTCCAAGGGCACTTAATATAAACTCCATGTTACTATATAAGTATACTAGTAGTGAGACAAGCATTCCATACTTAGAAAAATTTCAAGAAATTGGATGAACATAGAGTGAAGCTCTCGGGTTCATCAAGTCCAAAAGAGAAAAAAATTTGTTTCTTGTCCAATAAGCTCCACACTTTAAACCAAGGTTCATGAGGGTATTGTAAGGGTATCTCAATAGAAAGATCCCGGAAAAATAGCATTTTCGTATTAGTCGCAAGGTGAAAACCTAGTTGCTTTCCTAGGTTTTGATTGGAAGATTAAAGGAAAGTTGTTTGTGATATTCTAAGGGTCTCAAGTGGCGGATTGAAGTGTCAAGAAGAGGCTCTAAGTTGCTAGGGAGCGACTTCGGATTTGAAGTTGGACTAAGACTCGTTGAGGTAACAATCTTGTTCTCTTAAAGTGTTACAAGATTATATATTGTTGTTAGCCTTACATTTTTACTAGCATGAAGTATATGTGTTGAAGATTTATAAGTGATATGGATTGTGGTAGCCTAAAATCCGAAATGTCATATAAGCCATTTGAAGTTGGATTACATTTTGGTCGTTAATTAGAATCGTCGCATGTTACTTACTTGAAGATTGTAGTGGTTATAATCGATTGCGACTTGATATAATGTTATACTAACAACTTGGATTGAAAAGGAAATTGGATAAGAATTGGTGTTGTTGTATCTCAAGTTGCCGGATTTACACTTGTAGTTTGTACTAGTTTGATATCAATTATGGGGCGGAATTTTACACGTCTAGTAGGCGTGTAATCACCTATTGTTAATTGCATTGTTGGGCCTTAAATGTGGCATGTTTGGTTATTGAATTAGGCCTTAAAAAAGGTGGCAAAGTATGTAGAAACAAAGGAAGTGCTGTCCGATTTTCCGTAGAATTTAATGACTTTGCACTTATTATATTCAACGTTTGAAGTAAGAAGTTAATAGACGTATTATGGTCATTATAGGTTGACATACTACGTGCGGTATATTGGACTTGGCAAGTGGTTTGACCCGAAGAGGTATGTGGAACCTTCCTATCTCTTGAGCATGAATAGTGTACTTATATAGTACGGTAGACGTACAAGACTTTGATATCCTTTACTTGTTTTAAGAATGTCCAAGTCGGTTGAGTTAGGAGATTAACTCACTTGTTTAAAAGTAGTAAGGATGTCTTAGTTTTCAAAGTTAAGGGACTTGAAGTGTTTTAAAGTATATGATACTTGTTTCGTTTTAAACGTATAAGTCCCTTGGATATAGGAAAGTGTAATGGACAAAAGTATAAAGTTAATATAACGACTTTATGGGAAGTTGGTTATATTAGCTTTATGGAAGGTTAACAAAAGAAAGATTTACTCTAAGTAAAATAAGTAAGGATAAATGATTTGAATTTATGAAAGACAAATTGATTTTAAGGCATCAATTGCCTAAGGTTTTAAGAGGAAAGAAGTCACTTGATTTAGAAGCCTAATTATATTTCTAAAAGGTATTGTGACTTGCCTTGAAAAGTAGTTGTGACTTGATACTATGGTTATTAGTATCTTGTATTTTGTATATGAAAAAAGAGTCATTTTAAAAGGATAGAAGTACGTAGTACTTTGGGTTAAATTCCCGGATTTTAAAAAAAATGACATGTTAGTGCCTTAAGTAAACTAAAATGAGAGGGTATAATAATAATGTTAATAAGAAGTTAGGGGATTTCTTAACTTGCTTATATTATGATAAGCCGGTAGCGCTTATGTTATTTATGATAGCCGGTTGTGCTAGTTTAAGTTATTCTTACGGGGGAATGCCCCGTGTTACTACTAATTCCATGGATTTGCTACCCATGATGCGAGTGCGGCGTTTGTACTCATTGCGGGCCCACCGGGCCCAAGCGGGTGAAATAGTCCTGTGCGGGTGAAATAGTCCCACGCGGAGCGCATCGCTCTATTGCGGGTCCGTAGGACCTATGCGGGTGAAATAGTCCCAGGAGTAGGATTGCTTAATGATACTACGGGCGTATGACCCTACTTTGATCATGAGCCTCCTATTTTTATGCAGTAAAATTTATACTTGTTACTCTCATTGTTAGTAAGGCACAATGCACTGTAATTTGATTATCACCTATGTCTCCAGCTTTATCTAGACTTATGATATAATTACAGTATTTTCCAGTTTTACATACTTAGTACATATTGTGTACTGACCCCCTTCCTCGGGGGTTGCGTTCATGCCGCAGGTAGGGGTAAGCAGGTGGTGGACCCTCATTCTTAGGATCATTGATCAGGTGTCAGAAGCTCAATTTCTCTGGAGGCTTGTCTTTTGGTACGGTTCTCCCTGATGTTGTAGATATTATGTACATTCAGGGGTATGGCGGGGCCCTGTCCCGCCACAGTTGTTATTCCTAGAGGTCTGTAGTCACATTTGTGGTTTGGGCTGTAAGAACAGAGTTGTACTGTTTTACTTTTGGTTATGTATATTTATGGAAGACGGCCTTATCGGCTAGCCTGTGATGTTGATTGTCTAAACAGGTTTATGTGTTGTGTATGTTCATTGCTATTCTCTATGTATACTGAAAGGGTGCCTGTGTAGGGCACCCGCGCCCTGGCCGGAGTCGTGACAAAAGTGGTATCGAGCGATTAGTCCTCGACAAGTGTCTGCATCGTGTCTAGTAGAGTCTTGATTATCGGTGTGTTGTGCACCACATCTATAATCAGGAGGCTGCAGGACATTTAGGATTGGTTTCCATTCTTTTCTCTCTGAGATCGTGCAGTAGAGCTGTCTTATTAGGTTGAATCCTCTCTGACCTATTCTTATGTATCCGTTATGCCTCCACGGCGCACTGTGGCCCGAGGCAAGGGCAAAGCAGAGCCGCAGCTGCACGCAGAGGGTTACTAGGACTCGAGCACGCACTATGCACGAGGTTGCGGTCGGCGAAGTTCGCAAGCCAAAGACAGAGGAGCCGAGAGCGGTATCTCCGAGGTTCCGCACCGAGCCTCCAGCCTCCACTGGGCCGAGTATAGATTACGAGAGCGAATATGGTTATTGACCAACATAGTAGCAGAGCAATACGACAGAGCGGTAGCTAACCCTGAGCCGACGCTTATGATTCGGGATTTTCGGTTGTCATCCACCCGAAGTTCTATGGTTCGAGGTCCGGCGAGGATCCTCAGGAGTTTATTCGGCAGCTACAGCGGATTATGCAGGTGCTTAGGGCCTCGGAGACAGAGTCAGTTATGCTAGCCTCTTACCGGTTACGCGATATTGCGCTGAACTGGTTTGAGTCATGGGAGCTGTCGAGAGGTGAGAGTGCTCTTCCAGCTGTTTGGGAGGAGTTCACAGATGCCTTCCTGGATCACTTTTTGCCTCCTGAGATGAGGAGACCCCGCGTGGATAGATTTTTTACCTTGAGGCAGAATGGGAGGACTATCAGAGAGTACAACCTAGAGTTTGACTCATTGGCCAGGTATGCGCACATCATTGTAGCTGACATGGCGGACAAAGTTCATCGTTATGTGATGGGGCTAGACCGTCATATGATTATCAGATGCTTGGGGTGGCCCTTCACCGTGTATGGATAATTCCAGATGCAGCGTATGCAGGGATGAGGATAGAGAGAGGAGGATCACCTAGACTCGAGCCACCAAGAGGCTGTGACAGCAGGTCTCGTGTGGCGCTGAGGCGACAAATTCGCAGCAGACCAGTCCACATTTCACCAAGACAGAGTGCTCCTTCTCGGTTTTCTAGCAGAAGGTTTGATCGGTCGGGTCATTCAAGGCGGATGGCTCCGTGGCTGGTTCCCGCAGGAACCAGAGTTCCATCGATGAGGCCACCTATACCTCGGTGTGGTCGATGTGGTGATTGCTATCGTGGGGGGTGTCGTGTTCCTCCAGGAGCTTGTTACTCTTGTGGCCTGCAGGGCCATTTGAAGAGAGATTGTCCGACCAGAGGCAACACGGGTGGTATGGTTCAGCCGACATGATCAGTTGCTGGGTCTTCCTCTTCTTCTATGGTTATGCGCCCCGGAGGGCAGGGTGTTCATGGACCGGAAGGCCGCGGCAGAGGTCGTGGTGGTAGTCCTAGATCTAGCGGTCCACAGAACCGCATATATTCCTTAGCCAGCCGCCAGGATCAGGAGGCTTCCCCTGACGTCGTCATAGGTACATTATTGATTTCATGTTGTGACGTTTATGCCTTGATAGATCCAGGTTCTACCTTGTCCTATGTGTCCCCTCTTATTGCTGGTAGAATCGGGATAGAGTCGGTGTCGATAGAGCCTTTTGAGGTAGCTACGCCAGTGGGTGATTCAGTGTTAGCTGAGCGGGTGTACAAGGGTTGTCCGGTGTTTATTTACAGTTGTCAGACCCTAGCAGACTTGATAGAGTTGGAGATGACAGATTTTGACGTCATTATGGGTATGGACTGGTTGGCTTCTTGTTATGCCAACGCTGACCGTAGGGCGTGTTGGTCCGATTCCGCTTCTGCGAGCCGCTTATCGAGTGGAAGGGCAACACAACATCGCCGAGGGGTAGGTTTATTTCTTACCTCAAGGCTAGGAAGATGGTGCAGAAGGGGTACATCTATCATCCGTTCGTATTCGACAGAGGCCGAGGTGCCGCTTCTTGATCGATCCGATGGTTAGGGAGTTTCCAAATGTGTTCCCAGACGATCTTCCGGGTATCCCTCCTGAGAGGGAGATTGAGTTTTGCATTGATACGTTGCCAGACACTCGACCTATATCTATTCCGCCATACATGATGGCACCTGCTGAGTTGAGGGAGCTGAAGGACCAGCTGAAAGATTTGTTGGAAAAAGGCTTTATCAGGCCTAGTGTTTCTCCCTGGGGAGCGCCGGTGTTGTTTGTGAAGAAGAAGGATGGGACGCTGCGTATGTGTGTTGATTACAGGCAGCTGAATAAGGTAACCATCAAGAATAGATACCCCCTCCCCAGGATTGATGATTTGTTTGACCAGTTGCAGGGTGCGAGGTGTTTCTCCAAGATATACCTGCGGTCTGGTTATCATCAGGTGCGAGTTCGAGATACAGATATCCCAAAGACTGCATTCAGGACCCGGTATGGGCACTATGAGTTCAGGGTGATGTCTTTCGGTTTGACCAACGCTCCAGCGGTATTTATGGATTTGATGAACCGGGTGTTCAAGCCATTTTTGGATACATTTGTTATAGTATTCATTGATGACATCTTGGTTTATTCGCGCACAGAGCAGATACGCAGATCACTGAGGACGGTGATTGGGTCCTCCGAGCCGCAACTGCTCGCCAAGTTCTCCAGTGTGAGTGTCACGACCCAACCCGACTGCGGATCGTGCCTTACCCGGGCACCCAAGTAGACATACATCAGAGTAATCAGCGGAATAAAAAAACACAACATGAAACAAAGTAAAAAACACACGGTTTATCTGCGGAAAAGTTGCCTTTTCGATATATATATAAACCCAAAGTGAACAATTACCTCCCAACTTTACAACGGACTACGCACTTCTAAGGAAGCAAAACAACTATGGCGGGACAGGTGTCACGACTGCCCGGTTCGTGGATCGTGCCTTACCGGGCACCCAAGTAGTCATACATCGAGTAATCGGAAATATAAAACAAGACAGAAACATAGTAAAAATGTAAATGCTTTATCTCGATGAAAGCTTGCCTTACGGCATAATATAAACGACTCAAGTTTTTGCAAGCACATCCCAACCGCATAATAGTACTACAGACCTCTAAGGAAGTAAACAACTATGGCGGACAGGCTCCCGCCATACCGATCAGACAAAACTATCTACAATACACGGAGATCATACCCAAAAGTAGAGCCTCCGGAGAAGATGGAGCTCCTGACACCAACGCAAAGACCCTAAGGATGTGGATCTAGCACCTGCTTGCCTTTACTCGCAGATGAACGCACTTCCAAGGGCGAGGTCGATAACAGTACCAAGTATGTGAAACTATAAAGAATCAAATGAAATCAAAGTATTTAAAACCTTTCACAAATACAATCCGCTCAATTGCACATAGTGCCACATCACAAACAACAACAGAATAGGAAAATCAGAATGTGTCTATTCTAGGCCGCGAATGATCGGCAAGGCCAATCGCCCATAGTATCATTCTCGTGCCTAGTCCTCGACTTCGCAGCTCGCATAGGTCACACATGCACTCCGCACGAGGTATCCTCGCATCGGGGCAGCTAACCCCGATTCGCCTAGGCTCCCGCACTCGCATAGCCTCAAAAGATCGCATAGTCTCAACAGACCGCATAGGAATCCCCGCATCGTGCTAAACACCCGAATGATCAATCTCGAGCATACCGCTGCTCGCATAGTCTCACAGACCGCATAGCCGATAGACCAAGATCGCGGGCAAGCCCTCAGATAACAAAGGGGGTAGGTGATACAATAACAAGACAACTGACTTACCGGTTAGCAACGTAAGCACAAAGAAGAATGACCCCTTTACACAAAGATTTCAAGACACTAACCTGTAGCATCATAATATGTCTATTTATCACACAAATCTTACTACACTTAACAGAAATCAATACAAGGCTTTTATAAACAAACAAGTAAACAGTTCCTTTTATCTTCTTAAGTTGTTATACCTAACTTCCCATAAAGCTAGTATAACTCTTAAGCTTTTGTTTTTAAAAACCAAATATTTATCTTCTGTTAAAAATGATTCAAGATTCTTTTGAAATGTTTTCGCTTCTTGTTATTCGTGCTTAAGCCGTGAGGCATTGCCATAAGTATTATTCAAAGCTAAGCCGTGAGGCATTGCCATAAGTATTATTCAAAGCTTAAGCCAGGCATTGCCATAAGTATTATTCGCTTAACACACGACGCTCACCGTACTATATATTGTAAAATATCATGCTTTAGGAAGAACCACATACCTTCTCAATAAAACCACCGCCAAGTCAATATGTCGCGCGCAGAGTCACCTATAATAGTCACAGACATCTATCAAAGACTACTCAAGGTCATTCTAAACAGAGGGTTCACAATTCTACGGAAAGTCGGACAAGACTTCCTACCCTGAGCTATATAAGTTCATCAGAAAACAAATTCCCATGTAAGTACATTTGATTATTCTTCTTTAAACCCTTCTACTGTGGTAATGCTCAATTCTATTCGTGATATTCTTCTAAGTATTTAATACTTATTCTAATACTACTACAAGATGTATTCTCTAATTCAAAAGAGGTTAGGATTAGTTACCTCTGTAAGCCCAATAATATCCTAGATAAAGTCGCGCTGAGCAAGGTTTAGCTCCTAAGTTGTACACCCTAGAGTCTAAGAAACCTTAGAAGTTCTTTACAACTTCTACAAAGGACTAAGGGATTTGGGCTAGGTATTTTGGGCATTATAACAATACTAGAAGACAACTTTTCTACCAAGGAGTGGGTAGATTTCGGCTAGGCTAGTGGGGTAGGCCCTCGCCAAACTCACTCAAAGGGGAGGTGTTGACGAAAGGCTTAAGGAGAGGAGAGGATTTTTTCAAGACTTGAAGATTTGTGGATGAAGAACTCTTCATCTCTGGGGGTATTTATAGCTCAAGCCTTGGCCAACCAATGGCCAAGATGAAGACAAGTGCAAGGCAAGTGTAGGGTGAGGATTAACTATACACAAATATCCTACCAACTCCTTGACTTGTGCACAAGGCACAAAAACGTGCCATGGTTTCCAATTCGTCCAAATGGACGATTCAAGTTCACCAATGGAGGGTGCCAGTGTCGCCTCCCGCTGGTCCAAAATGTTTCGCCTCTAAAAATCCGCAAAAATTAGTAATGGCATAGCCGAATTTTCCTACGAAAGTCGTGGAAACGCTTTCGCCGAAACGATTCTTTAGTGAGTCAGGTATAAAAACGCCCAAGGCTAACTTTAAGGCCAACTTTTGACGTATTCCTCACGCATATACTGAAATACGGTATAACATTCTCCTCCTTAGAAACATTCGTCCCGAATGTTCCTTCCCAAGACGATTATCGATAAGGTTCTTCATAACTTAAGCTTGCAAAAGCCACACACGCCACAAAACAACACTTAGGCAAAAACGATAACGAAAATTTACAAGTAGGAAAGTGAATTACCCGGAGGTGTGGGAATAGGTGAGGATACTTCGCCTCATGTCCTCCTCGGCTTCCCACGCCATCTCCTCCTCGAGCTCGCTCCGCCACAAGACTTTGACGGAAGCCACGCCCTTCGTCCGCAGACGCCTAACTCGACGATCGACTATCGCTATGGAATCTCCTCATACGATAACCCTCGGTCACCGACATCGTCAATCGGTGTACCCTAGATGGATCCCCGATACATCTCCTCAAAGATAGATACGTGAAAACCGGATGCACCGCCTCCAGACGGACGGCAGATCCAACTCATAGGCAACCTTGCCTACCTCGCGACAACTCAAACGCCCAATGTACCTTGGGCTGAGTTTCCCCTTCTTCCCGAATCTCATCACACCCTTCATAGGTGACACCTTTAGGAAAACCCAATCATGAACCTCGAACTCAAGATGCCGACGACGATGATCTGCATACGACTTGCCGACTCGAGCCGCCAAAGCCGCCTCGATAAGCTTCACCTTATCCATCGCCGCACGCACCAAATCTGGTCCCACTAGCCGCACTCGCCCACATCGAACCAACCTATAGGCGATCTGCACTTCCTCCCATACAAGGCCTCATAAGGCGCCATCTGAATACTTGAGTGGTAGCTATTATTGTATGCAAACTCAACTAGAGGCAAATGATCCTCCCAACTACCATCGGTCAATAACACAAAGCTCGCAAAGATATCCTCAAGAGTCCGATAGTGCGCGCTCGTCCGTCTGCTCGTGGATGAAATGCAGACTCGTGCTCACCGCGCCCCTAAACCTCTCGGAAGGACTCCGTGTTAGCCAGAACCGGGCTCTGCATCGATATGATCGAAGTAGGGACTCCATGCACCGACGATCTCTGATGTAAAGTCCGCATAATCCTCACCGAAAAAGTCGCCCCGACGGAAGAAAGTGGGCTGATTTTGTCACCGTCGACGATAACCCATATAGAATCATGTCTCTCCGAGTGCGAGGTAATCCCGTGATGAAGTCCATGTTGATTACCTCCCACTTCCGTGTCGATCTCAATCGTCAGAATAAACCACCGTGCCTCTCGTGCTCTACCTTCACCGCCGACAACACGCAATCGAGCTACGAACTCGCAACGCCCCTCTTCAAGCCATCCCACCAATACACGATCTGGGCGTCGTGGTACATCTTGGTCGACTCGATGGATAGAGTAACGCGCGCCGTGTGCTTCCCAAGAACTCACGCCAAGTCCTCAAACATCCGAACACATACCGCCCTCAAACCTTAGCACTCCATCGGTGCTACTCGTGCGACCCTTGCCTCACGAAGAGTCAGATCACGATATCGAATCAAAGCCGGATCCTCGAATCGTTGCCTCTTCACCTCCTCAACGATGGAAGACTCGCAACCTCACGAACTCTAACCCCATCGCTATCGTAATCAATCAAACGGACACCAAGGCTCGCTAATCGGTGCAAATCACGAACCATGTCCCTCCTCTCTAGCCGCACATCCGATAGGCTCCCATCGACCTACGACTAAGAGCATCCGCCACAACATTGGCCTTCCCGGGTGGTACAGATATCAACATCGTAATCCTTAAGCAACTCTAACCACCGCCTCGCCGTAAGTTCACTCCTCTGGCCGAAGATATACCGAGGCTCTGTGGTCCGTAAAAATATCCACGTGAACCCCATACAAATAGTGCCTCCATCTTCAAAGCGTGAATCACACCGCCAACTCCAAATCACGCGGGTAGTTCTCTCCGTGTTTCTTCACCGCCGATGCATATGCACAACCCCGCCATGCCGCATCAACACACATCCCAACCCGATGCCCGACGATCACAATACACGACATAACCATCCGACCTCCGGAAGAGTAAGAACGGGGCGGCCTCTTTTCAAGAATCGAAACCCCGCCACAAGCATCACCATCAAACTTGGCCGCTTTCGAGTCACTTAGTCAATGGTGCGTAGATAGAAGCAAACTTCTACGAACCGCCGATAATATCTCGCAAGGCCCGTAAAATCGCGAACCTCTGTCGAGTAAGAGTTCAGGCCAAGTCCTCGATCGCCGATCTTGGCCGTATCCACTGAATGCCATCACCCATAATATGCCCAAGAAACGCCATCAAGTCAACCAAAACTCACATTTGGAAAACTTGGCGCATACCGCTGTCCCGAGAATCACAAGATAGCCTCAAATGCTCCGCATGCTCTCGCTCGAGCGAATAAACCAAGATATCATCAATGAACACTATCACAAACGTGTCCAAAATGGTTTGAACACTCGCTCATCAAATCCATGAATACCGAGCATCGTCAACCCAAAAGACATGACCGAACTCATAATGCCCGCACGTCCGAATGCGCCCTGTGGACATCCACCTCTCTCGACACGAACTCGATGATAGCCCGAACGCAGATCAATCTTGAGAAACATCTCGCGCTCGCAATCGTCGAACAAATCATCAATCCCGGGAAGGGTATTCGTTTAATGGTCACCTTGTTCACCGCCAGATCAACACACATGCGCGGCCCCGCCCTTCTTCTTCACGAACAATACCGCGCTTCCTGGAGAAACACTAGGCCTCGATGAAGCCCTTTCTCCAAAGAAATCCCTAAGCCGATCCTTCATCCTCTCAACTCGGCAGTGCCATTCGTATGGCGAATGGAAATAGCCGAGTATCCGAAATATGTCAATACAAAACTCAATCTCCTCTCGTGAGGGATACCCGGAGGTCGCTGAAATACGCCTGGGAACTCTCTCGACCACGGAATCGATCAAAATCTGGTACCGCAGCCTTCAGATCAAACACCCGAACGAGATGGTAGATATACCCTTCGCACCATCTTCCTAGCCTCGAGGTAGGAAATAAACCTACCCTCTACGATACCGGCTTCCTCCCACTCAACAACCGGCCTCAGAAACTGAACCGCATTACTTCTCTCTCTCAGCCTACATTGGCGTAGCAAGAAGCTAGCCAATCCATCCCCATGATCACGCCAAGTCAATCATCTCCAACTCTATCAGCCTGGCCAGGTCCGACGATCAGAATGGTCACAGACAAGCTCTATATACCCGCCGAGCTACCACCGAATCACCCATCGCGTAGCTACCTCGAAGGGTCTATGGACTCGTGCTCTATCCCTATCCTACTAGCAACAAGGGAGATATATAGGACAGAGTGAACCCGGATCTATCAAAGCATACACATCAAACCTGTGAACCGAGCAAGGTACTTGGACGACATCAGTGAGGCCTCCCGATCCCGCTTACCGACAAAGCATAAATGCGGTTCGAGGACCGCTAGAATCGGGACTCGCGCCACGACTGCCGCGACCCGCTGGTCCATGTACCTTGCCCGGGGCGAGTAATCGCTTCGGGATGAAGAAGCGGCAATGCACTCGTAGCCGAGCCCTACCACCGCCGCCGGCCGGACAAACTCGCGGTGACCTCGCCGCCACAAGTATAGCAAGCTCCCGCAGTACGCCTCCCGTAATGGTATTCGCCACAACGGGCACACCGAGCACTCGAACGGTTAGCACCTCGCTACTCGAAATCAAGTCCGCCCCGACCGCTTCGATCGCCCGGCCAGATCAAATCGATGTAGAGCGCTCACGCCGTGGTGCACCGACTTCACGATGCCGCCACCCGAGAACCACCAAAAGAACCGGCCGCTCGCCTTCTTCGCTGATATCGCTTACCCGGCGTCTCTACGCCTCGCATCCTAGCGCATGAGCTCGCACGGGTAATGTCCATACCCGGCCAAGAGAAACACCCGCATACGACTCGCCATATAATCATCTAGCCCTGACGTAGCGTGTACCCTATCCTCCATATCGCTACCAATGCCGACATATCTAGCCAAAGAATCAAACTCGACATTGTACTCCCGACGCGGCCCCCTGCCTCAGCAGCTAGAATCTATCACTGCGCCCTCCTCATCCGCGGAGGCAAGAAGTGTGAGAAAAGCCTCAAAACTCATCCCATACCACTGAGGTGCATGCTCTCCCGAAAGCTCCCATGAATCAAACCAATCGATCGCGGATCACGCAGCCGATGCGAACCGAATGTCACAGATCGGCCTCAAGCCCCGATCACCCGCATAATCCTCGCGGTGACGGATGAACTCCTCGCGATCATCCTCCGCCTCGACCAGAAACTCGCGGGCTACAACTCAAGAAATCTCGTAGCCTCAAACTATTCGCCTCGGGTGCACTACGGTGCGACCGAGCCGAGCTGAATCGAATCGCCGCATCCAGCCTTCTCTCGTATCGGGCCACAACTTTAGCCAATAGTCGGGTTATCTCTCAGTTTCCTAACCTCCGCCCAGCCGCGGGACAGGAGTGTGGTACTGTGGTCTCGCTGGCCGGGCGGCGCAGAACTCGCTGCCTCTCGTATAGACCGGGCCTCGAGCCCTCGTGACTGGGTGTCTCGCTAGCAGCCTCACGCTTTGCCCTTCCGCCCGGTTGCCTTACGCGAGGCATAATCATATAGAAAGGAATACGTTAGAGGGTCCAACCTATAACACATTTCTAAAGCACGATCTCGTAATGAGAAGAATGGAAACCAATCCTAAATATCCTATAGCCTCTCGACATTAAGTGGTGCACAACACACCGATAATCAAGACTCTACTAGATACGGTCTGTAGACACTTTCCGAGGATTAATCGCTCGATACCACTTTTGTCACGACTGCCCGGCCCGTGGATCGTGCCTTATCGGGGCACCCAAGTAGTCATACATCAGAGTAATCAGCGGAAATATAAAACAAGACAGGAAACATAGTAAAAACAGAAACAGTTTATCTGATGAAAAGCTTGCCTTACGGCATAATATAAACGACTCAAGTTTTTGCAGTTACATCCCAACTGTACAATAGTACTACAGCACTTCTAAGGAAGTAAACAACTATGGCGACAGGGCCCCGCCATACCCCGATCAGCATAAAACTATCTACAATACAGGAGATCATACCCAAAAGTAGAGCCTCCAGAAGATGGAGCTCCCGACACCAACGCAAAGACCTAAGGATGTGGATCTAGCACCGCTGCCTTTACTGCAGATGAACGCACTTCCGGCGAGGTCAAGATAACAGTACCAAGTATGTGAAACTATAAAGAATCAAATGAAATCAAAGTATTTAAAACCTTTTCACAAATACAATCGCCTCAATTGCACATAGTGCCACATCACAAACAACAACAAGAATAGAAAATCAGAATGTGTCTATTCTAGGCCGCGAATGATCGGGCAAGGCCAATCGCCCATAGTATCATTCTCGCGCCTAGTCCTCGACTTTCGCACTCGCATAGTCACACATGCACCCGCATGAGGTATCCTCGACGGGCAGCTAACCCCGGCATTCGCCTAGGCTCCCGCACTCGCATAGCCTCAAAAGATCGCATAGTCTCAACAGACCGCATAGGAATCCCCGCGTCGTGCTAAACACCCGAATGATCAATCTCGAGCATACCGCTGCTCGCATAGTCTCACAGACCGCGATAGCCGATAGACCGATCGCGGGCAAGCCCTCAGATAATGGGAGGGTAGGTGATACAATAACAAGACAACGGACTTACCGGTTAGCAACGTAAGCACAAGAATGACCCTTTACACAAAGATTTCAAGACACTAACCCAGGTAGCATCATAATATGTCTACTTATCACACAAATCTTACTACACTTAACAGAAATCAATACAAGGCTTTTATAAACAAACAAGTAAACAAGTTTTCTAAAAGGAGTTAGAGAGAAGTTTCTCTCACTAAGGAAAACGCTCTCAACGTTTTGCCTTAGTTGCTCCTTAGGTTGTTCTTCCCCTCCCCTATGTTTAACGATTACACCCTAATGGTTTGAAGTTTTCATTCTCAATATGAAGAAATCTAAACGTTATACACGCCCAAAGAATGATTCAGAGGCTCGTAGTTCAACGAAGGCTAGAACAAGGAAAAAGAAAAGAATGGAGGCGATCTATTATTGACGAAGTTCTCATTCGGCAATTTCGACCCTTCGTGTTGGTACATGTTAAGCCGCACTCACGTATCCTCCGAGAATGTAGTAGATGATGCTATGCTCCAAAAGATTCATGAACGGGCAAAAGCATTGATACGAAGAACTGGATATTAGGATTTTCAAGGCGGAAAACTTCGCGCTACTATGGTGGTCGATCCTATCACGGTCAATCGTTGATTCCGGATTACCACGAAAGAACAAGGCGCCTTGGCAGCTCTAGTACCCCAACACTACCGGAAATTTGCTCGCATGCCGGAAAAAGGATAATTTCGGGTCGACAACGTGAATGAGGCACAAAGGAGCGATGGCCTACTGGGTCGAACCGTATGGGCGCGTCGAGTCTATGACGGTCGGGTGGATGTCAATGGTCCGAGGCTATCCAAGTTTTGCATGATTCCAAGTCAAGATAGCATTGATGTTGCTCACATTCCCAAAGAAATGATGCGAGCCAAAGCTCCTAACATTATCGCCCGAACGATGTGACCCTCCCATTACGGTCGTATGCGTGGTCTTAATGCTAAGGCGGGTATGGAGGTGTCCATACATCGAATACACACCACCAAGGATGTTAGTTTCTAGGCCGACGCCGGGCTCGGCGAAGTCTCCATCCTCAAGAGCCTCGCATTAATTACGCGAAAGCCAAGGCGCCTCATTTAAATCGCCGGGTACCAATGAGCCACTTCCAATTACGGATCTTTATGGCAATCGACACAAGGCGGCCAAGAGGACACCCATGGAACATTGATTACCCCCGTTATTCAACGAGCTAAGTCGGTTGTGGGACAAGTGCCTCGTTAATATCAGGAGCCGAGGCGCCACACTTTAAGTCTTTGGGTACCAAGGAGTCTCTCCGGACGGGACTTAATGAGGATCATCACTACCAAGGCGGTCGTGGGCACTCATGGGTCTTCTATTATTCCCGTAATACAAGGATTAAAGTCACTGAGGAAACAAAACGAATTCTATTCCCAAGGAGCCTAGGAACTACATCGCCATTAATAACACGGAGCCGGGTCTCAGATAAATGTTTCGATCCAACGCGCCTCTCGTAGTTAGACACCAACCTGCAATTCACTAAGTGTAACTAATGATGCCTTCCTCTTTAGGCAAAGGTGCTTGAAGGAGCAAACATCAAGAACTTAAATAAACTGCTCGCCTTTAGCTCTTCCTTGAGCACGAGCATAAACTTTAACAAACACCCTCTCTCAACTAATACCCCCTCACTACTACCTGATTTACTCAACACCACACCTCTTCTTCCTTCCCTTCCTTCTCTACCTACCAAAACCCGAGACACTTTCCTACCCTACCAAATGGCACGCGTATTCTTTCTCCCAACGCGGTCCAAGCACAAATCATTCTACCTCCCTCCGCCTCTTACCTCCCGAAATGCCTCCCTATGATTTACACACAAATGCTCCTTCAAACCATATCAAACCCCACCCGCGACACTACTCCTAAGAATCACCCCGAATCATGGCAAAGGTCCCACCCTCCAAAGAAGACTTATGCAGGAGTCTCATGTACTAGGATTGAAGCAAAAGGAATGAAATTGCAATTTATTGAACAGCAAGGTAAGGAAGTAGACATTGAGGTGGAGGATGAAGTCCCATTCATAGAAACTGGGGTTATTGCTTAATTGGTTGTTTCACTGGTCCCTTCCGGAAGAGAGGCGTTGAACACCATTGTGAAGGGACGGGAGTGAAATGCCGATCATACCATATGGCAAAGGTTGGACAATGTTGTTCAAGTTCATGACGGAAGAAGAGCGCACTAATGTACTTCATGGTGGTCCTTATATGGTCTACTGGAAGACTATGATGCTCAAAGCTATCAATAGCCGAGTTCTCATAACGGATGAGTTGTTTATGGACATTCCTATTCGTCACTTTCCTGACATTCCCTTCCATCCGGAGTGCAACGCCTCGAGTATGTTATACCCCATATTTCCGCAGTATGTATGCGAGGACGCACGCACGAGAATACGTGAAAGATTGGAAAGGAAGAAAGAGGTGATTTTTCCACTAAAAGTTTCCGGTTTTGTGAAGGAAAAAGGTTCGTTAACGGGAATGGATTCCCAGATTTGGTATTCGGACTTCCGAATATTAGAGAATTATGGAATTTTATTTTCTGAAATGGTCACGCTGGGCCCACTGAGAAATTTACGCTTTGTGGGGCCCACTTTGTTTTCGAGATTTTGGCCATTGTGGATTTTTTTCAAAGACGCTTGAGGGCCATAGGAGGGTGACACGTGTCACCCCGCCTAGGTGTCTTGGCCGAAATGACCTTTGTGCACAACACCCTGCAGAGTCGTTTTCGACGAAACGCTACGTAACTTGCGAAGGAAAATTCCGCTATGTCGCTTTGTATTTTTATGGATTTTTCCGAGAGACGAAACAACTGGACCAACGGAGGGTGACCTGTGTCACCCTCACAAGGGAGACTAGTGGGGCGGCTTGGCCGAATTGCGGGCGGCTTGTGGTGCTAGATATTTGTGTAGATATTTGTGAGGGTTTTAAGGAGTAGGGGCTAGGTGCACTTGGCTTGATCTTGGCCTTACACTTGCCTTGCACTTGGCTAGATATTGGCCATTGGTTGGGCCTTGGGTTTGCTATAAATACCCCTTAGTTGATGAACTTTCTTCATCCAAAATCATTTTCCAAGTCTTGAAATCTCTCCTCATGAGTTGAAATCGCCCAAAGCCCTCCTCATGAGCTTTGGCCGAGAGGCCCCCTTTGAGCGAGGCTTGGCAGGGGTACCCCTAGCCTAGTTGTTTTCAGATAATACCCTTTGTTGTGGTATAGAAATACTCCCTAGTATTGTTATAATGCCCAAAATACCTTAGCCTTGTACCTTGTAGTATTCCAAAGATACCTCTTTACGTAGAGTCCTAAATACTACCTTTGTCCTTTTAGTCTCAAACCGAAACCCTAAGGAAATCTTCATAGTTGGTTGAAGATTTTGAGTAAGTTGGTTAGAACTTCTAAGGGTTGTTTGGAGTGGTTTGGAGCGCACGGATGGAGCTAAACCTTGCTCGGGATCGACATTATAACTTGGATAATTTTGGGCTTATCGAGGTAATTATCTGTCCTCTATTGTAATTGGAAATTACATGTTTGGTTGAATATATAGTGAAGTATACTATATATGGAACTACTTAGTATTCGCAATGTCTTTTGACTTAAGCTCAAGAATAAAGAATCGAATCGAATCAGATTTACATAGATCAGATTGCAGAGACTTGTGTAGAATTGTACACGCCCGGTAGACGTAAACCCCGGTTGGCTTGGTAGCCACCGATAGAGAGGAGATTTACGCCATGGGGAGAGTGCCGCGAATTTTCTATGTAAAGATAGAAACTTGTGTTTTGGGGTTAATAGACGTTTTGACCTTTATAGTGAAAGTACTAAGAGTAGCGTATTCTACTCGAGGAGTGGAAAGGGCTAGTGCGTTGTAGTACTTGAGCATTTTGCTTATTGTCGATAAATCGTCGCGAGGTATGTGAACCTCTTCCTATCTTTTCTAGCATGATTGTTGTGAACTATGTAGTACTAGACGATACGTGCTAAGTGATTTGGTTGGTTTAAAACATAGGTGTTATAATAGCTTTATGGGAAGTTAGTTATAACGACCTTATGTAAGTGAAAATGGTTTATCATGTTGAAGTTAAGAGACTTGATCTTATAAGATAAGAGACTTAACTTATTTGTTTTAATGTGGATGTTTGTGTGAAACCTCATTCGTGAGTAATGAGTACTTGGTTTTAAAGGGATAATGTTTTACCGATTTCGAATCGTAATGTGTATCGACAGCACCACCGCAGCTAATAAAGGAAATGTATTGAATAATGATGTTGTATTAAAACCAGAGAAACCTCCATCCGCATAAGCTAAGATGAGACAAAATGATATTACATTTTCTAGATCATGGTCACGTAATAAGATCGTTATAAACAAGAATAAACTACTCACGATATGACATATGTTACTCAATTGTTCTAAAAAGGAATCCAGTGATTAAGTTTGGGAACTATGAAACCATTTGAAACGAAGCTTGAGTAATCAAACTAGGCAAACCGGAACTTAGGAAAAGAATGTTGTTACTTGATTTTGAAAAGGAAGGTGGGTTGGTCATTCTAATACTACGTATCGGGTGACTTTTATAAAAGTAATGGATCTCTTTAAAAGAACTTAACGATGTAGTACTTTGGGGTTAAAACCCGACTTTGGCATAAAATGAAAGTACTTTGAGTTGTGTGAAACTTGCTTATGCTTGTTGTTGTGAAACTTGCCTATGCTTGTGATGATAGCCTTTATTGTACAATCGTTGTGTTTCGTGTTACCGCTCTCTCGATGGAGGTCGGTTGATCGTTGAGAACTTACTTGGACGCGTTGCAGCGACGAGAAATTCCACCGCACGCTCTCGCTGATAGTATTATTGTTGTTAATCGCTTTGGACATACTGACACGATGCGTAGCGCACGGTATGCTTCCATTTTGGTTAAGGTCTTGTGGTTAATCGCTTTGGACATACCGACACGACGCGTAGCGCACGTATGCTTCCATTTTGGTTAAGGTCTGTGGTTAATCGCTTTGGATATATCGACACGATGCGTAGCGCATCGTATGTTTCATTTTGATTATCGCCTTGTGATTTCTTCGACATACTGACACGATTCGTAGCGCACGGGTATGCGTCCATTTGGAATGTTTTCTTATTGTTTACCTATGGACATACTGACACGATGCGTAGAGAACGGGTATGCTTCAATTTGGATTGCTGTCTTGTTGTTGATGTCACTTGGACATGTCTACACCGGCGCAGACTCCGGCATGTGGCGCTGGACATTGGTATTATTGTTGCATCATGGACATGTCTACACCGATGCAAGATTCCGGCACGCGCCATAATGCGAACTCGATTGATGTTGTGGCGCGAGACCCATAGTTATATCGAGTGATGATCGCTTTATGTTGTGAATCAGAGTTTGGTTATCATACATGTCTCCCGCTTTATATAGACTAGTATGATTTCATTTACGTGATTGCATAGCCACATACTTGGTACCGCAGATCGACCTCCTTCGGGCTGCGTTCATGCCGCAGTAGAGGTACATCGGCCGTGGTTCCTCGCCATGTGATCACAAGCCAACAGATTGAAGCTCCGCTTCTCCGAGGCTTATCTTTTAGCAGTGTTCCCGAGTCAGAGGTTCTTGTACATTCGAGTGTATGGCGGCCCGTCCCGCCATAGTCATCAGATATCTTAGAGGTCAGAGTAATCTGTGGGCGGGGTTGTAAAAGGATTAAACTGCTCGTGTTTTATGTATATACAAGGCAACTGCTTTGGTTGCTTATTCATTTATCTCTTGTTAAATGACTCTTGTTTTGTGTTCCGCTGATTTTCTCTGATGTTTGTATCACTAGGGTGCCCAGGGTAAGGCACCAGTAACGGGCCCCGGAACGGGTCGTTACAGTAAGATTGCTTCCCGTGTAGGAATACCTCTTTACACGGATCAATTTACTAAGGAAAGATCTAAAATGAACTATGCTAGAGTTCTTGTAGGTTGAATGTCGCAGCGAGCCTCAAGTGAGTTTATTGTCAATCTTCCGATGGCGTAAGGTACACTCAAAGGGTTAACTATGAAAATTATCCGGACTTTTGCTTTCATTGTGCGGCTTTTGGACACAACCATATGAAGTGTAAAATTCTGGGATATGATGCCAACATGGAAGCTGCTCCTAAGAAGCGCAATTCTGTGGTTCCTCCTTATAATAAGGAAGTTCCTACTTGTGCTAATGCCGGCAGAGGCGCGGATGGTGCCACTCCCCCCACACCTTATCCACCAACCTCCTACATCCCGCAGCCGCACAACTTGATGGATATTGAAGATAATGAGGACACAGACCTCCTCGTCCTGTGCGCGCAGGATGCATCGCATTCGCCGGCCCTTCGTTTTGGGTAATCCCGCCCAAAGAACGCGGAAACCTCATGCTTTGCCCTCTAGGCCCAAATTTCACGGAAGGCAATGCACAAGTCGATAGTGGTACGTTATAAGTCTATGCATTCTGATCCCGCAGCCTTTGAACCCGCAACCTTCCTGGACGAAGGTACTAACACGGGTGTTAGCGAGTGTCCTTGCCGCGTCTAAGAGTGTTACCTTTGAACGCGGGAGCATAGCTTGGCTGATACACACGCCTATGGCTTCCGGCAGAAAGATGATGGTCGGAAAGAAGTTATGCCAAAGAAGTTCATATCAAAGCGGCGTGGGAAGACTAAGGCAAAGAAAGCGGAGGTGCCGGGAAAACCTCCTTTGTTTCCTAATGAAAATACTTTGTTGGAATGTCCGCGGTCTTTGCGGACTAAGGGATGGCAGCCACGCAAGCACTAGTGTGTAGTCTCACTAAACAAAGATGATGTGGCATTGATTTGTCTTTTGGAAACAAAACTCTCTAAGGAAAGGATTGAGTCTTTCTCTAAAAGATTCAAAGGTTGGAATTTATGCTCAAATATGGAATTCATCGATGGTGGAAGAATGCTACTCTTGTGGATCCTCAAAGGTCTGTTGTGAAGTGCTTGGAATGGATTCTCAACATATCCATGTTCAGCAAGTTGTAAGATTACTCAAGTGTCCTTCCTTGCAACATTCGTGTATCCGATTTACAACATCACGGATAGGAGGATCCTTTGGCATCACCTTACTCACTGGGCATTGGCATCACTAAACCTTGGATGATTATGGGAGATTTCAACACTTATCGCTACCCTCAAGATAAGGCGGGAGGCCCTCCTCTAACGCCGTATGCACTTAAGGACCTTGGAGATTTCAGAATGCTCATGGACTGAAGACACTCCATCTTCCTGGTTCTTTCTACACTGGACAAATGGTTCGATTTGGTCCAAGCTTGATAGAGTAATGATGAATCAAAATTGGGGCGATTTGACCTTAGAATGCACACCAATTTCATGCCTATGGAACCCGCTCGGACCACCGCCCCGTGATGGCTACTGTAATCGTGATCCTATAATATCAAGCGCCTTTCAAGTTCATGAATATGTGGCTTTCACCCCGCTTTTGACAACATTATGACTTCATGCCGAGACAAGACATTCTAGGTACGCCAATTCGTTCTAGCATCGAAATTGAAAGCCTTGAAACAACCACCGAGGCATTGAATATAAGTGAGTTCGGCAGTATTGATCAAAGAGCTAAGGAGGCAAACATGGAGTTTAAGGAGGCTATTAGTGCACATATGGGGGACCCCTTTGATGAGGAGCTTAAATCAAAGGTTAAGTCCTCAAGAGTTAAAGCCAACACCTTAATGGAAGCTGAGAGACATTTCATTAGGCAAAAGTCGAGACAGAAACACTTGATTGGAAGTGATAAATGCTCCAAATACTTCCATAGCTTGATCAAGAGAAGTAATGTCAAGAACTCCATCAATTTTCTTGTCAAAACTAATGGGATTATCACTACATCACCAGGGGAGGTAAGAAAGCTTCTAGAGGAATTTTATAAGGATCTTCTTGGCACATCTCGACCCACATCGAACTTTGATCCTGAAGTGTGCAACTTTGGGCCGAAGCTAAGTGAAGAGGACAGTCTACAACTTTTGCACTTCGTATCCCCAAAGGAGATTTGGGAAGCTCTTTCTGATATTGGAAATGATAAAGCTCCTGGACCAGATGGGTATTCGCAATTTCTTTAAGAATAGATGGAGAGATGTGGACATGATGTAGTAAGAAGCGTGCAGTGAGTTCTTCTTCGTGGTTCTTTTGAAACAACTTAATCACACCATCATTGCCTTGCTGCCCAAGACCGATAGGATCCTAAGGTAATCGATTTTAGGCCTATTGGACCGACTAATGTGGTCTATAAGATTATTACAAAGATTTTAGCTAATGTAATGGCAAAGATTCTTCCTTCTATCGCTGACAAATCGCAAGGGCTTTTGTGAAAGGGAGAAATATGATGGACAATGTCTATGTAGCACAAGAGCTTGTGAGAGGATTTAATAGAGCCGAATCTCACCTAGGTGTATGCTCATGGTGGATCTTAGGAAAGCTTTTGACACGGTCTCTTCGAGTTTCCTTGATTCAGATAAGAGGCCTCAACTTTCCGCATAGATTTGTCGTGGATCATGGAGTGTGTTTGCTCAACATCCTTCTCTTTCTATCAACGTGAGTTACATGGTTACTTCGCGGTAAGCGCGGTCTTAGACAAGGTGATCCTATGTCCCCAACGCTTTATCTTGTGTATGGATTATCTTTCGAGGATGCTAAAACGAGGATCGAGGCTAGAGCTTTCTTATTATCCAAAATGTAAAAGGACGGGTATTACTCATCTTGCTTTTGCGGATGACCTCATGCTTTTTGCCAAAGGTGATATTTCTTCTTGAGATTCTTATGAACTGCCTAGAGGAGTTGGAGGATGTCTCTGGTTAACCCTTAATCCATCCAAATCCTCCGCCTACTTAGCGGAGTACATGATGAGGTACGTGATTTGATCTCGCCGTGGTGGATTCGCATTGGTAGCTTTCCTAAGACGCAGTTGGGATCCCTTTGTCCCCAATTTCTCTCGGTGGAACAATTTGCTCCTTTCACTAGTGCTATTTCGAATTACATTCGAAATGGGGACACCACACTCTTTCCTATGCAGCAAGCTAGAGCTTATTAGGTCTGTCATCCAAGGGTTGAGAGTTTTGGTTCCGGCCCTTCCTATTCCGCCATCAGACTCAACAAGGTAAGGTCCGCTCAGATCCAGTTCTTATGGGGTGGGAAACCACCAAGAGTTGCTTGGGAAACCATTTGCCTGCCTCAATCGGAAGGAGGTTTGGGCCTTATGAATATCAAGGATTGGAACAATGCCCCGCTTCCTGGGCCTATTTGGCAAACACACACGTATGCACTCACTTTGGGTCCAATGGGTCAACAGCCTTTTATTTGAGAGGCGGTTCTTTTGGGACTATGAGGTACGCCCTAGAGACTCCCCTATTCGTAAAGATTTGCATGGATACGCGACAAACTTGTTTCCATCTTTGGTAGCCAGGAGTTGCAATTGCCGGATTAGCAAAGTGTTGTACTAACCAGAAATTTGATTCAAGTCTCAGATATGAGATCTTGCGCTCTAAGCAAGAAAAAGCCTTGGATGTCACAATCTGGAGAGGATTCATCCCCCCTAAGTTCTCGTTCACCATGTGGTTAAATTGTAGAAAGCGGTTAGCTACAAAGGACACCCTTTCCTATCTCAACTTGGAGGATAAGTCTTGTGGGTTCTGCAAGCAAGCAAATGAAACAAGGGAGCACCTCTTCTTCACATGCCCCTACACCCGTTTGATTTGGAAAAGCATAAGAGACTGGTTGGGAATTAAGAGAGAAATGACCACTATTGAAAGCTCTCTCAAATGGATTAAAAAAGACCACCGCGAATGTGCATCCGAGCAAAAGCAACCTTAATTGCCTTCTCAGACATGGTCTATGAGATTTGGAGGACAAGGAACACATCGCTTTGATGGCACAAACTCACCGGCAGAAGAGGTCATTACCAAGATTAAAACAACATCCTATAGAGTACTCTATGATTTTATCCCTTCTTGTAATGGCACCTTCGAGTGACAACTCCTTACTCCCCCGTTTCTTCTTTAAATTACGTTGAGGACTGAGAACCCTCAATGATGGATTGTAGCCACTTTTCTTTCGGTTTCTAGTAATAATATTTGCATTTACCTAAAAAAAAAAAAAAAACAAACAAGTAAACAGTTCCTTTTTATCTTCTTAAGTTGTTATACCTAACTTCCCATAAAGCTAGTATAACTCTTAAGCTTTTGTTTTAAAAACCAAATATTTATCTTCTGTTAAAAATGATTCAGTATTCTTTTGAAATGTTTTCAGTTCTTTGTTATTCAGGCTTAAGCCGTGAGGCATTGCCGTAAGTATTATTCAGGCTTAAGCCGTGAGGCATTGCCATAAGTATTATTCAGGCTTAAGCCGTGAGGCATTGCCATAAGTATTATTCAGTTAACACATGTACGTCTACCGTACTATATATTGTAAAATATCATGCTTTAGGAAGAACCACATACCTTCTCAAATAAAACCACCGCCAAGTCAATATGTCGCACAGAGAGTCACCATAATAGTCACAGACATCTATCAAAGACTACTCAAGGTCATTCTAAACAGAGGGTTCACAATTCTACGGAAAGTCGGACAGACTTCCTACCCATGAGCTATATAAGTTCATCAGTGAAAACAAATTCTATGTAAGTACAGTTTGATTATTCTTCTTTTAAACCCTTCTACTGTGGTAACAGTTCAATTCTATTCTGTGATATTCTTCTAAGTATTTAATACTTATTCTAATACTACTACAGTATGTATTCTCTAATTCAAAAGAGGGTTAGGATTAGTTACCTCGGTAAGCCCAATAATATCCTAGATAAAGTCGCACTGAGCAAGGTTTAGCTCCTAAGTTGTACACCCAGAGCTCCAAGAAACCTTAGAAGTTCTTTACAACTTCTACAAAGGACTAAGGGATTTGGGCTAGGTATTTTGGGCATTATAACAATACTAGAAGACAACTTTTCTACCAAGGGAGGGGGTAGATTTCGCTAGGCTAGGGGTAGGCCCTCGCCAAACTCACTCAAAGGGGAGGTGTTGGACGAAAGGCTTAAGGGAGAGGAGAGGATTTTTTCAAGACTTGGAAGATTTGTGGATGAAGAACTTTTCATCTCTAAGGGGGTATTTATAGCTCAAGCCTTGGCCAACCAATGGCCAAGATGAAGACAAGTGCAAGGCAAGTGTAGGGTGAGGATTAACTATACACAAATATCCTACCAACTCCTTGACTTGTGCACAAGGCACAAAAAACGTGCCATGGCTCTCCAATTCGTCCAAATGGACGATTCAAGTCCACCAATGGGAGGGTGCCAAGTGTCGCCCTCCCGTTGGTCCAAAATGTTTCGTCTCTCGGAAAAATCCGCAAAAATTAGTAATGGCATAGCCGGAATTTTCCCTACGAAAGTTGTGGAAACGTTTCGTCGGAAAACGATTCTTTTAGTGAGTTGTGTACAAAAAAACGTCCAAGGCTAACTTTAAGGCCAAACTTTTTGTACGTATTCCCTTACGTACATACTCTGGAAATACGGGGTATAACACAGGGCCACGCCATACCCTGAATGAACATAAATATCTACAACATCAGGGACTATACCAAAAATAAGCCTCCGGAGAAACGGAGCTTCCCAAAATGCTGAACTGTGATCCTAAGAGCGGGGATCAACAATCGCGTGTACTCTACCGCGGCATGAACGCAGCCTCAAGGAGGTCGATAACAGTACCAAGTATGTGAAATCAAAATATCAGAAATGAAATCATAATAGTCTATATAAAATAGAAGTAATATATGATAACCAATTTACGATACACCATATGTAAGCAGTCATGTCAAGTCAGGGACTCATGCCCTTGAAGTCATCACTCAATATAACCATGGGTCTCATGCCCACAATATCAATCATGCGCGTGGAATTCTTTCCTCACTGCCGGCAGTCCATGATATAAAAGCACCAAGGAATACACATGATCACCAGGTCCCACTTGTGTCAAAATAAAACCATACGGGGTAAGTACGAAGGCATAGACGACTACTAAAACCCACAGTACCATCAATGCAATAAAACTATATCACGAGGTCTTTCTAGACCGCACCACATGATCGGCCGCCGCCTTCGTGATCAATGCGCGCTCTAATCTCGAGCATACCGCCGCTCGCATAAAGCCACACATAGGCCCGCATGAGGTATTCCTCGTGACGGTAGCTAGCCCGCGGTACCCTCCTCGACTCGCACCGCATAGTCACATAGACCGCATAGTCACACGCACCGCATAAGGCACTCCTCGTGACGGATAATACACCGAATGATCAATCTCGAACTCCCGCAGCCGCGATAGTCACATTGCACCGCATAGGTCGTATAGACCGCATCAAGGTGGCAAGCCCTCGGTATAACAAGTCGCGGGTATGTGATATAATAACAAGATAATGGGCTTAACGCTTAACAACGTAAGCACAACAGAATAACCCCTTACACAACATCACAAGATACTAACACACGTAGCATCATAACATGTTTACTTATCAAACCAACAAGGAAGCATTACAAGGCTATCACAAACCAACATAGTCAAGTTATTCACTCAAGGTACTTTCTACTTTATGTCAACAAGTTCGGTTTTTGTCCCCAAGTACTTCATACATTAACTCTTTAAAACCAAGTACTCATTGCTCATGAATGAGGTTTCACACTTTTAACAAAATTTATATCAAGTTAATTTAGTCAAGTCCCTTATCTTCAAAAGATTCATAGATCATAGTTTTAAACACTTAACAACGTAATCTCCTTTTAAAACAATTTGAGTAACATATGCCTTATGTGTGAGTAGGTTATTCTTGTTTATAACAATCTTATTAAAGCGACCATGATCTAGAAAATGTAATATCATTTTGTCTCATCTTAGCTTCTACGCAGATGGAGGTTTCATCGTTTTAATAATACTTAATTAGTCAATACATTTCCTTTATTAGCGTTGCGATGGTTTGTTCGATACTCATTCTTATTTCCAAATCAATACATGCGTTCCCAAACAATTAAGTAAACTGCCTTTTATCTCTCTTAAGTCGTTATACCTAACTTCCCATAAAGCTAGTATAACTCTTAAGCTTTTAAAACCAAGTATTACTCTTCTTTCAAAACGATTCTTAATTCTTTTGAAATACTTCAAGATTCTTTATTATTAGACTCAAGTCGTAAGACATCGCAAAGAAACCACGTTCAGTTAACACACGTACGTCTACCGTACTATATATATTCTTTTAAAATATCATGCTCAAGAGGATAGGAAGAATCACATACCTCGCGACGATTATCGACTAATAGCAAAATGCTCCATCGCTATAACCCGACTAGCCTTGTCCACCTTCCAAGTAGAACATGCTACTCGTAGAACATTCAACCTATAAAGGCCATATACATCTATCAACGTCTAGACTACTCTGTAGAATATTCTAAGCAGAGGGTTCTCTATTCTACGGAAAATCGGGCAAAGACTTCCTACCCATGTTATACCCGTATTTTGAGTATGTACGTAGGACGACGTAGAAAATTTGAACTTGAAGATTTGGCTTGGCCGATTTATTTTTGTGCACAACCCCTGCTAGAGTCGTTTTTGACGAACGTTTTCCACGCTTTCGTAGGAAAATTCCGCTATGTCATTTATATTTTTTGCGGATTTTTCCGAGAGACGAACGTGTTGGACCAACAAGAGGCGCCACTTGGCACCCTCTCATTGCGAGTGTGGGCGTAAAGGTGGCCGAAAGTGAGGCCTTTGTGGTAAAGGGTTGGTAGGATATTTTGTGTGTTAGTTGGTTAGGTGCACTTGGCAAGATCTCGCCCTACACTTGCCTTGCACTTGGCAAGATCTTGCCATTGGTTGGCCTTGGCTTGTCCTATAAATACCCTCTCCTTTGAAGACTTCTTCATCCAAATAATTTCCTAAGTCTAAAATTCCTCCCTCCCTTGTTGTATAGTTCTCGCCCCTCCCCTTGTGAGGCCTTAGCCGAGTCCCCCTCTTGTCGAGAGTTTCCCTAGTGGGTAGGCCGAGGCATACACCCTCTTGTGGTGCTAGCCAGGGTACCCTAGCCTAGTTGTTTTCGTATAAATACCCCCCCTCTTGGTAGAAATACTCTCAAAAGTATTGTTATAATGCCCAAATTACCTTAGCCGTATACCTTGTAGTATTCTAAGGTTATACCTATACAAAAAGCCCAAATACTATTATACTTTCCACAAAACCGAAACCCTAAGGAAAATCTCCATAGTTAGTTGGAGTAATAAGTAGAAGTTGGTTAGAACTTCTAAGGGTTGTTTGAGCGGGCCTGAGCGCACTGAGTAGAGCTAAACCTTGCTCAGATCGACATTATAACTTGGATAATTATGGGCTTATCGAGGTAAATATTTTGTCCCTCTATTGTAATTGGAAATTACATGATTGTTAGACTATATAGTTGAAGTATACTATATATAGAACTGAACGTTGTTATCGGCAATGTCTTTTGACTTAAGCCTGAATAATAAGAAACCTTTTCGAAAGAAGAGGATCGAATCAGATTTACATAGATCATTACAGAGACTTGTGTAGCTTTTCGTGAGTAGAATTGTACCCGTCGTTAGATGTATAACCTCGTTGGCTTGGTAGCGGCCTCGATAAAGCGAGATTTACGCCGCATGAGTGGGGAGGTGCCAATTTTCTAGAATGTTCTACGATGAGGTCTAAATGTTAATAAGCGCCTTGTGGCCTTATAGGTTGAAGTACTACGTGTGGCGCGATCTACTTGGCTTAAGGAGTAGCCGACGGTTGGAAGTACTTGAGCGTTTTGCTATTAGTCGATACTCGCCGCGAGGTATGTGAACCTCTTCCTATCTCTTCTAGCATGATATGTGTGAACTATGTAGTACGGTAGACGCATACGTGCTAAATGTATTTGATTGGTTTAACACATAAAGTGTTATAACGGCTTTATGGGAAGTTGGTTATAAACTTTATGTTGGTAAGAAAATACTTGTGGTTTTTAAAAGGTAATCGATTTGAACTATAATCGCTTGTTATGTGTTAATAAAGAACTTGAAGTATTTCAAAAGATTTTGAATCATTTGAAGAAGAAGTAATACTTGGTTTTGAAAACTTAAGAGTTATACTAGCTTTATGGGAAGTTAGGTAATAACGCTTAAGAATGTTTTACTCGATTTCGAAATCGAATGTATCGACAAACCACTGCGGCGTTAATAAAAGGAAATGTTTTGACAGATTAAGTATTATTAAAACCAAGAGAAACTTCCATCCGCATGTAAGCTAAGATGAGACAAAATGATATTTCCTAGATCATGGCTGCTGTAATAAGATTGTTATAAACAAGAATATCCTACTCACATATAAGACTTATGTTTCTCAGATAGTTTAAAAGAGAATTATATTCTTAAATGAATAAGACTATGAACTACGAAACCTTTCTAAAATAAGAAACGTGAACATGTGAAATTAGGCAAACTTGGACGTTTGGATAATAATGTTGTTACTTGATTTTACAAAGATAAGTGTTTTGATTCACTTCAAAAGATAATCACTCTATTTTCATATACTACTGGTATTGTGTGACTTTTGTGAAAGTAACGTATCTTTTAAAAAGTTAATGTATGAAGTACTTTGGGGATAGAAATCCGAACATGTTGACATATAGTAGAAAGTACCTTGTGTGTATAACTTGATTGTGTTGGTTTGTGATAGCCTTGTAATACCTTCGTGATGCTTTGATAAGTAATCATATTAGGATGCTACGTGTGTTAGTATTCTGTGATGTTTGTGTAAAGGGGTTTTCCCTTGATTGTGCTTATGTTGTTTAAACGATAAACTGTTATGTTGGTATTATACCACTCACCGTGTTTCCGGGGGTTAAGCTGCCCTTCGATGCGGGGTAGACTCAGGCGGTCTGGGACCATGATTCGAGAATACCTCACGCGGTCCCGGGGCCTATGCGCGAGCCGCGAGTTCCGTGTTAGTGCGGCCTTTATGGTCATGCGGTCTATGTGGGCTACGCGATCGCGAGTCCAAGACGATGCCGGAGTAGCTACCGATGCGGGTTATACCTCATGCGGCCTACGATCGCCTACGCGAGTCGCGGAGTTCCAGGCTAGACGCGCACATTTGATATTGCGAGCGGCGACGCCTTTGATCATGCGCGACTGCAGACAGATATCATGATACATTTTATGACCTTGTTAGTACCTGGTGTTAGTAGTCGGCTATGCCTTCGCATTACCCCGCATCGCTTTATTTGGACACGTGGGACCCGTTGTTCATGTGTATTCCTTGGTGCTTTTCTATCATCGATCGCCAGGCGGGGAAGGTATTCCACGCATGATTGATGTTGTGGCGTGAGACCCATTGTTATATCGAGTGATGACTTCGGCGTGAGTCCACGACTTGATATGATCGCTTATTTATCAGGAATCGTAGTTTGGTTATCATACATGTCTCCGCTTTATATAGACTACTATGATTTCATTTACGATTTTCGCCACATACTGCACTGTGCATCGACTCTTCGGGCCGCTCATGCCGCAGTAAAGGTACACCGCCGTTGATCCTCGCCTGTGGTCACAGCGTCATTGAAGCTCCGTTCCTCCGAGGCTTATTCGTATAGTCCCCTGTTGTAGAAGCACATTCGTGGTATGACGGCCCCGTCCCGCCGTTGTCATATCATTCGTAGAGGTCTCAGTAATCACAAGTGTGGTTTGTAAAAAGGATTAAACTGTTCAGGTTGAAAGAGTTGTTGTTTCTATATATATGCCGAAAGACAAGTTTTCACAGGTTATTGTTTATACTTCCGTTATTTTATGTTATTGATTTATGTTCCGCTGATTTTCTCTGATGTATGACTACTGGGGTGCCCGGTAGGCACGATCACGCCCGGTTCGGTCGTGACAAAAGTGGTATCGAGCGCTTAATCCTCTGAAAGTGTCTCTGACGTATCCAAGAAGTCTTGATTATCGGTGTGTTGTGCACCACACCAATAATCAGGAGGCTATAGGATATTTAGGATTGGTTTCTATTCTTCTCACTCTGAGATCGTGCCTTAGAGCTGTGTTGTAAGTTGGACCCTCTAATGTATTCCTTTCCCTTACCGTTATGCCTCCGCGTAGGGCAACCCGGCCCAGGAGGGCAAGGCAGCCGAGGGAGCTGCGAGTAGAGTACAGAGGGTTACGTGGGCACAGGCCCAATTATCACCTTGGGTGGTGCTTCATTCGGGGAGTTCTGCGACGTCACTAGCCCCAGCAAAGTTTAGCACGGCGGCAGTTAGCTCCATCGCGCCATGATATTTGAACCTTCAGTTCCACGACCGGGATCAGAGAATATAGATTTCAAGGAGGCGACCCTGTTACTAACTATGGATTTGACTACCAGAGGGTATACCGATGTACCACGAGTCTTGATGACTATCTAAGAGAGGGTTGTGCAAGAGTAATTCTTCAGTTGGGCTTGAGCATGGCCGGTGTACGGGCTTATGCGCAGCAGGCCGAAAAACGTAGAGATCGACGGGTTAACGGCGATGCAGAAGAGGCCGAGCAGCAATGTCCTTTAGTAACTTTTGAGGCGAGTCGCCTCACCAGCGGATTAGATTATGCACATCCACCAGTGCAGCGAGGTCCTCCACGAATTTCGTGGACGCTCGGTACGCGGAGTCGTCGAGCTCCGCATCTTCCGGTTCATTAGTGATGCACGCCATCCCGGAATGTCGTCTTTTAGTTGGTACTTGTTGTACTCTATGACCGCCGTGGTCCGATGTCGAAAGAGTGTCCTCAGGAGGACTTAGCCTTCAGGATCGATGGGTAGTCGTCACCTTCCTTAGCTATGCGCCCTACGGGGCAGGTTTGATTAGAACGACTTAAGGGAGTGGAGCAGTAGAGACAGGTTTATCCTTAACCCTCTAGAGATTAGCACGTGATAAGGTGAGTATACCTTAAGTGCTATGTTCTGATAGCAGTAGGTTAGTTGTGATTAGAAATTATGGTGGGTTAACCGAGTAAGATTTTGGGGGATAGAGAAGGTGTGAGCCTTAGAGTGTTATACGTAGAGACCTTAGAGGTAAGGCCATCTCGAGTAAAAGATGTATTGTTTATGTTTGACCCTTATAGGAGTGCATAGTGCACGTGAGTTATGTTGTGGGATAAGTCCCCGAGTAGTGTGGAATGAAAGAGGTAGTTGAGCTAAGAAGACCGCTAGGTTTTCGTAACGTGATTAGTGAGTTTTCCTTCGAGCTAGCGCGTTGCCGGGTCGGGTTGAGGCCACGCTGGGTCAACCCGCCGCATGTTTGGGTGGGGGTCGGTTTGCGGTGGTCCCGCCTTGTGGTAGGTCACGAGGGTGTTAGGCCCGTGTTTGGTTAACCAAAGATACGAGTTCGTGGACGATTCGACCATTAGTCGGGCCGAGGAGGTCACCGCCTTGTCTTTCTAGCAAAGACCGCTTACTCGGCAACGTTGATTAATCTGGAAGGTTGTGAGGTCGCACGGTGCCTACCTTCACCTTATGACAGAAGTGGAGCCCGTGGTACGATCGTTTTGTTCCCTGGAATTTTACCAAGCAGGTTAAGAACTCGGTGAGTCTCAGATCGCATTCGCCGCCAGCCGTGTGTATTTCGGTAGTGGTGGGGATTGTTGTCTCCTGTGGAGGAGTGTTTAAGCTACCATTTCGTTTGAATGTCGCCTTATGAGGCCTTGTAGGGCGGAAGTGTAAGTCACGGCCGATTGGTTCGATGTTGGCAAGATTCAGATAGTTGGTTCAGCTTGTTCCAGCAGATCGTGGATAGGGTAAAGCTTGTCAGAGGAGGTTCGCACTCGTAGAAATCGTTGCGGATAATCGGCGACGACGCTTAGAGTTCAGGTTGACGGTCGGTCTTCTTGAAGATACCACCCCGGTGTGGGTGTGACGAGTTTTGGAACACAGAGGGAACTTAGCCCGAGTTACTGTGGGCCTTACAGATCTGGTGCAGAGTAGGACAGGTTGCCTATATGTTAGCTTTTGCCGTCCGACTTAGGAGGCAGTACGTCCGGTCTTTCGTGTTGCTATATGCAGAAAAGTATCGGAGATCCATTCAGAGTGTTCCCAGTTAGTGATGACCCAATTGGAGATAGTAACCCCGAGATTTGGAAACTGAAGCAGTATCAGAAATGTGGTAAGAGTTCGAGTGTACGACAGCCTCAGGGATCGCATGCAGCCAGGTACCATTTGTTAGGTCGTCGGAGTGACACTAGAACCTCGCGGCAAAGTGACAAAAGTGGTATCACGACGAGTAAAGGGAGAAGCGAGCATGTATTGCGAGCAGAGATGTGACCATTTCTATTGTATGGAGAAAGTGCGAAGGAATTATATTTTAGACCCTTGGATGGGAGCGTTTGTGATGTTAGAGGTGTTTCCTCGTGGACTTGGATGTAGTATTTTTGTGGCCATGTGTGGCAAGGATTGTTTCGTAAGTATAGTAGTGAAGACTATACTGGCGCACGTTGGTTTTTGAGACTTAGAAGGAACATTCGGGACGAATGTTTCTAAGGAGGGGAGAATGTTATACCCCGTATTTTCAGAGTATGTACGTAAGGACGTACGTAGAAAATTTGAACTTGAAGATTTGGCTTGGCCGATTTATTTTTGTGCACAACCCCCGGTTAGAGTCGTTTTTCGACGAAACGTTTTCACAGCTTTCGTAGGGAAAAATACGGCTATGTCATTTATATTTTTTGCGGATTTTTACGAGAGACGAAACGTGTTTGACCAACAAGAGGGCGCCACATGGCACCCACTCATTTGTGGAGCGCGTAAAGGTGGCCGAAGTGAGGCCTTTGTGGTAAAGGGTTGGTAGGATATTTTGTGTGTTAGTTGGTTAGGTGCACTGGCAAGATCTCGCCCTACACTTGCCTTGCACTTGGCAAGATCTTGGCCATTGGTTGGCCTTGGCTTGTCCTATAAATACCCTCTCCCTTTGAAGACTTCTTCATCCAAATAATTTCCTAAGTCTAAAATTCCTCCCTCCCTTGTTGTATAGTTCTCGTCCCCCTCCCCTCATGAGGCCTTAGCCGAGAGTCCCCTCTTGGCCGAGAGTTCCCCCCCTAGTGGGGTAGGCCGAGGGGTATACACCCCCCCTCTTGTGGTGCTAGCCGTGGGGTACCCCCCCTAGCCTAGTTGTTTTCGTATAAATACCCCCCTCTTGGTAGAAATACTCTCAAAAGTATTGTTATAATGCCCAAATTACCTTAGCCGTATACCTTGTAGTATTCTAAGGTTATACCTATACAAAAAGCCCATAAATACTATTATACTTTCCACACCACAAAACCGAAACCCAAGGAAAATCTCCATAGTTAGTTGGAGTAATAAGTAGAAGTTGGTTAGAACTTCTGGGGTTGTTTGGAGAGGCCTGAGCGCACTGAGTAGGAGCTAAACCTTGCTCAGATCGACATTATAACTTGGATAATTATGGGCTTATCGAGGTAAATATTTTGTCCCTCTATTGTAATTGGAAATTACATGATTGTTAGACTATATAGTTGAAGTATACTATATATAGAACAGAACGTTGTTATCGGCAATGTCTATTGACTTAAGCCTGAATAATAAGAAACCTTTTCGAAAGAAGAGGATCGAATCAGATTTACATAGATCAGACATGAGACTTGTGTAGCTTTTCTGGAGTAGAATTGTACCCGTTCGGGTTAGATGTATAACCCCCGGTTGGCTGGTAGCCTACCTCGATAAAGCGAGGAGATTTACGCCATGTGGGAGGAGTCTTTGCCAATTTTCGGTAGAATGTTCTACGATGAGGTCTAAATGTTAATAAGCGCTTTTGGCCTTATAGGTCAAGTACTACGCTGGCGCGATCTACTTGGCTTAAGGAGTAGCCGACTTGGAAGTACTTGAGCGTTTTGCTATTAGTCGATACTGCCGCGAGGTATGTGAACCTCTTCCTATCTCTTCTAGCATGATATGTGTGAACTATGTAGTACGGCAGACGCATACGTGCTAAATGTATTTGATTGGTTTAACACATAAAGTGTTATAACGACTTTATGGGAAGTTGGTTATAACAGCTTTATGTTGGTAAGAAAATACTTGTGGTTTTTAAAAGGTAACTGATTTGAACTATAACTGGCTTGTTATGTGTTAATAAAGAACTTGAAGTATTTCAAAAGATTTTTGAATCATTTCAAAAGAAGTAATACTTGGTTTTTGAAAACTTAAGAGTTATACTAGCTTTATGGGAAGTTAGGTAATAACGGCTTAAGAATGTTTTACTGATTTCGGAAATCAGAATGTGTATCGACAAACCACTGCAGCGTTAATAAAAGGAAATGTTTTGACAGATTAAGTATTATTAAAACCAGTAGAAACTTCCATCTGCATAGAAGCTAAGATGAGACAAAATGATATTTCCTAGATCATGGCTGCTGTAATAAGGTTGTTATAAACAAGAATATCCTACTCACATATAAGACTTATGTTTCTCAGAACGTTTAAAAGAGAATTATATTCTTAAATGAATAAGACTATGAACTACGAAACCTTTCTAAAATAAGAAACGTGAACATGTGAAATTAGGCAAACTTGGACGTTTGGATAATAATGTTGTTACTTGATTTTACAAAGATAAGTGTTTTGATTCACTTCAAAAGATAATCACTCTATTTTCATATACTACGGGTATTGTGTGACTTTTGTGAAAGTAACGTATCTTTTAAAAAGTTAATGTATGAAGTACTTTGGGGATAGAAATCCGAACATGTTGACATATAGTAGAAAGTACCTTGTGTGTATAACTTGATTGTGTTGGTTTGTGATAGCCTTGTAATACCTTCGTGATGCTTTGATAAGTAATCATATTAGGATGCTACGTGTGTTAGTATTCTGTGATGTTTGTGTAAAGGGGTTTTCCCTTGATTGTGCTTATGTTGTTTAAACGATAAACTGTTATGTTGGTATTATACCACTCACCGTGTTTCCGGGGGTTAAGCTGCCTCCGACGCGGGTAGACTCGGCGATGCAGGACCATGATTCGAGAATACCTCACGCGGTCCCGGGCCTGCGCGAGTCGCGAGAGTTCCGTGTTAGTGTGCGCCTTTATGGTCATGCGCGGTCTACGTGGGCTACGCGGATCGCGAGTCCGGGGCGATGCCGGGAGTAGCTACCCTCGATGCGGGTTATACCTCACGCGCCTATGACCGCCTATGCGAGTCAGCGGAGTTCGTGGCTAGACGCGCACATTTGATATTGCGGGCGACCGCCTTTGATCATGTGACGGCCTGCAGACAGATATCATGATACATTTTATGACCTTGTTAGTACCGCTGGTGTTAGTAGTCGGCTATGCCTTCGCATTTACCCCGCATCGCTTTATTTGGACACGCGGACCCGTTGTTCATGTGTATTCCTTGGTGCTTTTCTATCATTGATCACGGTGAGGAAGGTATTCCACGGGCATGATTGATGTTGTGGGCGTGAGACCCATTGTTATATCGAGTGATGACTTGGCGTGAGTCCCCGACTTGATATGATCGCTATTTATCAGGAATCGTAGTTTGGTTATCATACATGTCTCCCGCTTTATATAGACTACTATGATTTCATTTATAGTATTTTCGCCACATACTGCATTTTTGTTATCGACCTCGCCGGGGCCGCGTCATGCCGCAGTAAAGGTACACCGCCGTTGATCCTCGCTCTTGGTCACGATTCGGCGTTGAAGCTCCGTTCCCGAGGCTTATTGGTATAGTCCCCTTGTTGTAGGTGCCACATTCGTGGTATGGCGGCCCCGCCCCGTCGTTGTTGTCATATCATTCGTAGAGGTCTGTAGTACTGTGGCGTGGTTTGTAAAAGGATTAAACTGCTGAGTTGAAAGAGTTGTTGTTTCTATATATATGCCGAAGACAAGTTTTCACGTTATTGTTTATACTTCCGTTATTTTATGTTATTGATTTATGTTCCTGATTTTCTCTCGATGTATGACTTTGGGGTGCCCGGTAAGGCACGACCACGGCCCGGTTCGGTCGTGACACGTTAAACTACACAAGTTCATCAGAATACAAATTCCTATGTAAGTACAGTTTTAATCTCATTCTTTAATATTCTTCTGATGTGATTTCAATTCAATTCTCTTCTCTTATACCATCCTTCTATATATCTTATACTAATTTATATACTACTACAGTATGTAATTTCCAATTACAATAGAAGGACAAGAGTATTTACCTCGATAAGCCCAAAATTATCCAAGTTTAAATGTCGATCCTGAGCAACGTTTAGCTTCTACTTTGGGTGCTCCAACCCGCTCCAAACAACCCTTAGAAGTTCTACGCAACTTCTTCTTAATACTTCAACCAACAATGAAGATTTTCCTTAGGGTTTCGTTTTGTGACTAAAGGATATAAGGTAGTATTTCCGGGCTTTTAGTATAGAGGTAACTTGGGAATACTACAAGGTTTTTGTCTAAGGTATTTTGGCATAGCAACAATACTAAGACAACTTTCTACTGGGGTGTTTGGGCGAAACAACTTTCTAACAAGGGGTTTCTAGAAGCCACTAGGAAGGGGGGAGGGAGTTGGGACGAGAACACTACTACAAGGGAGAGGATTTTGAGACTTAGAAAGTGTGGAGTGGATGAATAAGTCTTCACTCAAGGGGGGTATTTATAGAACACTCAAGGGACAAGATTAAAACAAGTGGAGGGTTGGGATTAGGATCCATGTGAAAGATGAGGTCTGCCAACCAAGTGTCTCCCACAATATTAGGACATATGTCCACCACAATATTGGAACACATGCCCACCACAACAATGAGCCATGTGGACTCCACTACCTCACAAAAAACGTCCACAATTTACCTACCCCCACTACCAAAATCAACTTGCAAGACTTGACCATTTGACTTGCCCACTAGGCCCCCGCCTTCCAACCAAAGCCAACTAAGGGTGACACATGTCGCCCTCCTAATGGTCCAAAATATTTCGTCTCTCGGAAAAATCCGTAATCGGTTAAAATATTAAAAACGTAGAATTTCCTTCACAAGGCTCGGAATCTTTTCCGTTGAAAGTTCATAATTCCATTCTTAACCTAATTAGGGTTTGTACAAATATACGTACGTCCTCACATACATACTCTGGAAATACGGGGTATAACATTCTCCCCTCCTTAGAAACATTCGTCCCGAATGTTCCTTCTGAAGACAGATAACGATAACGTTCCTCATAACTTAAACAGTTTGCAAATGCCACACATGGCCATAATACAACACGCACAAATACTTAAATCCAAGTCCACGAGGAATCACCTCTAACATCACAAAATCTCCCACCCAAGGTCTAAAAGATATTCCCTTCGCACCTTTACTTCACAAAAGTAATGATCACTCCTATTCTCTTACTTGTCGTACCCTCCTCGAACACTCGAACACTTCCTAAATAAACTTACCACCTTCCTGTTATTGCTTCAGTTTCCAAAATCTCGGGGTTACTATCTCCAACTTGGTCATCATCAACTGGGAACACTCTGGATGGATCTCCGATACTCTTCCGAACATAGCAAATTGAAAGACCGGACGTACTGCCTCCCACGTCGGACGACAAAGCTAACTTATAGGCAACCTGGCCTATCCTCCAAAGGATCTGAAAACGCTCCCAGTACCTCAGGCTAAGTTTCCTCTGTTTTCCAAATCTCGTCATGCCCTTCCGGGGTGGTACCTTCAAGAAAACCCACCGTCAACCTGAACTCCAAGTGTCGACGCCGATTATCCGCATGACTTCTGTTGACTCTGAGCTGCCAATAACCTCTCCTGGATAAGCTTCACCCTATCCACATTCTGCTGAAACAAGTATGAACCAACTATCAGAATCTTGCCAACATCGAACCAATCGACCGGCAACCTACACTTCCGCCCATACGAGGCTTCATAAGGCACCCTCCGAATACTGATATGGTAGCTATAATAATACTCACCCAACCAAGAGGCGAATAATCCTTGCAGCTACCTCTGAAATCAAAAACACCGGCCCGAGGGTGAATGCAATACTGAGACTCACCTGAGTTTCTAACCCTGCTTGGTAAAACTTCCAGAAAAAGAAATAGCCGTAACCTGGGCTCCACTGCCTGTCATAAGGTGAAAGTAGGCACCTCGTGCAGCCTTACAATCTTCCCGATATATAACATCTCGCATAACCCTCTGCCGAGTAAACGGTCCTGACTGAAAGACAAGAGGGACTGACCCCATCGGCCCGACTACTGGTCGAACACATCTACGAACTCGTACGATGGTTAACTAAACTTGGGCCTAACACCCTCGTGATACCACCACCTGGCGGGACCACCTCGAATTGACCCCACCCTGCCGGCCGCGGTTGACCCGTGACATGGCCTCAACCCGACCCACTTCGCGCCAAGCTCTTGTTCCCCGATCCGGAACAATCTCACTATCGAGTCACGAAAACCTAGTGGTCTTCTTAGCTCACTACCCTATTTCATTTCATACCACTCAGGGACTTATCACACAAACATATCTCACGCGTACTATGCACTCCGATAAGGGTCAAACATAAAAATAAATCTTTTACTCGTGATGGCCTCGCCTCTAAGGTCTTCACGTATAACATTCTAAGGCTCACACTTTCCCTTATCCCCAATCTTACCCTTTTAACTAACCACGATTTCTAATCACAATTAACACAATGCTATCTGAACATAACACTTAAGATATACTCATCTTATCACACATACAAATCTCTGAGGTTAAGGATATACTGTATTCATCGCTTCACTCCTCCGCTGCTCCAATCAATCCCTGCCGGCGCGCATAGCTAGGAAGGTGGTGAGCTAGCCACCGATCCTCGGGCGTCGAGTCTCTACATCCGCGCCACCTGGTCGGACAATTTCTCGCAAATGGCCCGCCGCCGCAAGCAAAACAAGTTGTCGAGAAGTACGACACTCCCACAATGACACTTACCACAACGCCACACCGGTGGGGTGGCCTCCTCGCTAACACCCTTCCTCTCCGAACCATCAATCGCTAGCCGAACCTACGTATAGCTGTGAATCAGAAGCCCTGGAGCTCTGACCAACTCCGGCATACCCCGAACGTCCTGAACCTAGTGGAGGACCACTCTGCACTGGCGGAGGTGCATATCCAGTCTGTTGCTGAGGCGATTTGCCTCGAAAGTTACTAAAGGACCCTGCCGATCTGGCCCTCTTCTGCTGATCTTGGTTAATCCGTCGATCTCTACGTTCCTCTGTGTGCTGCGCTGTCACGACCCATTCCGGGGCCCATGACTGGTGCCTTACCCGGGCACCCAAGTAGTCATACATCAAAGAAATCAGCGGAATATAAAACATACAGATATGAAACAAGAGATAAGATAATAAAACAGGCCAACCCAAACGGTTGCCTTGTTGCATATATATACAGAAATCTTTCAAACTGAACAGTTTAATCCTTTTTACAAACCCTGCCCACAACAAGATTACTGCACCTCTAAGAATTTTTATACAACATGACGGACAGTGGCCGCCATACCCCTGAATGTACAAGAACCTACAACTCAGGGAAACATCCCAAAAGATAAGCCTCCGGAGAAACGGAGCTTCCCAATACGCTGAACTGTGATCCTATGAGCGAGGATCAACGACCGATGTATTTCTACCTGCGGATGAACGCAGCCCGGCGAGGTCAAGATAACAGTACCAAGTATGTGAAATCAAAAATATCAGAAATGAAATCATAACATCTATATAAAGCAGAGACATGTATGATAACCAAACTACGATTCATAACATAAAAGCAATCTCAAGTCGTGACTCACGCCTCAAGTCATCCTCATGCCCGTGGAGCTCTTCCTCACCGCCTGCGATGCGGATATAAACCGTATTATCGCATAACATGTCTCGGCCATCCCACGGGATAGAGGTGGAATCGTGTGGTGTACATGTCCCGGCCCATCACGGGACTCGGTGAAGAATCATATGGAATACATGTCCCGGCCCATCCCATGGGACTCGGTAAAGAATCAGATGAATACGTGTCGGCCATCTCACGGGACTCGTAAAGAATCGGATGAATACGTGTCCCGGCCCATCTCATGGGACTCGGTGAAGAATCAGATGAAATACGTGTCCCGGCCCATCTCATGGGACTCGGTGAAGAATCAGATGAAATACGTGTCCCGGCCCATCTCATGGGACTCGGTGAAGAATCGTTCATAACAAATCAGCCGGCCCTCCATCGAGAGACGCGGTGGTATAGAAATACAGTACTTGCACAATAAGGCTATCATACGCAAACATAGGCAATTTATACACAACTCAAGGTACTTTCATTTTATGCAAAAATCCCGGTTATGACCCCAAAGTATTACGTACGTTAAATTCCTTTTAAAAAGATCCATTTCTTTTATAAAGGTCACCCCGATACCCGTAGTATTAAAATAGAGTGACTCACATTTTTAGGTAAACCAAAACACTTTCCTTTTCAACATCAAGTAACAACATTCTTTTCCAAAAGTTCAAGTTTGCCTAATTTCAAATACTTAAGTCTCTTATTTTAGAAAGGTTTCATAGTCCATAGACTTAATCACTTATTAACGCAATTGAGTAACATATGTCATAGGTGTGAGCAGTTTATTCTTGTTTATAACAATCTTATTAAAGCAACATGATCTAGAAAATGTAATATCATTTTGTCTTATCTTAGCTTCTATGCAGATGGAGGTTTCTACTGGTTTTAATATAATTACTTACTTGTCAATACATTTTCCTTTATTAACGCTGCAGTGGTTCGTTCGATACTTATTCTCATTTCCGAAATCAGTAAAACATTATTCTTTAAAAACCAAGTACGCATTACTCACGAATGAGGTTTCACACTTTTTAACAAAATTCATATCAATTCAATTAAGTCAAGTCTCTTATCTTTCAAGATCAAGTCTCTCAACTTCTACAACCAATAAACCATTCTTTTTATCTCTTTTAAGTTATTATACCTAACTTCCCATAAAGCTAGTATAACTCTTAAGCTTTTAAAACCAAGTATTACTCTTCTTTCAAAAAGGTTTCTTAATTCTTTTGAAATACTTCCAGATTCTTATTATTCAGGCTTAAGTCAAAAGACATTGCCGTAAAACTACGTTCAGTTAACACACGTCGCTCACCGTACTAAATATATATTCTTTTAAAATATCATGCTCAAGAGGATAGGAAGAATCACATACCTTGCGACGATTATCGACTATTAGCAAATAGCTCCAAAGTACTATAATCCTGCTAGCCTTTTCCACCCTTCGAGTAGAATACGCTACTCGCAGTACTTCAACCTATAACGGTTATACAAGTCTATCAATGTCTAGACTACACTGTAGAATAATTCTACGGAAAATTGGGCAGACTTCCCTACCCGCCAAACTACACAAGTCTCATCAGAATACAAATCCTATGTAAATGATTCAATCTTCTTCTTTAATATTCTTCGATGTGATTTCAGTTCAATATTCTTCTCAGAATATCCTTCTATTACAGTTCAATTCTCTTCTATGTATCTTATATACATTTCTATACTACAGTATGTAATTCCCAATTACAATATAAAGACAAGAGTATTTACCTCGATGAGCCCAAAATTATCCAAGTTTAATGTCGATCCTGAGCAACGTTTAGCTCCGATTCTGAACGCTCCAATTCGCTCCAAGAAACCCTTAGAAGTTCTACACAACTTCTACTTAACACTTCAACCGACTATGAAGATTTTTCTTAGGGTTTCGTTTAGTGGCTAAAGGAAGTATAATAGTATTTCTGTGCTTTTAGTATAGATGTAACCTTGGAATACTACAAGGTATTTGGGCCAAGTTATTTTGGAATAGTAACAACACTTGGAGAATACTTGTCTACCAAGGGGGGGTATTCGAAAACTACAAGGCAAGGGGGTATTCGTAGAGGCCTCTAAGGGGGAGGGTGCTCTTTGACGAATACTACAGTTAAGGGGGGAGGGATTTTCAAGACTTGGAAAATGATTTGTGGATGAAGAAATGTCTTGCATTAGAGGGGTATTTATAGGCCAACCAATGGCCAAGATTAAGACAAGTGGTAGGCAAGTGTAGGGTGGGGATTTGGACATGTGTTTGTGGGTCCCACTTGCTCATCAACTACACAAAATATCCTACCAACTCCTTGACAAAAAAAGAGCTAAAAAATGTGCCAAGAAATCCCTTGGATTGCCGTCCACTTGGGTGACAAGTGTCACCCTCTCGTTGGTCCAAAATATTTCATCTCTCGGAAAAATCCGCAAAAATTATGAATGACATAGCCAGAATTTTCCCTTCGCAAAGTTTGGAAAACGTTTCGTCGTAAAACGACTCTTTTCGCTAGTTGTGCACAAATTTCGCCACTTTACCTACTTAAGGCTTAAACTTTTGTACGTACGCCCTCACGTACATACTCTGGGAATACGGGGTATAACATTCTCCCCTCCTTAGAAACATTCGTCCCGAATGTTCCTTCTCAAGACGGATAACGATAAAGTTCCTCTCAACTTAAACAAGTTGCCAATGCCACACCTGGTCATAAAAATAACACACGCGCAAATATTCAACCCAAGTCCCCGAGATATCATTCCTACATCACAAAAGCTTTCACCCTGGTCTAAAGGTGTTATACCCCGTATTTCCAGAGTATGTACGTGAGGACGTACGTAGAAAAGTTTGGGCCTTAAAGTTAGGCAAGGACGAAATTTTGTTCACAAGTACCGAAAAGAATCGTTTTTCGACGAAACGTTTTACAAAACTTACGAAGGGAAAAATACGGATATGTCATTTATAATTTTTGCGGATTTTTCCGGGAGATGAAATGTTTTGGACCAACGGGAGGGTGACATGTGTCACCTCACATCGACGCCGTGGTGGGCAAGTGCACGATTTGGGGTCAAGAGTTGGTAGGATATTTGTGAGGGATTTGTGGAGTAGGGACTAGGGGGCTCTTGGGCAAATCTTTGACCTCCACTTGCCCCACTGATTGATCATGGCCATGAACTCCCTATAAATACCCCTTGTGAAGACTTATTCATCCCAAAAACGTTCCTAAGTCTTGAAAGCCCTCTTCCCTTTGTGTAGAGTTCTCGCCCTAGCCTCCTCCCCTTTGTGAGGCCCTGGCCGAGAGCCCCCTCCCTTGGCCGAAAGTATCCTCTCCTGTGGGTGCTAGCCGAAACCTACCCCCTCCTTGTGGTGTTGTTCACGTGAAAATACCCCCCCCCCCCATCTTGCTAGAAAATACTATCAAAGTATTGTTACTATACACAAATACCTTATCCTGATACCTTTTAGTATTCAAAAAGTTACCTCTATACTTAGAGTACGGGAATACTACGTTATGTCCTTTTGTCTCAAAACGAAACCCTAAGAAAAATCTTCATAGCCGGTTGAAGGATTAAGAAGAAGTTGGTAGAACTTCTAAAGGGTTGTTTGGAGCGGGTTGGAGCGCCCAGAGTAGGAGCTAAACGTTGCTCAGGATCGACATTTATACTTGGATAATTATGGGCTTATCGAGGTAAATATCTTGTCCCCCGATTGTAATTGGAAATTACATACTGTAGTAGTATAGAAATGAATATAAGATTCATAGAAGAGAATTGAATGTAATGAAGGATATTACGAAAAGACTTGAATCAAATCGCATCGTAGAATATTAATGTAGAAGTTGATAGACTTATATAATCGTATAGGTTGAAATCGCGAGTAGCATATTCTACTCGGCGGTGGAAAAGGCTAGCGGGATTACTGATTTTGGAGCTATTTGCTAATAGTCGATAATCGTCGCGAGGTATGTGATTCTTCCTATCCTCTTGAGCATGATATTTTAAAAGAATATATATATATAGTACGGTAGACGTACGTGTGTTAACTACGGCAATGTCTTTTGACTTAAGCCTGAATAATCAGAATCTTGAAGTATTTCAAAAGAATTAAGAATCCTTTTTGAAAGGAGAATAATACTTGGTTTTAAAAGCTTAAGAGTTATACTAGCTTTATGGAAGTTAGGTATAACGACTTAAGAGAGATAAAAAGAATGGTTTATTGATTTTAGAAGTTAAGAGACTTGATCTTAAAAGATAAGAGACTTGACTTAATTGAATTAATCTGAATTTTGTTAAAAAGTGTGAAACCTCATTCGTGAGTAATGAGTACTTGGTTTTAAAAGGAATAATGTTTTCTTGATTTAAATCGAATAAGTATCGAATGCACCACAAGGCGCTAATAAAGGGAAATGTATTGACTAATAAAGTATTATTAAAACCAAGAGAAACCTCCATCCGCATAGAAGCTAAGATGAGACAAAATGATATTACATTTCTTAGATCATGGTCAGTAACAAGATTGTTATAAACAAGAATAACCTACTCACATATAAGGCATATGTTTCTCAAATTGTTTTAAAGGAGAATTATATCATTGAGTGATTAAATACTATGAACTACGAAACCTTTCGAAAATGAGAAACTTGAGCATTTGAAATTAGGCAAACTTGAACGTTTGGAAAAACAATGTTGTTACTTGATTTTATAAAGGGAAGTGTTTTGATCTACTTAAAAAGATAGTCACTCTATTTTTATACTACGGGTATTGTGCGACTTTTGTAAAAGAAACGGATCTTTTAAAGAGTTAATGTATGAAGTACTTTGGGGATAAAACCCGAACTTGTTAACATAAAGTAGAAAGTACCTTGTGTGAATAAACTTGATTGTGTTGGTTTGTGATAACCTTGTAATACTTTCTTGTTGATTTGATAAATAAACATGTTAGGATACTACGGGTGTTAGTATCTTGTGATGTTTGTGTAAAGGGTTTCCTTGATTGTGCTTATGTTGTTTAAACGATAAACCGTTATGTTAGTATTATATCACTCACCTTGACTTGATCCGGGGTTGTCGCCTCCGTCGCGGGTAGACTCAAAGTGTCTGTGTGACCTATGATTCGAGAATACCTACGCGGTCCGAGGGCCTATGCGAGCTACGAGAGTTCCGTGTTAGTGCGGGGTTATACCTCGCGGTCTATGTGGCCATGCGGATGCGAGTCCGGGGCGTTGCCGGGAGTAGCTACCGATGCGAGGAATACCTCATGCGGGCCATCGAGTGGCCTATGCGAGTCGCGGAAGTTCGGGACTAGACGCGCACATTAGATATCGCGGCGAGTGGCGGCCGATCATGTGGCGGTCAGACAGATCTCATGATACGATTTATGACCTTGTTGGTACCGTGGTTTTAGTAGTCGGCTATGCCTTCGTATTTACCCCGCACGGTTTTATTATGACACGTGGGACCGGTGTTCATGTATTCCTTGGTGCTTTTATATCATAGATCGCCGGCGGTGAGGAAGGTATTCCACGCATGATTGATGTTGTGGCGTGAGACCCATAGTTGTATTTGAGTGATGACTTTGAGGCGTGAGTCCACGACTTGACATGATTGCTTATTTATCATGAATCGTAGTTTGGTTATCATACATGTCTCCCGCTTTATATAGACTACTATGATTTCATTTACGATTTTTTCGGCCACATACTTGGTACTGTTAGATCGACTCCTTGAAGGCCGTTCATGCCGCAGGTAGGTACACGATCGTCGATCCTCGCTCTTAGGATCACGATTCGGCGTTGGGAAGCTCCGTTTCTCGGAGGCTTATCACGGTATAGTCCTCGTCATCAGAGGTACTTACATTCGGGGTATGGCGAGCCCGCCCCGCCATTGTTGTTATATCATTCTTAGAGGTCCGTAATGCTGTGGCGAGTTGTAAAAAGGATGTAATCGTCGGGTTTAAGTTTTTATATATATGCCGAAAGGCAACTTTTCTTCGAATAATTGTTTCATATTTCATGTCTTGTTTTATATTCCGTGATTACTGGATGTATGTATCACTAGGGTGCCCGGTAAGACACGATCCACGCCCAGTTCGGTCGTGACAAAAGTGGTATCAGAGCAGTTAATCCTCGGAAAGTGTCTACAGACCGTATCTAGTAGAGTCTTGATTATCGGTGTGTTGTGCACCACACCAATAATCAGGAGGCTATAGGATATTTAGGATTGGTTTCCATTCTTCTCAGTCTGAGATCGTGCCTTAGAGCTGTGTTATAAGTTGGACCCCTCTAACGTATTTCTTTCCCTTACCGTTATGCCTCCGTGTAAGGCAACTCGGGCCCAGAAGGGCAAGGCAGCCTAGGGAGCTGCGAGTAGAGCACAGAGGGTTACGAGGGCACAAGCCCAATCATCACCTGGGGTGGTGCTTCATTCGGGGAGTTCTGCGACGTCTCCCAAAGAGAGTTTAGCACAATGCAGCAGTTCCTACTGCGGCCATGATATATGAGCCTTCAGTTCCACGACCGGGAACAAAGAATATGGATTACAAAGGAATTGTTACACCCCGTATTTACAGGACATGTTTTAAGAACGTACGTAAGAACTCATAAGTGTCAAGATTAGAGACTTGTAGGAATTTATAGGAATTATGAAAATGTCGGAAAACGTTTTGTTGTGACGAACGGGAGGGCGACACGCGTCACCCCCCTTATGATGCCTTGGACGATTTAGGCATGGCCAATATGGTCATTGACCATAGTCTTGGATGACAAAGTCTTGCAAGTAGTGAAGCTTGACAATCTTGACCAAAGTCAAAGGTCCCACAAGCCTTGATATTTAAGTAAAGCTCATCCAAACCACCCATTTGTTTGCATCTTGACCCTCCAATGTGTTTTATAATACTACTAGTAGTGAGACTTAGTCCAACACTTAGAAAAAATTGAAGAGAATTGGATGAACTCCACATTGAGCTCTCGGGTTTGAGAGGGACCAAGGAGAGAAAAAAATTCGTTTGTTGTCTATTAAGCTCCACACTTTAAACCAAGGTTCATGAGTGTTATGTAAGTGTATCTCAATATAAAAATCCCGGAAAAAGAGAGTTTTCGTATTAGTCGCAAAGTGAAAACCTAGTGGCTTTCTAGGTTTTGGATTGGAGGTTTGAAGGAAAGTTGTTGGTATTGTTCTAAGGGTCTCAAGTAGCGGATTGAAGTGTCTTGAAGAGGCTCTAAGTTGCTAAGGAGCGACTTGGTTGGAAGTTAGATTGAGATTCGTTGAGGTATAATTTTGTTCTCTTTAAGTTACAAGATTATGTATTGTTATTAGCCTTACATTTTACTAGCATGAAGCATATGTGTTGAAGTTTATAAGGATTATAGATCGATTGTAGTCTTTGAAATTCGAAATGAAATGTAGGCCATGTTAAGTTGGATTACAATTTGATCGTTGTTAGAATCGTCGCATGTTATTGACTTGAAGCTTATGGTAGTACTAACCAAATGCGACTTGATATCTTATTATGCTACCATTTTGGTTTGAAATGGAAATTGGATAAGAATTAGTTTGGTTGAACTCAAGGTGGCCGATTTTGGACTTGTAGTTTGTAGTAGTTGGTTAGTCATTTGTATTGGACTATCTTCTATTTAATTGTGAGCCAATTGGGGCTGTTTAGTTAGTCATTTGTATTGGACTATCTTCTATTTAATTGTGAGCCAATTGGGGCTGTTTAGTTAGTCATTTGTATTGGACTATCTTCTACTTAATTGTGAGCCAATTGGGGCTGTTTGGTTATTGTATTCGACCTTGAAAAAGGTGGCAAAGTTAGTAGAAACAAAGGAGGTGCTGTCCGATTTTCCGTAGGATTAGTGACTTAGCACTTAGAATGATTCTGCGTTGGAAGTAAAAGGTTAATGGACATATTGTGACCATTATAGGTTGAAGTACTAAGTATATCGTATCCTACTTGGAGAATGGAATAGCTATCAAGGTTGGAGTACTTTGGAGCATTTTGCTATTTGTCGACAATCGTCGCGAGGTATGTGAACCTCTTCCTTCCTTTGGCATGATTCTATGTATGGAATATACTTGTGGTATCCTTTCATGTTTCCTTCTACTCTTAGAAGTTAAGAGGTAGTTATGTGAATTACCCTATGTAGAACTTTTCCTATCTTTTGAGCATGACTAGTTGCACGTATGTAGTACGGTAGACATACAAGACTATGACATTCTTTACTTGTTTTATGTGATGCCAAGTCGGGTGGGTTAGGAGATTAACTCACTTCTTTGAAAATAGTAAGGATGTCTTAAGTTGATTTTAAAGTTAAGGGACTTGAAGAGTTTTAAAGTATGTGATACTTGCTCCGTTTTAAACGTATAAGTCCCTTGGATAGGAAATTGTTTATGGCTAAGGTATAAAGTGAATATAACGGCTTTATGGGAAGTTAGTTATATTTGCCTTATGGAAAGATAAATGACTTGACTATGTAAAAAGGCAACTTGATTTTACGGCATCAATTGCCTAAGGTTTTATATAAAAAGGAGTCGAGTTGATTTGGCTAATTTACGGCACAAATGAGTATAAGTATCGAATAAGCCATCATGGCGTTAATAAAGGAAAATGTAATGCCAATCCATTATGTTAAAACAAGTAGAAATCCTCCATCTGCATAGAAGCTAAGATAAGACAAAATTGTATTACATTTTCTAGATCATGGCTACTTGAATAAGATCGTTATAAATAAGTATAACTTATTCACGACGACCAAAGATTTGTTACAAATTTTAAAAGAGTTTACGTATGAAGCTTTTAAGACTTTGAAACTTGTTTTCTAAAAAGTTAAGAGACTTGATGTATTTTGAAAGTTAAGAGATTTGATTTGAAAGTATAAATCTCTTAGTTATAAAAGGAATGAGTTTGTCTAAAACCATAAAGGGTTATAACGGCTTTATGGGAAGTGGGTTATAACGGCTTTATGGAAGGATAAGAGAATGGTTTTCTCTAATAACGTAATCAAAGGAATAACTTGTATTAAGGAACGGCAAATTGGTTTAAAGGTACCAATTGCTTAAGGCTTTTAATAAAAGAAGTCACTTGTTTTAGAAGCCGGTGTTTGTATTTCTAAAAAAGGTATTGTGACTTGTCTTGAAAGGTGAATAGGACTTGATACTACGGGTGTTAGTATCTTGGAGCTTTACATAGAAAGGAGTCTTTTATAAAAGAATGTACGTATGTAGTACTTTGACTTGTTAAAAGAGAATTATTCTATGTATGCCTTGATTAGTACTTTGGCTTGATAAAATGAGAATTATCCTATGTGTGCCTTGATAAGTACTTTGGCTTGGTTAATTGAGAACTTGCCTATATGTGCTGGTAATAGCCTTTGAGTGCAAGTATTATGTTTTATTAAGTTGTCGCGACTCTCGGTTGAAGGGTCGGATGTCTTGTTGTAAGTTACTGGGACGTACCGACAGTGATGTGGGGTTCCACGGGTATGCTTCCGTTATTTGTAGCACTTGGGTTAAATTCCAGGATTTTATAAAAGACATGGTAGTGCTTATGTCTTGTTTGATGGCTCACGAGATAGGTAAGAGTATAAATGGCGGCAAGCCCCAAGACGTTATACCACCTTCTCCGTAAGAGTATAAGTGAGGTAAACCCCAAGACGCTGTACCACCCGCTTTATGTGTTGTTTGACGACCGGCCGAGATAGGTAAGAGTATAAATGGCGGGCAAGCCCCAAGACGTTATACCACCTTCTCCGAGGTAAGAGTATAAGTGAGGTAGACCCCAAGATGCTATACCACCGCTTTACCACCTTCTCCGGTAAGAGTATAAGTGAGGTAGACCCAAGACGCTATACCACCGGTGGGACTTGGTGTTCATGTATGCCTATTGGTGTATTATTATACCTGGGATCGCGGTGATGTGGGATTCCACGGCAGATATATATATATGTATTGTGTATGTACGCCGACGGTGAGGCGGATGCCACGGGCGCGTCACATGGTTATATTTTACACTAATAGCTGTCGACAGTGATGGGGGATTCCACGGGCATGCTTTGATATTAGTGTGACTTGATCGCGTCCCAGATTGGGCCGGGCAGTATATGTGTCCCTCCGTAGTGGGCCGGACTATGTTATGAAAGATAAGTAAGTTATATGGTAATGAACTTAATGATTCTTTTTCTAAATAATGTACGTAAGAATGTGACTATAACTTTTATTGGGAATGGAAAGGATAGTAAGGTACGATTAAGTTCATAAGTGGTAATGACACGGCAGGATCTGGTAAGTATTTTTATACTTGTCCTTGTCATTCTTTTGTACAGTTATGATTTGTTTACTGTACGTTATATTATGTTCCATATTCGGTACCTGTTGTACTGACCCCCTTCGGGGGGCTGCGTTCATGCCCGCAGGTTTAGGTACACAGTTGTGGATCCGCGAGCTTAGGATCCCGGTTCAGCAAGTTGAGATGGCTCCAGTGTTTCGGAGTTGTCACATTTATGTATTCAAGTGCAGCGGGCCTTGTCCCGCCACGCTTGTTATGTCAAAACTCTTAGGTCCGTATTCACATTTTGTGGGTCATTTGTAAAAGAAATGAGACAAGCTGCTTGGTTGTATTTATATATGTTCGGGAAGGTAGCCTATCGGCTAACTTGTTGTTTACTTACGATGTTTTATTTTTAAGTTTCATGTATGTTCCGCTGATTTTCTCGATGATTACGAAAGGTGCCTGTGTAGGCGCGATCGCGATCCGGTCGGTCGTGACAAAAGTGGTATCGAGCGATTAGTCCTCGGAAAGTGTCTCTGCGTGTCTAGTAGAGTCTTGATTATCGGTGTGTTGTGCACCACATCTATAATCGGGAGGCTGCGGACATTTAGGATTGGTTTCCATTCTTCTCACTCGAGATCGTGCCATGTAGCCGTGTTGTTAGGTCGTCTCTCCCTAACGAGTTATGTTGATTGCATTACGAGAAAGCATGACCAGGAAGGACTATGTGGATTGCGTATCCAGGTAGGTAATGATTATAGTATAGTTGGTATTGTGACATACATCTATACGGAGTTATGTATGAGGGTCAGACGCGTGTTGCCTAGAATGATTTTAGATTACCAGGAATCGGTAAAGACTAACTAGATACCGGGAAGGTATGGAATAGTTAATGAATTTTCGCCAAGGTCTTGTGGTTTATTTTGAGATTATTGGGAAAGGATGAGCTGTCTGATAGGGTAGTGAACCCTTAAGAAGCCATATTAAGGAACCTAACGGAATGTCATGTTAATAGATTAAGCTGCGTAGTATGCTTAAGAGAATTATACGGATGAGGCCTGTATAGAGTAAGTAATGGTTGTTGTGATCGAGACAACATGGTTATGATTTTATGAGAAGTTTTATACCCGTTATTGGGGGATTGGTAAGGTAGGCTTGGAGCATGGAAATTGCGAGCCTAAGAATATTGATAACTGCCGAGACCTTAGATGTATAAGGCTTTCTCTGGCAATAAGATTTTAAGTCAGACCAAGGATAAGAGTTAAGTGCGACGCTTAGGGTCGAGGACTACAGGTCTCCCATATCTGGAATGGAGTGGGATCGGTTGGTAGTAGTTCCGCCACGTGGCGAGTCACGAGCGCAAGGCCCAAGTCTAGTTAATTGTTTTACGGGTTCGTGGACGCGTTCCACCGGAACCAGGTCATGAAAGCCGGAAATGACCTTATATTGTTTTATAGAGTGACTCCAAAGATTAGAGGCCAGAATCGGTATGGAAGTTATATATGTATACTAGTATGAGTTGGGAGTACGGAAAGAGTACGACCAGTAAAAAAAGATAGCAACCAAGTGTAAAGGAATAGATCCTGAATCCATAAGAACCTTTCGAGGTAACTACACCCGTAAGTGTTTGGGGTGGTAGCTGAGCGGGAATATGAGATTTTCCCGGTGATGATACAGTCGTCAGACCCTTAGTAGACCGAGTAGAGAGGATTATGACAGGCTTTAAGGTCATTGTTATACCCCGTATTTCCAGAGTATGTACGTAAGGACGTACGTAGAAAATTTGAACTTGAGAATTAGGCTTGGCCGAATTAACTTTGTTCACAACACCCGGTTAGAGTCGTTTTTCGACGAAACGTTTTCACAGCTTTCGTATGGGAATTTCCGGCTATGTCATTTTTAATTTTTGCGGATTTTTCCGAGAGACGAAACATTTTGGACCAACAAGAGGGCGACACTTGTCACCCTCTCATTGGAACACCTTGGGCGGAATTGTGGTGGCCGAAAGTGTGGCTTTTGTGGTCAAGGGTTGGTAGGATATTTTTGTGTTAGTTGGCTAGTGTGCACTTGGCAAGATCTTGGCCCTACACTTGCCTTGCACTTGGCAAGATCTTGGCCATTGGTTGGCCTTGGCTTGTCCTATAAATACCCTCTCCCTTTGAAGACTTCTTCATCCTTAAATTTGCCTAAGTCTTGAAAGCTCTCTTTCTCCCCCCTTGTGAGGCCTTAGCCGAGAGCCCCTCTCCCCCCCTTGGCCGAGAGTCCCCCCCCTAGTGGGGTAGGCCGAGGGGTAGACACCCCCCCTCCTTGGGGTGCTAGCCGTGGGGTACCCCCCCTAGCCTAGTAGTTTTCGTATAAATACCCCCCTCTTGTTAGAAATACTCTCAAAAGTATTGTTATAATGCCCAAATTACCTTAGCCGTATACCTTGTAGTATTCTAAGGTTATACTTATACGAAAAGCCCAGAAATACTATTATACTTCCCTTCCGTCACAAAAACCGAAACCCTAAGGAAAATCTCCATGGTTAGTTGGAGTAATAAGTAGAAGTTGGTTAGAACTTCTAAGGGTTGTTTGGAGCGGGTCGGAGCACGGAGTAGGAGCTAAACCTTGCTCAGGATCGACATTTAAACTCGGATAATTATGGGCTTATCGAGGTAAATATCTTGTCCCTCTATTGTAATTGGAAATTACATGTTGTATGATTATATAGTTGAAGTATACTATATATAGAACTGAACGTAGTTATCGGCAATGTCTTTTGACTTAAGCCTGAATAATAAGAAACCTTTTCCGAAAGAAGAGTCTTGAATCAGATTTACATGTGTATCTGATGAGACTTGTGTAGCTTTTCTGTGAGGTAGAATCGTACACGTCCGGTTAGACGTGCAAACCCCCCCTGGTTGGCTTGGTAGCCGGCCTCGCTAGAGGAGGAGATTTACGCTGTTGCGGGGGGGGAGGTGCTGCCGAATTTTCTGTAGAATGTTCTACGATAAGATCTAGATGTTAATAAGCGCCTTGTGGCCTTATAGGTTGAAAGATCACGTGTGGCGCGATCTACTTGGCTTAAGGAGTAGCCGACGGCTTGAGGTACTTGGGCGTTTTGCTATTAGTCGATACTCGCGAGGTATGTGAACCTCTTACTATGTCTTATAGCATGATATGTGTGAACTATGTAGTATGCAGACGTCATACGTGCTAAATGTATTTGATTGGTTTAAAACATAAAGTGTTATAACGGCTTTATGGGAAGTTGGTTATAACAGCTTTATGTTGGTAAGTAATACTTGGTTTTTGAAAACATAAGAGTTATACTAGCTTTATGGGAAGTTAGGTAATAACGGCTTAAGAATGTTTTACTGATTCGGAAATCAGAATGTGTATCGACAAACCATCTGCGTTTAATAAAAGGAAATGTTTTATGATTAAGTATTATTAAAACCGTTAGAAACTTCCATCTGCATGTAAGCTAAGATGAGACAAAATGATATTTCCTAGATCATGGTCTTTGTAATAAGATTGTTATAAACAAGAATATCCTACTCACATATAAGGCTTATGTTTCTCAGATAGCTTAAAAGAGAATTATATTCTTAAATGAATAAGACTATGAACTACGAAACCTTTCTAATTAGGCAAACTTGAACATTGGAAATTAGGCAAACTTGAACATTGGAAAAGAATGTTGCTACTTGATTTTACAAAGAGAAGTAATTGATTTACTTTAAAAAGATAATCACTCTATTTTCATATACTACGGGTATTGTGTGTTTTTTTGTGAAGTAACGTATCTTTTAAAGATTTAATGTATGAAGTACTTTGGGGATAGGTACCCGAACTTGTTAGTAGAAAGTACCTTGTGTGAATAACTTGATTGTATTGGTTTGTGATAGCCTTGTAATACTTTCTTGTTGATCTGATAAGTAAGCATGTTAGGATGCTACGTGTGTTAGTATCTTGTGATTATTGTGTAAGGGGGTCACTCTTGTTGTGCTTACGTTGTCAAACGTTAAGCCCGTTGTACTGTTATTGTATCACATACCCCCTTGACTTATTATACCGAGGGCTTGCCACCTTGACGGGTCTCTACGGCCTGCGATCCTTGTGACTATGCGGAGTGCGGTAGCTTCAGGATTGATCATTCCGGGTGTTTAGCCTGATGCGGGATTCCTATGCGTCTGTTGAGACTATGCATCTTTTGAGACTATGCGAGTGCGGGAGCCTAGGCGGATACCGAGGTTAGCGCGCCGATGCGGGGTATACCTCAGCGATGCAGGACCGTGATTCGAGGAATACCTCATGCGGTCATGGGTGACCTATGCGGAGCTGCGAGAGTTCGAGGATAGACGCGCGCATTGATATTGCGGGCGAGTGGCGGCCGATCATGGTGCGGTCTAGAAAGACCTCGGGATCTGATTTGTGGTATTTTTGCATCGCTGGGTCTTAGTAGTCGGCTATGCCTTCGTACTTGCCCGTGCAGTTTTATTGTGATAACTTTGGCGTGAGTCACGACTTGACATATTTGCTTATTTATTGTGAATGTAATTTGGTTATCATACATGTCTCCTGCTTTATATAGACTACTATGATTTCATTTACTGATTTATTTTCGATTTCACATACTGGTACTGTTATCTTGACCTCCTTGGCCGCGTTCATGCCGCGGTAAAGGTACACCGATCGTTGATCCTCGCTCTTAGGGTCACGATTCGGCGTTGGGAAAGCTCCGTTTCTCGGAGGCTTATCTTGGTATAGTCCCATCGTTGTAGGTATTTACATTCGGGTATGGCGAGCCCGTCCGCCATTGTTGTCGTATCATTTCTTAGAGGTCCGTAATCTTGTTGTGGCGGGGTTGTAAAAAGGATTAAACTGTTCATTTGTAGGAGTTGTTATTTATATATATGCCGAAAGCGAGTTTTCCTCGACATCGTTTTGTACTTCAATTGTTTCATGTATATGTTTTATGTTTAGCTGATTACTCTGATGTTGTATCACTAGGGTGCCCGGGGTAAGGCACCAGTCACTGGCCCAGATTCGGGTCGTGACAAAAGTGGTATCAGAGCAGTTAATCCTCGGAAAGTGTCTGACCGCATCGTATCCAAGAAGTCTTGATTATCGGTGTGTTGTGCACCACACCAATAATCGTGAGGCTATAGGATATTTAGGATTGGTTTCTATTCTTCTCACTCGAGATCGTGCCTTAGAGTGTGTTGTAAGTTGGACCTCTAAACGTATTTCTTTCCCTACCGCTATGCCTCCGCGTAGGCAACCCGGCCCAGAGGGGAGGGCAAAGCGTGAGTGCGAGTAAAGCAGAGGGTTACGTGGGCACAGGCCCAATCATCACCTGGGGCGGTGCTTCATTCGGGGAGTTTTGCGATGTCACTAGCCCCAGCAGAGTTTAGCACGACGGCGGCAGTTCCTACTGCGGCCACGATGTTTGGACCTTCAGTTCCGCGACCGGGAACAGAGAGTATAGATTGCGAAAAGACAACCCTGTTACTAGCTATGGATTTGGCTACCAGAGTGTACCGATGTATCGCGAGTCTTGATGAATATCAACGGAAGGTTGTGCAAGAGTAAGTTCTTGATTAGGCTTGAGCATGGCACATCACGGGCTTATGCGCGAGCCAAGAAACGTAGAGATCGACGGGTTAACAAAGGGCGAAGAGGCGAGTAGCAAGGTCCTTTGGTAACTTGCGGCGAGTCGCCTCACCAAAGAGATTAGTTTATGCACATCCACGGTGCGAAAGGTCCTCGCGAGGTTCGGGGCGTCGGGGTATGCGAGGAGTTGGTCGAACCTGGGGTTTCCGTTCACGATGCACGCCATCCCGGGAATGTCGTCTTTGGTTGGTACTTGTTGTACCTATGACCGTCAGGGTCTAGTGTCGAAGAGTGTCCTTGTAGGAGGACTTAGCCTTCAGGGTCGGTGGGTAGTTCGTCACCTTCCTTAGCTATGCGCCCTACGGGGCAGGTTTGATTAGAACGACTAAGGGGAGTGAAGCGGTAGATACAGATAGATCTTTAACCCTCTAGGGTTTAGTATGTGTGATAAGGTGAGTATACCTTAAGTGTTATATTCTGATAGCATTGTGTAAATGGTGATTAGAAATCTTGGTTAGTTAACCAAGTAAGATTTGGGGATAGAGAAGGTGTGAGCCTTAGAGTTTTATACGTAGACACCTTAGAGGTAAGGCCATCTCGAGAAAAAGATGTATTGTTTATGTTTGACCCTTATAGGAGTGCATAGTGCACGTGAGTTATGTTGTGGGATTAGTCCCTGAGTAGTGTGGAATGAAAGAGGGTAGTTGAGCTAAGAAGACCGCTAGGTTTTCGTAACGTGATTAGTGAGAGTTTTCCTTGAGGAGCTGGCGTTTTTCGGCGCTGGGTCGGGTTGAGGCCACGTTGCGGGTCAACCCGCGGCATGTATGGTGGGGTCGGTTGTGGTGGTCCTTGTGGTAGGGCCACGAGGTGTTAGGCCCAAGTTTAGTTAACCAACGTATGAATTCGTGGATGCGTTCGACCGAGTCGCCGGCGAGGTCACCGTCTTGCCTTCTAGCAAGGCCGTTTACTCGGCGGAGGTTATGCGAGATTTTATATCGAAGGTTGTAAGGCGCACGAGTGCCTACCTTCACCTTATGGCGCATGCTGGAGCCAGTGGTACGGCTGTTTTTGGTTTATGGAAGTTTTACCAAGAAGGGTTAAGAACTCAGGTGAGTCTCAGAATCGCATTCGCCTCGCCGGGCGGTGCGTGATTTCGTGGTAGTTGTGGAGATTGTTGTCTCCTGTGGAGGGAGTATTTAAGCTACCATTTCAGTGTTCGGATGACGCCTTATAAAGCCTTGTAGGGGCGGATGTGTAAGTCGCCGGTCGATTGGTTCGATGTTGGCAAGATTCAAATAGTTGGTTCAGGCTTGTTCCAGCAGACTGTGGATAGAGTAAAGCTTGTCTAGAAGAGGTTACGCATTTAGAAATCGTGCGGATAATCGGCGACGACGCTTAGAGTTCAGGTTGACGGTCGGTCTTCTTGAAGGTACCACCCCGGTTTGGGTGTGACGAGTTTTGGAAAACAGAGGGAACTTAGCCCGAGTTACTTTGGGCCCTTTTTAAGTTCATGTGAAAAATAGGCCAGATTGCCTATATGTTAACATTTGCCGTCCGACTTAGGAGGCAGTACGTCCGGTCTTTCGTATTGTTATGATCAGGAAAGTATCGGAGATCCATCCAGAGTGTTCCCAGTTAATGATGACCACGTTAGAGATAGTAACCCAGAGTTTTGGAAACTGAAGCAGTATCAGAAATGTGGTAAGAGTTCGAGTGTACGATAGCCTCAGGGATCGCTACGGCGGATACCATCTGTTGAGTCGCCGGAGTGACACTAGAACCTCGCGGCAAAGTGACAAAAGTGGTATCACGACGAGTAAAGGGAGAAGCGAGCATGTATGGCGAGCATAGATGTGACCATTTCTTTTGTTTGGAAAAAGTGTGGAGGAAGTATATTTTAGACCCCGGAGAGAGGTGTTTGTGGTGATGTTAGAGGTGATTCCTCGTGGACTTGGATGTAAGTATTTTGCGATTGTTTTACGTGGCCATTGTGGCGTGATTGTTTCGTAAGTATGGTAGTGAAGACTATCTTGACGACGCTTGTTTTGAGACTTAGAAGGAACATTCGGGACGAATGTTTCTAGCGTGAGAGAATGTTATACCGTATTTCCGCAGTATGCGTGGGGCGTGCGTACAAAAATTGAACTTGAGAATTAGGCTTGGCCGAATTAACTTTGTTCACAACACCCGGTTAGAGTCGTTTTTCGACGAAACGTTTTCACAGCTTTCGTATGGGAATTTCCGGCTATGTCATTTTTAATTTTTGCGGATTTTTACGAGAGACGAAACATTTTGGACCAACAAGAGGGCGACACTTGTCACCCTCTCATTGGAACACCTTGGGCGGAATTATGGTGGCCGAAAGTGTGGCTTTTGTGGTCAAGGGTTGGTAGGATATTTTTGTGTTAGTTGGCTAGTGTGCACTTGGCAAGATCTTGGCCCTACACTTGCCTTGCACTTGGCAAGATCTTGGCCATTGGTTGGCCTTGGCTTGTCCTATAAATACCCTCTCCCTTTGAAGACTTCTTTATCCTTAAATTTGCCTAAGTCTTGAAAGCTCTCTTTCTCCCCCCTTGTGAGGCCTTAGCCGAGAGCCCCTCCCCTTGGCCGAGAGTCCCCACAGTGGGGTAGGCCGAGGGTAGACACCCCCTCCTTGGGTGCTAGCCGTGGGTACCCCCTAGCCTTGTAGTTTTCGTATAAATACCCCCTCTTGTTAGAACTACTCTCAAACGTACTGTTATCATGCCCAAATTACCTTAGTATACCTTGTAGTATTCTAAGGTTATACTTATCTGAAAAGCCCGAAATACTATTATACTTCCTTCCGTCACAAAAACCAAACCCTAAGGAAAATCTCCATGGTTAGTTGGAGTAATAAGTAGAAGTTGGTTAGAACTTCTAGGGTTGTTGGAGCGGTCGAGCCTGAGTAGGAGCTAAACCTTGCTCGGGATCGACATTTAAACTCGGATAATTATGGGCTTATCGAGGTAAATATCTTGTCCTCTATTGTAATTGGAAATTACATGTTGTATTATTATATAGTTGAAGTATACTATATATAATCGAACGTAGTTATCGGCAATGTCTTTTGACTTAAGCCTGAATAATAAGAAACCTTTTTCGAAAGAAGAGTCTTGAATCAGATTTACATAGATTGTGACAATGAGACTTGTGTAGCTTTTACGTGAGGTAGAATCGCACACGCCCCGGTTAGGCGCAAACCCCCGGTTGGCTTGGTAGCGGCCTCGCTAGAGAGAGATTTACGCTGCCATGGGGAGAGTCTTTGCCGAATTTTCTGTAGAATGTTCTACGATAAGATCTAGATGTTAATAAGCGCCTTGTGGCCTTATAGGTTGAAGTACTGCGTGTGGCGCGATCTACTTGGCTTAAGGAGTAGCCGACGGCTTGAGGTACTTGGAGCGTTTTGCTATTAGTCGATACTCGTCGCGAGGTATGTGAACCTCTTCCTATCTCTTCTAGCATGATATGTGTGAACTATGTAGTACGGTAGACGTACATGTGCTAAATGTATTTGATTGGTTTAAAACATAAAGTGTTATAACGGCTTTATGGGAAGTTGGTTATAACAGCTTTATGTTGGTAAGTAATACTTGGTTTTTGAAAACTTAAGAGTTATACTAGCTTTATGGGAAGTTAGGTAATAACGGCTTAAGAATGTTTTACTGATTCGGAAATCAGAATGTGTATCGACAAACCAACTGCGTTTAATAAAAGGAAATGTTTTATGATTAAGTATTATTAAAACCGTTAGAAACTTCCATCCGCATGTAGAAGCTAAGATGAGACAAAATGATATTTCCTAGATCATGGTCATTGTAATAAGATTGTTATAAACAAGAATATCCTACTCACATATAAGGCTTATGTTTCTCAGATAGCTTAAAAGAGAATTATATTCTTAAATGAATAAGACTATGAACTACGAAACCTTTCTAATTAGGCAAACTTGAACATTGGAAATTAGGCAAACTTGAACATTGGAAAAGAATGTTGCTACTTGATTTTACAAAGAGAAGTAATTGATTTACTTTAAAAGATAATCACTCTATTTTCATATACTACGTATTGTGTGGTTTTTGTGAAGTAACGTATCTTTTAAAGATTTAATGTATGAAGTACTTTGGGGATAGGTACCCGAACTTGTTAGTAGAAAGTACCTTGTGTGAATAACTTGATTGTATTGGTTTGTGATAGCCTTGTAATACTTTCTTGTTGATCGATAAGTAAGCATGTTAGGATGCTACGTGTGTTAGTATCTTGTGATTATTGTGTAAGGGTCACTCTTGTTGTGCTTACGTTGTCAAGCGTTAAGCGGTCTTGTTATTGTATCACATACCCCTTGACTTATTATACCGAGGGCTTGCCACCGCGATGCGGGTCTCTACGGCCTATGATCCTTGTGACTATCGAGTCTGGTAACCGAGGATTGATCATTCCGGGTGTTAGCCTGATGCGGGGGATTCCCTATGCGGTCTGTTGAGACTATGCGGTCTTTTGAGACTATGCGGCTGCGGGAGCCTAGGCGGATACCGAGGGTTAGCCGCCGACGCGGTATACCTCGGCGATGCAGGACCATGATTCGAGGAATACCTCATGCGGTGCATGGGTGACCTATGCGAGTCGCGAGTTCGAGGATAGACGAGCACATTGATATTGCGGCGAGTGGCGGCCGATCATGTGGTGCGTCTAGAAAGACCTCGGGATACGGTTGTGGTATTTTTGGTGCTGTGGGTCTTAGTAGTCGGCTATGCCTTCGCACTTGCCGTCACGGTTTTATTGTGATAACTTTGAGGCGAGTCCACGACTTGACATATTTGCTTATTTATTGTGACGTAATTTGGTTATCATACATGTCTCCGCTTTATATAGACTACTATGATTTCATTTACTGATTTATTTTGATTTCACATACTTGGTACTCATGTCGACCTCCTTCGGGTGCGTTCATGCCGCAGTAAGGTACACGATCGTTGATCCTCGCTCTTAGGGTCACAGCGTTTGGGAAAGCTCCGTTTCTCGAGGCTTATCTTCGTATAGTCCACTGTCGTTGTAGGTATTTACATTCGGGGTATGGCGGGCCCTGTCCGCCATTGTTGTCGTATCATTTCTTAAGTGCAGAATCTTGTTGTGGGCGGGGTTGTAAAAAGGATTAAACTGCTCATTTGTAGGAGTTGTTATTTATATATATGCCGAAAGCGAGTTTTCCTCGACATCGTTTTGTACTTCAATTGTTTCATGTATGTGTTTTATGTTCCGCTGATTACTCTGATGTTGTATCACTAGGGTGCCCGGGGTAAGGCACCAGTCACGGGCCCAGATTCGGGTCGTGACAGTCATTATGAGTATGGACTAGTTGGCTTTATAAGTGCCAAGGTTGACATCTTAGCATAAGTATTGTTATGTGGCCATGTGTGGCATTGTTGGTATGTCGGGGTTGTGAGGAGAAGCTATGTCGCTTATTATAAAGATTGACTCCGAAAGAACATTCGGGGACGAATGTTTCTAAGGGGGGAAGAATGTTACACCCCGTATTTACAGGACATGTTTTAAGAATGTACGTAAGAACTCATAAGTGTCAAGATTAGAGACTTGTAGGAATTTATAGGAATTATGAAAATGTCGGAAAACGTTTTGTTGTGACGAACGGGAGGGCGACACGTGTCACCCCCCTTATGATGCCTTGGACGATTTAGGCATGGCCAATATGGTCATTGACCATAGTCTTGGATGACAAAGTCTTGCAAGTAGTGAAGCTTGACAATCTTGACCAAAGTCAAAGGTCCCACAAGCCTTGATATTTAAGTAAAGCTCATCCAAACCACCCATTTGTTTGCATCTTGACCCTCCAATGTGTTTTATAATACTACTAGTAGTGAGACTTAGTCCAACACTTAGAAAAAAATTGAAGAGAATTGGATGAACTCCACATTGAGCTCTCGGGTTTGAGAGGGACCAAGGAGAGAAAAAAAATTTGTTTGTTGTCTATTAAGCTCCACACTTTAAACCAAGGTTCATGAGTGTTATGTAAGTGTATCTCAATAGAAAAATCCCGAAAAAAGAGAGTTTTCGTATTAGTCGCAAAGTGAAAACCTAGTGGCTTTCTAGGTTTTGGATTGGAGGTTTGAAGGAAAGTTGTTGGTATTGTTCTAAGGGTCTCAAGTAGCGGATTGAAGTGTCTTGAAGAGGCTCTAAGTTGCTAAGGAGCGACTTCGGATTTGGAAGTTAGATTGAGATTCGTTGAGGTATAATTTTGTTCTCTTTAAGTGTTACAAGATTATGTATTGTTGTTAGCCTTACATTTTACTAGCATGAAGCATATGTGTTGAAGTTTATAAGGATTATAGATCGATTGTAGTCTTTGAAATTCGAAATGAAATGTAGGCCATGTTAAGTTGGATTACAATTTGATCGTTGTTAGAATCGTCGCATGTTATTGACTTGAAGCTTATGGTAGTACTAACCAAATGCGACTTGATATCTTATTATGCTACCATTTTGGTTTGAAATGGAAATTGGATAAGAATTAGTTTGGTTGAACTCAAGGTGGCGGATTTTGGACTTGGAGTTTGTAGTAGTTGGTTAGTCATTTGTATTGGACTATCTTCATTTAATTGTGAGCCAATTGGGGCTGTTTAGTTAGTCATTTGTATTGGACTATCTTCTATTTAATTGTGAGCCAATTGGGGTTGTTTAGTTAGTCATTTGTATTGGACTATCTTCTACTTAATTGTGAGCCAATTGGGGCTGTTTGGTTATTGTATTCGACCTTGAAAAGGTGGCAAAGTTAGTAGAAACAAAGGAGGTGTCATTCGATTTTCCGTAGGATTAGTGACTTAGCACTTAGAATGATTCTGCGTTGAAGTAAAGGTTAATGGACATATTGTGACCATTATAGGTTGAAGTACTAAGTATAGCGTATCCTACTTGGAGAATGGAATAGCTATCAAGGTTGGAGTACTTTGGAGCATTTTGCTATTTGTCGACAATCGTCGCGAGGTATGTGAACCTCTTCCTTCCTTTGGCATGATTCTATGTATGTAATATACTTGTGGTATCCTTTCATGTTTCCTTCTACTCTTAGAAGTTAAGAGGTAGTTATGTGAATTACCCTATGTAGAACTTTTCCTATCTTTTGAGCATGACTAGTTGCACGTATGTAGTACGGTAGACATACAAGACTATGACATTCTTTACTTGTTTTATGTGATGCCAAGTCGGGTGGGTTAGGAGATTAACTCATTTCTTTGAAAATAGTAAGGATGTCTTAAGTTGATTTTAAAGTTAAGGGACTTGAAGAGTTTTAAAGTATGTGATAGTTGTCCCGTTTTAAACGTATAAGTCCCTTGGATAGGAAATTGTTTATGGCTAAGGTATAAAGTGAATATAACGGCTTTATGGGAAGTTAGTTATATTTGCCTTATGGAAAGATAAATGACTTGACTATGTAAAAAGGCAACTTGATTTTACGGCATCAATTGCCTAAGGTTTTATATAAAAAGTCGAGTTGATTTGGCTAATTTACGACAAATGAGTATAAGTATCGAATAAGCCACTGCGGCGTTAATAAAGGAAAATGTAATGACAATCCATTATGTTAAAACAAGTAGAAATCCTCCATCTGCATAGAAGCTAAGATAAGACAAAATTGTATTACATTTTCTAGATCATGGCTACTTGAATAAGATCGTTATAAATAAGTATAACTTATTCACGACGCACCAAAGATTTGTTACAAATTTTAAAAGAGTTTACGTATGAAGCTTTTAAGACTTTGAAACTTGTTTTCTAAAAAGTTAAGAGACTTGATGTATTTTGAAAGTTAAGAGATTTGATTTGAAAGTATAAATCTCTTAGTTATAAAAGGAATGAGTTTGTCTAAAACCATAAAGGGTTATAACGGCTTTATGGGAAGTGGGTTATAACGGCTTTATGGAAGGATAAGAGAATGGTTTTCTCTAATAACGTAATCAAAGGAATAACTTGTATTAAGGAACGGCAAATTGGTTTAAAGGTACCAATTGCTTAAGGCTTTTAATAAAAGAAGTCACTTGTTTTAGAAGCCGGTGTTTGTATTTCTAAAAAAGGTATTGTGACTTGTCTTGAAAGGTGAATAGGACTTGATACTACGGGTGTTAGTATCTTGGAGCTTTACATAGAAAGGAGTCTTTTATAAAAGAATGTGCGTATGTAGTACTTTGACTTGTTAAAAGAGAATTATTCTATGTATGCCTTGATTAGTACTTTGGCTTGATAAAATGAGAATTATCCTATGTGTGCCTTGATAAGTACTTTGGCTTGGTTAATTGAGAACTTGCCTATATGTGCTGGTAATAGCCTTTGAGTGCAAGTATTATGTTTTATTAAGTTGTCGCGACTCGGTTGAAGGTCGGATGTCTTGTTATGAAGTTCTTGGGACGTGCAAGCGGTGATGTGGGGTTCCACGGGTATGCTTCCGTTATTTGTAGCACTTGGGTTAAATTCCCGGATTTTATAAAAGACATGGTAGTGCTTATGTCTTGTTTGATGGTCGGTCGAGATAGGGTAAGAGTATAAATGAGGGGCAAGCCCCAAGACGTTATACCACCTTCTCCAGGGTAAGAGTATAAGTGAGGGGTAAACCCCCAAGACGCTGTACCACCTGCTTTATGTGTTGTTTGCTGACCGGTCGAGATAGGGTAAGAGTATAAATGGCGGCAAGCCCCAAGACGTTATACCACCTTCTCCGGTAAGAGTATAAGTGAGGTAGACCCCAAGATGCTATACCACCGCTTTACCACCTTCTCCGGTAAGAGTATAAGTGAGGTAGACCCCAAGACGCTATACCACCGTGGGACTTGGTGTTCATGTATGCCTATTGGTGTATTATTATACCTGGTATCGGCGATGATGTGGGATTCCACGCGGGATATATATATATGTATTGTGTATGTGTACGCCGACGGTGAGGTGGGATGCCACAGGCGTCACGTGGTTATATTTTACACTAATAGTCGGCGGTGATGGGGATTCCACGGGCATGCTTTGATATTAGTGTGACTTGATCGCGTCCCAGTTAGGCGGGCGAGATATGTGTCCCTCCGTAGTGGGCGGACTATGTTATGAAAGATAAGTAAGTTATATGGTAATGAACTTAATGATTCTTTTTCTAAATAATGTGCGTAAGAATGTGACTATAACTTTTATTGGGAATGGAAAGGATAGTAAGATGCGATTAAGTTCATAAGTGGTAATGACACGGCAGATCTGTAAGTATTTTTATACTTGTCCTTGTCATTCTTTTATACGATTATGATTTGTTTATCAGACGTTATATTATGTTCCATATTAAATTTTTGTTAATCGACTTCTTGAAGTGCGTTAAATGCCCGCAGTTTAGGTACGATTGTGGATCCATGAGCTTAGGATCCGGTTGAAGTTGAGATGGCTCGGTGTTTGAGTTGTCACATTTATGTGTATTGAAGTGCAGCGGGGCCTTGTCCCGCCACAGTTGTTATGTCAAAACTCTTAGAGGTCTGTATTCACATTTTGTGGGTCAGTTTGTAAAAGAAATGAGGCAACTGCTTCGGTTGTATTTATATATGTTCAGGAAGGTAGCCCTATCGGCTAACCTGTTGTTTTACTTACGATGTTTTATTTTTAAGTTTCATGTATGTTCCGCTGATTTTCTCTGATGATTACCTGAAAGGGTGCCCAGGTAGGGCGCCAGTCGCGGTCCCGGGGTCGGGTCGTGACAGGAATGGACCTGTTACTAGCTAGGATTTTAGCAACCAGAGAATATAGAGTGCACCGATATATCACGGGTCTTGATGACTATCTAAGAGAGGGTTGTGCAAGAGTAGCTCTTCAGTCAGGCTTGAGCATGGCCTGCGTACGGGCTTATGCACAGCAGGCCGAGAAATGTAGAGATCGACGGATTAACCAAGATCAGCAGAAGAGGACCAGAACAACAGGGTCCTTTGGTAACTTTTGAGACGAATCGCCTCAGCAGCAGAATGAATATGCGCCTCCGCCAGTGCAGAGTGGTCCTCCACAGGGTTCAGGACGTTCGGGGTATGCCGGAGTTGGCCAGAGCTCCAGGGCTTCTGGTTCACAGCTATGTAGGTTCTAGCCAGCCGGATTCGGTGGTTCAAAGAGGAAGGGGTGTTAGCCAGAGGAGGCCACCCCCACCTCGGTGTGGCCGTTGTGGTAAGTGTCATTGTGGAGAGTGTCGTACTTCTTCGGCAGCTTGTTTTACTTGCGGCCAGCAGGGCCATTTTGCGAGGAATTTGTCCGACCAGAGGTGGCGCGGATATAGAGACTCAGCCTTCAGGATCAGTGGCTAGTTCGTCACCTTCCGTAGCTATGCGCCCAACAGGGCAGGATTGATTAGAACGGCAAAAGGGGAGTGAAGCTGTAGATACAGGTAGATCCTTAACCCTCTAGAGATTTGTACGTATGATAAGATGAGTATGCCTTAAATGTTATGTTAATTGTGATTAGAAATCATGGTTAGTTAACCGGGTAAGATTGGGGATAAGGAAAGTGTGAGCCTTAGAGTTTTAGACGTGGAGACCTTAGAGGCAAGGCCATCTCGAGTAAGAGATCTATATTTTTATGTTTGACCCTTATCGGAGTGCATAGTATAAGTGGGATATATTTGTGTAATAAGTCCCTGGGTAGTGTGAAATGAAAGAGGGTAGTTGATCTAAGACCACTAGGTTTTCGTGACTTGATTGTGGGATTGTTCGGAATCGGAAGCAAGTGTTTGTGCGATAGTGGGTCGGGTTGCGGACCGATCGTGGGTCAACCAGCGATCTGTTTGGTGGTGGGTCGGTTGTGGTGGTCCCGCCAGGTGGTGAATCACGGGGTGTTAGGCCCAAGTTTAGTTAACCATCGTGCGAGTTCGTGGATGCGTCGACCGATGGTCGGGCCGATGAGGTCAACCCATTTTGTCCTTCAGTCAGGACTGTGTACTCGGCAATGGGTTATGCGAGATGATTATATCAGGAAGGTTGTAAGGCTGCACGAGGTGCCTGCTTTCACCTTATGTCAGGCAATGAGCCAGTGTTACGCTATTTCTTTTCTCGGAAGTTTTACGAGCGGGGTTAGGAACTCGTGAGTCTCAGTATCGCGTTCGCCCTCGGGCCAGTGTTTGGATTTCAGGGGTAGCTGTGAGGATTGTTGCCTCCTGTTGAGGGAGTGTTTTTAGCTACCATTTCAGTGTTCGGATATTGCCTTATGAAGCCTTGTAGGGGCGGAAGTATAAATTGTCGGTCGATTGGTTCGATGTTGGCAAGGTTCAGATGGTTGGTTCATACGTGTTCAGCAGGATGTGGATAGGGTGAAGCTTATCCAGAAAAGGTTATTGGCTGCTCAGAGTCAACAGAAGTCGTGCGGATAATCTGCGACAACGCTTGGAGTTCAGGTTGACGGTGGGTCTTCTTGAAGGTACCACCCCGGAAAGGGTGTGGCGAGTTTTGGAAAATAGAGGAAACTTAGCCCGAGGTACTTTGGGCCCTTTCAGATCATTTGAAGAGTAGGCCAGGTCGCCTATAGATTATCATTGCCGTCCGATTTAGGAGGCAGTACGTCCGGTCTTTCGTGTTGTTATGTTCGGAAAAGTATCAGAGATCCATCCAAAGTGACCCCAGTTAATGATGACCAAGTTGGAGATAGTAACCCAGAGATTTGGAACCAAGCGAATGAAATGTGGTAAGTTATGAGAAAGAGTTCGAGTGTACGAGAAGGGTACGACGAGTAAGGGAAGAAGCGAGCATGTGTTAAGAACATAAAAGTGATCATTCCGTTTGTAAAGAAAAGGTGCGAAGGGAGTATCTTTTAGCCCTTGGGTGGGAGCTTTTGTAGTGATGGAGGTGGTTCCTCGTGGACTTGGATTAAGTATTTACGCGGGTGTTTTCAGTGGCCAGGTGTGGCATGATTGTTTTCGTAAGTATAGCAGTGAAGACTATACTGGCGCATGTTTGTTTTGAGAATTAGAAGGAACATTCGGGACGAATGTTTCTAAGGAGGGGAGAATGTTATACCCCGTATTTCCAGAGTATGTACGTGAGGACGTACGTAGAAAAGTTTGGGCCTTAAAGTTAGGCAAGGACGAAATTTTGTTCACAAGTACCGAAAGAATCATTTTTCGATGAAGCGTTTTACAAAACTTACGGAAGGAAAAATACGGCTATGTCATTTATAATTTTTGCGGATTTTTCCGAGACAAAATGTTTTGGACCAGCGGGAGGTGACATGTCACCCTCACATTGGACGTTGTGGTGGGCGGCAAGTGCACGATTTGGGGGTCAAGAGTTGGTAGGATATTTGTGAGGGATTTGTGGAGTAGGGACTAGGGGGCACTTGGGCAAATCTTGGCCCTCCACTTGCCCCCCACTTGGCTTGATCATGGCCATTGAACTCCCTATAAATACCCCCCCCCCCTTGTGAAGACTTATTCATCCCAAAAACTTTCCTAAGTCTTGAAAGCCCTCTTCCCCCCTTTGTGTAGAGTTCTCGTCCTAGCCTCCCCCTCCCCCCTTTGTGAGGCCCCTTGGCCGAGAGCCCCCTCCCCCTTGGCCGAAAGTATCCCCCCCTCCTAGGGGTGCTAGCCGAAACCTACCCCTCGCTTGTGGTGTCTTCTCGTGAAAATACCCCCCCTCTTGGTAGAAAATACTCTCCAAGTATTGTTACTATACCAAAATACCTTAGCCTTATACCTTGTAGTATTCCAAAAGTTACCTCTATACGTAGAGTCCGGGAATACTACCTTATGTCCTTTTTGTCTCAAAACGAAACCCTAAGAAAAATCTTCATAGCCGGTTGAAGGATTAAGAAGAAGTTGGTAGAACTTCTAAAGGGTTGTTTGGAGCGGGTTGGAGCGCCCAGAGTAGGAGCTAAACGTTGCTCAGGATCGACATTTATACTTGGATAATTATGGGCTTATCGAGGTAAATATCTTGTCCCCCTATTGTAATTGGAAATTACATACTGTAGTAGTATAAAAATGAATATAAGATTCATAGAAGAGAATTGAACTGTAATAGAAGGATATTACAGAAAAGACTTGAACTGAAATCGCATCAGTAGAATATTAATGTAGAAGTTGATAGACTTATATAACCGTTATAGGTTGAAGTACTGCGAGTAGCATATTCTACTCGAAGGCTGGAAAAGGCTAGCAGGATTACAGTACTTTGGAGCTATTTGCTAATAGTCGATAATCGTCGCGAGGTATGTGATTCTTCCTATCCTCTTGAGCATGATATTTTAAAAGAATATATATATATAGTACGGTAGACGTACGTGTGTTAACTACCACAATGTCTTTTGACTTAAGCCTGAATAATCAGAATCTTGAAGTATTTCAAAAGAATTAAGAATCCTTTTTGAAAGGAGAATAATACTTGGTTTTAAAAGCTTAAGAGTTATACTAGCTTTATGGGAAGTTAGGTATAACGACTTAAGAGAGATAAAAAGAATGATTTATTGATTTTAGAAGTTAAGAGACTTGATCTTAAAAGATAAGAGACTTGACTTAATTGAATTAATCTGAATTTTGTTAAAAAGTGTGAAACCTCATTCGTGAGTAATGAGTACTTGGTTTTTAAAAGGAATAATGTTTCTTGATTTGAAATCGAATAAGTATCGAGCAGGACCACGGCGCTAATAAATGGAAATGTATTGACTAATAAAGTATTATTAAAACCAGTAGAAACCTCCATCTGCATAGAAGCTAAGATGAGACAAAATGATATTACATTTCTTAGATCATGGCTGCTGTAACAAGATTGTTATAAACAAGAATAACCTACTCACATATAAGGCATATGTTTCTCAAATTGTTTTAAAGGAGAATTATATCATTGAGTGATTAAATACTATGAACTACGAAACCTTTCGAAAATGAGAAACTTGAGCATTTGAAATTAGGCAAACTTGAACGTTAGGAAAAATAATGTTGTTACTTGATTTTATAAAGGGAAGAGTTTTGATCTACTTAAAAAGATAGTCACTTTATTTTTATACTACGGGTATTGTGTGACTTTTGTAAAAGAAACGGATCTTTTAAAGAGTTAATGTATGAAGTACTTTGGGGATAAAACCCGAACTTGTTAACATAAAGTAGAAAGTACCTTGTGTGAATAAACTTGATTGTGTTGGTTTGTGATAACCTTGTAATACTTTCTTGTTGATTTGATAAATAAACATGTTAGGATACTACGGGTGTTAGTATCTTGTGATGTTTGTGTAAAGGGGTTTCCCTTGATTGTGCTTATGTTGTTTAAACGATAAAATGTTATGTTAGTATTATATCACTCACATTGACTTGATCCCGGGGGTTAAGCTGCCCTCCGATGCGGGGTAGACTCAGGCGGGTCTGTGTGACCTATGATTCGAGAATACCTCATGCGGGTCCAGGGGGCCTATGCGAGCTACGAGTTCCGAGTTAGTGTGCGGGGTTATACCTCACGCGTCTATGTGGCCATGCGGATGCGAGTCGGGGCGTTGCCGGGAGTAGCTACCTCGATGCGAGGAATACCTCATGCGGGCCATTGGAGTGGCCTATGCGAGTGCGGGAAGTTCGAGACTAGACGCGCATTAGATCGCGGCGAGTGGCGGCCGATCATGTGGCGGTGCAGACAGATCTCATGATCTGATTTATGACCTTGTTGGTACCGTGGGTTTTAGTAGTCGGCTATGCCTTCGTACTTACCGTGCGGTTTTATTATGACACGTGGGACACGGTGTTCATGTGTATTCCTTGGTGCTTTTATATCATGCATCGCGGTGAGGAAGGTATTCCACGGGCATGATTGATGTTGTGGGCGTGAGACCCATAGTTGTATTTGAGTGATGACTTTGAGGGCGTGAGTCCCTGACTTGACATGACTGCTTATTTATTGTGAACTGTAGTTTGGTTATCATACATGTCTCCTGCTTTATATAGACTACTATGATTTCATTTACAGTTTCACATACTTGGTTATGCGGCCTCCTTCGGGGGGCTGCGTTCATGCCGCAGGTAGAGGTACACCAGTCGTCGATCCTCGCTCTTAGGATCACAGTTCAGCGTTTGGGAAGCTCCGTTTCTCCGGAGGCTTATCAGTGGTATAGTCCCCTGTCGTTGTAGGTACTTACATTCAGGGGTATGGCGGGGCCCTGTCCCGCCATTGTTGTTATATCATTCTTAGAGGTCTGTAGTACTGTTGTGGGCAGAGTTGTAAAAAGGATGTAACTGTTCGGGTTTAAGTTTTTATATATATGCCGAAAGACAACTTTTCTTCAGATAATTGTTTCATATTTCATGTCTTGTTTTATATTCCGCTGATTACTCTGATGTATGTATCACTAGGGTGCCCGGGGTAAGGCACCAGTCACGGGCCCGAGTTCGGGTCGTGACAAAAGGATACTCCCTTCGCATCTTCACTTCACAACAAAATAATCTCTTTTATTCTGCTAACACACGTTCACTTCTTTCCTTACTCGTCGTACTCTTCTTGAACACTTGAACTCTCCCCGTATACGTACCATACTTCAGTCATTACTTCAGTTCCCAAAATTTCTGGAGCCACTACCTCCAAACTTGGTCATCTTACTAGCCTCGATCTTCTTCAAGGCCATTCCCGGCCTTCACGAACCGTTTCTGGTCGAACATATCCACTAACTCATATACCTGTATCAACTGCTTCATTTTTCCTTCGTCGCTCTAACCATAATCACGCCTGCAGACGATAGCTATAAAGGCGATGAACACTCGCCATCGACCGTGGTCATTCTCGCTGCATCCTTCCTATTAGGGCGGTTTCGTCACATGGCCCCGATGGCCGCGGAAAAACAAGCACCGCAAAAAGACGACATTCCGGGATGGCGTCGCCACATCGTGCACTGAGGGAAACATGAACCCGGCTGGCTAGAACCCATGTATACCTGTGAACCAGAAGCCCTGGAGCCCTGACCAGCTCCCGAATACCCCGAACATCCTGAAGACTGTGGAGGACCACTCTGCACTGGCGGAGGTACATAACTAGTCTCACGGCGCGCCCGCCTCGAAAGTTACCAAAGGACCCTGCTGTTCTGGCCCTCTTCTGCTGATCCCGGTCATTCCGTCGACCTCTCCGTGCCTCACATCCTAGTGCATGAGCCTGCATGCGCGCAATGTCTATGCCCGGCTGAAGAGCTACACCCGAACAAGCTTCTGCCAAGTAATCATCTTGCCCGGTGACGTAGCGGTGTACTCTGTCCTCCATATCGCATTACTGTGGGACATACCGAGCTAATGAGTCGAACTCCACATTGTACTCTCTAACCGTCCGCCCGTCCTGCCTCAACGTCAAAAATCTATCGGCCCGAGCCCTCCTCATCTGTGGGGGCAAGAAATGTGCAAGAAATGCCCTTGAGAACTCGTCCCATACGGCTGGAAGTGCATGCTCCTCCCGGGACAGCTCCCACGAATCAAACCACGATCATTGCGATCACGCGGTGATGCGAACCCAATACCACCGACTCTACCTCGAGGCTCGATCACTCATGATCCATTGTAGAGGCGGATAAACTCACGAGGTTATCCTCGGCTCTCGATCCATAGAACAACGCGGGCTACAACTCGTAAAGTCCCGTAGTCTCAAGCTCGCTCTCGGGTGAACTACGGTGCTAGTGGATCGAATCGCCAGTATCCAGCCTATCCTCATATCTGGCCACGACCCTGGCCAGTAACTGGGCCATCTCCTTGTACCCCATCTCATCTGCTCCAGGCTGTGGGACTGGAGGCTCAGGTACTGTGGTCTCAGAAGCCACTGCTGCGGCTCTAAACCCTACTGGGGCTGGCGGCGTCGCAAAACTCTCCGTCTGAAGCACTATCTCAGGTAAAGACCGGGCCTGCGCCCTGCATCTCTCTCAGATCCTACTAGCGCCTTCCTCATTGCCTTGCCCATCTGGGCCCGGGTTGCCTTGCGCGGAGGCATAACTGGTGAAAAACGCAATACGTCAGAGGGGTCCAACTTATAACACAGCTCTAAGGCACGATCTCAGAATGAGAAGAATGGAAACCAATCCTAAATGTCTGCGACCTCACGATTATAGATGTGGTGCACAACACATCGATAATCAAGACTTCTACTAGACACGATGCGTAGACACTTTCCGAGGATTAAGCGCTCGATACCACTTTTGTCACGACCCGTTCGGGGCGTGGTCGTGCCTTACCCGGGCACCCAAGTAGTCATACATCAGAGAAATCAGCGGAATATAAAACATACAGATATGAAACAAGAGATAAGATAATAAAACAGGCCAACCCAAACGGTTGCCTTCTTACATATATATACATAAATCTTTCAAACTGATCAGTTTAATCCTTTTTACAAACCCTGCCCACAACAGTACTACAGACCTCTAAGATTTTTTATACAACATGACGGGACAGGACCCCGCCATACCCCTGAATGTACAAGAACCTACAACTCAGGGAAACATACCAAAAGATAAGCCTCCGGAGAAATGGAGCTTCCCAATACGAATCTGTGATCCATGGCGAGGATCAACGGCCGATGTACCCCTACCGCGGCATGAACGCAGCCGAAGGAGGTCGATAACAGGTACCAAGTATGTGAAACTGAAAAATACTGTAAATGAAATCATAACAGTCTATATAAAACAGGAGACATGTATGATAACCAAACTACAGTTCATAACATAAAAGCAATCTCGTCAAGTCAGGGACTCACGCCCTCAAGTCATCCCTCATGCCCGTGGAACTCCTTCCTCACTGCCGGCAGTCTGGATATAAACCGTATTATACGTACAACATGTCTCGGCTCATCCCATGGGGATAGAGGTGGAATCGTGTGGTGTACATGTCCCGGCCCATCCCGCGGGACTCGGTGAAGAATCATATGGAATACATGTCCCGGCCCATCCCATGGGACTCGGTAAAGAATCAGATGAAATACGTGTCCCGGCCCATCTCATGGGACTCGGTGAAGAATCAGATGAAATACGTGTCCCGGCCCATCTCATGGGACTCGGTGAAGAATCAGATGAAATACGTGTCCCGGCCCATCTCATGGGACTCGGTGAAGAATCGTTCATAACAAATCAGCCGGCCCTCCATCGAGAGACGCGGTGGTATAGAAATACAGTACTTGCACAACAAGGCTATCATACGCAAACATAGGCAAGTTATACACAACTCAAGGTACTTTCATTTTATGCAAAAATCCCGGTTCTGACCCCAAAGTATTACGTACGTTAAATTCCTTTTAAAAAAGATCCATTTCTTTTATAAAGGTCACCCCGATACCCGTAGTATTAAAATAGAGTGACTCACATTTTTAGGTAAACCAAAACACTTTCCTTTTCAACATCAAGTAACAACATTCTTTTCCAAAAGTTCAAGTTTGCCTAATTTCAAATACTTAAGTCTCTTATTTTAGAAAGGTTTCATAGTCCATAGACTTAATCACTTATTAACGCAATTGAGTAACATATGTCATAGGTGTGAGCAGTTTATTCTTGTTTATAACAATCTTATTAAAGCAGCCATGATCTAGAAAATGTAATATCATTTTGTCTTATCTTAGCTTCTTTGCAGATGGAGGTTTCTATTGGTTTTAATATAATTACTTACTTGTCAATACATTTTCCTTTATTAACGCTACAGTGGTTCGTTCGATACTTATTCTCATTTCCGAAATCAGTAAAACATTATTCTTTAAAAACCAAGTACTCATTACTCACGAATGAGGTTTCACACTTTTTAACAAAATTCATATCAATTCAATTAAGTCAAGTCTCTTATCTTTCAAGATCAAGTCTCTCAACTTCTACAACCAATAAACCATTCTTTTTATCTCTTTTAAGTTGTTATACCTAACTTCCCATAAAGCTAGTATAACTCTTAAGCTTTTAAAACCAAGTATTACTCTTCTTTCAAAAAGGTTTCTTAATTCTTTTGAAATACTTCCAGATTCTTATTATTCAGGCTTAAGTCAAAAGACATTGCCGTAAAACTACGTTCAGTTAACACACGTACGTCTACCGTACTAAATATATATTCTTTTAAAATATCATGCTCAAGAGGATAGGAAGAATCACATACCTTGCGACGATTATCGACTATTAGCAAATAGCTCCAAAGTACTGTAATCCTGCTAGCCTTTTCCACCCTTCGAGTAGAATACGCTACTCGCAGTACTTCAAACTATAACGGTTATATAAGTCTATCAATGTCTAGACTGCACTGTAGAATAATTCTACGGAAAATTGGGCAGCACTTCCCTACCCGCCAAACTACACAAGTCTCATCAGAATACAAATTCTATGTAAGTACTGATTCAATCTTCTTCTTTAATATTCTTCCGATGTGATTTGATTCAATATTCTTCTGTAATATCCTTCTATTACAGTTCAATTCTCTTCTATGTATCTTATATACATTTCTATACTACAGTATGTAATTCCCAATTACAATATAAAGACAAGAGTATTTACCTCGATGAGCCCAAAATTATCCAAGTTTAATGTCGATCCTGAGCAACGTTTAGCTCCGATTCTGAACGCTCCAATTCGCTCCAAGAAACCCTTAGAAGTTCTACACAACTTCTACTTAACACTTCAACCGACTATGAAGATTTTTCTTAGGGTTTCGTTTAGTGGCTAAAGGAAGTATAATAGTATTTCTGGGCTTTTAGTATAGGTGTAACCTTGGAATACTACAAGGTATTTGGGCCAAGGTATTTTGGAATAGTAACAACACTTGTAGAATACTTGTCTACCAAGGGGGGGTATTCGAAAACTACAAGGCAAGGGGGTATTCGGCCGAGGGCCTCTCTCAGGGGGGAGGGGTGCTCTTGGACGAATACAACACTTAAGGGGGGAGGGATTTTCAAGACTTGGAAAATGATTTGTGGATGAAGAAATGTCTTGCATTAGAGGGGTATTTATAGGCCAACCAATGGCCAAGATTAAGACAAGTGGTAGGCAAGTGTAGGGTGGGGATTTGGACATGTGTTTGTGGGTCCCACTTGCTCATCAACTACACAAAATATCATACCAACTCCTTGACAAAAAAAGAGCTAAAAAACGTGCCAAGAAATCCCTTGGATTGCCGTCCACTTGGGTGACAAGTGTCACCCTCTCGTTCGTCCAAAATATTTCATCTCTCGGAAAAATCCGCAAAAATTATGAATGACATAGCCGGAATTTTCCCTTCGCAAAGTTTGGAAAACGTTTCGTCGGAAAACGACTCTTTTCGCTAGTTGTGCACAAATTTCGCCACTTTGCCTACTTAAGACTTAAACTTTTGTACGTACGCCCTCACGTACATACTCTGGGAATACGGGGTATAACATGCGCATAAGCCTGTACGCGGGCAATATCCATGCCTGACTGAAGGGCTACTCTTGTACAACCCTTTACTAGATAATTGTCTAGACCCGTGATATATCGGTGCACTCTATATTCTCTGGTTGCTAAAATCCTAGCTAGTAACAGGTTCATTCCTTTGTAATCCATATTCTCTGTTCCCGGTCGTGGAACTGAAGGCTCATATATCATGGCCGCAGTAGGAACTGCTGCCGCTGTGCTAAACTCTGCTGGGGCTGGCGATGTCGCAGAACTCCCCGAATGAAACACCACCCTAGGTGATGATTGGGCCTGTGCCCTCGTAACCCTCTGTATTCTACTCGCAGCTCCCTCGGCTGCCTTGCCCTTCTGGGCCCGGGTTGCCTTGCCCTTCTGGGCCCGGGTTGCCTTGCGCGGAGGCATAACTGGTACGGGAAAGAAATACGTTAGAGGGGTCCAACTTATAACACAGCTCTAAGCACGATCTCGGAGTGAAAAGAATGGAAACCAATCCTAAATATCTTATAGCCTCCTGATTATTGGTGTGGTGCACAACACACCGATAATCAAGACTCTACTAGATACGGTCTGTAGACACTTTTCGAGGATTAACTGCTCTGATACCACTTTTGTCACGACCCGAACCCGGGCCCGTGAGTGGTGCCTTACCCGGGCACCCAAGTAGACATACATCAGAGTAATCAGCGGAATATAAAAACACAACATGAAACAATGTAAAAGAGACACAGTTTATCTGAGGAAAAGTTGCCTTTCGGCATATATATATAAACCCAAAGTGAACAGTTACCTCCCAACTTTACAACGGGACTACATACCTCTAAGGAAGCAAAACAACTATGGCGGGACAGGGCCCCGCCATACCCTGAATGAACATAAATATCTACAACATCAGGGACTATACCAAAGATAAGCCTCCGGAGAAACGGAGCTTCCCAAAATGCTGAACTGTGATCCTAAGAGCGGGGATCAACAACTGGTGTACCTCTACCTGCGGCATGAACGCAGCCCCCCGAAGGAGGTCAGTACAACAGGTACCAAGTATGTGAAACTGAAAATACTGTAAATGAAATCATAATAGTCTATATAAAATAGAAGACATATATGATAACCAATTTACGATACACCATATGTAAGCAGTCATGTCAAGTCAGGGACTCATGCCCTTGAAGTCATCACTCAATATAACCATGGGTCTCATGCCCACAATATCAATCATGCCCGTGGAATTCCTTCCTCACTGCCGGCAGTCCATGATATAAAAGCACCAAGGAATACACATGATCACCAGGTCCCACTTGTGTCAAAATAAAACCGTACGGGGTAAGTACGAAGGCATAGCCGACTACTAAAACCCACAGTACCATCAATGCTATAAAACTGTATCACGAGGTCTTTCTAGACCGCACCACATGATCGGCCGCCGCCGCCTCGATCAATGCGCGTCTAATCTCGAGCATACCGCCGCCCGCATAAAGCCACATAGGCCCGCATGAGGTATTCCTCGACGGGGTAGCTAGCCCGCGGTACCTCCCGACTCCCGCATCCACATAGTCACATAGACCGCATAGTCACACGCATCGCATAAGTCACTCGCGACGGGATAATACACCCGGAATGATCAATCCTGGAACTCCCGCAGCTCCGCATAGTCACACAGACCGCTTAGGCCGTATAGACCCGCATCAAGGGTGGCAAGACCTCGGTATAACAAGTCAAGGGGGTATGTGATATAATAACAAGATAACGGGCTTAACGCTTAACAACGTAAGCACAACAGAATAACCCCTTACACAACATCACAAGATACTAACACACGTAGCATCATAACATGTTTACTTATCAAACCAACAAGGAAGCATTACAAGGCTATCACAAACCAACATAGTCAAGTTATTCACTCAAGGTACTTTCTACTTTATGTCAACATGTTCGGTTTTTGTCCCCAAGTACTTCATACATTAACTCTTTAAAACCAAGTACTCATTGCTCATGAATGAGGTTTCACACTTTTAACAAAATTCATATCAAGTTAATTTAGTCAAGTCCCTTATCTTCAAAAGATTCATAGATCATAGTTTTAAACACTTAACAACGTAATCTCCTTTTTAAAACAATTTGAGTAACATATGCCTTATGTGTGAGTAGGTTATTCTTGTTTATAACAATCTTATTAAAGCAGCCATGATCTAGGAAATGTAATATCATTTTGTCTCATCTTAGCTTCTATGCAGATGGAGGTTTCTACTGGTTTTAATAATACTTAATTAGTCAATACATTTCCCTTTATTAGCGCTGCAGTGGTTTGTTCGATACTCATTCTTATTTCCGAAATCAATACAAGACGTTCCCAAACAATTAAGTAAACCGTTCATTTTATCTCTCTTAAGTCGTTATACCTAACTTCCCATAAAGCTAGTATAACTCTTAAGCTTTTAAAACCAAGTATTACTCTTCTTTCAAAAACGATTCTTAATTTTTTTGAAATACTTCAAGATTCTTTATTATTAGACTCAAGTCAGAAGACATCGCAGTAAAACCACGTTCAGTTAACACACGTACGTCTACCGTACTATATATATTCTTTTAAAATATCATGCTCAAGAGGATAGGAAGAATCACATACCTCGCGACGATTATCGACTAATAGCAAAATGCTCCACCGCTATAACCCGGCTAGCCTTGTCCACCTTCCAAGTAGAACATGCTACTCGTAGAACATTCAACCTATAAAGGTCATATACGTCTATCAACGTCTAGACTACTCTGTAGAATATTCTAAGCAGAGGGTTCTCTATTCTACGGAAAATAGGGCAGCACTTCCCTACCCGTTAAACTACACAAGTCTACTGTAAATACAGTCCTACGTAAGTACAGTTTTAATCTCATTCTTTAATATTCTTCTGATGTGATTTCAATTCAATTCTCTTCTCTTATACCATACTTCTATATATCTTATACTCATTTCTATACTACTACAGTATGTAATTTCCAATTACAATAGAAGGACAAGAGTATTTACCTCGATAAGCCCAAAATTATCCAAGTTTAAATGTCGATCCTGAGCAACGTTTAGCTTCTACTCTGGGTGCTCCAACCCGCTCCAAACAACCCTTAGAAGTTCTACGCAACTTCTTCTTAATACTTCAACCAACAATGAAGATTTTCCTTAGGGTTTCGTTTTGTGACTAAAGGATATAAGGTAGTATTTCCGGGCTTTTAGTATAGAGGTAACTTGGGAATACTACAAGGTATTTGTCTAAGGTATTTTGGCATAGCAACAATACTAGAAGACAACTTTCTACCAAGGGGGGGGGGTGTTTGGACGAAACAACTTTCTAACAAGGGGGGGGTTTCGGCCGAAGCCACTAGGAAGGGGGGAGGGAGTTGGGACGAGAACACTACTACAAGGGAGAGGATTTTGAGACTTAGAAAGTGTGGAGTGGATGAATAAGTCTTCACTCAAGGGGTATTTATAGAACACTCGAGGACAAGATTAAAACAAGTGGAGGGTTGGGATTAGGATCCATGTGAAAGATGAGGTCTTCCAACCAAGTGTCTCCCACAATATTAGGACATATGTCCACCACAATATTGGAACACATGCCCACCACAACAATGAGCCATGTGGACTCCACTACCTCACAAAAAACGTCCACAATTTACCTACCCCCACTACCAAAATCAACTTGCAAGACTTGAACATTTGACTTGCCCACTAGGCCCCCAATTCGTCCAACCAAATCCAACTAAGGGAGACACATGTCGCCCTCCTAATGGTCCAAAATATTTCGTCTCTCGAAAAAATCCGTAATCGGTTAAAATATTAAAAACGTAGAATTTCCTTCACAAGGCTCGGAATCTTTTCCGTTGAAAGTTCATAATTCCATTCTTAACCTAATTAGGGTTTGTACAAATGTACGTACGTCCTCACATACATACTCTGGAAATACGGGGTATAACAGTGAGTTTTGGTTGGCCTCAGTGGCATTCCTGGGGAACATTATTGGGGCTGATGGTGTTCAGGTTGATATGGCAAAGATTGAGGCAGTCAAGTCTTGGCCGAGACCTACTACTCCGACCGAGGTGCGCAGTTTCTTAGGGTTGGCAGGTTATTATCGTAGGTTTGTGGAGCAGTTTGCTTCGATATCAGCACCATTGACTAGGCTGACTCAGAAGGCAGCTAAGTTCCAGTGATCAGAGGCTTGCGAGAAGGGCTTCCAGTTACTGAAGGAAAGGTTGACGACGGCTCCAGTTCTTACTCTTCCTGAGGGGTTAGACGGGTACGTGATTTATTGTGATGCCTCGGGTATCGGGCTAGGGTGTGTTTTGATGCAGCACGACAAGGTTATAGCCTATGCTTCCCGTGATTCGGAAGCATGAGAGGAATTACCCTACCCACGACTTAGAGTTGGCGCGATTATTCATGCCTTGAATATTTGGAGACATTATTTATATGGGTTCATGTGGATATTTATAGGACCACAAGAGCCTCCAAGATATCTTCAAAGCGGAGGGAGCTGAACTTGCGACAGAGACGGTGGTTAGAGTTGTTGAAAGATTATGATGTTGATATTCTATACCATCCGGGGAAAGCCAACGTGGTTGCAGATGCCTTGAGTCGTAGATCTATGGGGAGTCTGTCAGAGGTACAGCTAGAGAGATAGGACATGGTCCGTCAGATCCATCAGCTAGCGAGCCTTGGGGTTCTATTGATCGATACCGATGATAGTGGGGTACGGGTTCGTGAGGTTGCCGAGTCTTCCATCGTTGATGAGGTGAAAAGGCGACAGTATGAGGACCCAGTGTTTGTACGGTATCGAGATGCAGCTCTTCGGGAGGAGAAGAGTCTATTCGAGGTAGCGCCTGATGGGGTGCTAAGATTTGAGGGCCGGTTGTGTGTTCCCGATGTGACAGGACTTCGTCAGCAGATTCTGGGGGAGGCACACAGTGCTCGTTATTCCATTCATCCGGGGTCGACCAAGATGTACCATGACCTCAGATGTATGTATTGGTGGGATGGCCTGAAGAGGGACGTGGCAGGTTTTGTTGCCTGATGTCCTAATTGCCGCCAGTCGAGGTTGAGCACCGAGGCCTAGCTGGCTATCGGGCTATTGATATTCCGACATGGAAGTGGGAGGTGATCAACATGGACTTTATTACAGGGTTACCTCGTACTCAGAGGAAGTATGACTCCATCTGGGTTATTGTTGACAGGCTGACGAAATCAGCCCACTTCCTTCCAGTCAGGACGACGTTTTCGGCTGAGGACTATGCCAGATTGTATATCAGAGAGATTGTGAGACTGAACGGAGTCCCTATATCGATTATATCAGATAGAGGAGCCCAGTTTATGGCTAACTTCTGGAAGTCTTTCCAGAAGGGATTAGGGACATAGGTGAGTCTCAGTACAACGTTTTATCCTCAGACTGACGGGCAGGCAGAGCGTACTATCCAGACACCTGAGGATATGCTGCGAGCCTGCGTGATTGATTTCAGGGGTAGCTGGGAGGATCATTTGCCTCTTGTGGAGTTTGCTTATAACAACAGATACCATTCCAGTGTACATATGGCGCCATACGAGGCTTTGTATGGGCGGAAATGTAGGTCGCAGATTGGTTGGTTCGACGTGGGCGAGGTGCAGTTGGTTGGCCCAGACTTGATTCAGCAGGCTGTGGATAAGGTGAAGCTTATCCAGGAGAGACTGTTAGCAGCTCAGAGTCGGCATAAGTCATATGCAGATGATCAGCGTCGACATTTGGCGTTTCAGGTAGACGATTGGGTCTTCTTGAAGGTATCACCCATGAAGGGTGTGATGAGATTCGTAAAGAAGGAAAAACTTAGCCCAAGGTACATTGGGCCCTACCAGATCATCCGTAGAGTAGGCAAGGTTGCCTATGAGTTGGATCTGTCATCAGAGTTAGAGGCGGTACATCCGGTCTTCCATGTTTCTATGTTGCAGAAGTGTATCGGAGATCTATCGAGAGTTTTCCCCGCTAGTGAGGTCCAGGTGACAGAGGGGTTATCGTATGAGGAGAGTCCCATAGCGATACTCGATCGCCAGGTCAGGCGACTACGGACCAAGTGTCACACCCCGAACCCCGGGCCCGTGATTGGTGCCCTACTTGGGCACCCTTCTACCTTAACAACACAAGTAAACTGCGGAATTTAAATAACACCTCATATTTTTTTCCTTTAAAACTAACGTACGTGCAAGGGCAAAGACGACAAGACTGCCATATAATATACATAATAAAAGACACTACGTTGTACATGAGTCCTGTCACACCCCGAACCCCGGGCCCGTGACTGGTGCCCTACCTGGGCACCCTTCTACCTTAACAACACAAGTAAACTGCGGAATTTACAACACTTTTTTTTAAAACCAACGTACGTGCAAGGGCAAAGCCGTCAAGGCTGCCATATAATATACATAATGAAAGACACTACACTGTACATGAGTCCAATCCCACATATGAATACAGACCTCTAAGAGTTTCACTGAAATATGACGGGACAAGGCCCCGCCGTACCCATAACTGTACAAAAGCCTGTACTGAAGGAACTATACCAAAAATGATAAACTCGAGCAGGAGCTATCCAAAACTCGAGCGGTCCTACACCGCCGATCACCAAACAACGTACCTAAACTCGCGACATGAACGCAACCCCGGCGAGGTCAAGACGAAGAATGTACCAAGTATGTGAGCGATGAAATCGTAATAAAATCATAACGATCTAAATAAAGCAGAGACATGTATGATAGCCAACCTACAAGACATAACACATAAGCGGTCATATCAAGTCGTGGACGCACCGCAAAGTCATTACTCAAGTATAACTATGGGTCTCACGCCGTAATATCAATCATGCGTGGAATCCTTCCTCATCACGCGATCCATGATGTAATAACACCAATAAGGATACATGAACACCCGCCTCTCCCCGTGTCCTAAATGCTCGTGGTCTCATGCCCTAATCCCACATCGTAAAAGCATGACCATGGGTAACACAATCAAATCCGGGACATATATGATAATCAAATTACAACACATTGTGACTTACTAACAATGAGTAAACGATGGTATCCTTACAATATAAAATAGAAGCTCGTGATCAAAACAGACCATCCGCCCGCGGTATCATTTAACCATCCTACTCGCGGGACTATTTCACCAGATAGGCCGCGTGGACCCGCGCGTGAGGTATTCTCGCATGGGACTATTTCACGCGCATAAGCCCGCATTGGACTCGCATGAGGTATTCCTCGCATAGGTGGACCCGCCCGCACGGGACTATTTCACCCGCATAAGTCCTTACGACCGCACGAGGTATTCCTCGCATCGGTAGCAATTCCACGGAATCTGCAAATGCCACAAACCCGGGGAATGACCCCGAAACGACTGATATTCCAATAGCACACAACCGGCTATTTCCAGCACACATAGGCAAATCCTCAATTATCAAGCCAAAGTCCTTACCAAGGCACACTTAGAATGATTCACAATCAATCAAGCCAAAGTACTTATCAAGGCACACTTAGACTAATTCTCAATTAATCAAGCCAAAGTACTTATTCAAGGCATACATAGAAAAAATCTCTTTTAACAAGTCAAAGTACTTATCAAGGCACACTTAGACAAATTCTCAATTTATCAAGCCAAAGTACTAATCAAGGCATACATAGAATAATTCTCTTTTAACAAGTCAAAGTACTTATCAAGGCACACTTAGACAAATTCTCAATTTATCAAGCCAAAGTACTAATCAAGGCATACATAGAATAATTCTCTTTTAACAAGTCAAAGTACTTATCAAGGCACACTTAGACAAATTTTCAATTTATCAAGCCAAAGTACTACGTACGTACATTCTTTTATAAAAGACTCCTTTCTATGTAAAGCCCCAAGATACTAACACCCGTAGTATCAAGGCGTGTCTATTTTTCAAAGTAAGTTACTACACTTTTAGAAAACTCATTTCAAAGCTGGAAATCAAGTAACTCCAAATTTTCACAATCTAGGCAACTTATGCCGATTAATCAAAATAGACAACTTTCTAACCTTCCATAAAGCCGTTATAACCAACTTCCCATAAAGCCGTTATAACCCTTTATGGTTTTAGACGATCCATTCCTTTTATAACCAAGAGACTTATGCTTAAAAGCTAAGTATCACATACTTATTAAATCAAGTTCTTAACTTTCAAAATACTTCAAGTCTCTTAATAGTTAGAAAACAAGTTTTCTTCTACTTTTAAACCTCAAGTAACTTCACCCTTAACACAAGTTACTTCTCTTAAATCATGTCATTTCTCCTCTTTAAATCAAATAAGTAAATCACTCCTTTGACTCACTAAAGTCATTATAATGACCTTTAGGTTTTAGAACTAAGGCACTAGCCAAAAGATTTGGAAACCACTTCCTTTTTAAGACTACATGTACTTTAAGTAAAAATACCTTCACTTTTAAGAATCCAAACTTCATCAAGAAAATGGATTCTACAACTTACAATCTAAACATCAAAGTACAATCAAGGAAGTACATAGAACAAATTCTATTTTAGGCAATCCAAATACAACCAAGGAATGGATCATTTAAGGAGTAGAACCTACTTTCTTTATCTTAAGGAGTCATGCTAGAAGAGGAGATAGTTCACATACCTTTTCGGCTAATATCCACAAGCTAAGCCGAATACGCCGTACGTAGAAGTGTCAACCTATAATGGTCACAACAAGACTATCAACTTCTAGTCTCAACGTAGAATAATACTAAGTATACGGCCTCTAATTCTACGGAAAATCGGGCAGCACTTCCTTTGTTTCTACTCACTTTGCCACCTTTTTCAAGGCCGAATACAATAACCAACAAGCCATATTTTAGGCTCCAAACAACAACCAAACAAATGGGATTACACGCCTTACAATACGTGTAAAATTCCTCCCCACAATTCATACGAAGTAGTTCAATACTTACTAGTCATTCTCGACCAACAATGACTCAACACAAGTCCTTTCCAATTCTTTTTTACAATTCCAAGTTCTAAGGTCTAACATGTTAGATAGTCTAAACAACTTCAACAACTACAATTTCCTTCTTTATACAACATGCGACGACTTAAACGAATAATCAACTTGAATTGTAATCTTAAGGCTAACATGCTAGTTTCCGGATTAGGGTTCCAATAGCCCATAAACATATCAACCTTCATACTATATAACACATGCTTGCTAAAATCCATAGCTACAACAATAAGTAAGTCTTAACTACTAAAACGACAAAATATACCTTTATAAGCCCTTAAAATTTCCAAGATTCCAAAGTCGCGCCTTAGCAATTCTTAGCTCCTTTCCTTAGGTTCCAATCCGCTCCAAGCACTCCTTAGAGGCCTATGAAGAACCCATCTTCAAGTTCCAACTTCAAAGTTGAAGAACTCTCTTAGTTTCCGCCTTGCGACTAACGTGAAAATGCGTTTTTTCCGAAATCTTTCTATTGAGATATCCTTACAATACCCTAAGGGACATTGGGTTAAAGTCTTGTGGCTAATGGATCAAAACTACAAATTTTTCATGTGAGAGCTTAGCCAAACCCGAGAGTTCTTAAGCAAGAACAATGGTTCTCTAAAATTTTCTAAGTGTAAAGTGAGCTAGTCTTGCACTAGTATGATACATATAACACATTGGAGGGTCTAGATATCAACAAATGTGAGGCTAGGATGAATATCACAAGGATTGAGCCCATGTGGACAAGTTGACTTGGTCAAATATGTCTAGCTTGCAAGACTTATCATCTACATAGGTCAAATGACCATTCTACCCCTTGCATTTTCGTCCAAGACCACACGGGGGTGCCACGTGTCGCCTCTCATTCGTCCATAAAATTCCGTAAGCCTCGTGGCCCCACAAAAATGTAAAATTTCTCAAAGGGCCCCACGTGACCAAATCCGTAAAAATAAATTTCCATAAGGTTAAGAGTTCCATACTTTTCAAATAATGCCTTTTGAGAATCCAATTCTCAACAACGAACATTTTTCCTTTCCGGCGTTCGGAAGATTTTTCCGTCGGAAAAACAATTCTTCCTTTCGTACCCAATTCCTAGTCTTGTTTCCTTTCGTACATTCTCTTTTACATGTCCTGGACTTACGGGGTGTAACAAGTCCAATCCCACATATGAATACAGACCTCTAAGAGTTAAACTGAAATATGACGGGACAAGGCCCCGCCGTACCCATAACTGTACAAAAGCCTGTACTGAAGGAACTATACCAAAAATGATAAACTCCTGAATAGAGGAGCTATCCAAAACACCGAAAGGCGGTCCTACACTGCCGATCACCAAATCACGTACCTAAACTGCGGCATGAACGCACCCGCCGAGGTCAAGACGAAGAATGTACCAAGTATGTGAAATAAGAAATATCAGAATGAAATCATAACACTAACAAAACAGAGACATGTATGATAGCCAACCTACGATTACAATACATAAGCCATATCAAGTCGTGGACGCGTGCCTCAAAGTCATTACTCAAATAGATCCATGGGTCTCACACCCATAATAGCAATCAGGCCCGTGGACTCCTTCCTCACCGCTTTAATCCATGATATAATACAACATCGCGAAGACACCGAACCTTGCAATCATGAGAGTAAATAGTAGTATATTTACAATATAAACTAGGAAGCTCACGATCAAAGCAGGACCACCCGCCCGCAGTATCATTAAGCAATCCTACTCCTGGGACTATTTCACCCGCATAGGTCGCGTGGACCCGCGTGAGGTATTCAAAGCATGGGACTATTTCACCGCGTAAGCCCTTACGGACTCGCGCAGGTATTCCTCGCATAGGCTGGACCCGCCCGCATGGGACTATTTCACCCGCATAAGCCCTTGCGGACTCGCATGAGGTATTCCTCGCATCGTGGGTAGCAAATCCACGGAATATGCAAATGCCACAAACCCGGGGAATGACCCCGAAATGAATGATATACCACTAGCCCACAACCGGCTAGTACCAGCACACATAGGCAATTCTCAATTAAACAAGCCAAAGTACTTATCAAGGCACACTTAGACTAATTCTCAATTAATCAAGCCAAAGTACTTATCAAGGCACACTTAGAATAATTCTCAATTAAACAAGCCAAAGTACTTATCAAGGCACACTTAGACTAATTCTCAATTAATCAAGCCAAAGTACTTATCAAGGCACACTTAGAATAATTCTCAATTAATCAAGCCAAAGTACTTATCAAGGCACACTTAGACTAATTCTCAATTAATCAAGCCAAAGTACTTATCAAGGCACACTTAGACTAATTCTCAATTAATCAAACCAAAGTACTTATCAAGGCACACTTAGACTAATTCTCAATTAATCAAGCCAAAATACTTATCAAGGCACACTTAGAATAATTCTCAATTAAACAAGCCAAAGTACTTATCAAGGCACACTTAGACTAATTCTCAATTAATCAAGCCAAAGTACTATCACACGACCGATTCCGCCCGTGGATCGTGCCTTACCCTGCACCCTAGTGATACAACATCGAGTAATCACGGAACATAAACGATACAAGACATATTATGAAATATGAAACAATAATGAGAAAAACTTGCCTTTCGCATATATAGAAATAACAACTTTTACAAAATGAGCAGGTTTAATCCTTTTCACAAACCACACTTGCATAAAGATTACACGGACTTCTAAGAAATGATACGACAACAATGGCGGGACAGGGGCCCGCTATACCACGAATGTAAACACCTACAACAACAGGGAATATACCATCGATAAGCCTCCGAGAAACGGAGCTTTCCAAACGCCGAATCGTGACCCTAAGAGCGAGGATCAATGATCGTGTACCTTTACCGCGGCATGACGCAGCCCAAGCGAGGTCGATAACAAAAGTAGTATATGAAACAAAAAAAATAAATATTGTAAATGAAATCATAGTAGTCTATACAAAGCAGGAGACATGTATGATAACCAAACTGCAGTTCACAATAATAAGCAGTCATGTCAAGTCAGGGACTCACGCCCTCAAGTCATCACTCAAATATAACAATGGGTCTCACGCCCACACATCAATCATGCCCGTGGAATACCTTCCTTATCACGGCGATTTATGATATGAAAGCACCAGAACACACATGAACACGAGTCCCACTGTGCCATAATAACACGCGTGCGGTAAGTGCGAAGGCATAGCCGACTACTAACACCTACGCACCAACAAGGTCATGAATCGTATCATAAGATCTGTCTGCAGTCCACATGATCAAAGCGACCACTTGCCCGCAGATCTAATGTGCGCGTCTAGCCACGAACTTTCCGCACTCGCGTAGGCCAATCGGACGCCCGCATGAGGTATAACCCCGCATCGAGGTAGCTACTCCCGGCGGCGTCTGGACTCGCCGTCGCGCAGCCACAAGGACCGCATGACCACGCGGCCGCGTCCTAACTGGAACTCCCGCAGCCCGCATAGCCCTGGACCCGCATGAGGTAGTCTCGAATCATAGGTCCATCGACCCGCTGAGTCTACCCCGTGACGGAGGCGCAACCGGAATCATCTCAAGAGATGAGTGATGTATAATACTATCATAACCTTATCGTTAAACAACATAAGCACAACAAGGAAAAACCCTTTACACAAACATCACAAGATACTAACACACGTAAGATCCTAGCATGTTTACTTATCAAATCAACAAGAAGGTATTACAAGGCTATCACAAACCAACACAATCAAGTTATACACACCGTGTACTTTCTACTATATGCTAACAAGTTCGGGTTTTATCCCCAAAGTACTTCATACATTAACTCTTTAAAAGATACGTTACTTTCACAAAAGTCACACAATACAGTAGTATATGAAAATATAGTGATTATCTTTTGAAGTAAATCAAAACACTTCTCTTTGTAAAACTCAAGTAACAACATTCTTTTCCAAACGTCCAAGTTTGCCTAATTTCAAGTGTTCATGTTTCTTATTTAGAAAGGTTTCGTAGTTCATAGTCTTATTCATTTAAGAATATAATTCTCTTTTAAACTATCTGAGAAACATAAGTCTTATATGTGAGTAGGATATTCTTGTTTACAACAATCTTATTACAAAGACCATGATCTAGGAAATATCATTTTGTCTCATCTTAGCTTCTATGCGGATGGAAGTTTCTCTGGTTTTAATAATACTTAATCACAAAACATTTCCTTTTATTAACGCTGCAGTGGTTTGTCGATACACATTCGATTTCCAAAATCAAGAAAACATTCTTAAGACGTTATACCTAACTTTCCATAAAGCTAGTATAACTCTTAAGTTTTCAAAACAAATCAAGTATTACTTCTTCTCAAAATGATTCAAAACTCTTTTGAAATACTTCAAGTTCTTTATTAACACATAACAAGCCGATTATAGATCAAATCGCTTACCTTTTAAAAACCACATGTATTTTCTTACCAACATAAAGCCGTTATAACCAACTTCCCATAAAGCCGTTATAACACTTTATGTTTTACACCAATCAAATACATTTAGTACATGTACGCGTCACCGTACTACATAGTTCACACATATCATGCTAGAAGAGATAGGAAGAGGTTCACATACCTCGCGACGAGTATCGACTAATAGCAAAACGCTCAAGTACTCCCAACCGCCGCTACTCCTAAAGCCAAGTAACGCGCCACACGTAGTACTTCAACCTATAAGGCCACAAGGCGCTTTATTAACATTAAGATCTTATCGTAGAACATTCTACGTAAAATTCGCGACTCTCCCCGCAACAACAGAAATCTCCTCCTCTAACGGCCGCTACGAAGCCAACCGAGGGTTATACATCTAACCCGAACGGGTACAATTCTACTCCACGATTACTACACAAGTCTCATCTGATACGATTCGATTCTTGAGCTTAAGTCAAAAGACATTGCCAACTAACCACGTTGATTCCATATATAGTATACTTTAACTATATATTCTAACAACATGTAATTTCCAATTACAATAGAGGACAAGATATTTACCTCGATAAGCCCATAATTATCCAAGTATAAAGTCGATCCCGGGCAATCGTTTAGCTCGACTCCGAGCGCTCCAACCCGCTCTAAACCACCCTTAGAAGTTCTAACCAACTTCTACACAATACTCCAACTGACTATGGAGATTTTCCTAGGGTTTCGGTTTTGTGGATGACGGAAGTATAATAGTATTTCCGGCTTTTCAGATAGGTATAACCTTAGAATACTACAAGGTATACGGCTAAGGTAATTTGGGCATTATAACAATACTTTAGAGAGTATTTATACACCACAAGGGGTATTATACGAAAGCAACACAGTGGGGGGTGTACCCTGCCAAGGCCTCAGGAGAGGGAGGCCTCTGGCCGAACTCAACACTAAGGGAGGGAGAAGATTTAACACTTAGAAACATTTAGGAAAGGATGAAGAATTCATCAAAGGGAGAGGGTATTTATAAGACAAGCCAAGGCCAACCAATGGCCAAGATTGAGCCAAGTGCTACACAAGTGTAGGCCAAGATATGCCCAAGTGCCCCTAGTCCCTACTCCTTAAAACCCTCACAAATATCTACCAAAATATCTACCACTGACCTCCCCGATTAGTCCCACGTATCGCCCACCTTGCCCACCAACGAGAGGGTGCCAAGTCCGCCTCTCGTTGGTCCAAAATGTTCAGTCACTCGGAAAAATCCGCAAAAATAAGAAAAGACATAGCCGAATTTTCCTTCGCAAGTTAGGTAGAGCGTTTAAAAACGACTCTAACCAAGGGTGTTGTGCCAAATGCCAATTCGGCCGAGCCACGCAGGCGGGGTGACACGTGTCACCTCCTATTGGCCCAAAATAAAACATCTTAGAAAATATCCACAATGGCCAAAAATCTCAAAACAAAGTGGGCCCACAAAATAAATTTCTCCCGTGGGCCCCACGTGACCATTTCCAAAATAAAATTCCATAATTCTCTAATATTCCAGAAGTCCGAATACCAAACTGGGAATCCATCCCGTTAACGAACCTTTTTCCTTCACAAAAACCGGAAACTTTTCCGTGGAAAAATCGCCTCTTTCTTCCTTTCCAATCTTTCTGTCGTATTCTCGTACGTACGTCCTCGCATACATACCCTGGGACTACGGGGTATAACAACTACGTACGTACATTCTTTTCAAAAGACTCCTTTTTATGTAAAACCCCAAGATACTAACACCCGTAGTATCAAGGTGTGTCTATTTTTCAAAGTAAGTTACTACACTTTTAGAAAACTCATTTCAAAGCTTGAAACCAAGTAACTTCAAATTTTCACAATCTAAGCAATTTATGCCTAATAATCAAAATAGACAACTTTCTTAACCTTCCATAAAGCCGTTATAACCAACTTTCCATAAAGCCGTTATAACCCTTTATGGTTTTAGACATATTCATTCCTTTTTTTAACCAAGAGACTTATACTTAAAACCAAGTATCACAAACTTCCAAATCAAGTCTCTTAACTTTCAAAATACTTCGAGTCTCTTAATATATAGAAAACAAGTTTCTTCTACTTTTAAACCTCAAGTAACTCACACCTTTAAAACAAGTTACTTCTCTTAAATCATGTCATTTCTCCTCTTTTAAAACAATTTAGTAAATCATTCCTTTGACTCCCCTAAAGTCATTATAATAACCTTTAGGTTTTGGAACTAAGGCGCTAGCCAAAAGATTTGGAAACCACTTCCTTTTCAAGACTCCATGTACATTAAGTAAAAATACTTTCACTTTTAAGAATCCAAACTTCACTAAGGCAATGGATTATACAACTTATAAGTTAAACATCAAAGTACAATCAAGGAAGTACATAGAACAATTTCTACTTTAGGCAATCCAAATACAACCAAGGAATGAATCATTTAAGGAGTAGGACATACTTTCTTTATCTTAAGGAATCATGCTAGAAGAGGAGATAGTTGTTATACCCCGTTTTTCCAGAGTATGTATGTGAGGACGTACGTACAATTGTGTAAGCCCGAATTATGATTAAGGACGAAATTGTGCACACCCAACGAAAAGAATTGTTTTTCCGACGAAAATTTTTCCGAACCTTGTAAGGGAATTTTACGTTTTCAAGAATTTATTTATTTTGGATTTTTCCGAGAGATGAAATATTTTGGACCAACGAGAGGGCGACATGTGTCACCCTCAAGTGGACGGTTTAGGTGGGGAATTCTTGGCACGTTTTTGCCATGTAAAAGGCCTTAAACATTTAGTCAAAGTTTGTTAGATATTTGTGGAGTAGATAGATAAGGTTGCACTTGTCCAAATCTCCACCACACACTTGCTTAAATCTTGGCCTTTGAAGGTCCTATAAATACCCCCCCTAAGTTGCAAGAATTCTTCATCCACTAAACATTTTCCAAGTCTCAAAAACTCCCTTCTCCCTTTGTGAGCTTTCGTCCAAGCTCTTCCCCTCCCCTTCCTTGTGTTCTCGCCGAAACATACCCCCCTCCTTGGTAGAAAAGTATTCTCCAAGTATAGTTACTATTCCAAAATACCTTAGCCTAAATCCCTTGTAGTTTTCCTAAGTTACCTCTATACTAAAAGCCCAGAAATACTACTATATTCCCTTTAGTCACAAAACGAAACCCTGGGGAAATCTTCAAAGTTGGTTGAAGTATTAAGTAGAAGTTGTTTAGAAACTTCTAAGGGTTTCTTGGAGCTATCGGAGCGTGCAAATTAGGAGCTAAACGTTGTTCAGGATCGACATTTAAACTTGGATAATTTTGGGCTTACCGAGGTAAATATCTTGTCCTTCTATTGTAATTGGAGATTACATACTGTAGTAGTATAGAAATGAGTATAAGATATATAGAAGGATGGTATAAAAGAAGAGAATTGAACTGTACTTACATAGGACTGTATTTACAGTAGACTTGTGTAGTTTGACGGGTAGGGAAATGCTGCCCAATTTTCCGTAGAATTAAGAACCTTCTGCTTAGAATATTCTACAGAATATTCTAGACGTTGATAGACGTATTTGACTATTATAGGTTGATACTCTGCGCGCGACATATTCGACTTGGCAGGTGGATTTCGCCGAGGAGGTATGTGATTCTTCCTATCCTCTTGAGCATGATATTTTTAAAATATATAAATAGTACGGTAGACGTACGTGTGTTAACTGAACTTGGTTTTACTCTGATGTCTTTTGACTTGAGTTTTAAATAATAAGAATCTTGAAGTATTTCAAAAGAGTTATGAATCATTTTTGAAAGAAAAGTAATACTTGGTTTTAAAAGCTTAAAGAGTTATACTAACTTTATGGGAAGTTAGGTGCAATGACTTAAGAAAGATAAAAGGAACGATTTACTTATTTGTTTATGAAAGTCTTGTATTGATTTCTGAAAAGTGTAGTAAGATGGTTTGATAAGTAAACATGTTATGATGCTACGCGTGTTAGTGTCTTGTGATGTTGTGTAAGGGGGTTATTCTTGTTGTGCTTACGTTGTTAAACGTTAAGCCCGTTGTACTGTTATTATATCACATAACCCCTTGACTTTTTATACCGAGGGCTTGCCACCCTTGATGCGGGTATCTACGGCCTATGCGGTGCGGTGACTATGCGAGTCGCGGGAGTTCCGTGATTGATCATTCCGGTGTATTATCCGACGCGAGGAATGCCTCATGCGATGCATGTGACTATGCGGTCTATGTGACTCGAGGACTGCGGGAGTCCAGGAGGATACATGGGTTAGCTACCCCGTCACGAGGAATACCTATGCGAAGTGCGTGTGTGACCTATGCGATCGGGAGTTCCAGGATTAGGCTCGCATAATGATACTATGGGCGATTGGCCTTGCTTCGATCATTAGCGGCCTAGAAAAGACCAGTTATGTTATACCTATTTTGCTTTTGGTTATGTTGTGGCACTATGTGCGGTTACATTGGTTGTTTCGTACATATTTGTAAAATTGGTTTTAAAAATGATACGATTTCATTTAAAGTACTTTACAGTTTCACATACTTGGTACTTGTTGTACTGACCTCCTTCGGGGGGCTGCGTTCATGCCGCAGGTAAAGGGAAGCAGGTGGTAGATCCTCACTTTTAGGATCCTTACTCTGGTATCAGGAGCTCCATTTCTCCGGAGGCTCGACTTTTGGTACGACTCTCCCTGGTGCTGTAGATATGTTGTACATTCAGGGTATGGCGGGGCCCTGTCCCGCCATAATTGTTTATATTCCTAGAGGTCTGTAGTCCTGTTGTAAAGTTGGGATGTAACTGCCAGACTTGGGTTATATATATATGCCGAAAGACAATTTTTTCTCAGATAAACAGTGTTACATTTTACATTTATTTCATGTCTTGATTTATTATTCCGCTGATTACTCTGATGTATATCTACTTGGGTGCCCGGGTAAGGCACCAGTCACGAGCCCGGGTTCGAGTCGTGACAAAAGTGGTATCAGAGCAGTTAATCCTCGGAAAGTGTCTACAGACCGTATCTAGTAGAGTCTTGATTATCGGTGTGTTGTGCACCACACCAATAATCAGGAGGCTATAGGATATTTAGGATTGGTTTCCATTCTTCTCACTCTGAGATCGTGCCTTAGAGCTGTGTTATAAGTTGGACCCTCTAACGTATTCCTTTTTTGTATCAGTTATGCCTCCACGCAAGGAAACCCGGGCCCAGAAGGGCAAGGCAGCTGATGGAGCTGCTAGTAGGACACAGAGGGTCACGAGGGCCCAGGCCCAGTCTATACCCGAGGCGATACCTCAGACGGCGAGTTCCACGACGCCCGGCCCATCAGAGTTTAGAGTCGCGATGGGCGATGAGACCACGATCTGCGCCTCCACCCCACACTGGAGCAGGAGGAGATGGGTTACTGAGAGATGGCTCGATTCTAGCCGGGATCGTGGCCGCATACGAGGATAGGTCGACGCAGCAGCTCCACCCAAAGATGCCGTGGTTCACCCGAGGTCGGATAGTTTGAGGCTACGGGATTTTCTGAGTTGTAGCCCGCCAGAGTTCTACGGGTCGAGGCCTGAGGATGATCCGCAGGAGTTCATCCGACAGTTACAGCGGATCATGAGAGTGATCAAGGCTTCGGAGACCGATTCCGTGATCTTCGGTTCGCATCGGCTGCGTGATACCGCAGTCGATTGGTTTGATTCGTGGGAGCTATACCGGGGATAGCATGCGCCTCCAGCAGTATGGGACGAGTTCTCGGAGGCATTTCTCACTCATTTCTTGCCGCCACAAATGAGGAGAGCACGGGCCGACAGATTTTTGATGCTGAGGCAGAGAGGGCGCACAGTCTGGGAGTACAACGTTAAGTTCGATTAGTTGGCTCGATATGTCCCTGCATTAGTAGCAGTTATGGAGGACCGAGTGCACCGCTACGTTACGGGACTAGATGACTATTTGGCAGAGTCTTGCTCGGGTGTGGCTCTTCAGCCGGGCATGGACATTTCCCGCATTCAGGCTCATGCACTTGGGTGCGAGGATCGTAGAGGTCGATGGGTCGACAGATATCAGCAGCAGAATAAGGCCAGGACGGCAGGATCTTTTGGTAGCTCTCGGGGTGGACGGTCTCAGCAGCAGACTAGATTTGCACCACAACCAGCTCAGAGCACTCCTACACCGTCTTCAGGACAGCCAGGGTATTCGGGGGCAGGTCAGGGCCCCAAGACTTCGGACTTCCAGGGTAGCATGGGTGCTAACCGATCGAGGTCCTCTCAGTGTGTCCGATGTGGTAGATTCCATTCTGGGAGTTGTGATACTACCTCGGGAGTTTGCTACACTTGCGGCCAGCAGGGTCACTATGCGAGAGTCTGTCCGACCAGAGGCGGCGCAGATGGTAGGGGTCACCTACTGTGGTTTTTTGCCGGTCGCCCCCTACGCACTCGCCCCGGAGGGCAGGGTACTCATGGACCAGCAGGTCGCGGCAGAGGTCATGGCACGGGTCCCAATTCTAGCGGTCCTCAGAACCGCATTTATGCCTTGTCCATGTCACGACCCATTCCGGGGACCGTGACTGGTGCCTTACCCGGGCACCCAAGTAGTCATACATCAGAGAAATCAGCGGAACATAAAAACAAGACATGAAACAATTGTAAAATGAGACACATTTTATCTGAGAAAAAGTCGCCTTTCGGCATATATATATATACAAAGTTTGAACAGTTACATCCTTTACAACCCTGCCCACAATAGTGCTACAGACCTCTAAGAATGTGACAACAACTATGACGGGACAGGGCCCCGCCATACCCCTGAATGTACAAGAACCTACAACTCAGGGAACATACCAAAATATAAGCCTCCGGAGAAACGGAGCTTCCCAATATGCTGGACGGTAATCCTACGAGAGAGGATAAACAACCGATGTATATCTACCTGCGGCATGAACGCACTCGAAGGAGGTCGATAACAGTACCAAGTATGTGAAATCAAAATACCGAAAATGAAATCATAATAGTCCATATAAAGCAGAGACATGTATGATAACCAAAGCTGATTCACAACATAAAAGCAGTCATGTCAAGTCAGGGACTCACGCCCTCAAAGTCATCACTCAAATGTAACCCGGGAGTTTAACCCGCACAACGGCCGCATGCCCCGGCATCTTACCTCGGTATAAGCATGGCCATGGAACCATCCTAATGGAAGCATACCCGTGGGCAACCCATCGTGTCAGTATGTCCAAAGGAAATAACAAGATAACAAACAAGAATGGAAGCATACTCGTGGGCCACCCATCGTGTCAGTATGTCCAAAACAAATAACAAGATCATACTCCTAATGGAAGCATACCCGTGGGCCACCCATCGTGTCAGTATGTCCAAAAGGAAATAACCAGATAACAATAAAAATGGAAGCATACTCGTGGGCCACCCATCGTGTCAGTATGTCCAAAGCAAATAACAAGATAACACTCCTAATGGAAGCATACCCGGGCCACCCATCGTTTCGTATGTCCAAAAGGATCGATTAGTGGAAGCATACCCGTGGCCACCCATCGTGTCAGTATGTCCATCAATCAGCCAGATAGCCGGCCCTCCAACGAGAGACGCGGTAGCACAGAAATACAATATTTGCACAACAAAGGTTATCACCACAAGCATAGGCAAGTTCAACAAATCCGGGTTTTAACCCCAAAGTACTACATACATTAACTCTTTAAAAGATCCGTTTCTTTCACAAAAGTCACACAATACCCGTAGTAAAAAAAATAGGGTGACTATCTTTAAGTAAACCAAAACACTTCCCTTTTGTAAAATCAAGTAACAACATTATTTTACAAACTTACAGGTTTGCCTAATTTCAAATGCTCAAGTTTCTCATTTTCGAAAGGTTTCGTAGTTCATAGTTTTAATCACTTAATAATATAATTCTCCTTTAAAACAAATTGAGAAACATATGCCTTATGTGTGAGTAGGTTTATTCTTGTTTATAACAATCTTATTAAAGCAACCATGATCTAGGAAATGTAATATCATTTGTCTCATCTTAGCTTCTATGCAGATGGAGGTTTCTACTGTTTTTTTTAATAACACTTTATTAGTCAATACATTTCCCTTTATTAGCGCTGCTGTGGTTTGTTCGATACTTATTCTGATTTCCGAAATCAGTAAAACATTATTCCTTTTAAAAACCAAGTACTCATTACTCACGAATGAGGTTTCACTCTTTTTAACAAAATTCATATTAATTTAATTAAGTCAGGTCTCTTATCTTTTAAGATCAAGTCTCTTAACTTCTTTAAAATCAATAAACCATTCTTTTTCTCTCTCTTAAGTCGTTATACCTAACTTCCCATAAAGCTAGTATAACTCTTGAGCTTTTAAAACCAAGTATTACTCTTCTTTCAAAACGATTCTTAATTCTTTTGAAATACTTCAAGATTCTTATTATTCAGGCTTAAGTCAAAAGACATTGCCGTAAAACTACGTTCAGTTAACACACGTACGTCTACCGTACTATATATATATTCTTTTAAAATATCCTGCTCAAGAGGATAGGAAGAATCACATACCTCGCGACGATTATCGACTATTAGCAAATAGCTCCTGTCACGACCCGACCCCGGGGCCGCGACTGGTGCCCTAACTGGGCACCCTGTTCAGGTATACATCAGAGAATAGCAGCGGAACATACACAACATAAACACATGAGTAAGTAAAAACGTCACAGGCTAGCCGATCAGGCCGCCTTCCATAATATAAACATAATCAAAAGTACATCTCGCCTCTTACGGAACCACGTATGTGAATACGCACTCTAAGAATAACAATCGAACAATCGTGGACAGGGCCCCGCCATACCCCTGAATATACATGAATGTACTACCTCAGGGAAACTGTACCAAGAGATAAGCCTCCGGAGCAAATTGAGCTTTTCTCAAAACTGAACCGAGATCCTAAGAGCAAGGATCACCAACCTGGGTACCTAAAACCTGCGGGCATGAACGCAAAAAGGTCGATAACAAAAATTTAATATGGAATGTAAATAACGTCTGATAAACAAATCATAATCAGATAAAAGAATGACAAGGACAAGTATAAAAAGTACATACCAGATCCTGTCGTGTCATTACCATTTATGAACTTAATTTCACATCAATATCTTTTCCCATTTTCCATAAAGGTTATAGCCACATTCTTACGCACATGATTAGGAAAAATCATTAAGTTCATTTCTATATAACTTACTTATCTTTCATAAGTATAATCCGGCCCTTTAAGGAGGGCACATTTACTACCCGGCCCAATCTGGGACGCGATCAAGTCACACAAATATCAAGCGTGTCCGTGGAATCCCCCATCACTGCCGACAGCTATAAGTGTAAAATATAATCATGTGATGCGCCCGTGGCATCCCACCTCACTGTCGGCGTACACATACACAACACATATATATATATCTCCTGCCCGTGGAATCCCACATCACTGCCGACAGTCAAGGGTATAATAATACACCAATAGGCATACATGAACACCAAGTCCCACCGGTGGTATAGCGTCTTGGGGGTCTACCCCTCACTTATACTCTTACCCTAGAGAAGGTGGTAAAGCAGGTGGTATAGCATCTTGGGGGTCTACCCCTCACTTATACTCTTACCCTGGAGAAGGTGGTATAGCATCTTGGGGATTTACCCTCACTTATACTCTTACCCTATCTCGACCGATCACAACAAAACAAGCGGGGTATACTGTCTTGGGAGTTTACCCCTCACTTATACTCTTACCCTGGAGAAGGTGGTATAGCATCTTGGGATTTACCCTCACTTATACTCTTACCCTATCTCGACCGTCACAAACAAATGTAAGCACTACCATGTCTTCTATAAAAATCCAGGAATTTAACCCAAGTACTACTAATAACGGAAGCATACCCGTGGAATCCCACATCACCGCTTCAGACGTCCAAGTACTTTACAACAAGACAATTCTCCAACCGAGAGTCGCGGCAACGTAATAAAACATAATACTTGCACTCAAAGGCTATCACCAGCACACATAGGCTAATTCTCAACTAACAAGCCAAAGTACTTATCAAGGCACACTTAGACTAATTCTCAATTAATCAAGCCAAAGTACTTATCAAGGCACAAATAGAATAATTCTCATTTAACAAGCCAAAGTACTAATCAAGGCACACTTAGACTAATTCTCAATTAATCAAGCCAAAGTACTTATCAAGGCACCACATAGAATTATTCTCAATTAAACAGGCCAAAGTACTTATCAAGGCACAAATAGAATAATTCTCATTTAACAAGCCAAAGTACTAATCAAGGCACACTTAGACTAATTCTCAATTAATCAAGCCAAAGTACTTATCAAGGCACCACATAGAATTATTCTCAATTAAACAGGCCAAAGTACTACGTACGTACATTCTTTTTAAGAGACTCCTTTTTGTGTAAAACCCCATGATACTAACACCCGTAGTATCCAGGCTTGTGTACATTTCACATAAGTCACGATACTTTTAGAAATACATTTCTCGGCTTCTAAAATCAAGTGACCCTTACTTAAAAGCTTTAAGCAAGTGATACCTTTAAATCACATTTCCCTTCCTTAATACAAGTTAATTCTGTGATTACTTTATTAGAGAAAACCATTCTCTTAACTTTCCATAAAGCCGTTATAACCAACTTCCCATAAAGCCGTTATAACCCTTTATGGTTTTAGACAAAACTCTTTTCTTTTATAACCAAGAGACTTCTACTTTTAAAAACCAAGTATTGTATACTTTCAAATCAATTCTCTTAACTTTCAAAAAATACAAATAGTCTCTTAACCTTTAGAACTCAAGTGACTCCTTTTATTATAAAACCTTAGACAATTGATGCCTTAAAATCAAGTTGCCTTTTTACTAAAATCAAGTCATTTGTCTTTCCATAAAGCAAATATAACCAACTCCCCATAAAGTCGTTACATTCACTTTATGCCTTAGCCACAAATATAATTTCCTATCCAAGGGACTTATACGTTTAAAACGAAACAAGTATCACATACTTTAAAACTCTTCAAGTCCCTTAACTTTAATAAAACTTAAGACATCCTTTATACTTTCAAAGAAGTGAGTAAATCTCCCAACTCACCCGACTTGGCTATTCACAAACTAGTAAAGGATATCAAGGTGTTGTACGTCTACCGTACTACATACGTGCAACTAGTCATGCTCAAAGATAGGAAAAGTTCTACATAGAATAGATCACACAACTACCTCTTAACCTCTAAGAGTAACAGGAAACGTGAAATGATACCACAGGTATATTCCATACATAGAATCATGCCAAAGGAAGGAAGAGGTTCACATACCTCGCGATGATTATCGACAAGTAGCAAAATGCTCCAAAATACTTCAATCTTGATAGCTACTCCATCCTTCAAGTAGGATACGCTATACTTAGTACTTCAACCTATAATGGTCACAATACGTCCATTAACCTCTTACTTCAAACGTAGAATATTCTAAGTGCTTAGTCGCTAAATTCTACGGAAAATCGGACAGCACCTCCTTTGTTTCTACTCACTTTGCCACCTTTTTCAAGGCCGAATACAATAACCAAACAGCCCCAATTGGCTCACAACAATATAGAAGGTATTCCAATACAAATGAATAACAAACTAATACAAACTACAAGTCCAAATTCGGCCACCTTTTTTTTTTTAGGTAAATGCAAATATTATTACTAATAACGAAAAAAGAAGTGGCTACAATCAGTCGTTGAGGTATCTCAAGCCTCAACGTAATGCAAACAAGAAGAGATAGAGGGGAGGGGTGGTCACTCAAAAGGTGCCACTACAAGAGGGGATAAAATCATAGAGAACTCTATAAGATGTTGTTTTGATTCTTGCAATGACCTCTTCTGCCGGCAAGCTTGTGCCTTCAAAGAGCATTGTGTTTCTTGCCCTCCAAATCTCATAAACCATTATGCAAAAAGTAAGCAAAATAGCTTTGGCTCGGATGCTTGTCCCGCGGTGTTCTTTCTTAATCTATTTAAGGGAGCTTTCAACAGTTGTCATCTCTCTTCTAATACCCAACCAATCTTTTATGCTCTTCCAAATCATGTGTATAAAGCGAGGCAAAGAAGAGGTGTTCCCTTGTTTCATTAGCTTGCTTGCAGAATCCGCAAGATTTATCCTCCAAGTTGAGAAATTATAGAGTATACTTTGTATCTAACCGCTCCTGCAATTTAGCCACATAGTAAAAGAGAATTTGGGAGGAATGAATCCTTTCCAAATTTGTGACATCCAAGGCTTTTTAGCTTCATGAGCGCAAGATATCATATACGAGCTTGAATCAAATATACCGTTGGCACAACATTTTGTAAAGCCACAATAGCATCACCATGGCTACCAAAGATAGAAACAAATTTGTCGCGAATCCCACAAATCTTTTTGAATAAAGGAGTCCCTAGGGCGCACCTCATAGTCCCAAATTGTAATATCTCTCAAATAGTGACTATTGATCCATTGGACCCATAGAGAATCACGTGTGAGTTTGCCAAATCGTCACGGATAGCAGGCATGATTCCATTCCTTGATGTTCATAAGACCCAAGCCACCTTCAGTTTGAGGCAGGCAAATGATATCCCAAGCAACTCTTGGTGGTTTCCATAAGAATTGAATACAAGCAGACCTTACCTTGTTGATAATAGTGGCCGGGATAGGAAGTGCCCGGAACCAAAAGCTCTCAACCCCTTGGACGACCGACCTGATTAGTTCAAGCTTACCAGCATAAGAAAGGGTGTGATGCCCCCATTTCTGAATGTAATTCGAAATAGCACTAGTGAATGGGGCAAATTGATCCACCGAGACTGAAATTGGGGACAAAGGGATCCCCAAGTATCGTACCGGAAAACTACCAATGGCGAAACCCACTCTGGTCAATATCAAGTCCCGAACTGTAGAATGCATTCCCGCTAAGTAGACAGAGGATTTAGCGGGGTTAAGAGTTAATCCTGAGGCAGCCTCCAACTCTTCCAGACAATCCATAAGAATCCCAACTGAAGATATATCTCCTTTGGCAAAAAGCATGAGGTCATCCGCGAAAGCAAGATGAGTAATGCCCAATTTCTTACACTTTGGAAAATATGAGAAAGCTCTTGCCTCAGCCTTCATTTTAAGCAGCCTTGAGAGGTATTCCATGCACAAGATAAAGAGAGTAGGGGACATAGGATCACCTTGTCTTAGGCCGCGCTTTCCTTTGAAGTATCCATGTAGCTCTCCATTGATAGAAAGGGAGAAGGAGGTTGAGCTAACACATTCCATGATCCATCTTGTAAATCTGTCTGGAAATTTTAGACTTCTTAGTACCAATTCGAGGAAGCTCCAAGAGACTGTATCGAATGCTTTACGAAGGTCCACCATAAGCATACATCTTGGTGAGACTCTGGCTCTATTAAATCCTCTCACAAGCTCTTGTGCCACATATACGTTGTCCATCATGTTTCTTCCTTTCACAAAAGCCCCTTGGGATTTGTCGATGAGAGAAGGAAGGATCAATGCCATTCTGTTAGCTAGAATCTTTGTGATGATCTTATAGATCACATTAGTCAATCCGATGGGCCTGAAATCATTTACCTTGGGATCATGGTCAGTTTTTGGTAGCAGGGTAATGATGGTATGATTAACCTGCTTCAAAAGAACTCCAGTAGAGAAGAACTCTTGGACACATCTTACAACATCATGGCCCACATCTTTCCATCTATTCTTGAAGAAGGCAGCCGTATAACCATCCGGTCCAGGTGCCTTGTCATTGCCTATATCAGAGAGTGCTTCCCAAATCTCCTTTGGGGTGATGAAATGCAAAAGTCAGAATCTCTCTTCTTCACTCACTTTGGGCCATAGTTGAACACATCAGATCAAAGTTGGTAGTGGTCGGAAGTACCTAATAGATCTTCGTAAAATTCAACAAGCAACTTCCTGACTTCTTCTGGTGATGTAGTGGTAGTACCATTAGCTTTAACAAGAAAGTTAATGGAGTTCCTGACATTACTCCTTTTGATCAAACTATGAAAGTATTTGGAACATCTATCACTTCCAATCAAGTGCTTCTGCCTTGACTTCTGCCTTATGAAGTGTCTTTCACTTCCAAAGAAGGTGTTTGCTCTAGCTCTTGAGGACTTAACCTTGGCTTTAAGCTCTTCATCAAAGGGATTTTCCATGTGTGCATTGATAGCCTCCTTGAACTCTATGTTTGCCCTTTGCTCTTTGTTCGATACCTCCAAAGTCACTTATGTTCAAAGCCCTTAAAGGTTGCTTCAAGGCTTTCAATTTGGAGGCAAGGACGAATTGAGCAGTACCCCATATGTCTTGTCTCCAACATGAAGTCATAATGTTCTCAAAGGCTGGGTGAGAAAGCCACATATTCATGAACTTGAAAGGGCGTTTCCCAACATTATAGGATGCAATAATCGTGGCTATCACAGGACAGTGGTCCGAGACAGGCTCCATAGGCATGAAATTGGCCTTGCATTCTAAGGTCAAATCACTCCAATTTTGATTCATCAAAACTCACTGCTTAGACCAAATCGAACCATTCGTCCAAGTGTAGAAGGAACCGGATGAAGGAGCGTCTTCTAGTCCATGAGAATTCCTGAAATCTCCAAGATCCCTAAGTGCATAAGGCGTGAGAGGAGGACCCCCCACCTTATCATTAGGGTTGCGAAGTGTTGAAATCTCCCATAATCATCCAAGGCTTATTGATGCCAACGCCAAGTGAGAAAGGTGATGCCAAAGCATCCTTCTATCCGAGATGCTATAAACTGGTACACAAATGTGGTGGAAGGACACTTGTGTTATATTGCAACTTGCCTGGACATGGATATGCTGAGAGTCCATACCAAGCACTTCGCAACAAACCCTGGATGGATCCCAAAGTAATAGCATTCTACCGCCTCCAATGAATTCCAAATTTGAGCAAAACTTCCACGCTTTGAATCTTTGAGTAGAAAGACTCACTTGGTTGAGATAGCTTAGTTTCCAATAGACAAATCATAGCCGCATCATGCTGTTTTGTGATACTACAGACTAGAGCTTGCGTGGCAGCCCTATCCCTTTGTCCGCAAAGACCACGGACATTCCAACAAAGTATTTTCATATGGAAACAAAGGAGGTTTTATTAGCACCTCCGCGCTTAGCTGCCTTCGCTTTCCCACTGCTTTTCGGCCCATTCTTTTTGGACAAAACCTCTTGCCATCCATCATCTTTGTTGCTGGAAGCCATAACTTGTGTACCAGCCAAGCTATGTTCCCCGCGTTCAAAGTTAACGTTGCTTGACACAAGCTGAGCCTTTTCCGTAGCACCGTTGAATGCAACTTCATCCAATGAAGGTGGCGGGTTCATAGGCATCTCAGAATCAGAATGTTTTGACTCACCCCTCATCCTAACATGTTGTGTACTGCCATTGTGAGAATTAGGCAGTGAGGACTTTGCTAGAGAATCCCGCAAACATGATGGGCCAGAATGACCCAAAACCGTAGGACCCGCGTATGTGATACTTCTCCCAAGCTTCCGGTACGGGAGGTGTTGTGTACGCTTTCTTCAATGTCCATCAAGTTATCGCATCTACGGGATGTTGAGAAGATGGTGGATGAGGGGAGGGTTGGTTCCACCCGCACTTTGTTGACCTTCAAATGAATAGAATCATCCTTGTTGTTAGGGGCCTCGTGATTGCATGTTTTGGAGCTTCTTCAATGTTGACATCATCCTCGCCTTCCTACACTTCAAGTGGTTGTGTCCAAAAGCCGCACAATGATAGCAAAAGTCCGGTAATTCTCATAGTTTACCCTTTGAGTATACTTTCTGTTATCGGGAGATTGACGACAAAATCCATTATCGGCTCCTCGCTAACATCCACTTCCACTAACTCTTGCATAGTTCATTTTAGACCTTTCCTTAGTATATTGGTCCGTGTAAAGAGGTTTTCCTACACGTGAAGCAATCTTACTAAGGCCCGTTGCACTCCAAATAGAAAGGGGAATGTCCGAAAAAGTGACCCAAATAGGAATGTCCATAAACAAATCATCCGTTATAAGAACTCCTTTATTGATAGCCTTGAGCATCATGGTTTTCCGTAGACCATATAAGGGCCTCCGTGAAGTACATTAGTGCGCTCTTCCTCCGTCATGAATTTGAACACATCGCCCACCTTTGCCATATGGTATAATACGGCATTTAACTCCCATCCTTTCACAATCGTATTCATGCTTCTCTTCCCGAAAGGACCTGAAGCAACCTATTAGGCAATAGCCCCAAGTTTCTATGAAAGGAACTTCATCCTCAAAGATCTATATTTACTTCCTCCTTGTTGTTCAATAAATTGTAACTTCATACCTTTTGCCTCAATCCTAGTTCCCGCAAAGACTCAAAGATAAGTCTTTTTAGGAGGAAGGGACCTTTGCCATGGTTTGGGGAAGATTGTTGTGAGTTATGGTGTGGTAGGAAATGATGTGGTTTAGAAGGTGCATTAGTGTGTAAATCATTGGGAGGTATATCTGGAGGTATAGGCAGATGGGGAAGGGTAGAAGGGAGTGAGCTTGGGCCCGCAATAGAAGAGATGATTTGCGTGCCATTTGGGAGGGTAGGGAATTTGTGTTGGTTTTCAGAAGGAATAGAAGGAAGAGGAGATAGAAGGGGTGTGGTGTTGTGAAATTCAGGAAGTAGTGAAGTGGTATTAGATGAGAGAGGGGAAGTTTAGGACTCTACTCGAATCAGGAAGTGTTAAAGACGAAAGGAGTGTTGTGATTCTTGAGATTGGCTCCACTTAGCAAACTAGCTAAAGTAGGGAAGGCTTCATTGGTGACACTTAAAGAAATCTGTGGTTGTTGACTTGAATCACGAGAAGGCACTTTGAATGCCGCCTCATTCAATGTTGACCTCGGCTTTTGCATCATTAATGGTTATGGAGTTCCTAGGCTCTCGACATAGAAATAGCTTTGTTTCTCACAAATGACTTGGCTCTTCGTAACGTGAGTAGTCAATGCCCCTAGATTGTCCTCGATCCGTCTTGGAACCAAGACCATCATAAAGTCCCGGAGTTATTAGAGAGTCATTGAAACCCGCCACATTCAATGCCGACCCCTCGGCTCTCGTAATAATGATGGTTGTGGAGTTCCTAGGCTCCTTGGACAAAGAAATAGCTTTGTTTCTCACAATTGACTTTGCTCTTCGTGTAACGTGAGTAGTCAATGCCCCTAGATTATCCCCCTGATCCGTCTTGGAACTAAGACCATCATAAAGAACCGGAGTAATGAGAGAGTCGTTGGTACCCGCCTCATAAATGTGCGACGCCTCGTCCTCAATCAAAACGTTGGAACCCACCATTGACTTAGCTCCTTGTAAAACGGGGGTAGTTAATGTCCCTAGGTTGTCCCCCTGCCCCGCCTTGGAAATCAGACCATCATTAAGGCCCGAAGTTGGGAGTGCAATCTTGATACCCGCGGCATTAAAGTTTGACGCCTCGGCACCTTCAATTATGACGTTCGAAACCTTGGGGCTAGAAACCCCTTCGTATTCCACATCTGATCTTGATCCTTGCATAGAGTGCATATTCCTAGTATCATTGTTATCCTCGTGACCCGCCTTAGCCTTCTGACCCAAGACCCGACCCGTAATAGGAGTAGTCCCATCGTTTCCCGGGGCATTGAAGTTTGCTCTCTTGACATCCGCGTTGAACTTCTTGGGGATAGAAGTACCATCAATGCTTTCAACTGACTTCGAATCAAACAAGACATGAGTACTCTTGGACCCATGAACCCCTGCACGACCCGCCAAGAACCGTTGACCCACGCCTTGACCCGGTTTAGACCCGAGAATGCCATCGTTTCTTGCTTCACCAATTGCAATGTCTGGCCCAGATTTTAACCCTTTTCCAGCAAACCTGAGAGAATTTCCAGGTAGTGTCGGGGTACTAATGCTGGAGTGACTGTCTAGTTCATCCGAAATGATCCCTTTACCAACAAATTGGCCCGTGGAATGATCAATCACCATAGTAGCATTAGGGGCGTCAATGGTCTTGCCGGAAGTTCTGCCTTCAAACTCACTAATATCCAAGCTTTCAATTTCGATATTTTTGCCCCATTCATGTATCCTTTGTAGCATAGAATCATCTACTACATTTTCTAAAGGAAAGCGCGAGTCTGGAGTAACATGAACCAACACAGAAGGGTCCGAGATTGCCGGAATAAGATTTTCCTCGGCAATTGTTGGACTACTGCCATTCTTTTTTTTCTTCTTTGTTCTAGCTTTAGTTAACCGCTGAACCTCCTGAATCATTGCTAGAACGTGTGTAACGTTTAGACTTTTTCATATTGTGGACAATAACAATCAAACCATAATGAATCAAACGAAAAAAACTAAGGGGGGTGGAAGAAGAGGAAGAAACCTAAGGAGCAACTAAGGGAAACGTTGAGAGCGTTTTCTTAGTGAGAGAAACTTCTCTCTAACTCCTCGTTATACTTCCAAATTCGGCCACCTTGAGCTCAACAATACTAGTTCTTATCCAATTTCCATTTCAATCCAACTTGGTAGCATAACATGATATCTAGTCGTAACCAATCATAACTACTATAATCTTCAAGACAATTTCATGCGACAATTCTAATAACGATCAAATAGTATTCCAACTTAACATGACTTACTTTACATTTCAGATTTCCAAGGTTACAATCAATCCATAATCCTTACAAACTTCAACATATATACTTCATGCTAGCAACATGTAAAGATAACAACAATAAAAATAATCTTGTAACACTTCTAAGGGACAAGATTATACCTCAACGAATCTTAATCCAATTCCAAATCCGAAGTCGCTCCTTAGCAACTTAGAGCCTCGTCAAGACACTCCAATCCGCTAGTTGAGACCCTTAGAACCACACCAACAACTTTCCTTCAAACTTTCAATCCAAAACCTAGAAAGCCACTAGGTTTTCACTTTGCGACTAATATGAAAACTCTCTTTTTCCGGGATTTTTCTATTGGGATACACTTACTATAACCTCATGAACCTTGGTTTAAAGTGTGGGGCTTAATGGACATGAAACAAAAATTTCTCCTTCTTGTTGGACCCAAACCCGTGAGCTTCAAGCTCTAGTTCTTCAATTTTTTTGATATTTGGCTAAGTGTTTTAGCTTGTCTACTACTACTAGTATTATATAGAGTAATGTAGGGTCAAGATGCAAACAATTGGGTGGTTTGGATGATCTCTAATTAAATATCAAGACTTGTGGGACCTTTGACTTTGGTCAATTTTCTCAAGCTCACACTTGCAAGACTTGTTCATCCAAGACTTTATGGTAAATGACCATTATGGGCATGCCTATTTCGACCAAGGCATCACTAAGGGGGGGTGACACGTGTCGCCCTCCCATTCGTCACAACAAAACGTTTTCCGACAAAATTTCATAATTCCGATAAATTTTTCAAGTCTCTAATCTTAACACTTGTGAGTTCTTACGTACGTTCTTAAAACATGTCCTGTAAATACGGGGTGTAACAGCTCCAAAGTACTGTAATCCGGCTAACCTTTTCCACCCTTCTAGTAGAATACGCTACTTGCAGTACTTCAACCTATAACGGTCATACAAGTCTATCAACGTCTAGACTACTCTGTAGAATAATTCTAGATACAGATTCCTTATTCTACGGAAAAAATTGGGCAAGACTTCCTACCCACAAACTACACAATTCTCATCAGAATACAAATTCTATGTAAGTACAATCACTTTCTTCTTTAATATTCCTCTGATGTGATTTCAATTCAATTCTCTTCTTTTATACCATCCTTATATACGTCTTATACTCACTTCTATACAACTACAGTATGTAATTTCCAATTACAATAGAAGGAGAAGAGTATTTACCTCGATAAGCCCAAAATTATCCAAGTTTATATGTCGATCCTGAGCAACGTTTAGCTCCTATTCTGAACGCTCCAACCCGCTCCAAACAACCCTTAGAAGTTCTACGCAACTTCTTCTTAATACTTCAACCCGCTATTGTTATACCCCGTAGTTCCAGGGTATGTATGTGAGGATGTACGTACGAGAATACGACAGAAATTTTGGAAAGAAAGAAAGATGTGATTTTTTCGACGGAAAAGTTTCCGGTTTTTGTGAAGAAAAAGGTTCGTTAATGGGAATTGGATTCCCAGATTTGGTATTTGGACTTCTTAGATTATATTAGAATTTTGAGATTTTATTTTCGGAAATGGTCACGTGGGGCCCACGGGAGAAATTTACGGTTTTGTGGGGCCCGCTTTGTTTTTGAGATTTTCGGTATTTTGGATATTTTTGGAAGACGAAATATTTTAGACGAGTCGGGGGGCGACATGTGTCACCCCCATGTGGCACCTTGGCCGATTTGGAGGACAGTGTTCAGCCACTGTCCTCGCCGAATGGCCTTACAAGTGGCAAGCCACTTGGCCCTTGTTTTCGTTGGCCATGTGGTGTGGTGGGACCCACACACACATGGCCCAATCTTGACCATACACTTACATGGATCTTGGCCCTTGATTCTTCTATAAATACCCCCTTAGTGCAAGAGTAATATTCATTCCACACTTAAAGATTTTCCATAGCAAAATACTCCCTCCCTTAGCTTGTTCTCGTTTTTCCCTCCCCCTCTTGTGTAGAAATACTTGGAGTTTTATTGTATAATCCCAAATACATTGGCCTAGTATCCCTAGTAGTATTCCAAAGTTGTTTTAATACTAGGAGCCCGGAAATGCTACTTTATTCCAATAGTCGCAAAACGAAACCCTAGAAAATCTTCATAAGCTTGGTTGAAGTGTTAAGAGAAGTTGTTTAGAAACTTCTAAGGGTCTCTTGGAGCGGGTTGGAGCGTAAGGAATTGGAGCTAAACGTTGCTCAGGATCGACTTATAAACTTGGATAATTTTGGGCTTATCGAGGTAATGATCTATGTCCCTATCAGTAATTGGATATTACATGTCAGAGTAGTTATACTTGAGTATATTATATTGGAAGGATGATTATAAAGGATTGAAGTATTTACATTGACCAGATTTACTGAGACTTGTGTAGTATTATTGTGAAGCAGAATTGAACACGTCCGGTTAGACGTGTAATCCCCTGAGAGTTGTTGGCCTGGTAGAGGGCCTTGATAGGGGAGGAGATTTATGTTGTTTCGAGGGGGGGGGGGGGAGGTGCTGCCGAATTTTCTGTAGAATAAGGAATCTTGTATTTAGAATATTCTACGAAGAGAGCTAGAAGTTGATATATGTATTGTGGTTATTATAGGTGGATCTTCTACGCGCGGCATACTTGACTTGGCTTGTGGTTTAAGCTAAAAAGGTATGTGATTCTTCTTATACTCTTGAGCATGATTGTTGTGAACTATATAGTACGGTAGACGTACGTGTGTGAAATGAATTTTGTTTGTTTAAAACATAAAGTGTTATAATGGCTTTATGGGAAGTTAGTTATAACGACTTTATGAAGATAAAAGAAAGATTTGGTTTAGACAGTAAAACGACTTAATTTTGAAAGTTAAGAGACTTGATCTTGAAAGATAAGAGACTTGACTTATAACGACTTGTTTTCGGAAAAGGAGAAGTAACTTGATTTAAGTATAGGTTACTTGTTTTGAAAAGAGTAAGTTAGTTGGGTTTTAAAAGAGTATACTTGATGTTGTTCTAAAAGAAAAGCACTTGGTTTAAAAAGTATAGAGTACTTGATTGTAAAAGCCTTGTAAAGATTTTTACGAAGGTGAAGTAATTTGGTTTTAAAAGTAAAATGTGTTTTCTTTATATACTACGAGTATTAGTATCGTGTGGCTTTTACGTAACAAGAGGTCTTTTTGAAAGAATGAAAGTATGTAGTATTTCGGATTGTTGATATAAAATGAAAGTACATTAAACTTGCCTATGCTTGTTAAGATAGCCTTGTTGTGCAAGTGTTGTGATTCTGTGCTACCGTGTCTCTCGGGGAGGACCGGTTATCTGATTGATTGTTGGACATACTGACGCGTTGGATTTTCCACGAGTATGCGTCCACTATTGAGTATTATCTGGTTATTTCTTTTAGACATACTGACGCGTTGGATTTTCCACGAGTATGTGTCCACTTTGAGTATTATCTTGTTATTCATTTGGACATGCTGACGCGATGGATGTTCCACGGGCATGCGTCCAGTAGGATGGTTTCATGGCCATGCTTTCCGAGGTAAGATGCCGGGGCATGCGGTCATTGTAAGGGTTTTGTTATTTGTCCATGGACCGCTAATCCATGAAGCTTGCCGCGGTGACGAACAATCACGGGCTTGATTTGTACATGTGGTTACAGGCACACTTTAGATACTTGTCCTGGTCATTTCTCGTGTATCGGCAGGCTGCTGGTAGATAGCTTGAGATACTTGCCTCGGTCATATCTCGTGAGACGGTTGGCTAGGGTACGTTAGCTTTGGTACTTGCCTCGGCCAGTTGCGTGGCTAGCTTTTGGATCTGGTAATTACCGCATTTGCCCGTGAAGTTTTATGACTAGCTTTTGGAACTGGTATAGGGCGATTCTACTTTGCCCGATCGGTTTAATGACGCAGGCAGGATCTAGTGTTCAGGTTCACATATGGGTGTTGTTTTACATCATGTACTGCCGGCAGTGAGGAATGAGTTCCACGGGCATGAGTGATATTATGGGCGTGAGACCCATAGTTATATGTGAGTGATTATTCTGGGGATATGCGTCCCCTTACTTGACATAACTGTTTACTTATTTCGAAATGGTTTTATAAAATGATGAAATGTGATTTCATTACAGTATTTTTCAGTTTCCCATACTTGGTACCTGTGTATTGACCTCCTTCGGGGGGCTGCGTTCATGCCGCAGGTAGAGGTACACCTGTTGTTGATCCTCGCTCATAGGATCGCAGTTCAGCGTTTGGGAAGCTCCGTTTCTCCGGAGGCTCATCTTTGGTATAGTCCCCTGTCAGTGTAGTTACTTGTACATTCAGGGGTATGGCGGGGCCCTGTCCCGTCATAGTTATGGTTACATTCTTAGAGGTCTGTAGTACTATTGTGGGCAGGGTTTGTAAAAGGATTTAACTGTTCAGGTTGATATATATATGTATATATTCAGGAAGGTGACCATTTTGGTTAGCCCGTTTCATACTTTATCTCTTGTTTCATGTTTAAGTTTTTATTTCCGCTGATTTTCTCTGATGTTGTATCACTAGGGTGACTGGGGTAAGGCACCAGTCACGGGCCCGGGATTGGGTCGTGACAAAAGTGGTATCGTGAGCGCTTAATCTCTGAAAGTGTCTACAGACCGTGTCTAGTAGAGTCTTGATTATCGGTGTGTTGTGCACCACATCTATAATCAAGAGGCTGCAGGACATTTAGGATTGGTTTCCATTCTTCTCACTCTGAGATCGTGCCTTAGAGCTGTGTTGTAAGTTGGACTCCCTCTGACGTATTCGTTTGTACCAGTTATGCCTCTGCGAAAGGCAACCAGGGCCCAGATGGGCAAGGCAGCAGAGGGATCTACGAGTTGAACACAGAGGGTTGCGAGGGCACAGGCCTAGTCATTACCTGAGATAGTACTTCAGACGACGAGTTTTATGACGCCGCTTGCCCCAGCAGAGTTTAGAGCGGCAGCAGTTTCTACGGAGGCCACGATACCTGAGCCTCCAGATCCACGGCCAGGAGCCGAGGATATGAGTTCAAGGAGATAGCCCAGTTACTAGCTAGGCTGGTGGCCGAATGAGACGACGGAGTGGTGGTTCCGGCAGCACGATGGTTCACCCAGATCCGATAGTCCGAGACTTCGGATTTCTTGAGTTGCGCCGCGAGTTCTATGGATAGAGAGTGAGGATGATACTCGAGTGTCGTGCTAGTTTGGGAGATTATTATACCTATGGCCGTCAGGGCCATGTGATGGGAGGATGTCCTAGTAGGAGGGATACAGGTAGGAGGACTCAGCCTACCGGGTTAGTTGCGGATTCAGTGGTTCGGAGAGGAAGGGGTGTTAGCCAGGAGAGGCCACCCCTACCTCGGTGTGGCCGTTATGATAGCGTCGTGGTGGGGAGTGTCGTACTGCTTCGACAGCTTGTATGCTTACGGCCAACAGGGCCATTTGGTGAGAGGTTGTCCGACCAGAGGTAGCACAGATGTAGAGACTCAGCCTTCGGGATCGGTGGCTGGTTCATCGCCTTATATAGCTAGGCGCCCTGCAGGGCAGGATTATGGTTAGAGCGACAAAGGGAAAGTGAGGCAGTAGTTGCAGATATATCTTTAGCCCTTAAGAGACTTGTTTATGTTGTTATGGTGGGTACATGTTAGGTGCTATGTACGGATAGCATTGTGTTAAGTGTGAATTAGAAAACATGGGCAGTTGAGAAAGGGTAAGTATGGGGACATGGAAGGTGTGAACCTTAGAATATTACACGTTGAGACCTTAGATGTAAGGTCGTCCTGAGAAAAAGATTTTTACGGTTAATCTTTGTCGAAACACTTGGTATGCGTGAAATGTATTGAGGGATAATTCCTTGGGTTGTGTAAGATGAGAGTGGTAGCTTTCAGGACTTGTGTAGGTAAGGTTGTTCCGGATCGGGGAACAAGAGTCTGGTGCGATTATGGGTCGGGTTGAGGACCATTCGCGGGTCAACCCGCAGCCCGGTTTGGGGTGGGGTCAGTTCGAGGTGGTCCCGCCAGGTGGTAGGGTCACGAGGGTGCTAAGCCCAAGTTTAGGTAACCATTGTATGAGTCCGTGGATGTGTTCGACCAGAATCGAATCGTGAAGGCCGGGAATGGCCTTGAGGGAATTTGAGGCTAGTAAGATGACCAAGTTTGGAGGTGGTAACTCCAGGGTTGTGGAAATTGAAGCGGTGACTGAAGTGTGGTATGTGTACTAGAAAGAGTTCGGGTGTACGAGAAAGGGACGACGAGTAAGAAGAGAAGCGAACAATGTGTTATGAGAACGGAAGTGATCATTTCTTTTGTGATGTGAAGATGCGAAGGGAGTATCCTTTAGACCATGGGTGTGAGCTTTTTGTGATGTTAGAGGTGTTTCCTCGTTGGCTTGGATTTGAGTTTTGCGCACATGTTATATTCTGGCCATTGGTGGCATGATCGGTTTTGTAAGTATAGCAGTGGAAACTATATCAGCGCTTGTATGTTTGGAGACTTAGAAGGAACATTCGGGACGAATGTTTCTAAGGGGGGAAGAATGTTATCCCCCGTAGTTCCAGGGTATGTATGTGAGGATGTACGTACGAGAATACGACAGAAATTTTGGAAAGAAAGAAAGATGTGATTTTTTCGACGGAAAAGTTTCCGGTTTTTGTGAAGAAAAAGGTTCGTTAATGGGAATTGGATTCCCAGATTTGGTATTTGGACTTCTTAGATTATATTAGAATTTTGAGATTTTATTTTCGGAAATGGTCACGTGGGGCCCACGGGAGAAATTTACGGTTTTGTGGGGCCCGCTTTGTTTTTGAGATTCTCGGTATTTTGGATATTTTCGGAAGATGAAATATTTTGGACGAGTCGGGGGGCGACACGTGCCACCCCCATGTGGCACCTTGGCCGATTTGGAGGGACAAGTGTCTAGCCACTTGTCCCTTGGCCGAAATGGCCTTACAAGTGGCAAGCCACTTAGCCCTTGTTTTCGTTGGCCATGTGTTGTGGTGGGACCCACACACACATGGCCCAATCTTGACCATACACTTACATGGATCTTGACCCTTGATTCTTCTATAAATACCCCCTTAGTGCAAGAGTAATATTCATTCCACACTTAATGATTTTCCATAGCAAAATACTCCATCCCTTAGCTTGTTCTCGTTTTTCCCTCCCCCTCTTGTGTAGAAATACTTGGTGTTTTATTGTATAATCCCAAATACATTGGCCTAGTATCCCTAGTAGTATTCCAAAGTTGTTTTAATACTAGGAGCCCAGAAATGCTACTTTATTCCAATAGTCGCAAAACGAAACCCTAGAAAATCTTCATAAGCTTGGTTGAAGTGTTAAGAGAAGTTGTTTAGAAACTTCTAAGGGTCGCTTGGAGCGGGTTGGAGCGTAAAGAATTGGAGCTAAACGTTGCTCAGGATCGACTTATAAACTTGGATAATTTTGGGCTTATCGAGGTAATGATCTATGTCCCCCTATTGTAATTGGATATTACATGTTGTAGTAGTTATACTTGAGTATATTATATTGGAAGGATGATTATAAAGGATTGAATCAGATTTACATTGACTGTATTTACTGAGACTTGTGTAGTATTATTGTGAAGAATTGAACATGTCCGGTTAGACGTGTAATCCCCTGAGAGTTGTTGGCCTGGTAGCGGGCCTTGATAGGGGAGGAGATTTATGTGGTTTCGGGGGGGAGGTGCTGCCGAATTTTCTGTAGAATAAGGAATCTTGTATTTAGAATATTCTACGAAGAGAGCTAGAAGTTGATAGATGTATTGTGGTTATTATAGGTGGATCTTCTACGCGCGGCATACTTGATTTGGCTTGTGGTTTAAGCTAAAAAGGTATGTGATTCTTCCTATACTCTTGAGCATGATTGTTGTGAACTATATAGTACGGTAGACGTACGTGTGTGAAATGAATTTTGTTTGTTTAAAACATAAAGTGTTATAATGGCTTTATGGGAAGTTAGTTATAACGACTTTATGAAGATAAAATAAAGATTTGGTTTTGACAGTAAAACGACTTGATTTTGAAAGTTAAGAGACTTGATCTTGAAAGATAAGAGACTTGACTTATAACGACTTGTTTTCGGAAAAGGAGAAGTAACTTGATTTAAGTATAGGTTATTTGTTTTGAAAAGAGTAAGTTAGTTGGGTTTTAAAAGAGTATACTTGATGTTGTTCTAAAAGAAAAGCACTTGGTTTAAAAAGTATAGAGTACTTGATTGTAAAAGCCTTGTAAATATTTTTACGAAGGTGAAGTAATTTGGTTTTAAAAGTAAAATGTGTTTTCTTTATATACTACGAGTATTAGTATCGTGTGGCTTTTACGTAACAAGAGGTCTTTTTGAAAGAATGAAAGTATGTAGTATTTCGGATTGTTGATATAAAATGAAAGTACATTAAACTTGCCTATGCTTGTTATGATAGCCTTGTTGTGCAAGTGTTGTGATTCTGTGCTACCGTGTCTCTCGGGGAGGACCGGTTATCTGATTGATTGTTGGACATACTGACGCGTTGGATTTTCCACGAGTATGCGTCCACTATTGAGTATTATCTGGTTATTTCTTTTGGACATACTGACGCGTTGGATTTTCCACGAGTATGTGTCCACTTTGAGAATTATCTTGTTATTCCTTTGGACATGCTGACACGATGGATGTTCCACGGGCATGCGTCCAGTAGGATGGTTTCATGGCCATGCTTTCCGAGGTAAGATGCCGGGGCATGCGGTCATTGTGAGGGTTTTGTTATTTGTCCATGGACCGCTAATCCATGAAGCTTTCCGCGGTGACGAACAATCACGGGCTTGATTTGTACATGTGGTTACAGGCACACTTTAGATACTTGTCCTGGTCATTTCTCGTGTATCGGCAGGCTGCTGGTAGATAGCTTGAGATACTTGCCTCGGTCATATCTCGTGAGACGGTTGGCTAGGGTACGTTAGCTTTGGTACTTGCCTCGGCCAGTTGCGTGGCTAGCTTTTGGATCTGGTAATTAGCTTCCGTACCTTGCCCGTGAAGTTTTATGACTAGCTTTTGGAACTGGTATAGGGCGATTCTACTTGGCCCGATCGGTTTAATGACGCAGGCAGGATCTAGTGTTCAGGTTCACATATGGGTGTTGTTTTACATCATGCATCGCCAGATGAGAATGAGTTCCACTGCATAAGTGATATTATGGGCGTGAGACCCATAGTTATGTGTGAGTGATTATTCTGGGGATATGCGTCCCCTTACTTGACATAACTGTTTACTTATTTCGAAATGGTTTTATAAAATGATGAAATGTGATTTCATTACAGTATTTTCAGTTTCACATACTTGGTACCTGTGTACTGACCTCCTTCGGGGGGCTGCGTTCATGCCGCAGGTAGAGGTACACCTGTTGTTGATCCTCGCTCATAGGATCGCAGTTCAGCGTTTGGGAAGCTCCGTTTCTCCGGAGGCTCATCTTTGGTATAGTCCCCTGTCAGTGTAGTTACTTGTACATTCAGGGGTATGGCGGGGCCCTGTCCCGTCATAGTTATGGTTACATTCTTAGAGGTCTGTAGTACTGTTGTGGGCAGGGTTTGTAAAAGGATTTAACTGTTCAGGTTGATATATATATGTATATATTCAGGAAGGTGACCATTTTGGTTAGCCCGTTTCATACTTTATCTCTTGTTTCATGTTTAAGTTTTTATTTCCGCTGATTTTCTCTGATGTTGTATCACTAGGGTGCCCGGGTAGGCACGATCACTGCCCGGATCGGTCGTGGCAGTATGAAGATTTTCTTTAGGGTTTCGTTTGTGACTGAAGAGAAGTATAATAATATTTCTGGGCTTTTAGTATAGGTGTAACCTTGGAATACTACAAGGTATTTGGGCCAAGGTATTTTGGTATAGTGACACTACTAGGAGACAACTTTTCTACCAAGGGGGTATTTTACTAAAACAACTAGGCAAGGGGGTTTCGCCGAGGGCCTCTCGAGGGGAGTGGAGGCTTTGGACGAAAAACTACACAAAGGGGAGGGAGTATTTTCCTTGGAATTTCACAAGTGTGGATGGAGAAATGGTCTTGCATTAGAGGGGTATTTATAGGACATTCAATGGCCAAGATCAAGCCAAGTGGTGGGCAAGTGGAGGGTCAAGATTTGGACATGTGTATGTGGGTCCCACTTGCTCATCAACTACACAAAATATCTACAAAATATCCTACCAACTCCTTGACCAAAACAAGGCCAAAAAAACGTGCCCAAGTCGTCCTATTTACCGCCCACTTGAAGGTGACACTTGTCACCCTCTCGTTGGTTCAAAATATTTCGTCTCTCGGAAAATTCCGCAAAAATAATAAATGACATAGCCGTAATTTTCCCTTCGCAAAGTCCGGAAAACGTTTCGTCGGAAAACGATTCTTTTTGCTAGTTGTGCACCAAATTTCGTCCCTTAGTCTTCTTTAATGCTTAAACTTTTGTACGTACGCCCTCACGTACATACTCTGGAAATACGGGGTATAACATTCTCCCGTCCTTAGAAACATTCGTCCCGAATGTTCCTTCTCAAGACAGATAACGATAAAGTTCCTCTTAACAAGTTGCCAATGCCACACCTGGCCACAAAATAACACACGCGCAATTACTTAACCCAAGTCAACGAGGAATCACCTCTAGCATTACAAAAGCTTCCACCCCCGGTCTAAAAGATATTCCCTTCGCACCTTTACTTCACAAAAGTAATGATCATTTCTATTCTCTCAGCATATGTTCACTTCTTTCCTTACTCATCGTACTCTTCTCGAACACTTGAACTCTTCTAGTATACGTACCATACTTCAGTCATTACTTCAGTTCCCAAAATTTCTGGAGTCACTACCTCCAAACTTGGTCATCTTACTAGCCTCGATCTTCTTTAAGGCTATTCCCGGCCTTCACGATCCGATTCTGGTCGAACATATCCACGAACTCATACGATGGTCATCTAAACATGGGCCTAGCACCCTCGTGACCCTACCACCCGGCGGGACCACCCCGAACTGACCCCACCACAATACAGGCCGCGGGTTGACCCGCGATCGAGATTAACTCGACCATTATCGCGCCAAACACTTGTTCCCCGATACGGAACAATCTTACTAATTCACGTCATGAAAGCTACCACTTCCATCTCACACTACCCATGGACTTATCATGCTAATACCCTAGGCATATAGAGCACTCCGACAAGGATCATTTGCAAAATCCTTTACTCGAGACGACCTTACATCTAAGGTCTCAACATGTAATATTCTAAGGTTCATACCTTCCCTGTCCCCATACTTATCCCTTTCAACTAACCATGTTTTCTAACTCACAATTAACACAACGCTATCCGTACATAGCACACAATAATAAGATCATCATCTCAAGCATACAAAACTCTAGAGGGTTAAGGATATACCTGCATCTACCGCTTCACTCTAATCATAGGCCTGCAGGCGCATAGTCAGTATGAAGGTGATGAACCACCATAGATCCCATAGTGCATGCTATCCCACCAGCACTACTCCGGCCGGACGGTTCTGCAAAATGGCCCTGCTGGCCGCATGTAAAACAAACTCCCGAACTAGCACGACACTCCCCATTATGGAGTCTACCACAACGGCCACAATGAGGTAGGGGTGGCTTCAGCTGGCTAACACCCCTGCTCCCCTGAAAATCTGAATCCTCGAGCCACGACTGCTCCCGAATACTGGATGCCTCAAGATTGTGGAGGACCACTGCATCGAGGAGGCGCATAACTAGTCTGGCCGAGGCGGTCCGCCTCGAAAGTCGCCAAAAGACCACGTTGTTCGCCTCTTCTCGCGATCTCGGTCATTCCGTCGACCTCTCCGCTCCTCACATCCTAGTGCATAAGCCTGTATGCGGGAAATGTCCATGCCCGGCTGAAGAGCTACACCCGAACAAGCCTCTGCCAAGTAGTAACCAAGCCCGGTGACGTAGCGGTGCACTCTGTCCTTCATGTCGGCTACCAATGCGGGGACGTACCGAGCTAATGAGTCAAACTCCACATTGTACTCCCAACCGTACTACCGCCTCAACGTCAAGAATCTGTCGGCCCGGGCCCTTCTCATCTGTGGAGGCAAGAAATGTGCAAGAAATGTCCCTGAGAACTCGTCCCAAACTGCTGGAAGTGCATACTCTCCCCGGGACAGCTCCCACGAATCAAACCGATCGGGCGATCACGCACCGATGCGAACCTAAGACCACCGACTGTCTCAAGCCTTGATCACTCTCATGATCCGTCAGAATCGCCGATGAACTCCTGTGGATCATCCTCAGGCCTCGACCCGTAGAACTCTGGCGGGCTACAACTCAGAAAGTCCCGTAGCCTCAAACTATCCGATCTCGGGTGAACCATGGGTACTACTGGAACCGGAATCGCTGCATCCAGCTTATCCTCGTGCCTTGCCACTATCCTGGCCAATAACTGGGCCATCTCCTTGTAACCCATCTCCTCTGCTCAAGCCGTGGACCTGAGGTTCGTGTATCGTGGGTTCAGCCACTGCTGCGGCTCTAAACTCTGCTGGGGCTGGCGGCGTCGCAAAACTCGCCGTCTGAAGCACTATCTCAGGTAAAGACCGGGCCTGCGCCCTCGTACTCCTCTGTACTCTACTAGCAGCTCCCTCGGCTGCCTTGCCCATCTGGGCCCGGGTTGCCTTGCGCGGAGGCATAACTGGTAAAAATGAGATACGTCAGAGGGGTCCAACTTATAACACAGCTCTAAGGCACGATCTCAGAATGAGAAGAATGGAAACCAATCCTAAATGTCCTGCAGCCTCCTGATTATAGATGTGGTGCACAACACATCGATAATCAAGACTCTACTAGACACGGTCTGTAGACACTTTCCGAGGATTAACTGCTCTGATACCACTTTTGTCACGACCCGTTCCGGGGCCCGTGACTGGTGCCTTACCCGGGCACCCAAGTAGTCATACATCAGAGAAATCAGCGGAACATAAAAACAAGACATGAAACAATTGTAAAATGAGACACATTTTATCTGAGAGAAAGTCGCCTTTCGGCATATATATATATACAAAGTTTGAACAGCATATCCTTTACAACCCCGCCACAAATTACTCATGCACTTCTAAGAATGTGATAACAACTATGACGGACAGGCCCCGCCATACCTCTGAATGTACAAGAACCTACAACTCAGGGAACATACCAAAATATAAGCCTCCGGAGAAACGGAGCTTCCCAATATGCTGGACGGTAATCCTAAGAGCGAGGATCAACAACCGATGTATCTCTACCTGCGGCATGAACGCAGCCCCCCGAAGGAGGTCGATCACAACAGTACCAAGTATGTGAAATCAAAATACGAAAATGAAATCATAATAGTCCATATAAAACAGAGACATGTATGATAACCAAAGCTACGATTCAACATAAAAGCGAATATGTCAAGTCGGGACTCACGCCTCAAAGTCATCACTCAAATGTAACCCGAGTTTAACTCGACAACGGCCGCATACCCCGGCATCTTACCTCGGTATAAGCATGGCCATGGAACCATCCTAATGGAAGCATACTCGTGGGCCACCCATCGTGTCAGTATGTCCAAAGGAAATAACAAGATAACAAACAAGAATGGAAGCATACTCGTGGGCCACCCATCGTGTCATTATGTCCAAAACAAATAACAAGATCATACTCCTAATGGAAGCATACCCGTGGGCCACCCATCGTGTCAGTATGTCCAAAAGGAAATAACCAGATAACAATCAAAATGGAAGCATACTCGTGGGCCACCCATCGAGTCAGTATGTCCAAAACAAATAACAAGATAACACTCCTAATGGAAGCATACCCGTGGGCCACCCATCGTGTCAGTATGTCCAAAAGGATCGATTAGTGGAAGCATACCCGTGGGCCACCCATCGTGTCAGTATGTCCATCAATCAGCCAGATAGCCGGCCCTCCAACGAGAGACGCGGTAGCACATAAATACAATATTTGCACAACAAAGGTTATCACCACAAGCATAGGCAAGTTCAACAAATCCGGGTTTTAACCCCAAAGTACTACATACATTAACTCTTTAAAAGATCCGTTTCTTTCACAAAAGTCACACAATACCCGTAGTAAAAAAAAAAAATAGGGTGACTATCTTTAAGTAAACCAAAACACTCCCTTTTGTAAAATCAAGTAACAACATTATTTTCCAAACGTTCAGGTTTGCCTAATTTCAAATGCTCAAGTTTCTCATTTTCGAAAGGTTTCGTAGTTCATAGTTTTAATCACTTAATAATATAATTCTCCTTTAAAACAAATTGAGAAACATATGCCTTATGTGTGAGTAGGTTTATTCTTGTTTATAACAATCTTATTAAAGCAGCCATGATCTAGGAAATGTAATATCATTTGTCTCATCTCAGCTTCTATGCAGATGGAGGTTTCTATTGTTTTTTTTAATAACACTTTATTAGTCAATACATTTCTCTTTATTAGCGCTGCTATGGTTTGTTCGATACTTATTCTGATTTCCGAAATCAGTAAAACATTATTCCTTTTAAAAACCAAGTACTCATTACTTACGAATGAGGTTTCACTCTTTTTAACAAAATTCATATTAATTCAATTAAGTCAGGTCTCTTATCTTTTAAGATCAAGTCTCTTAACTTCTTTAAAATCAATAAACCATTCTTTTTATCTCTCTTAAGTCGTTATACCTAACTTCCCATAAAGCTAGTATAACTCTTGAGCTTTTAAAACCAAGTATTACTCTTCTTTCAAAACGATTCTTAATTCTTTTGAAATACTTCAAGATTCTTATTATTCAGGCTTAAGTCAAAAGACATTGCCGTAAAACTACGTTCAGTTAACACACGTACGTCTACCGTACAATATATATTCTTTTAAAATATCATGCTCAAGAGGATAGGAAGAATCACATACCTCGCGACGATTATCGACTATTAGCAAATAGCTCCAAAGTACTGTAATCCGGCTAGCCTTTTCCACCCTTCTAGTAGAATACGCTACTTGCAGTACTTCAACCTATAACGGTCATACAAGTCTATCAACGTCTAGACTACTCTGTAGAATAATTCTATATACAGATTCCTTATTCTACGGAAAAAATTGGGCAGCACTTCCCTGCCCACAAACTACACAATTCTATCAGAATACACCCTATGTAAGTACTGATTCGGTCTTCTTTAATATTCCTCTGATGTGATTTCAATTCAATTCTCTTCTTTTATACCATCCTTATATACGTCTTATACTCACTTCTATACAACTACAGTATGTAATTTCCAATTACAATAGAACGACAAGAGTATTTACCTCGATAAGCCCAAAATTATCCAAGTTTATATGTCGATCATGAGCAACGTTTAGCTCCAATTCTGAACGCTCCAACCCACTCCAAACAACCCTTAGAAGTTCTACGCAACTTCTTCTTAATACTTCAACCCGCTATGAAGATTTTCTTTAGGGTTTCGTTTGTGACTAAAGGGAAGTATAATAGTATTTCTGGGCTTTTAGTATAGGTGTAACCTTGGAATATTACAAGGTATTTGGGCCAAGGTATTTTGGTATAGTAACACTACTAGGAGACAACTTTTCTACCAAGGGGGGGGGGGGGTATTTTACGAAAACAACTAGGCAATGGGGGGGGGGGGTTTCGGCCGAGGGCCTCTCAAGGGGGGATGGGGAGGCTTTGGACGAAAAACTACACAAAGGGGAGGGAGTATTTTCCTTGGAATTTCACAAGTGTGGATGGAGAAATGGTCTTGCATTAGAGGGGTATTTATAGGACATTCAATGGCCAAGATCAAGCCAAGTGGTGGGCAAGTGGAGGGTCAAGATTTGGACATGTGTATGTGGGTCCCACTTGCTCATCAACTACACAAAATATCTACAAAATATCCTACCAACTCCTTGACCAAAACAAGGCCAAAAAAACGTGCCCAAGTCGTCCCATTTACCGCCAACTTGAGAGTGACACTTGTCACCCTCTCGTTGGTCCAAAATATTTCGTCTCTCGGAAAAATCCGCAAAAATAATAAATGACATAGCCGTAATTTTCCCTTCGCAAAGTCCGGATAACGTTTCGTCGGAAAACGATTCTTTTTGCTAGTTGTGCACAAAATTTCGTCCCTTAGTCTTCTTTAAGGCTTAAACTTTTGTACGTACGCCCTCACGTACATACTCTGGAAATACGGTATAACGGTACCGGCAGACCGTGAGGCGTCACCGATGTCGCCACGCAGTACTTTATCGGTTCATGTTGTGACGTGTATGCCTTGATAGATCCGGTTCTACTCGCCCCATATATCTCCCTTATTGCTAGTAGGATAGGGATGAGCACGAGTCCATAGACCCTTTTGAGGTAGCTACGCCGATGGTGATTCGGTGGTAGCTCGGCGGGTATATAGGGCTTGCCCTGACTTTATGCGATCGTCGACTCAGCCGACTTGATAGAGTTGGATATGACCGATTTCGATGTGATTATGGGTAGAGATTGGCTAGCTTCTTGCTTCGCCACTGTGGTCTGCAGGGCGAGGTGGGTACGGTTCCAGTTTTCCGGGAGCCGTTATTGAGTGGGAGGAACACCGTGTCGTCGAGGGTAGGTTTATTTCCTACCTCGCGCTAGGAAGATGGTGCGAAGGGTATATCTACCATCTCATTCGGTGTTTGATACCGAGGTGCGGTACCAGATTTTCCGTCGCCCAGAGTCGAGAGTTCCCGATGTGTTTCGGATGACCTCCCGGGTATCCTCACGAGAGGAGATAGAGTTTTGTATCGATGTCTTTGCACACTCGCTATTTCCATTCCGCCATACGTAATGGCACTGCCGAGTTGAGAGAGTTGAAGGACCAGTGAGAGATTTCTTTGGAGAAGCGGCTTCATCGACCTAGTGTTTCTCCCTGAGCGCCAAGTATTGTTCGTGAAGAAGAAGGGCGGACGCCGCGCGTGTGTTGATTACAGGCAGCTGAACAAGGTGACTATTAAGAACATATACCCCATTCCCAGGATTGATGATTTGTTCGACCAGTTGCAGGGTGCGAGATGTTTCTCCAAGATTGATCTGCGATCGGGCTATCATCAGGTGCGAGTTAGAGGCGGATGTCCCTAGATCGCATTCGGACCGACGCACTATGAGTTCGAGGTTATGTCTTTGGTTTGACGATGCTCCGGCGCTTTTATGGATTTGATGAACCGAGTGTTCGCCATTTTTAGATCGTTTGTGATAGTATTCATTGATGACATCTTGGTTTATTCTCGCCGAGCGAGAGCATGCGGAGTATTTGAAGACTGTGCTGAGAGTTCTCCAGGACCAGCAGTTATACGCCAAGTTTTCCAAATGTGAGTTTTGGTTGACTTCGGTGGCTTTTCTTGGGCATATTGTTGGGGCTGATGGTATTCGGGTGGATACGGCCAAGATCGAGGCAGTCAGGACTTGGCCTAGACCTACTACTCGGCAGAGGTGCTAGCTTTCGGGCCTTGCAGTTACTATCGGAGGTTCGTGGAGAAGTTTGCTTTATTTCGCACTTTGACTAAGTGACTCGTAGGCGCTAAGTTTCGATGACTGATGCTTGTGGCGGGGTTTCCGATTCTTGCGAGAGGCCGACGACGCCCCGATTCTTACTCTTCCTGAGGGTCTTGACGACTATGTGGTGTATTGTGATGCGTCAGGCATCGGCCTTGGATGTGTATTGATGCAGCAGAGCAAGGTTATAGCGTACGCATCCCGACAGCTTAAGAAGCATGAGAGGAACTACCCCACCCATGATTTGGAGTTGGCAGCGGTGATTCACACCTTGAAGATCATGAGGAAATAATTGTATGGAGATCATGTGGATATTTACACAGACCACAAGAGCCTACAGAATCTTCACCAGAGGAGCTGAACTTACGACAGAGACGGTGGTTAGAGTTACTCAAGGATTATGATGTCGATATCCTGTACCACCCAGGGAAGGCCAATGTTGTGGCAGATGCCCTTAGTCGTAGGTCGATGGGGAGTCTATCAGATGTGCAGCCAGAGAGGAGGGGCATGGTCCGCGAGTTACATCAGCTAGCGAGCCTTGGAGTCCGATTGATTGATTCTGATAGTAGTGGGGTTCGAGTTCGAGAGGTTGCCGAGTCTTCCATCGTCGAGGAGGTGAAGAGGCAACAGTTTGAGGATCCGGTTTTGACACGGTATCGTGATACGACTCTTCGTGAGGGGAAGGGTCCTTTTGAGGTAGCACCTGATGGGGTGCTAAGGTTTGAGGGCAGGTTGTGTGTTCCAGATATTGCAGGACTTCGGCAGCAGGTTCTAGGGGAAGCACACAGCGCGCGTTACTCTATCCACCCGGGGTCGACAAAGATGTACCACGACCTCAGATCTGTGTATTGGTGGGATGGCTTGAAGAGGGACGTTGCAGAGTTTGTGGCTCAGTGCCCGTGTTGTCAGCAGGTGAAGGTAGAGCACCAGAGGCCTGGTGGATTATTGCAGACGATAGAGATCCCGACCTGGAAGTGGGAGGTGATCAACATGGACTTTATCACAGGATTACCTCGCACTCAGAGGAAGCATGATTCTATCTGGGTTATCGTCGACAGGCTGACGAAATCAGCCCACTTTCTTCCCGTCAGGACGACTTTTTCGGCTGAGGATTATGCCAGACTTTACATCCGAGAGGTCGTGAGACTGCATGGGGTCCCTATTTCTATCATATCGCATGCAGGAGCCCGGTTACGGCTAACTTCGGAGGTCTTTCCGAAGGATTAGGGACGCAGTGAGCCTCGACGTGCATTCCATCCTCGCATGCACGGACAGGCAGAGCGTACTATCCAGACTCTTGAGGATATGCTACGAGCTTGTGTTATTGACTTCAGGGGTAGCTGGGAGGATCATTTGCCTCTAGTTGAGTTTGCGTATAATAATAGCTACCACTTCAGTATTCAGATGACGCCTTATGAGGCCTTGTATGGGAGGAAGTGCGGTCGCCGATAGTCGGTTTGATGTGGGCGAGGTGCGGTTGTAGGACCAGCACTGGTTCGTGAGCGATGGATAAGGTGAAGCTTATCCAGGAGCGGCTATTGACAGCTCAGAGTCGACATAAGTCGTATGCAGATCATCGTCGTCGGCATCTGGAGTTTGAGGTTGATGATTGGGTTTTCCTGAAGGTGTCACCCATGAAGGGTGTGATGAGATTTGGCAGGAAAGGGAAGCTCAGCCCAAGGTACATTGGGCCTTATCACATTGTCCGCAGGGTAGGCAAGGTTGCCTACGAGTTGGATCTGCCGTCCGATCTGGAGGCAGTGCATCCGGTTTTCCATGTTTCTATGCTGAGGAGATGTATCGGGGATCCATCTAGAGTGCACCCGCTTGACGACGTCCAGGTGACCGAGGGGTTATCGTATGAGGAGATTCCCATAGCGATACTTGATCGTCAGGTTAGGCGTCTGCGGACGAAGGATGTGGCTTCCGTCAAGGTCTTATGGCGGAACGCGCACAGAGAGGAGATGACGTGGTAAACAGAGGAGGACATGAGGCAGAAGTATCCTCACTTATTCCCCACACCTCCAGGTAACTTACTTTCCTACTTGTTGATTTCAATTATCATATGTACTTAAGTGTTGTATTGTGGTCATGTGTGGCATTTGCAAACTGTTTAAGTTATGAGGAACTTTATCGTTATCTATCTTGGGAAGGAACATTCGGGACGAATGTTTCTAAGGAGGGGAGAATGTTATACCCCGTTTTTCCAGAGTATGTATGTGAGGACGTACGTACAATTGTGTAAGCCCGAATTATGATTAAGGACAAAATTGTGCACACCCAACGAAAAGAATTGTTTTTCCGACGAAAAAGTTTCCGAACCTTGTAAGGGAATTTTACGTTTTCAAGAATTTATTTATTTTAGATTTTTCCGAGAGATGAAATATTTTGGACCAACGAGAGGACGACATGTGTCACCCTCAAGTGGACGGTTTAGGTGGGGAATTCTTGGCACGTTTTTGCCATGTAAAAGGACTTAAACATTTAGTCAAAGTTTGCTAGATATTTGTGGAGTAAATAGATAAGGTTGCACTTGTCCAAATCTCCACCACACACTTGCTTAAATCTTGGCCTTTGAAGGTCATATAAATACCCCCCCTAAGTTGCAAGAATTCTTCATCCACTAAACATTTTCCAAGTCTCAAAAACTCCCTTCTCCCTTTGTGAGCTTTCGTCCAAGCTCTTCCCCTCCCCTTCCTTGTGTTCTCGCCGAAACATACCCCCCCCCCCTTGGTAGAAAAGTATTCTCCAAGTATAGTTACTATTCCAAAATACCTTAGCCTAAATCCCTTGTAGTTTTCCTAAGTTACCTCTATACTAAAATCCCAGAAATACTACTATATTCCCTTTAGTCACAAAACGAAACCCTGGGGAAATCTTCATAGTTGGTTGAAGTATTAAGTAGAAGTTGTTTAGAAACTTCTAAGGGTTTCTTGGAGCTATCGTAGTGTGCAAATTAGGAGCTAAACGTTGTTCAGGATCGACATTTAAACTTGGATAATTTTGGGCTTACCGAGGTAAATATCTTGCCCTTCTATTGTAATTGGAGATTACATACTGTAGTAGTATAGAAATGAGTATAAGATATATAGAAGGATGGTATAAAAGAAGAGAATTGAATCAGACTTACATGGACTGTATTCTGATGAGACTTGTGTAGTATGACGGGTAGGGAAGTGCTGCCCAATTTTCCGTAGAATTAAGAACCCTCTGCTTAGAATATTCTACAGAATAGTCTAGACATTGATAGACGTATTTGACTATTATAGGTTGATACTCTGCGCGCGACATATTCGACTTGGCAGGTGGATTTCGCCGAGGAGGTATGTGATTCTTCCTATCCTCTTGAGCATGATATTTTTAAAATATATAACTAGTACGGTAGACGTACGTGTGTTAACTGAACTTGGTTTTACTCTGATGTCTTTTGACTTGAGTTTTAAATAATAAGAATCTTGAAGTATTTCAAAAGAGTTATGAATCATTTTTGAAAGAAAAGTAATTCTTGGTTTTAAAAGCTTAAAGAGTTATACTAACTTTATGGGAAGTTAGGTGTAACGACTTAAGAAAGATAAAAGGAACGATATACTTATTTGTTTATGAAAGTCTTGTATTGATTTCTGAAAAGTGTAGTAAGATGGTTTGATAAGTAAACATGTTATGATGCTACGCGTGTTAGTGTCTTGTGATGTTGTGTAAGGGGGTTATTCTTGTTGTGCTTACGTTGTTAAACGTTAAGCCCGTTGTACTGTTATTATATCACATACCCCCTTGACTTGTTATACCGAGGGCTTGCCACCCTTGATGCGGGTCTATACGGCTATGCGGTTCGCGTGTGACTATGCGAGTCGCGGAGTTCCGAGATTGATCATTCCGGTGTATTATCCCGACGCGAGGAATGCCTCACGCGATGCAATGTGACTATGCGGTCTATGTGACTATGCGGACTGCGGGAGTCCAGGAGGATACCGCGGGTTAGCTACCCCCGATGCGAGGAATACCTCATGCGGGTCTGTGTGTGACCTATGCGGACTGCGGGAGTTCCAGGATTAGGCTCGCATAATGATACTATGGGCGATTGGCCTTGCTTCAATCATTAGCGGCCTAGAAAAGACCAGTTATGTTATACCTATTTTGCTTTTGATTATCTTTGCCGCACTATGCGCGTTACATTGGTTGTTTCGTACATATTTGTAAAATTGGTTTTAAAATGATATGATTTCATTTAAAGTACTTTACAGTTTCACATACTTGGTACCTGTTGTACTGACCTCCTTCGGGGGGCTGCGTTCATGCCGCAGGTAAAGGGAAGCAGGTGGTAGATCCTCACTCTTAGGATCCTTACTCTGGTGTCAGGAGCTCCATTTCTCCGGAGGCTCGACTTTTGGTACGACTCTCCCTGGTGCTGTAGATATGTTGTACATTCAGGGTATGGCGGGGCCCTGTCCCGCCATAATTATTTATATTCCTAGAGGTCTGTAGTCCTGTTGTAAAGTTGGGATGTAACTGCCAGACTTGGTACATATATATATGTCGAAAGACAACTTTTTCTCAGATAAACAGTGTTACATTTTACATCTTGATTTATTATTCCTCTGATTACTCTGATGTATGTCTACTTGGGTGCCCGGGTAAGGCACCAGTCACGGGCCCGGGTTCGGGTCGTGACAATAGTTCACATACCTTTTCGGCTAAATCCACAAGCTAAGCCGAATACGCCGCACGTAGAAGTGTCAACCTATAATGGTCACAACAAGACTATCAACTTCTAGTCTCTAACGTAGAATAATACTAAGTATACGGTCTCTAATTCTACGGAAAATCGGGCAGCACTTCCTTTGTTTCTACTCACTTTGCCACCTTTTTCAAGGTCGAATACAATAATCAACACGCCACATTTAAGGCTCAAAACAACAACCAAACAAAGGGGATAACACGCCTTACAATACGTGTAAAATTCCGCCCCACAATTCATACGAAGTAGTTTAATGCTCACTAGCCATTCTCGGCCAACTTACATAACCAATAATTCAAAGTCTTTTCCAATCCTTTTCCAATTCCAAGTTCTAAGGTCTAACATGTTATATAGTCATAAACAACTTCAACAACTACAATTTCCTTCTTTATACAACATGCGACGACTTAAACTAATAATCGACTTGAATTGTAATCTTAAAGCTAAACATGCTAGTTTTCGGATTAGGGTTCCAATAGCCAATATAATTATCAAACTTCATACTATACATCTCATGTTTGCTAATAACCATAGCTACAACAATAAGTAAACCTTAATTGCTAAAACGACAAGATTATACCTTACAAGCCCTTAAAATTTCCAAGATTCAAATTCGCTCCTTAGCAAATTCTTAGCTCATTTCCTTATGTTCCAATCCGCTCCAAGCACTCCTTAGAAGCCTATGAAGAACCCATCTTCAAGTTCCAACTTCAAAGTTGAAGAACTCCTCAAGTTTCCGCCTTGCGACTAATACGAAAACGCCATTTTTCCGAAATCTTTCTATTGAGATATCCTTACAAAACCCTTAGGGACATTGGGTTAAAGTCTTGTGAACAAAGGATCAAAACTACAAAATTTTTGTGTGAATACCATGGTGAACCCGAGAGCACTTAGTGAGGAACAAGAGTTGTCTAGTTTTTCTAAGTGTTGAAGAGCAAGTCTTGCACTAGTAGCATGCTCATATAACACATTGGATGGCTTAGACTTAAACAAATGGGTGGCTAAGATGAAGATCACATGGATCAAGCCCAAGTGGCAAGTTGACTTGGTCAATTATATCAAGCTTGCAAGACTTATCTTCCAAGATGGTCAATTACCATTTTAACCTCACTAATTTTGACCAAGACCAAGTGTGGGGGTGCCACGTGTCGCCCTCTCATTCGTCCATAAAATTCCGTAACTCTCGTGGGCCCCACAAAAATGTAAAATTCCTCGGGTGGGCCCCACGTGACCAAATCCGTAAAAAATAAATTCCATAATGTTAATAAGTTCCATACTCTTCAAATAATGCATTTTGAGAATCTAATTCTCAACAACGAACATTTTTCCTTTCCGACGTCCGGAAGATTTTCTGTCAGAAAAACAATTCTTCCTTTTGTACCAATTTCCAAGTCTTGATTCCTTACGTACATTCTCTTATACATGTCCTGGACTTACGGGGTGTAACACCAAGGATGTGGCTTCCGTCAAAGTCTTGTGGAGGAATGATAACAGGGAGGAGATGACGTGGGAAGCGGAGGAGGACATGTTGAGGAAGTATCCTCACTTATTCCCTACACCTTCAGGAAATTCATTTTCCCTTACTTGTCAAGTTTTAATTGAAGTATTTGTTTTGCTTAAGTGCTATTATGTGGCCATGGGTGGCATTATTGGTATGTCGGGGTTGTGAAAGGAAACTATGTCGCTAATTATAAGTTTGGCTCCGAAAGAACATTCGGGGACGAATGTTTCTAAGGGGGGAAGAATGTTACACCCCGTAATTACAGGACATGTTTTAAGAACGTAAGTAAGAACTCGCAAGTGTTAAGATTTGAGACTTGTAAAAATTTATCGGAAATTATGGAATTGTCGTAAATGTATTATTGTGACGAATGAGATGGCGACACGTGTCACCCCCCCTTATTGATGCCTTGGTCGATTTAGGCAAGGCCATAATGGTCATTTACCATAAGTCTTGGATGACTAAAGTCTTGCAAGTTGTGGCTTGACAATCTTGACTAAGTCAAATGGTCAATAAGTCTTGATATTTGCTAAGAGATTATCCAAGCCAACCATTTGGATGCATCTTAACCCTCCATGACCCTTTATATAACTACTAGTAGCACTACTAGTGCCAACACTTAGCTAAATTTCTTGAAAATTTGATAAACATAGAGCTTGAAGCTCTCGGGTTCTCTTGAAGAAAAAGAAAAAAATCTTCGTTCCTTGTTCTTTTAATTCCCCACTTTAAACCAAGGTTCTTTTGTGTATTGTAAGCATATATCAATAGAAAAATCTTGGAAAAAGGTAGTTTACGGGTTAGTCGCAAAACGAAAACCTAATGGTCTTTCTAGGTTTTGTTTGGAGATTTGAAGGATAATTGTTGGTGTTGTTCTAAGGGTCTCAACAAGCGGATTGAAGTGTATTGGAGAGGCTCTAATCTTCTAAGGAGCGATTTCGGATTGGAGTTGGATTAAGAATCGTTGAGGTATAATCTTGTCTTTTAAAGGTGTTACAAGATTATATATTTTATTGTTGTTGTTAGCTTTACTTGTTGCTAGCATGAAGATTGATAGGTTGAAGTTATAAGTATTATGGATTGCTTGTAGCTAAATCCGAAATGTATACAAGCCACTTGAAAAATTGGATTACTAATTGGTCGTTTATTAGAAATCGTCGCATGTTACTTACTTAAAGATTATGGTTGTTATAATCAAATGCGACTTGATATCATGTTATGCTACCAATTTGGATTGAAATGGGAATTGGATAAGAATTGGTATTGTTGAACTCAAGGTGGCCGAATTTGTACTTGTAGTTTGTAATAGTTTGTTATTCTTTTGTATTGGACTACCTTCTATATTGTGGTGAGCCAATTGGGGCTGTATGGTTATTTATTTGTATTGGACTACCTTATAGATTGTGGTGAGCCAATTGGGGTTGTTTGGTTATTGTATTCGGCCTTGAAAAAGGTGGCAAAGTTAGTAAAAACAAAGGAGGTGCTGTCCGATTTTCCGTAGAATTTAGAGACTTAACACTTATAATATTCTACGTTTGAAGTAAGGCCTAAATGGACGTATTGTGAATATTATAGGTTGACGTTCTACGGGCGGGACTTTGTACTTGGCAAGTAGTTTGACCCGGCGAGGTATGTAGAATTTTTCCTATCCTTTGAGCATGACTAGTTTCACGTATATAGTACGGTAGACGTACAAGACTATGACATTCTTTACTTGTTTTATGAAATGCCAAGTCGGGTGGGTTAGGAGATTAACTCACTTCTTTGAAAATAGTAAGGATGTCTTAAGTTGATTTTAAAGTTAAGGGACTTGAAGGGTTTTGAAGTATGTGATACTTGTTTCGTTTTAAACGTATAAGTCCCTTGGATAGGAAATTGTACTTGACTATGGTATAAAGTGAATATAACGACTTTATGGGGAGTTGGTTATATTGACTTTATGCAAAGGTAAATGGCTTGTTTTTTTTATGAAAGGCAAATTGGTTTTAAGGTATCAATTGCCTAAGGTTTTATAAGAAAAGAAGTCACTTGATTTAGAAACCTAACTTAAATTCTAAAGGTATTGTGACTTGTCTTGAAAAGAGATTTTGACTTGATACTACGGTTTATAGTATCTTGGAAGTTCTATATGAAAATGAGTCATTTTTAAAAAGGTTGAAGTATGTAGTACTTTGGGTTAAATTCCCGGATTTTTATAAAAGACCTGTTAGTGCCTTAAGTAAACTAAAATGAGAGTGTAGACTAATAAGACTAATAAGTAGTTGGGGATTTCTAACTTGCTTATTTATTGTATGATGGCCATTGAGATAGGTAAGAGTATAAGTGAGGGCAAACCCCAAGACGCTATACCACCTTCTCCAGATAAGAGTATAAATGAGGTAAACCCCAAGGCGTTATACCACCTGTTTTATTACCTTTGCCAGGGTAAGAGTATAAATGAGGGGCAAAACCCCCAAGACGTTATACCACCTGCTTCAGGGTAAGAGTATAAATGAGGGGTAGGAACCCCAAGACGTTATACCACCTGTTTTTATGGGTTCGCTACCCATGATATGATCGGGAGACTGCTATTGTGATGTTGTACGTATTCTCTTGATGTACTCTCATTGTTAGTAAGGCACTGTGTACTGTAATTTTGTTATCATACATGTCTCCGGCTTTCTTTTAAACTTATGTTGTAATTACAGTACTTTCCAGTTTTACATACTTAGTACATATTGTGTACTGACCCCCTTCCTCGGGGGCTGCGTTCATGCCGCAGGGAAGGGTAAGCAGGTGGTGGATCCTCACTCTTAGGATCACTTATCAGACGTCGGAAGCTCCATTCTCCGGAGGCTTGTCTTTCTTTTGGTACAGTCTTTCCCTGATGTTGTAGATTTATGTACATTCAGGGGTATGGCGGGGCCCTGTCCCGCCACAGTTGTTATTCCTAGAGGTCTGTATTCACATATGTGGTTGGGCTGTAAGAACTGAGTTGTAAAGTTGTACTTTTGACTTTGTTTATATTATGGAAGGCGGCCTTATCGGCTAGCCTGTGTTGTTATATTGTTTACACCTGTGTTTATGTTGTGTATGTTCCGCTGCTATTCTCTGATGTATACCTGAACAGGGTGCCCAGGTAGGGCACCAGTCGCGGCCCGGGGTCGGGTCGTGACAAAAGTGGTATCAGAGCAGTTAGTCCTCGGAAAGTGTCTACAGACCGTGTCTAGTAGAGTCTTGATTATCGGTGTGTTGTGCACCACATCTATAATCAGGAGGCTGCAGGACATTTAGGATTGGTTTCCATTCTTCTCTCTCTGAGATCGTGCAGTAGAGTTGTCTTATTAGGTTGAATCCTCTCTGACCTAGTCTTATGAAACAGATATGCCTCCACGGAAGGCGACCAGGGCCCAGAAGGGCAAGGCAGCAGCAGGAGCTGCCAGCGGTACTTAGAGGGTTACACGGGCTCAGGCATAGACTATACCTGAGATAGTAGGCGGGTCGGCGAGTTCAGCCACGCCGGCAGTATTAGAGGAGCCGAGAGCGGCAGTAGTTCCAGAGGTTCCGCACGAGCCTCCAGCCCACACCACCACCGAGTATAGAGACTACGGGGAACATATTCGATTGTTGACCAGTATAGTAGTCGGGCAGCGCCGACAGGAGCAGGCAACCCACCCTAGAGCCGACAGTTTGCAGGTTAGGGATTTTCTGGGATGTCATCCACCTGAGTTTTATGGTTCGAGGTCTGATGAGGATCCGCAGGAGTTCATTCGGAAGCTATATCGGACCATGCAGGTTCTTAGGGCTTCAGAGACAGAGTCTGTTACGCTAGCCTCTTACCGGTTGCGCGATATTGCGTTGAACTGGTTTGAGTCGTGGTTGCTTTCGAGGGGTGATGATGCTCTTCCAGCTGTTTGGGAGGAGTTTACAGAGGCCTTCATGGATCACTTTTTGCCTCCTGAGATGAGGAGATCCCGAGTAGACTGATTCTTGACCTTGAGGCGAACGGAGGATCGCGAGGAGTATAGCTGAGTTTGACTCTGGCCGCATACGCATACTATTGTAGCTGACATGGCGGATAGGGTTCATCGTTATGTGATGGGGCTTGACCGTCATATGATTACCGCATGCTTGGGTGTGGCTCTTCAGCCCGGTATGGACATCGCCCGGATGCAGGCCTATGCGCAGGGGATCGAGGATAGAGAGAGGGAGGACCAGATTGACTCAGGCCAGCCCAAGAGGCCGTGATATCGTGGTCTCGGGGCGATTTTGAGGCGGATACCTCGGAAGCACAGTCCACTTTCCACCAAAGACAGAGTGCTCCTTCGCGGTTTTCTGGCAAGAGGTCTGAGCAGTCGAGGAAGCGGTCGTGCTCGGGACTTCGATTTCAGGGAGGCAGGAACCGTCACCGATCGGGACCATCCACACCTCAGTGTGCTCGATGCGGTAGGTTCCACCAGGGCGAGTGTCGCAGAGCTTCGGGAGCTTGTTACTCGTATGGCCAGCCGGGCCATTTGAGGAGAGATTGTCCGTCTAGGGGCGGCATGGGTGGTACGGTGGCAGCCGATGTGATCTTTGGGTCTTCTTCTCCTTCTGTGGTTATGCGCCCCGGAGGGCAGGGTACTCACGGACAGGCAGGCCGCGGTAGAGGTCGTGATGGTGGTTCCAGTTCTAGCGGTCCACAGAACCGCATATATTCTCTAGCCAGCCGCCAGGATCAGGAGGCTTCCCCTAACGTCGTCACAGGTACATTGCTGATTTCAGGCTGTGATGTTTATGCTTTGATAGATCCGGGTTCTACCTTTTCCTATGTGTTCCCTCTTATTGCAGGTAGAATCGGGATAGAGCCGGTGTCGATAGAGCCGTTTGAGGTAGCTGCGCCAGTAGGTGATTCGGTGTTAGCTGAGCGGGTGTATAGAGGTTGTCCGGTATTTATTTACAGTCGTCAGACCCTTGCAGACTTGATAGAGTTAGAGATGACAGATTTTGATGTCATTATGGGTATGGACTGGTTGACTTCTTGTTATGCCAACGTTGACTGTAGGGGCAGGTTGGTTCGGTTCCAGTTTCCTGGCGAGCCAGTTATCGAGTGGAGAGGCAACACAACATCGCCGAGGGGTAGGTTTATTTCTTACCTCAAGGCTAGGAAGATGGTGCAGAAGGGGTACATCTATCATCTGGTTCGGGTATTTGATACGCAGGCCGAGTGCCGTTCTTGATCGACCAGTGGTTAGGGAGTTTCCAGATGTGTTCCCAGATGATCTTCCGGGTATCCCTCCTGAGAGGGAGGTTGAGTTTTGTATTGACACGTTGCGGACACTCGACCTATTTCCATTCCGCCATCTGAGAATGGCACCGCCGAGTTGAGGAGTGAAGGACCATGAAAGATTTCTTTGGAGAAAGGCTTTATCGAGCCTAGTGTATCTCCCCGGGAGCGCCGGTTTTATTTGTGAAGAAGAAGGATGGACGCCAGCGTATGTGTGTTGATTACATGTGAATAAGGTAACCATTAAGAATAGGTACCCTCCCCGTGATTGATGATTTGTTTGACCGATTGCGAGTGCGAGGTGTTTCTCCAAGATAGACTGCGATGCAGTTATCATCAGGTTCGAGTTCGAGAGGCAGACATCCCAAAGACTGCATTCAGGACCCGGTATGGGCACTATGAGTTCAGGGTTATGTCTTTCGGTTTGACCAACGCTCAGCCGTATTTATGGATTTGATGAACCGTGTTCAAGCCATTTTTGGATACATTTGTGATTGTATTCATTGATGACATCATGGTGTATTCACGGACAGAGCAGGAGCATGCAGATCACTTGAGGATTGTACTTGGGATTCTCCGGAGCCGGCAGTTGTTCGCCAAGTTCTCCAAGTGTGAGTTTTGGTTGGCCTCAGTGGCATTCCTGGGCATATTATTGGGGATGATGGTGTTCGGGTAGATACGGCGAAGATTGAGGCAGTCAAGTCTTGGCCGAGACCTACTACTCCGACCGAGGTGCGCAGCTTAGATCGCGAGTTATTATCGTAGGTTTGTGAAGCGGTTGCTTGATTTCAAAGACCGCTGACTAGGTGACTCGGCAAACAAGTTCCGAGCCGACGAGGCTTGCGAGAAGGGTTTCGAGTTGCTGAAGGAAAGGTTGACTACAGCTCCAGTTCTTACTCTTCTTGAGGGGTTAGACGGGTACGTGATCTATTGTGATGCCTCGGGTATCGGGTTAGGGTGTGTTTTGATGCAGCACGGCAAGGTTATAGCCTATGCTTCCGCGATTCTGAGCATGAGAGGAATTACCCTACCCATGACTTAGAGTTGGCCGCGGTTATTCATGCCTTGAAGATTTGGAGACACTATTTGTACGGGGTTCATGTGGATATTTATACAGACCACAAGAGCCTCCAGTATATCTTCAGGCAGAGGAGTGAACACGAGACAGACGGTGGTTAGAGTTGCTGAAAGATTATGATGTTGATATTCTATACCATCCGGGGAAAGCCAACGTAGTTGCTGATGCCTTGAGTCGTAGATCGATGGGGAGCCTGTCAGAGGTACAGCCAGAGAGACAGGACATGGTCCGTCAGATCCACCAGCTAGCGAGCCTTGGGGTTCGGTTGATCGATACCGACGATAGCGGGGTACGGGTTCGTGAGGTTGCCGAGTCTTCCATCGTTAATGAGGTGAGGAGGCGACAGTTTGAGGACCCAGTGTTGGTACGGTATCGAGATGCAGCTCTTCGGGAGGAGAAGAGTCTTTTCGAGGTAGCGCCTGATGAGTCGAGATTTGAGGGCCTGCCAGGTGTTCCCGATGTGTCAGGGCTTCGTCAGCAGATTCTGGGGGAGGCACACAGTGCTCGTTATTCTATTCATCCGGGGTCGACCAAGATGTACCATGACCTCAGATGTTTGTATTGGTGGGATGACGACGGCGAGTTTTGTTGCACTGGTCCTAATTGCCGCCAGTCAAGGTCGAGCACCAGAGGCCCAGTGGATTATTGCAGGCTATTGAGATTCCGACTTGGAAGTGGGAGGTGATCAACATGGACTTCGTTACAGGGTTACCTCGTACTCAGAGGAAGTACGACTCCATTTGGGTTATTGTTGTGGTCGACGAATCAGCCCATTTCCTTCCGATCGTGACGACGTTTTACCGAGGACTATGCCAGATTGTACATCAGAGAGATTGTGAGACTGCACGGTGTGCCGGTGTCGATTATATCTGATAGGGGAGCCCAGTTTACAGCTAACTTCTGGAGATCTTTCCAGAAGGGTCTAGGGACACATGTGAGTCTTAGTCTGAGATTTCATCCTCGCATCGACGGCGGCAGAACGTCTTATCCGCACTTCGAGGATATGCTGCGAGCCTGCGTGATTGATTTCAGTGGTAGCTGGGAGGATCATTTGCCTCTCGTGGAGTTTGCTTATAATAACAGCTACCATTCCAGTATACAGATGGCGCCATACGAGGCTTTATATGGCGGAAATGCAGTCGCCGATCGCTTGGTTCGATGTGGCGAGGTACGATTAGTTGGCGAACTTGATACAGCAGGATGTGGATAAGGTGAAGCTTATCCGGAGATATTAGCGCCCAGTCGGCAAGTCATATGCGGATAATCGGCGTCGGCATTTGGAGTTTCGTGTAGCGATTGGGTCTTCGAAGGTGTCACTCATGAAGGTGTGATGAGATTCGGTAGAAGAAACTCAGCCCAAGGTACATTGGGCCCTACCAGATCGTCCGTAGAGTGGGCAAGGTTGCCTATGAGTTGGATCTTCCATCAGAGTTAGAGGCGGTACATCCGGTCTTCCATGTTTCTATGTTGAGGAAGTGTATTGGAGATCCGGAGAGTTTTCCCTACCCGGTGGTCCGCAGAGGGGTTATCGTATGAGGAGAGTCCCATAGCGATACTCGATCGCTGTGTCGAGATCATGACCAAAGATGTAGCTTCCACAAAGTCCTGTGGAGAAATGATAACCGGGAGGAGATGACTTGGGAAGCGGAGGAGGACATGTTGAGGAAGTATCCTCACTTATTTCCTATACCTTCAGGTAATTCATCTTCCCTTACTTGTCAAGTTTGAATTGATGTATCTCTTTTGCTTAAGTGCTATTATGTGGCCATGTGTGGCATTTTTGGTATGTCGGGGTTGTGAAAGGAAGCTAGGTCGCTAATTATAAGTTTGACTCCGAAAGAACATTCGGGGACGAATGTTTCTAAGGGGGGGGGGAGAATGTTACACCCCGTAATTACAGGACATGTTTTAAGAACGTAAGTAAGAACTCGCAAGTGTTAAGATTTGAGACTTGTAAAAATTTATCGGAAATTATGGAATTGTCGGAAATGTATTATTGTGACGAATGGGAGGGCGACATGTGTCACCCCCCCTTATTGATGCCTTGGTCGATTTAGGCAAGGCCATAATGGTCATTTACCATAAGTCTTGGATGACTAAAGTCTTGCAAGTTGTGGCTTGACAATCTTGACTAAGTCAAATGGTCAATAAGTCTTGATATTTGCTAAGAGATTATCCAAGCCAACCATTTGGATGCATCTTAACCCTACATTACCCTTTATATAACTACTAGTAGCACTACTAGTGCCAACACTTAGCTAAATTTCTTGAAAATTTGATGAACATAGAGCTTGAAGCTCTCGGGTTCTCTTGAAGAAAAAGAAAAAAATCTTCGTTCCTTGTTCTTTTAATTCCCCACTTTAAACCAAGGTTCTTATGTGTATTGTAAGCATATCTCAATAGAAAAATCTTGGAAAAAGGTAGTTTACGGGTTAGTCGCAAAACGAAAACCTAATGGTCTTTCTAGGTTTTGTTTGGAGATTTGAAGGATAATTGTTGGTGTTGTTCTAAGGGTCTCAACAAGCGGATTGAAGTGTATTGGAGAGGCTCTAATCTTCTAAGGAGCGATTTCGGATTGGAGTTGGATTAAGAATCGTTGAGGTATAATCTTGTCTTTTAAAGGTGTTACAAGATTATATATTTTATTGTTGTTGTTAGCTTTACTTGTTGCTAGCATGAAGATTGATAGGTTGAAGTTATAAGTATTATGGATTGCTTGTAGCTAAATCCGAAATGTATACAAGCCACTTGAAAAATTGGATTACTAATTGGTCGTTTATTAGAAATCGTCGCATGTTACTTACTTAAAGATTATGGTTGTTATAATCAAATGCGACTTGATATCATGTTATGCTACCAATTTGGATTGAAATGGGAATTGGATAAGAATTGGTATTGTTGAACTCAAGGTGGCCGAATTTGTACTTGTAGTTTGTAATAGTTTGTTATTCTTTTGTATTGGACTACCTTCTATATTGTGGTGAGCCAATTGGGGCTTTATGGTTATTTATTTGTATTGGACTACCTTATAGATTGTGGTGAGCCAATTGGGGTTGTTTGGTTTATTGTATTCGGCCTTGAAAAAGGTGGCAAAGTTAGTAAAAACAAAGGAGGTGCTGTCCGATTTTCCGTAGAATTTAGAGACTTAACACTTATAATATTCTACGTTTGAAGTAAGGCCTAAATGGACGTATTGTGAATATTATAGGTTGACGTTCTACGGGCGGGACTTTGTACTTGGCAAGTAGTTTGACCCGGCGAGGTATGTAGAATTTTTCCTATCCTTTGAGCATGACTAGTTTCACGTATATAGTACGGTAGACGTACAAGACTATGACATTCTTTACTTGTTTTATGAAATGCCAAGTCGGGTGGGTTAGGAGATTAACTCACTTATTTGAAAATAGTAAGGATGTCTTAAGTTGATTTTAAAGTTAAGGGACTTGAAGGGTTTTGAAGTATGTGATACTTGTTTCGTTTTAAACGTATAAGTCCCTTGGATAGGAAATTGTACTTGACTAAGGTATAAAGTGAATATAACGACTTTATGGGGAGTTGGTTATATTGACTTTATGCAAAGGTAAATGGCTTGTTTTTTTATGAAAGGCAAATTGGTTTTAAGGTATCAATTGCCTAAGGTTTTATAAGAAAAGAAGTCACTTGATTTAGAAACCTAACTTAAATTCTAAAGGTATTGTGACTTGTCTTGAAAAGAGATTTTGACTTGATACTACGGTTTATAGTATCTTGAAGTTCTATATGAAAATGAGTCATTTTTAAAAGGTTGAATGTAGTACTTTGGGTTAAATTCCCGGATTTTTATAAAAGACATGTTAGTGCCTTAAGTAAACTAAAATGAGAGTGTAGACGAATAAGACTAATAAGAAGTTAGGGGGATTTCTAACTTGCTTATTTATTGTATGATGGCCTTGAGATAGGGTAAAAGTATAAGTGAGGGCAAACCCCAAGACGCTATACCACCTTCTCCGGGATAAGAGTATAAATGAGGGTAAACCCCAAGACGTTATACCACTGTTTTATTACCTTTGCCGGGGTAAGAGTATAAATGAGGCAAAACCCCAAGACGTTATACCACCGCCTTGGTAAGAGTATAAATGAGGTAGGAACCCCAAGACGTTATACCACCTGTTTTTATGGGTTCGCTACCCATGATATGATCGGAGACCGCTATTGTGATGTTATGCGTATTCTCTGATGTACTCTCATTGTTAGTAAGGCAATGTCTCGTAATTTTGTTATCATACATGTCTCCCGCTTTCTTTTAAACTTATGTTGTAATTACGGACTTTCCGATTTTACATACTTAGTACATATCAGGTCTTGACCCCTTCCTCGGGGGTTGCGTTCATGCCGCAGGGAAGGGTAAGCAGGTGGTGAATCCTCACTCTTAGGATCACTTATCAGACGTCGGAAGCTCCATTCTCCGGAGGCTTGTCTTTCTTTTGGTACAGTCTTTCCCTGATGTTGTAGAATTATGTACATTCAGGGGTATGGCGGGGCCCTGTCCTGCCACAGTTGTTATTCCTAGAGGTCTGTATTCACATATGTGGTTGGACTGTAAGAACTGAGTTGTAAAGTTGTACTTTTGACTTTGTTTATATTATGGAAGGCGGCCTTATCGGCTAGCCTGTGTTGTTATATTGTTTACACCTGTGTTTATGTTGTGTATGTTCCGCTGCTATTCTCTGATGTATACCTGAACAGGGTGCCCAGGTAGGGCACCAGTCGCGGCCCGGGGTCGGGTCGTGACACCTGTCCCGCCACAGTTGTTATTCCTAGAGGTCTGTAGTCACATTTGTGGTTTGGGCTGTAAGAACAGAGTTATACTGTTTTACATTTGGTTATGTATATTTATGGAAGACGGCCTTATCGGCTAGCCTGTGATGATTATTGTCTAAACATGTTTATGTGTTGTGTATGTTCCGCTGCTATTCTCTGATGTATACCGAAGCGGGTGCCTGTGTAGGCACCGATCGCGCCCGGTCGGTCGTGACAAAAGTGGTATCAGAGCAGTTAGTCCTCGGAAAGTGTCTATAGACCGTGTCTAGTAGAGTCTTGATTATCGGTGTGTTGTGCACCACATCTATAATCAGGAGGCTGCAGGACATTTAGGATTGGTTTCCATTCTTTTATCTCTGAGATCGTGCAGTAGAGCTGTCTTATTAGGTTGAATCCTCTCTGACCTATTCTTATGTATCAGTTATGCCTCCACGGAAGGCGACCAGGGCCCAGAAGGGCAAGGCAGCAGCAGGAGCTGCTAGCGGTACGTAGAGAGTTACTAGGACTCAGGCACAGACTATGCCTGAGGTTGCAGGCGGGTCGGCGAGTTCAGCCACGCCGACAATATTAGAAGCGAGAGCGCGGTAGCTCGAGGTTCCGCACTGAGCCTCCAGATCCACAGCCAGGGGCTGAGTATAGAGATTACGGGGAGCTGATCCGGTTATTGACCAGCATAGTAGCAGGGCAGCATCGACAGGAGCAGGTAGCTAACACTAGAGCCGACAGTTTGCGGATTCGGGATTTTCTGGGTTGTCATCCACCCGAGTTCTATGGTTCGAGGTCTGAGAAGGATCCTCAGGAGTTTATTCGGCAGTTACAGCGGACTATGCAGGTTCTTAGGGCCTCGGAGACAGAGTCAGTTATGCTAGCCTCTTACCGGTTATGCGATATTGCGCTGAACTGGTTTGAGTCATGAGAGCTGTCGAGAGGTGAGGGTGCTCTTCCAGCTGTTTGGGAGGAGTTCACAGAGGCCTTCTTAGATCACTTTTTGCCTCCTGAGATGAGGAGACCCCGCGTGGATAGATTTTTTACCTTGAGGAAGAATGGGAGGACTATCAGAGAGTACAACCTAGAGTTTGACTCATTGGCCAGGTATGCGCACACCATTGTAGCTGACATAGCGGACAGAGTTCATCGTTATGTGATGGGGCTAGACCGTCATATGATTACTGCATGCTTGGGGGTGGCCCTTCAGCCAGGTATGGATATTGCCAGGATGCAGACGTATGCGCAGGGGATAGAGGATAGAGAGAGGGAGGATCAGCTAGACTCAGGCCAGCCCAAGAGGGCCAGGACAGCAGGGTCTCAGGGCAGTTTTTGAGGCGGACAACCTCAGCAGCAGACTAGGTCCACATTTCAGCCAGCACAGAGTGCTCCTTCTCGGTTTTCTGGCAGGAGGTTTGATAGGTCGGGTCATTCAGGGGAAGGACAGGGCTCCAGGGCTTCGGGTTCCCAGAGGAACCAGAGTTCCAGTCAGATGAGGCCACCTATACCTCGGTGTGGTCGATGTGGTGATTGCCATCGTGGGGGGGTGTCGTGTTCCTCCAGGAGCTTGTTACTCTTGTGGCCAGCAGGGCCATTTGAAGAGAGATTGTCCGACCAGAGGCAGCACGGGTGGTATGGTTCACCGAGGATCGATTCTTTGGGTCTTCTTCTTACGTGGTTACGCGCCGAGGTGGTGTTCATGGAACGGCAGGCCGCGGCAGAGGTCGTGGTGGTGGTCCCAGATCTAGCGGTCCACAGAACCGCATATATTCCTTAGCCAGCCGCCAGGATCAGGAGGCTTCCCCTGACGTCGTCACAGGTACATTATTGATTTCATGTTGTGACGATTATGCCTTGATAGATCCAGGTTCTACCTTGTCCTATGTGTCCCCTCTTATTGCTGGTAGAATCGGGATAGAGTCGGTGTCGATAGAGCCTTTTGAGGTAGCTACGCCAGTGGGTGATTCGGTGTTAGCTGAGCAGGTGTACAAGGGTTGTCCGGTGTTTATTTACAGTCGTCAGACCCTAGCAGACTTGATAGAGTTGGAGATGACAAATTTTGACGTCATTATGGGTATGGACTGGTTGGCTTCTTGTTATGTCAACATTGACTGTAGAGGCAGGTTGGTCCGATTCTAGTTTCCTGGTGAGCCAGTTATCGAGTGGAAGGGCAACACAGCATCGCCGAGGGGTAGGTTTATTTCTTACCTCAAGGCTAGGAAGATGGTGCAGAAGGGGTACATCTATCATCTGGTTCGGGTATTCGATACAGAGGCTGAGGTGCCAGTTCTTGATCGATCGATGGTTAGGGAGTTTCCAGATGTGTTCCCAGACGATCTTCCGGGTATCCCTCCTGAGAGGGATATTGAGTTTTGCATTGATACGTTGCCAGACACTCGACCTATATCTATTCCGCCATACATGATGGCACCTGCTGAGTTGAGGGAGCTGAAGGACCAGCTGAAAGATTTGCTGGAAAAAGGCTTTATCAGGCCTAGTGTTTCTCCCTGGGGAGCGCCGGTGTTGTTTGTGAAGAAGAAGGATGGGACGCTGCGTATGTGTGTTGATTACAGGCAGCTGAATAAGGTAACCATCAAGAATAAATACCCCCTCCCCAGGATTGATGATTTGTTTGACTAGTTGCAGGGTGCGAGGTGTTTCTTCAAGATAGACCTGCGGTCTAGTTATCATCCGGTGCGAGTTCGAGAGACAGATATCCCAAAGACTGCATTCAGGACCCGGTATGGGCACTATGAGTTCAGGGTGATGTCTTTCGGTTTGACCAACGCTCCAGCGGTATTTATGGATTTGATGAACCGGGTGTTCAAGCCATTTTTGCATACATTTGTTATAGTATTCATTATTGACAACATCCTGGTTTATTCGCGCACAGAGCCGGAGCATGCAGATCACTTGAGGACGGTACTTGGGGTCCTCCGGAGCCGGCAGCTGTTCGCCAAGTTCTCCAAGTGTGAGTTTTGGTTGGCCTCAGTGGCATTCCTGGGGCACATTATTGGGGCTGATGGTGTTCAGGTTGATACGGCAAAGATTGAGGCAGTCAAGTCTTGGCCGAGACCTACTACTCCGACCGAGGTGCGCAGTTTCTTAGGGCTGGCAGGTTATTATCATAGGTTTGTGGAGCAATTTGCTTCGATATCAGCACCGTTGACTAGGCTGACTTAGAAGACATCTAAGTTCCAGTGGACAGAGGCTTGCGAGAAGGGCTTCCAATTACTGAAGGAAAGGTTGACGACGACTCCAGTTCTTACTCTTCCTGAGGGGTTAGACGGGTACGTGATTTATTGTGATGCCTCGGGTATCGGGCTAGGGTGTGTTTTGATGCAGCACGATAATGTTATAGCCTATGCTTCCCGGAAGTTGCGGAAGCATGAGAGGAATTACTCTACCCACGACTTAGAGTTGGCTGCAGTTATTCATGCCTTGAAGATTTGGAGACATTATTTATATGGGGTTCATGTGGATATTTATACAGACCACAAGAGCCTCCAAAGATATCTTCGAGCAGAGGAGTGAACTGCGGCAGACGGTGGTTAGAGTTGTTGAAAGATTATGATGTTGATATTCTATACCATCCGGGGAAAGCCAACGTGGTTGCAGATGCCTTGAGTCGTAGATCGATGGGGAGTCTATCAGAGGTACAGCCAGAGAGACAGGACATGGTCCGTCAGATCCATCAGCTAGTGAGCCTTGGGGTTCGATTGATCGATACCGATGATAGTGTGGTACGGGTTCGTGAGGTTGCCGAGTCTTCCATCGTTGATGAGGTGAAGAGGCGACTGTATGAGGACCCAGTGTTGGTACGGTATCGAGATGCAGCTCTTCGGGAGGAGAAAAGTCTATTCGAGGTAACGCCTGATGGGGTGCTAAGATTTGAGGGCCGGTTGTGTGTTCCCGATGTGATAGGACTTCGTCAGCAGATTCTGGGGGAGGCACACAGTGCTCGTTATTCCATTCATCCGGGGTCGACCAAGATGTACCATGAACTCATATGTATGTATTGGTGGGATGGCCTTAAGAGGGACGTGACAGGTTTTGTTGCACAGTGTCCTAATTGCCAGCAGGTCAAGGTTGAGCACCAGAGGCCTAGTGGGCTATTGCAGGCTATTGATATTCCGACATGGAAGTGGGAGGTTATCAACATGGACTTTATTAAAGGGTTACCTCGTACTCATAGAAAGTATGACTCCATCTGGGTTATTGTTGACAGGCTGACGAAATCAGCCCACTTCCTTCCAGTCAGGACGACGTTTTCGGCTGAGGACTATGCCAGATTGTATATCAGAGAGATTGTGAGACTGCACGGAGTCCCTATATCGATTATATCAGATAGAGGAGCCCAGTTTATGGCTAACTCGAAGTCATTCCGTAAGGATTAGGGACACAGTGAGTCTCGACATCGTTTCATCCTCGGTCGACGGCGCGTAACGCACTATACAGACACTTAAGGATATGCTGCGAGCCTGCGTGATTGATTTCAGGGGTAGCTAGGAGGATCATTTGCCTCTTGTGGAGTTTGCTTATAACAACAGCTACCATTCCAGTATACAGATGGCGCCATACGAGGCTTTGTATGGGCGGAAATGTAGGTCGCCGATTGGTTGGTTCGACGTGGGCGAGGTGCAGTTGGTTGGCCCAGACTTGATTCAGCAGGATGTGGATAAGGTGAAGCTTATCCAGGAGAGACTGTTAGCAGCTCAGAGTCGGCAGAAGTCATATGCAGATAATCGGCGTTGACATTTGGAGTTTCAGGTAGACGATTGGGTCTTCTTGAAGGTATCACCCATGAAAGGTGTGATGAGATTCGGAAAGAAGGGAAAACTTAGCCCAAGGTACATTGGGCCCTACCAGATCATCCGTAGAGTAGGCAAAGTTGCCTATGAGTTGGATCTGCCATCAGAGTTAGAGGCGGTACATCCGGTCTTCCATGTTTCTATGTTGCGGAACTGTATCGGAGATCCATCAAGAGTTTTCCCCGCTAGTGAGGTCCAGGTGACAGAGGGGTTATCGTATGAGGAGAGTCCCATAACGATACTCGATCTCCAGGTCAGGCGACTGCGGACCAATGATGTGGCTTCCGTCAAAGTCTTGTGGAGGAATGATAACAGGGAGGAGATGATGTGGGAAGCGGAGGAGGACATGTTGAGGAAGTATCCTCACTTATTCCCTACACCTTCAGGTAATTCATTTTCCCTTACTTGTCAAGTTTTAATTGAAGTATTTGTTTTGCTTAAGTGCTATTATGTGGCCATATGTGGCATTATTGGTATGTCGGGGTTGTGAAAGGAAACTATGTCGCTAATTATAAGTTTGGCTCCGAAAGAACATTCGGGGATGAATGTTTCTAAGGGGGGAAGAATGTTACACCCCGTAATTACAGGACATGTTTTAAGAACGTACGTAAGAATCCCAAATGTTAAGATTGGAGACTAGTAAAAATTTATCGAAATTATGGAATTGTCGGAAAACGTAATATTGTGACGAATGGGAGGGCGACACGTGTCACCCCCCTTAAGTGAGCTTGGACGAAAATCAACATGGGTATAAGGGTCATTTGACCATTATTAAGATGACAAAGTCTTGCAAGTAGTAGAGCTTGACATATTTGACTTAGTCAATGGGGCCACTTAGCTTGACATTTAAAAGAATTCCATCCAAACCACACATTTGTACAAATCTTGACCCTCCATGTTACTATATAAGTATACTAGTAGTGAGACAAGCATTACATACTTAGAAAAATTTCAAGAAATTGGATGAACATAGAGTGAAGCTCTCGGGTTCATCAAGTCCAAAAGAGAAAAAAATTTGTTTGTTGTCCAATAAGCTCCACACTTTAAACCAAGGTTCATGAGGGTATTGTAAGGGTATCTCAATAGAAAGATCCCGGAAAATAGCGTTTTCGTATTAGTCGCAAGGTGAAAACCTAGTTGCTTTCCTAAGGTTTGATTGGAAGATTAAAGGAAAGTTGTTTGTGATATTCTAAGGATCTCAAGTGGCGGATTGAAGTGTCAAGAAGAGGCTCTAAGTTGCTAGGGAGCGACTTCGGATTTGAAGTTGGACTAAGACTCGTTGAGGTAACAATCTTGTTCTCTTAAAGTGTTACAAGATTATATATTGTTTTTAGCCTTACATTTTTACTAGCATGAAGTATTTATGTTGAAGATTTATAAGTGATATGGATTGTTGTAGCCTAAAACCCGAAATGTCATATAAGCCATTTGAAGTTGGATTACATTTTGGTCGTTAATTAGAATCGTCGCATGTTACTTACTTGAAGATTGTAGTGGTTATAATCGATTGCGACTTGATATCATGTTACACTAACAACTTGGATTGAAAAGGAAATTGGATAAGAATTGGTGTTGTTGTATCTCAAGTTGCCGAATTTACACTTGTAGTTTGTACTAGTTTGATATCAATTGTGGGGCGGAATTTTACACGTCTAGTAGGCGTGTAATCACCTATTGTTAATTGCATTGTTGGGCCTTATGTTACACCCCGTAGTTCCAGAGTATGTATATGGGGACGTACGTACGAGAATACGACATTAAAATTGGAAAGGAAGAAAGATGTGATTTTTCGACGGAAAAGTTTCCGGTTTTTGTGAAGGAAAAAGGTTCGTTAATGGGAATTGGATTTCCAGATTCGGTATTCGGACTTCTGGGATTATTTTAGAAGTATTGGAATTTTATTTCCGGAATTGGTCACGCGGGGCCCACGGGAGGATTTATGGTTTTGTGGGGCCCACTTTATTTTCGGATTTTTGGCATTACGGATTTTTCTGAGAGATGAAATATTTTGTACCATTAGGAGGGCGACATGTGGCACCCTTAGGTGGCATGTTGGACGAAATAGTAGGCAAGTGGCCAAGTCAAATAGTCAAGTCTTGGAAGATATTTTCTTTGGGTTAGTGGGAGTAGGTTTGGGGCGTTTTTGTGGGCAAGTGGGGGAGGCCTCTTGGACGGTTTTCTTGAGCAAGTGGATGGCCACTTGGCTCATTGTTGTGGTGGACATATGTCCCAATGTTGTGGTGGACATATGTCCCCATGTTGTGGTGGACACTTGGTGGAAGACTTCACTTGAAGAAGCTACCTAATCTACACCCTCCACTTGCTTGAATCTTGGCCCTTCATTGTTCTATAAATACCCCCCTCAAGTGCAAGACTTCTTCATCCATTAAACATTTTCCAAGTCTCAAAACTCCCTCCCCCTTTGAGTAGTTCTCGTCCAAAACACCTCCCCCCCCTTCCCTAGCTCTCGTCCGATGCAAGTCCCCCCCCCTCTTGGTAGAAAAGTTGTCTTCTAGTATTGTTACTATTCCAAAATATCTTAGCCCAAATCCCTTGTAGTATTCCAAAGTTATTATTAAGAGCCCGGAAATACTACTTTATTCCTATAGTCGCAAAATGAAACCCTAGAAAAATCTTCATAGCTTAGATGAAGTGTTAAGAGAAGTTGTTTGGAAACTTCTAAGGGTTGCTTGGAGCGGGTTGGAGCGTCAGGAAGTGGAGCTAAATGTTGCTCAGGATCGACTTATTAAACTTGGATAATTTTGGGCTTATCGAGGTAATGATCTTTGTCCCCCTATTGTAATTGGATATTACATGTTGTAGTAATGTATAGTTGAGTATACTATGTGTAGAATGAATATGGATATGAATTAAACTGTATTTACATTGGACTGTATTTACAGTAGACTTGTATTATTATTGTGGGGCAGTGTCGTACACGTCCGGTTAGACGTGTAACCCCTTGGAGTTGTTGGCTCGGTAGCGGGTTTTGATAGAGAAGGAGATTTATATGGTTGCGGGGGGGAAGGTGCTGCCGAATTTTCCGTAGAATAAGGAACCTTGTATTTGGAAATATTCTACGAAGAGATCGAGAGGTTGATAGACGTTTTGTGGCCTTTATAGGTTGAAGTACTACGAGTAGCGTATTCTACTGGAAGGGTGAAAAAGGCTAGCAGGGTTACAGTACTTTGGAGCTATTTGCTAATTGTCGATAATCGTCGCGAGGTATGTGAACCTCTTCCTATCTTTTCTAGCATGATTGTTGTGAACTATGTAGTACGGTAGATGTACGTGTGCTAAGCGAGTTTTGGTTGGTTTAAAACATAAAGTGTTATAATAGCTTTATGGGAAGTTAGTTATAACGACTTTATGTAGGTAAAGGAATGGTTTATTGATTTTAGAAGTTAAGAGACTTGATCTTGAAAGATAAGAGACTTGACTTAATTGGCTTGATATGAATTTTGTTAAAAAGTTGTGAAACCTCATTCGTGAGTAATGAGTACTTGGTTTTTAAAGAATAATGTTTTACTGATTTCGGAAATGAGAATAAGTATCGAACAAACCACTGCAGCGTTAATAAAGGAAAATGTATTGACAAATAATTAATTATATTAAAAACAGTAGAAACCTCCATCTGCATAGAAGCTAAGATAAGACAAAATTGTATTACATTTCCTAGATCATGGCTGCTTTAATGAGATTGTTATAAACAAGAATAACCTACTCACACATAAGGCATATGTTACTCAAATTGTTTTAAAAGAGATTACGTTATTAAGTGATTAAGACTATGGACTATGAAATCTTTCGAAAATAAGAGACTTGAGTATTTGAAGTTATGCAACTTGAACTTTTGGAAAAGAATGTTGTTACTTGATTTTAAAAAAAAGAAAGTGTTTCGGTTTAAAAAGGAGGGCATGATATTGCCTTAGTGATTTAAAAGGAAAACATGGTATTATCTTAATCTGTCTTAAAAGAGAGTTTAAATGTTATGGCCGATTCTACCTCGAGTCCCATGAGATGGGCCGAGACATGTATACCACCCGATTTGACACCGAGTCCATGGGATGGACCGGGAATGTATTCCACACGATTTGACACCGAGTCCATGGGATGGACCGGGAATGTATTCCACACGATTTGACACCGAGTCCATAGGATGGACCGGGAATGTATTCCACACGATTTGACACCGAGTCCATGGGATGGACCGAGAATGTTGTTATACCCCGTATTTTCCGAGTATGTACGTAAGGACGTACGTAGAAAAGTTTGTGCCTTAGGTGTAGGGCCGAAAATTATTTGTTCACAACACCCGGTTAGAGTCGTTTTTCGACGAAACGTTTTCACAGCTTTCGTAGGGAAAATTCCGGCTATGTCATTTCCAATTTTTGCGGATTTTTCCGAGAGACGAAACATTTTGGGCCAACAAGAGGGCGACACTTGTCACCCTCTCATTGGCGGATGTGGGGCGGTAATTGGACGAAATTGGAGAGTGTAGTTGGTAGGATATTTTGTGTGTTGATTGATAAAGTGGGACCCACACACACTTGTCCCAATCTTGGCCTTACACTTGCCTAGCACTTGGCTAAATCTTGGCCATTGGTTGGCCTTTACTTGACCTATAAATACCTCTCCCCTTTGATGAACTTCTTCATCCAAAAATCTCTAAGTCTTGAAAGTTTCTTCCTCCCCTTAGTGTAGTGCCTTTGGTCGAGAGCACCCTCCCCTCGCCGAGAGTTTCCCCCCCCCCTAGTGGGGTTGGCCGAGGGGTACACACCCCCCCCTCCTTGTGGTGCTATGTTATACCCCGTATTCTCAGGGTATGTATGCGAGGACGTACGTACGAGAGCACGACAGAAAATTGGAAAGGAAGAAAGAGGTGATTTTTTCCACGGAAAAAGTTTCCGGTTTTTGTAAAGAAAAATGTTCGTTGATGGGAATTGGGTTCCCAGATTTGGAATTTGGGCTTCTTTGATTATATTAGAATTATGGAATTTTATTTTCTGAAATGGTCACGTGGGCCCACGGAGAAATTTACTGATTTGTGGGGCCCACTTTGTTTTCGAGATTTTGGCCATTGTGGATATTTTGGAAGATGTTTTATTTTGGGCCATTAGGAGGGTGACACGTGTCACCCCGCCAGGTGGCTGGCCGAATTGACATTTGTGCACAACACCCGTTAGAGTCGTTTTCGACGAAGCGTTTTACATAACTTCATGCGAGGAAAATTCCGGCTATGTCGTTTTGTATTTTTGCGGATTTTTCCGAGCGGAACATTTTGGACCAACGGGAGGGTGACATGTGTCACCTGCATTGGAAACAAGTGGCGGTTTGGCCTTGGGCGTTTAGGGTGTCAGTGGGAAGATATTTTTGGTAGATATTTGTGAGGGTTTTAAGGAGTAGGGACTAGGGTGCACTTGGCTTGATCTTGGCCTTACACTTGCCTTGCACATGGCTTGATCTTGGCCATTGGTTGGCCTTTGGTTTGGCTATAAATACCCTCCTTGTGAAGACTTATTCATTCACTCCTCACTTTGTCTAAGTCTTGAAATCCCTCCTCCCTCTTGTGGCTCTCGCCCTAAGCCTCTCCCCTCCTCCTCCTCCTTGTGGCCTTTGGCCGAGAAGGGTCCCTCTTCCCCTTTGTGGTGCCCTAGCCGAGAGTAACCCCCAGCCTAGTTGTGCTAGTCAAATACTACCCCCTTGGTAGAAATGTATTCTACAAGTATTGTTGTAATGCCCAAAATACTTTAGCCAAATACCTTGTAGTACTCTCAGGTACCCTCTATACGTAGAACCCTGGAAAATACGATTATAATTTCCTTTAGCCACTAAACGAAACCCTAAGGAAAATCCTCACCCGTTGTTGAAGTATTAAGTAGAAGTTGTGTAGACACTTCAAGGGTTTCTTGGAGCATTTTGGAGCACGGAGTAGAGCTAAACCTTGTTCGGGAGCGACTTATAACTTGGATAATTTTGGGCTTATCGAGGTAAATATCTTGACCTTCTATTGTAATTGGAAATTACATGTTGTTGGAATATATAGTTGAAGTATACTATATATAGAATTGAACATAGTTGTGCGCAATGTCTTTTGACTTAAGCTGAATAATACTTACGGCAATGTCTTTGCGACTTAAGCTGAATTTAAATAAAGAGAATCGAGCTGTAATTACATAGATCAGTATTACGATGAGACTTGTGTAGCATTATGGGTAGAATTGTACACGTCCAGGTTAGGCGTGCAAACCCCCGGTTGGCTTGGTAGGCCTTGATAGAGGAGATTAACGCTGGCGTGGGGAGGTGCCGCGAATTTTCTATAGAATATTCTACGTTGAGATCTAGAATGTTAATAGGCGCCTTGTGGCCTCTATAGGTTGAAGTACTACGTATGGCGTGATCTACTTGACTTAAGGAGTAGCCAAGCGGTTTGAAGGTACTTGGGGCGTTTTGCTATTAGTCGATAATCGTCGCGAGGTATGTGAACCTCTTCCTATCTCTTCTAGCATGATATGTGTGAACTATGTAGTACGAGAGACGTGCATGTGCTAAATGTATTTGATTGGTTTAAAACATAAAGTGTTATAACGGCTTTATGGGAAGTCGGTTATAATAGCTTTATGTGGATAAGCAAATACCTTGTGGTTTTTAAAAGGTAATCGATTTGAATAATAACGGCTTGATATGTGTTAATAAAGAACTTGAAGTATTTCAAAAGATTTATGAATCGTTTTGAAAGAATGAGTAGTACTTGGTTTTGAAAGCTTAAGAGTTATACTAGCTTTATGGGAAGTTAGGTATAACGGCTTAAGAACGCTTTCTTGATTTGGAAATCGAATGTGTATCGACAAACCAACTGCGGCGTTAATAAAAGGAAAATGTATTGACTAATGAAGTATTATTAAAACCGTAGAAACCTCCATCCGCATGTAAGCTAAGATGAGACAAAATGATATTACATTTCCTAGATCATGGCTTAATAAGATTGATTATAAACAAGAATAACCTACTCACATATAAGACATATGTTTCTCAAAACGTTTAAAGGAGAATTATGCTTTAAAGGATTAAAACTATGGACTACGAAACCTTTTCTAAAATGAGGAACTTGAGCATTTGTAATTAGGCAAACCGGAACTTTAGGAAAAGAATGTTGGTACTTGAGTTTAAAAAGAAAGTGTTCTGGTTTACTTAATAATGTGAATCACTCTAGTTTTATACTACGGGTATCGGGTGACTTTTATAAAAGGAATGTATCTCTTTTAAAAGGACTTAACGTATGTAGTACTTTAGGGTTAAAACCCGGACTTTGACATAAAATGAAAGTACCTTGAGTTGTGTGTAACTTGCTTATGCTTATTGTTATGAAACTTGACCATGTTACGCGTGATAGCCTTGTTGTGCAAGTATTGTGTTCACTCGACTACCGGTTCATCCGGGAATGTATCTCACTTGATTACCGGTTCATCCGGGAATGTATCTCACTTGATTACCGGTTCATCCGGGAATGTATCTCACTTGATTACCGGTTCATCCGGGAATGTATTTCACTTGACTACCGGTTCATCCGGGAATGTATTTCACTTGACTACCGGTTCATCCGGGAATGTATATCACCGACTACCGGTTCATCCGGGAATGTATTCCACACGTTTCTATATTAGGTCCATAAGATGGGCCGAGACCTGTTATACGTATCACATGATTTGTACCTAGATCACGGCGGTGAGGAAAGAGTTCCACGTACGGAGGATGACTAGAGGCGTGAGTCCACGGCTTGACATGATCGCTATTATGTTGTGAATCGTAGTTTGGTTATCATACATGTCTCCGCTTTATCTAGACTATTATGATTTCATTTCTGATTTTTACGATTTCACATACTTGGTACCGTTATCGACCTCCTTGAAGCCGCGTTCATCGCCGCAGTAGAGGTACATCGATCGTGGATCCTCGCTCATAGGATCACGTCGGCGTAGAAGGAAGCTCCGTTTCTCGGAGGCTTATCTTTTGGTATGTGTTTCACGAGTTGTAGATTCTTGTACATTCGGGGTATGGCGGGCCCCGCCCCGTCATAGTCGTAAATCTTAAGGTCCAGCTTTGTATCGCAAGCGTGGTTGTAAAGGATTAAACTGCTCGGGTTTTATGTATATCTAAGGCAACCGTTTTGGTTGGCCTGCTTATTATTATATCTCTTGTTTCATGACTCGTGTTTTATTTTCCGCCGTTTTCTCCGATGTTGTATCACTAGGGTGCCCGGTAAGGCACCGAACGCCCGGTTCGGGCGTTACAAAGTGGTATCGAGCGATTAGTCTCGGAAAGTGTCTACGCACCGTGTCTAGTAAGTCTTGATTATCGGTGTGTTGTGCACCACATCTATAATCAGGAGGCTATAAGACATGTAGGATTGGTTTCTATTCTTCTCCTTCTAAGATCGTGCCTTAGAGCTGAGTTGTAAGTTGGACCCTCTGATGTGTTTCATTTTACCAGTTATGCCTCCGCCTTGGCGAAGGCCTGGCGAGCAAGGCACCGAGGGAACCGCTAGTGAGATACAGAGGAGTACGAGGGCGCAGGCCCAGACAGTACCTGAGGTTGTGCTTCAGACGGCGGGTTTTGTGACGCCGCCAGCCCCAGCAGAGTTTAGAGCCGCAGCCATGGCTGCTGAGACCGCAGTACCTGAGCCTCCAGTCCACGATGCAGGCGAGGAGATGGTTACAAGGAGATGGCCCAGCTTGGTCGGGTCGTGGCGAATATGAGGATAGGCCGGATGCACAGCCTCAGCCGGGCCAAGAGCACCCGTAGTTCACCCCCGAGCAGACAGTTTGAGGCTACGTGACTTTCTGAGTTGTAGCCCTCCAGTGTTCTATGGATCGAGAGCCGAGGACGACCTCGGGAGTTTATCAAGCGACTACAATGGATCATGAGAGTGATCGAGCCTCGAGGCGAGTCTGGTATTGGTTCGCATCACCGCGTGATACTGCAGCTTGAATGGTTTGATTCGCGGAGCTGTCCGGGAAGAGCATGCACTTCCACCGTATGGGACGAGTTCTCGAGGCTTTTCTTGCACATTTCTTGCCCCCACGATGAGAGGGCTCGCCGGCAGATTTTTGACGTTGAGGCGGGATCGGGCGGTTAGAGAGTACAATGTGAGTTCGACTCATTAGCTCGGTATGTTCCCGATGTGGTAGCCGATATGGAGGGCCAGTACACCGCCACGCCACCGGGCCGACGACTTGGCGAGGCTTGTGCGGTGTAGCTCTTCACCGCATGGACATTGCCCGCATACAAGCTCATGCACTAGGTTGTGAGGCACGGAGAGGTCGACGGAATGACCGAGATCGCAGAAGAGGCGATAAGCGAGGTCCTTTGGTAACTTTCGAGGCGGACCGCCTCAGAAGCCTAGTTATGTACCTCCACCAAGATGCAGTGGTCCCCGCTACCGCCGTGGCGCTCTGGTATTCGAGCCTGGTCGAGCTCCGTGGCTTCGTTCACGATATACGGGTTCTAGCCAACAGATTCACGCCCTCTCAAATGCGCGATGTGGCAAACATCATCCCGGAATGTCGCTTTTTATCGGTGCTTGCTTCACTGCGCCGTCGGGCCATGTGACGAGAGATCGTGCTTATAGGAGAGGTACCGCAGCTTGGCGCAACTACCGGATCGATGGCGTGTTCATCGCCTTCTACGCATGCTACGCAGGCGTATTTACGACAGAGTGAGCGGTAGCTTCGTGTATATCCTTAACCCTCAGAGGCTTGTATGTTTTGATGTTATGTTAATGTGTTAGGTGTTATGTTGGATAGCTTTGTGCTAAAATGTGATTTAGGAACACGGTTGGGAAAAAGGGTAAGCACGGGGGTGAGGAATGATGAACCTTAGAATATTACAATTGAGACCTTAGATGTAAGGTCGCTTGAGTAAAAGATTCGCTTTATGTTTGACCTTTATCGAGTCGTAGTATACGTGGGTTTTATTTGTGTGATAAGTCCATGGGTAGTGTGAGATGGAAGTGGTAGCTTTCATGATGTGATTTAGCGTGATCGCCCGTCGTGAACGAGGGTCGACGCGATTGTGGTCGGGTTGAGGACGTGATACGGTCAACCCGTGGCTTGACAAGTGGGGTCAGCTCGTGGTCCCGCCAGTGGCAGGTCACGAGGGTGCTAGGCCCAAGTTTTGGTAACCATCGTATGAGTTCGTGGACGCGTTCGACCGAAGCGTTCGTAAAGGCCGGAATGGCCTGGCGAAGTTTGAGGTTAGTAAGATGACCAAGTTTGGAGGTAGTGACTCCGGAGATTTTGGGAGCGGAGTAATGACCGAAGTTTGGTACGTCTTGGGAGAGTTCAAGTGTTCGAGAAGGGCACGGCGAGTAAGGAAGGAAGAGAACGTGTGTTATTTCGCCGCCGCGGCGTTGACAACTTGTTAGAGGAACTTCATCGATATCCGTCTTGAGAAGGAACATTCGACGAATGTTTCTAAGGAGGGAGAATGTTATACCCGTATTCTCGTGGTATGTATGCGAGGGCGCATTTAGAGCACGTAAAAATTGGAAAGGAAGAAAGAGGTGATTTTTCCACGGAAAAAGTTTCCGCTTTTGTAAAGAAAAATGTTCGTTGATGGGAATTGGGTTCCCAGATTTGGAATTTGGGCTTCTTTGATTATATTAGAATTATGGAATTTTATTTTCTGAATGGTCACGTGGGCCCACTGAGAAATTTACTGGTTTTGTAAGCCCACTTTGTTTTCGAGATTTTGGCCATTGTGGATATTTTCTGAATATGTTTTATTTTGGGCCATTAGAGGGTGACACGTGTCACCCCGCCTGCGTGGCTTGGCCGAATTGACATTTGTGCACAACACCCTGCTAGAGTCGTTTTTCACTAAACGCTTTACATAACTGCGAGGAAAATTCGGCTATGTCGCTTTGTATTTTTATGGATTTTTCCGGCGCGAACATTTTGGACCAACGGAGGGTGACATGTGTCACCCTCACATCGGGAAGCAGTGGCGGTTTGGCCTCGGCGCTAGGGTGTCTGGGAAGATATTTTTGGTAGATATTTGTGAGGTTTTAAGGAGTAGGGACTAGGGTGCACTTGGCTTGATCTTGGCCTTACACTTGCCTTGCACATGGCTTGATCTTGGCCATTGGTTGGCCTTTGGTTTGGCTATAAATACCCTCCTTGTGAAGACTTATTCATTCACTCCTCACTTTGTCTAAGTCTTGAAATCCCTCCTCCCTCGTGGCTCTCGTCCTAAGCCTCTCCCCCTCCCTCCTCCTTGTGGCCTTTGGCCGAGAAGGGTCCCTCTTCCCCCCTTTTTGTGGTGCCCTCGCCGAGTAACCCCCAGCCTAGTTGTGCTAGTCGAAATACTACCCCCCTTGGTAGAAATGTATTCTACAAGTATTGTTGTAATGCCCAAAATACTTTAGCCAAATACCTTGTAGTACTCTCCAAGGTACCCTCTATACGTAGAACCCGGAAAATACGATTATAATTTCCTTTAGCCACTAAACGAAACCCTAAGGAAAATCCTCACCCGTTGTTGAAGTATTAAGTAGAAGTTGTGTAGACACTTCTAAGGGTTTCTTGGAGCATTTTGGAGCGCACGGAGTAGGAGCTAAACCTTGTTCAGGAGCGACTTATAACTTGGATAATTTTGGGCTTATCGAGGTAAATATCTTGACCTTCTATTGTAATTGGAAATTACATGTTGTTGGAATATATAGTTGAAGTATACTATATATAGAATTGAACATAGTTGTGCGGCAATGTCTTTTGACTTAAGCCTGAATAATACTTACGGCAATGTCTTGCGACTTAAGCCTGAATTTAAATAAAGAGAATCGAATCAGAATTACATAGGATGTATTCAGACATGAGACTTGTGTAGCACATCGTGGGTAGAATTGTACACGTCCGGTTAGGCGTGCAAACCCCGGTTGGCTTGGTAGCGGCCTGATAGAGGAGGAGATTAACGTGGCGTGGGGAGGTCGCCGAATTTTCTATAGAATATTCTACGTTGAGATCTAGAATGTTAATAGGCGCTGTGGCCTCTATAGGTCAAGTACTCGTATGGCGTGATCTACTGACTTAGGAGTAGCCGACGGTTTGAGGTACTGAGCGTTTTGCTATTAGTCGATAATCGTCGCGAGGTATGTGAACCTCTTCCTATCTCTTCTAGCATGATATTTGTGAACTATGTAGTACTGTAGACGTACATGTTCTAAATGTATTTGATTGGTTTAAAACATAAAGTGTTATAACGGCTTTATGGGAAGTCGGTTATAATAGCTTTATGTGGATAAGCAAATACCTTGTGGTTTTTAAAAGGTAATCGATTTGAATAATAACGGCTTGATATGTGTTAATAAAGAACTTGAAGTATTTCAAAAGATTTATGAATCGTTTTGAAAGAATGAGTAGTACTTGGTTTTGAAAGCTTAAGAGTTATACTAGCTTTATGGGAAGTTAGGTATAACGGCTTAAGAACGCTTTTCTTGATTTCGAAATCGAATGTGTATCGACAAACCACGGCGTTAATAAAAGGAAAATGTATTGACTAATGAAGTATTATTAAAACCAAGAGAAACCTCCATCCGCATAAGCTAAGATGACAAAATGATATTACATTTCCTAGATCATGGTTGCTAATAAGATTGATTATAAACAAGAATAACCTACTCACATATAAGACATATGTTTCTCAAAACGTTTAAAGGAGAATTATGCTTTAAAGGATTAAAACTATGGACTACGAAACCTTTTCTAAAATGAGGAACTTGAGCATTTGTAATTAGGCAAACCGGAACTTTAGGAAAAGAATGTTGGTACTTGAGTTTAAAAAGAAAGTGTTCTATTTTACTTAATAATGTGAATCACTCTAGTTTTATACTACGGGTATCGGGTGACTTTTATAAAAGGAATGTATCTCTTTTAAAAGGACTTAACGTATGTAGTACTTTAGGGTTAAAACCCGGACTTTGACATAAAATGAAAGTACCTTGAGTTGTGTGTAACTTGCTTATGCTTATTGTTATGAAACTTGACCATGTTACGTGTGATAGCCTTGTTGTGCAAGTAATGTGTTCACTCGACTACCGGCTCATCCGAATGTATCTCACTGATTACGGCTCATCCGAATGTATCTCACTTGATTACCGGTTCATCCGAATGTATCTCACTGACACGGTTCATCCGGAATGTATTTCACTTGACTACCGGTTCATCCGAATGTATTTCACTTGACTACCGGTTCATCCGGAATGTATTTCACCGACTAGGTTCATCCGGGAATGTATTCCACACGTTTCTATATTGGGTCCATAAGATGGGCCGAGACCTGTTATACGTATCACATGATTTGTACCTAGACTGCCGGCAGTGAGGAAAGAGTTCCACGCACGGAGGATGACTAGAGGCGTGAGTCCTCGGCTTGACATGATCATATTATGTTGTGAACTGTAGTTTGGTTATCATACATGTCTCCTGCTTTATCTAGACTATTATGATTTCATTTACAGTATTTTTACAGTTTCACATACTGTACTGTGATCGACTCTTCGGGCTGCGTTCATGCCGCAGTAGAGGTACATCGGCCGTGGATCCTCGCCATAGGATCACGCCAACAGAATGGGAAGCTCCGTTTCTCGGAGGCTTATCTTTTGGTATGTGTTTCCACGAGTTGTAGGTTCTTGTACATTCGTGGTATGGCGGCCCCTGTCCCGTCATAGTCGTTGTAAATCTTAGGTGCAGTAATCTTGTTGTAAGCGTGGTTGTAAAGGATTAAACTGTTCAGGTTTTATGTATATACTGAAGGCAACCGTTTTGGTTGGCCTGTTTATTATTATATCTCTTGTTTCATGACTCGTGTTTTATTTTCCGCTGGTTTTCTCTGATGTTGTATCACTAGGGTGCCCGGGGTAAGGCACCAGTAACGGGCCCGGGTTCGGGGCGTTACATGCTAGCCGTGGGGTACCCCCCCTAGCCTAGTTGTTTTCGTATAATACCCTTTTTTTTGTGGTATAGTGATACTCTCAAAAGTATTGTTATAATGCCCAAATTACCTTAGCCGTATACCTTGTAGTATTCTAAGGTTATACCTATACGAAAAACCCAGTTATACTATTATACTTCCCGTCAGTCACCAAAACCGAAACCCTAAGGAAAATCTCCATAGTTGGTTGGAGTATTAAGTAGAAGTTGGTTAGAACTTCTAAGGGTTGTGTGGAGCGGGTCGGAGCGCACGGAGTAGGAGCTAAACCTTGCTCAGGATCGACATTTAAACTCGGATAATTATGGGCTTATCGAGGTAAATATCTTGTCCCTCTATTGTAATTGGAAATTACATGATTGTTAGACTATATAGTTGAAGTATACTATATATAGAACTGAACGTTGTTATCGGCAATGTCTTTGGACTTAAGCCTGAATAATACTTACGGCAATGTCTCGCGACTTAAGCCTGAATAATAAGAAACCTTTTCGAAAGAAAAGTGCTGAACTGTAATTACATAGGACTGTATTACAGTAGACTTGTGTAGCTTTTCTGTGAGGTAGAATTGTGCACGTCCGGATTAGACGTATAACCCCCCCCCTGGTTGGCTTGGTAGCCGGCCCCGATAGAGGAGGAGATTTACGCTGTTGCGGGGGGGGGGGGGGAGGTGCTGCCGAATTTTCTGTAGGATGTTCTACGAAGAGACCTAAATGTTAATAAGCGCCTTGTGGCCTTATAGGTGGAAGTACTATGCGTGGCGCGATCTACTTGGCTTAAGGAGTAGCCGGCGGTTTGAGGTACTTGGAGCGTTTTGCTATTAGTCGATAATCGTCGCGAGGTATGTGAACCTCTTCCTATCTCTTCTAGCATGATATGTGTGTAACTATGTAGTACGGTAGACGTACATGTGTTAAATGTATTTGATTGGTCTAAAACATAAAGTGTTATAACGGCTTTATGGGAAGTTGGTTATAACAGCTTTATGTATGTAAGAAAATACTTATGGTTTTTAAAAGGTAACTGATTTGAACTATAACTGGCTGGTTATGTAATAATAAAGAACTTGAAGTAATTCAAAAGATTTTTGAATCATTTTGAAAGAAGAGTAATACTTAGTTTTTGAAAACTTAAGAGTTATACTAGCTTTATGGGAAGTTAGGTATAACGGCTTAAGAATGTTTTACTGAGTTCGGAAATCAGAATGTGTATCGACAAACCACTGCAGCGTTAATAAAAGGAAATATTTTGACAGATTAAGTATTATTAAAACCAGTAGAAACTTCCATCTGCATAGAAGCTAAGATGAGACAAAATGATATTTCCTAGATCATGGCTGCTGTAATAAGATTGTTATAAACAAGAATATCCTACTCACATATAAGGCTTATGTTTCTCAGATGGTTTAAAAGAGAATTATATTCTTAAATGAATAAGACTATGATCTACGAAACCTTTCTAAAATAAGAAACGTGAACTTTTGAAATTAGGCAAACTTGGACGTTTGGAAAATAATGTTGTTACTTGATTTTACAAAGGTAAGTTTTTGATTTACTTCAAAAGATAATCACTCTATTTTCATATACTACGGGTATTGTGTGGTTTTTGTGAAAGTAACGTATCTTTTAAAGAATTAATATATGAAGTACTTTGGGGATAAAAACCCGATCTTGTTAATCATATATTAGAATGTACCTTGTGTATAACTTGATTGTCTTTGGTTTGTGATAGCCTTGTAATACTTTCTTGTTGATTTGATAAGTAAACATGTTAGGATGCTACGTGAGTTAGTATCTTGTGATGTTTGTGTAAAGGGTTTTCCTTGTTGTGCTTAGGTTGTTTAACGATAAGGCGCATGTTGATATTATATCACTCATGATTCCGGGTTAAGTCGCCTCCGTCGCGGTAGACTCAGCGGGTCTAGTGACCTATGATTCGAGAATACCTTATGCAGTTTGTATGGCCTATCGCGAGCTACGAGAGTTCCGAGTTAGTTTGCGCCCTATGGTCATGCGTCTTTGTGGCCACGCGGACGGCGAGTCCGGGACGCCGGGGAGTAGCTACCCTCGATGCGGGAATACCTCATGCGGGCTATCGAGTGGCCCGTGCGAGCTATGGGAAGTTCGAGGCTAGACGCGCATTAGATACATCGCGCGAGTGGCGCTTTGATCATGTGACGGCCAGACAGATCTCATGATCTGATTTACGACCTTGTTGTCGTGGGTTTTAGTAGTCGGCTATGCCCTCGTACTTACCCCGCACGGTTTATGATGACTTTGAGGCGTGAGTCCACGACTTGACATGATCGCTTATTTAGTGTGGAATCGTAGTTTTGGTTATCATACATGTCTCCTGCTTTATATAGACTACTATGATTTCATTTACGATTTTCAGCCACATACTTGGTACTGTTAGATCGACCTCTTCGGGCCGCGTTCATGCCGCAGTTGAGGTACACCGCCGTTGATCCTAGTTCTCGGGTCACGATCAACAGATGGGAAGCTCCGTTTCTCCGAGGCTTATCGACGTATAGTCCGTCGTTGTAGGTATTTACATTCGCGGTATGGCGGGCCCCGTCCCGCCATTGTTGTCGTATCATTCTTAGAGGTGCAGAGTAATCGCTGTGTGGCGAGTTGTAATGGGATGTAATCGTCGGTTTTAAAATTGATTTATATATATGCCGAAGGCAAGTTTTCTCCGACATCGCTTTCTTACTTCATAATATTTTCATGTCTTGTTTTATGTTCCACGATTACTCGATGTTGTATCACTAGGGTGCCCGGTAAGGCACGATCACGCCCGGTTCGGTCGTGACAAAAGTGGTATCAGAGCGATTAATCCTCGGAAAGTGTCTACGCATCGTATCCAAGAAGTCTTGATTATCGGTGTGTTGTGCACCACACCAATAATCGTGAGGCTATAGGATATTTAGGATTGGTTTCTATTCTTCTCACTCGAGATCGTGCCTTAGAAACATGTTGTAAGTTGTACCCTCTCACGTATTTCTTTCCCTTACCGCTATGCCTCCGCGTAGAAGGCAACCCGCCCGGAGGCAAGGCGGCCGAGGAGGCTGCGAGTAAAGTACAGATGGTTACGAGGCACGCCCCAACCATCACCGAGTTAGGTGCTTCGTTCGGGAGTTATGCTACGTCCACCGCCCAATGAGTTTAGCACGGCGGCGATTCCTCTGCGGCCATGACATTTGAACCTTCGGTTCGCGGCCGGAAACAGAGAATATAGATTGCGAAGAGACAACCCTGTTACTAGCTATGGATTTGGCTACCAGAGAGTATACCGATGTACCGCGAGTCTTGATGAATATCTAAGAGAGGGTTGTGCAAGAGTAATTCTTCAGTTAGGCTTGAGCATAGCCTTGGTACGGACTTATGCGCAGCAGGCCGAGAGACGTAGAGATCGACGGGTTAACGGGCGACGGTAAGAGGGCCAGAGCAGCAAGGTCCTTTGGTAACTTTCGAGGCGAGTCACCTCACCAGCAGATTAGATTATGCACATCCACCAGTGCAGAAAGGTCCTCCACAGGGTTCAGAACGTTCGGGGTAAGCCGGAGTTGGTCAGAGCTCCAGAGTTTCCGGTTCACAGCTACACGTAGGTTCCACCACGGATTCGCTTTTTCCCGGTGTTCACAGATGCGATGCACATCATCCCGGGGAATGTCATCTTTTAGTTGGTACTTGTTTTACCCGCGGCCGTCAGGGCCATGTGTCGAAAGGATGTCCTAGTAGGAGGACTCAACCTTCAGGATCGGTGGGTAGTTCGTCATCTTCCTTAGCTATGCGCCCTACGGGGAAGGTTTGATTAGAACGACTAAGGGGAGTGAAGCAGTAGATATAGATATATCCTTAACCCTCTAGAGATCAGTATGTATGATAAGATGGGTATATCATAAGTGCTATGTTCTGATAGCAGTGTGTAATTAGTGATTAGAAATCATGGTTAGTATGAGGGTAAGATTGGACATAAGGGAAAGTGTGAGCCTTAGAGCTTTATACGTAGAGACCTTAGAGGTAAGGCCATCTCGAGTAAAGAAGTATTTTATGTTTGACCCTTGTCGGAGTGCATAGTGCACGTGAGCTATGTTTGTGGGATAAGTCCCTGAGTAGTGTGGAATGAAAGAGGGTAGTTGAGCTAAGAAGACTGCTAGGTTTTCGTAACGTGATTAGTGAGAGTTTTCCGATTCGGGGAGCTAGTGTCTTGCGCGTTGCCGGGTCGGGTCGAGGCCACGTTGCGGGTCAACCCGCGACCTGTATGGTGGTGGGGTCAGTTTGTGGTGGTCCCGCTTTGGGTTAGGGTTATGAGGGTGTTAGGCCCAAGTTTAGTTAACCAGCGTACGAGTTCGAGGATGCATTCGACCAGTAGTCGGGCCGAGGAGGTCAGCCGTCTTGTCTTCTAGCAAATACCGTTTACTCGGCAGTGTTGATTTATCAGAAAGGTTGTAAAGGCTGCAGGTGCCTACCTTCACCTTATGACGCAGTGGAGCCAGTGGTACCAGCTGTTTTTGTTTCGGAAGTTTTACCGCAGGTTAAGAACGCAGTGAGTCTCGAATCGCGTTCGCCTCGCCGTGTGTGGATTTCGCGGTAGTTGTGGGGATTGTTGTCTCTGTGGAGGAGTGTTTAAGCTACCATTTCTGTTCGGATGTCGCCTTATGAAGCCTTGTAGGGCGGCGGATGTAAGTCGCCAGTCGATTTGTTCGATGTTGGCAAGATTCAGATAGTTGGTTCAGGCTTGTTCCAGCAGACTGTGGATAGGGTAAAGCTTGTCTAAAAGAGGTTCTGGCAGCTCAGAGAAATCACGCGGATAATCGGCGACGACGCTTAGAGTTCAGGTTGACGGTCGGTCTTCTTGAAAGTACCACCCCGGGTTGGGTGTGACGAGTTTTGGAAACAGAGGGAACTTAGCCCGAGTTACTTTGGGCCCTTTTGAGTTCATGTGAAGAATAGGCCAGGTTGCCTATATGTTAGCTTTTGCCGTCCGACTTAGGAGGCAGTACGTCCGGTCTTTCGTATTGTTATAATCGGGAAAGTATCGGAGATCCATCCAGAGTGTTCCCAGTTAATGATGACCACGTTAGAGATAGTAACCCCGAGTTTTGGAACCAAGCGACGTGTGTGGTAAGAGTTCGAGTGTACGACAGCCTCGGGATCGCATGCAGCCCGGTACCATTTGTTGGGTCGCCGAAGTGACACTAGAACCTCGCGGCAAAGTGACAAAAGTGGTATCACGACGAGTAAAGAGAGAAGCGAGCATGTATTGCGAGCAGAGATGTGACCATTTCTTTTGTATGGAGAAAGTGTGAAGGAATTATATTTTAGACCCTTGGATGGGAGCGTTTGTGATGTTAGAGGTGTTTCCTCGTGGACTTGGATGTAAGTATTTTTGCGCAGGTGTTGTTGTGGCCAGTTGTGGCAGGATTGTTCAGGTAAGTATAGTAGTGAAGACTACTGGCGCATGTTTGTTTTGAGACTTAGAAGGAACATTCGGGACGAATGTTTCTAAGGAGGGGAGAATGTTATACCGTATTTTGAGTATGCGTGGGGCGACGTAGAAAAGTTTGTGCCTTAGGTGTAGGGCCGAAAATTATTTGTTCACAACACCCGGTTAGAGTCGTTTTTCGACGAAACGTTTTCACAGCTTTCGTAGGGAAAATTCCGGCTATGTCATTTCCAATTTTTGCGGATTTTTCCGAGAGACGAAACATTTTGGGCCAACAAGAGGGCGACACTTGTCACCCTCTCATTGGCGGATGTGGGGCGGTAATTGGACGAAATTGGAGAGTGTAGTTGGTAGGATATTTTGTGTGTTGATTGATAAAGTGGGACCCACACACACTTGTCCCAATCTTGGCCTTACACTTGCCTAGCACTTGGCTAAATCTTGGCCATTGGTTGGCCTTTACTTGACCTATAAATACCCCTCCCCTTTGATGAACTTCTTCATCCAAAAATCTCTAAGTCTTGAAAGTTTCTTCCTCCCCCCTTAGTGTAGTGCCTTTGGCCGAGAGCACCCCTCCCCCCCCCTTGGCCGAGAGTTTTCGCCCCCCCCCTAGTGGGGTTGGCCGAGGGGTACACACCCCCCCTCCTTGTGGTGCTAGCCGTGGGGTACCCCCCCCCTAGCCTAGTTATTTTCGTATAATACCCTTTTTTTGTGGTATAGTGATACTCTCAAAAGTATTGTTATAATGCCCAAATTACCTTAGCCGTATACCTTGTAGTATTCTAAGGTTATACCTATCTGAAAAACCCGGTTATACTATTATACTTCCGTCACCACCAAACCGAAACCCTAAGGAAAATCTCCATAGTTGGTTGGAGTATTAAGTAGAAGTTGGTTAGAACTTCTAAGGGTTGTGTGGAGCGGGTCGGAGCGCACGGAGTAGGAGCTAAACCTTGCTCAGGATCGACATTTAAACTCAGATAATTATGGGCTTATCGAGGTAAATATCTTGTCCCTCTATTGTAATTGGAAATTACATGATTGTTAGACTATATAGTTGAAGTATACTATATATAGAACTGAACGTTGTTATCGGAAATATCTTTGGACTTAAGCCTGAATAATACTTACGGCAATGTCTCGCGACTTAAGCCTGAATAATAAGAAACCTTTTTGAAAGAAAAGTGCTGAACTGTAATTACATAGGACTGTATTACAGTAGACTTGTGTAGCTTTTCTGTGAGGTAGAATTGTGCACGTCCGGATTAGACGTATAACCCCCCCCTGTAGGATGTTCTACGAAGAGACCTAAATGTTAATAAGCGCCTTGTGGCCTTATAGGTGGAAGTACTATGCGTGGCGCGATCTACTTGGCTTAAGGAGTAGCCGGCGGTTTGAGGTACTTGGAGCGTTTTGCTATTAGTCGATAATCGTCGCGAGGTATGTGAACCTCTTCCTATCTCTTCTAGCATGATATGTGTGTAACTATGTAGTACGGTGACGCGTACGTGTTAAATGTATTTGATTGGTCTAAAACATAAAGTGTTATAACGGCTTTATGGGAAGTTGGTTATAATACTTTATGTATGTAAGAAAATACTTATGGTTTTAAAAGGTAAGCGATTTGAACTATAAGCTATTTGGTTATGTAATAATAAAGAACTTGAAGTATTTCAAAAGATTTTTGAATCATTTTGAAAGAAGAGTAATACTTAGTTTTTGAAAACTTAAGAGTTATACTAGCTTTATGGGAAGTTAGGTATAATGGCTTAAGAATGTCTTACTGAGTTCGGAAATCAGAATGTGTATCGACAAACCACTGCAGCGTTAATAAAAGGAAATGTTTTGACAGATTAAGTATTATTAAAACCAGTAGAAACTTCCATCTGCATAGAAGCTAAGATGAGACAAAATGATATTTCCTAGATCATGGCTGCTGTAATAAGATTGTTATAAACAAGAATATCCTACTCACATATAAGGCTTATGTTTCTCAGATGGTTTAAAAGAGAATTATACTCTTAAATGAATAAGACTATGAACTACGAAACCTTTCTAAAATAAGAAACGTGAACTTTTGAAATTAGGCAAACTTGGACGTTTGGAAAATAATGTTGTTACTTGATTTTACAAAGGTAAGTGTTTTGATTTACTTCAAAAGATAATCACTCTATTTTCATATACTACGGGTATTGTGTGGTTTTTGTGAAAGTAACGTATCTTTTAAAGAATTAATATATGAAGTACTTTGGGGATAAAAACCCGATCTTGTTAATCATATATTAGAATGTACCTTGTGTGTATAACTTGATTGTGCTGGTTTGTGATAGCCTTGTAATACTTTCTTGTTGATTTGATAAGTAAACATGTTAGGATGCTACGTGAGTTAGTATCTTGTGATGTTTGTGTAAAGGGGTTTTCCACTTTGTGCTTAGGTTGTTTAACGATAAGTTGTCATGTTGATATTATATCACTCGTGATTCCGTGGTTGTCGCCTCCGTCGCGGGTAGACTCGGTAGTCTAGTGACCTATGATTCGAGAATACCTTATGCAGTGCAGTATGGCCTATCGCGAGCTACGAGAGTTCCGAGTTAGTTTGGCGCCTTGTGGTCATGCGGTCTTTGTGGCCATGCGACGGCGAGTCGAGACGCCGCCGGAGTAGCTACCGACGATGAGGAATACCTCACGCGGGCCATTGGAGTGGCCCGTGCGAGCTATGGGAAGTTCCGGCTGACGCGCACATTAGATACTGCGCGAGTGGCGGCTTTGATCATGTGACGGCCAGACATGCATCTCATGATACGATTTACGACCTTGTTGCATCGTGGGTTTTAGTAGTCGGCTATGCCCTCGCATTTACCGCACGGTTTATGATGACTTTGAGGCGTGAGTCACGACTTGACGATCGCTTATTTAGTGTGAATCGTAGTTTTGGTTATCATACATGTCTCGCTTTATATAGACTACTATGATTTCATTTACAAGATTTTCACATACTTGTACTGCCAGACGAAAGTGCGTTCATGCCGCAGTTGAGGTACACCATCGTTGATCCTAGTTCTGGTCACAAGTCAGATGGAAGCTCCGTTTCTCGAGGCTTATCGGTGGTATAGTCCTGTCGTTGTAGGTATTTACATTCGGGGTATGGCGGGCCCCGTCCCGCCATTGTCGTATCATTCTTAGAGAGTAATCTTGTTGTGGCGAGTTGTAATGGGATGTAATCGCTCGGTTTAAAATTGATTTATATATATGCCGTAAGGCAAGTTTTCTCCGAAAACACTTTCTTACTTCATAATATTTTCATGTCTTGTTTTATGTTCCGCTGATTACTCTGATGTTGTATCACTAGGGTGCCCGGGGTAAGGCACCAGTCACGGGCCCGGGTTCGGGTCGTGACAAATGTATTCCACACGATTTGACACCGAGTCCATGAGATGGATCGGGAATGTATTCCACACGATTTGACACCGAGTCCATGGGATGGACCGAGAATGTATTCCACACGATCCGACACCGAGTCCATGAGATGGACCGGGAATGTGACCATGCGATTCCACCTCGAGTCCCATGTGTCACGACCCGAACCCGGGCCCGTGACTGGTGCCTTACCCGGGCACCCAAGTAGACATACATCAGAGTAATCAGCGGAATATAAAACAAGACATGAAAATAATGTGAAGTGAAAACATTTATTCGAGAAGTTGCCTTTTCGATATATATAAAAACATGAATCCGAACATATCCCTTTACAAACTCGCCACAACAAAGCATTACTGCACTTCTAAGAATGATATAACAACAATGGCGGGACAGGGCCCCGCCATACCCCTGAATGTAAGTACCTACAATGACAGGGGACTATACCAAAGATAAGCCTCCGGAGAAACGGAGCTTCCCAAAACGCTGAACTGTGATCCTAAGAGCGAGGATCGATGACTGGTGTACTTCTACCTGCGGCATGAACGCAGCCCCCCGAAGGAGGTCAGTACAACAGGTACCAAGTATGTGAAACTGAAAATACTGTAAATGAAATCATTGTAGTCTATATAAAGCAGGAGACATGTATGATAACCAAACTACAGTTCACAATAAATAAGGCGAGTCAAGTCGTGACTCACGCCTCAAAGTCATCACTCAAATATCACTATGGGTCTCACGTCCACAACATCAATCATGCCCGTGGAATACCTTCCTCACCGCTAGCCTATGATATAAAAGCACCAAGAAATACACATGAACACGGTCCCACTGTGTCATAATAAAACCGTCACGGGGTAATGCGAAGGCATATCCGACTACTAAAACCCACGTACCAACAATGCTATAAAAGCGTATCACGAGGTCTTTCTAGACCGCCATATGATCGGCGGCCACTGCCTCGGTATCAATGTGCGTCAAATCTGGAACTTCCGCGACTCGCATAGGCCACACACATAGGCCCGCATGAGGTATTCCCCGCATCGAGGGTAGCTACTCCCCGACATCGTCCTGGACCCGTGGTCCGCATGGCCACATAGACCGCATGGTCATATAGACCGCACACTAACCCGGAACTCTCGTAGCTCCGCATAGGCCACCTGGACCCGCATGAGGTATCTCGAATCATAGTCACACGCATCGCCCGAGGTGTACCCGCGTCGTGGCGCTTAACCCCCGGTATATCATGTCAAGAGGTGAGTGATATAATACTAGCATAACGGCTTATCGTTAAACAACATAAGCACAATAAGAATAACCTTTTACACAAACATCACAAGACACTAACACGCGTAGCATCCTAACATATTTACTTATCAAACCAATCAAGAAAGTATTTCAAGGCTATCACAAACCAACATAATCAAGTTATTCACACAAGGTACTTTCTACTTTATGTCAACAAGTTCAGGTTTTTATCCCCAAAGTACTTCCTACATTAACTCTTTAAAAGATCCGTTTCTTTCACAAAAGTCACACAATACCCGTAGTATAAAAATAGAGTGACTATCTTTTTAAGTAAACCAAAACACTTCTTTTTGTAAAATCAAGTAACAACATTCTTTTCCAAACGTTCAAGTTTGCCTAATTTCAAATGCTCAAGTTTCTCGTTTTCGAAAGGTTTCGTAGTTCATAGTCTTAATCACTTAATAATATAATTCTCTTTTAAAACAATTTGAGAAACATATGCCTTATGTGTGGGTAGGTTATTCTTGTTCATAACAATCTTATTAAATCAGCCATGATCTAGGAAATGTAATATCATTTTGTCTCATCTTAGCTTCTGTGCAGATGGAGGTTTCTACTGGTTTTAATAATACTTAATTAGTCAATACATTTCCCTTTATTAGCGCTGCAGTGGTTTGTTCGATACTTATTCTCATTTCCGAATTCAATACAAGGCGTTCATAATCAATTAAGTAAACCGTTCCTTTTATCTCTCTTAAGTCGTTATACCTAACTTCCCATAAAGCTAGTATACCTCTTAAGCTTTTAAAACCAAGTATTACTCTTCTTTCAAAACGATTCTTAATTCTTTTGAAATACTTTAAGATTTTTATTATTTAGACTCAAGTCAAAAGTCATCGGAGTAAAACCACGTTCAGTTGACACACGTACGTCTACCGTACTATATATATATTCTTTTAAAATGTCATGCTCAAGAGGATAGGAAGAATCACATACCTCGCGACGATTACCGACAATTAGCAAAACGCTCCAAAGTACTGTAATCCTGCTAGCCTTTTTCCACCCTTCGAGTAGAATACACTACTCGCAGTACTTCAACCTATAACGGTTATATAAGTCTATCAATGTCTAGACTACTCTGTAGAATAAATCTAGATACAAGATTCTATGGAAAATTGGGCAGCACTTCCCTACCCGTCAAACTACACAAGTCTCATCAGAATACAATCCTATGTAAGGCTTCAATTCCTTCTTATATACCTTCCTTGTATATAACTTATACTTAATTCTTATACTTCAACAGTATGCAAACTTCTAAATACAATAGGGGGACAAGATATTTACCTCGATAAGCCCAAAATTATCCAAGATTTAATGTCGATCCTGAGCAACGTTTAGCTCCTACTCTGGGCGCTCCAACCCGCTCCAAATGACCCTTAGAAGTTCCCAAACAACTTCTACTTAGCACTACAACCAACTATGAAGATTTTCCTTAGGGTTTCGTTTTGAGACTAAAAGGACATAAGGTAGTATTTCCGGGCTCTACGTATAGAGGTAACTTTGGAATACTACAAGGTATAAGGCTAAGGTATTTTGGAATTGTAACAATACTTGGAGAGTATTTTTCTACCAAAAGGGGGGGGGGGGGTGTTTCACGAGAACAACACTAAAGAGGGGGGTACTTTCGGCTAGCACCACTTAGGAAGGGGGGTTTCGGCTAAGGCTTCTCACAGGGGGCGGGGTGCTCTTGGACGAGAGCAACAAGAAGAGGGGAGGGAGGGATTTTTTTAGACTTAGAAGTCATTTGAGGGATGAAGAAATCCTTCAACTAAGGGGGGTATTTATAGGGCCTTCAATGGCCAAGATCAATACAAGTGGTGGGCAAGTGGAGGGTGAATATTTGCACAAGTGCACCCTAGCCATCTACTCCACAAATCACTCCAAACATTGACCCAAGTTTTAGGCCACAAAACATGCCAAGAAACGTGCAACCAATCGGCCATATGACCGCCCACTTGAGGTGACAAGTCGCCTTCGTTGGTCCAAAATATTTCATCTCTCGGAAAAATCCGCAAAAATTATTAATGTCGCAACCGTAATTTTCCCCTCGCAAAGTTTGGAAAACGTTTCGTCGGAAAACAATTCTTTTCGGGGGTTGTGCACAATTTTCGACCCCTTGCCTATCTTTGTTATACCTCGTATTTCCAGAGTATGTACATAAGGACGTACGTAGAAAGTTTGAGCCTTAAAAGTTAGGCTAGGTTCGAAAATTGTGCACAAGTACCGAAAAGAGTCGTTTTTCGACGAAACGTTTTACTAAACTTGCGAAGGGAAAATTCCGGCTATGTCATTTATTATTTTTGCGGATTTTTCCGAGAGACGAAACATTTTGGACCAACGGGAGGGTGACATGTGTCACCCTCACATTGGAACAAGTGGGGCGGCAATGGTGGACGAAAAGGGGTCAAGGGAGTTGGTAGGATATTTGTGCAAGTTGTTGTGGTAGATGGATAAGGTGCACTTGGCTTAAATCTAGCCCTACACTTGCCTTACACTTGGATGAATCTTGGCCATTGGTTGGCCATTTCTTGACCTATAAATACCCCCCCTAAGTGATGAACTTCTTCATCCTAAAATCATTTCCAAGTCTCAAATACTCCCTCTCCCTCTTGCTTGTCTCGTCCAAACACCACCCCTCTCCCCTCTTGTAGCCCTCCAAACCCCCTTGCCTAGTGGTTCTAGCCGAGAACCCTCCTCCCCCTAGCCTAGTTGTGCTAGTCGAAATACTACCCCTTGTTGTGGTATAGAAATACTCTCCTAGTATTGTTATAATGCCCAAATACCTTGGCTCAAATACCTTGTAGTATTCCCAAGGTTACACTTATACAAAAGCCCAGAAAATACTATTATACTTTCTTTAGCCACTAAACGAAACCCTAAGAAAAACCTTCATAGTCGGTTGAAGTGTTAAGTAGAAGTTGCGTAGAACTTCTAAGGGTTGATTGGAGCGGGTTGGAGCACTCGGAGTAGGAGCTTAACGTTGCTCGAGTCGACTTTATACTTGGATAATTTTGGGCTCATCGAGGTAAATACTCTTTGCTTCTAGTGTAATTGGAAATTACATACTGTAGTAGTATAGAAATGAATATAAGATTCATAGAAGAGAATTGAACTGTAATAGAAGGATATTACAGAATAGACTTGAACTGAAATCACATCAGAAGAATATTATAGAAGAAGATTAAACTGTATTTACATAGGACTGTATTTACAGTAGACTGATAACCTTATTGGTTGAATGTTCTGCGAGTAGCATGAACTACTTGGAAGGTGGACAAGGCTAGCCGGGTTATAGCCGTGGAGCGTTTTGCTTATAGTCGATAATCGTCGCGAGGTATGTGATTCTTCCTATACTCTTGAGCATGATATTTTAAAGGAAGATATAGATATAGTACGGCAATGTCTTTTGACTTAAGCCTGAATAATATATAGTATGGTAGATGTACGTGTGCTAACTGAATATAGTTGTACGACAATGTCTTTTGACTTAAGCCTGAATAATAAGAACCTTGAAATATTTTAAAAGGAATATAGATATAGTACGGTAGACGTACGTGTGTTAACTGAATGTAGTGTTACGGCAATGTCTTTTGACTTAAGCCTGAATAAGAAGAATCTTGAAGTATTTCAAAAGAAATAAGAAACCTTTTTGAAAGAAGAGTAATACTTGGTTTTGAAAACATAAGAGTTATACTAGCTTTATGGGAAGTTAGGTATAACGTCTTAAGAAAGATAAAAAGAATGGTTTACTGATTTTAGAAGTTAAGAGACTTGATCTTATAAGATAAGAGACTTAACTTAAATGAATTAATATGAGTTTTGTGTGAAACCTCATTCGTGAGTAATGAGTACGTGGTTTTTAAAAAGGAATAATGTTTTACTGATTTCGGAAATCAGAATGTGTATCGACAAACCACTGCAGCGTTAATAAAGGAAAATATATTGAATAATGAAGTATTATTAAAACCAGTAGAAACCTCCATCTGCATAAAAGCTAAGATGAGACAAAATTTTATTACATTTCCTAGATCATGGCTGCTTAATAAGATTTATGAACAAGAATAACCTACTTGCCTATGGCATATGCTACTCAATTGTTCTAAAAAAAAAGAGATTAAGACATTGAACTATGAAACTTTTCTAAAAAGAGACTTGAGTAATTGAAATTAGGCAAACTGGAACTTTAGGGAAAAGAAAGGCATTGTGTTGTCTTAAAATGGTTTAAAACTTAAAGTGTTATAACAGCTTTATGGGAAGTTGGTTATAACGACTTTATGAAAACAAAAGAAGGGTTTTTATCATTGGTTTTAATGTGGAAACTTGACTTTAAAAAGAGAAGTTGTTTTGGTTTGCTTAAAAGATGTAAGTCACTCTATTTTATACTACGGGTATCGGGTGATTTTCATAAAAGGAATGGATCTCTTAAAAGGAATTTAACGGACGTAGTACTTTAGGGTTAAAACCCGGACTTTGACATAAAATGAAAGTACTTAGAGTTATGTATAACTTGCCTATGTTTGTTATTGTGTAACTTGCCTATGCTTGTTGTTGTGTAACTTGCCTATGCTTGTTGTTGTGTAACTTGCCTATGCTTATTGAGATAGTCTTTGTTGTGCAAGAATTGTGTTTCTATTCTACCGCGTCACTCGATGGAGGGCCGGTTGACTTGTTGAGAACTTACTTGGACGTACCGGCAGTGACGGGAGATTCCACGGGTATGCTTCCATTAGCATTAGTACATGGGCATGTCTACACCGTTGATGGATTCTGTGGACATGTGACCATTTTTGGTTATGGCGAAGTATCGTGACTTACGGTTGTGATTGGGTGCGTAGCTTGTATACTTGCCCCCGCCGCCACGCGTGCGGTGGATCAGTGCATGTTGTTGCACTTACCACGTGTCGCCTTCGCGCGAAGTATCGTGACTTACGGTTGTGATCGGTGCGTGGCTTGATACTTGCCCCCGCCGCCACGTGGCGCAGGTGGATCGGGTATAGGTTATTGCACTTGCCACGTGTCAGCTTAGCGAGTCAGTATAGTGACGAGGTCTCGTGGTACGGCTTTGGCATCAGGTAGGACTTGGTGTTCAGGTGTACTCCTTGGTGTTGATATATCATAGACTGCCGGCAATGAGGAAGGAATTCCACGGGCACGAGTGATGATTTGGAGGCGAGTCCACGACTTGATATATTTGTTTATATGTTGTGTACTGTAGTTTGGTTATCATACATGTCTCCTGCTTTATATAGACTGCTATGATTTCATTTATAGTACTTTACAGTTTCACATACTTGGTACCTGTTGTACTGACCTCCTTCGGGGGGTTGCGTTCATGCCGCAGGTAGAAGTACATCGGCTGTCGATCCCCGCTTTTAGGATCACCTTTCAGCGTATTGGGAAGCTCCGTTCCTTCGGAGGCTTATCTTTGGTATGTTACCCTGAGTCTGTAAGTTCTTGTACATCCAGGGGTATGGCGGGGCCCTGTCCCGCCATAGTTGTTGTAAAAATCTTAGAGGTCTGTAGCACTGTTGTGGGCAGGGTTGTAAGGATTGTAACTGTTCAAATGTATATATATATATGTTGAAAGGCAACCATTTTGGTTGGCCTATTTTCTTTCATCTTGATCCATATCTATTTGCATGTTTAAGTTTTTATTTCCGCTGGTTTTCTCTGATGTTGTATCACTAGGGTGCCCGGGGTAAGGCACCAGTCACGGGCCCGGGTTCGGGTCGTGACAAAAGTGGTATCAGAGCAGTTAGTCCTCGGAAAGTGTCTACAGACCGTGTCTAGTAGAGTCTTGATTATCGATGTGTTGTGCACCACATCTATAATCAGGAGGCTATAGGATATTTAGGATTGGTTTTCCCTTCTTCTCATTCTGAGATCGTGCCTTAGAGCTGTGTTGTAATTTGGACCTCTAACGTAATTCGTTTTTACCAGTTATGCCTCCGCGCAAGGCAACCCGGGCCCAGAAGGGCAAGGCAGCAGAGGGAGCTGCGAGTAGAGCAGCGGCAGTCTCTACAGAGACCACAGTACCTGAGCCTCGATCCCGCACCGGAGCGAAGAGATGGGTTACAAGGAGTGGGCCTAGTTAATGGCCAGGGTTGTGGCCAGACTTGAGGATAGGCCGACGCAGCGGCCCAAAGATGCACCAGTGGTTCACCCTAGATCAGATAGTTGGAGGCTACGGGATTTTCTGAGATGTAACCCGCCAGAGTTTTATGGGTCGAGGCCTGAGGATGATCCGCAGGAGTTCATCCGGCAGTTACAGTGGATCATGAGAGTGATCAAGGCATCGGAGACCGAGTCGGTGGTCCTAGGTTCGCATCGGCTGCGTGATACCGCAGTCGACTGGTTTGATTCGTGGGAGTTGTCCCGGGGAGAGAATGCACTTCCAGCTATATGGGACGAGTTCTCAAAGGCATTTCTTGCACACTTCTTGCCTCCACGCGGCGAGAGGCTCGGGCCGACATATTTTTGGTATTACGGCAGAATGGGCGTACGGTTCGGGAGTACAATTTGGAGTTCGACTCATTGGCCCGGTACGTCCCCGCGTTGGTAGCTAGTATGGAGGATCGAGTGCACCGATATGTTACAGGGCTCGATGATTACATAGCAGAGAGTTGTTCGGGTGTAGCTCTTCACCGCATGGACATTGCCCGCATGCGAGCTTATGCACTTGGATGTGAGAGCGGAGAATCGACGAATGGCCGAGATTAGCGTAAGAGGCCGAGCAGCAGGTCCTTTGATGACTTTCGAGGCGGACCGCCAAGAAGAAAGCGATGCGCCTCCGCTTGTACCAAGTGGTCCCCACCGTCGTCGAACGTTTGGAATATTCAGAGCAGTCGGGGCTCCCGTGGTTTAGATTTTCGGGAGTAAGTGCTCGCGGATGAGGCCACCCGTATCTCGGTGTGACTATTGTGGTAAAGCCCATGGGGAATGTCGTCTTGGTTTGGGAGATTGCTATACTTGGCGCCGGCGGGGCTATTTGACGAGAGATCGTCCCACCAGGTAAGATCGCGTGGGATAGCACTGACTACTAGATCGATTGCGGGTTCTTCACCTTCCATAGCTAGGCAGATGTTCATACACCGGCAGCCACCAGAGAGGTCGCGGTGGAAGTTCCGATTTAGCGGTCCTCAACCGCCTACTTTCGTATATCCTTAAACCCTCTAGAGACTTGTATGTATTGATGTTATGATAATGTGTTAAGTGTTATGTTCGGATAGCTTTGTGCTAAAATGTGATTAAGAAACTGGTTAGTGAAAAGGGTAAGCTGGGGGGGAGAAATGATGAACCTTAGAATATTACGTTGAGACCTTAGATGTAAAGCCGTCGAGTACCGCATTTTGCAAGTGATCCTTGTCGGAGTGCATTGTATGCCTAGAATGTTTTGTGTAATAAGTCCCTGGGTAGTGTGAAATGGAAGTGGTAGCTTTCATGACCTGTAGAGGTAAGATTGTTCCGGATCGGGGAACAAGAGCGTGATGCGTTAAGTGGGTCGGGTTGGGGCCGTGTTGAGGGTCAACCCGCGGCCTGTTTCGAGGTGGGGTCAGCTCTGGGTGGTCCCGCCAGGTGGTAGGGTCACGAGGGTGCTAGGCCCAAGTTTAGACGACCATCGTATGAGTTCGTGGATATGTTCGACCAGAAGCGGATCGTGAAGGCCGGGAATGGCCTTAAGGGAGGTTGAGGCTAGTAGATGACCAAGTTTGGAGGTGGTGACTCCAAAGTTTTGGGAACTGAAGCGATGACTGAAGTGTGGTACGTATGCTAGAAGAGTTCAAGTGTTCGAGAAGGGCACAACGAGTAAGGGAGGAAGAGAACGTGTGTTATTTCGTGGCCAGGCGTGGCGTTGGCAACTTGTTAGAAGATCTTCATCGTTATCCGTCTTGAGAAGGAACATTCGGGACGAATGTTTCTAAGGAGGGGAGAATGTTATACCCCGTATTTCCAGAGTATGTACGTAAGGACGTACGTAGAAAGTTTGAGCCTTAAAAGTTAGGCTAGGTTCGAAAATTGTGCACAAGTACCGAAAAGAGTCGTTTTTCGACGAAACGTTTTACTAAACTTGCGAAGGGAAAATTCCGGCTATGTCATTTATTATTTTGCGGATTTTTCCGAGAGACGAACATTTTGGACCAACGGAGGGTGACATGTGTCACCCTCACATTGGAACAAGTGGGCGCAATGGTGGACGAAAAGGGTCGAGGAGTTGGTAGGATATTTGTGCAAGTTGTTGTGGTAGATGGATAAGGTGCACTTGGCTTAAATCTAGCCCTACACTTGCCTTACACTTGGATGAATCTTGGCCATTGGTTGGCCATTTCTTGAGCTATAAATACCCCCCCTAAGTGCTGAACTTCTTCGTCCTAAAATCTTGACCACGTCGCAAATCCTCCCTCTCCCACTTGCTTGTCTCGTCCAAACACCACCCCTCTCCCCCCCTCTTCTCGGCCCTCGGCCGAGACCCTCCCCCTTGCCTAGTGGTTCTAGCCGAGAACCCCCCTCCCCCTAGCCTAGTTGTGCTAGTCGAAATACTACCCCTTGTTGTGGTATAGAAATACTCTCCTAGTATTGTTATAATGCCCAAATACCTTGGCTCAAATACCTTGTAGTATTCCCAAGGTTACACTTATACAAAAGCCCAGAAAATACTATTATACTTTCTTTAGCCACTAAACGAAACCCTAAGAAAAACCTTCATAGTCGGTTGAAGTGTTAAGTAGAAGTTGCGTAGAACTTCTAAGGGTTGATTGGAGCGGGTTGGAGCACTCGGAGTAGGAGCTTAACGTTGCTCAGGAGCGACTTTATACTTGGATAATTTTGGGCTCATCGAGGTAAATACTACTGTCCTTCTAGTGTAATTGGAAATTACATATTGTAGTAGTATAGAAATGAATATAAGATTCATAGAAGAGAATTGAACTGTAATAGAAGGATATTACAGAATAGACTTGAACTGAAATCACATCAGAAGAATATTATAGAAGAAGATTAAACTGTATTTACATAGGATTTGTATTTCTGATCGATAACCTTATTGGTTGAATGTTACGAGTAGCATGAACTACTTGGAAGGTGGACAAGGCTAGCCGGGTTATAGCCGTGGAGCGTTTTGCTTATAGTCGATAATCGTCGCGAGGTATGTGATTCTTCCTATACTCTTGAGCATGATATTTTAAAGGAAGATATAGATATAGTACGACAATGTCTTTTGACTTAAGCCTGAATAATTTATAGTATGGTAGATGTACGTGTGCTAACTGAATATAGTTGTACGACAATGTCTTTTGACTTAAGCCTGAATAATAAGAACCTTGAAATATTTTAAAAGGAATATAGATATAGTACGATAGACGTACGTGTGTTAACTGAATATAGTGTTACGGCAATGTCTTTTGACTTAAGCCTGAATAAGAAGAATCTTGAAGTATTTCAAAAGAAATAAGAAACCTTTTTGAAAGAAGAGTAATACTTGGTTTTGAAAACATAAGAGTTATACTAGCTTTATGGGAAGTTAGGTATAACGTCTTAAGAAAGATAAAAAGAATGGTTTACTGATTTTAGAAGTTAAGAGACTTGATCTTATAAGATAAGAGACTTAACTTAAATGAATTAATATGAGTTTTGTGTGAAACCTCATTCGTGAGTAATGAGTACGTGGTTTTTAAAAAGGAATAATGTTTTACTGATTTCGGAAATCAGAATGTGTATCGACAAACCACTGCAGCGTTAATAAAGGAAAATGTATTGAATAATGAAGTTTTATTAAAACCAGTAGAAACCTCCATCTGCATAGAAGCTAAGATGAGACAAAATGATATTACATTTCCTAGATCATGGCTGTTTAATAAGATTTATGAACAAGAATAACCTACTTGCCTATGGCATATGCTACTCAATTGTTCTAAAAAAAAAGAGATTAAGACATAGAACTATGAAACTTTTCTAAAAAGAGACTTGAGTAATTGAAATTAGGCAAACTGGAACTTTAGGGAAAAGAAAGGCATTGTGTTGTCTTTAAATGGTTTAAAACTTAAAGTGTTATAACAGCTTTATGGGAAGTTGGTTATAACGACTTTATGAAAACAAAAGAAGGGTTTTTATCATTGGTTTTAATGTGGAAACTTGACTTTAAAAAGAGAAGTTGTTTTGGTTTGCTTAAAAGATGTAAGTCACTCTATTTTATACTACGGGTATCGGGTGATTTTCATAAAAGGAATGGATCTCTTAAAAGGAATTTAACGGACGTAGTACTTTAGGGTTAAAACCCGGACTTTGACATAAAATGAAAGTACTTAGAGTTATGTATAACTTGCCTATGCTTGTTGTTGTGTAACTTGCCTATGCTTGTTGTTGTGTAACTTTCCTATGCTTGTTGTTGTGTAACTTGCATATGCTTGTTGTTGTGTAACTTGCCTATGCTTATTGAGATAGTCTTTGTTGTGCAAGAATTGTGTTTCTATTCTACCGCGTCACTCGATGGAGGCCTTGACTTATTGAGAACTTACTTGGGCGTCTGCGTGTGACGGAGATTCCACTGTATGCTTCCATTAGCATTAGTACATGGGCATGTCTACACCGTTGATGGATTACGTGGACATGTGACCATTTTGGTTATGGCGAAATATCGTGACTTACGGTTGTGATCGCGCGTAGCTTGTATACTTGCCCCGTCGACCACGTGGCGCAGGTGGATCGGGTATAGGTTATTGCACTTGCCACGTGTCAGCTTCGCGAGTCAGTATAGTGACGAGGTCTCGTGGTACGGCTTTGGCATCAGGTAGGACTTGGTGTTCAGTGTACTCGCGGTGTTGATATATCATGATCGGCAGTGAGGAAGGAATTCCACGGGCACGAGTGATGATTTGGAGGGCGTGAGTCCCTGACTTGATATGACTGTTTATATGTTGGGTACTGTAGTTTGGTTATCATACATGTCTCCTGCTTTATATAGACTGCTATGATTTCATTTATAGTACTTTACAGTTTCACATACTTGGTACCTGTTGTACTGACCTCCTTCGGGGGGCTGCGTTCATGCCGCAGGTAGAAGTACATCGGTTGTCGATCCCCGCTTTTAGGATCACCTTTCAGCGTATTGGGAAGCTCCGTTCCTTCGGAGGCTTATCTTTGGTATGTTACCCTGAGTCTGTAGGTTCTTGTACATCCAGGGGTATGGCGGGCCCTGTCCGCCATAGTTGTTGTAAAAATCTTAGAGGTCCGTAGTAATCACAAGTGTGGTTGTAAGGATTATGCTTTCAAATGTTTATATATATATATATATGTTGAAAGGCAACCATTTTGGTTGGCCTGTTTTCTTTCATCTTGATCCATGTCTATTTGCATGTTTAAGTTTTTATTTCCGCTGGTTTTCTCTGATGTTGTATCACTAGGGTGCCCGGGGTAAGGCACCAGTCACGGGCCCGGGTTCGGGTTGTGACAATCTTAAGGCTTAAACTTTCGTACGTACGTCCTCACGTACATACTCTGGAAATACGGGGTATAACATTCTCCCCTCCTTAGAAACATTTGTCCCGAATGTTCCTTCTCGATACAGATAATGATAAGTTCCTCTTAACGTAACAAGTTGCCAATGCCACACCTGGCCACAAAATAACACATGCGCAATTACTAAATCCAAGTCCACAAGGAATCACCTCTATTACCACAAAAGCTCCCACCCAAGGTCTAAAAGATATTCCCTTCGCACCTTCATTTCACAAAAGAAATGATCATTTCTATTCTCTTACCACATGTTCGCTTCTTCCCTTACTCGTCGTACCCTCCTCGTACACTCGAACACTTCCTAAATAAACTTACCACCTTCCTGTTATTGCTTCAGTTTCCAAAATCTCTGGGTTACTACCTCCAACTTGGTCATCATTAACTGGGAACACCCTGGATGGATCTCCGATACTTTTCCGAACATAACAACATGAAAGACCGGACGTACTGCCTCCTAAGTCGGACGGCAAATGCTAACATATAGGCAACCTGGCCTATTCTTCACATGATCTGAAAAGGCCCAAAGTAACTCGGGCTAAGTTTCTTCTGTTTTCCAAAACTCGTTACACCCTTTCCGGGGTGGTACCTTCAAGAAAACCCACCGTCAACCTGAACTCTAAGTGTCGACGTTGATTATCCGCATGACTTCTGCTGACTCTGAGCTGCCAATAACCTCTCCTGGATAGGCTTCACCCTATCCACATCCTGCTGAAATAAGTATGAACCAACTATCTGAATCTTGCCAACATCGAACCAATCGACCGGCAACTTACACTTCCGCCCCTACAAGGCGTCATAAGGCGATATCCGAATACTGAAATGGTAGCTATAAAACACTCCCTCAACAGGAGGCAACAATCCTCACAGCTACCCCTGAAATCCAAACACTGGCCCGAGGGTGAATGCAATACTGAGACTCACCTGAGTTCCTAACCCTGCCTGGTAAAACTTCCAGAAAAAGAAATAGCCGTAACCTGGGCTCCACTGCCTGTCATAAGTAAAGTAGGGACCCCGTGTAGCCTTACAATCTTCCCGATAAATAACATCTCGCATAACCCACTGCCAAGTACACGGTCCTGACTGAAAGATAAGATGGGCTGACCTCATCGGCCCGACTACTGGTCGAACGCATCCACGAACTCGTACGATGGTTAACTAAACTTGGGCCTAACACCCTCGTGACCCCACCACCTGGCGGGACCACCTCGAACTGACCCCACCACATTACAGGCCGCGGGTTGACCAGCGATCGGTCCTCAACCCGACCCGCTATCGCGCAAAACTCTTGTTCCCCGATCCGGAACAATCTCACTAATCAAGTTACGAAAACCTAGTGGTCATTCTTAGCTCAACTACCCCCTTTCATTTCATACCACTCAGGGACTTATCACACAAACATATCTCACGTGTATTATGCACTCCGATAAGGGTCAAACATAAAAATAAATCTTTTACTCAAGATGGCCTCGCCTCTAAGGTCTCCACGTATAAAATTCTAAGGCTCACACTTTTCCTATCCCCAATCTTACCCCTTTTAACTAACCATGATTCCTAATCACAATTTGCACAATGCTATCTGAACATAACACTTAAGATATACTCATCTTATCACACATACAAATCTCTAGAGGGTTAAGGATATACCTGTATCTACCACTTCACTTCCCTTTGTTGTTCTAATCAACCCTGCCCTGTTAGGCGCATAGCTAGGGAAGGTGATGAACTAGCCACTGATCCTGAAGGCTGAGTCTCTACATCCGCGCCACCTCTGGTCGGATAATTTCTCGCAAAATGGGAAGTATTATTGATACTTGTTTTGTTGGAAAGTTTAAGTCTCTTGGTTATAAAGAAGTATGTAAGTTGCTAATGTATAAAGCTAGTATAACGGCTTTATGGGAAGTTGGTTATAATAGCTTTATGGAAGGTTAAAAAGAGTGGTTTACTCTAAGTAATTTAAGTATGTTAAATGACTTGAAATAACGAAAGGCAAATTGATTTAAAGGCATCAATTGCTTAAGGTTTTAAAAGAAAGAAGTCACTTGATTTAGAAGCCTATAATTTTATTTCTAAAAGATATTGTGACTTGTCTTGAAAAATAGTTATGACTTGATACTATGGTTATTAGTGTCTTGGAAGTTTCGTATGGAAAAGAGTCATTTTAAAAGAGTAGAAGTATGTAGTACTTGAGTTTATAAAATGAAAGTCTATAGATTTTATGAACTTGCCTATGTGTGCTGGTGATAGCCTTTGAGTGCAAGTGTTATGTTTTATTACGTTGTCGCGACTCTCGGTTGGAGTGGTACGTCTTGTTGTAAGTTTACTTGGACGTACCGACAGTGATGTGGGATTCCACGGGTATGCTTCCATTATTTGTGTTACTCCTTGGACATGCTTGCAATGTGGGATTCCGGGGCATGTGACCAGGAGGCGGGTTAGATTTCCGGATTTATAATGTCATGTTAGTGCCTTAAGTAAGCTAAAATGAGAGTGTATATGCATAAGACTAATAAGAAGTTAGGGGGATTTCTTAACTTGCTTATTTATTGTGTGACGGCCGGTTGAGATAGGGTAAGAGTATAAGTGATGGGAAAACCCCCAAGACGCTATACCACTTTCTCCAGGGTAAGAGTATAAATGAGGGGTAAACCCCCAAGACATTATACCACCTGCTTTACCACCTTCTCCAGGATAAGAGTATAAATGAGGGGTAAACCCCCAAGACGTTATACCACCTGTCTCAGGGTAAGAGTATAAATGAGGGGAAAACCCCCAAGACATTATACCACCTGTTTCTATGGGTTCGCTACCCATGATTTGATCGTGAGTCTCTTATTTTTATGTGGTACGTATACTCTTGGATTACTCTCATTGTTAGTAAGGCACTATGTACTGTTAATTGAGTTATCATACCTGTCTCCAGTTTTATTATAGACTTATGATTTCATTACAGTACTTTCAGTTTCACATATTTGGTACATATTGTACTGACCTCCTTCGGGGGGCTGCGTTCATGCCGCAGGTAGAGTACAGGTTGCTGATCCTCGCTCTTAGGATCACTGTTCAGCTGTTGAGAAGCTCCTTTATTCCGGAGGCTTATCCCTGGTATTGTCGGTCGTTGTACATTCAGGGGTATGGCGGGGCCCTGTCCCGCCAGAGTTGTTATTCTTAGAGGTCTGTAGTCACATTGTGGTTTGGGTTGTAAAGAAAAAAAATGTATTGTTTTATTGCGTATATTGTACGGAAGGTGGCCTTATCGGCTAGCCTGTTATTGTTTTATGTTTAAGTATTTTTTTTACAGTTGTGTATGTTCCGCTGCTATTCTCTGATGTATACCGAAAGGGGTGCCCAGGTAGGGCACCAGTCGCGGGCCCGGGGTCGGGTCGTGACACTTGTAATACTTTCTTGTTGGTTTGATAAGTAAACATGTTAGGATGTTACGTGTGTTAGTGTCTTGTGATGTTGTGTAAAGGGGTTTTCCCTTGATTGTGCTTATGTTGTTTAACGATAAGCCGTTATGTTAGTATTGTACCACTCACCTCTTGACATGATATAGCGGGTTGTCGCCCCGATGCGAGGATGCCTCATGCGGGTCCAGGGACCTATGCGAGCTACGGAGTTTCGAGTTAGTGCGAGAATACCTCATGCGGTCTATGTGGCCATGCGGACTACGAGAGTCCAGGAGGATGCCGCGGGTTAGCTACCCCCGATGGGAGGAATACCTCATGCGGGCCTATGTGTGGCCTATGCGGAGCTGCGGTAAGTTCCAGGATTAGACGCGCACATTGGTACTGAGGGCGAGTGGCCAGCTTCAATCATGTGGCGCGGTCTAGAAAGACCTCGTGATACAGTTTTATAGCATTGTTGGTACTGTGGGTTTTAGTAGTCGGCTATGCCTTCGTACTTACCCCGTACGGTTTTATTAGGACACAGATGGGACCTGGTGTTCATGTGTATTCCTTGGTGCCTTTATATCTGTTATACCCCGTATTTCCAGAGTATGTACGTAAGGGAATACGTACAAAAAGTTTGGCCTTAAAGTTAGCCTTGGACGTTTTATTTTGTGCACAACTCACTAAAAGAATCGTTTTCCGACGAAACGTTTCCACAACTTTCGTAAGGAAAATTCCGGCTATGCCATTACTAATTTTTGCGGATTTTTCCGAGAGACGAAACATTTTGGACCAACGGGAGGGCGACACTTGGCACCCTCCCATTTATGGACTTGAATCGTCCATTGGACGAAATTGGAGAGGAAGTGCACGTTTTTTGTGCCTTGTGCACAAGTCAAGGAGTTGGTAGGATATTTGTGTGGAGTAAATCTTCACCCTACACTTGCCTTGCACTTGTCTTAATCTTGGCCATTGGTTGGCCACTTCTTGACCTATAAATACCCCCTTAAAGATGAAGAGTTCTTCATCCACAAAGTTATCTTCCAAGTCTAAAAATCCTCTCCTCTCCCTTAGCCTTTCGTCCAACACCTCCCCCCCCCTTGAGTGAGTTTGGCCGAGGGCCTACCCCCCCTAGCCTAGCCGAAATCTACCCCCCCTCCCTTGGTAGAAAAGTTGTCTTCTAGTATTGTTATAATGCCCAAAATACCCTAGCCCAAATCCCTTAGTCCTTTGTAGAAGTTGTAAAGAACTTCTAAGGTTTCTCGAGCTCTGAGCGTACAACTTAGGAGCTAAACCTTGCTCAGCGACTTTATCTAGGATATTATTGGGCTTACCGAGGTAACTAATCCTAACCCTCTTTTGAATTAGAGAATACTTACGTAGTAGTATTAGAATAAGTATTAAATACTTAGAAGAATATCACGAATAGAATTGAACTGTTACTACCACAGTAGAAGGGTTTAAAAGAAGAATAATCAAAAGCAGACTCACATAGGACTGTTTTCCAAGATGACTTATATAGCTCACCGGGTAGGGAAGTGCTGCCCAACTTTCCATAGAATTGTGAACCCTCTGTTTAGAATGACCTTCAGAGTAGTCTTTGATAGATGTCTGTGACTATTATAGGTGACTCTGCGCGACATATTCAACTTAGCGGTGGTTTTATTTGAGAAGGTATGTGATTCCTCCTAAAGCATGATATTTTACAATATATAGTACGGTGACGCGTACGTGTTAATCGAATAATAACTACGGCAATGTCTTTGACTTAAGCTGAATAATAATTACGATGCCTCACGCTTAAGCTCGAATAATTACGGCAATGCCTCACGGCTTAAGCCTGAATAACAAAGAACTGAAAGCATTTCAAAAGAATACTGAATCATTTTTAACAGAAGATAAATATTTGGTTTTTAAAACAAAAGCTTAAGAGTTATACTAGCTTTATGGGAAGTTAGGTATAACAACTTAAGAAAGATAAAAAGGAATTGTTTACTTGTTTGTTTATAAAAGCCTTGTATTGATTTCTGTTAAGTGTAGTAAGATTTGTGTGATAAGTAGACTATTATGATGCTACCTGGGTTATTGTCTTGAAATGCTGTGTAAGGGGGTCATTCTTGCTGTGCTTACGTTGCTAACCGGTAAGTCCGTTGTATCATATTGTATCACCTACCCTCGATCGTTATATCGGAGGGCTTGCTTGACGCGGTCTATACGGCCTATGCGTCTGTGAGACTATGCGAGCAGCGGTATGCTCCGAGATTGATCATTCCGGTGTTTAGCCCGACGCGGGGATTCCTACGCGGTCCGCTGAGACTACGCGGTCTTTTGAGGCTATGCGGCTGCGGAGCCTAGGCGGATGCCGGTTGGCTGCCCCGATGCGGGAATACCTCATGCGGTCTGCGTGTGACCTATGCAGTGCGGAAGTCCGTGACTAGGCACGCAGAATGATACTATGGGCGATTGGCCTTGCTGATCATTCGCGCCTAGAATAGACACATTCTGATTTTCCTATTATCAGTTGTTGTTTGTGATGTGCACTATGTGCAATTGAAGCGATTGTATTTGTGAAAAGGTTTTAAATACTTTGATTTCATTTCGATTCTTTATAGTTTCACATACTTGGTACTGTTATCGACTCCTTCGGGCTGCGTTACATGCCGCAGTAAAGGCAAGCAGTGCTAGATCCGCATCCTTAGGATCTTTTGCGTTGGTGTCGTGAGCTCCATCTTCTCCGAGGCTCTACTTTTGGGTATGATCTCCTGTATTGTAGATAGTTTTATACAGTCGAGGTATGGCGGGCCCCCCGCCATAGTTGTTTACTTCCTTTGAGGTCTGTAGTACTATTATGCGTTGGGATGTAATCGCAAAACTTGATTATTTATATATGCCAAAGGCGACGTTTTCTTACATGTCGTGTCTTATTTTATAAATTTCTCGTCTTGGTTTATATTTCACGGTTACTCGATGTATGGCTACTTGGGTGCCCTTGAAGGCACCATCACGGCTCGAACGGGTCGTGACAATATCATGGATCGCCGGTGAGGAAGGAATTCACGCATGATTGATATTGTGGCATGAGACCCGTGATTATATTTGAGTGATGACTTTAAGGCGTGAGTCACGACTTGACATGATCGCTACATATTGTGTATCATAAATTGGTTATCATATATGTCTTCTGCTTTATATAGACTATTATGATTTCATTTACGATATTTTCGCCACATACTTGGTACTGCATCGACTCCTTCGGCTGCGTTCATGCCGCAGTAGGTACACCATTGTTGATCCTCGCCATGTGGTCACAGCGTTTTGGGAAGCTCCGTTTCTCCGGAGGCTTATCTTTGGTATAGTCCCCTGTCGTTGTAGGTACTTACATTCAGGGGTATGGCGGGGCCCTGTCCCGCCATTTTTGTTATAACATTCTTAGAGGTCTGTAGTACTGTTGTGGGCAGGGTTTGTAAAAGGGATGTAACCGTTCAAGTTTTTATATATATATGCCGAAAGGCAACTTTTCTCAGATAAACTGTTTATCACTTCATATTGTTTCATGTCTTGTTTTATATTCCGCTGGTTACTCTGATGTTTGTCTACTTGGGTGCCCGGGTAAGGCACCAGTCACGGGCCCGGGTTCGGGTTTCTTGAGCACCATAGTGTTATAAATACATACTAGTAGCAAGACTAGTTCCACACTTAGTCATATTTCAAGAAAATATTGAAGAACAAGTGAGGGGGCTCTCGGTGTTATACCCCGTAGTTCCTGGGTATGTATGCGAGGACGTACGTACGAGAATACGACAGAAAGATTGGAAAGGAAGAAAGAGGTGATTTTTTCCACGGAAAAGTTTCCGGTTTTTGTGAAGGAAAAAGGTTCGTTAATGGGAATTGGATTCCCAGATTTGGTATTTGGACTTCATAGATTATATTAGAATTTTGGGATTTTATTTTCGGAAATGGTCACGTGGGCCCACGGAGAAATTTACTGTTTGTGGGGCCCGCTTTGATTTTTGAGATTTTGGCCGTTATGGATATTTTCGGAAGACGAAATATTTTGGACGAATCGGGGGGCGACACGTGTCACCCCCATGTGGCACCCTTGGCCGAAATATGTTTGTGCACAACACCCGGTTAGAGTCGTTTTTCGACGAAACGTTCTACCTAACTTACGAAGGGTAAATTACGGCTATGTCATTTTGTATTTTTGCGGATTTTTCCGAGAGACGAAACGTTTTGGACCAACGAGAGGGCAACACTTGGCACCCTGTCGTTGGTGGACTTGAAGGGGCGGTTAGGGCCGATTGGATGGGCAAGTGTTGGTAGATATTTGTGTAGATATTTGTGAGGGTTTTAAGGAGTAGGGTCTAGGGGGCACTTGGGCATATCTTGGCCCTCCACTTGCCCCCCACTTGGCTAGATCTTGGCCATTGGTTGGCCTTTGCTTGGCCTATAAATACCCTCCCCCTTTGAAGACTTCTTCATCCATTCCATAATTTCCAAGTCTTGAAAACCTCCCTCCCTCCTTGTTGGTTTCGTCCTCCTCTTCCTTTGCGAGGCCTTGGCCGAGGTGCACCCTCCTGTGAGGCCTTGGCCAGTGGTACACCCACCTAGTGGTGTGCCGTGAGGTACCCCCCCTTGCCTTGTTGTTCTCGTAGAATACACCCCCCCTCTTGGTAGAAATACTCTCAAAAGTATTGTTACTATACCCAAATTACCTTAGCCGTATACCTTGTAGTATTCCAAAGAAACCTCTATACGTAGAACCCGGAAATACTACCGTATGTCCCTTTTGTCACACACCGACACCCTAAGGAAATCTTCATGGATTGATTGAAGTATTTAAGTAGAAGTTGGTTAGAACTTCTAAGGGTTGTTTGAGCGGGTGGAGCACCGGAGTAGGAGCTAAGCGTTGCTAAGGATCGACATTTATTCTTGGATAATTATGGGCTTATCGAGGTAATTATCTTGTCCCTCTATTTGTAATTGGAAATTACATGTTGTTAGAATATATAGTTGAAGTATACTATATATAGAACTAAGCTTAGTACTGCGGCAATGTCTTTTGACTTAAGCCTGAAGAATAAAGAAAAGAATCGAATCAGATTTACATAGGGTGTATTGCAAGAGACTTGTGTAGTATTCTTGAGTAGAATTGTACACGCAGGTTAGGCGTAAAACCCCACGGTTGGCTTGGTGGCCTCGATAGAGAGGAGATTTACGCTGCGGGGAGGTTGCCAAATTTTACAGAGAAATGGAACCTTGTGTTTTGAAGTTAATAGACGTTTGTGACCTTTTTAGGTGAAATTACTAAGAGTAGCGTATTCTACTGAGGAGTGGAAAGGGCTAGCAAGGTTGTAGTACTTGGAGCATTTTGCTTATTGTCGATACTGCCGCGAGGTATGTGAACCTCTTCCTATCTCTTCTAGCATGATATGTGTGAACTATGTAGTACGGTGACGCGTACGTGTTAATCGTGTTTGATTGTTTTTAAAACATAAAGTGTTATAACGGCTTTATGGGAAGTTGGTTATAACAGCTTTATGTAGGTAAGAAAATACTTTGTGGTTTTAAAAGGTAACTGATGTGAATTATAACTGGCTTGTTATAATAAAGAACTTGATGTATTTCAAAAGATTTATAAATCGTTTTGAAGGGAGAGTAATACTTGGTTTTTGAAAACTTAAGAGTTATACTAGCTTTATGGGAAGTTAGGTATAACGGCTTAAGAATGTTTTACTGATTTCGGAAATCAGAATGTGTATCGCCAAACCACTGCAGCGTTAATAAAGGAAAATGTATTGAATAATGAAGTATTATTAAAACGATGAAACCTCCATCTGCATAGAAACTAAGATGAGACAAAATGATATTACATTTTCTAGGTCATGGCTGTTGTAGTAAGATTATTATAAACAAGAATAACCTATTCACACATAAGACTTATGTTACTCAAATGTTTTAAAAGAGATTAAGACTATGAGTTATGAAACCTTTCTAAAATAAGTAACATGAACATTTGAAATTAGGCAAACTTGGACGTTTGAAAAACAATGTTGTTACTTGAGTTTTTACAAAGAGAAGTGTTTTGATTTACTTCAAAAGATAATCACTCTATTTTCATATACTACGGGTATTGTGTGACTTTTGTGAAAGTAACGTATCTTTGAAAAGAGTTAATGTCTGAAGTATTTTGGGGATAAAACCCGATCTTGTTAATCATATAGTAGAAAGTGCCTTGTGTGAATAACTTGATTGTATCGGTTTATGATAGCCTTGTAATACTTTCTTGTTGATTTGATAAGTAAACATGCTAGGATCTACGTGTGTTAGTATCTTGTGATGTTTGTGTAAAGGGTTTTTCCTTTGTTGTGCTTATGTTGTTTAACGATAAGTCGTTATGATAGTATTATACATCACTCATCTCTTGAGATGATTAGGGGTTAAGATGCCCTCCGTCACGGGGGTAGACTCAGCGGTCGATGGACCTATGATTCGAGACTACCTCGTGCGGGTCGAGGGCTATCTGCGGAACTGCGGGAGTTCCGTGTTAGGATGCGGCCGCCTTGTGGTCATGCGGTCCTTGTGGCCGTGCGGACGAGTCGAGTCGGCTGCAGGGAGTAGCTACCTCGATGCGGGGTTATACCTCATGCGGGCGATCGATTGGCCTATGCGGAGTGCGGGAAGTTCGAGACTAGATGCGCACATTAGATCTGCGAGCGAGTGGCGATTTTGATCATGTGGCCAGTCTAGCAGATCTCATGATCTGATTTATGACCTTGTTAGTGCATGGGTTTTAGTAGTCGGCTATGCCTTCGTACTTACCGTCTGATTTTATTATAACACAGGTGGGACCTGGTGTTCATGTGTGTTCCTTGGTGCTTTCATATCATAGACTGCCGGCAGTGAGGAATGTGCTCCACGGGCACGATTGATGTTGTGGGCGTGAGACCCATTGTTAAATTTGAGTGATGACTTGAGGGCGTGAGTCCCTGACTTGACATGACTGCTTATTTATTGTGAACTGTAGTTTGGTTATCATACATGTCTCTTGCTTTGTATAGACTACTATGATTTCATTTCTGATGTTATTTTGATTTCACATACTTGGTACTGTTATGCTTGACCTCGCCCGAAGTGCGTTCATGCTGCGAGTAAAAGGTACACGATCGTTGATCCTCGGATCACGATTCAGCGTTTGGGAAAGCTCCGTTTCTCGGAGGCTTATCGGTGGTATAGTCCTGTTGTTGTAGGTGTTTACATTCGTGGTATGGCGAGCCTGTCACGCCATTGTTGTCGTATCATTTCTTAGAAGTGCATAGTAATGCTTGTTGTGGCAGGGTTTGTAAAAAGGATTAAACTGTTCATGTTGAAAAAGTTGTTATTTATATATATGCCGAAAGGCAAGTTTTTTTCAGATTATTGTTTCATATTTCATAATATGTCTTGTATCGTTTTATGTTCCGCTGATTACTCTGATGTTGTATCACTAGGGTGCCCGGGGTAAGGCACCAGTCACGGGCCCGGAATCGGGTCGTGACACTCGGCTTTAGGCTTTTTTTGAATACAAAATTTTGCAATTGTGGATGATAATTCACAAGACTTAAACCCAAGGTCCCTAAGAGTATTGTAAGGTTATCTCAATAGAAATATCCCGGAAAAGTGGCGTTTTCGTATTAGTCGCAAGGCGGAAACTTAAGGAGTTCTTCAACTTTGAAGTTGGAACTTGAAGATGAGTTCTTCATAGACTTCTAAGGAGTGCTTGGAGCGGGTTGGAACATAAGAAAAGGAGCTAAGAATTGCTAAGGAGCGACTTTGAATCTTGGGAAGATTAAGGGCTTGAAAAGGTATAATTCTTGTCGTTTTAGTAATTAAGATTACTTATTGTTGTAGCTATGGATATTAGCAAGCATGAGGTGTTTTTATTATGAAGTTGATAAGTGTTATGGATATTGGAACTCTAACCCAAAAACTAGCATGTTTAGCCCTTATGATTACAATTCGATTTGAGTATTAGTATAAGTTGTCACATGTTATATAAAGAAGGAAATTGTAGTTGTTGAAGTTGTTTATGACTAAATAACATGTTTGACCCAAGAACTTGGATTGGAAAAGAATTGGAAGACTTTATGTTGGTGCACCTATTAGCCGAGAATGACATGGAAATTATTGGATTGTCTTGTATATTGTGGGGCGGAATTTTACATGTATTGTAGGGCGTGTAATCCTCTTTGTATTTGCTGAATTGATTGAGCCTTAAATGTGGCGTTTGGTTATTGAATTCGGCCTTGAAAAAGGTGGCAAAGTATGTAGAAACAAAGGAAGTGCTGCCCGATTTTCCGTAGAATTTAGTGACCTTGTACTTAGAATATTCTACGAAGAGAACTAGAAGTTGATAGATGTGTTGTGGTTATTATAGGTGGAAGTACTACGAGTAGCGTATTCTACTTGAAGGGTGGAAAAGGCTAGCAAGGGTATAGTACTTTGGAGCATTTTGCTAATTGTCGATAATCGTCGCGAGGTATGTGAACCTCTTCCTTCTTTTGACATGATTCTATGTATGGAATATACATGTCACGACCCGACCCCGGGCCGCGACCGACTTCTAAATTAAGTGACTTCTTTCTTAAAACCTTAAGCAATTGGTACCTTTAAAACAATTTGCCCTTCTTTATTTCAAATCAAATCACATAGCTTTCAAAATACTTCAAGTCCCTTAACATTTAACAAAACAAGTTTCTTAACTTTAGAAATCAAGTCTTTCCAAATCGAGTATTCTATACTTGTAAATCAATTCATTTCTTCGTTTAAGAATCAAGTTCCGTAACTTGAAAAATAAAGTCTCTTAACTTTTAAGAATTTGAGATCCATAGCCTTAAAACTTCATACGTAAATTCTTATAAGTTAAGTAAAATATACTTTGGTGCGTTGTGAATAAGTTATACTTATTTCTAACGATCTTATTCAAGTAGCCATGATCTAGAAAATGTAATACAATTTTGTCTTATCTTAGTTTCTATGCAGATGGAGAATTCTACTCATTTTAATATAATCAATTGTTATTACATTTTCCTTTATTAACGCTGCAATGACTTGCTCGATACTTATTCTCATTTGTGCCGTAAAATTTGCCAAGTCAACGTGGCTCCAAATACCTCCTAACGACTCTCACCAACATCCCCCATAAGACTTGGTAAGAACTTAGGATAACCTAGACATAACCTTTACATAGAGTAAATCACATACATATCTCTTAACTTCTAAGAGTAGAAGGAAACATGAAATATTACTACATGAATATTCCATACATAGAATCATGCCAAAAGAAGGAAGAGGTTCACATACCTCGCGACGATTATCGACAAGTAGCAAAATGCTCTAAAGTACTTCCACCTTGATAGCTATTCCATCCTTCAAGTAGAATACACTATACTTATTACTTCAACCTATAATGGCCATAAAACGTCCATTAACTTCTTACTTCAACGTAGAATATTCTAGGTGCTAAGTCACTAAATTCTACGGAAAATCGGACAGCACTTCCTTTGTTTCTACTTACTTTGCCACCTTTTTCAAGGCCGAATTCAATAACCAAACACGCCACATTTAAGGCCCAATCAATGCAATTAACAATAGGGGATTACACGCCTACTAGACGTGTAAAATTCCGCCCCACAATAGATATCAAACTAATACAAACTACTAGTCCAATTTCGGCCACATTGAGTACAATAACACCAATTCTTATCCAATTTCCATTTCAATCCAAGTTATTAGCATAACATGATATCAAGTCGCAATCGATTATAACTACTATAATCTTCAAGTAAGTAACATGCGACGATTTTAATAAACGACCAAATTGTAATCCAACTTCACAAGGCTAAAATGACATTTCGGATTTAAGGTTACAATAAATCCATAATACTTATAAAACTTCAACACATATTTCATGCTAGCAAACATGTAAGGCTAACAACAATATATAATCTTGTAACACTTAAGAGCCAAGATTATTACCTCAACGATTCTTAATCCAACTCCAATTCTGAAGTCGCTCCTTAGCAACTTAGAGCCTCTTCTAGACACTTCAATCCGCTACTTGAGACCCTTAGAATATCACAAACCACTTCCCTTAAATCTTCCAACCAAAACCTAGAAAAGCAACTAGGTTTTCACCTTTGCGACTAATACGAAAACTATCTTTTTCCGGGATTTTTCTATTGAGACACACTCACAATACACTCATGAACCTTGGTTTAAAGTGTGGAGCTAAATGGATAACAAACAAATTTTTTTGTTGTTGGGAGATAGCAAACCCGAGAGCTAGCTCTTGTGTTTCTTGAAATTCTTGAAATTTTTTTCTAAGTGTTAAGCTTGTCTTGATACTACTAGTATTATATAGTACAATGGAGGGTCAAGATGTAAACAAATGGGTGGCTTGGATGAGGTCTTACTAAATATCAAGACTTTGTGGACCCTTTGACTTAGTCAATTTTCTCAAGCTCACAACTTGCAAGACTTGTCATCCTAAGACTATGGTCAATGACCATTTTGGCCATGACACATTTCGTCCAAGGCAACTATAAGGGGGGTGACACGTGTCGCCCTCCCATACGTCACAATATTCGTTTTCCGACAATTTCATAATTCCGATAAATTTTTACAAGTCCCAAATCATAACATTTGGGATTCTCACGTACATTCTTAAAACATGTCCTGTAAATACGGGGTGTAACAATACATGTAGTACTATTTCATGATTCCTTCTACTCTTAGAAGTTAAGAGGTATGTATGTTGATTTACTCTACGTAAAGGTTATGTCTAAGTTATCCTAAGTTCTTACCAAGTCTTATGGGGGATGTTGGTAAGAGTCGTTAGGAGGTATTTGGAGCCAAGTTGACTTGGCTAAGTTACAGCACAAATGAGAATAAGAATCGAACAAGCCACTGCAGCGTTAATAAAGGAAAATGTAATGACAATCAATTAAGTTAAAATGAGTAGAATTCTCCATCTGCATAGAAGCTAAGATAAGACAAAATTGTATTACATTTTCTAGATCATGGATACTCGATTAAGATCGTTATAAATAAGTATAACTTATTCACAACGCATCAAAGTATATGTTACTTAACTTATAAGAATTTACGTATGAATTCTCGCCAAGGTCTTATGTTTTATTTTGAGATAATTGGGAAGGATGAGCTGTCTGATAGGGTAGTGAACCCTTAAGAAGCCATGTTAAGGAACTTAATGGAATACCATGTTAATATATTAAGCTACGTGGTAGGCTTAAGAAAATTGTACGGATGAGGTCCGTATAGAGTAAGTAATGGTTGTTGTGATCAAGACGACACGATTATGGTATTATGAGAAGTTTTTGTACCCGTTTACTGGGGGACTGGTAAGGTAGGCTTGGAGCATGGAACTAAGAATATTGATGACCGCTGAGACCTTAGATGTACAAGGTCTTCTCGGGTAGAAAGATTTATTATAGACCAAGGATAAGAGTTAAGTGCGACGGCGGGTTGGGGTAAGGACACATTACGGGTCGCCCATAGCCCGGAATAGAGTGGGATCAGTTGGTAGTAGTTCTTCTACGTGACAGTCACGCGGTGCAAGGCCCAAGTCTAGTTAATTGTTTCTGGGTTCGTGGACGCGTTCCACCGTAACCAGTCGTGGGAGTCGGAAATGGCCTTATGTTGTTTAAAGAGTGACTCAAGATTGGAGGCCAGCATCGGTATGGAAGTTATGTATGTATACTAGTATGAGTTGGAAATACGGAAAGAGTACGACCAGTAAGAGAGATAACAACCAAGTGTAAAGGAATAGAGCCTGAATCCATACGAACCTTTCGAGGTAACTACACCTGTGAGTGTGTGAGGTGGTAGCTGAGTGGGAATATGAGGTTTTCCCGGTGATGATACAGTCGTCAGACCCTAGTAGACCTAGTAGAGAGGATTATGACAGACTTTGAGGTCATTATGAGTATGGGCTAGTTGGCTTCGTGAGTGCCAAGGTTGACATCTTAGTATAAGTTGTTATGTGGTCATGGGTGGCATATGTTGTATGAAGGGTGTAGTAAAAAGGAGACTATGTCGCTATCTAATTAGATTGGACTCCGAAAGAACATTCGGGGACGAATGTTTCTAAGGGGGGAAGAATATTACACCCCGTAACTCCAGGACATGTTTAAGAGAATGTACGTAAGGAACTCAAGACTTGAAAAGGGTGCGAAAGGAAGAATTGTTTTTCCGACGGAAAATCTTCCGAACGTCGGAAAGGAAAAATGTTCGTTGGTGAGAATTAGATTCTCAAAATGCATTAATTGAGGATTATGGAATGTTTTATCATTATGGAAATTTATTTGTACGGATTTGGTCACATGGGGCCCACCCGAGGAATTTTACGTTTTGTGGGGGCCACGAGGGTTACAGAATTTTATGGACGAATTGGAGGGCGACACATGGCACCCTCAGAACGACCCGTTCGGGGCGTTCATCGTGCCTTATCCCGCACCTAGTGATACAATCATCGAGAAAACCAGCGGAAAATAAAACTTAAACAAGAAAGCAGATATATGAACATAAAAGCAGGCCCAACCAACGGTTACCTTCCAATAACATAATAAATACAACTCTTTCAAAACGAGCAGTTTAATCCCTTTTACAAACCACGCCACAACAATTACAGACCTTAAGATTTACAACAACTATGACGGGACAGGGCCGCCATACCCGAATGTACAAGAACCTACAACTCGGGAACACATACAAAAGATAAGCCTCGAGAAACGGAGCTTCCCAAAACGCTCGAGATCCTAGAGCGAGGATCCACGATCGATGTACCTCTACCGCGGCATGAACGCAGCCACGAAGAGGTCAAGATAACCAAGTATGTGATCAGAAAAAATCAGAATGAAATCATACTAGTCTATATAAAGCAGAGACATGTATGATAACCAAACTACGATTCACAACATAAAGCGATCATGTCGATCGAGGACTCACGCCTCAAGTCATCACTCAAATATAACTATGGGTCTTACGCCCACAACATCAATCATGTTCGCATCATGGCGCATGCCGGAATTCTGCGCCGGTGTAGACATGTCCATGATGCAACAATAATACCAATGCCCACGGCCACATGCCCCGGAATTCTACCTCGGTGTAGAACGCCCACGTGACATCAACAATAATATCTTTGGTGATCAACCTGCGCGCGTGGCCACATGCCCGGACTGCATCGGTGTAGACATGTCCATGTGACATCAACAACAAGACAGTAATCAAAATGGAAACATACCCGTGGAATTCTCCATCACTGCCAGCACGTCCAAGTAAGTTCTCAACAAGTCGACCGGCCCTCTATCGAGAGCGCGGTAACGAAATACCACACTTGCACAACAAAGGCTATCATCACAAGCATAGGCAAGTTTCACAACAACAAGCATAGGCAAGTTTCACAACAACAAGCATAGGCAAGTTTCACACAACTCAAAGTACTTTCATTTTATGCCAAAGTCCGGTTTTTAACCCCAAAGTACTACATACGTTAAGTTCTTTTAAAAGAGATCCATTACTTTTATAAAAGTCACCCTATACCCATAGTATTAGAATGACCAACCCACATTCCTTTTCAAAATCAAGTAACAACATTCTTTTCCTAAGTTCCGGTTGCCTAGTTTCAATTACTCAAACTTCTCATTTTCAAATGCTCAAGTCACTTATTTTAGAAAGGTTTCATAACTCATAGTCTTAATCTCTTTTAAAACAATTGAGTAACATATGTCATATATGTGAGTAGTTTATTCTTTGTTTATAACGATCTTATTACAAAGAAATGTGATCTAGAAAATGTAATATCATTTTGTCTCATCTTAGCTTCATGCAGATGGAGGTTTCTCTGGTTTTAATACAACACATCATTATTCAATACATTTTCCTTTATTAACGCTGCAATGGTGCTGTCGATACACATTCGATTCGAAATCGGAAACATTATCCCTTTAAAACCAAGTACTCATTACTCACGAATGAGGTTTCACACAAACATCCACATTAAAACAAATAAGTTAAGTCTCTTATCTTATAAGATCAAGTCTCTTAACTTCTAACATCGATAAACCATTTTCACTACATAAGGTCGTTATAACTAACTTCCCATAAAGCTATTATAACACCCTATGTTTTAAACCAACCAAATCACTTAGCACATATCGTCTACCTTACTACATAGTTCACAACAATCATGCTAGAAAAGATAGGAAGAGGTTCACATACCTCGCGACGATTTATCGACAATAAGCAAACGCTCAAGTACTTCAACCCGTCGGCTACTCCTTAAGCCAAGTAGATCACGCCACACGTAGTACTCCACTCCTAAAATGGTCATAGTACTCTATCAAACCTTTCTTATCATTGAGGACTTATACCAATAAAAGCCCTCAAAATCTACGGAAATTTCTAAAGACTTCCCGCTTATACTCACTTTTCCATCTTTTACCAAGGCGAATAACGTAATATATATACCATATATATATAAGGCGTAATAATTAAACAACATAAAGAAGGGGATTACACGCCCAAACGGTAACGCGGTTTACTATCACGCCTCCATAACAACAATAAGTAAAAGAAGGGGATTACGCGGCCAACCGGTAACGCGGTTTACTATCACGCCTTCATAACAATACAATAATTAAAAAGGGGATCACACGCCCAAACGGAACGCAATTGAAAAATCTTCCCAATGTAAATGTAAATACATTCAATGTAAATACCCAAAGTAAATCTGATCCTTAAGTTGGGGTCCTTGGCCAACTTTGTCCATTTTACTTATCCAATTTACTCATTAGTCATCCAACTTATATTTCCATTCTTAATATAAGTTATAGTTACTTTGTTAGCTTCTTAGCAAGTAAGATACGTTTTTACCATTTTAATGGCAAACGGCCAATCCTTTCTTTTAACAAGTTAACAAGATCCAACTCTTCCAAACTTACTCCATATATTATATAATCCATAATATACTTATAATATATGTATAACAACCAATTCACAAAGAGGTTTAAGTTCCACTACCTCAAATAGCCCAAAAATATCCAAGTTCTTAAAGTCGCTCCAAGCAAGTCTTAGCTCCAAATCTTTACGTTCCAATCCGCTACAAGCAACCCATAGAAGCTCCTAACCAACTTCTCTTCAAGATTCAACTCAAAAGTGAAGAACACTTAGGGTTTCAAGATGACAACTTTCGCCAAGGCATCCCTTCAAGGCTAGGGGTGTGAAATCTTTTCCAACTCTTGGTACACAATCTTCCTAACACCTTAGGGAAGAACACTTGAGAGTTTAAGAATTGTTGGACAAATTTTGCTCAAGAAATGGGGCAAAACCGGAGCTCTAGGTCAAGGGAGAAGGGAGGGTTTTTCAAGTCTTCAAATGTCTAAGTGTGGAAGATTTCATCAACTAAGGGTGCATATAGGACAACCAGGGATAGGATGAAGGCAAGTGTGTGGTTGAGATTGGGGACAAGTGTGGGTGGGACCCAGCCACTTGTCCACACAAAATATCTAGCAAGACTTGGCACTGTCTTGCCACATCTAGCTAATTTCGGCCAAGGGCCACCTGAGGTGACACGTGTCGCCTCCTACTCGTCAAAATATTTCATCTCCGAAAATATCCATAATGGCCAAAATCTCAAAAACTAAGCGGGCCCCACAAAACCGTAAATTTCACGTGGGCCCACGTGACCATTCCTAAATAAAATTCCATAATTCTCAAATATTCTAAGAAGTCCGAATACCAAATCTGGGAATCCAATTCCCATTAACGAACCTTTTCTTCACAAAACCGGAAACTTTTAGTCGAAAAATCACATCTTTCTTTCTTTCCAAAATTTCGCCGTAATCTCGCACGCACATCCTCACCTATATACCACGGAACTACGGTATAACATTCTTCCTCTTAGAAACATTCGTCGAATGTTCATTCTAAGTCTCCAAACGTACTTGTGTCGGTATAGTCTTCACTACTATACTTACAAAACCGATCACGCCACCAATGGCGAGAATATAACATGTGCGCAAAACTCAAATCCAAGCCAACGAGGAATCATTTCTAATCTTACAACAGCTCCACTAGCTTCAATTTACTCTAAGGCCATTCCGGCCTTCACGATCCGATTCGGTTGAACGATCCACGAACTCGTCGATGGTTACCTAAACTTGGGCCTAGCACCTCGTGACCTACCACTGGCGGGACCACCTCGAACCGCCCACCTCAATATGGGCTGCGGGTTGACGCCAAATGGCCTCAACCCGACCCTAACGCGCCAACTCTTGTTCCCGATCCGAACAATCTTACTAATTCACGCCATGAAAGCTACCACTTCCATCTCACACTACCCATGTAATTATCCCACAATATTTCCCGCATACCAAGTACATCGGCAAAGACCAACCGTAAAATCACCCACTCAAGACGGCCTCGCCTCTAAGGTCTCCACGTATAAAACTCTAAGGTTCACACTTTCCATGCCCCCACACTTATCCTTCCAACTAACCATGTTTTCTAACTTACAAACAACACAACGCTATCCGCATATAGCACACAATAATAAGATCATCATATCGCGCAAACCAAACTCTAGAGGTTAAGGATATACAAGCTACCGCTCCACTCTAATCATAGGCACGCCTGCAGGCGCATAATCAAGAAGCGATGAACCACCATCGATCCTAGTGGTGAGTCGTAACATCCGTGCTACCTTGCCTGGACGGTTCCTCGCAAATGGCCCGCTGGCGCAAAATAACAAGCTCCCCGCACCACGACACTCCCGAAATGCGGTCTACCACATCGACCACACCGAGGTAGGGGTGACCGCATCCGCCAACACCCTTACTTCCGAAACTCAACCTCGAGCCACGACCGCTCCGAATACTCAAGGTTGTGGAGGACCACTCTGCATGGCGGAGGTACAAAACTAGTATGTTCTTTGGCGGTCCGCCTCGAAAGTCACCAAAGGACCTGTTGTTCGCCCTCTTCGCTGATCTTCGTCATTCCGTCGACCTCTCCGTGCCTCACATCCCAGCCGTCATGAGCTGCGTGCGGGCAATGTCCATGCGGTGAAGAGCTACTCACGAACATGCCTCGACATGTAATCATCGAGCCACTGTAACATATCGGTGCACTCGATCCTCCATACTAGCTACCAACGGGGACGTCTCGCCAATGAGTCGAACTCCACATTGTACTCCCGAACCGCACGCGCTCTGCCTAAGCATCAAAAATCACGGCCCGTGCCTCCTCATCTGCGGAGGCAAGAAGTGCGTGAGGAACGCCGAAAACTCATCCCATACTGCTGAGTGCATGCTCTCCCGAAAGCTCCATGAATCAAACCAATCGGCTGCGGTATCACGCACCGATGCGAACCAAAGGTCACAGACTCGGTCTCTGAAGCCTTGATCACGCGTGATCGTCAGAATCGCCGGATGAACTCCTGCGGATCATCCTCGTGCCTCGACCCATAAAACTCGCGGGCTACAACTCGTAAAGTCCGTAGCCTCAAACTATCTGCTCGGGGTGAACCATCTGGTGCTCTGGGCTGAACTGCTGCGTCACTTATCCTCATATCTGGCCACGACCACGCCAGCAATCGCCATCTCGCTTATAACCCATCTCCTCCGCCCGGTGTGGGATTGGAGGCTCAGTGCTGCGGTCTCGGCAGCCATTCTTTGCGGCTCTAACCTCTTTGGGCGGGCGGCGTCACAAAACCGCCGTCAAGCCTGACCTCGTGCATGCGGGCTGCGCCCTCGTACTCCTCAGATCTCACTAGCGGTTCCCTCGGCTGCCTTGCCGCCCGGGCTCGTTGCCTTGCGCGGAGGCAAGCGGTAAAAACGAGATACGTCGGAGGGTCCAACTTACAACATGACTCTAAGGCACGATCTCGGAATGAGAAGAATGGAAACTAATCCTAAATGTCCTGCGACCTCCCGATTATAGATGTGGTGCACAACACATCGATAATCAAGACTCTACTAGACACGGTCAGAGACACTTTCCGAGGATTAATCGCTCGATACCACTTTTGTAACGACCGTTCGGGGCGGGTTCATCGTGCCTTATCCGGGCACCTAGTGATACAATCATCGAGAAAACCAGCGGAAAATAAAACTTAAACAAGAAAGCAGATATATGAACATAAAAGCAGGCCAACCCAACGGTTACCTTCCAATAACATAATAAATACAACTCTTTCAAAATGAACAGTTTAATCCTTTTTACAAACCACGCTTGCATTACTACAGACCTCTAAGATTTACAACAACTATGACGGACAGTGGCCCGCCATACCCAGAATGTACAAGAACCTACAACTCGGGAACACATACTAAAAGATAAGCCTCGGAGAAACGGAGCTTCCCAACGCTGAATCGAGATCCTAAGAGCGAGGATCCACGACCGATGTACCTCTACTGCGGCATGACGCGGCCCGAAGGAGTCGAGACAGTACCAAGTATGTGAATCTGTAAAAATCAGAATGAAATCATACTAGTCTATATAAAGCGTGAGACATGTATGATAACCAAACTACGATTCACAACATAAAAGCGATGTCGATCGAGGACTCACGCCTCAAGTCATCACTCAAATATAACTATGGGTCTTACGCCCACAACATCAATCATGTTCGCATCACGGCGCATGCCCGGAATTCTGCAGACGGTGTAGACATGTCCATGATGCAACAATAATACCAATGCCCATGGCCACGCCCGGAATTCTACCTCGGTGTAGACACGCCCACGTGACATCAACAATAATATCTTGGGTGATCAACCCCGCGCGTGGCCACATGCCCCGAATTCTGCATCGGTGTAGACATGTCCATGTGACATCAACAACAAGACAAGAATCAAAATGGAAACATACCCGTGGAATTCTCCATCACCGCCAAGACGTCAAGTAAGTTCTCAATAAGTCGGACGCCTCTATCGAGAGGCGCGGTAATACGTAAATACCACACTTGCACAACAAAGGCTATCATCACAAGCATAGGCAAGTTTCACAACAACAAGCATAGGCAAGTTTCACAACAACAAGCATAGGCAAGTTTCACACAACTCAAAGTACTTTCATTTTATGCCAAAGTCGGGTTTTAACCCCAAAGTACTACATACGTTAAGTTCTTTTAAAAGAGATCCATTACTTTTATAAAAGTCACCCTATACCCATAGTATTAGAATGACCAACCCACATTCCTTTTCAAAATCAAGTAACAACATTCTTTTCCTAAGTTCGGTTTGCCTAGTTTCAATTACTCAAACTTCTCATTTTCAAATGCTCAAGTCACTTATTTTAGAAAGGTTTCATAACTCATAGTCTTAATCTCTTTTAAAACAATTGAGTAACATATGTCATATATGTGAGTAGTTTATTCTTTGTTTATAACGATCTTATTACAGACCATGATCTAGAAAATGTAATATCATTTTGTCTCATCTTAGCTTCTATGCGGATGGAGGTTTCTCGGTTTTAATACAACACATCATTATTCAATACATTTTCCTTTATTAACGCTGCAATGGTGCTGCCGATACATTCGATTCCAAATCGGAAACATTATCCCTTTAAAAACCAAGTACTCATTACTCACGAATGAGGTTTCACAAACATCCACATTAAAACAAATAAGTTAAGTATCTTATCTTATAAGATCAAGTCTCTTAACTTCTAACATCAAGAAACCATTTTCACTACATAAGGTCGTTATAACTAACTTCCCATAAAGCTATTATAACACCTATGTTTTAAACCAACCAAATCACTTAGCACATATGCGTCTACCGCACTACATAGTTCACAACAATCATGCTAGAAAAGATAGGAAGAGGTTCACATACCTGCGACGATTTATCGACAATAAGCAAAACGCTCAAGTACTTCACGTCGGCTACTCCTAAGCCAAGTAGATCACGCCACACGTAGTACTCCACTCCTAAAATGGTCATAGTACTCTATCAAACCTTTCTTATCATCAAGACTTATACCAATAAAAGCCCTCAAAATCTACGGAAATTTCTAAGACTTCCCCGCTTATACTCACTTTTCCATATTTTACCAAGGCGAATAACGTAATATATATACCATATATATATATAAGGCATAATAATTAAACAACATAAAGAAGGGGATTACACGCTGACGGTAACGCGGTTTACTATCACGCCCATAACAACAATAAGTAAAAGAAGAGGATTACGCGCCAACCGTGCGCGGTTTACTATCACGCCTTCATAATACAATAATTAAAAAGGGGATCACGCGCCAAACGGAACGCAATTGAAAAATCTTCCCTTAATGTAAATGTAAATACAGTCCAATGTAAATACAATCCAAAGTAAATACAGTCCTTAAGTTGGGGTCCTTGGCCAACTTTGTCCATTTTACTTATCCAATTTACTCATTAGTCATCCAACTTATATTTCCATTCTTAATATAAGTTATAGTTACTTTGTTAGCTTCTTAGCAAGTAAGATACGTTTTTACCATTTTAATGGCAAACGGCCAATCCTTTCTTTTAACAAGTTAACAAGATCCAACTCTTCCAAACTTACTCCATATATTATATAATCCATAATATACTTATAATATATGTATAACAACCAATTCACAAAGAGGTTTAAGTTCCACTACCTCAAATAGCCCAAAAATATCCAAGTTCTTAAAGTCGCTCCAAGCAAGTCTTAGCTCCAAATCTTTACGTTCCAATCCGCTACAAGCAACCCATAGAAGCTCCTAACCAACTTCTCTTCAAGATTCAACTCCAAAAAGTGAAGAACACTTAGGGTTTCAAGATGACAACTTTCGGCCAAGGCCTCCCTTCAAGGCTAGGGGTGTGAAATATTTTCCAACTCTTGGTACACAATCTTCCTAACACCTTAGGGAAGAACACTTGAGAGTTTAAGAATTGTTGGACAAATTTTGCTCAAGAAATGGGGGCAAAACCGAGAGCTCTAGGTCAAGGGAGAAGGGAGGGTTTTTCAAGTCTTCAAATGTCTAAGTGTGGAAGATTTCATCAACTAAGGGTGCATATATAGGACAACCAAGGGATAGGATGAAGGCAAGTGTGTGGTTGAGATTGGGGACAAGTGTGGGTGGGACCCACAAGCCACTTGTCCACACAAAAATATCTAGCAAGACTTGGCCACTTGTCTTGCCACTTGTCTAGCTAATTTCGGCCAAGGGCCACCTAGGGGGGTGACACGTGTCGCCCTCCTCTGCCCAAAATATTTCATCTCGAAAATATCCATAATGGCCAAAATCTCAAAAACTAAGCGGGCCCCACAAAACCAGTAAATTTCACCGTGGGCCCACGTGACCATCTCCGGAAAGAAAAGTCCATAATTCTCAAATATTCTAAGAAGTCCGAATACCAAATCTGGGAATCCAATTCCCATTAACGAACCTTTTTCTTCACAAAAACCGGAAACTTTTCCGTCGAAAAATCACATCTTTCTTTCTTTCCAAAATTTCTGTCGTAATCTCGCACGTACATCCTCACCTATATACCCTGGAACTACGGGGTATAACAACCCCCCCCCCCCCACATGGTGTTGGAAGAAATTTGCAAGGTTAAAATGGACATTGACCATTGAAGAAGACTAGTCTTGCTAGCATGATATTATTGACCAAAGTCAACTTGCCACTTGTGTATGATCCAAGTGCTTTTCATCTTAGCCACCCATTTGTTTAAGTCTTGACCCTCCATAGTGTTATAAATACATACTAGTAGCAAAACTAGTTCCACACTTAGTCATATTTCAAGAAAATATTGAAGAACAAGTGAGGGGGCTCTCGGCTTTAGGCTTTTTTTGAAGACAAAATTTTGCAATTGTGGATGATAATTCACAAGACTTAAACCCAAGGTCCCTAAGATTATTGTAAGGTTATCTCAATAGAAAGATCCCGGAAAAGTGACGTTTTCGTATTAGTCGCAAGGCGGAAACTTAAGGAGTTCTTCAACTTTGAAGTTGGAACTTGAAGATGAGTTCTTCATAGGCTTCTAAGGAGTGCTTGGAGCGGGTTGGAACATAAGAATTGCTAAGGAGCGACTTTGAATCTTGGAAAGATTAAGGGCTTGAAAAGGTATAATTCTTGTCATTTTAGTAATTAAGATTACTTATTGTTGTAGCTATGGATATTAGCAAGCATGAGGTGTTTTTATTATGAAGTTGATAAGTGTTATGGATATTGGAACTCTAACCCGAAAACTAGCATGTTTAGCCCTTATGATTACAATTCGATTTTAGTATTAGTATAAGTTGTCACATGTTATATAAAGAGGGAAATTGTAGTTGTTGAAGTTGTTTATGACTAAATAACATGTTTGACCCAAGAACTTGGATTGGAAAAGAATTGGAAGACTTTATGTTGTTGCACCTATTAGCCGAGAATGACATGGAAATTATTGGATTGTCTTGTATATTGTGGGGCGGAATTTACACGTATTGTAGGGCGTGTAATCCCCTTTGTATTTGCTGAATTGATTGAGCCTTAAATGTGGCGTTTGGTTATTGAATTCGGCCTTGAAAAATGTGGCAAAGTATGTAGAAACAAAGGAAGTGCTGCCCGATTTTCCGTAGAATTTAGTGACCTTATACTTAGAATATTCTACGAAGAGAACTATAAGTTGATAGATGTGTTGTGGTTATTATAGGTGGAAGTACTACGAGTAGCGTATTCTACTTGAAGGGTGGAAAAGGCTAGCAAGAGTATAGTACTTTGGAGCATTTTGCTAATTGTCGATAATCGTCGCGAGGTATGTGAACCTCTTCCTTCTTTTGACATGATTCTATGTATGGAATATACATGTAGTACTATTTCATGATTCCTTCTACTCTTAGAAGTTAAGAGGTATGTATGTTGATTTACTCTACGTAAAGGTTATGTCTAAGTTATCCTAAGTTCTTACCAAGTCTTATGGGCGATGTTGGTAAGAGTCGTTAGGAGGTATTTGGAGCCAAGTTGACTTGGCTAAGTTACGACACAAATGAGAATAAGAATCGAACAAGCCACTGCAGCGTTAATAAAGGAAAATGTAATGACAATCAATTAAGTTAAAATGAGTAGAATTCTCCATCTGCATAGAAGCTAAGACAAGACAAAATTGTATTACATTTTCTAGATCATGGCTACTCGATTAAGATCGTTATAAATAAGTATAACTTATTCACAACGCATCAAAGTATATGTTACTTAATTTATAAGAATTTACGTATGAGGTTTTAAGACTATGAACCTCAAATTCTTAAAAGGTTAAGAGACTTTATTTTTCAAGTTATGGGACTTGATTCTTAAAGGAAGAAATGAATTGATTTAAAAGCATAGAATACTTGATTTGGAAAGTATTGATTTCTTGCCATTCTAAAATTAAGAAACTGGTTTTCTTAAAAGTTAAGAGACTTGAAGTATTTTGAAAGCTATGTAATTCGATTTGAAAGTATAAGTCTCTTGGTTATAAAATGAATGAAATTGTCTATGAAATAAAGAGTTATAACGGCTTTATGGGAAGTTGGTTATAACAACTTTATGAAAGATTAAAAAGAATGGTTTTCTTCAGTAATGTAAGCAAAGAAATGACTTGAAATAAAGAAGGGCAAATTGTTTTAAAGGTACCAATTCCTTAAGGTTTTAAAGAAAGAAGTCACGTGATTTAGAAGCCTATAATTGTATTTCTAAAAGGTATTGTGACTTGTCTTGAAAAGTATATATGACTTGATACTACAGTTATTAGTAACTTGGAAGTTTTATTTGAAAAAGAGTCATTTTAAAGGAGTAGAGGTGCGTAGTACTTTGGGTTAAATTCCCGGATTTTTATGTGTGAAACGAACGTGCCATGAGTTTATAAAAATGGAAGTCTAAAGGTTTAATGAACTTGCCTATGTTTGCTTGTGATAGCTTTGAGTGCAAGTATTATATGTTTACGTTGTCGTGACTCTCAGTTGGAGGGCCGGCTGTCTTGTTGTAAGTTTACTTGGACGTACCGACAGTGATGTGAGATTCCATGGGTATGCTTCCATTATGATTGATCCTTGGACATGCTTATACGATGTTGGATTCCGGGGCATGTGACCAGGAGGCGGGTTAGATTCCCGTATTTGTTTTATTACCCATGGCCATGCTTATACGATGAGGGATTCCGGGGCATGCGACCATGCTATTACGACTATTACTCCATGGGCTAGCTCCCCATGAAGACATGTACCCACGATGAGGGATTCCGGGGGCATGTTATATTCTTATTCCATGGGCTAGCTCCCCATGAAGACCTGCACCTACGATGAGGGATGCCGAGGGAACGTTATGGCCATGCTTATACGATGAGGGATTCCGGGGCATGCGGCCGCGTTATATATATATATATGTATTGTATACGTGTACGCTGACAGTGAGGTAGGATGCCACGGGCGTGTCACCTGGTTATATGTTACACCTACGGCTGCCGGCAGTGATGGAGGATTCCACGGGCAGGAGGTATATATATATGTATTGTATATGTATGCGCCGGCTGAGGTAGGATGCCACGGGCGCGTCACATGAGTATGATTTATGTCATAGACTGCCGGCAATGAGGAAGGAATTCCACGGGCACGCTTTGATATTTGTGTGACTTGATCACGTCCCAGATTGGGCCGGGTAGTATATGCGTCCCTCCATAAAGGGCCGGATTATGTTATGAAAGATAAGTAAGTTATATGGTAATGAACTTGACGATTTTTCCTAAGTATGTACGTAAGAAAGTGACTATAACTTTTATTGAAAAATGGGAAAAGATAATAAGGTACGATTAAGTTCACGACATGGTAATGACACGGTAGGATCTGGTATGTACCCTTTTTATACTTACCCCTGTCATTCTTTTGTACAGTTATGATTTGTTTATCAGACCTTATTTTCCGCTCCATATTCAAGCACTGTTGTATCGACCCCCTTGGGGCTGCGTTCATGTCCGCAGTTTAGGTATTACGATTGTGGATCCGCGAGCTTAGGATCTGGTTCAAGATTTTGAGATGGCTCCAATGTTCGGAGTTGTCATGGCTATGTATATTCGTGTGCACGGGGCCTTGTGTCACGCCCCAACCCGGGCCGTGGATCGGTGCCCTACAGGCACCCTTCTACCTTAACAACTAAGCAAATGCGGAATTTAAATGACACCTTTTTTTTAAACCAACATACGTCTGAGGGCAAAGCGAGCAAGTGCCATATAATATACATAAAAAGACACTACACTGTATATGAGTCCAATCCCACAAATGAATACGGACCTCTAAGAGTTTCTTGATCGTGACGGACAAGGCCGCCGTACCCATAATCGTACAAAGCACATCGAAAGAACTTATACCAAAAAGATAAACTCCCGAACAGAAGGAGGGCGAGTTGCAGCCTGCAATCCGAACTGAGGACGGGTTTTTGGAGCTATCCAAAACTCTAAGCAGGGTCCTACACCTGCCGATCACCAAACAGCGTACCTAAACCTGCGGCATGAACGCAGCCCCCCGATGGAGGTCAGTACGAAGAATGTACCAAGTATGTGAAACAGTAAGTACTGTAATGAAACCATAATAGTCTAAACAAAACAGGAGACATGTATGATAGCCAACCTACAATACACAATACATAAGCAGGTGGTATAACGATCTTTGGGGATACACCCCTCATTTATACTCTTACCCTACCTCAACTGGCCATCATACATAACATAAGCACTACCGGCTTATCACACAATAAGTAAGCAAGTTAAGAAATCCCCCTAACTTCTTATTAGTCTTATTCATATACACTCTCATTTTGGTTTACTTAAGGCACTAACATGACATTATAAATCCGGGAATCTAACCCGCCTCCTGGTCACATGCCCCGGAATCCCACATCGTATAAGCATGTCCAAGGAGTAACACAAATAATGGAAGCATACCCGTGGAATCCCACATCACTGTCGGTACGTCCAAGTAAACTCACAACAAGACAGCCGACCCTCCAACCGAGTCGCGCAACGTAATAAAACATAATAACTGTACTCAAATGCTATCACCAGCACACATTGGCAATTCTCAATTAAACAAGCCAAAGTACTTATCAAGGCACACATAGAATAATTCTCAATTAAACAAGCCAAAGTACTTATCAAGGCACACATAGCATAATTCTCAATTAAACAAGCCAAAGTACTACGTACGTACATTCTTTTCAAAAGACTCCTTTTTATGTAAGTCCCCAAGATACTAACACCCGTAGTATCAAGGTGTGTCTATTTTTCAAAGTAAGTTACTACACTTTTAGAAAACTCTTTTCAAAGCTTGAAATCAAGTAACTTCAAATTTTCACAATCTAGGTAACTTATGCCTAATAATCAAAATAGACAACTTTCTTAACCTTCCATAAAGCCGTTATAACCAACTTCCCATAAAGCCGTTATAACCCTTTATGGTTTTAGACATATTCATTCCTTTTTATAACCAAGAGACTTATACTTAAAACCAAGTATCACATACTTACAAATCAAGTTTCTTAACTTTCAAAATACTTCAAGTCTCTTAACATTTAGAAAACAAGTTTCTTCTACTTTTAAACCTCAAGTAACTCACACCTTTAAAACAAGTTACTTATCTTAAATCATGTCATTTCTCCTCTCTTAAAACAATTAAGTAAATCACTCCTTTAACTCCCCTAAAGTCATTACAACAACCCTTAGGTTTTGGAACTAAGGCACTAGCCAAAAGGTTTGGAAACCACTTCCTTTTCAAGACTCTATGTACTTTAAGTAAAATACTTTCACTTTTAAGAATCCAAACTTCACTAAGGAAATGGATTACACAACTTACAATTTAAACATCAAAGTACAATCAAGGGAGTACATAGAACGAATTCTATTTTAGGCAATCCAAATACAACCAAGGTATGGATCATTTAAGGAGTAGGACATACTTTCTTTATCTTAAGGAATCATGCTAGAAGAGGAGTTAGTTCACATACCTTTTCGGCTAAATACACAAGCTAAGCCGAATACGCCGTACGTAGAAGTGTCAACCTATAATGGTCACAACAAGACTATCAACTTCTAGTCTCAAACGTAGAATAATAATAAGTATACGGTCTCTAATTCTACGGAAAATCGGGCAGCACTTTTTATTTCTACTCACTTTGCCACCTTTTTCAAGGCCGAATACAATAGCCAACACACCACATTTAAGGCTCAAAACAACAACCAAACAAAGGGGATTACACGCCTTAAAATACGTGTAAAATTTCGCCCCACAATTAATACGAAGTAGTTCCATATTCAAGCCATTCTCGGCCAACAACATAACCAAAAATTCAAAGTCTTTTCCAATCCTTTTCCAATTCCAAGTTCTAAGGTCTAACATGTTATATAGTCATAAACAACTTCAACAACTATAATTTCATTCTTTATACAACATGCGACGACTTAAACTAATAATCAACTTGAATTGTAATCTTAAGGCTAAACATGCTAGTTTTCGGATTAGGGTTCCAATAGCCAAAAAACTTATCAAACCTTATACTAAAATACCTCATGCTTGCTAATAACCATAACTACAACAATAAGTAAACCTTAATTGCTAAAACGACAAGAATTATACCTTTACAAGCCCTTAAAATTTCCAAGATTCAAAGTCGATCCTTAGCAAATTCTTAGCTCTTTTCATTATGTTCCAATCCGCTCCAAGCACTCCTTAGAAGCCTATGAAGAACTCATCTTCAAGTCCCAACTTCAAAGTTGAAGAACTCCTTAAGTTTCTGCCTTGCGACTAATACAAAAACGTCGTTTTTCCGAAATCTTTCTATTGAGATATCATTACAATACCCTTAGGAACCTTGGGTTTAAGTCTTGTGAATAATGGATCAAAACTACAAATTTTTCTTGTGGGAAGATAGCCAAACCCGAGAGGTCTATGTGAAGCACAAGAGTTTCTCTAATTTTTTCTAATTGTTGAAGACTTGGTCTTGCTACTAGTATGTATTTATAACACTATGGATGACTTAGATTACAACACATGAGTGGCTAGGATGAGTTTCACTAGGATTAAGCACAAGTGGCAAGTTGACTTGGTCAACAATTTCAAGCTTAGCAAGACTTATCTTCCACCATGGTCAATGACCATTTTAGCTGTTATACCCCGTATTTCCAGAGTATGTACGTAAGGGCGTACGTACCAAAGTTTAAGCCTTAAGTAGACTAAGGGACGAAATTTTGTGCACAACTAGCGAAAAGAATCGTTTTCCGACGAAACGTTTTCAAAACTTTGCGAAGGGAAAATTCCGGCTATGTCATTTATAATTTTTGCGGATTTTTCCGAGAGATGAAATATTTTGGACCAACAAGAGGGCGACACTTGGCCCTCAAGTGGACGACAATCCATGGGCTCCATTGGCACGTTTTTTTAATGTTTCATGCCTTAAACATTTGGTCAATGTTTGGCTAGATATTTTGTGTAGTAGATGAGCAAGTGGGGCCCACAAACACATGTCCAAATCTTCACCCTACACTTGCCCACCACTTGTCTTGATCTTGGCCATTGGTTGGCCTATAAATACCCCTCCAATGCAAGACTAAATCTTCATCCACAAATCATTTTCCAAGTCTAAAAACTCTCTCCCCCTTAAGTGTAGAATTCGTCCAAGGCAACCCTCCCCCTTTGTGAGGCCTTGGCCGAGAGTATACCCCCCCCCCCCCCCTTGGTAGAAAAGTATTCTCCAAGTATTGTTACTATTCCAAAATACCTTGGCCCAAATACCTTGTAGTATTCCAAGGTTACGCCTATACTAAAAGCCCAGAAATACTATTATACTTCCTTTAGCCACTAAACGAAACCCTAAGGAAATCTTCATAGCGAGTTGAAGTATTAAGAAGAAGTTGTGTAGAACTTCTAAGGGTTGTTTGGAGCGGGTTGGAGCACCCAGATTAGGAGCTAAACGTTGCTCAGGACCGACATTTAAACTTGGATAATTTTGGGCTTATCGAGGTAAATACTCTTGTCCTTCTATTGTAATTGGAAATTACATCGTAGTTGTATAGAAATGTATATAAGATACATAGAAGGATATTCTGAAGAGAATTGAACTGAAATAGAAGGATATTAAAGAAGAAGATTAAATCAGACTTACATGGGACCGTATTTGATGAGACTTGTGTAGTTTGTGGGTAGTGTAGTGCTGCCCAATTTTCCGTAGAATAAGGAATCTGTATCTAGAATTATTCTGCAGAGTAGTCTAGACGTTTATAGACTTGTATGACCGTTATAGGTTGAAGTACTGCAAGTAGCGTATTCTACTCGAATGGTGGAAAGGGCTAGCCGGATTACAGTACTTTGGAGCTATTTGCTTATAGTTGATAATCGTCGCGAGGTATGTGATTCTTCCTATACTCTTGAGCATGATATTTTAAAAGAATATATATATAGTACGGTAGACGTACATGTGTTAACTGAACGTAGTTTTACGGCAATGTCTTTTGACTTAAGCCTGAATAATAAGAATCTTGAAGTATTTCAAAAGATTTAAGAACCGTTTTTGAAAGAAGAGTAATACTTGGTTTTGAAAGCTTAAGTTATACTAGCTTTATGGGAAGTTAGGTATAACGACTTAAGAGTGATAAAAGGAACGATTGACTTAAATTGAATTGATTTAAAGTCTGTTAAAGTGTGAAACCTCATTCGTGAGTAATGAGTACCTGGTTTTTAAAGGAATAATGTTTTACAGATTTCAGAAATAAGAATAAGTTATTATATTAAAACCAGTAGAAACCTCCATCTTCATAGAAGCTTAGATAAGACGGAATTGTATTACAGTTCCTAGATCATGACTGTTTTAATAAGAATCAGTATAAACAAGCATTGATTTTCTTAAATTTCCAAAGTAAGGAACTTGATTTCTAAAAGAAAGGATGACTTGAGGAATTGATGAGTTTTTGGTTTAAAACATAAAGTGTATAACAACTTTATGGGAAGTTAGTTATAACGACTTTATGAAAATAAAAGAATGGTTTTATCATTGGTTTTAAAGTGATAACTTGACTTTAAAAAAGGAGAAGTGTTTTGGTCTAAAAAGAAGGCATGATATTGTCTTAATGTGGTTTAAAAAGGAAAGTATGGAAGTTGTTTTGGTTTACTTAAAAATGTTAGTCACTCTACTTTTATAATACGGGCATCGGGTGACCTTTGTAAAAGAAATGGATCTTTTAAAAAGAATTTAACGTACGTAGTACTTTGGGGTTAAAACCTGGACTTTGGCATCAAATGAAAGTACCTTGAGTTGTGTATGTTTGCATGTGATAGCCTTGTCGTTGCTAGTATTGTATTTCTATACCGCCGCGTCTCTCAATGGAGGGTCGCCTGATTTGTTATGATATTACTTGGACGTCTGGCGGTGCGGAGAATTCCGCAGTGCGCTCGCGCTGATAGTGTTATTCCATGGACTAGCTCTCCATGAGGTTTCTTACTGATTCGGCCTTGGTATCCGTGGTGGCTTTCGTGCTTGCCGTCTCGTGGTGATTCGGCCTTGGTACACAGTAGTTAGCCCTCGAACTTGCCCGCTCGGTTTAGTGGCGAAGTCTCGTGATACGCCTGGTATCGGTAGTTAGCCCTCGTGCTTGCCCGGTCGACCACGTGACACGGCCTTGGTATCTGGTAGTCGGCTTTCGTACTTGCCGTGACGCCTTCGTGGCGAGTCTCGTGATACGCGGTATCGGTAGTTAGCCTCGTACTTTCCCGGTCGCCACGTGACACGGCGGTATCCGTAGTCGGCTTTCGTACTTGCCGTGACGCTCCGTGGTTTGATTGTATAGTATTGTTAGTACGGCTTTGGTATCTGGTAGTTAGCTTTCACACTTGCCCCGGTCAGTTGATGATACGGCTTTGGTATCTGGTGGTTAGCCTTCGTACTTGCCCCGTACGGTTTTATGACTCAAGTAGGACTTGGTGTTTATATGTACTCCTTGGTGTTATTATATCATGATCCGGCTAGCGGTGAGGAAGGTATTCCACGCATGATTGATGTTGAGGCGTGAGTCCCATAGTTATATTTGAGTGATGACTTTGAGGCGTGAGTCACGACTTACATGATCGCTTATTTATTATGGGATCGTAGTTTGGTTATCATACATGTCTCCCGCTTTATATAGATCGCTATGATTTCATTTCTGATATTTTGATTTCACATACTTGGTACTGTTATCGACCTCGCCCGGGGCTGCGTTCATGCCGCAGTAGAGGTACACGATTGATCCTCGCTCATGGATCACGATTCACAGACGGGAAGCTCCGTTTCTCCGAGGCTTATCTTTTGGTATAGTCCGCCACATGTAGGTACTTGTACATTCGGGGTATGGCGAGCCTGTCCGTCATGTTGTATAAAAACTCTTAGAGTCCGTAGTGTTGTTGTGGCGGGGTTTGTAAAAGGATTAAACTGTTCGGTTTGAAAGATTTGTATATATATTATTGGAAGGTGACCGCTTTGGTTATCTGTTCTTATCATATATCTTGTTGCATTTTTAAGTTTTTATTTCCGCTGGTTTTCTCTGATGTTGTATCACTAGGGTGCCCGGGGTAAGGCACCAGTCACGGGCCCCGGAACGGGTCGTGACAAAAGTGGTATCAGAGCAGTTAATCCTCGGAAAGTGTCTACGCATCGTGTCTAGTAAGTCTTGATTATCGGTGTGTTGTGCACCACATCTATAATCGTGAGGCCGCAGGACATTTAGGATTGGTTTCCATTCTTCTCATTCCGAGATCGTGCCTTAGAGTCGTGTTATAAGTTGGACCCTGACGCATTTCGTTTTACCGATTATGCCTCCGCGCAGGCAACCGGGCCCAGATGGGCAAGGCAAACGAAAGCTTCTGGTAGGATCTGAGAGGAGTATGGCGCGAGCTAGTCATTACTCGAGATAGTGCTTGAGACGGCGAGTTTTGCGGCCGCCACCTCGATAGAGTTTAGAGTCGCAGCGATGGGCTGCCGAGACCACAAGACTGAGCCTCCAGTCCCACAGCCTGGAGCAGAAGAGATGGGGTACAAGGAGATGGCCCAGTTATTGGCCAGGATAGTGACAAGGCACGAGGATAAAAGGATCTGGTCGATGCCGTGCAGTACCGTAGTTCACCCGAGAGCGAATAGTTTGAGATCGCGGGACTTTACAATTGCGCCCGCCGTTGTTTTATGGATCGAGGCACGAGGATGATCCGCAGAGTTCATCGAGCGATTCTGCGGACCATGAGAGTGATCAAGGCTTCGGAGACCGAGTCAGTGGTCTTAGGTTCACATCGGCTGCGTGATACTGCAGTCGACTGGTTTGATTCGTGGGAGCTGTCCCGGGGGGAGCATGCGCCTCCAGCTATTTGGGACGAGTTCTCGGAGGCATTTCTTGCACATTTCTTGCCTCGCATTTACGAGAGGGCTCGGTAAAGATTTTTGGTATTGGCGAGCGGGCGTACGGTTCGGGAGTACAATGTGGAGTTCGACTCATTGGCTCGGTATGTCCCCGCGTTAGTAGCCAGTATGGAGGACAGAGTGCACCGCTATGTCACAGGGCTCGACGATTATTTGGCAGAGAGTTGCGCGGGTGTAGCTCTTCAGCCGGGCATGGACATTGCCCGCATGCAGGCTTATGCACTTGGGTGTGAGGAGCGGAGAGGTCGACGGAATGAACAAGATCAGCGAGAAGAGGCGAGCAGCGAGTCCTTCAATAACTTTCGAGGCGGACCGCCTCAGCAGCAGGCTAGTTATGTACCTCCGCCAGTACAGAGTGGTCCTCCACGCCTTAGGACGTTGGGATATTCGAGGCGGTCGTGGCTCCTGTGTTTGAGTTTTCGGGAGTAGGAATGCTCGCCAGTAAGGTCACCCTTTGTCTCAGTGTGGCCGTTGTGGAAAACTTCATAAGGGAGAATGTCGTACTAATTTGGGAGATTGTTATGCTTGCGGCCAAAGGGCCATTTGGCGAGAGACTGTCAGGTGGGTAGCCTGGTAGGATAGCACAAAGCACGAGATCAGTTGTGGGTTCTTCAACTTCCATAGCTAGGCAGGATGCTCATACACCGGCAGGCCACGGCAGAGGTCGTGGTAGAAGTTCCCAGTTTTAGCGGTCCTTTGAAACGCCTATCTTTTCAGGTATATCCTTAACCCTCTAGAGTTTAGCATGCGTGATGCGATGATTATATGTTGAGTACTATGTACAAATAGCATTGTGTATATTGTGGTTTAGAGACATGGTTAGTTGAAAGAATAAGTATGGGGACAGGGAAGGTATGAACCTTAGAATATTACACGTTGAGACCTTAGATGTAAGGCCGGCTTAAATAAAAGATTTTACGGTTAGTCTTTGTCAATTACTTGGTATGCGTATAAATGTATTGTGGGATAATTCTGTGGGTTGTGTAAGATGAAAGTGGTAGCTTTCTGGACTTGGATAGGTAAGATTGTTCCGGATCAAGGGAACAAGTGTTTGGCGCGATAGCGAGTCGGGTTGAGTCTGGGTGCGGGTCAACGCGGCTCAGATTGTGGTGGGGTCAGTTCGAGGTAGTCCCGCCAGGTGGTAGGGTCACGAGGGTGCTAGGCCCAAGTTTAGATGACCATCATATGAGTTCGTGGATATGTTCGACCACAATCGGATCGTGAAGGCCGGGAATGGCCTTAAAAGAGAGCGAGGCTAGTAAGATGACCAAGTTTGGAGGTGGTGACTCCAAAGTTTTGGAAACTGAGCGATGATCAAGTATGGTGCGTGATACTAGAAGAGTTCAAGTGTTCGAAAGAAATCGACAGTAAGGAAAGAAGTGAACATGTGCTGAGAGAATAGAAATGATAATTACTTTTGTGAAGAAAAGGTGCAAAGGGGATATCTTTTAGACCGGGGGTGGAAGCTTTTTGTAATGCTAGAGGTGATTCCTCGTTGACTTGGGATAAGTATTTGCATATGTGTTATTTGGTGGCCAGGTGTGGCATTGGCAACTTGTTATGAGGAACTTTATCGTTATCTGTCTTGAGAAGGAACATTCGGGACGAATGTTTCTAAGGAGGGGAGAATGTTATACCCCGTATTTCCAGAGTATGTACGTAAGGGCGTACGTACCAAAGTTTAAGCCTTAAGTAGACTAAGGGACGAAATTTTGTGCACAATTAGAGAAAAGTATCGTTTTCCGACGAAACATTTTCCAAACTTTGCGAAGGGAAAATTCCGGCTATGTCATTTATAATTTTTGCGGATTTTTCCGAGAGATGAAATATTTTGGACCAACGAGAGGGCGACACTTGGCCTCAGTGAATGACAATCCATGGGCTCCATTGGCACGATTTTTTAATGTTTCATGCCTTAAACATTTGGTCAATGTTTGGCTAGATATTTTGTGTAGTAGATGAGCAAGTGGGGCCCACAAACACATGTCCAAATCTGCACCCTACACTTGCCCACCACTTGTCTAGATCTTGGCGATTGGTTGGCCTATAAATACCCCTCAAATGCAAGACTAAATCTTCATCCACAAATCATTTTCCAAGTCTAAAAACTCTCTCCCCCTTAAGTGTAGAATTCGTCCAAGGCTCCCCTCCCCCTTTGTGAGGCCTTGGCCGAGAGTATACCCCCCCCCCCCTGTTATACCCCGTATTTCCAGAGTATGTACGTGAGTGTGTACGTATTATAATTTGAGCCTTAAAGTAGGCTAGTTTAGAAATTTGTACACAAGTGCCGAAAGGAGTCGTTTTTCGACGAAACGTTTCCACAGCTTTCGTAGGGAAAATTCCGACTTTGTCATTTAAAATTTTTGCGGATTTTTCCGAGAGACGAAACATTTTGGACCAACGAGAGGGCGACACTTGTCACCCTCTAATTGGAAGGAGTGGACGGCAAAATGGGCTAAGTTGGACGAAAATGGTGAGTTGGGTTAGGTAGGATATTTTGTGCAAGTTGTTGTGGTAGATGGATAAGGTGCACTTGGCTTAAATCTAGCCCTACACTTGCCTTGCACTTGGCACCATCTTGGCCATTGATTGGCCTTCACTTGACCTATAAATACCCCTCTAGTTGAAGACATTCTTCATCCTAAACTTGAGCAATCTAACTAAGTCTCAAAATACTCCCTCTCCCTTAAGCTTTCGTCCACCACCCCTCCCTTTGAGAGCCCTTGGCGAGAGTTTCCCCTCCCTTTGTGGTGTTTTCTTGGGTACCCCTAGCCTAGTTGTCTCGTATAAATACCCCCTTGTTGTGGTATAGAAATACTCTCCTAGTATTGTTATAATGTCCAAATACCTTGGCCCAAATACCTTGTAGTATTCCCAAGGTTACACTTATACAAGCCCAGAAAATACCGTTATACTTCCCTCAGTCACAAAAACGAAACCCTAAGTAAATCTTCACCCGTAGTTGAAGTCATAAGTAGAAGTTGGTTAGAACTTCTAAGGGTTGGTTGGAGCAGTTGGGCGCCGGAGTAGAGCTAAACGTTGTTCAGGATCGACATATAAACTCGGATAATTTTGGGCTTATCGAGGTAAACATTCTTGACCTTCTGTTGTAATTGGAAATTACATGTTGTTGGATTATATAGTTGAAGTATACTATATATAGAACTGAATAATACTTACGGCAATGTCTTTTGACTTAAGCCTGAATAATACTTACGGCAATGTCTTGCGACTTAAGCTGAATTTAAAGAAGAGAAATGACCTGTAATTACTTAGGGTATCAGACATGAGACTTGTGTAACATTACTGTGTAGTAGAATTGTACACGTCCGGTTAGACGTTTTAACCCCACTCGTTGGCTTGGTAGCCGGCCTCGATAGAGGAGGAGATTTACGCTGTTGTTGCGGGAGAGTCTTTGAATTTTCTAGAATATTCTACGGGATATAAAGGTATTAATAGGCGCTTTGTGGCCTCTATAGGTTGTAATCGCGTGTGGAGTGATCTGCTTGGTGAGAGTGTCGCCGACGGATTGAGGTACTTGGGCGTTTTCTTTATTAGTCGATAATCGCCGCGAGGTATGTGGACCTCTTCCTATCTCTTCTAGCATGATATGTGTGAACTATGTAGTACGGTGACGTCATGTGCTAAATGTATTTGATTGAGTTAAAACATAAAGTGTTATAACGGCTTTATGGGAAGTTGGTTATAATAGCTTTATGTGGATAAGCATACTTTGTGGTTTTTTAAAAGGTAATCGATTTGAATAATAACTGGCTTGATATGTGTTAATAAAGAACTTGAAGCATTTCAAAAGATCTATGAATCGTTTTGAAAGAATGAGTATTACTTGGGTTTTGAAAGCTTAAGAGTTATACTAGCTTTATGGGAAGTTAGGTATAACGGCTTAAGAATGTTTTACTGATTTCGGAAATCAGAATGTGTATCGACAAACCACTGCAGCGTTAATAAAAGGAAAATGTATTGACTAAAGAAGTATTATTAAAACCAGTAGAAACCTCCATCTGCATAGAAGCTAAGATGAGACAAAATGATATTACATTTTCCTAGATCATGGCTGCTTAATAAGATTGATTATAAACAAGAATAACCTACTCACTTATAAGACATAGGTTTCTCAAAACGTTTAAAGGAGAATTATGTTTTAAAGGATTTAAAACTATGAACTACGAAACCTTTTTCTAAAATGAGAAACTTGAGCATTCGAAATTAGGCAAACTTGAACGTTTGGAAAATAAGGTTGTCACTTGATTTTACAAAGGAAAGCATTTTGGTTTACTTAACAATGTTAGTCACTCAAATTTTATACTACGGGTATCGGGTGACCTTCGTAAAAGAAATGGATCTTAAAAGGAATTTAACGGACGTAGTACTTTAAGGTTAAAAATCCGGACTTTGATATAAAATGAAAGTACCTTGAGTCGTGTGTAACTTGCTTATACTTGTTGTTATGAAACTTGACCATGTTACGTGTGATAGCCTTGTTGTGTAAATCGTGTTCTACTCGACTCTGGTTCATCCGAATGTATATCACTTGACTAAGGTCATCCGAATGTATATCACTTGATTACGGCTCATCCGAATGTGTTTCACTTGATTACCGTTCATCCGAATGTATTTCACTTGATTATCGGTTCATCCGGAATGTATTTCACTTGAGGACCGGTTCATCCGGAATGTATTTCACTTGAGGACCGGTTCATCCGGAATGTATTTCACTTGACCACCGGTTCAACCGAATGTATTCCACCCTTCTATATTGGGTCCATAAGATGGGCGAGACACATTATACGTATCACATGATTTGTACCTAGACCGCCGCGGTGAGGAAGGAGTCCCACGGGCGTGAGGATGACTTTTAGGCGAAGTCCACGACTTGACATGATCGCTTCTATGTTGTGAATCGTAGTTTGGTTATCATACATGTCTCTGCTTTATATAGACTATTATGATTTCATTTCTGATGGTTCTGATTTCACATACTTAGTACTGTTATCTTGACCTCCTTGAATTTGCGTTCATGCCGCAGTAAAAGGTACATCGGTGTCGATCCTTTTAGGATCACCTTTCGTATTGAAAGCTCCGTTCCTTGAGGCTTATCTTTTGGTATGTTACCACAGTGCAGTAGATGCTTATACATTCGAGGTATGGCGGGAGCCACTGTCGTCGTAGGCTGTTGTAAAATCTTAGAGTGTCCTTAGCATTGTGGCGGGGTTTGTAAAAAGGATAACTGTTGGGTATTTTATGTATATATGATGAAGGCAACCGCTCGTTGACTGTTTATTTATCTTTTCTCTTAATTCATGTTCATGTTTTTATTTCGCTGATTTTCTCGATGTTGTATCACTAGGGTGCCGGTAAGGCACGATCCACGGGCGAGTTGGTCGTGACAAAAGTGGTATCGAGCGATTAGTCCTCGGAAAGTGTCTCTGCATCGTGTCTAGTAAGTCTTGATTATCGGTGTGTTGTGCACATCTATAATCGTGAGGTGCGAGACATTTAGGATTAGTTTCCATCCTTCTCATTACGAGATCGTGCCTTAGAGTCGTGTGATAAATTGGACCCTCCGACGTATTCCTTTCCTTTACGATTATGCCTCGCGTAAGGCAACCTGAGCCCGGATGGGCAAGCGATCGAGGAGTGTTAGTGAGATACTGAGTACGAGCGCAGCCCTGGCCGAGACTGAGCGATGCCACGGCGGGTTTAGCGCCGCCAAAGACCAGCGAGTTTAGAGCGCGGCGGTGGCTGCTGAGACTCTGATACTGAGCCTCGATCCACGGACTGGGCGATGAGATAGGTACAAGGAGATGGCGATTCTTGGCGGTCGTGGCGATATGAGGATAGGCTGAATCGGTGATTCCGGCCCGATAGCACCCGTAGTACACCCCGGCGAGCGGTTTGAGGCTACGTGACTTCGAGTTGTAGCCCTCGGTGTTCTATGGATCGAGAGCCGAGGCGACCCTCGAGTTTATCCGAAGCGACACGGATCGTGAGTGATCGAGCCTCGAGGCGAGTCGGTGGTATTGGGTTCGCATCACCGCGTGATCTGCGATTGGTAGTTTGATTCGTGAGGCTGTCGGGAAGAGCATGCACTTCCAGCGATTTGGGACGAAGTTCTCGAAGGCATTTCTTGCACATTTCTTGCCTCCACAGATGAGAGGGCTCGGGCGACAATTTTTGACGTTGAGGCGGGGCGGGCGACGGTTATAGAGTACAATGTGGAGTTCGACTCATTAGCTCGGTATGTTCCAGAGTAGCGGATATGGAGGACGAGTACACCGCCACGCCACCGTGGGCGATTACTTGGCGAGAGGCTTATGCAGGTGTAGCTCTTCAGGGCATGGACATTGCCGCGTCTGGCTCATGCACTAGGATGTGAGGCACGGAGAGGTCGGACGGCACCGAGATCAGCGAAGAGGCGAGCAGCAGGTCCTTTGGTAACTTTAGGCGGACCGCCAAAGAAGATCTAGTTATGTACCTCCACGATGCAGTGGTCCCCCCGAGCCTTGGGGCCTTTCGGGGTATTCGGGAGCTGGTCGAGCTCCAGGCTTCGTTCGCGGTATACGTGAGTGCTAGCGGCCGATTCATGTCCCCCTCGGTGCACGATGTGGCAAACATCATCCCGGGAATGTCGTCTTTTTTGGTGCTTGTTTCACGCGCGGCCGTCGAGCCGTGACGAGAGATGTGCTTATAGGAGAGGTACCGCGGCAGCGCGACCTCTAGGATCGGCGGGTTCATCGCGCCTACGATTATGCCTGCGAGTGGACTTATGATTAGAGTGGAGCGGTAGCTTCAGTATATCTTAACCATCTAGAGGCTTGTATGTTTTGATGTTATGTTAATGTGTTAAGTGTTATGTTCGGATAGCTTTGTGCTAAAATGTGATTTAGGAACCCGTTGGGGAAAAAGGGTAAGCACAGGGGTGAGAAAATGATGAACCTTAGAATATTACGTTGAGACCTTAGATGTAAGCCGTCTTGAGTACAAGATTTGGCGAGTGATCCTTGTCAGAGTGCATTTTATGCCTAAAAAAAATATATTGTGTGATATGTCTCTGGGTTGGGTAAATGAAAGTGGTATCTTTCATGATGTGATTTAGCAAGGTTGTTCGGATCGAAACAAGTGAGTTGGCGTGGAGGGTCGGGTTGAGGCGTGTTGCGTGTCAACCAGTGGCAGAATGAGGTGGGGTCGGCTCTGGGTGGTCCCGCCGGTGGTAGGGTCACCAGGTGCTAGGCCCAGTTTTGATGACCATCGTATGAGTTCGTGGATACGTTCGACCCAGTAGATCGTGAAGGCGGGAATAGCCTTAAGGAAGATCGAGGCTAATAGGATGACCAAGTTGGGAGGTAGTGACTCAAGTTTCGAAACTAAAGTGTGGTGCGTATGCTAAAAAGTTCAAGAGTTCGAGAAGAGTACGACGAGTAAGGGTAGAGGCGAGCATGTATTGCGAGCATAGATCTGATCATTTCTTGTAAAGGGAGAAGGTGCGAAGGATGTATATTTTAGACCTCGGGAATCGCGTGCGATCCGGCACCATTTGTTGGGTCGCCGAGTGACACTAGAACCTCGCGGCAAAGTGACAAAAGTTTGTGATGTTAGAGGTGTTTCCTCGTGGACTTGGATATAAGTATTTGCGTGCATATGTTGTTTAAGTGGCGGTTGTGGCGTTGGCAACTTATTAGAAGAACTTTATCGTTATCCGTCTTGAGAAGGAACATTCGGACGAATGTTTCTAAGGAGGAGAATGTTATACCGTATTTCCGAGTATATGCGTGAGTGTGTCGTATTATAATTTGATCCTTAAAGTAGGCTAGTTTAGAAATTTGTACACAAGTGCCGAAAGGAGTCGTTTTTCGACGAAACGTTTCCACAGCTTTCGTAGGGAAAATTCCGACTTTGTCATTTAAAATTTTTGCGGATTTTTCCGAGAGACGAAACATTTTGGACCAACGAGAGGCGACACTTGTCACCTCTAATTGGAAGGAGTGGACGGCAAAATGGGCTAAGTTGGCGAAAATGGTGAGTTGGGTTAGGTAGGATATTTTGTGCAAGTTGTTGTGGTAGATGGATAAGGTGCACTTGGCTTAAATCTAGCCCTACACTTGCCTTGCACTTGGCACCATCTTGGCGTTGATTGGCCTTCACTTGACCTATAAATACCCCTCTAGTTGAAGACATTCTTCATCCTAAACTTGAGCAATCTAACTAAGTCTCAAAATACTCCTCTCCCTTAAGCTTTCGTCACCACCACTCCCCTTCGAGGCCCTTGGCGAGAGTTTCCCACTCCCTTTGTGGTGTTTTGCTTGGTACCCCTAGCCTAGTTGTCTCGTATAAATACCCCTTGTTGTGGTATAGAAATACTCTCCTAGTATTGTTATAATGTCCAAATACCTTGGCCCAAATACCTTGTAGTATTCCCAAGTTACACTTATACAAGCCCGTAAAATACCGTTATACTTCCTCGATCCACAAAAACGAAACCTAAGTAAATCTTCACCCATAGTTGAAGTCATAAGTAGAAGTTGGTTAGAACTTCTAAGGGTTGGTTGGAACGGATTGGGCGCCGGAGTAGGAGCTAAACGTTGTTCAGATCGACATATAAACTCGGATAATTTTGGGCTTATCGAGGTAAACATTCTTGACCTTCATTTGTAATTGGAAATTACATGTTGTTGGATTATATAGTTGAAGTATACTATATATAGAATGAATAATACTTACGGCAATGTCTTTTGACTTAAGCTGAATAATACTTACTGATGTCTTGCGACTTAAGCTGAATTTAAAGAAGAGAATCTGTAATTACATGGGGTGTATTCATGAGACTAGTGTAACATTACTGTGTAGTAGAATTGTACACGTCCAGTTAGACGTGTTAACCCCCCCTGGTTGGCTTGGTAGCCGTCCTCGATAGAGGAGGAGATTTACGCTGTTGCGGGGAAAATCTTCTTGCGAATTTTCTGTAGAATATTCTACGTCGGGATATAAAGGTATTAATAGGCGCTTTGTGGCCTCTATAGGTTGTATTACTGCGTGTGGAGTGATGCTTGGTGAGTGTCGTAAGCGGTTTGAGGTACTTGGAGCGTTTTGCTATTAGTCGATAATCGTCGCGAGGTATGTGGACCTCTTCCTATCTCTTCTAGCATGATATGTGTGAACTATGTAGTACGGTAGACGTACATGTGCTAAATGTATTTGATTGAGTTAAAACATAAAGTGTTATAACGGCTTTATGGGAAGTTGGTTATAATAGCTTTATGTGGATAAGCACATACTTTGTGGTTTTTAAAAAGGTAACTGATTTGAATAATAACTGGCTTGATATGTGTTAATAAAGAACTTGAAGCATTTCAAAAGATCTATGAATCGTTTTGAAAGAATGAGTATTACTTGGGTTTTGAAAGCTTAAGAGTTATACTAGCTTTATGGGAAGTTAGGTATAACGGCTTAAGAATGTTTCTTGATTTGAAATCGAATGTGTATCGACAAACCACTGCAGCGTTAATAAAAGGAAAATGTATTGACTAAAGAAGTATTATTAAAACCAGTAGAAACCTCCATCTGCATAGAAGCTAAGATGAGACAAAATGATATTACATTTTCCTAGATCATGGCTGCTTAATAAGATTGATTATAAACAAGAATAACCTACTCACTTATAAGACATAGGTTTCTCAAAACGTTTAAAGGAGAATTATGTTTTAAAGGATTTAAAACTATGAACTACGAAACCTTTTTCTAAAATGAGAAACTTGAGCATTCGAAATTAGGCAAACTTGAACGTTTGGAAAATAAGGTTGTCACTTGATTTTACAAAGGAAAGCATTTTGGTTTACTTAACAATGTTAGTCACTCAAATTTTATACTACTGTATCGGGTGACCTTCGTAAAGAAATGGATCTTAAAAGGAATTTAACGGACGTAGTACTTTAAGGTTAAAAATCCGGACTTTGACATAAAATGAAAGTACCTTGAGTCGTGTGTAACTTGCTTATACTTGTTGTTATGAAACTTGACCATGTTACGTGTGATAGCCTTGTTGTGTAGGTACTGTGTTCTACTCGACTACCGGTTCATCCGAATGTATATCACTTGACTCTAGGTCATCCGAATGTATATCACTTGATTACGGCTCATCCGAATGTGTTTCACTTGATTACCGGTTCATCCGAATGTATTTCACTTGATTACGGTTCATCAGAATGTATTTCACTTGAGGACCGGTTCATCCGAATGTATTTCACTTGAGGCCAGGTTCATCCGAATGTATTTCACTTGACCACCGGTTCAACCGGAATGTATTCCACCCTTTTCTATATTGGGTCCATAAGATGGGCGAGACACGATATCGTATCACGTGATTTGTACCTAGGCTGGCGGTGAGGAAGGAGTCCGGGCATGAGGATGACTTTTAGGCGAAGTCCACGACTTGACATGATCGCTTCTATGTTGTGAATCAGTAGTTTGGTTATCATACATGTCTCCCGCTTTATATAGACTATTATGATTTCATTTCTGAGTTTCTGATTTCACATACTTGGTACTGTTATCGACCTCCTTCGAAGCTGCGTTCATGCCGCAGTAAAAGGTACATCATTGTCGATCCGCTTTAGGATCACCTTTGCGTATTGGAAAGCTCGTTCCTTGGAGGCTTATCTTTTGGTATGTTACCACAGTGCAGTAGATGCTTATACATTCGGGGTATGGCGGGAATACTGTCCGTCGTAGGCTGTTGTAAAATCTTAAGTGCATGCTTTATGTGTGGCGGGGGTTTGTAAAAGGATAACGTTGGGTATTTTATGTATATATGATGAAGGCAAATTACGGTTGACTGTTTATTTATCTTTTCTCTTAATTCATGTTCATGTTTTTATTTCCGCTGATTTTCTCGATGTTGTATCACTAGGGTGCCGGGGTAAGGCACGATCACGGGCCGGGTTGGTCGTGACACCCCCTTTGGTAGAAAAGTATTCTCCAAGTATTGTTACTATTCCAAAATACCTTGGCCCAAATACCTTGTAGTATTCCAAGGTTACGCCTATACTAAAAGCCCAGAAATACTATTATACTTCCTTTAGCCACTAAACGAAACCCTAAGGAAATCTTCATAGCGAGTTGAAGTATTAAGAAGAAGTTGTGTAGAACTTCTAAGGGTTGTTTGGAGCGGGTTGGAGCACCCAGATTAGGAGCTAAACGTTGCTCAGGACCAACATTTAAACTTGGATAATTTTGGGCTTATCGAGGTAAATACTCTTGTCCTTCTATTGTAATTGGAAATTACATACTGTAGTTGTATAGAAATGTATATAAGATACATAGAAGGATATTACAGAAGAGAATTGAACTGTAATAGAAGGATATTAAAGAAGAAGATTAAATCAGTACTTACATGTGAATTTGTATTCTGATGAGACTTGTAGTTTGGCGGGTAGGGTAGTCTTTGCCTAATTTTCCGTAGAATAAAGTGCGTATCTAGAATTATTCTGCGAGTAGTCTAGACGTTGATAGACTTGTATGACCGTTATAGGTTGAAATCGCAAGTAGCGTATTCTACTCGAAGGGTGGAAAGGGCTAGCCGGATTACAGTACTTTGGAGCTATTTGCTTATAGTCGATAATCGTCGCGAGGTATGTGATTCTTCCTATACTCTTGAGCATGATATTTTAAAAGAATATATATATAGTACGGTAGACGTACATGTGTTAACTGAACGTAGTTTTACGGCAATGTCTTTTGACTTAAGCCTGAATAATAAGAATCTTGAAGTATTTCAAAAGATTTAAGAACCGTTTTTGAAAGAAGAGTAATACTTGGTTTTGAAATCTTAAGTTATACTAGCTTTATGGGAAGTTAGGTATAACGACTTAAGAGTGATAAAATGAACGATTGACTTAAATTGAATTGATTTAAAGTCTGTTAAAGTGTGAAACCTCATTAGTGAGTAATGAGTACCTGGTTTTTAAAGGAATAATGTTTTACAGATTTCGGAAATAAGAATAAGTTATTATATTAAAACCAGTAGAAACCTCCATCTGCATAGAAGCTTAGATAAGACAGAATTGTATTACAGTTCCTAGATCATGGCTGCTTTAATAAGAATCAGTATAAACAAGCATTGATTTTCTTAAATTTCCAAAGTAAGGAACTTGATTTCTAAAAGAAAAGATGACTTGAGGAATTGATGAGTTTTTGGTTTAAAACATAAAGTGTATAACAGCTTTATGGGAAGTTAGTTATAACGACTTTATGAAAACAAAAGAATGGTTTTATCATTGGTTTTAAAGTGATAACTTGACTTTAAAAAAGGAGAAGTGTTTTGGTCTAAAAAGAAGGCATGATATTGTCTTAATGTGGTTTAAAAAGGAAAGTATGGAAGTTGTTTTGGTTTACTTAAAAATGTTAGTCACTCTACTTTTATAATACGGGCATCGGGTGACCTTTGTAAAAGAAATGGATCTTTTAAAAAGAATTTAACGTACGTAGTACTTTGGGGTTAAAACCTGGACTTTGGCATCAAATGAAAGTACCTTGAGTTGTGTATGTTTGCGTGTGATAGCCTTGTCATGCTAGTATTGTATTTCTATACCACCGCGTCTCTCAATGGAGGGCCGGCTGATTTGTTATGATATTACTTGGACGTCTGCGCGGTGGAGAATTCCGCAGTACGCTCCTGTTGATAGTGTTATTCCATGGACTAGCTCTCCATGAGGTTTCTTACTGATTCGGCCTTGGTATCTGGTGGTCGTCTTTCGTACTTGCCCCGTCTCGTGGCTGATTCGGCCTTGGTACCTGGTAGTTAGCCCTCGCACTTGCCCCGTTCAGTTTAGTGGCGAAGTGTCGTGATCTACGCTTGGTATCGGTAGTTAGCCCTCGTACTTGCCGGTCGACTCGTGACCACGGCGCAGTATCCGGTAGTCGGCTTTCGTACTTGCCCGTGACGGCCGTGGCGGAGTCTCGTGATCTGGCATTGGTATCCGTAGTTAGCCCTCGTACTTGCCCCGATCACCTCGTGACCGGCGCTTGGTATCTGGTAGTCGGCTTTCGTACTTGCCGTGTCGGCTCAGTGGTTTGATTGTATAGTATTGTTAAATGCGGCTTTGGTATCAGTAGTTGGCTTCGCACTTGCCGGTCGATTGATAATCTGGCTTTGGTATCTGGTGGTTAGCCTTCGTACTTGCCCCGTACGGTTTTATGACTCAGGTAGGACTTGGTGTTTATATGTACTCCTTGGTGTTATTATATCATAGACTGCCGGCAGTGAGGAAGGTATTCCACGGGCATGATTGATGTTGAGGGCGTGAGACCCATAGTTATATTTGAGTGATGACTTTTGTTATACCCCGTATTTCCAGAGTATGTACGTAAGGGAATACGTACGAAAGTCTAGCCTTAAAGTTTAGGCAAAACGTTTTTTTTTAGGCACAACTCACAAAACGAATAGTTTTCCGACGAAACGTTTCCACAGCTTTCGTAGGGTAAATTCCGGCTATGCCATTTCTAATTTTTGCGGATTTTTCCGAGAGACGAAACATTTTGGACCAACGGGAGGGCGACACTTGTCACCCTCCAATTGATGGACTTGAAATCGTCCATTTGGACGATTTGGACTTGGAGGAGCACGTTTTTTGTGCCTTGTGCACAAGTCAAGGAGTTGGTAGGATATTTGTGTATAGTTAATCCTCACCCTACACTTGCCTTGCAATTGTCTAAATCTTGGCCATTGGTTGGCCACTTCGACCTATAAATACCCCCTTAAGATGAAGAGTTCTTCATCCACAAATTACTTTCCAAGTCTTGAAAATCCTCCTTCTCCCTTGTTAGCCAATTCGTCCAAGCCCTCTTCCCCTCTAGCCTAGTGGCCTTGGCGAATACCCCACTAGCCTAGCCAAAAATCTACCCCTCCCTTGGTAGAAAAGTTACCTTCTTGTATCGTTATAATGCCCAAAATACCTAGCCCAAATACCTTAGTACTTGGTAGAAGTTGTGAAGAACTTCTAAGGTTCTTGGAGCATACAACTTAGAGCAAAACCTTGCTCGGTAGCGACTTTTCTAGGATATTATTGGGCTTACCGAGGTAATAATCCTAACCCTCTTTTGAATTAGAGAATACTTCTGTTATAGTATAAGAATAAGTATAAATACTTAGAAGTATATCGAATAGAATTGAAGTATTAATCACTTAGAAGGGTTTAAAGAAGAATAATCAATGTACTTACATAGAATTTGTTTTCACGATGAACTTATATAGCTCCCGGGTAGAAGTCTGCCCGACTTAGTAGAATTATGAACCCCTGTTTAGAATGACCTTGAGTAGTCTTTAATAGATATCTGTGACTATTATAGGTGACTCTGCGCGACATATTGACTTGGCGGTGGTTTTATTTGAGAAGGTATGTGATTCTTCCTAAAGCATGATATTTTACAATATAACTACGGCAATGTCTTTGACTTAAGCTGAATAATACTTACGGCAATGCCTCACGGCTTAAGCTGAATAATACTTACGGCAATGCCTCGGCTTAAGCTGAATAATCTTTACAGCAATGCCTCACTTAAGCTTTGAATAATAAGAATCAAAACATTTCAAGAGACTCTTGAATCATATTATGAAGAGAACTAATTGATTTTTAAAGCGTAAGCTTAAGAGTTATACTAGCTTTATGGGAAGTAAGTATAACCACTTAAGATTTATAAAAGAAACAAGTTTGCCTATGTGTTTATAACAGACTTGTATTGTGAAAAGAATAATAAAGACGGTTTGATAAATAGACATGATATGATGCTATGTGTGTTAGTATCTTGTAACGTTTGTATAGGTGAGTATCCTTGTTGTGCTTATGTTGTTTAAAGATAAGTTGTTATGTTAGTATACTATCACTCACCTCTTGAGATGATCTGGGGTTGCGCCCTCCGTCTGGGGTAGACTCGGTGATGCAGGACCGTGATTCGAGAATACCTCATGCGGGTCCAGGGCCTATGCGGGCTACGAGAGTTCGAGTTAGTATGCGGGGTTATGCCTCATGCGGTCAGTGGCCGTGCGGACAATGAGTCGGGGCGATGCGAGGAGTAGCTACCCTCGATGCGGGGTTATACCTCATGCGGGCCCGTGAGTGGCCTATGCGGACTCGAGTCGAGATTAGGCTTGCAGAATGATGATGGGGGCGAGTGGCCCTGTTTCGATCATTCGCAGCCTAGACAAGACCTATTACAGTTACCTATTGTTGCTCTTGTTTGTGATGTGGCACTACGTGCGGTTTCCTTGGTTGTTTCACACATATTTGTAAACTGGTTTTAAGATGATATGTTTTCATTTAAGTATTTTACAGTTTCGCATACTTAGTACCTGTTGTACTGACCTCCTTCGGGGGGCTGCGTTCATGCCGCAGGTAAGGGCAAGCAGGTGCTAGATCCGCATTCTTAGGATCTCTACGTTGGTGTCGGGAGCTCCATCTCTTCCGGAGGCTCTACTTTTGGTATGATCTCCCTGTTGTAGATAGTTACATGCGATCGGGGTATGGCGGGGCCCTGTCCGCCATAGTTGTATATTTCCTTAGAGTGCATGTAGTCATGTTATGCGATGTCGGATGTAGCTGCTAAACCATGATTTTTATATATATCTGTGGAAGCGTGTTTTCTCACATAAAGCGTGTCTTATTTTATAAAGCTGTTTCATGTCTTGCTTTATATTTCCGTGATTACTCGATGTATGACTACTGGTGCCGGTAAGGCACGATCCACGGGCCGAACGGTCGTGACAAAAGTGGTATCGAGCGATTAATCCTCGGAAAGTGTCTACGAGCCGTATCTAGTAAGTCTTGATTATCGGTGTGTTGTGCACCACACCAATGTCGAGGCTATAGGATATTTAGGATTGGTTTCCATTCTTCTCATTACGAGATCGTGCTTTAGAGTCATGTTATAGGTTGGACCCTCTAACGTATTCCTTTCTATGCTGATTATGCCTCACGAAAGGCAACCCGGCCGGGCGAAGAGCAGCGGAGGCGCTAGCGAGACACCCAGAGTCACGAGGCTCGTGCCCGTCTATACGAGAGGCGGCGAGTTCTATGACGCCGCCACGGCCAGCGACCACAGTACCCACACCTCGTCCCACGGCTGGGCGGAGAGTTAGGTACTGAGAGATGGCCCGACTTTTGGCTAAAGTTGTGGCCGTCTGAGAGAGGCTGGATCGCGATTCCGGCTCGGCTCAGTCGTACCCGTTGTTCACGAGGCGAGAGAGTTTGAGGCTACGAGACTTCTTGAGTTGTAGCCGCGGAGTTTTATGGGTCGGCCGAGGATGATCCGCAGGAGTTCATCCGTCGGTCGAAGGATTTTGAGAGTGATCAGGGCGTCGGAGACCGAGTCCGTGATCTTTGGTTCACATAGGTTGCGTGATACCGCAGTCGATTGGTTTGATTCATGGGAGTTATCCCGGGGAGAGCACGCGTCCCCAGCTACTTGGGATGAGTTCTCAGAGGCTTTCCTCACTCACTTCTTGCCTCGCGGATGAGGAGGCGCGGGTGATAGATTTTTACTGGCGAGAGAGGACGACCTTGTCGGGAGTACAATGTCGAGTTTGATTCTTTGGCTCGATATGTCCCAGCGTTGGTAGCAGATATGGAGGATAGGGTGCACCGCTATGTCACCGGGCTAGACGACTATATGGCTGAGTCATGTGCGGGGTTTCTCTCGGTAGGTATGGACATTACCGCGTGCGAGCTCACGCCCTTGGATGCGAGGCCGAGGTCGGCGAGTGGGCCGACAGCGAGAAGAAGGCGGGGCGGGAGGGTCTTCGGTGGTTATCGTGGTGGCGGCCTCGGCCGATCTGATTCGCACCACGGCCGGCTGAGCACTCTGCCGTCACCGGCCGCGGCCCGAGTTTTCGAGGCGGGCCAGGGCCGAGCTTGACGCGTCGAGTAGCGAAGTGCGGCGTCCGGGACCACCCGGTGTGGCCGTACGGGGATCCCATTACGGAAGTGTGGTACTACTTATGGATCTTGTTCTGATTGTGGCGGCGAGTCACTGCGAGGCGGTCCGGCCGAAGCGTGGCGGTGGTAGGGCCCGGCCCGAGTTACGTGGCGGCCATCATCTCCTACGATTACTCGCCGGGCGTGGTGCTCGTGGGTCGGCCAGGTCGCGGCAGGTCGTGGCTCAGTCGATTCTAGCGGTCCTCGAACCGCATTTATGCTTTGTCGGTAAGCGGGATCGTGAGGCCTCGCCGATGTCGCCACAGTACCTTATCGGTTCTGGGTTTGATGTCTATGCCTTGATTGATCCGGTTCTACTCTGTCCTATATATCTCCCCTTGTTGCTAGTAGGATAGGGATAGAGCCTGAGTCCATGAACCACTCGAGGTAGCTACGCGATGGGTGATTCGGTGGTAGCTCGGCGGGTATATAGGGCTTGTCTGTGACCATTCTGATCGTCGGACCACTGGCGACTTGATAGAGTTGGAGATGATTGACTTCGACGTGATTATGGGGATGGATTGGCTAGCTTCTTGCTATGCCAATGTAGACTGCAGAGAGAGTAATGCGGTTCCAGCTTCTGAGGCCGGTTGTTGAGTGGGAGAGCGCGGTATCGTAGAGGTAGGTTTATTTCCTACCTCAAGGCTAGGAAGATGGTGCGAAGGGTATATCTACCATCTAGTTCGGGTGTTTGATCGAGGCTGCGGTACCAGATTTTTGATCGATTCCGTAGTCGTGAGTTCCCGACGTGTTCCCGCATGACCTCGGGTATCCCTCACGAGAGGAGATTGAGTTTTGTATTGACATATTGCGGATACTCGGCCTATTTCCATTCGCCATACGAGAATGGCACCGCCGAGTTGAGAGAGTGAAGGATCGGCTTAGGGATTTGCTAGAGAAGGGCTTCATTAGGCCCAGTGTTTCTCCAGAAGCGCCGTATTGTTCGTGAAGAAGAAGGGCGGGGCCAGCTGCGCATGTGTTGATTACGAGCGGTGAACAAGGTGACCATTAAACGAATACCCCTCCCGGGATTGATGATTTGTTCGACCGATTGCGAGTGCGAGATGTTTCTCAAGATTGATCTGCGATCGGGCTATCATCAGTGCGAGTCGAGAGGTGGATGTCCCAGGATCGCATTCGGACCGTGCGGGCATTATGAGTTGGTCATGTCTTTTGGGTTGACCAATGCTCGTGGTATTCATGGATTTGATGAACCGAGTGTTCAAACCATTTTTGGACACATTTGTGATAGTGTTCATTGATGATATCTTGGTTTATTCGCTCGGGCGAGCATACGCGGAGCATTTGAGGCTGTCTTGCGATTCTCGAGACCGCGATTATGCGCCAAGTTTTCCAAATGTGAGTTTTGGTTGACTTGATGGCGTTTCTTGGGCATATTGCCGGGTGATGGCATTCGAGTTAATACGGCAAGATCGAAGCGATCGAGACTTGGCGAGACTCTACTCAAGCGAGGTTCGCGATTTTACGGGCCTTGCGAGTTATTATCGGCGGTTCGTGGAGAAGTTTGCTTATCTACGCACCATTGACTAGGTGACTCGAAAGCGGCCAAGTTTGATGGTGATGCTTGTGAGCGGGGTTTCGATTCTTGAAAGAGAGCGACGGCGCCCGTTCTTACTCTTCCGGAGGTCGGATGGTTATGTCGTGTATTGTGATCGTCGGGCATCGGGTTGGGATGTGTATTGATGCAGCATGGCGGGGTTATAGCATATGCATCCGACGGTGAAGAAACACGAGAGGAACTACCCCACCCATGATTTGGAGTTAGCGGTAGTGATTCACGCTTTGAAGATCTGAGGCACTATTTGTATGGGGTTCACGTGGATATTTATACGGACCACAAGAGCATCGGATATCTTCACCGGAGGAGTGAACTTACGGCGAGGCGGTGGTTAGAGTTGCTTAAGGATTACGATGTTGATATCCTATACCACGGGAAAGGCCAATGTTGTGGCGTATGCTCTTAGTCGTAGGTCGATGGGAGCCTATCGGATGTGCGGCTAGAGAGGAGGGACATGGTTCGTGATTTGCATCGATTAGCGAGCCTTGGTGTCCGCTTGATTGATTCGATAGCGGTGGGGTTAGAGTTCGTGAGGTTGCCGAGTCTTCCATCGTCGAGAGGTGAAGAGGCAACGATTCGAGGATCGGCTTTGATTCGATATCGTGATCTGACTCTTCGTGAGGGCAAGGGTCCTTTTTAGCACGATGGGGTGCTAAGGTTTGAGGCGGTATGTGTTCCGGATGTTGCGGGACTTGGCAGGAGTTCTTGGGAAGCACGGTAGCGGCGTTACTCTATCCATCCGGTCGACCAAGATGTACCACGACCTTAGATCTGTGTATTGGTGGGATGGCTTGAAGAGGGCGTTGCGAGTTCGTAGCTCGATGCGTGTTGTCGGCGGTGAAGGTAGAGCACGAGGCACGGTGGTTTATTCTGACGATTGAGATCGACACGGAAGTGGGAGGTAATCAACATGGACTTCATCACGGGATTACCTCGCACTCGGAGAGACATGATTCTATATGGGTTATCGTCGACGGTGTGAAATCAGCCCACTTTCTTCCGTCGGGGCGACTTTTTAGTGAGGATTATGCGAACTTTACATCCGAGAGATCGTCGCGCATGGAGTCCCTACTTCGATCATATCGCATGAGAGCCGATTTACGGCTAACTTCAGAGGTCCTTCGAGGGGTTTAGGGGCAGTGAGCACGAAATCTGCATTTCATCCACGAGCATTTGACGAGCAGAGCGCACTATCCGCACTCGAGGATATCTTTGCGAGCTTGTGTTATTGACTTTAGTGGTAGTTGGGAGGATCATTTGCCTCTAGTTGAGTTCGCGTATAATAATAGCTACCACTCAAGATTCGGATGGCGCCTTATGAGGCCTTGTATGGGAGGAAGTGCGGATCGCCTATAGGTTGGTTCGATGTGGGCGGCGGCTAGTGGGACGGTTGGTACAAGCAGCGATGGATAAGGTGAAACTTATCAAAGGCGGCTATTAATGACTCGAGTCGGCAAGTCGTATGCAGATCATCGCCGTCGACATCTTGAGTTCGAGTTCATGATTGGGTTTTCCTAAAGTGTCACCCATGAAGGGTGTGATGAGATTCGGGAAGAAGGAAGCTCGGCCCAAGGTACATCGGGCGTTTAGTTGTCGCGAGGTAGGCAAGGTTGCCTACGAGTTGGATCTGCCGTCCGATCTGGAGCGATGCATCCGTGTTTCACGTATCTATCTTTGAGGAGATGTATCGGGATCCATCTAGGGTGCACCGATTGACGATGTCGGTGACCAGGGGTTATCGTATGAGAGATTCCCATAGCGATAGTCGATCGTCGAGTTAGGCGTCTGGACGGACGGGCGTGGCCGTCAAAGTCTTGTGGCGGAACGAGCTCAGGGAAGAGATGACATGGGAAGCCGAGGAGGACATGAGGCGGAAGTATCCTCACCTATTTCCCCACACCTCCAGGTAAATTCACTTTCCTACTTGTAAATTTTCGTTATCGTTTCTGCCTATGTGTTGCTCTGTGGCCGTGTGTGGCATTTACAACTGTTTAAGCTTCTTCGATAACTGTCTTGGGAAGGAACATTCGGGACGAATGTTTCTAAGGAGGGGAGAATGTTATACCCCGTATTTCCAGAGTATGTACGTAAGGGAATACGTACGAAAGTCTAGCCTTAAAGTTTAGGCAAAACGCTTTTTTAGGCACAACTCACAAAGCGAATAGTTTTCCGACGAAAGCGCTTCCACGACTTTCGTAGGGTAAATTCCGCTATGCCATTTCTAATTTTGCGGATTTTTCCGAGAGGCGAAACATTTTGGACCAACGGGAGGCGACACTTGTCACCTCCAATTGATGGACTTGAAATCGTCCATTTGGACGATTTGGACTTGGAGAGCACGTTTTTGTGCCTTGTGCACAAGTCGAGGAGTTGGTAGGATATTTGTGTATAGTTAATCCTCACCTACACTTGCCTTGCACTTGTCTAAATCTTGGCCATTGGTTGGCCACTTCTTGACCTATAAATACCCCTTAAGATGAAGAGTTCTTCATCCACAAATTACTTTCCAAGTCTTGAAAATCCTCCTTCTCCCTTGTTAGCCAATTCGTCCAAGCCCTCTTCCTCTAGCCTAGTGGCCTTGGCGAATACCCCTAGCCTAGCCAAAATCTACCCCCTCCCTTGGTAGAAAAGTTACCTTCTTGTATCGTTATAATGCCCAAAATACCTAGCCCAAATACCTTAGTACTTGGTAGAAGTTGTGAAGAACTTCTAAGGTTCTTGGAGCATACAACTTAGAGCAAAACCTTGCTCAAAGGCGACTTTTCTAGGATATTATTGGGCTTACCGAGGTAATAATCCTAACCCTCTTTTGAATTAGAGAATACTTCTTTGTTATAGTATAAGAATAAGTATAAATACTTAGAAGTATATCGTAATAGAATTGAAGTATTAATCACTTAGAAGGGTTTAAAGAAGAATAATCAAATCAGACTTACATGGATTTGTTTTCACGATGAACTTATATAGCTCCCGGGTAGGAAGTCTTGCCCGACTTCAGTAGAATTATGAACCCCCTGTTTAGAATGACCTTGAGTAGTCTTTAATAGATATCTGTGACTATTATAGGTGACTCTGTACGACATATTGACTTAGCGGTGGTTTTATTTGAGAAGGTATGTGATTCTTCCTAAAGCATGATATTTTACAATATAACTACGGCAATGTCTTTGACTTAAGCTGAATAATACTTACGGCAATGCCTCACGGCTTAAGCTGAATAATACTTACGGCAATGCCTCACGGCTTAAGCTGAATAATACTTACAGCGATGCCTCACGCTTAAGCACGAATAATAAAGAATCGAAAACATTTCAAGAGACTCTTGAATCATATTATGAAGAGAACTAATTGATTTTTAAAGCGAAGCTTAAGAGTTATACTAGCTTTATGGGAAGTAAGTATAACCACTTAAGATTTATAAAAGAAACAAGTTTGCCTATGTGTTTATAATGCACTTGTATTGTGAAAAGAATAATAAAGACGGTTTGATAAATAGACATGATATGATGCTATGTGTGTTAGTATCTTGTAACGTTTGTATAGGTGAGTATCCTTGTTGTGCTTATGTTGTTTAAAGATAAGTTGTTATGTTAGTATACTATCACTCACCTCTTGAGATGATCCGGGTTAAGCGCCCTCCGTCTGGGGTAGACTCGGTGATGCAGGACCATGATTCGAGAATACCTCATGCGGGTCCAGGGCCTATGCGAGCTACGAGTTCCGGTGTTAGTATGCGGGGTTATGCCTCATGCGATGCGTGGCCGTGCGGACAATGAGTCGGGGCGATGCGGGAGTAGCTACCCTCGATGCGGGGTTATACCTCATGCGGGCCCACGTGAGTGGCCTATGCGGACTCGAGTCGAGATTAGGCTTGCGAGAATGATGATGAGGCGAGTGGCCTGTTCGATCATTCGCAGCCTAGACAAGACCTATTACGATTACTATTGTTGCTCTTGTTTGTGATGTGGCACTACGTGCGGTTTCCTTAGTTGTTTCACACATATTTGTAAACCGGTTTTAAGATGATATGTTTTCATTTAAGTATTTCTGATTTCGCATACTTAGTACTGTTGTGATCGACCTCCTTGGGGCTGCGTTCATGCCGCGGTAAGGCGGCAGTGCTAGATCCGCATTCTTAGGATCTCTACGTTGGTGTCGGGAGCTCCATCTCTTCCGAGGCTCTACTTTTGGTATGATCTCCCTGTTGTAGATAGTTCTGCATCGTGGTATGGCGGGGCCTGTCCGCCATAGTTGTATATTTCCTTAGAGTGCTGTAGTCATGTATTTATGCGATGTCGGATGTAATCTTAAACCATGATTTTATATATATACGCGGAAGCGTGTTTTCTCACATAAAGCGTGTCTTATTTTATAAAGCTGTTTCATGTCTTGCTTTATATTTCCGCGATTACTCGATGTATGACTACTCGGTGCCTGTAAGGCACGATCACGGGCCGAACAGTCGTGACAACTTTGAGCGTGAGTCCACGACTTACATGATTATTTATTATTATGGATCGTAGTTTGGTTATCATACATGTCTCTGCTTTATATAGCGCTATGATTTCATTTCTGATTTTTTGATTTCACATACTTGGTACTGTCTTGACCTCCTTGAAGTGCGTTCATGCCGCGGTAGAGGTACACGATCGTTGATCTCGCTCATAGGATCACGATTCGGTAATGTCGGAAGCTCCGTTTCTCCGGAGGCTTATCTTTTGGTATAGTCCTGTTACACCCCGTATTTACAGGATAAGTTTTAAGAACGTACGTAAGAACTCACATTGTTAAGATTTGAGACTTGTAAAAATTTATCGGAAATTTGAAATTGTCGGAAAACGAATTATTGTGTGAATAGGAGGCGACACGTGTCACCCCCTTAAGTGAGCTTGGCGGGTGGACATGGACAAAAGGGTCATTTGACCCTTGTTAGGAAGACAAGTCTTGCAATGTAGTGAGCTTGACAATATTGACTTGGTCAATGGGTCCACAAGCTTGATATTTAAGAGAAGCATCATCCTAGCCACCCAATTGTTCACATATTAACCCTCCATGTCCCTATATATTACTACTAGTGGTGATACAAGTCCACACTTAGCCAAAATTTCAAGAAAAAATTGGAAGAACAAGCTAGCTAGCTCACGGGTTCATGTCCAACAAGAAGGAAATTTTTTTGTTTCTTGTCCATTAAGCCCCACACTTTAAACCAAGGTTCATGAGGGTATTTTAAGTGTATCTCAATAGAAAAATCCCGGAAAAAGAGAGTTTTCGTATTAGTCGCAAAGTGAAAACCTAGTGGCTTTCTAGGTTTTGGATTGGAAGTTTGAAGGAAAGTTGTTGGTATGGTTCTAAGGGTCTCAAGTAGCGGATTGAAGTGTCTTGAAGAGTCTCTAAGTTGCTAAGGAGCGACTTCGGATATGGAGAGTGGTTTGAGATTCGTTGAGGTATAATCTTGTCTCTTAATAGTGTTACAAGATTATATATACTTGTTGTTGTTAGCTTTACACGTTGCTAGCATGAAGTTGTTAAGTTTAAGTTTATAAGTATTATGGATTACTTGTAGCTTAAATCCGAAATGTTATATAAGCCACTTGAAGTTGGATTACTAATTGGTCGTCTATTAGAAATCGTCGCATGTTACTTAATTGGAGATTATAGTAGTATAATCGATTGCGACTTGATATCATGTTAGGCTAAGAACTTGGATTGAAATAGAAATTGGATAAGAATTGATATTGTTGTACTCCAAGTTAGCCGAATTGGCCTAGTAAGTTGTATTAATTTGATATGTTTGTGGGGCGGAATTTTACACGTCTAGTAGGCGTGTAATCCCCTATTGTTGATTTCATTGATTGGGCCTTATATGTGGCGTGTTTGGTTATTGTATTCGGCCTTGAAAAAGGTGGAAAAGTAAGTAGAAACAAAGGAGGTGTTGTCCGATTTTCCGTAGAATTTAGTGACTTAACACTTAGAATATTCTACGTTTGAAATAAGAGGTTAATGGACGTATGGTGACCATTATAGGTTGAAGTACTAAGTATAGCGTATCCTACTTGAAGAATGGAATAGCTCAAGGTTGAAGTACTTTGGAGCATTTTGCTACTTGTCGACAATCGTCGCGAGGTATGTGAACCTCTTCCTTCCTTTGGCATGATTCTATGTATGGAATATACCTGTGGTATCATTTCATGTTTCCTGTTACTCTTAGAAGTTAAGAGGTAGTTGTGTGATCTACTCTATGTAGAACTTTTCCTATCTTTGAGCATGACTAGATGCACGTATGTAGTACGGTAGACGTACAACACCTTGATATCCTTTACTAGTTTGTGAATAGCCAAGTCGGGTGAGTTGGGAGATTTACTCACTTCTTTGAAAGTATAAAGGATGTCTTAAGTTTTATTAAAGTTAAGGGACTTGAAGAGTTTTAAAGTATGTGATACTTATTCCGTTTTAAACGTATAAGTCCCTTGGATAGGAAATTGTTTTTGGCTAAGGTATAAAGTGAATATAACGGCTTTATGGGAAGTTAGTTATATTTGCTTTATGGAAAGATAAATGACTTGATTTTAGTGAAAAGGCAACTTGTTTTTAAGGCATCAATTGCCTAAGGTTTTATAATAAAAGGAGTCACTTGTTTTCTAAAGGTTAAGAGACTAATTGTATTTTTGAAAGTTATGAGAATTGATTTGAAAGTATATAATACTTGGTTTCAAAAAGTAGAAGTCTCTTGGTTATAAAAGGAACGTGTTGGTCTAAACCATAAAGGGTTATAACGGCTTTATGGGAAGTTGGTTATAACGGCTTTATGGAAGGTTAAGAGAATGGTTTTCTCTAATAAAGTAATCAAAGAAATAACTTGTATTAAGGAAGGGCAAATTGTTTTAAAGGTACCAATTGCTTAAGGTTTTAATAAAGAAGTCACTTGATTTAGAAGCGGTGGTGTATTTCTAAAAAGGTATTGTGACTTGTCTTGAAAGGTGGATAGGACTTGATACTACGGTTGTTAGTATCGGGGAAGTTTTATTTGGAAAGGAGTCTTTTGAAAAGAATGTACGTACGTAGTACTTTGGCTTGATTAATTGAGAATTAGTCTATGTGTGCCTTGATAAGTACTTTGGCTTGTTAAACGAGAATTATTCTATTTGTGCCCTGATAAGTACTTTGGCTTGATAAATGAGAATTATTCTATTTGTGCCCTGATAAGTACTTTGGCTTGTTAAATGAGAATTATTCTATTTGTGCCCTGATAAGTACTTTGGCTTGTTAAATGAGAATTATTCTATTTGTGCCCTGATAAGTACTTTGGCTTGTTAAATGAGAATTATTCTATTTGTGCCCTGATAAGTACTTTGGCTTGCTAAATGAGAATTTTTCTATGTGTGCCTTGATAAGTACTTTGGCTTGGTTAATTGAGAATTAGCTTATATGTGCCGGTGATAGCCTTTGAGTGCAAGTAATATGTTTTTTTACGTTGCCGCGACTCTCGGTTGGAGGGCCGGCTGTCTTGTTGTAAGTTACTTGGACGTACCGACAGTGATGTGGGATTCCACGGGTATGCTTCCGTTATTTGGAGTACTTGGGTTAAATTCCCGGATTTTTATAAAGGACATGGTAGTGCTTATGTATTGTTAGATGGTCGGTCGAGATAGGGTAAGAGTATAAATGAGGGGTAAACCCCCAAGACGTTATACCACCTTCTCCAGGGTAAGAGTATCGGTGAGGGTAACCCCCAAGACGCTATACCACCTGCTTTACCACCTTCTCCAGGGTAAGAGTATCAGTGAGGGGTAAACCCCCAAGACGCTATACCACCTGCTCCAGGGTAAGAGTATAAATGAGGGGTAACCCCCAAGACGTTCTACCACCTGCTTGATTGATGTTATGGGCATGAGACCCATGTTTATATTTTACACTTATAGTCATCGGCGGTGATGTGGGATTCCACGGGCAGGAGATATATATATGTATGGTGTATGTGTACGCCGACAGTGAGGTGGGATGCCACGGGCGCGTCACATGGTTATATTTTACACTTATAGCTGTCGACAGTGATGAGGGATTCCACGGCCACACTTTGCTATTTTGTGTGACTTGATCGCGTCCTGGATTGGGCCGGGTAGTATATGCGTCCCTCCATAAAAGGGCCGGATTATGTTATGAAAGATAAGTAAGTTTTAGGGTAATGAACTTAATGATTTTCCTAATCACGTACATAAGAGTGTGACTATAACTTTTATTGAAAATGGTAAAAGATAATAAGGTACGATTAAGTTCATAAGTGGTAATGACACGGCAGGATCTAGTATGTACTTTTTATACTTGTCCCTGTCATTCTTTTGTCTGATTATGATTTGTTTCTCAGACGTTATATTTCTCATTCCATATTAAATTTTGTTTCTGACCCGCCGAAGCTGCGTTCATGCCCGCAGGTTTTAGGTACCCAGGTTGGTGATCCTTGCTCTTAGGATCTCGGTTCAGTTTTTTAGAGAAAGCTCCATTTGCTCCGGAGGCTTAGCTCTTGGTACGGTTTTCCCTGAGGTAGTAGATTCATGTATATTCAGGGGTTTGGCGGGGCCCTGTCCTGCCACAGTTGTTATGTTAAAACTCTTAGAGGTGCAGAGTCACATATTTTGGGTCGATTTGTAAAGAAATGAGAAAGCGCCCGTATGTATTTACTATCCAGGAAGGTAGCCTTATCGGCTAACCTGTTGATATTATCTTTGATAATTTTTTTTTAAGTTTCATATATGTTCGTGATTATCTCCGATGTATACCGTAAAGGTGCCCGGGTAGGGTACGATGCGGGCGAGGGTCGTCGTGATAAAAGTGATATCGAGCGCTTAGTCCTCGGAAAGTGTCTGCATCGTGTCTAGTAAGTCTTGATTATCGGTGTGTTGTGCACCATCTATAATCGGGAGGCTGCAGGACATTTAGGATTAGTTTCCATTCTTCTCACTCGAGATCGTGCGATAAAGTGTTGTTAGCGTTGTCCCTCCTAACGAGTTATGTTGATTGCAGTACGAGAAAGCGTGATGACCAGGAATGACTATGTGGATTGCGTATCGGGTTGGTAATGATTATAGTATAGTTGGTATTGTGACATACATCTATACGGAGTTATGTATGAAGTCGGACGCGTGTTGCCTAGAATGATTTTAGATTTCCAGGAATTGGTAAAGACTAACTAGATACCGGGAAGGTATGGAATAGTTAATGAATTTTCGCCAAGGTTTTGTGTTTTATTTCGAGATAATTGGGAAAGGATGAGTTGTCTGATAGGGTAGTGAACCCTTAAGAAGCCATGTTAAGGAACCTAACGGAATGTCATGTTAATAGATTAAGCTGCGTAGTAGGCTTAAGAGAATTGTACGGATGAGGTCCGTATAGAGTAAGTAATGGTTGTTGTGATCGAGACAACATGGTTTTGTTTTTATGAGAAGTTTTTATACCCGTTTACTGGGGGACTGGTAAGGTAGGCTTGGAGCATGGAAATTGCGAGCCTAAGAATATTGATTACTGCCGAGACCTTAGGTATATAAGGCTTTCTCTGGCAATAAGATTTTAAGTCAGACCAAGGATAAGAGTTATGTGCGACGTTGAGTCGGGTTGAGGACCTGTTACGGGTCTCCCCATGGCCTAGAATGGAGTGGGATCAGTTGGTAGTAGTTCGCCACGTGATGAGTCACGCAGTGCAAGGCCCAAGTCTAGTTAATTGTTTTACGGGTTCGTGGATGCGTTCCACCGGAACCAGGTCGTGAAAGTTGGAAATGGTCGTATATTGTCTTATAGAGTGACTCCAAAGATTAGAGGCCAGAATTGGTATGGAAGTTATGTATGTATGTTAGAAGGAGTTGGAAGTACGAAAATGTAACCTCTTTTGGGCTTATGATGGACGGGTATGCGTTTGCGAGGTATTAGGGCCATGTATGGCATTATTGGTATGTCGGGGTTGTGAAAGGAAACTATGTCGCTAATTATAAAGATTGACTCCGAAAGAACATTCGGGGACGAATGTTTCTAAGGGGGGAAGAATGTTACACCCCGTATTTACAGGATATGTTTTAAGAACGTACGTAAGAACTCACATTGTTAAGATTTGAGACTTGTAAAAATTTATCGGAAATTTGAAATTGTCGGAAAACGAATTATTGTGACGAATGGGAGGGCGACACGTGTCACCCCCTTAAGTGAGCTTGGGAGAATTGGACATGGACAAAAGGGTCATTTGACCCTTGTTAGGAAGACAAGTCTTGCAATGTAGTGAGCTTGACAATATTGACTTGGTCAATGGGTCCACAAGCTTGATATTTAAGAGAACCATCATCCTAGCCACCCAATTGTTCACATCTTAACCCTCCATGTCCCTATATATTACTACTTGTAGTGAGACAAGTCCACACTTAGCCAAAATTTCAAGAAAAAATTGGAAGAACAAGCTAGCTAGCTCACGGGTTCATGTCCAACAAGAAGGAAATTTTTTTGTTTCTTGTCCATTAAGCCCCACACTTTAAACCAAGGTTCATGAGGGTATTGTAAGTGTATCTCAATAGAAAAATCTCGGAAAAAGAGAGTTTTCGTATTAGTCGCAAAGTGAAAACCTAGTGTCTTTCTAGGTTTTGGATTGGAAGTTTGAAGGAAAGTTGTTGGTATGGTTCTAAGGGTCTCAAGTAGCGGATTGAAGTGTCTTGAAGAGTCTCTAAGTTGCTAAGGAGCGACTTCGGATATGGAGAGTGGTTTGAGATTCGTTGAGGTATAATCTTGTCTCTTAATAGTGTTACAAGATTATATATACTTGTTGTTGTTAGCTTTACACGTTGCTAGCATGAAGTTGTTAAGTTGAAGTTTATAAGTATTATGGATTACTTGTAGCTTAAATCTGAAATGTTATATAAGCCACTTGAAGTTGGATTACTAATTGGTCGTCTATTAGAAATCGTCGCATGTTACTTAATTGGAGATTATAGTAGTATAATCGATTGCGACTTGATATCATGTTAGGCTAATAACTTGGATTGAAATAGAAATTGGATAAGAATTGATATTGTTGTACTCCAAGTTAGCCGAATTGGCCTAGTAAGTTGTATTAATTTGATATCGTTTGTGGGGCAGAATTTTACACGTCTAGTAGGCGTGTAATCCCCTATTGTTGATTTCATTGATTGGGCCTTATATGTGGCGTGTTTGGTTATTGTATTCGGCCTTGAAAAAGGTGGCAAAGTAAGTAGAAACAAAGGAGGTGCTGTCCGATTTTCCGTAGAATTTAGTGACTTAGCACTTAGAATATTCTACGTTTGAAATAAGAGGTTAATGGACGTATGGTGACCATTATAGGTTGAAGTACTAAGTATAGCGTATCCTACTTGAAGAATGGAATAGCTCAAGGTTGAAGTACTTTGGAGCATTTTGCTACTTGTCGACAATCGTCGCGAGGTATGTGAACCTCTTCCTTCCTTTGGCATGATTCTATGTATGGAATATACCTGTGGTATCATTTCATGTTTCCTGTTACTCTTAGAAGTTAAGAGGTAGTTGTGTGATCTACTCTATGTAGAACTTTTCCTATCTTTGAGCATGACTAGATGCACGTATGTAGTACGGTAGACGTACAACACCTTGATATCCTTTACTAGTTTGTGAATAGCCAAGTCGGGTGAGTTGGGAGATTTACTCACTTCTTTGAAAGTATAAAGGATGTCTTAAGTTTTATTAAAGTTAAGGGACTTGAAGAGTTTTAAAGTATGTGATACTTGTTCCGTTTTAAACGTATAAGTCCCTTGGATAGGAAATTGTTTTTGGCTAAGGTATAAAGTGAATATAACGGTTTTATGGGAAGTTAGTTATATTTGATTTATGGAAAGATAAATGACTTGATTTTAGTGAAAAGGCAACTTGTTTTTAAGGCATCAATTGCCTAAGGTTTTATAATAAAAGGAGTCACTTGTTTTCTAAAGGTTAAGAGACTAATTGTATTTTTGAAAGTTATGAGAATTGATTTGAAAGTATATAATACTTGGTTTCAAAAAGTAGAAGTCTCTGGGTTATAAAAGGAACGTGTTGGTCTAAACCATAAAGGGTTATAACGGCTTTATGGGAAGTTGGTTATAACGGCTTTATGGAAGGTTAAGAGAATGGTTTTCTCTAATAAAGTAATCAAAGAAATAACTTGTATTAAGGAAGGGCAAATTGTTTTAAAGGTACCAATTGCTTAAGGTTTTAATAAAGAAGTCACTTGATTTAGAAGCCGGTAATTGTATTTCTAAAAAGGTATTGTGACTTGTCTTGAAAGGTGGATAGGACTTGATACTACGGTTGTTAGTATCGGGGAAGTTTTATTTGGAAAGGAGTCTTTTGAAAAGAATGTACGTACGTAGTACTTTGGCTTGATTAATTGAGAATTAGTCTATGTGTGCCTTGATAAGTACTTTGGCTTGTTAAACGAGAATTATTCTATTTGTGCCCTGATAAGTACTTTGGCTTGATAAATGAGAATTATTCTATTTGTGCCCTGATAAGTACTTTGGCTTGTTAAATGAGAATTATTCTATTTGTGCCCTGATAAGTACTTTGGCTTGTTAAATGAGAATTATTCTATTTGTGCCCTGATAAGTACTTTGGCTTGTTAAATGAGAATTTTTCTATGTGTGCCTTGATAAGTACTTTGGCTTGGTTAATTGAGAATTAGCCTATATGTGCTGGTGATAGCCTTTGAGTGCAAGTATTATGTTTTTTTACGTTGTCGCGACTCTCGTTTGGAGGGCCGGCTGTCTTGTTGTAAGTTACTTGGACGCGTCTGAAGCGGTGATGTGGGATTCCACGTATGCTTCCGCTATTTCGTGTACTTGGGTTAAATTCCAGGATTTTTATAAAGGACATGGTAGTGCTTATGTATTGTTAGATGGTCGGTCGAGATAGGGTAAGAGTATAAATGAGGGGTAAACCCCCAAGACGTTATACCACCTTCTCCAGGGTAAGAGTATCAGTGAGGGGTAAACCCCCAAGACGCTATACCACCTGCTTTACCACCTTCTCCAGGGTAAGAGTATCAGTGAGGGGTAAACCCCCAAGACGCTATACCACCTGCTCCAGGGTAAGAGTATAAATGAGGGGTAACCCCCAAGACGTTATACCACCTGCTTGATTGATGTTATGGGCATGAGACCCATGTTTATATTTTACACTTATAGTATCGGCGGTGATGTGGGATTCCACGGGCAGGAGATATATATATGTATGGTGTATGTGTACGCCGACAGTGAGGTGGGATGCCACGGGCGCGTCACATGGTTATATTTTACACTTATAGCTGTCGGCAGTGATGAGGGATTCCACGGCCACACTTTGCTATTTTGTGTGACTTGATCGCGTCCTGGATTGGGCCGGGTAGTATATGCGTCCCTCCATAAAAAGGTCGGATTGTGTTATGAAAGATAAGTAAGTTTTAGGGTAATGAACTTAATGATTTTCCTAATCACGTACATAAGAGTGTGACTATAACTTTTATTGAAAATGGGAAAAGATAATAAGGTACGATTAAGTTCATAAGTGGTAATGACGGCGAGGATCCGTATGTACTTTTATACTTGTCCTGTCATTCTTTTACGATTATGATTTGTTTCTTGTAAGTTATATTTGCTCCATATTCTGCAATTTTTGTTATCGACCCCCAGTGCGTTCATGCCGCAGTTTTAGGTACCTGGTTGGTGATCCTTGCTCTTAGGATCTCGGTTGATTTTGAGAAAGCTCCATTTGCTCGGAGGCTTAGCTCTTGGTACAGTTTTCCGAGGTAGTAGATTCATGTATATTCGGGGTTTGGCGGGCCTGTCCGCCACGATTGTTATGTTAAAACTCTTAGAGTGCAGTAGTCACATATGTGGGTCGGTTTCTAAAGGAAAGGAAGCGCTTCGTATGTATTTACTATCGGGAAGGTAGCCTTATCGGCTAACTGTTGATTTTATCTTTGATAATTTATTTTTTTAAGTTTCATATATGTTCGTGATTATCTCGATGTATACCGTAAGGGTGCCTGTGTAGGTACCGATCGCGGGCAGGGTCGGGTCGTGACAAGTCCTCACATCAGAGTACTTGTACATTCGTGGTATGGCGGCCACCTGTCGTCATGTTGTATAAAAACTCTTAGAAGTGCAGTAGTCTTTGTTGTGGCGGGGTTTGTAAAAGGATTAAACTGTTCGGTTTGAAAGATTTGTATATATATTATTGGAAGGTGACCGTTTTGGTTATCCTGTTCTTATCATATATCTTGTTTCATTTTTAAGTTTTTATTTCCGCTGATTTTCTCTGATGTTGTATAACTAGGGTGCCCGGGGTAAGGCACCAGTCACGGGCCCGGGATCGGGTCGTGACATTAGCCTTGCAAAATTCGACCAAGACCAAGTGTGGGGGTGCCACGTGTCGCCCTCTCATTCGTCCATAAAATTTCGTAACCCTCGTGGGCCCCACAAAACGTAAAAATTTCTCGGGTGGGCCCCACATGACCAAATCCGTAAAATTAAATTTCCATAAAGTTAATAAGTTCCATACTCTTCAAATAATGCATTTTGAGAATCCAATTCTCAACAACGAACATTTTTCCTTTTCGGCGTTCGGAAGATTTTCCGTCGGAAAAACAATTCTTCCTTTCGTACCGATTTTGAAGTCTTGATTCCTTACGTACATTCTATTACACATGTCCTGGACTTACGGGGTGTAACACCTTGTCCCGTCATAGTATTTGTTCAAATCTTAGAGGTCTGTATTCACATGTGGGCTGGACTGGTTAGAGTTGTAATTACATTTTTGGATAGTGTAAGCCCTTTTTGGGTGATTTATATTATGGCAGCCTTATCGGCTTTGCCTTGGTTTTAAAAAAAAATGTGTGTTACTTATTTTCCGCAGTTGTTTTGGTGTTGTATGATTGGAAGGGTGCGTGTAGGGCACCGATCGCACTGGTCGGTCGTGACAAAAGTGGTATCAGAGCAGTTAGTCCTCGGAAAGTGTCTACAGACCGTGTCTAGTAGAGTCTTGATTATCGGTGTGTTGTGCACCACATCTATAATCAGGAGGCTGCAGGACATTTAGGATTGATTTCCATTCTTCTCACTCTGAGATCGTGCGATAGAGCTGTGTTGTTAGGATCGTCTCTCCCTAACGAGTTATGTTGATTGAGCTATGAGAAAGGCAGCAGTGACCCAGGAAGGACTATGTGGATTGCGTATCCAGGTTGGTAATGATTGTAGTATAGTTGGTATTGTGACATACATCTATACGGAGTTATGTATGAGGGTCAGACGCGTGTTGCCTAGAATGATTTTAGATTACCAAGAGTTGGTAAAGACTAACTAGATACCGGGAAGGTATGGAACAGTTAATGAATTCTCGCCAAGGTCTTATGTTTTATTTTGAGATAATTGGGAAGGATGAGCTGTCTGATAGGGTAGTGAACCCTTAAGAAGACATGTTAAGGAACTTAATGGAATACCAAGTTAATATATTAAGCTACGTGGTAGGCTTAAGAAAATTGTACGGATAAGGTCCGTATAGAGTAAGTAATGGTTGTTGTGATCAAGACGACACGATTATGGTATTATGAGAAGTTTTTGTACCCGTTTACTGGGGGACTGGTAAGGTAGGCATGGAGCATGGAAATTGCGAGCCTAAGAATATTGATGACCGGTGAGACCTTAGATGTACAAGGTCTTCTCGGGTAGAAAGATTTATTATAGACCAAGGATAAGAGTTAAGTGCGACGGCGGGTTGGGGTGAGGACCTGTTACGGGTCGCCCCATAGCCTGGAATAGAGTGGGATCAGTTGGTAGTAGTTCGCCACGTGACAGTCCACGAGGTGCAAGGCCCAAGTCTAGTTAATTGTTTTACGGGTTCGTGGACGCGTTCCACCTAACAGTCGTGGGAGTCGGAAATGGCCTTATGTTGTTTAAGAGTGACTCAAAAGATTGGAGGCCAAGATCGGTATGGAAGTTATGTATGTATACTAGTATGAGTTGGAAATACGGAAGAAATCGACCCGAAGAGAGATAACAACCAAGTGTAAAGGAATAGAGCACGAATCCATACCGAACCTTTCGAGGTAACTACACCGCGAGTGTGTGGGGTGGTAGCCGGCGGGAATATGAGGTTTTCCGGTGATGATCTGATCGTCAGACCCTAGTAGACCTAGTAGAGAGGATTATGACAGACTTTGAGGTCATTATGAGTATGGGCTAGTTGGCTTCGTGAGTGCCAAGGTTGACATCTTAGTATAAGTTGTTATGTGGTCATGGGTGGCATATGTTGTATGAAGGGTGTAGTAAAAAGGAGACTATGTCGCTATCTAATTAGATTGGACTCCGAAAGAACATTCGGGGATGAATGTTTCTAAGGGGGGACGAATGTTACACCCCGTAACTCCAGGACATGTTTAAGAGAATGTACGTAAGGAACTCAAGACTTGAAAAGGGTGCGAAAGGAAGAATTGTTTTTCCGACGGAAAATCTTCCAAACGTCGGAAAAGAAAAATGTTCGTTGGTGAGAATTAGATTCTCAAAATGCATTAATTGAGGATTATGGAATGTTTTATCATTATGGAAATTTATTTGTACGGATTTGGTCACATGGGGCCCACCCGAGGAATTTTACGTTTTGTGAGGCCCACGAGGGTTACGGAATTTTATGGACGAATTGGAGGGCGACACGTGGCACCCCCACCCCCCCACATGGTGTTGGACGAAATTTGCAAGGTTAAAATGGTCATTGACCATTGAAGAAGACTAGTCTTGCTAGCATGATATTATTGACCAAAGTCAACTTGCCACTTGTGTATGATCCAAGTGCTTTTCATCTTAGCCACCCATTGTTTTAAGTCTTGACCCTACATAGTGTTATAAATACATACTAGTAGCAAGACTAGTTCCACACTTAGTCATATTTCAAGAAAATATTGAAGAACAAGTGAGGGGGCTCTCGGCTTTAGGCTTTTTTTGAAGACAAAATTTTGCAATTGTGGATGATAATTCACAAGACTTAAACCCAAGGTCCCTAAGAGTATTGTAAGGTTATCTCAATAGAAAGATCTCGGAAAAGTGGTGTTTTTGTATTAGTCGCAAGGCGGAAACTTAAGGAGTTCTTCAACTTTGAAGTTGGAACTTGATGATGAGTTCTTCATAGGCTTCTAAGGAGTGCTTGGAGCGGGTTGGAACATAAGAAAAGGAGCTAAGAATTGCTAAGGAGCGACTTTGAATCTTGGGAAGATTAAGGGCTTGAAAAGGTATAATTCTTGCCATTTTAGTAATTAAGATTACTTATTGTTGTAGCTATGGATATTAGCAAGCATGAGGTGTTTTTATTATGAAGTTGATAAGTGTTATGGATATTGGAACTCTAACCCGAAAACTAGCATGTTTAGCCCTTATGATTACAATTCGATTTGAGTATTAGTATAAGTTGTCACATGTTATATAAAGAAGGAAATTGTAGTTGTTGAAGTTGTTTATGACTAAATAACATGTTTGACCCAAGAACTTGGATTGGAAAAGAATTGGAAGACTTTATGTTGTTGCACCTATTAGCCGAGAATGACATGGAAATTATTGGATTGTCTTGTATATTGTGGGGCGGAATTTTACACGTATTGTAGGGCGTGTAATCCCCTTTGTATTTGATGAATTGATTGAGCCTTAAATGTGGCGTTTGGTTATTGAATTCGGCCTTGAAAAAGGTGGCAAAGTATGTAGAAACAAAGGAAGTTCTGCCCGATTTTCCGTAGAATTTAGTGACCTTGTACTTAGAATATTCTACGAAGAGAACTAGAAGTTGATAGATGTGTTGTGGTTATTATAGGTGGAAGTACTACGAGTAGCGTATTCTACTTGAAGGGTGGAAAAGGCTAGCAAGGGTATAGTACTTTGGAGCATTTTGCTAATTATCGATAATCGTCGCGAGGTATGTGAACCTCTTCCTTCTTTTGACATGATTCTATGTATGGAATATACATGTAGTACTATTTCATGATTCCTTCTACTCTTAGAAGTTAAGAGGTATGTATGTTGATTTACTCTACGTAAATGTTATGTCTACGTTATCCTAAGTTCTTACCAAGTCTTATGGTGGATGTTGGTAAGAGTCGTTAGGAGGTATTTGGAGCCAAGTTGACTTGGCTAAGTTACGACACAAATGAGAATAAGAATCGAACAAGCCACTGCATCGTTAATAAAGGAAAATGTAATGACAATCAATTAAGTTAAAATGAGTAGAATTCTCCATCTGCATAGAAGCTAAGATAAGACAAAATTGTATTACATTTTCTAGATCATGGCTACTCGATTAAGATCGTTATAAATAAGTATAACTTATTCACATCACATCAAAGTATATGTTACTTAATTTATAAGAATTTATGTATGAGGTTTTAAGACTATGAACCTCAAATTCTTAAAAGGTTAAGAGACTTTATTTTTCAAGTTATGGGACTTGATTCTTAATGGAAGAAATGAATTGATTTAAAAGCATAGAATACTTGATTTGGAAAGTATTGATTTCTTGCCATTCTAAAATTAAGAAACTGGTTTTTTTAAAAGTTAAGAGACTTGAAGTATTTTGAAAGCTATGTAATTCGATTTGAAAGTATAATTCTCTTGGTGATAAAAGGAATGAAATTGTCTAAGACATAAAGAGTTATAACGGCTTTATGGGAAGTTGGTTATAACAACTTTATGGAAGATTAAAAAGAATGGTTTTCTTCAGTAATGTAAGCAAAGAAATGACTTGAAATAAAGAAGGGAAAATTGTTTTAAAGGTACCAATTGCTTAAGGTTTTAAAGAAAGAAGTCACGTGATTTAGAAGCCTATAATTGTATTTCTAAAAGGTATTGTGACTTGTCTTGAAAAGTATATATGACTTGATACTACGGTTATTAGTATCTTGGAAGTTTTATTTGAAAAAGAGTCATTTTAAAGGAGTAGAGGTGCGTAGTACTTTGGGTTAAATTCCCGGAATTTTATGTGTGAAACGAACGTGCCATGAGTTTATAAAAATGGAAGTCTAAAGGTTTAATGAACTTGCCTATGTTTGCTTGTGATAGCTTTGAGTGCAAGTATTATATATTTACGTTGTCGTGACTCTCAGTTGGAGGGTCGGCTGTCTTGTTGTAAGTTTACATGGACGTACCGACAGTGATGTGGGATTCCACGGGTATGCTTCCATTATGATTGATCCTTGGACATGCTTATACGATGTGGGATTCCGGGGCATGTGACCAGGAGGCGGGTTAGATTCCCGGATTTGTTTTATTACCCATGGTCATGCTTATACGATGAGGGATTCCGGGGCATGCGACCATGCTATTACGACTATTAATCCATGGGCTAGCTCCCCATGAAGACATGTACCCACGATGAGGGATTCCGGGGGCATGTTATATTCTTATTCTATGGGCTAGCTCCCACGAAGACTGCACTCGATGAGGATGCCGAGGCACGTTATGGCCATGCTTATACGATGAGGATTAGGGGCATGCGGGCGTTATATATATATATATATATGTATTGTATACGTGTCTGGCGCGGTGAGTAGGATGCCAGGCGTGTCACTGGTTATATGTTACACCTACAGTGCCGGTGATGGAGGATTCCACGGGCAAGAGGTATATATATATGTATTGTATATGTATGCAAGCGGTGAGGTAGGATGCCACAGGCGCGTCACGAGTATGATTTATGTCATAAAGCTGGCGGTGAGGAAGGAATTCCGGGAACGCTTTGATATTTGTGTGACTTGATCGCGTCCCAGTTAGGCGGGTAGTATATCGTCCCTCCATAAAGGGCGGATTATGTTATGAAAGATAAGTAAGTTATATGGTAATGAACTTGACGATTTTTCCTAAGTATATGCGTAAGAAAGTGACTATAACTTTTATTGAAAAATGGGAAAAGATAATAAGGTACGATTAAGTTCACGAGATGGTAATGACACGGTAGGATCCGTATGTACCCTTTTTATACTTGCCCTGTCATTCTTTTATCTGATTATGATTTGTTTCAGTACCTTATTTTTCGCTCCATATTAAATTTTTGTTATCGACCCCTGGGATGCGTTCATGTCCGCAGGTTTAGGTACACAGTTGTGGATCCGCGAGCTTAGGATCCTGGTTCAGCATTTTGAGATGGCTCCAATGTTCCGGAGTTGTCATGGCTATGTATATTCAGGGGTACGGCGGGGCCTTGTCCCGTCATAGTATTCGCTCAAATCTTAGAGTGCAGTATTCACATGTAATTTGGGTGGTTAGAGTTGTAATTACATTTTTGGATAGTGTAAGCCCTTTTTGGGTGATTTATATTATGGCAGCCTTATCGGCTTTGCCTTGGTTTTAAAAAAAAAACGTGTGTTACTTATTTTTCGCAGTTGTTTTGGTGTTGTATGATTGGAAGGGTACCCAGGTAGGGCACCAGTCGTGGCCTGGGGTCGGGTCGTGACATTTATGCTATGACTTATCCATAAATAAAATCCAAGTCTCTCGCCATGTCACATTCGACAAGAACGTTTTCCTATTTGCAAACATCTAAAATTTCCAAGTCACTGATTACGGCTTCTTTGATGATTCAGACACTTCCCCCCTCATTAGAACTTTAATACATCATGGTACTCATCCCCTCCCATCATTGTCCACTTATATCATGCAGATCGGGTTCGTGTGTAGCAAAAGTAATAATTCACTTTTTATTTTTCATCGAGGTAATGATACTGCATACCTTTTGCTCTATGTAGATGATATTATTGTCTCATCTGATGTGTTGAAACATGAAATCATTACCCTGCTCAAATTCGAATTTGCTATGATAGACTCTGGTAAGTTGAGTTATTATTTGGAGATTTTAGTGACTAGATCCAAAAATGCAATGTTCCTGTGCCAGTGTAAGTATGCCGAAGAAATTGTCTACAGGACTAAAATGGAAAACTACAAGATCATACACACTCCAGTCTACTCGAAGTCGAAACTCAGTGTCGATGACAGGGATCATATGCTCGATCATTCTCTTTATAAGTGTCTTGCTGGTGCACTTTAGTATCTTACCTTCACTAGGCCCAATATTACATATGGCGTTCAGTAGGTGTGTTTGTTCATGCATGCTCCCAGGGATCCTCACTTTACCGTCCTAAAACGTATCATTCGGTACGTTAAGGTTACGCTTGACTACAAATTACATCTTTATCCATTTGCACCGACCAAGCTGATATCGTATACGAACGCTGATTGGGGTGGTTGTCCGGACACACGTCAATCTACTTCTGATTACTGTGTATTTTTATGTGATAATCTCATCTTGTGGTCTGCCAAACGGCAAGTCACTCTTCCCGTTCGAGTGCGGAAGTAGAATATAGAGATATTGCGAACGTTGTTTCCGAGATCTGCTGGCTCAGAAACATTCTTCTGGAGTTTCACTGTCCCTTACGTAAGGCATCACTTGTCTACTATGATAACATATCTGTTGTTTACTTGTCTCATAACCCGGTCCAGCATCAGCGAACCAAATACATTGAGATGGATATTCATTTTGTTCGTGAGAAGGTTGACATGAGTCATGTTAGGGTATTACATGTTCCTTATTCATATCGGTATGCAAATATATTTACTAATGGGCTTGCTTGGCAACTGTTCCTTGACTTCAGATCCAGTCTCAGCGTCCGATCTCCTCCTGCTCTGACTGAGGGGGTGTGATAGAGAATATATTAATATTCTTCATATATTATGTAATTAGGATTTTGATGTAATTATGAAAACTAGATATCCTAATACAATTAGGATTTGTACTTGTAAACAACTATATTTATTGTATCAATGAAAAGCCACCACGCAAGGTTAATTTCATAAATCTACACTGAAATATAACGGACATAATTTTAATGTACGATATTAAAAAGAAGAATAAATTCAATTCATTTTCCAAAGTATTTTGACGTATGAAATGTATTCTATCCATGTTGGAGCTTCATAAAATTAAACATAAATATGACATGATCATTTGATATTGTTTAGAGTATGAAATAACCCAATATCTACTGAAGGATAAAATTAAAATACACCATATATAATATAGGGTGAATACGAACCTTTTTCCTAAACAAAGAAATAAGAGAGGCTAGAATCATAAGTTTAATAAACAATAAAATAGATAGATTTGTCTGGTCATACTTGTTGGCAGCTTCATCACCATCAACATTCTCCTGTGACTCTACACGAAAGTGCTTTAAACATTTTTAAAATACAAAAATAAAAAATAAAGAAAAGGATAGAAAAGAGTAACAAGCTGTGTTCTCCCATTGGAAGAACGCAGACAGTGCAGGTTTGAAATGGCTGACTGAGTTGTTTAACGTCATTTTTAAGACGATAAGAATGCCTGAAGAATGGAGGTGGAGTACAATGATTCCCTTGTATAAAAACAAAGGCGATATCCAGAATTGTAACAACTATAGGAGTATCAAACTGCTGAACCACACTATGAAAGTTTGGGAAAGGGTCATGGAGATGAGGGTGAGGAAATACATATCTATTTCCGAGAACCAGTTTGGATTCATGCTAGGGCGTTCGACTACTGAGGTCATTCATCTTATTAGGAGGTTGGTGGAGCAGTATAGGGAGAGAAAGAAAGATTTACATATGGTTTTCATCGACCTCGAAAAGGCATACGACAAAGTCCTTAGGGAGGTTATATGTAGATGTTGGAGGTTAGAGGTGTACCTGTAACGTACACCAGGGCTATCAAAGATATGTATGGGGCTGCACCAAGGATCGACTCTTAGTCCATTCCTATTTGCCTTGGTCATGGACGGACTGACGTGAAAAATCCAAGGGCAGGTATCATGGTATGTGTTATTCGCAGATGACATAATCTTGATTGATGAGATTCGCAGTGGACTAAATGCTAAACTAGAGGTTTGGAGACAGACTCTGGAGTCTTAAGGGTTCAAGTTGAGTAGGGCAAGGACAAAATATGTGGTACTCAGGTCATTCCGAAGAAATGAAGTTTCAAATACCTAGGGTCTATTATCCAAGGGAATTGAGAGATTGATGATGATGTCACACATTGTATTGGGGTAGGGTGGATGAAATGGAGACTCGCACCTGGAGTTTTGTGTGACAAAAATGTGTCAACAAAACTTAAAGACAAGTTCTATAGGGCGGTGGTTAGACCAACTATATTGTATGGGTCAGAGTGTTGGTCAGTCAAGACTTCGCATATACAAATGATAAGAGTGGAGGAGATGGGGATGCTGAGATGGATGTGTGGTCATACAAGGAGAGATATGATTAGGAATGATGATATCCGGGATAAAATGGGAGTGGCTTCGGTGGAGGATAAAATACGGAAAGCGAGGTTGAGATGGTTCTGGCATGTACAGAGGAGAGACACATATGTCCCAGTACGGAGGTGTGAGAGGTTGGCTATGGACGAATTCAGGAGGGGTAGAGGTAGGCCAAAGAAGTATTGGGGAGAAGTCATTAGACGGGATATGGCGCAGGTGCAACTTACTGAGGATGTGACCTTAGATAGGGGGTTGTGGAGGACACGGATTAGGGTAGAAGGGTAGTAGAGAATCGAGTGTAGTCCTCTTTATGCTTACAAAATTATAGGGTAGTATTATTACTATAGGCTCGATTAGCTTGTCACACTTATAGGCGCATTATTGCTCTATAGTACTCTATAGTTTGATTCCTACTGCTATGTGTTCTTTAGTGTAATTTATTCTTATTTAGTTGTGTTAGCTACTACTTTCTTTTTGGTAGAATGCCCTACCATTGCATATTTGATTTTTACTATCTGCTGTCCAAAATGCTTTAATTTCTCGTCTGAGTCTGATCGTTTCTCATTTTCTTGCTTTACTTTGCCTAATTATTCTTTGTCTTGAGCCGAGGGTCTTCCGGAAACAGCCGCTCAACCTACCTAGGTGGAGAGGTCTGTGTACATTCTACCCTCCCAGACCCCACATTATGGGATTTTCACTGGGTATGTTGTTGTTGATAGAAGGAGTAGTCAAGTAGCTATAAATAAATATTTCTCGATTTACGAGATGGGAAAATGATGTGTCCCTGCATGTTCTTTAGGGAAAATGACGCGGAAGACCTTTAGTAAAAATATCTTCAATTTGTTAGTGGAACGATACATGCAGAACACAGACTTGTCCACGAGCAACCTTTTGTCGGACAAATAATAAATCAATTTCAACGTGTTTTGTGCGATAATGCTGAACAGGATTCCCGGATAAGTATATAGCATTCACATTGTCACAATAGACCATTGTTGCCTTTTCAATTGTCAATGTAACTCTAACAGAATATTACGAAGACAACATGATTCAACAACCATATTGGCTACCCCTCGGTATTCTGTCTCAGCACTTGATCGAGACAGTGTGGACTGTCATTTTGACGACCATGAAATGAGATTGTCCCCCAAGAACTCACAATAACCGGAAGTGGAATGACGTGTGTCCGGGCAGCCACCCCAATCCACATCTATGTAGGATGAGAGACTCGAGATGAAGGACTTATATAGATGCAAACCGAAATGAAAAGTACCATTAACATGTCGCAGAATTCTTTTAGAGCCCCAATATGTTCTTTCTTCGGAACATGCATGTGTAAACAAACTTGCTGAACTGCATAGGAAATACCGGGTCTCGTAAAATTCAGATACTGTAAGGCCCCTGCTAGGCTGCAGTAATGTGTAGGATCGATGTATGGAGTACCAGCATGTTACTCAATTTCGCCTTTGTGTCAACCGGAGTATGCGATGGTTTGCAGGAAGACATCCCTGCTTTGTTAATTATTTCTTCAGCATATTTCTTTTAACTGAGAAACAGATCACCTGCATGTTGAGTAACAGCAATGCCAAGAAAATAATTCAACAGACTCAAATCTTCCATTGGAAATTCAGCCGCAAGAAGGGACATAATAGATTGGAAAAGTGAAGTCGATGATGCTATGAGAATAATGTCATCAACATACAAAAATATATATGCCATGTCAGTGTCTTTTTCGATAAATGAACAAGGACTGATCAGACTTACTGTGAGAGAAACCTAATTTGGAAACAAACCCGACAAACCTGTTATACCATGCCCAAGGAGCTTGTTTCAAACTATATAATGTTTTCTTCAACAAAAAAACATGATCTGGAAGGGTATAATCTCATAAACCCAACGGCTGATGAATTTACATTATTTTCTGTAAGTGGCCATGCAAGAATGCATTTTTGGCATCTAACTAATAAATAAACCAAGATTTTGAAAGTATCAGGCTAAGAACAGTCCTGATAGTTGTTGGCTTAACCATCAAACTAAATGTTTCACCACAATCCACGACAATCTACTGAGACCTGCCATTACTAACAACGAGCTTTGTGAGCCATCAAAATTCTTTTTATGACAAAAAACCCCACATATACCGAATTGAGATTGCATTAGTTGGACATGGCACTAAGTCCTATGTCTTATTTTTAATAAGAGCATCAAATTCATCTAGCATGACAACTTTTCAATTCGGGTCTGATAAGGCAACTTTTGGATTTTAGAAAGTGGTGATGGTTGGACTGAGGTTGTTAGGTTAAAATAACATTTAGGGCAAAAGATTATGTGCATTGCACAAGTTTCAATGGTCTGAGGTTGAGTAGTTGGGCTGCCGGGTTGATTGGTCGTCCGATGTTGGGCCAAGGTAGTGGGCTGGTGTACGGGTAGTGGGGCAGTGGTTGTCCGTGGTTGGGCATGCCCACCATTATATGTAGATTGGGTCGAGACCAACGGAAGAGAGATAGTGACCTCTGATCCTTGGACTGGCCCAGTCACATTTGTGGTTGGGTTAGGATGTTAGGTTGTTGTGTTTGGGCGAGTCCCACATTATTTTGGTGTGTAAATGGTGAGTCAAAACCGGACGAATTCCATTGTCTAAAAAATCATATGAAGGTGAGGGTGCCACGTGAGATTTAGCAAATGGGAATGTAGACTCATAAAAAATAACGTGATGAGAAATAATGATCTTCCCAGTTATCATATCAGAATACTTTTGTCACGACCCGACCCCGGGCCGCGACTGGTGCCTTACCTGGGCACCCTTATAACAATACAACATAATAAACTGCGAAAGATAAATAACACTTTTTTTAAAAAAACTAAGGCCAAGCCGATAAGGCTGCCATAACATAAAAATTACCCGAAAGGGTCTACACTGTTTAATAATGTAAAAACAACTCTAGCCAGTCCAGCCCACAGATGAATACAGACCTCTAAGATTTAGACCAATGCTATGACGGGACAGGGCCCCGCTATACCCCTGAATATACATAACCATGACGACAAGCTCCGGAACATTGGAGCCATCTCAAATGCTGAACCAGGATCCTAAGCTCGCGGATCCACAATCGTACCTAAACTGCGGACATGAGCGCGGCCCGAAGAAGTCGATTACAACAGTACGAATATGGAGCGAAAAATAAGTGCGATAACAAATCATTTGTACAAAAGAATGACAGTGGAAAGTATAAAGAAAGGGTAAATACCAGATCCTACAGTGTCATTTCCATCTCGTGAACTTAATCGTACCTTATTATCTTTTCCCATTTTTCCATAAGAGTACAGTCAAATTCTTACGTACATACTTAAGAAAACTCTTCAAGTTCATAAACATATAACTTACGTATCTTGCATAACCTAATCCGTCCCTTTATGGAGGAACGCCTATACTGTCGGCCCAATCTGGGACGCGATAGAGTCACATAAGTCTGCCCATAAAGGTATACTCCCCGGCCTAATCTGGGATGCGATAGAGTCACATAAGTCTTCCCATAAAGGTATACTGCCCGGCCCAATCTGGGACGCGATAAAATCACATAAGTCTGCCCATAAAGGTATACTGCATAAAAATAGGAGGCTCATGATCAAAACAGGGTCCCTCGCCCGTAGTATCGATAAGCAATCCTAATCCTGGGACTATTTAACCCGCATAGGTCCTGTGGACCCGCATGAGGTATTCCTCGCATAGGCTGTATCCGCCCGCATGAGACTATTTCACCCGCATAAGCCCATAAGGACTCGCATGAGGTATTACTCGCATCATGGGTAGTGTCACGACCCGAACCTGGGCCCGTGACTGGTGCCTTACCCCGGGCACCCTAGTGATACAACATCAGAGTAATCAGCGGAACATAAAACACATACATGAAACAAATGAAGTACAAAACGATGTCGAGGAAAACTTGCCTTTCGGCATATATATAAATAACAACTCTTACAAATGAACAGTTTAATCCTTTTTACAAACCCTGCCCACAACAGTACTACAGACCTCTAAGAAAAGATATGACGACAATGGCGGGACAGGGCCCCGCCATACCCCTGAATGTAAATACCTACAACGACAGGGGACTATACCAAGATAAGCCTCCGGAGAAACGGAGCTTTCCCAACGCAATCTGTGACCCTAAGAGCGAGGATCAACGGCGGTGTACCTTTACTGCGGCATGACGCGGCCCCGAAGGAGGTCGATAACAGTACCAAGTATGTGAAACATGAAGATCAGTAAATGAAATCATAGTAGTCTATAGAAAGCGGGAGACATGTATGATAACCAAACTACGATCCACGATAAATAAGCGATCATGTCTAGTCGTGACTCACGCCTCCAGTCATTACTCGATATAACAATGGGTCTCACGCCACAACATCAATCATGCCCGTGGAATACCTTCCTCACCGCGGCGATCGATGATAGAAAAGCACCAAGGAATACATATGAACAGCGGGTCCCACGTGTCCAAATAAAGCGATGCAGGGTAAGTGCGAAGGCATAGCCGACTACTAACACCAGCGATTAACGGTCATAAATCGTATCATGATATCTGTCTGCACCGTCACATAATCAAAGGCCGTCGCCGCCGCAATATCAAATGTGCGCGTCTAGCCACAGAACTCCGCGACTCGCGTAGGCCAATCATAGGCGCATGAGGTATAACCCGCATCGAGGCGGCTACTCCGGCGTATCACCGACTCGCGATCGCGCATGGCGCATGTAGACCGCATGACCATAAAGGCCGCGCTAACACGGAACTCGTAGCTCGCATAGGCCCCGGGACCCGCGTAGGTATTCTCGAATCATGGTCCTGCATCACCGAGTCTACCCGCGTGAGGCGGCTTAACCCGGAAACACGGTGAGTGGTATAATACCAACATAACGGTTTATCGTTTAAACAACCTAAGCACAATCAAGGAAAACCCTTTACACAAACATCACGTAATACTAACACACGTAGCATCCTAATATGATTACTTATCAAATCAATACGAAGGTATTACAAGGCTATCACAAACCAACACAATCCGATTATACACACAAGGTACATTCTATTATATGATTAACAAGATCGAGTATCTATTCCCAAAGTACTTCATACATTATCTTTTAAAAGATACGTTACTTTCACAAAAGTCACACAATACGTAGTATATGAAAATAGAGTGATTATCTTTTGAAGTGAATCAAACACTTATCTTTAAAAATCAAGTAACAACATTATTATCCAAACGCGTCAAGTTTGCCTAATTTCAAATGTTCACGTTTCTTATTTTAGAAAGGTTTCAGTAGTTCATAGTCTTATTCATTTAAGGATATAATTCTCTTTTAACTATCGAGAAACATAAGCCTTATATGTGAGTAAGATATTCTTGTTTATAACAATCTTATTACAATGACCATGATCTAGGAAATATCATTTTGTCTCATCTTAGCTTCTATGCGGATGGAAGTTTCTCTTGGTTTTAATAATACTTAATCTGTCAAAACATTTCCTTTTATTAACGCTGCGGTGGTTTGTCGATACACATTCGATTTCAAATCGATAAAACATTCTTAAGCCGTTATACCTAACTTCCCATAAAGCTAGTATAACTCTTAAGTTTTCAAAAAAAAAACCAAGTAATAAGTCTTAGTTAGAAATGATTCAAAAATCTTTTGAAATACTTCAAGTTCTTTATTAACACATAACAAGCCAGTTATAGTTCAAATCAGTTACCTTTTAAAAACCACAAGTACTTTCTTACCAACATAAAGCTGTTATAACCAACTTCCCATAAAGACGTTATAACACTTTATGTTTTTAACCAATCAAATACATTTAGCATATGTACGTCTACCGTACTACATAGTTCACACATATCATGCTAGAAGAGATAGGAAGAGGTTCACATACCTCGCGACGAGTATCGACTAATAGCAAAACGCTCCAAGTACTTCCAACCGTCGGCTACTCCTTAGGCCAGGTAGATCGCGCCACGCGTAGTACTCAACCTATAAGGCCACAAGGCGCTTATTAACATTTAGATCCCTTCGTAGAACATTCTACAGAAAATTCGGCAGCACCTCCCACAGCGGCGTAAATCTCCTCCTCTATCGGGCGGCTACCAAGCCAACGACCGGGGGTTATACGTCTAACCGGACGTGCACAATTCTACCTCACGAAAAACTACACAAGTCTCAGAATACATCCTATGTAAATCTGATTCGATTACTCTTCTTTCGAAAAAGTTTCTTATCATTCGTGCTTAAGTCAAAAGACATTGCGATAACAACGTTCGATTCTATATATAGTATACTTCAACTATATAGTCTAACAATCATGTAATTTCCAATTACAATAGAGGACAAGATATTTACCTCGATAAGCCCATAATTATCCAAGTTTAAATGTCGATCTGAGCAAGGTTTAGCTCTACTCCGTGCGCTTGACCGCTCCAAACAACCCTTAGAAGTTCTAACCAACTTCTACTTATTACTCCAACTAACTATGGAGATTTTCCTTAGGGTTTCGGTTTTGTGGTGAAGGGAAGTACAATAGTATTTACGGGCTTTTCGTATAAGTATAACCTTAGAATACTACAAGGTATACGGCTAAGGTAATTTGGGCATTATAACAATACTTTTGAGAGTATTTCTACCAAGAGGGGGGGTATTATACGAAAACAACTAGGCTAGGGGGGGGGTACCCCACGGCTAGCACCCCAAGGGGGGGAAAGGGCTCTCGGCCAAGGGGGAGGGGGGAGGCTCTTGGCCGAACTCTACACTAAGGGGAGGGAGGAGGAATTTAACACTTGGAAATATTTAGGAATGGATGAACAAGTCTTCCAAGGGGGGGTATTTATAGCAAAACCCAAGGCCAACCAATGGCCAAGATCAAGCCATGTGCAAGGCAAGTGTAAGGCCTAGATCAAGCCAAGTGCACCCTAACCCTACTCCACCAAACATGGCACAAAACAAGCCACAAAACAAGGCCCAAAATAAGGGACCAATCGGCCAAGGCCAACCACCCTTGACCGCCCCCTCTAAACCGTCCAATGAGGGTGACAAGTGTCACCCTCCCGTTGGCCCAAAATATTTCGTCTCTCGGAAAAATCCGCAAAAATTAAAAATGACATAGCCGGAAATTCCCCTACGAAAGCTGTGAAAACGTTTCGCCGAAAAACGACTCTAACCGGGTGTTGTGCACAAAGATAATTCGGCCAAGCCTAATTCTCAAGTTCAAATTTTCTACGTCGCCCCACGTGCATACTGCGGAAATACGGTATAACATTCTCCTCCTTAGAAACATTCGTCGAATGTTCCTTCTAAGTCTCAAAACAAACGCGTGCGCAAGATAGTCTTCACTACCATACTTACGAAACAATCACGCCACAATGGCCACGAAACAAGCTCGCAAAATACTTACATCCAAGTCCACGAGGAATCACCTCTAACATCACCACAAACACCTCTCTCCGGGTTCTAAAATATACTTCCTCTACACTTTTTCCAAACAAAAGAAATGGTCACATCTATGCTCGCCATACATGCTCGCTTCTTCCCGATACCACTTTTGTCACTTTGCCGCGAGGTTCTAGTGTCACTCCGCGACCCAACAAATGATGCGGACTACATGCGATCCCCGAGGTGTCGTGACACTCGAACTCTTACCACATTTACGTCGCTTGATTTCCAAAACTCGGGTTACTATCTCTAACGTGGTCATCATTAACGGGAACACTCTGGATGGATCTCGATACTTTCCGATCATAACAATACGAAAGACCGGACGTCTTGCCTCTAAGTCGGACGGCAAAGCTAACATATAGGCAACCCGCCTACTCGCACCAGATCTGTAAGGCCCAAGTAACTCGGGCTAAGTTCCTCTGTTTTCCAAAACTCGTCACACCCAAACCGGTGGTATCTTCAAGAAGACCGTCGGCACGAACTCTAAGCGTCGTCGCCGATAATCCGCATACGATTCCTCCGAGCCGCCAAAACCTCTTCTAGATAAGTCACTTACCCACGACTGTTGGAACAAACTGAACCAACTATCGAACCTTGCCAACATCGAACCAATCGGCCACAACTTACACTTCCGCCCTACAAGGCTTCATAAGGAGACATCCGAACACCGAAATGGTAGCTAACAACACTCTTTCAATGGGAGACAACAAACTTGCAACTACCCGCGAAATCAAACAACGGCGAGGCGAATGTGGTCCGAGACTCACCGAGTTCCTAACCTGCACGGTATAACTTCGGAAAAAAATGAAAATAGCCACAACACAGGCTTGTTGCTGTCATAAGGTGAAGGTAGGCACCGTGCACCTTACAACCTTTACGATAAAACAACGCCGAGTAAACGGTCTTTGCTAGAAAACAAGACGGTGACCTCGCCGGCCCGACTCTCGTCGAATCGTCCACGCAATTCGCGTTGGTTAACTAAACTCGGGCTAACACCTCGCAACCCCAACCCAGCGGGACCACCACAAACCGACCACCACCAAACGCGCGGGTTGACCCGCAACGTGGCCTCAACCCGACCGGCGCGCACCATACTAGCTCCCGACCGGAACAATCTCACTAATCACGTTACGAAAACCTGGCGGTCTTCTTAGCTCGACTACCTCTTTCATTCCACACTACTCGGGGACTAATCCCAACATAACTCACGTGCACTATGCACTTCTATAAGTCAAACATAAACAATACATCTTTTACTCGAGATGGCCTTACCTCTAAGGTCTCTACGTATAAAACTCTAAGGCTCACACCTTCTCTATCCCCAAAATCTTACTCGGTTAACCCACCATGATTTCTAATCACAACTAACACACCGCTATCGAACATAGCACTTAAGGTATACTCACCTTATCACACATACAGATCTCAGAGGTTAAGGATATATCTATATCTCTTGCTTCACTCCCTTAGTCGTTCTAATCAAACTCGCCTGAGGCGATAGCTAAGGAAGATGACAAACTACCCACCGATCACGAAGGCTAAGTCCTCCGCAAGGACACTCTTTCGACATCGACCACGGCGGTCATAGGTACAACACGTACCAACTAAAAGACGACATTCTCGGGATGGCGCACGCGTGTGATCACCGAAAAAGCGAATCGGATGGTGGAACTCGTGTAGGCGTGAGCGGAAGCTCGGAACTCGACCAACTCCTGCGTACCCGAGCGTCCCGAACCCCGGAGGACCTTTACGCGCGATGGATGCGCATAATCTGTCTTTGGTGGCGACTCGCCGCAAGTTACCAAATGACCTTGCTACTCGGCCTCTTCTGTCGCCGTTAACCCGTCGACCTCGTTTCTCGGCTGCTGCGCATAAGCGCATACGTGCCATGCTCAAGCCTAATCAAGAACTTACTCTTGCACAACCTTCTCGTTGATATTCATCAAGACTCGCGATACATCGGTATACTCTCGGTAGTCAAATCCATAGTTAGTAATGTGAGGTTGTCTTTTCGCAATCTATATTCTCTGTTTCGGCCGTGGGCCGAAGGTCCAAACATCGTGGCCGATGAGGAACTGCCGCCGTGCTAAACTCTGGGGCTAGTGGCGTCGCAAAACTCCCGAATGAAGCACCACCCGGTGATGATTGGGCTGTGCCCACGTAACCCTCTGATTTACTCGCAGACTCGCCACGCCTTGCCTCTGGGCGGGTTGCCGTCTGCGGAGGCATAGCGGTAAGGGAAAGAAATACGTTAGAGGGTCCAACTTACAACACGGCTCTAAGGCACGATCTCGAGTGAGAAGAAATAGAAACCAATCCTAAATATCCTATAGCCTCACGATTATTGGTGTGGTGCGACACACCGATAATCAAGACTCTCGGATACGATGCATAGACACTTTCCGAGGATTAACTACTCGATACCACTTTTGTCACGACCGAACTGGGCGTGGATCGTGCCTTACCGGGCACCTAGTGATACAACATCGAGTAACAGTGGAACATAAAACACATACATGAAACAAATGAAGTACAAAGCGATGTCGAGGAAAACTTGCCTTTCGGCATATATATAAATAACAACTCTTACAAATGAGCAGTTTAATCCTTTTTACAAACCACACTTTGTGATTACTACAGACCTAAGAAAAGATATGGCGACAATGGCGGATGGGCCGCCATACCACGAATGTAAATACCTACAACGACGGACTATACGAAGATAAGCCTCGGAGAACGGAGCTTCCCCAACGCTGAATTGTGACCCTACGAGCGAGGATCAACGACTGGTGGACCATTACCAGCCGCATGAACGCAGCCCCCCGACGGACGTCACTACAACAGGTACCCAGAATGTGAAACATGAAGATCAGTAAATGAAATCATAGTAGTCTATAAGCGGGAGACATGTATGATAACCAAACTACGATCCACGATAAATAGCGATCATGTCTAGTCGGGGACTCACGCCTCCAAGTCATTACTCGATATAACAATGGGTCTCACGCCCACAACATCAATCATGCGTGGAATACCTTCCTCACCGGCGATCGATGATAGAAAAGCACCAGGAATACATATGAGCAGCAGTCCCACTGTGTCCAAATAAAACGATGCGAGGTAAATGCGAAGGCATAGCCGACTACTAACACCAGCGTACTAACGAGGTCATAAAGCGTATCATGATATCTGCTGCACCGTCACATAATCAAAGCTGGTCGCCCGCAATATCAAATGTGCGCGTCTAGCCTCGAACTCCCATGACTCCGCATAGGCCAATCTCATAGGCGCGTGAGGTATAACCCGCATCGAGGCGCTACTCCCGGCATCGCCCCGACTCGCGATCCGCGGCCACATGACCGCATGACCATAAAGGCCGCACACACCGGAACTCGTAGCTCCACATAGGCCCCGTGACCCGCATGAGGTATTCTCGAATCATGGTCCTGCATCGCTGAGTCTACCCGCGTCGGGCGGCTTAACCCCGGAAACACGGTGAGTGGTATAATACCAACATAACGGTTTATCGTTTAAACAACCTAAGCACAATCAAGGAAAACCCTTTACACAAACATCACGAATACTAACACACGTAGCGTCCTAATATGATTACTTATCAAATCAATACGAAGGTATTACAAGGCTATCACAAACCAACACAATCGATTATACACACAAGGTACATTCTATTATATGATTAACAAGATCGAGTATCTATTCCCAAAGTACTTCATACATTATCTTTTAAAAGATACGTTACTTTCACAAAAGTCACACAATACCCGTAGTATATGAAAATAGAGTGATTATCTTTTGAAGTGAATCAAACACTTATCTTTGAAAAATCAAGTAACAACATTATTATCCAAACGTCCAAGTTTGCCTAATTTCAAATGTTCACGTTTCTTATTTTAGAAAGGTTTCGTAGTTCATAGTCTTATTCATTTAAGGATATAATTCTCTTTTAACTATCTGAGAAACATAAGCCTTATATGTGAGTAAGATATTCTTGTTTATAACAATCTTATTACAGCAGCCATGATCTAGGAAATATCATTTTGTCTCATCTTAGCTTCTATGCAGATGGAAGTTTCTACTGGTTTTAATAATACTTAATCTGTCAAAACATTTCCTTTTATTAACTGCAGATGGTTTGTCGATACACATTCGATTTCCAAATCGATAAAACATTCTTAAGCCGTTATACCTAACTTCCCATAAAGCTAGTATAACTCTTAAGTTTTCAAAACAAAAACCAAGTATTACTTCTTCTTTCGAAAGGAGTCCAAAATCTTTTGAAATACTTCAAGTTCTTTATGAACACATAACAAGCCGATTATAGTTCAAATCGATTACCTTTTAAAAACCACAAGTATTTTCTTACCAACATAAAGTTTATATAACCAACTTCCCATAAAGCCGTTATAACACTTTATGTTTTTAACAATCAAATACATTTAGCATATGTCGTCTACCGTACTACATAGTTCACACATATCATGCTAGAAGAGATAGGAAGAGGTTCACATACCTCGCGACGAGTATCGACTAATATCAAAACGCTCCAAGTACTTCCAACCGTCGGCTACTCCTTAGGCCAGGTAGATCGCGCCATGCGTAGTACTCAACCTATAAGGCCACGCGCTTATTAACATTTAGATCCCGTAGAACATTCTACGTAAAATTCGGCACCTCCCCCGCAGCGTAAATCTCCTCCTCCTCTATCGGGGCGGCTACCAAGCCAACCGAGGGGTTATACGTCTAAACCGGACGTGCACAATTCTACCTCACGAAAAACTACACAAGTCTCGTAATACTGATCTATGTAAATACTGATTCGATACTCTTCTTTGAAAAGGTTTCTTATCATTCGGGCTTAAGTCAAAAGACATTGCGATAACAACGTTCGATTCTATATATAGTATACTTCAACTATATAGTCTAACAATCATGTAATTTCCAATTACAATAGAGGACAAGATATTTACCTCGATAAGCCCATAATTATCCAAGTTTAAATGTCGATCCCGAGCAAGGTTTAGCTCTACTCGTGCGCTTGACCCGCTCCAAACAACCCTTAGAAGTTCTAACCAACTTCTACTTATTACTCCAACTAACTATGGAGATTTTCCTTAGGGTTTCGGTTTTGTGGTGAAGGGAAGTACAATAGTATTTACGGGCTTTTCAGATAAGTATAACCTTAGAATACTACAAGGTATACGGCTAAGGTAATTTGGGCATTATAACAATACTTTTGAGAGTATTTCTACCAAGAGGGGGTATTATACGAAAACAACTAGGCTGGGGTACCCACGGCTAGCACCCAAAGGGGAAGGGCTCGTCGAGGGGAGGAGGCTCTTGGCCGAACTCTACACTAAGGGGAGGGAGGAGGAATTCAACACTTGGAAATATTTAGGAATGGATGAACAAGTCTTCCAAGGGGGGGTATTTATAGCAAAACCCAAGGCCAACCAATGGCCAAGATCAAGCCATGTGCAAGGCAAGTGTAAGGCCTAGATCAAGACAAGTGCACCCTAACCCTACTCCACCAAACATGGCACAAAACAAGCCACAAAACAAGGCCCAAAATAGGGGACCAATCGGCCAAGGCCAACCACCCTTGACCGCCCCCTCTAAACCGTCCAACGAGGGTGACAAGTGTCACCCTCCCGTTGGCCCAAAATATTTCGTCTCTCGGAAAAATCCGCAAAAAATAAAAATGACATAGCCGGAAATTCCCATACGAAAGCTGTGAAAACGTTTCGTCGAAAAACGACTCTAACCGGGTGTTGTGAACAAAGTTAATTCGGCCAAGCCTAATTCTCAAGTTCAAATTTTCTACGTACGTCCTTACGTACATACTCTGGAAATACGGGGTATAACAGGTAGCAAATCCACGGAACAAGTGGTATAACGTCTTGGGGGTTTACCCCTCATTTATACTCTTACCCTGAAGCACGTGGTATAACGTCTTGGGGGTTTACCCCTCATTTATACTCTTACCCTGGAGAAGGTGGTATAACGTCTTGGGGGTTTACCCCTCATTTATACTCTTACCCTGGAGAAGGTGGTATAACGTTTTGGGGGTTTACCCTTCATTTATACTCTTACCCTAACTCAACCGGCCATCATACATAACATAAGCCCTACCGACTTATCAAACATAACATAAGCACTACCGACTTATCATACATAACATAAGCATCACCGACTTATCATACATAACATAAGCACCATCGGCTTACCATACATAACATAAGCACCACCGGTTTATCATACATTACATAAGCAAGTTAAGAAATCCCCTAACTTCTTATTAGCTTGTTCATATACACTCTCATTTTTGTTTATTTAAGGCACTAACATGTCATTATAAAATCCGGGAATTTAACCCAACGTACTACGTGCCTCTACTCCTTTAAAATGATTCTCTTTCAAATAAAACTTCCAAGATACTAATAACCGTAGTATCAAGTCATATCTACTTTTCAAGACAAGTCACAATACCTTTTAGAAATACATTTATAGGCTTCTAAATCAAGTGACTTCTTTCTTTAAAACCTTAAGCAATTGGTACCTTTAAAACAATTTGCCCTTCTTTATTTCAAATCATTTCTTTGCTTACATTACTGAAGAAAACCATTCTTTTAATCTTCCATAAAGTTGTTATAACCAACTTCCCATAAAGCCGTTATAACTCTTTATGTCTTAGACAAATTCATTCATTTTATGACCAAGAAACTTATACTTTCAATTCAAATCACATAGCTTTCAAAATACTTCAAGTCTCTTAACTTTTAAGAAAACAAGTTTCTTAACTTTAGAATGGCAAGAAATCAATACTTTCCAAATCAAGTATTCTACACTTTTAAATCAATTCATTTCTTCCTTTAAGAATGAAGTCCCAAAGTAACTCAGGAGTTAGAGAGAAGTTTCTCTCACTAAGAAAATGCTCTCAACGTTTCCCTTAGTTGCTCCTTCGGTTTCTTCCTCTTTTTCCCCCCCTTAGATTTTCGTTTGTTTCATTATGGTTTAATTGTTATTGTCCACAATATGAAAAATTCTAAACGTTACACACGTTCTAGCAATGATTCAGGAGGTTCAGGCAGTTCGGCTAAAGCAAGAACAAAGAAGAAAAAAAGAATGGCAGTAGTCCAACAATTGCCGAGGAAAATCTTATTCCGGCAATCTCGGACCCTTCTGTGTTGGTTCATGTTACTCCAGACTCGCGCTTTCCTTTAGAAAATGTAGTAGATGATTCTATGCTACAAAGGATACATGAATGAGGCAAAAATATAGAAATTGAAAGCTTGGATATAAGTAAGTTTGAAGGCAGAACTTCCGGCAGGACCATTGACGCCCCTAATGCTACTATGGTGGTTGATCATTCCACGGGCCAATTTGTTGGTGAAGGGATCATTTCGGAAGAACTAGACAGTCACTCCAGCATTAGTACCCCGACACTACCTGGAAATTCTCTCAGGTTAGCCGGAAAAGGGTTAAATTCTAGGCCAGACATTGCAATTGGAGAAGCAAGACACGATGGCATTCTCGGGTCTAAACCGGGTCAGGGCGTGGGTCAGAAGTTCATGGCGGGTCGTGCAGGTGTTCATGGGTCCAAGAGTAATCACGTCTTGTTTGATTCAAAGTCAGTTGAAAGCATTGATGGTACTCCTATCCTCAAGAAGTTCAACGCGGCTGTCAAGAGAGCAAACTTCAATGCCCCGGGAATCGATGTGACTGCTCCTATTACGGGTCGGGTCTTGGGTCAGAAGGCTAAGGCGGGCCACGAGGATAACAATGATACTAGGAATATGCACTCTATACAAGGATCAAGATCAGATGTGGAATACGAAGGGGTTTCTATCCCCAAGGACCCTAACGCCATTATTGAAGGTGCCGAGGCGTCAAACATTAATGCCGCGGGTATCAATTTTTCACTCACAACCACGGGCCTTTATGATGGTCTGATTTCCAAGGCGGGGCAGGGGGATAACCTAGGGACATTAACTACCCCCGTTTTACAAGGAGCTAAGTCAGTTGTGCGTTCTAACGTTTTTATTGAGGGTCTTTGGCGTCGCATTTATGGCGGGTAACAATGACTCTCTCATAACACCGGGACTTTATGATGGTCTTAGTTCCATGACGGATCAGGGGGATAATCTAGGGGCATTGACTACTCACGTTACACAAAGAGCCAAGTCAATTGTGAGAAACAAAGATATTTCTATGTCCAAGGAGCCTAGGAACTCCATAACCATCAATAATCACGAGAGTAGAAATTCGACATTGAATGATGCGGGATTCAAAGTGCCCTCTCGTGATTCAAGACAACAACCCCAGATTTCTTTAAGTGTCACCAATGAAGCCTTCCCTACTTTAGCTAGTTTGCTAAGTGGAGGCAATCTCAAGAATCACAACACTCCTTTCGTCTTTAACACTTCCTCGGATTCGAATAGAGTCTTGAACATCCCCCCTCTCTCATCTAATACCACTTCACTACTTCCTGAATTTCACAACACCTCACCCCTTCTATCTCCTCTTCCTTCTATTCCTTCTGAAAACCAACACAAATTCCCTACCCTCCCAAATGGCACGCAAATCATCTCTTCTATTGCGGGCCCAAGCTCACTCCCTTCTACCATTCCCTCTCTGCCTATACCTCCAGATATACCTCCCAATGATTTACACACTAATGCATCTTCTAAACCACATCATATCCCTACCACGGCCACAACTCATAACAATCTTCCCCCAAACCATGGCAAAGGTCCCTTCCCTCCTAAAAAGACTTATGCTGGAGTCTTTGCGGGAACTAGGATTGAGGCAAAAGGTATGAAGTTACAATTTATTGAACAACAAGGGGCGGAAGTACATATAGAAGCTGAGGATGAAGTTCCTTTCATAGAAACTTGGGGCTATTGCCTAATAGGTTGCTTCACGGGTCCTTTCCAGGGAAGAGAAGCATTGAATACGATTGTGAAATGATGGGGAGTTAAATGTCGTATTATACCATATGGCAAAGGCTGGACAGTGTTCAAATTCATGACGGAGGAAGAGCGCACTAATGTACTTCACGGAGGCCCTTATATGGTCTACGGGAAAACCATGATGCTCAAGGCTATCAATAAAGGAGTTCTTATAACGGATGATTTGTTTATGGACATTCCTATTTGGGTCACTTTCCCGGACATTCCCCTTTCTATTTGGAGTGCAACGGGCCTTAGTAAGATTGCTTCACGTGTAGGAAAACCTCTTTACACTGACCAATATACTAAGGAAAAGTCTAAAATGAACTATGCAAGAGTTCTAGTGGAAGTGGATGTTAGCAAGGAGCCGATAATGGATTTTGTCGTCAATCTCCCCGATAACAGAAGGTATACTCAAAGGGTAAACTATGAGAATTACCCGGACTTTTGCTATCATTGTGCGGCTTTTGGACACAACCATTTGAAGTGTAGGAAGCTGAGGGATGATGTCAACAATGAAGAAGCTCCAAAAACACGCAATACTGAGGTACCCCCTAACAACAATGATGATTCTACTCGTTTGAAGGTCAACAAAGGTACGGGTGGAACCAACCCTCCTCCCCCTCATCCACCAACTCATCAACATCCCGTAGATGCTGATAACTTGATGGACATTGAAGAAAGCGAGCACACAACACCTCGCAGTGCGGAAGCTTGGGAGAAGTATCACATGCCGCGGGTCCTCCGGTTTTGGGTCATTCTGGCCCACCATGTTTGCGGGTTTCTCAAACAAAGTCCTCACTGCCTAATTCTCACAATGGCAGTACACAACATGTTAGGATGAGGGGTGAGTCAAAACATTCTGATTCTGAGATGCCTATGAACCCGCCACCTTCATTGGATGAAGTGACTTACAACGATTGCTACGGAAAGGCTCGGCTTGTGTCAAATGCGTTAAATTTGAGCGGGTAACATAGATTGGCTGGTACACAAGTTATGGCTTCCAGCAACAAAGATGATGGATGGCAAGAGGTTTTGTCCAAAAGAATGGGCCGAAAGCAGTGGGAAAGCGAAGGCAGCTAAGCGCGGAGTCTTAATAAAACCTCCTTTGTTTCCTAATGAAAATACTTTGTTGGAATCTCCGTGGTCTTTGCGGACAAAGGGACAGGGCTGCTACGCAAGATCTAGTGTTTAGTATCACAAAACAGCATGACGCGGCTATGATTTGTCTATTGGAAACTAAGCTATCTCGGCCAAGGACAGAGTCTTTCTCTACTCAAAGATTCAAAGCATGGAAGTTTTGCTCAAATTTGGAATTCATTGGAGGCGGTAGAATGCTATTACTTTGGGATCCATCCAGGGTTTGTTGCGAAGTGCTTGGTATGGACTCTCAGCATATCCATGTCCAGGCAAGTTGCAATATAACACAAGTGTCCTTCCTTGCCACATTTGTGTACCCGGTTTATAGCATCTCGGATAGAAGGATGCTTTGGCATCACCTTTCTCACTTGGGTGTTGGCATCACTAAGCCTTGGATGATTATGGGAGATTTCAACACTTATTGCTACCCTCATGATAAGGTGGGGGGTCCTCCTCTCACGCCTTATGCACTTAGGGATCTTGGAGATTTCAGGAATTCTCATGGACTAGAAGACGCTCCTTCTTCCGGTTCCTTCTACACTTGGACGAATGGTTCGATTTGGTCTAAGCTTGATAGAGTGTTGATGAATCAAAATTGGAGTGATTTGACCCTAGAATGCACAGCCAATTTCATGCCTATGGAACCTGTCTCGGACCACTGTCCTGTGATAGCCACGATTATTGCATCCTATAATGTTGGGAAACGCCCTTTCAAGTTCATGAATATGTGGCTTTCTCACCCAGCCTTTGAGAACATTATGACTTCATGTTGGAGACAAGACATATGGGGTACTGCTCAATTCGTCCTTGCCTCCAAATTGAAAGCCTTGAAGCAACCTTTAAGGGCTTTGAACATAAGTGACTTTGGAGGTATCGAACAAAGAGCAAAAGGGGCAAACATAGAGTTCAAGGAGGCTATCAATGCACACATGGAAAATCCCTTTGATGAGGAGCTTAAAGCCAAGGTTAAGTCCTCAAGAGCTAGAGCAAACACCTTACTGGAAGCTGAAAGACACTTCATAAGGCAGAAGTCAAGACAGAAACACTTGATTGGAAGTGATAGATGTTCCAAATACTTTCATAGCTTGATCAAAAGGAGTAATGTCAGGAACTCCATTAACTTTCTTGTTAAAGCTAATGGTACTATCACTACATCACCAGAAGAAGTTAGGAAGTTGCTCGTTGAATTTTACAAAGATCTATTAGGTACTTCGACCCACAACCAACTTTGATCTGAAGTGTTCAACTATGGCACAAAGCTGTGTGAAGAAGACAGAGTACAGCTTTTGCATGTCATCACCCCAACGGAGATTGGGGAAGCTCTCTCTGAGATAGGCAAGGACAAGGCCCCTGGACCAGATGGTTATCTGGCGCCTTCTTCAAGAATAGATGGAAAGATGTGGGCCATGATGTTGTAAGATGTGTCGAGTTCTTCTCTCGGAGTTCTTTTGAAGCGGGTAAATCATACCATCATTACCACGCTGCAAAGACTGATCATGATCCCAAGGTAAATGATTTGGGCCAATCGGATTGACTAATGTGACTATAAGATCATCACAAAGATTCTAGCTAACGAATGGCATTGATCCTTCCTTCTCTCATTGACAAATCCCAAGGGGCTTTTGTGAAAGGAAGAAACATGATGGACAACGTATATGTGGCACAAGAGCTTGTGAGAGGATTTAATAGAACCAGAGTCTCACCAAGATGTATGCTTATGGTGGACCTTCGTAAAGCATTCGATACAATCTCTTGGAGCTTCCTCGAATTGGTACTAAGAAGTCTAAAATTTCCAGAGAGATTTACAAGATGGATCATGGAATGTGTTAGCTCAACCTCCTTCTCCTTTCTATCAATGGTGAGCTACATGGATACTTGAAGGAAAGCGCGGCCTAAGACAAGGTGATCCTATGTCCCCTACTCTCTTTATCTTGTGCATGGAATACCTCTCAAGGCTGCTTAAAATGAAGACTGAGGCAAGAGCTTTCTCATATTTTCCAAAGTGTAAGAAATTGGGCATTACTCATCGGCGTTCGCGGATGACCTCATGTACTTTTGCCAAAGGAGATATATCTTGATTGGGATTCTTATGAATTATGCGGAAGAGTTGGAGGCTGCCTTAGGATTAACTCTTAACCCAACTAAATCCTCTCTGTCTACTTAGCGGGAATGCATTCTGATTCGGGACTTGATATTGTCGAGGTGGGTTTCGCCATTGGAAGCTTTCGATGCGATACTTGGGGATCCTTTGTCCCCAATTTCAGTCTCGGTGGATCAATTTGCCCGTTCACTAGTGCTATTTCGAATTACATTCAGAAATGGGGCATCACACCCTTTCTTATCTTTGGTAGTGGAACTAATCAGTCGGTTGTCCAGGGTTGAGAGCTTTTGGTTCCGGCACTTCCTATCCGGCCACTATTATCAACAAGGTGCAGTCTGCTTGTATTCGGTTCTTATGGGGTGAAACCACCAAGAGTTGCTTGGGATATCATTTGCTTGCCATGGCGAAGGTGGCTTGGGTCTTATGAACATCAAGGAATGGAATCATGCCTTGTTATCCGGACGATTTGGCAAACTCACACGGAAGCTGATTCTCTTTGGGTCAATGGATCAATAGCCACTATTTGAGAGGTATTACAATTTGGGACTATGAGGTGCGTCTAGGGACTCCCCTTATTCAAAAGATTTGTGGGATTCGCGACAAATTTGTTTCTATCTTTGGTAGCCATGGTGATGCTATTGTGGCTTTACAAAATGTTGTGCCAGCAGTATATTTGATTCAAGCCTCGTGTATGATATATTGCGCACTCCGCAAGCTAAAAAGCCTTGGATGTCACAAATTTGGAAAGGCTTCATTCCTCCCAAATTCTCTTTTACTATGTGGCTAAATTGCAGAAAACGGTTAGCTACAAAGGATACTCTATCATTTCTCAACTTGGAGGATAAATCTTGCGGGTTCTGCAAGCAAGCTAATGAAACAAGGGAACACCTCTTCTTTGCCTGCCCCTATACACACATGATTTGGAAGAGCATAAAAGATTGGTTGGGTATTAGAAGAGAGATGACAACTGTTGAAAACTCCCTTAAATGGATTAAGAAAGAACACCGCGGGACAAGCATCCGAGCCAAATCTATTTTGCTTACTTTTTGCATAATGGTTTATGAGATTTGGAGGGCAAGAAACACAATGCTCTTTGAAGGCACAAGCTTTCCGGCAGAAGAGGTCATTGCAAGAATCAAAACAACATCTTATAGAGTTCTCTATGATTTTATCCCCTCTTGTTGTTATACCCCGTATTTTCAGAGTATGTACGTAAGGACGTACGTAGAAAAATTTGAACTTGAGAATAAGCTTGGCCGATTTATTTTTGTGCACAACACCCGGTTAGAGTCATTTTTCGAAAGCGTTTTCCACGACTTTCGTAGAAAATTCGGCTATGTCATTTTTAATTTTTGCGGATTTTTCGAGAGGCGAAACATTTTGGACCAACAAGAGGGCGCCACTTGGCACCCTCTCATTGGGGCACGTTGTGGGCGGTTCAAGTGGACGAAATGGCCATTGTTTGGTCAAGGGGTTGGTAGGATATTTTTGTGGTAGATGGATAAGGTGCACTTGGCAAGATCTTGGCCCTACACTTGCCTTGCACTTGGCAAGATCTTGGCCATTGGTTGGCCTTTGCTAGACCTATAAATACCCCCCTCTTTGATGACTTCTTCATCCATTCTACAAATCTCTAAGTGTTAAAAATCCTCCCCCTCTCTTAGTAGTGTTCTCGTCCAACACCATCCCCCTCCCCCTTGGCCGAGAGCCCCTCTAGTAGTGTGGCGTGGGGTACTCCCAGCCTAGTTGTCTCGTATAAAACACCCCCTCTTGGTAGAAATACTCTCAAAAGTATTGTTATAATGCCCAAATTACCTTAGCCATATACCTTGTAGTATTCTAAGGTTATACCTTCTAAAAAGCTCGGTTATACTATTATACTTCCGTCAGTCCAAAACCGAACCCTAAGTAAATCTTCACCCGTAGTTGAAGTTATAAGTAGAAGTTGGTTAGAACTTCTAAGGGTTGTTTGGAGGCGGAGTCGGGCGCGTGAGTAGGAGCTAAACCTTGCTCGGGATCGACATTTAAACTCGGATAATTATGGGCTTATCGAGGTAAATATCTTGTCCTCTATTGTAATTGGAGATTACATGATTGTTAGACTATATAGTTGAAGTATACTATATATAGAACTGAACGTTGTTATCGGCAATGTCTTTTGACTTAAGCTGAATAATAAGAAACCTTTTCAAAGAAGAGTCTTGTTGTATTTACATAGGGGTGTATACAGTAGACTTGTGTAGCTTTTACGTGAGGTAGAATTGTGCACGTCAGGTTAGATGTATGAACCCCACTGGTTGGCTTGATGGCGGCCCAGATAGAAAAGAGGAGATTTCTGTTTGTTGCGGGGAGGTGCGAATTTTACGTAGAATGTTCTACGAAGGGATCTAAATGTTAATAAGCGCCTTGTGGCCTTATAGGTTGAAGTACTACGTATGGCGCGATCTACTTGGCTTAAGGAGTAGCCGACGGTTGGAGGTACTTGGAGCGTTTTGCTATTAGTCGATACTCGTCGCGAGGGATGTGAACCTCTTCCTATCTCTTCTAGCAGGATATGTGTGAACTATGTAGTGCGGTGAGCGTCATGTGCTAAATGTATTTGATTGGTTTAAAACATAAAGTGTTATAACGGCTTTATGGGAAGTTGGTTATAACAACTTTAGGTTGGTAAGAAAATACTTGTGGTTTTTAAAAGGTAACTGATTTGAACTATAACTGGCTTGTTATGTGTTAATAAAGAACTTGAAGTAATACTTGGTTTTTGAAAACTTAAGAGTTATACTAGCTTTATGGGAAGTTAGGTATAACGGCTTAAGAATGTTTCTTGATTTGAAAATCGAATGTGTATCGACAAACCAACTGCGGCGTTAATAAAAGGAAATGTTTTGTGATTAAGTATTATTAAAACCGTAGAAACTTCCATCTGCATAGAAGCTAAGATGAGACAAAATGATATTTCCTAGGTCATGGTCTTTGTAATAAGATTGTTATAAACAAGAATATCCTACTCACATATAAGGCTTATGTTTCTCGGATGGTTTAAAGAGAATTATATTCTTAAATAAATAAGGCTAGGAACTACGAAACCTTTCTAAAATAAGAAGCGTGAACATTTGAAATTAGGCAAACTTGGGCGTTTGAAAAGAATGTTGTTACTTGGTTTTACTAAGAGAAGTGTTTTGATTTACTTGAAAGATAATCACTCTATTGTTATATACTACGGGTATTGTGTGACTTTTGTGAAAGTAACATATCTTTAAGAGTTATTGTATAAAGTACTTTGGGGATAAAAACCGATCTAGTTAATCATATAGTAGAAAGTACCTTATGTGTGAATAACTTGATTGTATTGGTTTATGATAGCCTTGTAATACCGTCGTGTTGATTTGATAAGTAATCATATTAGGATGCTACGTGTGATAGTATTCTGTGATAAGGGTTTTCCTTGATTGTGCTTATGTTGTTTAAGCGATAAAGCGTTATGTTGGTATTATACCACTCACCGTGTTTCGGGGTTAAGATGCCCTCCGTCGGGGTAGACTCGGCGATGCAGGACCATGATTCGAGAATACCTCATGCGGGTCCCGGGGCCTATGCGAGCTACGAGAGTTCGAGTTAGTGTGCGGCCTTTATGGTCATGCGATGCATGTGGCGTGCGGTGCGAGTCGGGGCGATGCGGGAGTAGCTACCCTCGATGCGGGGTTATACCTCATGCGGGCCTATGAGATTGGCCTATCTTGAGTGCGGGAGTTCGAGGCTAGACGCACATTTGATATTGCGGGTGGCGACGGCTTTGATCATGTAACGATGCAGACAGATATCATGATCTGATTTATGACCTTGTTAATCGTAGGTGTTAGTAGTCGGCTATGCCTTACTTACCTGTCTTTGTTTTATTTGGACACAGGTGGGACATGTTGTTCATGTGTATTCCTTGGTGCTTTTCTATCATTGACTGCCGGCAGTGAGGAAGGTATTCCACGGGCATGATTGATGTTGTGGGCGTGAGACCCATTGTTATATTGGAGTGATGACTTCGAGGGCGTGAGTCCACGACTAGACATGGCGCTTATTTATTGTGACGTAGTTTGGTTATCATACATGTCTCCGCTTTCTATAGACTACTATGATTTCATTTACTGATATCTTCATGTTTCACATACTTGGTACTGTTGTCTTGACCTCGCCTTGAGCTGCGTTCATCTGCAGTAAAAGTACACCGATCGTTGATCCTCGCTCTTAGGGTCACGATTCGGCGTTTGGGAAGCTCCGTTCCTCGGAGGCTTATCTTGGTATAGTCCACTGTTGTTGTAGGTGCTTACATTCGGGGTATGGCGAGCCCTGTCCGTCGTTGTTGTCATATCATTCGTAGAAGTGCATGTCTTGTTGTGGCGGGGTTTGTAAAGAAAGGATTAAACTGCTCATTTTGAAAGAGTTGTTATTATTATTTATCGAAAGGTAACTTTCTTGAGATATCTGTGTCTCAATTTATCTTGTTTCATATCTTGGTTATTTTATATTCCAGATTACTCGATGTATGACTCTTTGGGGTGCGGGTAAGGCACGATCCACGGGCCCGAGCGGGTCGTGACAAAAGTGGTATCGAGCGATTAATCCTCGGAAAGTGTCTGGCCGTATCGATGAAGTCTTGATTATCGGTGTGTTGTGCACCACATCAATGTCGGAGGCTATAGGATATTTAGGATTGGTTTCTACTCTTCTCACTCTGAGATCGTGCCTTAGAGGCATGTTGTAAGTTGGACCTCTAACGTATTTCTTTCCACTTACCGTTATGCCTCGCGTGAGCAAACCGGGCCGGAGGACAAGGCGGCCGAGGCTGCGAGTAAATCTGAGAGGGTTACGTGAGCACAGCCCAATCATCACCAGGGTGGTGCTTCATTCGGGGAGTTTTGCGGCGTCGCTAGCCCGTGAGTTTAGCGGCGGCGATTCCTACTGCGGCCATGACATTTGAACCTTGATTCCACGGCCAGGGCGAGAGAATATAGATTGCAAAAAGCGACCTGTTACTAGATATGGATTTGGCTACGAGAGTGTACCGATGTCTGCGAGTCTTGATGACTATCTAAGAGAGGGTTGTGCGAAAGTAATTCTTGATTAGGCTTGAGCATGGCACGTATGCGGGCTTATCGCAGTGGCGAAAGCGTAGAGATCGACGGGTTAACGAGGGCGAGAAGAGGGCGAGCGGCAAGGTCGCTGGTAACTTTCGAGGCGAGTCACCTCGCGTGATTAGATTATGCACGTCCACCGGTCGGGAGTTGGTCAGAACTCCAGGGCTTCCGGTTCATAGTATGACAGACGTCATCCCAGAGAATGTCGTCTTTTGGTTGGTACTTGTTGTACCTATGACCGTCAGGGTCTGGTGTCGAAGAGTGACCTTGTAGGAGGACTTGGCCTTCAGGTTCGGTGGGTAGTTCGTCACGCCCGCTATAATCGCCCTGCAGGCAGGTTTGATTAGAACGACTAAGGGGAGTGAAGCAGTAGATATAGATATATCTTTAACCCTCTAAAGTTTTGTTTATGTGATAAGGTGAGTATACCTTAAGTGCTATGTTCTGATAGCAGTGTGTCAGTTGAGATTAGAGATCTTGGTTAGTTAACCGAGTAAGATTTGGGGATAGAGAAAGTGTGAGCCTTAGATTTTTATACGTAGAGACCTTAGAGGTAAGGCCATCTCGAGTATAGGTGTAGTGTTATGTTTGATCCTTATCGAAGTGCATAGTGCACGTGGGCTATGTTTGTGGGATAAGTCACGAGTAGCGTGATTTGAAAGAAGGTAGTCGAGCTAGGAAGACCGCTAGGTTTCGTAACATGATTTGTGAAATTATTCCGGATCGGGAGCTAGTGTTTTCGCGATCGGTAGGGTTGAGGCCATGTTGCGGGTCAACCCGCGGTATGTAGGGTGGTGGGGTCGGTTGTGGTGGTCGCCTTGTGGTAAGTCACGAGGTGTTAGGCCCGAGTTTAGTTAACCAAATGTCTGGTCGTGGATCGTCCGACCGATGATCGGGCCGAGGAGGTCGGCCGTCTTGTCTTCTAGCAAAGACCTAGTGCTCAGTGATGTTGTTTATATCGGAAAGGTTGTAAAGGCTGCAGGGTGCCTACCTTCACCTTATGACAGACAGTGAAGCCCAGGTGGTGGCTATTTTCGTTTTCTAAAAGTTTTACCAAGCATGTGTTAAGAACTCAGGTGAGTCTCAGAATCGCATTCGCCCTCGGGCCAGTGTTTGGATTTCAGGGATAGTTGTGGGAATTGTTGTCTCCTATGGAGGTAGTGTTTAAGCTACCATTTCAATGTTCGGATGTCGTCTTATGAAGCCTTGTAGGGGCGGAAGTGTAAGTCGCCGGTCGATTGGTTCGATGTTGGCAAGATTCAGATAGTCGGTTGAGCATTCCGGTAATTGTGGATAGGAGTAAAGCTTGTCTAGAAGAGGTTACAGCGGCTCGGAGAAATCGTGCGGATAATCGGCGGCGCTTAGAGTTGATTGACGGTCGGTCTTCTTGAAAGTACCACCGGGTTGGGTATGACGAGTTTTGGAAAGCAGAGGAACTTAGCGAGTTACTTTGGGCCGCACGAGTTCATGTGAAGAATAGGCCAGGTTGCCTATATGTTAGCATTGCCGTCCGACTTAGGAGGCAGTACGTCCGGTCTTTCGTATTGTTATGTTCGGGAAAGTATCGGAGATCCATCCAGAGTGTTCCCAGTTATTAATGACCACGTTAGAGATAGTAACCCCGAGTTTTGGAAACTGAAGCAGTATCAGAAATGTGGTAGGTTATGAGAAAGAGTTCGAGTGTACAAGAAGTGTACGACAGCCTCAGGGATCGCATGCGGCCCGGTACCATTTGTTGGGTCGCCGGAGTGAACCTCGCGGCAAAGTGACAAAAGTGGTATCATTTCTTTTGTAAAGAGAAGGTGAAGGAAGTATATATTTTACCCCGGAGAGAGGTGTTTGTGGTGATGTTAGAGGTGTTTCCTCGTAGACTTGGATGTAAGTACTGCGGTGTTTACGTGGCGGTGTGGCGATTTGTTCTCATAAGTATAGTAGTGAAGACTATCTTGGCGCGTTGTTTGAGACTTAGAAGGAACATTCGGGACGAATGTTTCTAAGGAGGAGAATGTTATACCGTATTTTGGAGTATGTGCGTGGGGCGTGCGTAGAAAAATTTGAACTTGAGAATAAGCTTGGCGATTTATTTTTGCACAACACCCGGTTAGAGTCGTTTTTAAATGAAGCGTTTTCCACGACTTTCGTAGGAAAATTCCGGCTATGTCATTTTAATTTTTGCTGATTTTTCCGAGAGGCGAAACATTTTGGACCAACAAGAGGCGCCACTTGGCACCTCTCATTAGCACGTTGTGGGCGGTTCAAGTGGGCCGAAATGGCCATTGTTTGGTCAAGGGTTGGTAGGATATTTTTGTGGTAGATGGATAAGGTGCACTTGGCAAGATCTTGGCCTACACTTGCCTTGCACTTGGCAAGATCTTGGCCATTGGTTGGCCTTTGCTAGACCTATAAATACCCCTCTTTGATGACTTCTTCATCCGTTCTACAAATCTCTAAGTGTTAAAAATCCTCCCCTCTCTTAGTAGTGTTCTCGTCAACACCATCCCACTCCCCTTGGCGAGAGCCCTCCCCTCACAGTAGTGTGGTAGTGGGGTACTCCACTCACACTGCTAGTTGTCTCGTATAAAACACCCACTCTTGGTAGAAATACTCTCAAAAGTATTGTTATAATGCCCAAATTACCTTAGCCATATACCTTGTAGTATTCTAAGGTTATACCTTTACAAAAGCCCGTTATACTATTATACTTCCCGTCGGTCCACAAAACCGAGACCTAAGTAAATCTTCACCCGTAGTTGAAGTTATAAGTAGAAGTTGGTTAGAACTTCTAAGGGTTGTTTGGAGGCGGAGTCGGGCCTTGAGTAGGAGCTAAACCTTGCTCGGGATCGACATTTAAACTCGGATAATTATGGGCTTATCGAGGTAAATATCTTGTCCTCTATTGTAATTGGAGATTACATGATTGTTAGACTATATAGTTGAAGTATACTATATATAGAATCGAACGTTGTTATCGGATGTCTTTTGACTTAAGCTGAATAATAAGAAACCTTTTCAAAGAAATCTTGAATCAGTATTTACATGGGACTGTATTCTGATGAACTTGTGTAGCTTTTACGTGAGGTAGAATTGTGCACGTCAGGTTAGATGTATGAACCCACTGGTTGGCTTGATGGCGGCCCAGATAGAAAAGAGGAGATTTCTGCTGTTGCGGGGAGAGTCTTCTGAATATTCTGTAGAATGTTCTCTGAAGGGATCTAAATGTTAATAAGCGCCTTGTGGCCTTATAGGTTGAAGTACTACGTATGGCACGATCTACTTGGCTTAAGGAGTAGCGACGGTTGGAGGTACTTGGGCGTTTTGCTATTAGTCGATACTCGTCGCGAGGTATGTGAACCTCTTCCTATCTCTTCAGCATGATATGTGTGAATTATGTAGTACGGTGAGCGTCATGTGCTAAATGTATTTGATTGGTTTAAAACATAAAGTGTTATAACGACTTTATGGGAAGTTGGTTATAACGACTTTAGGTTGGTAAGAAAATACTTGTGGTTTTAAAAGGTAATCGATTTGAACTATAAGCGGCTTGTTATGTGTTAATAAAGAACTTGAAGTAATACTTGGTTTTGAAAACTTAAGAGTTATACTAGCTTTATGGGAAGTTAGGTATAACGGCTTAAGAATGTTTCTTGATTTGAAATCGAATGTGTATCGACAAACCAACTGCGGCGTTAATAAAAGGAAATGTTTTTGATTAAGTATTATTAAAACCAGTAGAAACTTCCATCTGCATGAAGCTAAGATGAGACAAAATGATATTTCTAGGTCATGGTTTGTAATAAGATTGTTATAAACAAGAATATCCTACTCACATATAAGGCTTATGTTTCTCGGATGGTTTAAAGAGAATTATATTCTTAAATAAATAAGGCTAGGAACTACGAAACCTTTCTAAAATAAGAAACGTGAACATTTGAAATTAGGAAAACTTGGACGTTTGAAAAAGAATGTTGTTACTTGGTTTTACTAAGAGAAGTGTTTTGATTTACTTCAAAAGATAATCACTCTATTGTTATATACTACGGGTATTGTGTGACTTTTGTGAAAGTAACATATCTTTAAAGAGTTATTGTATAAAGTACTTTGGGGATAAAAACCCAATCTCGTTAATCATATAGTAGAAAGTACCTTATGTGTGAATAACTTGATTGTATTGGTTTGTGATAGCCTTGTAATACCTTCGTGTTGATTTGATAAGTAATCATATTAGGATGCTACGTGTGATAGTATTCTGTGATAAGGGGTTTTCCCTTGATTGTGCTTATGTTGTTTAAACGATAAACTGTTATGTTGGTATTATACCACTCGCGTGTTTAGGGGTTAAGCTGCCGCCGATGCGGGGTAGACTCGGTGATGCAGGACCATGATTCGAGAATACCTCATGCGGGTCGGGGCTATGCGAGCTCTGAGAGTTCGAGTTAGTGTGCGGCCTTTATGGTCATGCGGTCTATGTGGCCGTGCGGTGCGAGTCGGGGCGATCTTGCCGGAGTAGCTACCCTCGATGCGGGGTTAGACCTCATGCGGGCCTATGAGATTGTCCTATGCGGAGCTGCGGGGAGTTCGGGGCTAGCGCGCACATTTGATATTGCGGCGGCGGCGACGGCTTTGATCATGTGGCCGGTGCAGACAGATATCATGATCTGATTTATGACCTTGTTAATCGTAGGTGTTAGTAGTCGGCTATGCCTTCGTACTTACCATCTTTGCTTTATTTGGACACGAGTGGGACCCATTGTTCATATGTATTCCTTGGTGCTTTTCTATCATTGGCTAGCGGTGAGGAAGGTATTCCACGGGCATGATTGATGTTGTGGCGTGAGACCCATTGTTATATTGGAGTGATGACCGAGGCGTGAGTTCTGACTAGACATGGCTTATTTATTGTGAATCGTAGTTTGGTTATCATACATGTCTCACCGCTTTCTATAGACTACTATGATTTCATTTCTGATATCTTCATGTTTCACATACTTGGTACTGTTGTCTTGACCTCGCCCGGAGGCTGCGTTCATCTGCGAGTAAAGTACGCGATCGTTGATCCTCGCTCTTAGGGTCACAGTTCAGCGTTTGGGAAGCTCGTTCCTCCGAGGCTTATCTTGGTATAGTCCTGTTGTTGTAGGTGCTTACATTCAGGGTATGGCGGCCCTATCCGTCGTTGTTGTCATATCATTCGTAAGTGCAGTAATCTTGTTGTGGCGGGGTTTGTAAAGAAAAGTTAAAGCTGTTCATTTTGAAAGAGTTGTTATTATTATTTATGCGAAAGGTAACTTTCTTGAGATATCTGTGTCTCAATTTATCTTGTTTCATATCTTGGTTATTTTATATTCGCTGATTACTGCGATGTATGACTCTTGGGGTGCCGGGTAAGGCACGATCCACGGGCCGGGCAGGTCGTGACAATGTCACCTTTTGAGTGACCACCCCTCCCCTCTTTCACTTCTTGTTTGCATTACGTTGAGGCCTGAGATACCTCAACGACTGATTGTAGCCACTTCCTTTTCGTTATTAGTAATAATATTTGCATTTACCTAAAAAAAAAAAAGAATCAAGTCCCATAACTTGAAAAATAAAGTCCCTTAACCTTTTAAAAATTTGAGGTTCATAGTCTTAAAACTTCATACGTAAATTCTTATAAATTAAGTAACATATACTTTGGTGCACTGTGAATAAGTTATACTTATTTATAACGATCTTAATCGAGTAGCCATGATCTAGAAAATGTAATACAGTTTTGTCTTATCTTAGCTTCTATGCAGATGGAGAATTCTACTCATTTTAACTCAATTGATTGTCATTACATTTTCCTTTATTAACGCTGCAGTGGCTTGTTCGATTCTTATTCTCATTTGTACCGTAACTTAGCCAAGTCAACTTGGCTCCAAATACCTCCTAACGACTCTTACCAACATCCCCCATAAGACTTGGTAAGAACTTAGGATAACTTAGACATAACCTTTACGTAGAGTAAATCAACATACATACCTCTTAACTTCTAAGAGTAGAAGGAATCATGAAATAGTACTACATGTATATTCCATACATAGAATCATGTCAAAAGAAGGAAGAGGTTCACATACCTCGCGATGATTATCGACGAATAGCAAAATGCTCCAAAGTACTACAATCTTGATAGTTATTCCATCCTTCAAGTAGAATACGCTATACTTAGTACTTCAACCTATAATGGCCATAATACGTCCATTAACCTTTAGCTTCGAACGTATAATATTCTAAGTGCAAAGTCACTAAATTCTACGGAAAATCGGACAACACTTCCTTTGTTTCTACTCACTTTGCCACCTTTTTCAAGGCCGAATTCAATAACCAAACACGCCACATTTAAGGCTCAACAAAGTAGTTAACAATAGGGGATTACACGCTTAACAAGACGTGTAAAATTCCGCCCACAATAAATATCCAAATAGTCCAACATTTCAATGCCAAATGGCTACAATGCAACAACAATGTAAAGTCTTTTCCAATTCCTTTTTCCATCCAAGTTGTTTAGTTTAACATGTTATATAGACACAATTGATTATAACAACTACAATCTTCAATTAGATAACATGTGACGATTCTAACTATCGACCAACTTGTATTTCAACTTCAAATGGCTAACAAGGTCATTTCGGTTTTTAGGCTTCTAATATCCATAACACTTATTAATCTCCAATACATATATCTCATGCTTGATAAAATGTATAGCTACAACAATAAGAAATATTCAATCACTTAAGAGGACAAAGTGGTTACCTTGATAAGCCCAAAATAGTCCAACAATCTTGCCCACTTTAGCCCTCTTTCCGAAATTCTTCTTCCCGCAAATATCATCTCTATGAACCCCCTACAAGCTTGTCAACGTATTTCCTTCTTGTTGCCTTTCTAAAAATCTCATTTAGGCTTAGGGTTTCATAAACTTTTAGAGAAAGGGGAGGAAAATTTCTATGGAGGAATTCTTGCAAATGACCAAGTCTTGCAAGACTAGGTCATAATATAGCCTCTATCTTGATCCACAAGCTGGGGGGACACTTGTCACCCACCCAGGGGTCCTCTACAACAAATATCTTCTATTTTTACCCTATTTCCGCAAAAACTCCCTCCTCGGCGCCGCGGTCCTGCAGTCGGCGCCGCGGCGCTGCAATTTCAGACAATTTCAGGCCTTTCGGAGCCCCGGCGCTGCAGCCGGAGCCGCGGCGCCTGACCCTGTCTGCTCTGTCAGCCGATCTTGTAACGTCCATAACTTTCTACTCCGATGTCCTGTCGACGAGCGGTTTGTTGCTTTGTAAACTAGACTCAATGAAATTCATATTAGGCTTTTGAAACACCTAAAAACCCCAATTATACTAGGAGATATACTGCTCCCAAGTTGACTGAAAAACTATCCAAAAATATTCTGCCAACTTTTTTTTTTTTTTTTTTTTTTTTTTTCCAACTTCGAATCTTATTTCCTTTCGTACGTTCTCATCTCATCCTCTTGGAATTACGGGGTGTAACATTCTTCCCCCCTTAGAAACATTCGTCCTCGAATGTTCTTTTGGAGTCAATCTAATAATTAGCGACACAGTTTCCTTTTACAACCCCTTCATACCATTTTTTTCCACGATACAATACTTCTCCCACGGTTATCTAAAACTGTAACCTTTGGCACAATGACACTGAAGATCTTACCAGTCTCACATCCATTGCTTAATAACATGGGTACACACAACCCCATAATACGCAAAACCATCCTTTTATGTGGGGGAGAGAGCTTATCTCTCTTTCATAATCTTGATCATCTAGTGCCACCTTATAATCGTATAGATATATAAGACCTACCAGTGATGTCCTCTGTTTTCCCACGAGACTCATACTTATCTTATTCTTGCCTTGCGCATTTTTTCTGAAATTATTCGAATCCGTGGCGTGACATCACATTAAACCAATTCCAAGTACCTCCAAGGGCACTTAACATAAAATCCTTCAATAATTTTAATAAGTCAAGTCACATAGACTCCAAAATTTCATGTCAACGAAGGAAGTAGTAACTTACAGTTTACTAGCACTTCCATTCCCTTCCCATCGATAACCGGCTCACCGGAACACTGGAATCGAACTAACTTCTCTCTATAGTCAACCTTGGCATACCAGAACCCTATTAGTCCCTACCCATAATGACCTCAAACTCTGTCATAACAGGTCTGCTAGGATCCGACGACTGTATCGCCACCGGGCAATTTTTATGTATCCGCTCAGCTACCACCCATCACTCACGGGTGTAGTCACCTCGAAAGGTTCTCAAGGATTTAGGCTCTATTCCTTTACACTTGGTTGCTCTCTGTCTTACTGGTGTACTCTTTTCGTATTTCCCAACTTATTCTAACATACGTACATAACTTCCGTACTAATTCTGGCCTCCAATCTTTGGAGCTACCTACATGAACAAATTAAGGCCATTTTCGTCCCTCACGACCTGGTTCCGATGGAACACATCCACGAACCCGTAAAACGATTTACTGGACTTGGGTTTTGCACCCTCGTGACCCTGTCACGTAGCGGGACTACTACCACTGATCCCACCCCATAAACGGGTACACTAACTTCTCATAATATCCTAACCGTGTTGTCTTGATCACAACAACCATTACTTATCCCACACGGATCTCCTCCGTACTATCATCTTAAGCATACCACGTAGCTTAATTTACAATCATAGTCTTCCATTAAGTCTCTTAACATGATTTCTTAAAGGTTCAATACCTTCTCAGAAATCTCATCACTTCCTAGTTATCTCAAATTAGTACGTAAAACCTTGATGAGAATCCGTTAAACTGTTTCATACCTTCCCGGTATCTATTTAGTCCTTACCAATCCTTGGTATTCCAATATCATTCTAGGCAACACGTCGACCCTCATACATAACTACATTATGGTATGCATCACAATGCCAACTATACTACCATCATTACTAACCTGGATACGCAATCCACATAGTTCTTCCTGGGTTATTGCTGCCTTCCTCGTAGTTGCAATCAACATAACTCGTTAGGGAGGGACGACCCTAACAACACAACTCTATCGTACGATCCCAGAGTGAGAAGAATGGAAACCAATCCTAAATATCCTGCAGCCTCCTGATTATAGATGTGGTGCACAACACATCGATAATCAAGACTTCTACTAGACACGATGCAGACACTTTCAGAGGACTAAGCGCTCGATACCACTTTTGTCACGACCGACCCGGGCGTGGTAGTGCCTACACAGGCACCCCATAACCATACTGACATAATAAACTGTGGAAGATAAATAACACCTTTTTTAAAAAAAAAACTAAGGCCAAGCCGATAAGGCTGCCATAACATAAAAATTACCCGAAAGGGTCTACACTGTTTAATAATGTAAAAACAACTCTAGCCAGTTCAGCCCACAGATGAATACAAACCTCTAAGATTTGGACCAATGCTATGACGGGACAGGGCCCCGCCATACCCCTGAATATACATAACCATGACGACAAGCTCCGGAACATTGGAGCCATCTCAAATCTTGAACCGGGATCTAGCTCGCGGATCCACAGCGTAATACCTAAACTGCGGACATGAACGCGGCCCCAGAAATCGATCTAACAGTGCGAATATGGAGCGGAAAATAAGGTGCGATAACAAATCATAAGCGTACAAAAGAATGGCGAGGCAAGTATAAAGAAAGGGTAAATACCAGATCCTACCGTGTCATTTCCATCTCGTGAACTTAATCGTACCTTATTATCTTTTCCCATTTTTCCATAAGAGTACAGTCAAATTCTTACGTACATACTTAAGAAAACTTTTCAAGTTCATAAACATATAACTTACGTATCTTGCATAACCTAATCCGTCCACTTTATGGAGGAACGCTATCTTGTCGGCCCAAATCGGGGACGCGATAAATCACATAATGCGCCCATAAAGGTATATTTCCCGGCCCAATCTGGGATGCGATAGAGTCACATAAGTCTGCCCATAAAGGTATATTGCCGGCCCAATCTGGGACGCGATAAAATCACATAAGTCTGCCCATAAAGGTATACTGCATAAAAATAGGAGGCTCATGATCAAAATAGGGCCCCTGCGTAGTAGTGTCGATAAGCAATCCTACTTGGGACTATTTCACCGCATAGGTCTTGTGGACCCGCGTGAGGTATTCCTCGCATAGGTGTATCGCCGCGTGGGACTATTTCACCGCGTCAGCCCATAAGGACTCGCGTGAGGTATTCGCCGCGTCATGGGTAGCAAATCCACGGAACATGTGGTATAACGTCTTGGGGTTTACCGCCATTTATACTCTTACCACAGGCGGGTGGTATAATGTCTTGGGGTTTACCGCCATTTATACTCTTACCACTGGAGAATGTGGTATAACGTCTTGAGGTTTACCGCCATTTATACTCTTACCACGGAGAAGGTGGTATAACGTCTTGGGGTTTACCGCCCATTTATACTCTTACCTAACTCAACCGTCCATCATACATAACATAAGCCCTACCGCTTATCAAACATAACATAAGCACTACCGACTTATCATACATAACATAAGCACCGACTTATCATACATAACATAAGCACCAAACACCATACATAACATAAGCACCACCGAGCTTATCATACATTACATAAGCAAGTTAAGAAATCCCTAACTTATTAGCTTGTTCATATACACTCTCATTTTGTTTACTTAAGGCACTAACATGTCATTATAAAATCCGAATTTAACCCAACGTACTCGTGCCTCTACCCCTTTAAAATGATTCTCTTTCAAATAAAACTTCCAAGATACTAATAACCGTAGTATCAAGTCATATCTACTTTTCAAGACAAGTCACAATACCTTTTAGAAATACATTTATAGGCTTCTAAATCAAGTGACTTCTTTATTTAAAACCTTAAGCAATTGGTACCTTTAAAACAATTTGCCCTTCTTTATTTCAAATCATTTCTTTGCTTACATTACTGAAGAAAACCATTTTTTTAATCTTCCATAAAGTTGTTATAACCAACTTCCCATAAAGCCGTTATAACTCTTTATGTCTTAGACAAATTCATTCCGTTTATGAACAAGAAACTTATACTTTCAATTCAAATCACATAGCTTTCAAAATACTTCAAGTCTCTTAACTTTTAAGAAAACAAGTTTCTTAACTTTAGAATGGCAAGAAATCAATACTTTCCAAATCAAGTATTCTATACTTTTAAATCAATTCATTTCTTCCTTTAAGAATCAAGTCCCATAACTTGAAAAATAAAGTCCCTTAACCTTTTAAAAATTTGAGGTTCATAGTCTTAAAACTTCATACGTAAATTCTTATAAATTAAGTAACATATACTTTGGTGCACTGTGAATAAGTTATACTTATTTATAACGATCTTAATAGAGTAGCCATGATCTAGAAAATGTCTTACAATTTTGTCTTATCTTAGCTTCTATGCAGATGGAGAATTCTACTCATTTTAACTCAATTGATTGTCATTACATTTTCCTTTATTAACGCTGCAGTGTCTTGTTCGATTCTTATTCTCATTTGTACCGTACCTTAGCCAAGTCAACTTGGCTCCAAATACCTCCTAACGACTCTTACCAACATCCCCCATAAGACTTGGTAAGAACTTAGGATAACTTAGACATAACCTTTACGTAGAGTAAATCAACATACATACCTCTTAACTTCTAAGAGTAGAAGGAATCATGCAATAGTACTACATGTATATTCCATACATAGAATCATGTCAAAAGAAGGAAGAGGTTCACATACCTCGCGATGATTATCGACAAATAGCAAAATGCTCCAAAGTACTACAATCTTGATAGTTATTCCATCCTTCAAGTAGAATACGCTATACTTAGTACTTCCACCTATAATGGCCATAATACGTCCATTAACCTTTAGCTTCGAACGTAGAATATTCTAAGTGCAAAGTCACTAAATTCTACGGAAAATCGGACAACACTTCCTTTGTTTCTACTCACTTTGCCACCTTTTTCAAGGCCGAATTCAATAACCAAACACGCCACATTTAAGGCTCAACAAAGTAGTTAACAATAGGGGATTACACGCTTAACAAGACGTGTAAAATTCCGCCCCACAATAAATATCCAAATAGTCCAACATTTCAATGCCAAATGGCTACAATGCAACAACAATGTAAAGTCTTTTCCAATTCCTTTTTCCATCCAAGTTGTTTAGTCTAACATGTTATATAGACACAATTGATTATAACAACTACAATCTTCAATTAGATAACATGTGACGATTCTAACTATCGACCAACTTGTATTTCAACTTCAAATGGCAAACAAGGTCATTTCGGTTTTTAGGCTTCTAATATCCATAACACTTATTAATCTCCAATACATATATCTCATGCTTGATAAAATGTATAGCTACAACAATAAGAAATCTTCAATCACTTAAGAGGACAAAGTGGTTACCTTGATAAGCCCAAAATAGTCCAACAATCTTGCCCACTTTAGCCCTCTTTCCGAAATTCTTCTTCCATGAATATCATCTCTCTGAACCCCTACAAGCTTGTCAACGTATTTCCTTCTTGTTGCCTTTCTAAATATCTCATTTAGGCTTAGGGTTTCATAACTTTTAGAGAAAGAGGAGGAAAATTTCTATGGAGGAATTCTTGCAAATGACCAAGTCTTGCAAGACTAGGTCATAATATAGCCTCTATCTTGATCCACAAGCTGGGGGGACACTTGTCACCCACCCAGGGGTCCTCTACAACAAATATCTTATATTTTTACCCTATTTTCGCAAAAAATCCCTCCTCGGCGCCGCGGTCCTGCAGTCGGCGCCATGTGCTAATTCGGGCCTTCGAGCCCCGTATTGCGGCGCCGCGGCGCCTGACCCTGTCTGCTTTGTCAGCCGATCTTGTAACGTCCATAACTTTCTACTTCGATGTCCTATCGACGAGCGGTTTGTTGAGTTGTAAACTAGACTCAATGAACTTCATATTAGGATTTTGAAACACCTAAAAACCCCAATTATACTAGGAGATATACTGCTCCCAAGTTGACTGAAAAACTGTCCAAAAATATTCTGCCAACTTTTTTTTTCTTTTCTTTTTTTTCTTTTTCCAACTTCGAATCTTATTTCCTTTCGTACGTTCTCATCTCATCCTCTTGGAATTACGGGGTGTAACAACTTATATCCCCTATGATTCTGTGGGTATCCCAAAAACACACAAGGAGTGGAACGGACCTGAAATTTGTTAATAATTGTGGATGGAAATAAAGGATAACACAAATACCCAAAAACCCTCAAATGTGTAAAAGATGGGTGACGGTGGTACACATTTGTGTAGGTGACACATTGGAGAGTACTTTACTAGGAAGAATATTTAAAAGATATGTTTCCATTTGAAGTGCATGGTGTCAAAAATTTGATGGTGTGGACAAATGCACAAGGAGAGTGCGAACCATATTATTGATTGTTCGAATTTTTCTATTGGCCTTTCCATTTTGCGGTGATGTATGTGGACATGAAAGACGCAAAAAATCTCATTTTGGTGACAAAACTCATTAAATTGGGCATTTATGAATTCCCCCCATTGTCACATTGAAAACATTTAATGGATTTGTCAAATTCAGTTTTGATAAAAATACTAAATTGTTTGAAAATAATATAGGCTTGTGATTTATTTCCTAAGGAAATGTCCACAAAAAATTCAAATAATCATCTAAAATGAGCATATAATATTTATGACCAGCAGAACTCAAAACTGGTGATGTCCACAAATCACAGTGTAAATGATCAAAAGGCATAAGGGCATGCGAAGTAGAGGATGCAAAATGAAGCTTAACCTGTTTTCCAAACACACAAATTTGAAAAACATAAGAGTCCAAAAGTTTGATACAAGAAAATAATTTCTTCTTCCTAATATTATTAAAAATTGGCGCTTCTGGGTTTCCCAACCGATTGTTCCATATAATAGGAGAAATGGTGGCAAAGGTTGATGATTTGGTCATGCGATTGTTGGAAATATTGATGATGGGATACAAGTCCCCCGTGCTATTACATCTCGTTAGTGGCATTCCCGTCTGAAAATCCTTTATAGAAAAACCAAAAGGATCAAAATTCACAAAAAACATTATTGTCAATTGTAAAAAGCCTAACATATATCAAAATTTTAATAAGTTTTAGTGCATGTAAGAAGTTTTTCAAGGATAGAGGTGGGTGTGGAGGTGGTAGTTGTCGCGCCCCGAACCCCGAGCCCACGACTGGTACCACTACAGGCACCCTCTATACATCTGACATGAGTAACACGGAAGATAATAACACTCATCAATTTTTTCTTAAAGCAATGGCAAAGCCGATAAAAGTGCCGTGTATTTATACCGTGTCAGCCCAGGTTTATACTGTACAACAATGTAAATATAACTCTCACCAGTCCAGCCCACATATGAATACAGACCTCTAAGAATTTGACAACAACTGTGACGGGACAAGGCCCCGTCGTACCCCTGAATATACCTAGTCATAATGATAAGCTCCAGAACATTGGAGCTATCCAAAATGTTGAACAAGGATCCTAAGCTCGTGGATCCACAACTGAGTACCTAGACCTGCGGACATGAGCGGCCCGAAGGAGGTCAGTAAAACAAGTACTAAGTATGAAACTAAAAATAAAGTACAGTATTAAAATCATGGCTATGCACAAGAATTACAGGGGCAAATATGAAAATCAAATACCAAATCCTACCATGTCACATAACCTAAAAGTCAATCGCCTCGTATCATCATACTATAATAACTCCGAGTCATTGTGCCGCCCAAGGATATAATATCACACATCCCAAATATAAAGCGGGAGACAAGTATGATAACCACATCAACGATGCTGAACTTTACAAACAATGAGGAAGCGATAAAAGTCGATTTGTAGGTTGAAAATAGGAACCCGATGATCAAACTAGGGTCATTCGCCCATAGTATCATGGGGCAAATCCTGTTCCTGGAATCCTAGTTCGCATAGGTCGCGTGGACCCGCATGAGGTATTCCTCGCATAGGGGGGAGCAAAACCGCGGAATGTAACACATAGGACCTTGTCCCGCATGAGCCCTTGGACTCGCATGAGGATGATTCTCGCATAGGAACCCGTCCCGCATGAGCCCCTTGGACCCGCATGAGGTACTCCTTGCATCGGGGGGAGCAAACCCGCGGAATATGAACAACACAACATGGCCAGGGAGTTGACCCCACAATAACTCATAAAATACAAGCGCAACTAGCTATCATAAACAACATAAACAAGTTAAGATAAGCTTTGACTCTCATTAGACAAAATGAAGGCACCATCTTTTTGAACAACCAAGGCAATACCATGCCTTCCTTTTAAAACAAACAAGAAAATACCATGTCTTCCTATCTAAAATAACCAAGACAATACCATGCCCTTCCTTTCTAAAACAAACAAGAAAATACCATGTCTTCCTTTCTAAAATAACCAAGACAATACCATGTCTTCCTTTCTAAAACAAACAAGACACTAACAAGTCTTTCATTTTATAACACCAAGGTACTATCACACCTTGCATTACTAAGGATTAAAGTCCATTACAACAATGTACGTGAGCAGTACATTCACTTTATAAACTAAATTTCCATTTTAGCAAGCCAAAGTACTATCAAGGCAAAAGTAGTATAACTATCATTTACACAAGACAAAGTACTACGTACGTCCACCGCACATCCGGTTCCTTTATAAAAATCCCAAGGCACTAGCCTTGCAATATCAAGTTACTTACTCATCAACTCAAGCGACCTACACTCTTTGTATTCTAGTCACTTCCTTCATGTACTACAATGAAACCAAGTTCATTTTTATCAACCATTTTAGACTTTTCATAAAGACCGTTATAACCACTTCCCATAAAGTCATTATAACAATTCTTACGAAACTAAGGTACCATCACATCTTTCCTTTTCAATCATCATTGAGGCGTTATCACATAGTTCATTAAGGATTAAGATCCATTATAAGCATTATTTTGAAACCATCATTTGAAATATTAAGATACTTATCATATCAAGTATCTATTAAAAATATGGTTTGGAAAATCAAGGAACTAGTTATCATGTACTATTTCTAAAACATCTTTTTAGAAAATCAAAGTGCCGTATATCGCGTAGGATTAAAATCCAAAGAAGCTATGCACCTTTATTCTTTATAAGAAGAATCGTCTCATGAAATATTAGAGCGTTGGACCCAAAAGTTCTACGTACATCTATTCTTTATAAAAAAATCTTTTAAAACAAGTCACTTCTCCTTTTTAAAATCAAGTAACCTATTCCTTTAAATCAAGTTACTTCTCTATTTTAAAATCAAGTAACATATTCCATTAAATCAAGTTACTTCTCCTTTTTAAAATCAAGTAACCTATTCTTTTAAATCAAGTTACTGCTCCTTTTTAAAATCAAGTCCCATAACATGAAAATAAAGTGTCATAATTATTTAAATAAAACAAGCCTCATAACATTGAAAATCAAATCTCATAACCTTCAAAATAAATATTCATTGAACCGTGAATATGTTATACACGTTTATAACGATCTTGTCCATTGAGCCATGATCTAGAAAATGTAATACAATTTTGTCTTATCTTAGTTTTATGCAGATGGAAGATTCTACTCATTTCAATATAATTGATTACCGATACATTTTTATTAACGCTGCAATGGCTTGTTCGGTCCCTTTTTCATTAGTGTAGTAACTTAGCAAGGTCAACTAGACTCTACTATTTCATAACGACTCTTACCAACATCCTCCATAAGACTTGGTAAGAACTTAGGAATATTCTAGACATGATTTTGGCCTAAAATCTATAACATGAATACTTCCTAATTGCAAGGCAAGTACTTCAAGAAGGTAAGTCATGTATATTCCAAATAACTAGGCAAGTATACTTCAAACAACAAGTCATGTATACTCCAACAACAAGGCAAGTATACTCAAATATCAAGTCATGTATACTCCTAGCAACCAGACAAATATACTCAAATATCAAGTCATGTATACTCCTAACAACAAGGCAAGTATACCATAAAAATACTCATGTCTTATAGAAGAGGAAGTCCACATACCTCGCGACGACTAACCATTTCGACACGTAGCAAAACGCTCCAAGTACTTCAACTTCATCGGCTATTTCTTAAGCCAAGTAGACCATGCTACACATAGTACTTCAACCTAAAATGACCATAGTACTTCTATCAAAATTCTACTTACTATTGTAAGACTTATACCAATTAATAGTGTTACACCCCGTAATACCAGGGCTACTAATTGAGAACGTGAATAAGGATTTAAGATTTGAATTTTGGAAGGAAAGAATAATTACATTTTCTTAAGGAAAATTTCGGAAAAAATGTAACGACGGAAAAATTATTAACTTGGAGTATAATACTTCTAATTGGATTTATGGACTTAGTATTGGATTATAAGGTGTTGGAATTGATAATATGGGGTCATGAGAATTTCACAATTTCGCAGGACCTTGAAAATTTATAATTTTTTGGACCATGGGGTGGGCGACAGGGGGCGCCCCTCCGCTTGTCTTGCTAAGATGACAACAAAATAGATATTTTGAGAGGGGACAAGTGGACATGGGTCCCACTCCACTTGGCTATACATATCCAAGTCTTGCAAGACTTGGATCACTTTACACTTAGACAAAAAAATAAGCTCTCATCTTCTCCCCTTTAGCTCCATAATTTCGAGAGCCCCTTGGCTAAAAACAACCATTGTTGATCAATCTATTTCTCCAAGATTAAGCCCTTAAACCAAGTGCTAAGCCTAGATTAATATTCTACACGTTTTTACTTGTCTTGGCCGAAAGTTGATGCCAAAACCCTAGGGGTTCCGTCAACTTTTTGGAAGTGAGATTCAAAGAGAAGTTGTTCCTAAGGTTGTAGGGGGTACATATATGTGATTGGAACTTGAAGAAGTTGAGCGAAAGCAGCTGCGCACCAATAAAGACCGGACTGTTTTGGGGCGTTTTTGGGCAATAAATGAGGTAAAAGTCCTCCTTCTTTTAAAGTAATTGGATATTACTTATTTTTATTATGTATGGATGAACTTGTGTTAGAAAAGAATGAAGAATAAAAAGCGTTTGAGCCATTTTTGGGGCTAAAACCGATTTGGGACAGATTTGGTGCAAATAGAATTCGTTGGTTATTGTCGTTGTTATCTTCACCTATTGCATGTTATAATGGATTAATATTGTTGTTAATAAGTTGTTATAACTTATGTAGAAGTTTTGGAACTCGAATTGGAATAAAATGGATTAAGGAACGAGTTATCGGGTTGTAGTTGTTGTGGCGAAGCGCCCAAAACTGTTAGACGTTGTTGTGTCGTTTAGTGGATTGTTTTCAGGTATTAAATGCTGGAAATTTAGTTGTTGTTATGCATGTTTAAGTGTAGTAGTTGCTAATGAAAGTCCTAAGGGAATAAGGGTGTGGAAAGGCGTTAAAAGGCCTCACATTTTACCCTCGTTATGGTTGAATTGCGGACTGTTTTTATGGGCTGATTTGTGGATTGTTTTGTATAACTGTGGGGCAGAATTTTACACGTCCATTTAGGCGTGTAATCCCCTTTGGCTAACTGTTGGTTGTGCCTTAAATGTGGCTTGTTGGTTGATGAATACGTGCCTTGGAAAAGGTGGAAAAATACGTAGAAACAAAGGAAGTCTTTGCCTGATTTTCCGTAGAATTAGAGGGCCATTATTTGGTATAAGTCCTACACTTGATAGCTTGTAGTTGATAGAAGTGCTGTTGTCATTTTAGGTTGAAGTACTACGTGTAGCACATTCTACTTGGCTTGTGGAATATCCAATAAGGTTGAAGTACATTGGAGCGTATTGCTACTTGTCGTTTGGGTTAGTCGCCAACGAGGTATGTGAACTTCTTCCTTCCTTTGACATGATTATTTGGTAAGTATATGTGACTAAATTTTAGTGAGTCTATGTGACTTGATTTGGTAAGTCTATGCGACTTAAGTCATTTGAAGTAAGTAAGTCGATTTTGGAAATATATGAGTCTTGATTATGAAAGTATGAGTGGCTTAGTAAAAATTGTATAAGTTACGTTAAGTACTTTAAAGTTAAGAGATTTGATTTAAGGTTAAGAGACTTGATTTCTTTACAAGTTATGAGACTTTATTTTTCAAGAAATGGGACTTGATTTCTAAAGTTAAGAGATTTGATTTAAAGTTATGAGACTTGATTTCTTTACAAGTTATGAGACTTTATTTTTCAAGATATGGGACTTGATTTCTAAAGTTAAGAGATTTGATTTAAAGTTATGAGACTTGATTTCTTTACAAGTTATGAGACTTTATTTTTCAAGATATGGGTTACTTGATTTACTTCTAAAGTTAAGAGGCTTGATTTCGAAAGAGTATGTGACTTGAGTTTTAAAAGTATACGTTTATTGATTTAAAGAGAATGAGTTTTATGATTCTTTCTAAGTATGTATGTACGTAGTACTTTTGGGTTTAGTTTCCCCAATGTGATAAGAAATAAAAGTGCCTTAAGTTCTCTAAAATGAAAGGTTGTTATAATAGCTTTATGGGAAGTTGTTATAACGACTTAAGAAAGAAGTGAAAGGGTGGTTAAAATGTTATGTAAGGAAAATCACACAGAGCCTACAAATAGGCGGATTATGTTATGAGATACATCAGTAGACAAATAGGCGGTTACGCCATATTACCCAGAGCCTACACATAGGCGGGTTCGTCATCTTACAGAGCTCACAGCGGGCGGATTATGCTACATGATTCCACGATGCAAGGCTCCGCGGCGGGCGGATTATGCTACGTGATTCCACGATGCAAGGCTCGCGGGAGGTCGGATTATGCTACATGATTCTGATGCAAGGCCCGGCGGGTCGGATTATGCTACATGATTCCACGAGCCCACGGCGGGTCGGATTATGCCACATGATTCATCGATGCACGTGTCCATAAATGGGCGGATTACGTTATCACGTATGGATAATCAAAGTAAGCTCCCGAATAAAGTCCTCCATAAATGGTGGATTATGTTATGTAAGATATGTAAGTTATGTGGGAAAACTTGATTGAATTCTTAAGTATGTATGTAAGAATATGATGTTAATTCTTATTGAAAGAAGGAAAAGAATGATTAATACGATTGATTTCATGAGTTAAAATGTACGGTAGGATTTGGTATTTTAATTTTTATACTTGTCCTGTCATTATTTTGTCTGATTATGATCTTGTTTAATGTACTTTATTTCCGTTCCATACTTAGTACTTGTTATCTTGACCCGCAGAATTTGCGTTCATGTCATGAGTCTAGGTACGATTGTGGATCCGCGAGCTTAGGATCCTTGTTCAGCATTTTGAGATGGCTCCAAGTTCCGGAGTTTCTCATTATGGCTAGGTATATTCAGCGGTACGGCGGGGCCTTGTCCCGTCATAGTTGTTGTCACCTTCTTAGAGGTATGTATTCATATGTGGGCTGGACTGGTGTAAGTTGTATTTACATTGTTGTACATCGTAGACCCTTTCGGGTGATTTATTTTATACGGAAGCCTTTCCGGCTTTTCCTTTGTTTTAAAAAAAATGAGTGTTATTTATCTTCCGCGGTTTATTTATGTTGTATGGGTAGAAGGGTGCCCATGTAGGGGCACCAGTCACGGGCCCGGGATTTGGGTCGTGACAAATAACCCTCTAATTCTACGGAAAATTGGGCAGCACTTTCTTTGTTTCTACGTACTTTTCCACCTTTTCCAAGGTCCGTATTTATCCACTAACAAGCCACATTTAAGGTGCAACCAACAGTTATCCAAAGGGGATTACACGCCTAACTGAACGTGTAAAATTCAGCCCCTTAATCTACCAAAACTGTCCATTAAAACTAGTCCATAGTCCAATGTAAAAACAGTCTATTAGTCCACTAATACAATCCATTAGTCCAGTCCTTTAGTTGGTGTTCTTGGCCAACTACTGCAATCAAAATTGTCCAGTTTTAGGCTAGCATGCCAAAATTGTTTCATTACATCTTTATAATTCCAACTTATATTCCAATCTTTATATAAGTTATATTAACTTGTTATCAATAAGATTCCTTCATGTCAACAAGTAATAGGTAATGTTTTAACAACTTTAATGGCTAGCATGTCAATTTCGGTTTTAACATCTTAATAAGGTCCAAATCTTTCAATCTTCCTTCCACATATCACACATTCATTTATATACTACAATAACATGTAATCTCCAATTACATTAGAAGGACAACGATTATTACCTCAATAAGCCCAAATTATTCCAAGATCTAAAAGTCGATCCTTAGCAACTTTAGCTCCTAATCCTTACGTTCCAATCCACTCCAAGCAACCCTTAGAAGTTCCTAAACAACTTCTCTTCAAGATTCATCCAAAGATATGAAAATCACCTTAGGGTTTCACGTTGCGACTAACGGATTAACGTAGTATTTCCGGGATTTTAGTATTTGGTTATCCTTAGAATACCTCTAAGAACACTTGGTTTAAGTATGGGTATTTATCAATAACAATTTCACAATTCTATGCCTAATGGGGGTGTTTGGCCAAGAGCAATCTTCAAGGAAGGGAGTATATTTTGTCTTGGAAATTATTCTAAGTGTTGAAGAAGTCTTGCTACTAGTGTGTATATATAAGACAACCAAGGGCTAGGATTAAAACAAGTGTGTGGTTGAGATTGGGGACAAGTGTGTGTGGGTCCCACAAGCCACTTGTGTCACGACCCGACCTCGGGCCCGCGACTGGTGCCTTACCCCGGGCACCCTAGTGATACTACATCAGAGAAAATCAGCGGAAATAAAAACTTAAACAGGAAACAAGATACAACATAAGAAAATAGGCTAACCAAGCGGTCACGCCGTGTATATACATACAACGACGATTACAATCCTTTACAAACCACACTTGTGATTACAGACCTCTAAGATTTTTACAACAACTATGGCCGGGACGGGGCCCGTACCACAGATGTACAAAAACTTACAAACTCGGGAAAGCATGCAAAGATAAGCCTCGAGAAGCGGAGCTTCCCAATCTGTTGACGTGATCCTAAGAGCGAGGATCAACAGCCGATGTACCTCTACTGCGGCGTGAACGCGGCCCGAAGGAGTCGATCTGGCGGTACAGTATGTGAAACGAAAATCATGCGAAATCATGCCGGTCTAAATAAAGCAGAGACATGTATGATAACAAACTACGATTCACGGCGTAAGCGATCATGTCAGCGAGGACTCACGCCCTCAAAGTCATCACTCAAATATAACGAGGTCGTACCTGATATCAATCATGCGCGTCGCGCATGCCGGAATTCTCCATGGTGTAGACATGTCGAGGATGCGATAACGATATTATCACGACCCGTTCGGGGCGTGTTGGTGCCTTCTGGGGCACCCAAATAGTCATACATCAGTGTCAGCGGAAACATAAAGCAAGACATGAAGCAGTTTATAAAACAAGACATAGATTATGTGAGAAAATATCGCCTTTCGGCGTATATATATAATCATGTTTTAGCGATTCATCGACCTTTGTACAACATGACTACAGACCTCTGAAATATACAACTATGGCGGGACGGGGCCCATACCACTATTACAAAACTATCTACAACGGGAGATCATGCAAAAGTAGAGCCTCGGAAGAGATGGAGCTCACGACACCAACGTAGAGATCAAGGATGCGGATCTAGCACTGCTTGCCCTTACTGCGGCATGAGCGGCCCCGAAGGAGGTCGATCTACAACGGTACTAAGTATGTGAAAGCGTAAAGTACTTAAATGAAAACATATCATTTTTAAAACCGGTTTACAAATATGTGAGAAACAACCCGAGAAAGCGCGCATAGTGCCACATCACAAACAAGAACAATAGGTAAGCATGTCGTCTTTTCTAGGCTGCGAATGATCGAAGCAGGGCCACTCGCCCACATCCTCATTCTGCAAGCCTAATCACGGACTCCGGTCCGCATAGGCCACTCGCGTGGGCGCGTGAGGTATAACCCGCGTCGAGGGTAGCTACTCCTCGGCGTAAATCTGGACTCATTGTCGCGTAGCGCGTAGACCGCGTGAGGCATAACCCGCATACTAACACGGAACTCTAGCTCAGCTCGCATAGGCCCCACTGGACCCGCGTGAGGTATTCTCGAATCATGGTCCCGGACACTGAGTCTACCGCGTCGGAGGCGACAACCTCGTATCATCTCGAGGTGAGTGATAGTACACTAACATAACGACTTATCTTTAAACAACATAAGTACAACAAGGATACTCACTTATACAGCGTTACAAGGTACTAACACGGATAGCAACATGTCATGTCTACTTATCAAACCATCTTATTATTCTTTTCACAATTTCATATAAGTCATTAGAAATACATGGGCAACTTGTTTCTTTTATCAATCTTAAGTGGTTATACTTAACTTCCCATAAAGCTAGTATAACTCTTAAGCTCATTTGAGAAACCAATTAATTCTCTTACGTAAAAAATGGTTGATAGTCCTTTTGAAATGTTTTGATTCTTTATTATTCGAGCTTAAGCAGTGAGGCATTCGTCACGTATTATTCGAGCTTAAGCGTGAGGCATTCCGTAAGTATTATTCGATTAACACGTATGCGTCTAGTACTATATACATATTGTAAAATATCATGCTTTAGGAAGAATCACATACCTTACCGTGAAATCCACCTGCCGGTATGTCGAGTATGTGAGAGAATCGACTATAATAGTCACAGATATCTATCAAAGTCTAGACTATTCGTAGGTCATTCTAAGCAGAGGGTCCTCGATTCTACGGAAAGTCGGGCAGCACAACCCTACCCGGTGAGCTATATAAGTCTCTTGTAACAGTCTATGTAAATCTGATTCGTATATTCTTCTTTTATACCGCTTCTAAGGTGTTACAGTTGATTCTATTCCTTAATAACCTTCTAAGTATTTATACTTATTCTTATTCTACAACAGTAAGTATTCTAATTCAAAAGGGTTAGGATTAGTTACCTCGGTAAGCCCGATAATATCCTAGAAAAGTCGCGCTGAGCAAGGTTTTGCTCACAAGTTGTATGCTCGAGAAACCTTAGAAGTTCTTCACAACTTACTAAGTACTAAGGTATTTGGGCTAGGGTATTTTGGGCATTATAACAATACAAGAAGGCAACTTTTCTACCAAGGGAGGGGGTAGGTTTCGGCTAGGCTAGGGGTGGGGTAGCCTCGGCGAGCTTCTCGAGGGAGGGGGTGTGTTGGACGAATTGCTTACAAAGGGAGAGGAAGGATTTTTAGACTTGGAAAGCTTTTGTGGATGAAGAACTCTTCATCTCAAGAGGGTATTTATAGGTCAAGACATGGCCAACCAATGGCGAGATTTGCCAAGTGCTAGGCAAGTGTAAGGTCAAGATTAGGGCAAGTGTACCTAGCTGACTTGCACAAAATATCTAACCAACTTTATGACAAGGATGGTCATCCATTCGGCCCTATTAGTGACAAGTCCACCATGAGAGGGTGGCAAATGTCGCCCTCTCGTTGGTCCAAATGTTCGTCTCTCGGAAAAATCCATAAAAATTAGAAATGACATGGCGAATTTATCCTACGAAAAGTGGAAAGCGTTTAGTCGGAAAAGCTGTTCGCTTTGTGAGTTGTGCCTAAAAATCGTCGAGGCCTAACTTTAAGACCAAACTTTTTATGCGTATTCCTTTACGTACATACTGCAAATCTGAGGTATAACATTCTCTCCTCGCCGAAACATTCGTCGAATGTTCCTTCCCAGAGCAGGATAACGATAAGGTTCTTCAAAACTTAAGCGGTTTGCAAAAGCCACGCACGGCCATAAACAACACTTAGGCATAAGCGATAATGAAGATTTACAAGTAGGAAAGTGAATTACGGAGGGTGGGGAGCGGTGAGATACTTACGCCTCATGTCCTCGCCGGCTTCCCGTCATCTCCTCCCGAGCTCGTTCGCCACAAGACTTTGTGGAAGCCACGTCCTTCGTCATGGGCCTAACGGCGATCGATTATCGCTATGGGAATCTCGCCATACGATAACCCGCCGGTCACTGGACATCGTCAATCGGATGTACCACTAGATGGATCCGATACATCTCGCCGGCGTAAACGTGAAACACGGATGCGCGCCTCGGATCGGACGGCAGATCCAACTCGCCGGCAACGCGCCTACCTGCGGACAATGCGAAGCGGCCCGATGTACCTTGGTGAGTTTCCCCTTCTTCGAATCTCATCACACCGCCGTGGGTGACACCTTCGAGAAAACCCAATCATCAACGCAAACTCGGATGTCGGCGGCGATGATCTGCATCGACTTCATCGACTCGAGTGTCGATAGCGCTCTCGGATAAGCTTCACCTTATACCTTTCTTTGCACCAAATCTGGTCCCACTAGCACTCCTCGCCCTCGAACCAACCTATAGGCGATCTGCACTTCCTCCCATACAAGGCCTCATGGCGCCGTCGAATCTGGAGTGGTAGCTATTATTATCTGCGAACTCAACTAGAGGCAAATGATCCTCCCAACTACCGCGAAGTCAATAACACGGGCTCGCGTATCCTCGAAGTGCGGATAGTGCGCTCTGCTGTCCCGTCATGCGTGGATGAAATCACGATTACTCGGGCTCACTGCGTCCTTAAACCCCTGGAAGGACCTCAGGAAGTTGGCGTGGCGGGCTCCTGCATGCGATATGATCAGTAGGGACTCCGTGCGATCGGCGATCTCTCGGATGTAAAGTCGGCATAATCCTCGGTAGAAAAAGTCGTCTGACGGGAAGAAAGTGGGCTGATTTAAATCGACTGTCGGCGATAACCCATATAGAATCATGTCTCCTGCGAGTGCGAGGTAATCACGTGATGAAGTCCGTGTTGATTACCTCCCACTTCCGGTCGGGATCTCTATCGCACTGTAACAAACCACGGTCTACGGTGCTCTGCCTTCGCTGCGACAACACGGGCGGAGCTACGAACTCTGCAGCGTCCTCTTCAAGCCATCCCGCGATACACGGATCTAAGGTCGTGGTACATCTTGGTCGACCCGGATGGATAGAAATGCTTGTATGTGCTTCCCCAGAACTGCTGCGAAGTCACGAAACATCTGGAACACCTGACACCTCAAACCTTAGCACCCGTGGTGCTACCTCGAGGACCCTTGCCCTCGAAGAGGCGTATCACGATATCGAATCAAAGTGGATCCTCGAGCTGTTGCCTCTTCTCGCCAGCGATGGAAGACTCGGCAACCTCGCGAACTCTAACCCATTGCTATCGAGAATCAATCAAGCGGACACGAGGCTCGCTAAGCGGTGCAAATTACGAACCATGTCCCTTTTCTCTGCTGCACATCGATGGGCTCCCCGTGACCTACGACTAAGGCGTACGCCTGACATTGGCCTTGCGGGTAGTACGGGATGTCACATCGTAATCCTTAAGCAACTCTAACCACCGTCTCGCCGTAAGTTCGCTCCTCTGGTGAAGATATCTGGAGGCTCTTGTGGTGCAGTAAAAATATCCACGTGAACCCATACAAATAGTGCCTCGGATCTTGGCGTGAATCACGGTGCGACTCAAATCATGGGTGGGGTAGTTCTGCGTGTTTCTTGGTGTCGGGATGCGTATGCTATAACTCTGCCATTCTGCATCAACACATCCCAACCCGATGCAGCGCGTCACATACACGACATAACCATCTGGACCCTGCGGAAGAGTAAGAAGCGAGGCGGTCGTCGATCTCTCGCCGAAGCGGAAACCACGCTCCAAGCATCGGTCCGGCGAAACTTGGTGCCTTACGAGTCGGCTAGTCAATGGTGCGAAGATAAGCAAACTTCTCCACGAACGCCGATAATACCTGCGAGGCCCGAGCTGCGAACCTCTGCCGGAGTAGTAGGTGCAGGCCAAGTCTGGCGCCGATCTTGGCGTATCGGCTTCGAATGCCATCGGCCAGACAATATGCCCGAAAGCGCCATCGAAGTCAACCAAAACTCACATTTGGAAAACTTGGCGTCTGCTGCAGTCTGGAGAAGCTGTCGGCCACAGTCGCCAAATGCTCGCGTGCTCTGCTCTGGCGAGAATAAACGAGATATCATCGATGAACACTATCACAAGCGTGTCCAAAAATGGTTTGAACACTCGGTTCATCAAATCCATGAATCTGCGGAGCATTGGTCAACCAAGACATGACCACTGAACTCATAATGCGTCTGGGTCGGAATGCGATCTAGGGACATCCGCTCTCGACTACTTTTTGATGATAGCGATCGCGGTCAATCTTGGAAAACATCTCGCACCACTGTGGTCAAACAAATCATCAATCCTGGGGAGGGGGTAACATTTCTTAATGGTCACCTTGTTGGTGCACATGTCAACACACGTGCGCGGCGTCGTCCTTCTTCACGAACAATCTGGCGCTCCCGGGAGAAACACTAGGCCTAATGAAGCCGCTTCTCTAGCAAATCCCTAAGCGATCCTTGACTCTCTCAACTCGGCGGGTGCCATTACGTATGGCGGAATGGAAATAAGGCGAGTATCTGCAACACATCTATACAAAACTCGATCTCCTCTCGGGAGGATACGGGAAGGTCATGGAAACACGTGCGGGAACTCGTGACTCACTGGGCCAGCGGAAAATCTGGTACGCGACTTGATATCAAACACCGACGAGATGGTAGATATACCCGCCTACGCACCGTCTTCCTAGCCTTGAGGTAGGAAATAAACCTACCACCGGCGTCTGGTGCTCCTCGCTCAACCAATGGCTCGCCGAAGCTGGGCCGTACTATTCTCTCTCTGCGGTCTACATTGGCGTAGCGAAGCTAGCCAATCCGTCCCATGATCACATCGAAGTCAATCATCTCGACTCTATCAAGTCGGCCGGTGCGGCGTAAATGATCACGGGACAAGCTCTATATACCGTAGAGCTACCAGAATCACCAGTGGCGTAGCTACCTCGAAAAGGGTCTATGGACTCGGGCTCTATCCCTATCCTACTAGCAACAAGGGAGATATATAGGGCCAGTAGAACCGGATCTATCAAAGCATACATATCAAACCCGAGAAATTGATAAGGTACATGGCGACATCGGTGAGGCCTCACGATCTGTCGGTGGACAAAGCATAAATGCGGTTACGAGGACCGCTAGAAGCTGAGACCGAGCCACGGCCTGCGCGACCTGCGACCCATGAGCACCACGCCTCGGGCGAGTAAGCGTAGGAGATGATGAGCGGCAAGAGAACTGAAGGTGAGCCTACCGCGTGTGCCCCGGTCGGACGATCCTGCAAAGTGACCTGCTGGCCCTGGCGTAACAAGATCCAAAAGTAGTACCACACTTCCGTAATGGGATCTGCATCGGCCACAGGGGTGGTCCGTCGGCCGATACCTCTGCTACCTGGGCGTCGAAGCCACAGGGGCCAGTGCGCCTCGAAAATTGTGGGTCTTGAGGGCGGTGCGGAGTGCTCTGTCTTTGGGCGTGGTGCGAATCTAGGCTGCTGCGAGGCCGCCCACGATAACCACGAGAAGACCCTCCGTCGGCCTTAACCTGCTGCTGTCGTCGACCGTCGACCTCTGCGCTCGCCGCGTCAGGCGTGAGCTGCGTGCGGGTAATGTCATCCATACGGTGGAGAAACCCCGCACATGACTCGGCCATATAGTCGTCTGGCGGTGACATAGCGGTGCACCTATCCTCCATATCTGCTACCAATCTTTGGGACATATCGAGCGATGAATCAAACTCGACATTGTACTCCACGGCGGTCGTCCTCTGCCTCGATGGTAAAAATCTATCGGCGCGCCCTCGCCATCTGTGGAGGCAAGAAGTGAGTGAGAAAGCCTCGAGAACTCATCCCAGTAGTGGGGGCGCGTGCTCTCCGGGATAACTCCGTGAATCAAACCAATCATTGCGGTATCCGCGCGGCTATGTGAACCAAAGATCACGGACTCGGTCTCGATGCACGATCACTCTCAAAATCCTCTGAAGGCGGCGGATGAACTCCTGCGGATCATCCTCGGCCTCGATCCATAAAACTCCGTGGGCTCTGACTCGAAGTCTCGTAGCCTCAGGCTCTGCCTCGGGTGAGCAGCCAGTGCGGCCGTGCCTGGAGGCTGGGCCCCAGGCCGCGTCGGCCTCTCGCCGTGTCGGGCCTGACTTTAGCCAAAGGCTGGGCCGTCTCCTTGTACCCTAACTCCTCCGCCCGGTGTGGGACGGGAGGTGTGGGTCTTGTGGTCTCTTTGGGGCGGCGGCGTCATAGAACTCGCCGTCTACGGTATAGGCGGGCACGAGCCCTCGTGACTCTGGGTGTCTGCTGGCGACTCCATTTGCCTTGCCATACGGGCGGGTTGCCTTACGTGGGCATAAGCGTTACGGGAAGGAATACGTTAGAGGTCCAACCTATAACACGACTCTAAAGCACGATCTCGGAATGAGAAGAGCGAAACCAATCCTAAATATCCTATAGCCTCACGATTATTGGTGTGGTGCACAACACACCGATAATCGAGACTACTAGATACGGTGCATAGACACTTTCCGAGGATTAAGCGCTCGATACCACTTTTGTCACGACCCGTTCGGGCGTGGTAGTGCCTCTTAAGGCACCCAGTAGTCATACATCAGTGTCGGCGGAAACATAAAGCAAGACATGAAACGATTTATAAAACAAGACATATATTATGTGAGAAAATATCGCCTTTCGGCGTATATATATAATCATGTTTTAGATTACATCCGACAACTATACAACATGACTACAGACCTCTGAAATATACAACTATGGCGGACGGGGCCCGCCATACCTAATACAAAAACTATCTACAACGGGAGATCATACCAAAAGTAGAGCCTCGGAAGAGATGGAGCTCACACCAACGTAGAGATCCTAAGGATGCGGATCTAGCACTGCTTGCCCTGCGGCATGAGCGGCCCCGAAGAGGTCGATGCAACAGTACTAAGTATGCGAAATCAAAGTACTTAAATGAAAACATATCATTTTAAAACCGGTTTACAAATATGTGAGAAACAACCGAAAGCCGCGCATAGTGCCACATCACAAACAAAGCAACAATAGGTAAGCGTATGTCGTCTTGTCTAGGCTGCGAATGATCGAAAGCAGGGCCACTCGCCCACATCCTCATTCTGCAAGCCTAATCCTGGACTCCGAGTCGCGTAGGCCACTCGCGTGGGCGCGTGAGGTATAACCCGCGTCGGGTAGCTACTCCTCGGCGTCGTCCTGGACTCATTGTCGCGCATGGCCACATAGACCGCGTGAGGCATAACCCGCATACTAACACGGAACTCTCGTAGCTCGCGTAGGCCCCACGGACCGCGTAGGTATTCTCGAATCATGGTCCCGGACCGCTGAGTCTACCGCGTCGGAGGCGACAACCTCGGTATCATCTCGAGGTGAGTGATAGTACACTAACATAACGACTTATCTTTAAACAACATAAGTACAACAAGGATACTCACTTATACAACGTTACAAGGTACTTAACACGGATAGCAACATGTCATGTCTACTTATCAAACCATCTTATTATTCTTTTCACAATTTCATATAAGTCATTAGAAATACATGGGCAACTTGTTTCTTTTATCAATCTTAAGTGGTTATACTTAACTTCCCATAAAGCTAGTATAACTCTTAAGCTTACATTTGAGAAACCAATTAATTCTCTTACGTAAAAAAATGGTTGATGTCCTTTTGAAATGTTTTGATTCTTTATTATTGAGCTTAAGCGTGAGGCATTGCCGTCACGTATTGTCGAGCTTAAGCGTGAGGCATTCCGTAAGTATTATTCAGTTAACACGTATGCGTCTACCGTACTATATACATATTGTAAAATATCATGCTTTAGGAAGAATCACATACCTTACCGTGAAATCCACCGCCAAGTCGAGTATGTCGCGTGAGAGAATCGACCTATAATAGTCACAGATATCTATCAAAGTCTAGACTATTACGTAGGTCATTCTAAGCAGAGGGTCCTCAATTCTACGGAAAGTCGGGCACAACCCTACCCGGTGAGCTATATAAGTCTCTTTGTGAAAACAGTCTATGTAAATGCTGATTCGTATATTCTTCTTTATACCCTTCTAAGGTGTTACAGTTCAATTCTATTCCTTAATAACCTTCTAAGTATTTATACTTATTCTTATTCTACAACAGTAAGTATTCTCTAATTCAAAGAGGGTTAGGATTAGTTACCTCGGTAAGCCCAATAATATCCTAGAAAAGTCGCGCTGAGCAAGGTTTTGCTCACAAGTTGTATGCTCGAGAAACCTTAGAAGTTCTTCACAACTTCTACTAAGTACTAAGGTATTTGGGCTAGGGTATTTTGGGCATTATAACAATACAAGAAGGCAACTTTTCTACCAAGGGAGGGGGTAGGTTTCGGCTAGGCTGGGGTGGGGTAGCCTCGGCCAAGCTTCCGAGGAGGGGGTGTGTTGGACGAATTGCTTACAAAGGGAGAGGAAGGATTTTTAGACTTGAAAGCTTTTGTGGATGAAGAACTCTTCATCTCAAGAGGGTATTTATAGGTCAAGACATGGCCAACCAATGGCCAAGATTTAGCCAAGTGCTAGGCAAGTGTAAGGTCAAGATTAGGGCAAGTGTACCTAGCCAACTTGCACACAAAATATCTAACCAACTTTATGACAAGGATGGTCATCCATTCGCCCTATTATTGCGTGACAAGTCCACCATGAGAGGGTGGCAAATGTAAGCCTCTCGTTGGTCCAAAGTGTTACGTCTCTCGGAAAAATCCGCAAAAATTAGAAATGACATAGCCGGAATTTATCCTACGAAAGCTGTGGAAACGTTTCGTTGGAAAACTGTTCGCTTTGTGAGTTGTGCCTAAAAATCGTCCAAGGCCTAACTTTAAGACCAAACTTTTTGTACGTATTCCTTTACGTACATACTCTGGAAATACGGGGTATAACAAGTATACCGGGTAATCAACCCTGCCGCATGGCCACATGCCCACGGAATTCTTCATCGGTGCAGACATGTCCATGTAACAACAATAATAATATATCGGGTAATCAACCTGCGCGTAGCCACATGCCGGAATTCTTCATCGGTGCGAACGTGTCCATGTAACAACAATAACAATATCTGGGTGATTAACCCGCGTAGCGCATGCCGGAATTCTTCATCGGTGCGACATGTCCATGTAACAACAATAACAATATACCGTGATTAACGCCACATGGCCGCATGCCCCGGAATTCCACATCGGTGCGACATGTCCATGTAACAACAATAACAATATCTGGGTGATTAACCGCGCGTACCGCATGCCGGAATTCTTCATCGGTGCAGACATGTCCATGTAACAACAATAACAATATACCGGCCCTCCATTGAGGGATGCGGTAGCATAGGAATACAACTTTTACACAACAAGGCTATCACAAGAAAGCACAAGCAAATTACCATACTTGATTCTCTTACAAATATCCATTCTTTCACAAAAGTCACCGATACCAACATTCGTAGTATCCAAAGCGAGTAACTATTATTTTAAGTAAACCAAAATAATTTCCCTTTTTAAAGACAAGTAACAACATTCTTTTCCAAAAGTTCAAGTTTGCCTAATTTCAAATACTCAAGTCTCTTATTTTCGAAAGGTTTCGTAGTTCATAGTCTTAATCACTTAATAACATAATTCTCTTTTAAAACAATTTGAGTAACATATGCCTTATGTGTGAGTAGGTTATTCTTGTTTATATCAATCTTATTAAAGCAGCCACGATCTAGAAAATGTAATACAATTTTGTCTTATCTTAGCTTCTATGCAGATGGAGGTTTCTACTGGTTTTAATAATAATTACTTAGTCAATACATTTTCCTTTATTAACGCTGCAGTAGTTTGTTCGATACTTGTTCTCATTTCCGAAATCAATATATCATTATTCCTTTTAAAACCCAATTAACCATTTCTCATTAAAGCGGTTTCACAACTTTTTAACACAACCCAAGTCCTTATTATTTCACATCAAGTCTTTTATCTTTTAAAAAACACAAACCATTTCTTTGCCCACATAAAGTTATTATAACAAACTTCCCATAAAGCCGTTATAACACTTTATGTTTTAAATCAACCAAATTTATTTAACACATGTACGTCTACCGTACTACATAGTTCACAACATATCATGCTAGAAAAGATAGGAAGAGGTTCACATACCTCGCGACGATTATCGACAATTAGCAAAATGTTATACCCCGTATTTCCAGAGTATGTACGTGAGGGCGTACGTACAAAAGTTTTTAGCCTTAAGTAGGCATAAGGGTCGAAATTTTGTTCACAACCCACGAAAAGAATTGTTTTCCGACGAAACATTTTTCAAACTTTGCGAAGGGAAAATTACGGCTATGTCATTTATAATTTTTGCGGATTTTTCCGAGAGATGAAACATTTTGGACCAACGAGAGGGTGACACTTGTCACCCTCAAGTGGACGGCAACATGGGCAAGGTTGGACGATTTTATGGTCAAGGAGTTGGTAGGATATTTTGTGATATTTTGTGTGGTAGATGGATAAGGTACACTTGCCCAAATCCTCACCCTCCACTTGCCCACCACTTGTCTTGATCTTGGCCCTTGAATGTCCTATAAATACCCCTCTAATGCAAGACCATTTCTTCATCCACACTTGTGAAAATCCAAGGCAAAAACCCTCTCCCCTTTAGTATAATTTTCGTCCAAGCTTCCCCTCCCCCTTTGAGAGGCCCTCGGCCGAGAATACCCCCCTCCCTCTTGAGCGTTGTTCTCGTGAAATACACCCCCCCTTGGTAGAAAATACTCTCCATGTATTGTTACTATTCCCAAATACCTTGTAGTATTCCAAGGTTACACCTATACTAAAAGCCTAGAAATACTATTATACTTCCCTTCAGTCAAAAAAACGAAACCCTAAGGAAAATCTTCATAGTAGGTTGAAGTATAAGTAGAAGTTGTGTAGAACTTCTAAGGGTTTCTTGGAGCGTATTGGAGCGTACAGAATAGGAGCTAAACGTTGCTCAGGATCGACATATAAACTTGGATAATTTTGGGCTTATCGAGGTAAATACTCTTGACCTTCTATTGTAATTGGAAATAGCATAATGTAGTAGTATAGAAATGATTATAAGATACATAGAAGGATATTACAGAAGCGAATTGAACTGAAATCACATCAGAGGAATATTAAAGAAGAAGATTGAACTGTACTTACATAGGACTGTATTTACAGTAGACTTGTGTAGTTGACGGGTAGGGAAGTGCTGCCCAATTTTCCGTAGAATAAGGAATCTGTATCTAGAATTATTCTACAGAGTAGTCTAGACGTTGATAGACGTATATGGCCTTTATAGGTTGAAGTACTGCGAGTAGCGTATTCTACTCGAAGGGTGGAAAAGGCTAGCAGGATTACAGTACTGTGGAGCGTTTTGCTAATTGTCGATAATCGTCGCGAGGTATGTGATTCTTCCTATCCTCTTGAGCATGATATTTTAAAAGAATATATATATAGTACGGTAGACGTACGTGTGTTAACTGAACGTGGTTTTACTTCAATGTCTTTTGACTTGAGTTTTAAATAATAAGAGTCTTGAAATATTTCAAAAGAATTAAGAATCGTTTTTGAAAGAAGAGTAATACTTGGTTTTGAAAGCTTAAGAATTATACTAGCTTTATGGGAAGTTAGGTATAACGACTTAAGATAGATAAAAAGAATGGTTTATTGACTTTAGAAGTTAAGAGACTTGATCTTGAAAGATAAGCGACTTGACTTAATTGAATTGGTATGAATTTTGTTAAAAAGTGTGAAACCTCATTCGTGAGTAATGAGTACTTGGTTTTTAAAAGGAATAATGTTTTACTGATTTCAGAAATGAGAATAAGTATCGAACGAACCACTGCAGCGTTAATAAAGGAAAATGTATTGACAAATAAGTAATTATATTAAAACTAGTAGAAACCTCCATCTGCATAGAAGCTAAGATAAGACTAAATTGTATTACAATTCCTAGATCATGGCTGCTTTAATAATGATTGTTATAAACAAGAATAACCTACTCACACATAAGGCATATGTTACTCAAGTTGTTTAAAAGAGAATTATGTTATTAAGTGATTAAGACTATGAACTACGAAACCTTTCGAAAATAAGAAACTTGAGTATTTGAAATTAGGCAAACTTGAACTTTTGGAAAAGAATGTTGTTACTTGACTTTAAGAAGGAAAGTGTTTTGGTTTAAAAAGAAGGGCATAATATTGCCGTAGTTGATTTTAAAAAGGAAAACATGGTATTATCTTAATCTGTCTTAAAGAAGCGTTTAAATGTTATGGTCAATTCTCTACCGCGTTCATGGGATGAACCGGGAATGTATTTCACACGATACCGCGTTCATGGGATGAACCGGGAATGTATTCCATACGATTCCACCTCGAGTCCCATGAGATGGGCCGAGACATGTACGATTCCTATCGAGTCCCATGAGATGGGTCGAGACATGTGCGATTCCTATCGAGTCCCATGAGATGGGTCGAGACATGTGCGATACCTATCGAGTCCCATGAGATGGGCCGAGACATGTGCGATACCTATCGAGTCCCATGAGATGGGCCGAGACATGTGCGATACCTATCGAGTCCCATGAGATGGGCCGAGACATGTGCGATACCTATCGAGTCCCATGAGATGGGTCGAGACATGTGCCATACCTATCGAGTCCCATGAGATGGGCCGAGATATGTGCGATTCCTATCGAGTCCCACGAGATGGGCCGAGACATGTATTCCATACGATTCCTATCGAGTCCCATGAGATGGGCCGAGACATGTATTCCACACCATTCTACCTCGAGTCCCATGGGATGGGCCGAGACATGTTATACGTATCACACGATTTATACCTAAACTGCCGGCAGTGAGGAAGGAGTTCCACGGGCATGAGGGATGACTTTGAGGGTGTTATACCCCGTATTTCCAGAGTATGTACGTAAGGGAATACGTACAAAAAGTTTAGCCTTAAAGTTTAGGCTTGGACGATTTTTTTTGGGCACAACTCACAAAACGAATAGTTTTTCCGAAAACGTTTCCACGACTTTCGTAGGGTAAATTCCGGCTATGCCATTTCTAATTTTTGCGGATTTTTCCGAGAGACGAAACATTTTGGACCAACGGGAGGGAGACACTTGTCACCCTCCAATTGATGGACTTGAAATCGTCCATTTGGACGATTTGGGCTATGGTGAACACGTTTTTTGTGCCTTGTGCACAAGTCAAGGAGTTGGTAGGATATTTGTGTATAGTTAATCCTCACCCTACACTTGCCTTGCACTTGTCTTAATCTTGGCCATTGGTTGGCCACTTCTTGACCTATAAATACCCTTAGAGATGAAGAGTTCTTCATCCACAATTCTGTTCAAGTCTTGAAAATCCTCACCACTCCCTCGTAGCCCATTCGTACAACACCGCCCCGCCCGCCCCTTGATAAGGCCCTTGGCCGAAGACACCCCTCTAGCCTAGTAGTTTGGCGAGGCCCACTAGCCTAGCCAAACCTACCCCTTGGTAGAAAAGTTGCCTTCTTGTATTGTTATAATGCCCAAAATACCTAGCCCAAATACCTTAGTACTTAGTAGAAGTTGTGAAGAACTTCTAAGGTTTCCTTGGAGCATACAACTTAGGAGCAAAACCTTGCTCGGTAGCGACTTTTCTAGGATATTATTGGGCTTACCAGGGTAACTAATCCTAACCCTCTTTTGAATTAGAGAATACTTCTTGTTGTAGTATAAGAATAAGTATAAATACTTAGAAGAATATCACGAATAGAATTGAGCTGTTACCACGATAGAAGGGTTTAAAGAAGAATAATCAAAGCAGTACTTACATAGAATTTGTTTTCCACGATGAACTTATATAAACTCACCGGTAGGGAAGTCTGCCCGACTTTCCGTAGAATTGTGAACCCTCTGTTTAGAATGACCTTGAGTAGTCTTTGATAGATATCTGTGACTATTATGGTGACTCTCTGCGCGACATATTGACTCGGCGGTGGTTTTATTTGAGAAGGTATGTGATACTTCCTAAAGCATTATATTTTCCAATATATATAGTACGGTAGGCGTCGTGTGTTAACTAAAATATAACTACGGCAATGTCTTTGACTTAAGCTGAATAACACTTACAGCGATGCCTCGGCTTAAGCACGAATAATAAAGATCGAAAGCATTTTAAAGAATCTTGAATCATTTTTAATGAAGAGAACTAATTGGTTTTTAAGCGAAGCTTAATAGTTATACTAGCCTTATGGGAAGTTAAGTATAACCACTTAAGATTGATAAAAAGCAGTTTGCCTATGTGATTATAACAGACTTATATTGAATTGTGAAAAGAATAATAAGATGGTTTGATAAGTAGACATGATATGATGCTATGTGTGTTAGTGTCTTGTAACGTTTGTGAAAAAGAGTATTCTTGTTTTGCTTATGTTGTTTAAAGATAATCTGTTATGTTAGTGTACCATCACTCACCTCTTGAGATGATCTGGGGTTAAGGCGCCTCCGTCTGAGGTAGACTTCGGTGATGCAGGACCGTGATTCGAGAATACCTCATGCGGGTCGGGGGCCTATGCGGCTACGAGTTCGAGTTAGTATGCGGGGTTATGCCTCATGCGGTCTATGTGGCCGTGCGGACAACGAGTCGGGGCGATCTTAGAGAGTAGCTACCCTCGATGCGGGGTTACACCTCATGCGGGCCCGTGTGAGTGGCCTATGCGGACTCGGAGTCCGTGATTAGGCTTGCAGAGTGATAATACGCGCGAGTGGCCTGCTTCAATCATTCGCAGCCTAGAAAAGACCTATTACAGATTTACCTATTGTTGCTCTTGTTTGTGATGTGGCACTAGGTGCGGGTTCTCGTTGTTTCATACATACTTGCAAAAGCTGTTTTTAAAATGATATGTTTCATTTAAGTATTTCTGATTTCACATACTTAGTACTGTTGTCTTGACCTCGCCCGGGCTGCGTTCTGCCGCGGTAAGAGGCAGCAGTGCTAGATCCACATTCTTAGGATCTACGTTGGTGTCGGGAGCTCCATCTTTTCCGAGGCTCTACTTTTGGGTATGATCTCCTGTTGTAGATAGTTTTGTGCTGATCGAGGGTATGGCGGGGCCACTGTCGCCATAGTTGTATATTTCCTTAAGTGCATGTAGTCATGTTATGCGATTGTCGGATGTAGCGCTAAACCATGTTTATATATGTATCTTAGAAAGCGTGTTTTCTCACATAAAGCGTGTCTTATTTTATAAAGCTGTTTCATGTCTTGCTTTATATTTCCGCCGATTACTCGATGTATGACTACTTGGGTGCCGGTAAGGCACGATCCACGGGCCGAACAGTCGTGACAAAAGTGGTATCGAGCGATTAATCCTCGGAAAGTGTCTGACCGTATCTAGTAGAATCTTGATTATCGGTGTGTTGTGCACCACGCAATAATCGTGAGGCTATAAGATATTTAGGATTGGTTTCCATTCTTCTCATTACGAGATCGTGCTTTAGAGGCGTGTTATAGGTTGGACCCTCTAACGTATTTCTTTCTGTGCGATTATGCCTCACGTAAGGCAACCGGGCCCGGAAGAGCGGCGTGGAGGCGCTAGCGAGACACCCGAGTCACGAGGGCTCGTGCCCGATCTATACGAGACGGCGAGTTCTATGACGCCGCCAGCCCAGCGAGACCACAGTACCACACCTCGTCCCGCGGCACAGGCGGAGGTTAGAAGCTGAGAGATGGCCCGACTTTTGGCTAAAGTTGTGGCCCAATCGAGAGAAGGCTGGATCACGGCGGTTCAGTTCAGCTCAGTAGCCGGTCGCGCCGTGGTACACGAGGCGAGATAGTTTGAGGCTGAGATTTCTTGAGTTGTAGCCGCGAGTTTTACTGGGTCGAGGAGGATGATCCGCGAGTTCATCCGTCGGCTTGAAGGATCGTAGGGTGATCAAGGCCTCGAGACAGTCTGTGACGCCGGTTCGCGCATCGGTGCGTGATACCGCAATCGATTGGTTTGATTCATGGGAGTTATCCGGGAGAGCAGCGTCCCAGTACTTGGGATGAGTTCTCGGAGGCTTTCTCACTCACTTCTTGCCTCACGGATGAGGAGGCGCGGTGATAGATTTTACTCGAGGCGAGAAGGGCGCCTTGTCGGAGTACAATTTCGAGTTTGATTCATTGGCTCGATATGTCCCGGCATTGGTAGCGGATATGGAGGATAGGGTACACCGCTATGTCAGGGCTGAAGCGACTAAATGGCGAGTCATGTGCGAGGGTTTCTCTCGGTAGGTATGGACATTACCGCGTGCGAGCTCGCCCTTGGATGCGAGGCGCAGGTCGGCGAGTGGGCGACGGCGAGAAGAAGGCGGGGCGGGGAGGTCTTACGGTGGTTATCGTGGTGGCGGCCTCGGCGATCTGGGTCGCACCACGGCCACCTCGAGCACTCCTGCGCGTCGCCGGCCGACGAGTTTTGAGGCGGACTGGGGCGGGGCTTGAGGCGTCGAGTAGCGAGAGTGCGGCGATCGGGACCACCCCGGTGTGGCCGATCGGTAGATCCCATTCGGGAAGTGTGGTACTACTTTTGGAGCTTATTCTGATTGTAGCGGCAGGTCACTTTGCGAGGCTGTCAGGCCGGCGTGGCGGTGGTAGGGCTCGGCCCGAGTTACATTGCCGCTTCATCATCTCCTACGATTACTCGCCGGGGCGGGGTGCTCATGGGTCAGCGGTCGCGGCGAGTCGTGGCTCGGGTCGATTCTAGCGGTCCTCGAACCGCATTTATGCTTTGTCCGGTAAGCGGGATCGGAGGCCTCACGCGATGTCGCGAGTACCTTATCGGTTTACGGGTTTGATGTTTATGCCTTGATAGATCGGGTTCTACTGCATCTATATCTCCCCTTGTTGCTAGTAGGATAGGGATAGAGCACGAGTCCATAGATCCTTTCGAGGTAGCTACGCGATGGGTGATTCGATGGTAGCTCGGCGGGTATATAGAGCTTGTCTGTGACCATTCTGATCGTCGGACCCTGGCGACTTGATAGAGTTGGAGATGATTGACCGACGTGATTATGGGGATGGATTGGCTAGCTTCTTGCTACGCCAATGTACACTGCAGAGAGAAAGTAATGCAGTTCGGTTTCTGAGGCCAGGTTGTTGAGTGGGAGAACGCGGTATCGTAGGGTAGGTTTATTTCCTACCTCGAGGCTAGGAAGATGGTGCGAGAAGGGTATATCTACCATCTCGTTCGGGTGTTTGATCTTGAAGGCTGCGGTACAGATTTTCATCGATTCGATGTCACGAGTTCCCAGGCGTGTTTCGGATGACCTCCGGGTATCCCTCGAGAGGAGATTGAGTTTTGTATTGACATATTGCGGACACTCGGCTATTTCCATTCCGCCATACGAATGGCACCGCCGAGTTGAGAGAGTTGAAGGATCGGCTTAGAGATTTCTTTGGAGAAAGGGCTTCATCGGGCCTAGTGTTTCTCCCAGGGAGGCGCGGTATTGTTCGTGAAGAAGAAGGGCGGGGCCAGCTGCGCGTGTGTTGATTCTGACGGTGAACAAGGTGACCATTAAACGAATACCCCTTCCGGGATTGATGATTTGTTCGACCGGTTGCGGTGCGAGATGTTTCTCAAGATTGATCTGCGATCGGGCTATCATCAGTGCGAGTCGAGAGGTGGATGTCCACAGATCGCATTCGGGACGTCACGGGCATTATGAGTTCGTGGTCATGTCTTTTGGGTTGACCAATGCTCGTGGTATTCATGGATTTGATGAACGAGTGTTCAAACCATTTTGACACGTTGTGATAGTGTTCATTGATGATATCTTGGTTTATTCGCTCGGGCGGGGAGCATGCGGAGCATTTGAGGCTGTCTTGTGATTCTCGAGACCAGGATTATGCGCCAAGTTTTCCAAATGTGAGTTTTGGTTGACTTGATGGCGTTTCTTGGGCATATTGTGGGGCTGATGGCATTCAGTGAATACGGCCAGATCGAAGCGATCGAGGACTTGGCCTGAACTCTTACTCAGCAGAGGTTCGCGATTTTACGGGCCTTGCGAGGATATTATCGGCGGTTCGTAGAAGTTTGCTTCTATCTTCGCACCATTGACTAGGTGACTCGAAAGCGGCCAAGTTTGATGGTGATGCTTGTGGCGAGGTTTCGATTCTTGAAAAGAGGCGGCACCGCCCGTTCTTACTCTTCGGAGGTCGGATGATTATGTCGTGTATTGTGATCGTCGGGCATCGGGTTGGGATGTGTGTTGATGCAGCATGGCGGGGTTATAGCATATGCATCGGCGGTGAAGAAACACGAGAGGAACTACCCACCCATGATTTGGAGTTGGCGGTAGTAATTCACGCTTTGAAGATCTGGAGGCACTATTTGTATGGGGTTCACGTGGATATTTATCTGACCACAAGAGCCTCGGTATATCTTCGACGGAGGAGGCCGAACTTACGGCGAGGCGGTGGTTAGAGTTGCTTAAGGATTACGATGTTGATATCTGTACCACGGGAAGGCCAATGTTGTGGCGTATGCTCTTAGTCGTAGGTCGATGGGAGCCTATCGGATATGCAGCTAGAGAGGAGGGACATGGTTCGTGATTTGCATCGATTAGCGAGCCTTGGTGTCCGTTTGATTGATTCGATAGCGATGGGGTTAGAGTTCGTGAGGTTGCGAGTCTTCCATCATCGAGGAGGTGAAGAGGCCGATTCGAGATCGGCTTTGATTCGATATCGTGATACAACTCTTCGTGAGGCAAGGTCCTTTTGAGGTAGCACCGATGGGGTGCTAAGGTTTGAGGCGGTATGTGTTCGGATGTTTGAGACTTGGCGGAGTTCTTGGGGAAGCACGGCGCGCGTTACTCTATCCATCCGGTCGACCAAGATGTACCACGACCTTAGATCGTATTGGTGGGATGGCTTGAAGAGGGCGTTGCGAGTTCGTAGCTCGATGCCGTGTTGTCGGCAGTGAAGGTAGAGCACGAGGCACGGTGGTTTTATTCTGACGATTGAGATCCCGACACGGAAGTGGGAGGTAATCAACATGGACTTCATCAGGATTACCTCGCACTCGGAGGAGGCATGATTCTATATGGGTTATCGTCGGCGGTGTGAAATCAGCCCACTTTCTTCCGTCGGGGCGACTTTTGGTGAGGATTATTCGGACTTTACATCAGAGATCGTCGGTGCATGAGTCCTACTTGATCATATCGGGCGAGAGCCCGGTTCTGGCTAACTTGGAGGTCCTTCCAGAGTTTAGGGACGCAGTGAGCACGAGTGCGCATTTCATCCCACGACAGACGGACGGCGAGCGCACTATCGCACTCTTGAGGATATCTGCGAGCTTTGTGTTTGACTTGATGGTAGTTGGGAGGATCATTTGCCTCTAGTTGAGTTCGCGTATAATAATAGCTACCACTCGGTATTCGGATGGCGCCTTATGAGGCCTTGTATGGGAGGAAGTGCGATCGCCTATAGGTTGGTTCGATGTGGGCGAGTGCGGCTAGTGGGACGATTTGATACAATGACGATGGATAAGGTGAAGCTTATCCGAGGCGGCTATTGATGACTGAGTCGGCGAAGTCGTATCACGAGATCATCGTCGTCGGCATCTTGAGTTCGAGGTTCATGATTGGGTTTTCCTAAAGGTGTCACCCATGAAGGTGTGATGAGATTCGGGAAGAAGAAACTCGGCCAGGTACATCGGGCCGTTTCATTGTCGCAGGTAGGCAAGGTTGCCTATGAGTTGAATCTGCCGTCCGATCTGGAGCGGTGCATCCGGTTTTCACGTATCTATCTTTGAGGAGATGTATCGGGGATCCATCTAGGGTACACCGATTGACGATGTCGGTGGCCAGGGGTTATCGTATGAGGAGATTCCCATAGCGATAGTCGATCGTCGGAGTTAGGCGTCTGCGGACGGGGCGTGGCTTCCGTCAAAGTCTTGTGGTGGAACGAGCTCGGGAGGAGATGGCGTGGGAAGCCGGCGAGGACATGAGGCAGAAGTATCCTCACCTATTCCCCACACCTCCAGGTAATGCACTTTCTTACTTGTAAATTTTCGTTATCGTTTCTACCTAAGTGTTGCTCTGTGGCCGTGTGTGGCATTTACAACTGTTTAAGTTATGAAGAATCTTATCGTTAACTGTCTTGGGAAGGAACATTCGACGAATATTTCTAAGGAGGAGAATGTTATACCGTATTTCGGTATGTATGCGTAAGGGAATACGTCTAAAAGTTTAGCCTTAAAGTTTAGGCTTGGGCGATTTTTTTGGGCACAACTCACAAAGCGAATAGTTTTTCAGACTAAGCGTTTCCACGACTTTCGTAGGGTAAATTCGCTATGCCATTTCTAATTTTGCGGATTTTTCAGAGACGAAACATTTTGGACCAACGGGAGGCGACACTTGTCACCTCAATTGATGGACTTGAAATCGTCCATTTGGACGATTTGGGCTATAGTGAACACGTTTTTGTGCCTTGTGCACAAGTCGAGAGTTGGTAGGATATTTGTGTATAGTTAATCCTCACCCTACCTTGCCTTGCACTTGTCTTAATCTTGGCCATTGGTTGGCCACTTCTTGACCTATAAATACCCAGAGATGAAGAGTTCTTCATCCACAAATCTTTCAAGTCTTGAAAATCCTCTCCTCTCCCTTGTAGCCTTTTCGTCCAACACCTCCCCTACTTGTGAAGGCCCTTGGCGAATACACCCCTCTAGCCTAGTAGTTTGGCGAGGCCACTAGCCTAGCCAAAACCTACCCCATCCCTTGGTAGAAAAGTTGCCTTCTTGTATTGTTATAATGCCCAAAATACACCTAGCCCAAATACCTTAGTGCTTAGTAGAAGTTGTGAAGAACTTCTAAGGTTTCCTTGGAGCATACAACTTAGGAGCAAAACCTTGCTCAGTGACTTTTCTAGGATATTATTGGGCTTACCGAGGTAACTAATCCTAACCCTCTTTTGAATTAGAGAATACTTCTTTGTTGTAGTATAAGAATAAGTATAAATACTTAGAAGAATATCACGAATAGAATTGAGCATTACCAAAGTAGAAGGGTTTAAAGAAGAATAATCAAAGCTGTACTTACATAGAATTTGTTTTCACGATGAACTTATATAAACTCAGGGTAGGGAAGTCTGCCCACTTTCCGTAGAATTGTGAACCCTCTGCTTAGAATGACCTTGAGTAGTCTTTGATAGATATCTGTGACTATTATAGGTGACTCTCTGCGCGACATATTGACTCGGCAGTGGTTTTATTTGAGAAGGTATGTGATTATTCCTAAAGCATGATATTTTACAATATATATAGTGCGGTGACGTACATGTGTTAACTAAAATATAACTACGGCAATGTCTTTGACTTAAGCCCGAATAACACTTACAGCAATGCCTCACGGCTTAAGCTGAATAATAAAGATCCAAAGCATTTTAAAAGAATCTTGAATCATTTTTAATGAAGAGAACTAATTGGTTTTAAGCGAAGCTTAAGAGTTATACTAGCCTTATGGGAAGTTAAGTATAACCACTTAAGATTGATAAAAGAAAGCAGTTTGCCTATGTGTTTATAACAGACTTATATTGAATTGTGAAAAGAATAATAAGATGGTTTGATAAGTAGACATGATATGATGCTATGTGTGTTAGTGTCTTGTAACGTTTGTGAAAAGAGTATTCTTGTTGTGCTTATGTTGTTTAAAGATAAGTTGTTATGTTAGTGTACCATCACTCGCTCTTGAGATGATACAGGGGTTAAGCGCCTCCGATGCGGGGTAGACTCGGTGATGCAGGACCGTGATTCGAGAATACCTCATGCGGGTCCAGGGCCTATCGGAGCTACGAGAGTTCGTGTTAGTATGCGGGGTTATGCCTCATGCGGTCTATGTGGCCATGCGGACAACGAGTCGGGGCGATGCGGGAGTAGCTACCCTCGATGCGGGGTTATACCTCATGCGGGCCCGTGAGTGGCTATGCGGACTCAGAGTCGAGAATAGGCTTGCAGAGTGATAATACGGCGAGTGGCCTGCTTGAATCATTCGCGACCTAGAAAAGACCTATTACAGTTTACCTATTGTTGCTCTTGTTTGTGATGTGCACTAGTGCGGGTTCCTGGTTGTTTCATACATACTTGCAAAACTGTTTTTAAAATGATATGTTTCATTTAAGTATTTCTGATTTCACATACTTAGTACTGTTGTCTTGACCTCGCCCGAAGCTGCGTTCTGCGGTAAGGGCAAGCAGGTGCTAGATCCACATTCTTAGGATCTCTACGTTGGTGTCGGGAGCTCCATCTTTTCCGGAGGCTGTACTTTTGGGTATGATCTCCCTGTTGTAGATAGTTTTATGCGATCGAGGTATGGCGGGGCCCTGTCCGCCATAGTTGTATATTTCCTTAGAGGTGTAGTCATGTTATGCGATGTCGGATGTAATCGCTAAACCATGTTTATATATGTATCGAAAGCGATGTTTTCTCACATAAAGCGTGTCTTATTTTATAAAGCTGTTTCATGTCTTGCTTTATATTTCCGATTACTCGATGTATGACTACTTGGGTGCCCGTAAGGCACATCACGAGCCGGGCAGGTCGTGACAAAAGTGGTATCGAGCGATTAATCCTCGGAAAGTGTCTCTGCATCGTATCTAGTAGAGTCTTGATTATCGGTGTGTTGTGCACCACAATAATCGTGAGGCTATAAGATATTTAGGATTGGTTTCCATTCTTCTCATTACGAGATCGTGCTTTAGAGAGTGTGTTATAGGTTGGACCCTCTAACGTATTTCTTTCTGTATGATTATGCCTCACGTAAGGCAACCGGGCGAGAAGGGCAAGGCGAGGAGGCGCTAGCGAGACACCCAGAGTCACGAGGCTCGAGCCCGGTCTATACCAGAGGCAGCGAGTTCTATGACGCCGCCACGGCCCAAAGAGACCACAGTACCACACCTCCCGTCCCACGGCTGGGCGGAGAGTTAGGGTCTGAGAGATGCCCGACTTTTGGCTAAAGTTGTGGCCCGATACGAGAGAAGGCTGATGCGGTTCGATTCAGCTCAGCCCGGTCGCGCACCGTGGTACACGAGGCGAGATAGTTTGAGGCTACGAGATTTCTTGAGTTGTAGCCCGCTTGAGTTTTACTGGTCGGCGGAGGATGATCGCGGGAGTTCATCCGTCGGCTTGAAGGATCATGAGGGTGATCAAGGCCTCGAGAGCAGTCTGTGACGCCGGTTCGCGTCATGCGTGATACCGCGATCGATTGGTTTGATTCATAGGAGTTATCGGGAGAGCACGCGTCCCAGTACTTGGGATGAGTTCTCGGAGGCTTTCCTCACTCACTTGCCTCGCGGATGAGGAGGCGCGGGTGATAGATTTTTACTCGAGGCGAGAGGACGCGCCTTGGAAGTACAATGTCGAGTTTGATTCATTGGCTCGATATGTCCCGGCATTGGTAGCGAATATGGAGGATAGGGTACACCACTATGTCACGGGCTGAAACGACTATATGGCGAAGTCGTATGCGGGGTTTCTCTCGGCCGGGTATGGACATTACCGCGTGCGAGCTCACGCCGCGGATGCGAGGCGCAGAGGTGGGCGAGTGGGCGACAGCGAGAAGAAGGCCGGGGCGGGAGGGTCTTCGGTGGTTATCGTGGTGGCGGCCTCGGCAGCGATCTGGGTCGCACCACGGCCACCTCGAGCACTCTGCACCGTCCTCGGCCAGCCGAGTTTTCGAGGCGGCCGAGGGCCCGTGGCTTGGGCGTCGAGTAGCAGAGTGCGGCGATCGGGACCACCCGGTGTGGCGTCGGTAGATCCCATTACGGAAGTGTGGTACTACTTTTGGAGCTTGTTCTGATTGTAGCCAGCGAGGTCACTTTGCGGTGTCAGGCCGGCGTGGCGGTGGTAGGCTCGGCCGAGTTACGTTGCCCTTCATCATCTCCTACGATTACTCGCCCGGGCGAGTGCTCGTGGGTCGGCAGTCGTGGCGAGTCGTGGCTCGGGTCTCGATTCTAGCGGTCCTCGAGCGCATTTATGCTTTGTCGGTAAGCGGGATCGTGAGGCCTCACCGATGTAATCCACAGGTACCTTATCAGTTTCTGGGTTTGATGTTTATGCCTTGATAGATCCGGGTTCTACTCTTAAGAATTTTTGGACAAAGTTTGGTTAAGGGAGAGGGGTGTGGGACGAGAACTTCATCAAAGTGAGGGAGTATTTTTTCCTTGGAATTTCTCAAGTGTGGATGAAGATGTCTTGCAACTTAAGGGGGTATTTATAGGACATTCAAGGGCTAGGATTAAAGCAAGTGTGTGGTCTAGATTGAGCCATGTGTGTGTGGGTCCCACTTATCCATCTACTACACAAAATATCTTCAAGACTTTGACCAAATGTTTTTGGCCTTTTACATGTAAAAAATGTGCCAACCAAACCCATCATTTTCGTCCAACCAAGTGTCACCTAGGGTGACATATTTCGCCCTCCTATTGGTCCAAAATATTTCACCTTCCGAAAATATCCGTAAAAAAATAAAGTGGGCCCCACAAACCGTAAATTCCTCCCGTGGGCCCCACGTGACCAATTCCGGATAAATAATTCCATAATTCTTAATTAATCCAAAAAGTCTGAGTAACAAATCTGGGAATCCAATTCCCATTAGCGAACCTTTTTCCTTCACAAAATCTGGAAACTTTTCCGTCGAAAAATCACATCTTTCTTTCTTTCCAAAATTACTGTCGTATTCTCGTACGTACTTATTCACATACATAACCTGTAACTACGGGGTGTAACATTTTCCCCAGAAACATTCGTCGAATGTTCCTTCTAAGTCTCCAAACGTACATGCGCCGGTATAGTCTTCACTACTATACTTACGAAACCAACTATGCCCCATATTGCCATAATAAAATCATACGCGCGAAACCCAAATCCAAGCCAACGAGGAATCACCTCGAAGGTGTAAAACAACACCAACTCTCGCTCCTGGTCCAAAGGATACTCTTGTCGCACATTCACTTCACAAAAATGATCACTTCTATCTCTCAGCACATGTTCACTTCTTTCCTTACTCGTCGTACTCTTCTCGAACAATCGAACTCTTTCTAGTATACGTACCATACTTCAGTCATCACTTCAGTTTCCAAAATCTTTGGAGTCACTACCTCCAAACTTGGTCATCTTACTAGCCTCGAATTTCTTCAAGGCCATTCCCGGCCTTCACGATCCGATTCTGGTCGAACACGTCCACGAACTCATACAGTGGTTACCTAAACTTGGGCCTTGCACCCTCGTGATCCTACCACCTGGCGGGACCACCTCGAACTGACCCCACCTTAATCCGGGCTATGGGTTGACCCGCGAATGGTCCTCAACCCGACCCATAATCGCACCAGACTCTTGTTCCCCGATCTGGAACAATCTTACCTATTCAAGTCCTGAAAGCTACCACTTTCATCTTACACAACCCAAGGAATCATCCCACAATATATTTCACGCATACCACGTACTTCAACAAAGACCAACCGTAAAATCTTTTACTTAAGACGGCCTTACATCTAAGGTCTCAACTTGTTATGATATTCTACGGCTTATAATTTCCATATCCCTAAGCTTACCTTTTCAACTAACCATGTTCTCTAGATCACAATTTTACACAATGCTATCCAAACATAACACTCAACATAAAATCATCATATCACGCATACAAATCTCTAGAGGGTTAAGGATATACCTGTAACTACCGCTTTACTCAAATCACAGTCCTGCCCTGCAGGGCACATAACTAGTGAAGGTGATGAACCAGCCACTGATTCTGAAGGCTGAGTCGTAACATCCGTGCTACCCCTGGTCGGACAGTTCCTCGCAAAATGGCCCTGACGGCCGCAAATATAACAGGCTCCCTTGGCAGCACGACACTCCCCAAAATGGGGTCTACCACATTGACCGCACCGAGGTCGGGGTGGCTTCATCCGACAAAGACCCCAACTCCCGAAACTCAACCTCGAGCCCCGACCGCCTCGAATATCCCGAAGCCAAGACCGTGGAGGACCACTCAGATCGCGAAGGTGCATAAATAGCTCTTCGAGGCGGTCCGCCTCGAAAGTCACCAAAGGACCCTGCTGTTCTGGCCTTCTTCTGCTGATCTCGGTCATTCCGTCGACCTCTCTGCTCCTCACATCCAAGTGCATAAGCCTGCATGCGGGCAATGTCCATGCGCGGCTGAAGAGCTACACCCGAACAAGCCTCTGCCAAGTAGTCATCGAGCCCTGACGTGGCGTGTACTTTATCCTCCATATCAGCTACTAACGCGGGGACATACCGAGCCAATGAGTCAAACTCCACATTGTACTCCCGAACCGTACGCCCGGTCTGCCTTAACGTCAAAAATCTGTCGGCCCGAGCCATCCTCATCTGTGGAGGCAAGAAATGTGTAAGCGCCACGAGAACTCGTCCCATACGGCCGAAGTGCATACTCTCCCGACAGCCTCGCGAATCAAACTACCGATCGCAGATCACGCAACCGATGTGAACCTAAGACCACCGACTGGTCTCCAAGCCCCGATCACTTCATGATCCATCAGAATCGCTTGGATGAACTCCTCGGATCATCCTCGTGCCTCGACACTGTAGAACTCTGTCGCTACAACTCGAAAGTCCCGTAGCCTCAAACTATCCGATCTCGGGTGAACCACGGTGCATCTGAACCGCGGCCCACTTATCTCATGTCCGCCACAATCACGCCAATAATCGGGCAATCTCCTTGTAACCCATCTCTCTCGCCTGTGTTGTGGACCTGAGGCTCGTACCGTGGTCTCGTGAGCCACCGCCGCTTCTACTCGCAACTCTCTCACGCTTTGCCCTTCTTCGCCCCGATTGCCTTGCGTGGAGGCATAACTGGTAAAAACGAAATACGTCAGAGGGGTCCAACTTATAACACAGCTCTAAGGCACGATCTTAGAGTGAGAAGAATGGAAACCAATCCTAAATGTCCTGCAGCCTCCTGATTATAGATGTGGTGCACAACACACCGATAATCAAGACTCTACTAGACAAGGTCTGTAGACACTTTTCCGAGGACTAACTGCTCTGATACCACTTTTGTCACGACCCGACCTCGGGCCCGCGACTGGTGCCTTACCCCGGGCACCCTAGTGATACTACATCAGAGAAAATCAGCGGAAATAAAAACTTAAACAGGAAACAAGATACAACATAAGAAAACAGGCTAACCAAAATGGTCACCTTCATGTATATACATACTGTTATACCCCGTATTTCCAGAGTATGTACGTGAGGGCGTATGTACAAAAGTTTGAGCCTTAAGTAGGCAAGGGACGAAAATTTTGTTCACAACCCACGAAAAGAATTGTTTTCCGACGAAACGTTTTCCAAACTTTGCGAAGGGAAAATTACGGTTGCAACATTTATAATTTTTGCGGATTTTCCGAGAGATGAAATATTTTGGACCAGCAAGAGGGTGACACTTGTCACCCTCAAGTGGACGGCAAAGTGAGACATCTTGGCACGTTTTTTTGCCTTTCTTTTGGTCAAGGGTTAGGTAGGATATTTTGTGTGGTAGATGGATAAGGTACACTTGCCCAAATCCTCACCCTACACTTGCCCACCACTTGTCTTGATCTTGGCAATTGATTGGCCTATAAATACCCCTCAAATGCAAGACTTATTCTTCATCCACAAATCATTTTCCAAGTCTAAAAACCCTCTCCCCCTTAGTGTAGTTTTCAGTCAAGGTTCCTCCCCTTTGAGAAGCCTTGGCCGAAACCAACCCCTTCCTTGAGTTGTTTTCAGAAATACACCCCTTGGTAGAAAAGTATTCTCCAAGTATTGTTACTATTCCAAAATACCTTGGCCCAAATACCTTGTAGTATTCCAAGGTTACACCTATACTAAAAGCCCGTAAATACTATTATACTTCCCTTGATACAAAAACGAAACCCTAAGGAAAATCTTCATAGCGGGTTGAAGTATTAAGAAGAAGTTGTGTAGAACTTCTAAGGGTTGTTTGGAGCGGGTTGGAGCGTTCAGAATAGGAGCTAAACGTTGCTCAGGATCGACATTAAAACTTGGATAATTTTGGGCTTATCGAGGTAAATACTCTTTTCCTTCTATTGTAATTGGGAATTACATACTGTAGTAGATAAGAATGAGTATAATATATATAGAAGGATATTACAGAAGAGAATTGAACTGTAATAGAAGGATATTACAGAAAAGAATTTAACTGAAATCACATCAGAAGAATATTAAAGAAGAAGACTGAACTGTACTTACATAGGACTATATTTACAGTAGACTTGTGTAGTTTGGCGAGTAGGGAAATGCTGCCCAATTTTCCGTAGAATAAGGAATCTGTATCTAGAATTATTTTGCAGAGTAGTCTAGACGTTAATAGACTTGTATGACCATTATAGGTTGAAGTACTGCAAGTAGCGTATTCTACTCGAAGGGTGGAAAGGGCTAGCCGAATTACAGTACTTTGGAGCGTTTTGCTAATAGTCGATAATCGTCGCAAGGTATGTGATTCTTCCTATCCTCTTGAGCATGATATTTTAAAAGAATATATATATAGTACGGTAGACGTACGTGTGTTAATTGAACGTGGTTTTACTTCGATGTCTTTTGACTTGAGTTTTAAATAATAAGAGTCTTGAAGTATTTCAAAAGAATTAAGAATCGCTTTTGAAAGAAGAGTAATACTTTTTGAAAGAGTTATACTAGCTTTATGGGAAGTTAGGTATAACAACTTAAGAGAGATAAAAAGAATGGTTTATTGACTTTAGAAGTTAAGAGACTTGATCTTAAAAGATAAGCGACTTGACTAAATTGAATTAATATGAATGTTGTTAAAAAGTGTGAAACCTCATTCATGAGTAATGAGTACTTGGTTTTTAAAGAATAATGTTTTACTGATTTCGGAAATGAGAATAAGTATCGAACGAACCACTGCAGCGTTAATAAAGGAAAATGTATTGACAAGTAAGTAATTATATTAAACCAGTAGAAACCTCCATCTGCATAGAAGCTAAGATAAGACAAAATTGTATTACATTTCCTAGATCATGGCTGCTTTAATAAGGATTGTTATAAACAAGAATAACCTACTCACACATAAGGCATATGTTACTCAAATTGTTTTAAAAGAGAATTATGTTATTAAGTGTGTTATACCCCGTATTTCCAGATTATGTACGTAAGGACGTACGTAGAAAAATTTGAACTTGTGATTTAGTCTTGGCCGAATTCTTTTTGTTCACAACACCCGATTAGAGTTGTTTTTCGACGAAACGTTTTCACAGCTTTCGTAGGGGAATTTCCGGCTATGTCATTTTTAATTTTTGCGGATTTTTCCGAGGGATGAAACATTTTGGACCAACAAGAGGGCGACACTTGTCACCCTCTCATTGGAACACCTTGGGCGGTAAAGGGGGGTTGGCCGAATGGCCATTGTTTGGTCAAGGGGTTGGTAGGATATTTTGGTGGTAGATGGATAAGGTGCACTTGGCAAGATCTTGGCCCTACACTTGCCTTGCACTTGGCAAGATCTTGGCCATTGGTTGGCCTTCACTTGACCTATAAATACCCACCCCTTTGAAGACTAATTCATCCACAAAATTGCCTAAGTCTTGAAAGCTTCTTCCTCCCTTAGTGTAGTGTCTTGGCCGAGAGCCCTCTTCCCTCGCCGAGAGTTCCCCTAGTGGGGTAGGCCGAGGTATACACCCCCTCCAGGGTGCTAGCAGTGGGGTACCCCCCCCCTAGCCTAGTTGTTTTCGTATAATACCCCCCTCTTGGTAGAAATACTCTCAAAAGTAGTGTTATAATGCCCAAATTACCTTAGCCGTATACCTTGTAGTATTCTAAGGTTATACTTATCTGAAAGCCCGAAATACTATTATACTTCCCTTCACCACAAAACTGAAACCCTAAGGAAAATCTCCATAGTTGGTTGGAGTTTAAGTAGAAGTTGGTTAGAACTTCTAAGGGTTGTTTGGAGCGGGTCGGAGCGCACGGAGTAGGAGCTAAATGTTATACCCCGTATTTCCAGAGTATGTACGTAAGGACGTACGTATAAAATTTGAGCCTTAAGATAGGCAAGATTCGAAATTTGTACACAACACCCGGTTAGAGTCGTTTTTAGACGAAACGTTTTCACAGCTTTCGTAGGGGAATTTCCGGCTATGTCATTTATAATTTTTGCGGATTTTTCCGAGAGACGTAACATTTTGGACCAACAAGAGGGCGACACTTGTCACCCTCTAATTGGTGATGGTTGGCGGACGAGAATGGGGAGTGTGGCACGTTTTTTGTGTTGAATTGGTGGTCAAGGAGTTGGTAGGATATTTTGGGTAGATGGATAAGGTTGCACATGGCTTAATCTTGGCCTTACACTTGCCTTGCACTTGGCACCATCTTGGCCATTGGTTGGCCTTCACTTGACCTATAAATACCCCCTTAGTTGATGAACTTTCTTCATCCAAAAATTGAGCAATCTATCTAAGTCTCAAACTACTCCCTCTTAGCTTGAGCTTTTCGTCCCTCTCCCCCCCTCCTAGTTGAGCTTGGCCGAGAGCCACCACACCCTCCCCCTTGTGAAGCCTTGGCCGAGGGGTACCCCCCCCCCCTAGCCTAGTTGTCTCGTATAAATACCCCCCTTTGTGATATAGAAATACTCTCCTAGTATTGTTATAATGCCCAAAATACTCTAGCCCTTATACCTTATAGTACTTTCCAAAGTACCTTTATACTAAAAACCCTAAAATACGATTATACCTCCTTTAGCCACTAAACGAAACCCTAAAGGAAATATTCACCCGTAGTTGAAGTATTAAGTAGAAGTTGTGTAGACACTTCTAAGGGTTTCTTGGTGCATGTTGGAGCACACGGAGTAGGAGCTAAACCTTGTTCCGGAGCGACATTTAACTCGGATAATTTTGGGCTTATCGAGGTAAATATCTTGTCCCTATTGTAATTGGAAATTACATGATTTTTAGAATATATAGTTGAAGTATACTATATATAGAATGAATATTGAATAGAATCGAACGTAGTTCGTCAATGTCTTTTGACTTAAGCTGAATAAGAATTGAGCGAAGAAACACATGTATGAAATAAGAGAACCGAATCAGAATTACATAGGACCGTATTACAGAGACTTGTGTAGTATTACTGTGAGTAGAATTATACACGCCTTAGGCGTAAACCCCCTGGTTGGCTTGGTAGCCTTCGGTAGAGAGAGATTAACGCTATCATGGGGAGGTGGCCAATTTTCTCGTAGAATATGGAGCAATGAGATCTAGATGTTAATAAGCGCCTGTGGCCTTATAGGTTGAAGTACTACGTGGTGCGATCTACGTGGCTTAAGGAATAGCCGACGGTTTGAAGTACTTGAGCATTTTGCTATTAGTCGATACTCGCGAGGTATGTGAACCTCTTCCTATCTCTTCTAGCATGATATGTGTGAACTATGTAGTACGGTGACGCATACGTGTTAATCGTGTTTGATTGTTTTAAAACATAAAGTGTTATAACGGCTTTATGGGATGTTCGTTATAACGACTTTATGTAGGTAAGAAAATACTTTGTGGTTTTAAAAGGTAATCGATGTGAATTATAAGCGGCTTGTTATAATAAAGAACTTTGTATTTCAAAAGATGTATAAATCGCTTGAAGGAGAGTAACACTTGGTTTTAAAGGTTTTTATACTAGCTTTATGGGGAGTTAGGTATAATGTCTTAAGAGAGGTAAAGAAAATGGTTTACTGATGTTAGAAGTTAAGAGACTTGATCTTATAAGATAAGAGACTTAACTTTTTTGTTTTAATGTGAATGTTTGTGTGAAACCTCATTCGTGAGTAATGAGTACTTGGTTTTTTTTTTAAGGGGATAATGTTTTACTGATTTCGAAAATCAGAATGTGTATCGACAGACCACCGCAGCGTTAATAAAGGAAAATGTACTGACTAATGAATTGTATTATTAAAACCAGTAGAAACCTCCATCTGCATAGAAACTAAGATAAGACAAAATGATATTACATTTTCTAGATCATGGCTGCTGTAATAAGAATGTTGTAAACAAGAATAACCTACTCTCACGTGATACATATATTACTCAATTGTTCTAAAAATGAATCAAGTGATTAAGTTTGGGAACTATGAAACCATTTGAAAATGAGAAGCATGAGTAATTGAAACTAGGAAAACTGGAACTTAGGAAAAGAATGTTGTTACTTGATTTTGAAAAGGAATGTGGGTTGGTCATTCTAATACTACGGGTATCGGGTGACTTTGATAAAAGTAATGGATCTCTTTTAAAGAATTTAACGTACGTAGTACTTTAGGGTTAAAACCCGGACTTTGGCATAAAATGAAAGTACTTTGAGTTGTGTGAAACTTGCCTATGCTTGTTGTTGTGAAACTTGCCTATGCTTGTTGTTGTGAAACTTGCCTATGCTTGTTGTTGTGAAACTTGCCTATGCTTGTTGTTGTGAAACTTGCCTATGCTTGTGATGATAGCCTTTGTTGTGCAAGTGTGGTATTTCTGTGTTACCGCGTCTCTCGATAGAGGGCCGGTTGACTTGTTGAGAACTTACTTGGACGTGCTGGCAGTGATGGAGAATTCCACGGGTATGTTTCCATTTTGATTACTGTCTTGTTGTTGATGTCACATGGACATGTCTACACCGACGCAGATTCGGCGTACGCGCACGCGCCGTGGATTACCCGATATATGGTTATTACCGCAACATGGACGATGTCTACACCGACGCAGATTCCGGGGCATGTGGCCACGCGCAGGTTGACCACCCAAAGATATTGGTATTGAGGTTACATGGGCATGTCTACACCGTCGCAGATTCCGGGGCATGTGGCCACGCGGCTTATTATTGTTGCATCATGGACATGTCTACACCGGCGCAGATTCCGGCACGCGCCATGATGCGAACATGATGGATGTTGTGGGCGTGAGACCCATAGTTATATTTGAGTGGTGACTTTGAGGCGTGAGTCCCCGACTGATCGCTTTTATGTTGCGTCGTATTTTGGTTATCATACATGTCTCCGCTTTTTAGGCTATTATGATTTCATTTACTGATTTGTGATTTCACATACTTGGTACTGTTATCGACCTCCTTCGGGCTGCGTTCATGCCGCAGTAGAGGTACATCGGCCGTGGATCCCCGCCTTAGGATCTCATTTCAGCGTGTTGAAAGCTCCGTTCCTGAGGCTTATCTTTGGTATGTTTCCCGAGTTGTAGGTTCTGTACATTCGGGGTATGGCGAGCCACTGTCCGTCATAGTTGTTGTAAATCTTAGAAGTGCATGCCAGTTGTGGCAGGGTTTGTAAAAAGGATAACTGTTCGGGTTTTTATGTATATACTGAAGGCAACTGTTTTGGTTGGCCTGTTTATTTATTATATCTCTTGTTTCATGACTCGTGTTTTATTTTCCGCTGGTTTTCTCTGATGTTGTATCACTAGGGTGCCCGGTAAGGCACGATGAATCGCCCGGTTCGGGCGTTACAAAGTGGTATCGAGCGATTAGTCCTCGGAAAGTGTCTGCATCGCGTGTCTAGTAGAGTCTTGATTATCGGTGTGTTGTGCACCACATCTATAATCAGGAGGCTATAGGACATGTAGGATTGGTTTCCATTCTTCTCATTCTGAGATCGTGCCTTAGAGCTGAGTTGTAAGTTGGACCCCTCTGATGTGTTTCATTTTACCAGTTATGCCTCCGCGCAAGGCGACCGGGCCTGAGTGGCAAGGCAGCCGAGGAGCTGCTAGTGGGATACTGAGGAGTACGAGGCGCAGCCCGGCCAAGACTGAGCAGTGCTTCCGACGGCGAAGTTTCGACGCCGCCAAAGACCAAATAGGTTTAGAGTCGCGGCCGTGGTTGATGAGACTACAAGACGAGCCTCCACCCACACCGAGCAGGGAGATGGGTCACAAGGAGATGGCCCAGTTATTGGCCGTGGTCAGGCGAGCATGGTGACAGCCGACGCGGCCTTCCGCGCAGACTGTGGTGCACCCGAGCAGATAGTTTGAGGCTACGGACTTTCGAGTTGTAGCCCGCCAGAGTTTTATGGGTCGAGGCACGAGGATGATCCGCAGGAGTTCATCCGTCGCCATGAAGGATCATGCGGGTGATCAAGGCTTCAGAGACCGAGTCTGTGACCTTCGGTTCGCATCGGCTGCGTGATACCGTAGTCGATTGGTTTGATTCGTGGGAGCTTTCTCGGGGAGAGCATGCACCTCCAGCAGTATGGGATGAGTTTTCGGAGGCTTTTCACGCACTTCTTGCCTCCGCAGATGAGGGCACGCCGACAAATTTTTGTTCTTGAGAGAGAGGCGACCGCCGTGAGTACAATGTCGAGTTCGATTCTTTGGCTCGATATGTCCCCTGCGCTTGTTGCAGAATATGGAGGATAGGGTGCTTAGCTACGTCACCTGGCTAGATGATTATATGGCCGAGTCTTGTGCGGGTGTTTCTCTTCAGCCGGGCATGGACATTGCCCGCATTCAGGCTCATGCAATTGGGTGCGAGGAGCGCAGAGATCGACGGGTGGATCGTTTTCAGCAGAAGAAGGCCAAGACGGCCGGATATTTTGGCGACTTTCGAGGCGGACCGCCTCGATGAGACTAGTTATGTACCTCCGCCATTGCAGTGGTCCTCCGCAGCCTTCGGGACCCTTGGGATATTCGGAGCGGTCGTGGCTCCTGTGTTTGATGTTCGGGAGTAGGGTGTTGGCGGACGATCACCCCTACCTCGGTGTGGTCGATGTGGTAGACCGCATTTCGGGAGTGTCGTAGTACGAGAGCTTGTTATTCTTGCGGCCAACAGGCCATATGACGAGACTGTCAGACCGAGTAGCGCTGGTAGGATAGCACAGACTACTAGAAGCGATTGCGGCCACGGTAGAGGTCGCGGTGGAAGTTCCGATTTAGCGGTCCTTGAACCGCCTAGTTTCTGTATATCCTTAACCTGTAGATACTTGTATGTATTGATGTTAATGATGTGTTAAGTGTTATTTCGGATAGCTTTGTGCTATAGTGTGATTTAAAAATCTGGTTAGTGTGAGATGGAAGTGGTAGCTTCCATGATGTGTTCCGTGTCGGAGCGGAAGTTGGCGCTCTGATGGTTGGGTTGGGGCCATGTTGCGGCCAACCCGCCCCCGTTCGAGGAAGGGTCAGCTCTGGGTGGTCCCGCCAGGTGGCAGGGTCACGAGGGTGCTAGGCCCAAGTTTAGATGACCATCGTATGAGTTCATAGATATGTTCGACCAGAATCAGTTCGTGAAGGCCGAGAATGGCCTTAGAGAAATCGAGTAGTAAGATGACCAAGTTTGGAGGTAGTAACTCGAGGCTTGGAAACGAACGCTGACAAGTGTGGTACGGATATCGGAAAGAGCTCGAGTGTTCGAAGCGGTGCGACGAGATAGGAGAAGTGAACGATGTGATCGTTTCTTTGTGAAATGTAGTGCGAAGGATGTATATTTTAGACCTCGGGAATCGCATGCAGTCCGCACCATTTGTTGGGTCGCCGGAGTGACACTAGAACCTCGCGGCAAAGTGACAAAGTTTGTGATGTTAGAGGTGTTTCCTCGTGGACTTGGATGTAAGTATTTATGCGGGTGTTTCGTGGCCAATTGTGGCGTTGGCAACTTATTAGAAGAACTCTATCGTTATCCGTCTTGAGAAGGAACATTCGGGACGAATGTTTCTAAGGAGGGGAGAATGTTATACCCCGTATTTCCAGAGTATGTACGTAAGGACGTACGTATAAAATTTGAGCCTTAAGATAGGCAAGATTCGAAATTTGTACACAACACCCGGTTAGAGTCGTTTTTCGACGAAACGTTTTCACAGCTTTCGTAGGGGAATTTCCGGCTATGTCATTTATAATTTTTGCGGATTTTTCCGAGAGACGTAACATTTTGGACCAACAAGAGGGCGACACTTGTCACCCTCTAATTGGTGATGGTTGGCGGACGAGAATGGGGAGTGTGGCACGTTTTTTGTGTTGAATTGGTGGTCAAGGAGTTGGTAGGATATTTTGGGTAGATGGATAAGGTTGCACATGGCTTAATCTTGGCCTTACACTTGCCTTGCACTTGGCACCATCTTGGCCATTGGTTGGCCTTCACTTGACCTATAAATACCCCCTTAGTTGATGAACTTTCTTCATCCAAAAATTGAGCAATCTATCTAAGTCTCAAACTACTCCCTCTTAGCTTGAGCTTTTCGTCCCTCTCCCCTCCTAGTTGAGCTTGGCGAGAGCCACCACACCCTCCCCTTGTGAAGCCTTGGCCGAGGGTACCCCACTGCCTAGTTGTCTCGTATAAATACCCCCTTTGTGATATAGAAATACTCTCCTAGTATTGTTATAATGCCCAAAATACTCTAGCCCTTATACCTTATAGTACTTTCCAAAGTACCCTTTATACGAAAAACCCGGAAAATACGATTATACCTCCTTTAGCCACTAAACGAAACCCTAAAGGAAATATTCACCCGTAGTTGAAGTATTAAGTAGAAGTTGTGTAGACACTTCTAAGGGTTTCTTGGTGCATGTTGGAGCACACGGAGTAGGAGCTAAACCTTGTTCCGGAGCGACATTTAACTCGGATAATTTTGGGCTTATCGAGGTAAATATCTTGTCCCCCTATTGTAATTGGAAATTACATGATTTTTAGAATATATAGTTGAAGTATACTATATATAGAATGAATATTGAATAGAATCGAACGTAGTTCGCTCGCAATGTCTTTTGACTTAAGCTGAATAAGAATTGAACAAGAAACACATGTAGGAAATAAGAGAATCGAATCAGAATTACATAGGGTGTATTACAAGAGACTTGTGTAGTATTACTGTGAGTAGAATTATACACGCCGGTTAGGCGTAAACCCTCGGTTGGCTTGGTAGCCGCCTCGGTAGAGAGAGATTAACGCTGCGGGGGAGTCGCCGAATTTTCTGTAGAATATGGAGCAATGAGATCTAGATGTTAATAAGCGCTTTGTGGCCTTATAGGTTGAAGTACTACGTGTGGTGCGATCTACGTGGCTTAAGGAGTAGCCGACGGTTTGAAGTACTTGGAGCATTTTGCTATTAGTCGATACTCGTCGCGAGGTATGTGAACCTCTTCCTATCTCTTCTAGCATGATATGTGTGAACTATGTAGTACGGTAGACGTACATGTGTTAACTGTGTTTGATTGTTTTTAAAACATAAAGTGTTATAACGGCTTTATGGGAAGTTGGTTATAACAGCTTTATGTAGGTAAGAAAATACTTTGTGGTTTTAAAAGGTAACTGATGTGAATTATAACTGGCTTGTTATAATAAAGAACTTGCTGTATTTCAAAAGATGTATAAATCGTTTTGAAGGGAGAGTAACACTTGGTTTTAAAGGTTTTTATACTAGCTTTATGGGGAGTTAGGTATAATGTCTTAAGAGAGGTAAAGAAAATGGTTTACTGATGTTAGAAGTTAAGAGACTTGATCTTATAAGATAAGAGACTTAACTTATTTGTTTTAATGTGAATGTTTGTGTGAAACCTCATTCGTGAGTAATGAGTACTTGGTTTTTTTAAAGGGATAATGTTTTACTGATTTCGGAAATCAGAATGTGTATCGACAGACCACCGCAGCGTTAATAAAGGAAAATGTACTGACTAATGAATTGTATTATTAAAACCAGTAGAAACCTCCATCTGCATAGAAACTAAGATAAGACAAAATGATATTACATTTTCTAGATCATGGCTGCTGTAATAAGAATGTTGTAAACAAGAATAACCTACTCTCACGTGATACATATATTACTCAATTGTTCTAAAAAGGAATCAAGTGATTAAGTTTGGGAACTATGAAACCATTTGAAAATGAGAAGCTTGAGTAATTGAAACTAGGCAACCGGAACTTAGGAAAGAATGTTGTTACTTGATTTTGAAAAGGAATGTGGGTTGGTCATTCTAATACTACGGGTATCGGGTGACTTTGATAAAAGTAATGGATCTCTTTTAAAGAATTTAACGTACGTAGTACTTTAGGGTTAAAACCCGGACTTTGGCATAAAATGAAAGTACTTTGAGTTGTGTGAAACTTGCCTATGCTTGTTGTTGTGAAACTTGCCTATGCTTGTTGTTGTGAAACTTGCCTATGCTTGTTGTTGTGAAACTTGCCTATGCTTGTGATGATAGCCTTTGTTGTGCAAGTGTGGTATTTCGTATTACCGCGTCTCGATAGGCGGTTGACTTGTTGAGAACTTACTTGGGCGTCTTTGGCGGTGATGGAGAATTCCACGGGTATGTTTCCATTTTGATTATCGCTTGTTGTTGATGTCACATGGACATGTCTACACCACGCAAAGATTCGGCATGCGGCCATGCGGCCGGGTGGATTACCCGATATATGGTTATTACTGCAACATGGACGTGTCTACACCGATGCAGTATTCCGGGGGCATGTGGCCATGCGGCAGGGTTGACCACCCAGTATATTGTTATTGAGGTTACATGGGCATGTCTACACCGATGCAGTATTCCGGGGGCATGTGGCCATGCGGCCTTGTTATTATTGTTGCATCATGGACATGTCTACACCGATGCAGTATTCCGGGGTCATGCGGCCATGATGCGAACATGATGGATGTTGTGGGCGTGAGACCCATAGTTATATTTGAGTGGTGACTTTGAGGGCGTGAGTCCCTGACTTGACTGCTTTTATGTTGCGTACTGTATTTTGGTTATCATACATGTCTCCTGCTTTTTAGGCTATTATGATTTCATTTACAGTATTTGACAGTTTCACATACTTGGTACCTGTTGTACTGACCTCCTTCGGGGGGCTGCGTTCATGCCGCAGGTAGAGGTACATCGGTCGTGGATCCCCGCTCTTAGGATCTCATTTCACGTGTTGAAAGCTCCGTTCCTTGGAGGCTTATCTTTGGTATGTTTCTCGAGTTGTATGTTCTTGTACATTCGTGGTATGGCGAACCCTGTCCGTCATAGTTGTTGTAAATCTTAGAGTGCAGTAATCGTTGTGGCAAGTGTGGTTTGTAAAAAGGATAACTGTTCGGGTTTTTATGTATATACTGAAGGCAACTGTTTTGGTTGGCCTGTTTATTTATTATATCTCTTGTTTCATGACTCGTGTTTTATTTTCCGCTGGTTTTCTCTGATGTTGTATCACTAGGGTGCCCGGGGTAAGGCACCAGTAACGGGCCCGGGTTCGGGGCGTTACACTAAACCTTGCTCAGGATCGACATTTAAACTCGGATAATTATGGGCTTATCGAGGTAAATATCTTGTCCCCCTATTGTTTGGAAATTACATGTTGTTAGATTATATAGTTGAAGTATACTATATATAGTACTGAACGTTGTTATCGGCAATGTCTTTTGACTTAAGCTGAATAATAAGAAACCTTTTCGAAGAAGAGTCTCGAATCGTATTTACATAGATCGACATGATGAGACTTGTGTAGCTTTTCGTAAGGTAGAATTCGCACGTCCGATTAAGCGTATAACCCCTCGGTTGGCTTCGTAGCCGCCCCGATAGAGAGGAGATTTACTGTCATGCGGGGAGGTGCCGAATTTTCTCAGAGAATGTTCTACGATAAGATCTAGATGTTAATAAGCGCCTTGTGGCCTTATAGGTTGAAGTACTGCGTGTGGCGCGATCTACTTGGCTTAAGGAGTAGCCGACGGCTTGAGGTACTTGGAGCGTTTTGCTATTAGTCGATACTCGTCGCGAGGTATGTGAACCTCTTCCTATCTCTTCTAACATGATATGTGTGAACTATGTAGTACGGTAGACGTACATACGCTAAATGTATTTGATTGGTTTAAAACATAAAGTGTTATAACGGCTTTATGGGAAGTTGGTTATAACGACTTTATGTTGGTAAGAAAATACTTGTGGTTTTAGAAGGTAACGATTTGAACTATAATCGGCTTGTTATGTGTTAATAAAGAACTTGAAGTATTTCAAAAGATTTTTGAATCATTTGAAGAAGAAGTAATACTTGGTTTTTGAAAACTTAAGAGTTATACTAGCTTTATGGGAAGTTAGGTAATAACGCTTAAGAATGTTTTCTTGATTCGGGAATCGAATGTGTATCGACAAACCATCGCAGCGTTAATTAAAAGGAAATGTTTTAACAGATTAAGTATTATTAAAACCAAGAGAAACTTCCATCCGCATGTAAGCTAAGATGAGACAAAATGATATTTCCTAGATCATGGTCATTGTAATAAGATTGTTATAAACAAGAATATCCTACTCACATGTAAGGCTTATGTTTCTCAGATAGTTTAAAAGAGAGAATTATATTCTTAAATGAATAAGACTAGGAACTACGAAACCTTTCTAAAATAAGAAACGTGAACATTTGAAATTAGGCAAACTTGGACGTTTGGATAATAATGTTGTTACTTGATTTTACAAAGATAAGTGTTTTGATTCACTTCAAAAGATAATCACTCTATTTTCATATACTACGGGTATTGTGTGACTTTTGTGAAAGTAACGTATCTTTTAAAAAGTTAATGTATGAAGTACTTTGGGGATAGAAACCCGAACATGTTGACACATAGTAGAAAGTACCTTATGTGTGAATAACTTGATTGTATTGGTTTGTGATAGCCTTGTAATACCTTCGTGTTGATTTGATAAGTAATCATATTAGGATGCTACGTGTGTTAGTATTCTGTGATGTTTGTGTAAAGGGGCTTTCCCTTGATTGTGCTTATGTTGTTTAAACGTTAAACTGTTATGTTGGTATTATACCACTCACCGTGTTTCCGGGGGTTAAGCTGCCCTCCGATGCGGGGTAGACTCGCGATGCAGGACCATGATTCGAGAATACCTCACGCGGGTCCCGGGCCTATGCGAGCTACGAGAGTTCCGTGTTAGCGCGGCCTTTATGGTCATGCGGCCTACGGCCATGCGGATCGCGAGTCGGGGCGATGCCGGAGTAGCTACCCTCGATGCGGGTTATACCTCACGGGCCTATGAGATTGGCCCACGCGAGTGCGGGAGTTCGAGGCTAGACGCGACATTTGATATTGGCGCGGCGACCAGCCTTTGATCATGTGGCGGTCTAGACAGATATCATGATCTGATTTATGACCTTGTTAGTACCGTAGGTGTTAGTAGTCGGCTATGCCTTCGCATTTACCTGCATCGTTTTATTTGGACACAGGTTGGACCTGCTGTTCATGTGTATTCCTTGGTGCTTTATATATCATAGACTGCCGGCAGTGAGGAAGGTATTCCACGGGCATGATTGATGTTGTGGGCGTGAGACCCATTGCTATATTGGAGTGATGACTTTGAGGGCGTGAGTCCCTGACTTGATATGACTGCTTATTTATTGTGAACTGTAGTTTGGTTATCATACATGTCTCCTGCTTTATATAGACTACTATGATTTCATTTACAGTATTTTTCGCCACATACTGCACTTGTTATCGACCTCCTTCGGGGGGCTGCGTTCATGCCGCAGGTAAAGGTACACCAGTCGTTGATCCTCGCTCTTAGGATCACAGTTCAGCGTTTGGGAAGCTCCGTTCCTCCGGAGGCTTATCTTGGTATAGTCCCCTGTTGTTGTAGGTGCTTACATTCAGGGGTATGACGGGGCCCTGTCCCGTCGTTGTTGTCATATCATTCGTAGAGGTCTGTAGTACTGTTGTGGGCAGAAATTGTAAGAGGGTTTGTAAAAAGGATTAAACTGTTCATTTGTAGGAGTTGTTATTTATATATATGCCGAAAGGCAAGTTTTCCTCAGATTACTGTTTTGTACTCCATTTGTTTCATGTATGTGTTTTATGTTCCGCTGATTACTCTGATGTTGTATCACTAGGGTGCCCGGGGTAAGGCACCAGTCACGGGCCCAGATTCGGGTCGTGACAAAGTGGTATCAGAGCAGTTAATCCTCGGAAAGTGTCTACAGACCGTATCCAGTAGAGTCTTGATTATCGGTGTGTTGTGCACCACACCAATGATCAGGAGGCTATAGGATATTTAGGATTGGTTTCTATTCTTCTCACTCTGAGATCGTGCCTTAGAGCTGTGTTGTAAGTTGGACCCTCTAACGTATTTCTTTCCCTTACCGTTATGCCTCCGCGTAGGGCAACCCGGCCCAGGAGGGCAAGGCAGCCGAGGGAGCTGCGAGTAGAGTACAGAGGGTTACGTGGGCACAGGCCCAATTATCACCTTGGGTGGTGCTTCATTCGGGGAGTTCTGCGACGTCACTAGCCCCAGCAGAGTTTAGCACGGCGGCAGCAGTTCCCTCGCGCCATGATATTTGAACCTTCGCCCACGGCCGAACAGAGAATATAGATTTCAAGAGGCGACCACATTAACTATGGATTTGACTACCAGAGAGTATACCGATGTACCGCGAGTCTTGATGAATATCAACGAGAAGGTTGTGCAAAAGTAAGTTCTTCAGTTAGGCTTGAGCATGGCCTGTGTACGGGCTTATGCGCAGCAGGCCGAGAAACGTAGAGATCGACGGGTTAACGAAGGACAGCAGAAGAGGGCCAGAGCAGCAAGGCCCTTTGGTAACTTTCGAGGCGAGTCGCCTCACCAGCAGATCAGATTATGCGCATCCACCAGTGCAGAAAGGTCCTCCACAGGGTTCAGGACGTTCGGGGTATGCAGGAGTTGGTCAGAGCTCCAGAGCTTCCGGTTCACGATCACGGCGAAGGTTCCGGCCATCCGATTCGCTTTTTCTCGGTGTTCACAGCGGTGGCGGCGCCATCTCGGGAATGTCGTCTTTTAGTTGGTACTTGTTGTACCTATGACCGTCAGGGTCTGATGTCGAAAGAGTGTCCTTGCGGGAGGACTTAGCCTTCAGGATCGGTGGGTAGTTCGTCATCTTCCTTAGCTATGCGCCTACGGGCGGTTTGATTAGAACGACTAAGGAGTAAAGCGATGATTCGGTATATCTTTAACCTCAGGGTTTAGTATGTGTGATAAGGTGAGTATACCTTAAGTGTTATATTCTGATAGCATTGTGTAAATGGTGATTAGAAATCTTGGTTAGTTAACCAAGTAAGATTTGGGGGATAGAGAAAGTGTGAGCCTTAGAGTGTTATACGTAGATACCTTAGAGGTAAGGCCATCTCGAGTGAAAGATGTATTGTTTATGTTTGACCCTTATAGGAGTGCATAGTGCACGTGAGTTATGTTTGTGGGATTAGTCCCTGAGTAGTGTGGAATGAAAGAGGGTAGTTGAGCTAAGAAGACCGCTAGGTTTTCGTAACGTGATTAGTGAGAGTTTTCCTTCAGGGAGCTAGCGTTTTGCGCGTTTGGTCGGGTTGAGGCCACGCGGGTCAACCCGTGGCATGTTTGGGTGGGGTCGGTTGTGGTGGTCCCGCCTTGTGGTAGGTCACGAGGTGTTAGGCGAGTTTAGTTAACCAACGACGATTTCATGGATCGTTCGACCGTGGTTGGGCCGGCGAGGTCACCGTGTTGTCTTCAGCAAAGACCGTTTACTCGGCGAGAGGTTATGCGAGATGATATATCGAAAGGTTGTAAGGTCGCACGAGGTGCCTACCTTCACCTTATGTCGCAGTGGAGCCAGGTTGCGGTGTTTCTTTTCCGGAGGTTTTACCGAGCAAGGTTAGGAACTCAAGTAAGTCTCGAATCACATTCGCCTCGGGCGGTGTTTGGATTTCGTGATAGTTGCGAGAATTGTTGTCTCTGTTGAAGGAGTGTTTAAGCTACCATTTCGGTGTTCGGATGTCGCCTTATGAAGCCTTGTAGGGCGGATGTGAGTCGCCGGTCGATTGGTTCGATGTTAGCGAGATTCGATAGTTGGTTCAGCTTGTTCCAGTGATCGTGGATAGAGTAAAGCTTGTCTAGAAGAGGTTACGGCGGCTCGGAGAAATCGTGCGGATAATCGGAGACGGCGCCAGAGTTCGAGTTGTGGTCGGTCTTCTTGAAAGTACCACCCCGGGTTGGGTGTGACGAGTTTTGGAATACAGAGGGAACTTAGCCCGAGTTACTTTGGGCCTTTGAGTTCATGTGAAGAATAGGCCAGGTTGCCTATATGTTAGCATTTGCCGTCCGACTTAGGAGGCAGTGCGTCCAGTCTTTCGTGTTATGTTCGAGAAGGAAATCGGAGATCCATCCAGAGTATTCCCAGCTAATGATGACCAAGTTGAAGATGATAACCCCGAGTTTTGGATACTGAAGCAGTATCAGAAATGTGGTAAGAGTTCGAATGTACGACATCTTCAGTGATCGCATGCAGCCCGGTACCCTTTGTTGGGTCGCCGGAGTGACACTAGAACCTCGCGGCAAAGTGACAAAAGTGGTATGCTTTATGATGTTAGAGGTGCTTCCCCGTGGACTTGGATGTAAGCATTTTGCGCAGTTGTTTCGGTGGCCATGTGTGACAGGTTTGTCCTCGTAAGTATAGTAGTGAAGACTATACTGGCGCGCGTTTGTTTTGAGACTTAGAAGGAACATTCGGGACGAATGTTTCTAAGGAGGGGAGAATGTTATACCGTATTTCAGTTATGTACGTGGGGCGTGCGTGAAAAATTTGAACTTGTGATTTAGGCTTGGCCGAATTCTTTTTGTTCACAACACCCGATTAGAGTCGTTTTTCGACGAAACGTTTTCACAGCTTTCGTAGGGGAATTTCCGGCTATGTCATTTTTAATTTTTGCGGATTTTTCCGAGAGACGAAACATTTTGGACCAACAAGAGGGCGACACTTGTCACCCTCTCATTGGAACACCTTGGGCGGTAAAGGGTTGGGCCGAATGGCCATTGTTTAGTCGAGGTTGGTAGGATATTTTGGTGGTAGATGGATAAGGTGCACTTGGCAAGATCTTGGCCCTACACTTGCCTTGCACTTGGCAAGATCTTGGCCATTGGTTGGCCTTCACTTGACCTATAAATACCCACCCCTTTGAAGACTAATTCATCCACAAAATTGCCTAAGTCTTGAAAGCTTCTTCCTCCCCCCTTAGTGTAGTGTCTTGGCCGAGAGTTCCCCCCCTAGTGGGGTAGGCCGAGGGGTATACACCCCCCCCTCCTTGGGGTGCTAGCCGTGGGGTACCCCCCCTAGCCTAGTTGTTTTCGTATAATACCCCCCCTCTTGGTAGAAATACTCTCAAAAGTATTGTTATAATGCCCAAATTACCTTAGCCGTATACCTTGTAGTATTCTACGGTTATACTTATCCGAAAAGCCCGAAATACTATTATACTTCCCTTGATCCAAAACCGAAACCCTAAGGAAAATCTCCATAGTTAGTGGGAGTAGTAAGGAGAAGTTGGGTAGAACTTCTAAGGGTTGTTGGGCGCGGGTCGGAGCGCACGGAGGAGGAGCTACACCTTGCTCAGGATCGACATTTCACCTCGGTTAATGAGGGGCTTATCGAGGTACTGATCTTGTTCCCCTAGTGGACTTGGAAATTACATGTTGGGAGATTATATAGTTGAAGTATAGGATATTTAGTACTGATCGTTGTTATCGGCCATGTCTTTTGACTTAAGCCTGAATAATACGAAACCTTTTCGAAAGAAGAGTCTTGTCAGATTTACATAGGGCGTATTCTGATGAGACTTGTGTAGCTTTTACGTGAGGTAGAATTGTGCACGTCGGATTAAGCGTATAACCCCTGGTTGGCTTGGTAGCCCCGATAGAGGAGATTTACGCTGTTGCGGGGAGAGTCGCCGAATTTTCTCAGAGAATGTTCTACGATAAGATCTAGATGTTAATAAGCGCCTTGTGGCCTTATAGGTTGAAGTACTGCGTGTGGCGCGATCTACTTGGCTTAAGGAGTAGCCGACGGCTTGAGGTACTTGAAGCGTTTTGCTATTAGTCGATACTCGTCGCGAGGTATGTGAACCTCTTCCTATCTCTTCTAGCATGATATATGTGAACTATGTAGTGCGGTGAGACGTCGTGTGCTAAATGTATTTGATTGGTTTAAAACATAAAGTGTTATAACGGCTTTATGGGAAGTTGGTTATAACGACTTTATTTTGGTAAGAAAATACTTGTGGTTTTTAGAAGGTAAGCGATTTGAACTATAAGTGGCTTGTTATGTGTTAATAAAGAACTTGAAGTATTTCAAAAGATTTTTGAATCATTTCGAAAGAAGAAGTAATACTTGGTTTTTGAAAACTTAAGAGTTATACTAGCTTTATGGGAAGTTAGGTAATAACGGCTTAAGAATGTTTTACTGATTCGGGAATCAGAATGTGTATCGACAAACCACTGCAGCGTTAATAAAAGGAAATGTTTTAACAGATTAAGTATTATTAAAACCAGTAGAAACTTCCATCTGCATAGAAGCTAAGATGAGACAAAATGATATTTCCTAGATCATGGCTGCTGTAATAAGATTGTTATAAACAAGAATATCCTACTCACATATAAGGCTTATGTTTCTCAGATAGTTTAAAAGAGAGAATTATATTCTTAAATGAATAAGACTAGGAACTACGAAACCTTTCTAAAATAAGAAACGTGAACATTTGAAATTAGGCAAACTTGGACGTTTGGATAATAATGTTGTTACTTGATTTTACAAAGATAAGTGTTTTGATTCACTTCAAAAGATAATCACTCTATTTTCATATACTACGGGTATTGTGTGACTTTTGTGAAAGTAACGTATCTTTAAAAAGTTAATGTATGAAGTACTTTGGGGATAGAAACCCGAACATGTTGACACATAGTAGAAAGTACCTTATGTGTGAATAACTTGATTGTATTGGTTTGTGATAGCCTTGTAATACCTTCGTGTTGATTTGATAAGTAATCATATTAGGATGCTACGTGTGTTAGTATTCTGTGATGTTTGTGTAAAGGGGCTTTCCCTTGATTGTGCTTATGTTGTTTAAACGTTAAACTGTTATGTTGGTATTATACCACTCACCGTGTTTCCGGGGGTTAAGCTGCCCTCCGATGCGGGGTAGACTCAGGCGGTCTGGGACCATGATTCGAGAATACCTCATGCGGGTCCTGGGGGCCTATGCGGAGCTACGAGAGTTCCAGGTTAGTGTGCGGCCTTTATGGTCATGCGGTGCATGTGGGCCGTGCGGATGCGAGTCCGGGGCGATGCCGGGAGTAGCTACCCTCGATGCGGGGTTATACCTCATGCGGGCCTATGAGATTGGCCCATGCGGAGCTGCGGGGAGTTCCAGGGCTAGACGCGCACATTTGATATTGCGGGCGAGCGACCAGCTTTGATCATGTGGCGGTCTAGACAGATATCATGATACAGTTTATGACCTTGTTAGTGCGTAGGTGTTAGTAGTCGGCTATGCCTTCGCATTTACTACTGCATCGCTTTATTTGGACACAGTGGGACTGCTGTTCATGTGTATTCCTTGGTGCTTTATATATCATAGATCACGGCGGTGAGGAAGGTATTCCACGCATGATTGATGTTGTGGGAGTGAGAACCATTGCTATATTGGAGTGATGACTTTGAGGGCGTGAGTCCCTGACTTGATATGACTGCTTATTTATTGTGAACTGTAGTTTGGTTATCATACATGTCTCCTGCTTTATATAGACTACTATGATTTCATTTACAGTATTTTTCAGTTTCACATACTGCATTCTGTTATCTTGACCTCCTTGGGCTGCGTCATGCCGCGGTAAAGGTACACCGCCGTTGATCCTCGCTCTTAGGATCACATTCGCGTTTGGGAAGCTCCGTTCCTCGAGGCTTATCTTGGTATAGTCCACGTTGTTGTAGGTGCTTACATTCGGGGTATGGCGAGCCCCGTCCGTCGTTGTTATCATATCATTCGTAAGTGCAGAGTAATCGTTGTGGCGAAATTGTAAGAGGGTTTGTAAAAAGGATTAAACTGTTCATTTGTAGGAGTTGTTATTTATATATATGCCGAAAGGCAAGTTTTCCTCAGATTACTGTTTTGTACTCCATTTGTTTCATGTATGTGTTTTATGTTCCGCTGATTACTCTGATGTTGTATCACTAGGGTGCCCGGGGTAAGGCACCAGTCACGGGCCCAGATTCGGGTCGTGACAAAGTGATTAAGACTATGAACTACGAAACCTTTCGAAAATGAGAAACTTGAGTATTTGAAATTAGGCAAACTTGAACTTTTGGAAAAGAATGTTGTTACTTGACTTTAAGAAGGAAAGTGTTTTGGTTTAAAAAGAAGGGCATAATATTGCCTTAGTTGATTTTAAAAAGGAAAACATGGTATTATCTTAATCTGTCTTAAAAGAGCGTTTAAATGTTATGGCCAATTCTATACCGCGTTCATGGGATGAACCGGGAATGTATTTCACACGACACCGCGTTCATGGGATGAACCGAGACATGTACGATTCCTATCGAGTCCCATGAGATAGGCCGAGACATGTGCGATACCTATCGAGTCCCATGAGATGGGCCGAGACATGTGCGATACCTATCGAGTCCCATGAGATGGGCCGAGACATGTGCGATACCTATCGAGTCCCATGAGATGGGCCGAGACATGTGCGATACCTATCGAGTCCCATGAGATGGGCCGAGACATGTACGATACCTATCGAGTCCCATGAGATGGGCCGAGACATGTGCGATACCTATCGAGTCCCATGAGATGGGCCGAGACATGTGCGATTCCTATCGAGTCCCATGAGATGGGCCGAGACATGTATTCCACACGATTCCACCTCGAGTCCCATGGGATGGGCCGAGACATGTTATACGTATCACACGATTTATACCTAGACTGCCGGCAGTGAGGAAGGAGTTCTACGGGCATGAGGATGACTTTGAGGCGTGAGTCCACGACTTGACATATTGTTTTTATGTTGCGAATCTTAGTTTTGTTATCATACATGTCTCAGGTTTTATTTTAGACTGTTATGATTTCATTTACTGATTTTTCGATTTCACATACTTGGTACTGTTATCTTGACTCTTCTGGCTGCGTGCATGCCGCAGGTAGAGGTACATCGGTTGGTGATCCTCGCTCATAGGATCACCGTTCAGCGTATTGGGAAGCTCCGGTTCTCCGGAGGCTTATCTTTTGGTATGTTTCCCTGAGTTGTAGGTTCTTGTACATTGTGGGTATGGCGAGCCCCTGTCCGTCATAGGTATTGTTACATTCTTAGAGGTCTGTAGTAATCTTGTTGTGGCGAGTTTGTAAATGGGGATATAATCGTTCAAAGTTTTATTATAAATACATGCGAAAGCGATATTTTCATGGATAAACTGCTTTCATTTTATAATTGTTTCATGTCTTATTTTATATTCCGCTGATTACTGATGTATGACTACTGGGTGCGGGTAAGGCACGATCCACGCCCGGTTCGGTCGTGACAAAAGTGGTATCGAGCGATTAATCCTCGGAAAGTGTCTACAGACCGTGTCTAGTATAGTCTTAATTATTGGTGTGTTGTGCACCACATCTATAATCAGGAGGCTGCAGGATATTTAGGATTGGTTTCCATTCTTCTCATTCTGAGATCGTGCCTTAGAAGCGTGTTATAAGTTGGACCCTCTCGACGCATTTCGTTTTTACCGCTATGCCTCCGCCAAGTGCAACCCGCCCAGATGGGCAAGGCGGCCGAGGAGCTGCTAGTAGGATACAGAGAGTACGGGGCGCAGCCCGCCATTACACGAGATAGTGCTTGAGACGGCAAGTTTTGCGACGCCGCCATCCCAAAGAATTTAGGGCCGCGGTGGGCTGCTGAGACCACAGCACGAGCCTCCATCCCACACCGCGCAGGAGTTGGGGTACAAAGAGATGGCGCCATCGCCAGGATCGTGGCCAGACATGAGGATAGGCTGGACGCAGCAGTTCCAGTAGTACCCATGGTTCACCCGAGATCGGATAGTTTGAGGCTACGGGACTTTCTGAGTTGTAGCCCGCCAGAGTTCTACGGGTCGAGGCCTGAGGATGATCCGCAGGAGTTCATTCGGCGATTCTGCGGATCGCGAGAGTGATCAAGGCTTCGGAGACCGAGTCGGTGGTCTTAGGTTCGCATCGGCTGCGTGATACTGCAGTCGACTGGTTTGATTCGTGGGAGCTGTCCCGGGGAGAGTATGCACTTCCAGCCGTATGGGACGAATTCTCAGGGGCATTTCTTGCACATTTCTTGCCTCCACAGATGAGAAGGGCTCGGTTCGATAGATTTTTGACGCGTTAAAGCGGCCGGGTGTACGGTTGGGAGTACAATGTGGAGTTTGACTCATTAGCTCGTGCGTCCCGCATTGGTAGCCGACATGGAGGACAGAGTGCACCGCTACGCCACCGGCTTGATGACTACTTGGCGAGGCTTGTTCGTGTGTAGCTCTTCACCGGCATGGACATTGCCCGCATCTGAGCTTATGCACTTGGATGTGAGGCGGAGAGGTCGACGGAATGGCCGAGATCGGCGAAAGAGGCAGACAGCAGGTCCTTTGGTAACTTTCGAGGCGAACCGCCTCAGTGAAGTTAGTTATGTACCTCCGCCCGATCTGAGTGGTCCTCCGCCTTGGGGACGTTCAGGTATTCGAGCTGGTGAGAGCTCCGGGCTTCGTTCCGCGGTATACGGGTTCTAGCGATCGGGTTCATGCTTTCCTCGGTGCACGATGCGCAAACGTCATCCCGGGAGTGTCGTCTTCATCGGTGCTTGTTTCACTGCGTCGCCGTGGCCATGTGACGAGGATCGCCCTAAAAGGAGGATACTGGTAGAATGGCGCAGCCACCGGGTCAATGGCGGATCATCGCCTTTACATAGCTATGCGCGGCAGGGTGATTATGATTAGAGCGACAAAGGGAAAATGAAGCAGATGATACAGGTATATTCTTACCCCTCTAGAGACTAGTATGCGTTGATGATATGATGAAATGCTAAGTATTATGTTCAGATAGCATTATGTTAATATTGTGTTTAGAAAGCATGGTTAGTTAGAAGGGTAAGTTTGGGGACAGGGAAAGTGTGAGCCTTAGAGTTTTATACGTAGAGACCTTAGGTGCGAGGCCATCTTGAGTAAAAGATTTATGGTTGTGTTGACCTTTATCAGAGTGCATAGTATACGTGGGATATATTTTTGTGATAAGTCCCTGGGTGGTATGAAATGAAAGAGGGTAGTTGAGATAAGAAGACCACTAGGTTTTCGTGACTTGATTTGTGAGATTGTTCCGGATCGGGGGAACAAGTGTTTAGCGCGATAGCGGGTTGGGTTGAGGACCAATCGCGGGTCAACCCGCGACCTGAAATGTGGGGTCCGTTCGAGGTGGTCCTCCAGTGGCGAGTCACGAGGGTGCTAGGCCCAGGTTTAGGTAACCATCGTATGAGTTCGTGGATATGTTCGACCAGAATCGGATCGTGAAGGCCGGGGATGGCCTTAAAGGAGATTGAGGCTAGTAAGATGACCAAGTTTGGAGGTTGTGACTCCAGAGATTTTGGAAACTGAAGCGATGACTGAAGTATGGTACGTATACTAGAAAGAGTTCAAGTGTTCGAGAAGAGTACGACGAGTGAGGAAAGAAGTGAACGTGTGTTAGCAGAATAAAAGAGATCATTTTGTTGTGAAGTGAAGATGCGAAGGGAGTATCCTTTAGACCAGGGTGGAAGCTTTTGTGATGTAGAAATGATTTCTCGTTGACTTGGGTTAAGTATTTTCGCGTGTGTTATTTTTGTGGCCAGGTGTGGCGTTGGCAACTTGTTTAAGTTAAGAAGAACTTTATCGTTATCCGTCTTGAGAAGGAACATTCGGGAAGAATGTTTCTAAGGAGGGGAGAATGTTATACCCCGTATTTCCATAGTATGTGCGTGAGGGTGTACGTACAAAAGTTTGAGCCTTAAGTAGGCAAGGGACGAAAATTTTGTTCACAACCCACGAAAAGAATTATTTTCCGACGAAACATTTTCCAAACTTTGCGAAGGGAAAATTACGGTTGCAACATTTATAATTTTTGCGGATTTTTCCGAGAGATGAAATATTTTGGACCAACGAGAGGGTGACACTTGTCACCCTCAAGTGGACGGCAAAGTGAGACATCTTGGCACGTTTTTTTGCCTTTCTTTTGGTCAAGGGTTAGGTAGGATATTTTGTGTGGTAGATGGATAAGGTACACTTGCCCAAATCCTCACCCTACACTTGCCCACCACTTGTCTTGATCTTGGCCATTGATTGGCCTATAAATACCCCTCAAATGCAAGACTTATTCTTCATCCACAAATCATTTTCCAAGTCTAAAAACCCTCTCCCCCTTAGTGTAGTTTTCGTCCAAGGTTCCCCTCCCCCTTTGAGAAGCCTTGGCCGAAACCAACCCCCTTCCTTGAGTTGTTTTCGTAAAATACACCCCCCTTGGTAGAAAAGTATTCTCCAAGTATTGTTACTATTCCAAAATACCTTGGCCCAAATACCTTGTAGTATTCCAAGGTTACACCTATACTAAAAGCCCAGAAATACTATTATACTTCCCTTCAGTCACAAAAACGAAACCCTAAGGAAAATCTTCATAGCGGGTTGAAGTATTAAGAAGAAGTTGCGTAGAACTTCTAAGGGTTGTTTGGAGCGGGTTGGAGCGTTCAGAATAGGAGCTAAACGTTGCTCAGGATCGACATTAAAACTTGGATAATTTTGGGCTTATCGAGGTAAATACTCTTGTCCTTCTATTGTAATTGGGAATTACATACTGTAGTAGTATAGAATGAGTATAAGATACATAGAATGATATTACATAAGAGAATTGAACTGTAATAGAAGGATATTACAGAAAAGAATTTAACTGAAATCACATCAGAAGAATATTAAAGAAGAAGACTGAACTGTACTTACATAGGACTATATTTACAGTAGACTTGTGTAGTCTGGCAGGTAGGGAAGTGCTGCCCAATTTTCCGTAGAATAAGGAATCTGTTTCTAGAATTATTCTACAGAGTAGTCTAGACGTTGATAGACTTGTATGACCATTATAGGTTGAAGTACTGCAAGTAGCGTATTCTACTCGAAGGGTGGAAAGGGCTAGCCGGATTACAGTACTTTGGAGCGTTTTGCTAATAGTCGATAATCGTCGCAAGGTATGTGATTCTTCCTATCCTCTTGAGCATGATATTTTAAAAGAATATATATATAGTACGGTAGACGTACGTGTGTTAACTGAACGTGATTTTACTTCGATGTCTTTTGACTTGAGTTTTAAATAATAAGAGTCTTGAAGTATTTCAAAAGAATTAAGAATCGCTTTTGAAAGAAGAGTAATACTTTTTGAAAGAGTTATACTAGCTCTATGGGAAGTTAGGTATAACAACTTAAGAGAGATAAAAAGAATGGTTTATTGACTTTAGAAGTTAAGAGACTTGATCTTAAAAGATAAGCGACTTGACTAAATTGAATTAATATGAATGTTGTTAAAAAGTGTGAAACCTCATTCATGAGTAATGAGTACTTGGTTTTTAAAGAATAATGTTTTACTGATTTCAGAAATGAGAATAAGTATCGAACGAACCACTGCAGCGTTAATAAAGGAAAATGTATTGACAAGTAAGTAATTATATTAAACCAGTAGAAACCTCCATCTGCATAGAAGCTAAGATAAGACAAAATTGTATTACATTTCCTAGATCATGGCTGCTTTAATAAGGATTGTTATAAACAAGAATAACCTACTCACACATAAGGCATATGTTACTCAAATTGTTTTAAAAGAGAATTATGTTATTAAGTGATTAAGACTATGAACTACAAAACGTTTTGAAAATGAGAAACTTGAGTATTTGAAATTAGGCAAACTTGAACTTTTGGAAAAGAATGTTGTTACTTGACTTTAAGAAGGAAAGTGTTTTGGTTTAAAAAGAAGGGCATAATATTGCCTTAGTTGATTTTAAAAAGGAAAACATGGTATTATCTTAATTTGTCTTAAAAGAGCGTTTAAATGTTATGGCCAATTCTATACCGCGTTCATGGGATGAACCGGGAATGTATTTCACACGACACCGCGTTCATGGGATGAACCGAGACATGTACGATTCCTATCGAGTCCCATGAGATGGGCCGAGACATGTGCGATACCTATCGAGTCCCATGAGATGGGCCGAGACATGTGCGATACCTATCGAGTCCCATGAGATGGGCCGAGACATGTGTCATACCTATCGAGTCCCATGAGATGGGTCGAGACATGTGCGATAACTATCGAGTCCCATGAGATGGGCCGAGACATGTGCGATACCTATCGAGTCCCATGAGATGGGCCGAGACATGTGCGATTCCTATCGAGTCCCATGAGATGGGCCGAGACATGTATTCCACACGATTCCACCTCGAGTCCCATGGGATGGGCCGAGACATGTTATACGTATCACACGATTTATACCTAGACTGCCGGCAGTGAGGAAGGAGTTCCACGGGCATGAGGGATGACTTTGAGGGCGTGAGTCCCTGACTTGACATGACTGTTTTTATGTTGCGAACTGTAGTTTTGTTATCATACATGTCTCCTGTTTTATTTTAGACTGTTATGATTTCATTTACAGTATTTTTCAGTTTCACATACTTGGTACCTGTTGTACTGACCTCCTTCGGGGGGCTGCGTTCATGCCGCAGGTAGAGGTACACCGGTTGTTGATCCTCGCTCATAGGATCACAGTTCAGCGTATTGGGAAGCTCCGTTTCTCCGGAGGCTTATCTTTTGGTATGTTTCCCTGAGTTGTAGGTTCTTGTACATTCAGGGGTATGGCGGGGCCCTGTCCCGTCATAGGTATTGTTACATTCTTAGAGGTCTGTAGTACTGTTGTGGGCAGGTTTGTAAATGGGGATGTAACTGTTCAAAGTTTTATTATATATACATGCCGAAAGGCGATATTTTCATGGATAAACTGTTTTCATTTTATAATTGTTTCATGTCTTATTTTATATTCCGCTGATTACTCTGATGTATGACTACTTGGGTGCCCGGGTAAGACACCAGTCACGGGCCCGGGTTCGGGTCGTGACACATACAACCGAACAGTTACAATCCTTTACAAACCCTGCCCACAACAGTACTACAGACCTCTAAGATTTTTACAACAACTATGACGGGACAGGGCCCCGCCACACCCCTGAATGTACAAAAACTTACAAACTCGGGGAAACATACCAAAAGATAAGCCTCCGGAGAAACGGAGCTTCCCAATACGCTGAACTGTGATCCTAAGAACGAGGATCAACAACCGATATACCTCTACCTGCGGCATGAACGCACTTCAAGGAGGTCGATAACAGTACCAAGTATGTGAAACTGAAAATAATGTAAACGAAATCATAACAGTCTAAATAAAACAGGAGACATGTATGATAACCAAACTACAGTTCACGACATAAAAGCAGTCATGTCAAATATAACCAAGGGTCTCACGCCCACAATATCAATCATGCCCGCATCACGCTACATGCCCTAATTCTCCATCTGTAGACATGTCGAGATCGCGATAACGATATCTGGGTAATCAACCTGCCAGACGCCACATGCCCCCGAAATTCTTCATCGGTGCAGACATGTCCATGTAACAACAATAACAATATATAGGGTAATCAACCTCGCCGTGGCCACATGCCCCGAATTCTTCATCTGCGCATACGTCCATGTAACAACAATAACAATATACCGTGATTAATCCATTGACGTGCCGCATGCCCCTAATTCTTCATCGGTGCGCACATGTCCATGTAACAACAATAACAATATACCGGGTGATTAACCCGCCGCATGGCCGCATGCCCCCGGAATTCTTCATCGGTGCAGACATGTCCATGTAACAACAATAACAATATACCGGGTGATTAACCCGCCGCATGGCCGCATGCCCCCGAAATTCTTCATCGGTGCAGACATGTCCATGTAACAACAATAACAATATACCGGCCCTCCATCGAGAGACGCGGTAGCATAGGAATACAACTTTTACACAACAAGGCTATCACAAGCAAGCACAAGCAAATTACCATACTTCAATTCTCTTACAAATATCCATTCTTTCACAAGAAGTCACCTGATACCAACACTCGTAGTATCCAAAACAGAGTAACTATTATTTTAAGTAAACCAAAATAATTTCCCTTTTTTAAAGACAAGTAACAACATCCTTTTCCAATAGTTCAAGTTTGCCTAATTTCAAATACTCAAGTCTCTTATTTTCGAAAGGTTTCGTAGTTCATAGTCTTAATCACTTAATAACATAATTCTCTTTTAAAACAATTTGAGTAACATATGCCTTATGTGTGAGTAGGTTATTCTTGTTTATATCAATCTTATTAAAGCAGCCATGATCTAGAAAATGTAATACAATTTTGTCTTATCTTAGCTTCTATGCAGATGGAGGTTTCTACTGGTTTTAATAATAATTACTTAGTCAATACATTTTCCTTTATTAACGCTGCAGTGGTTTGTTCGATACTTGTTCTCATTTCCGAAATCAATATAACATTATTTCTTTTAAAACCCAATTACCCATTTCTCATTAAAGCGGTTTGACAACTTTTTAACACAACCAAAGTCCTTATTATTTCACATCAAGTCTTTTATCTTTTAAAAACCACAAACCATTTCTTTGCCCACATAAAGTTGTTATAACAAACTTCCCATAAAGCCGTTATAACACTTTATGTTTTAAATCAACCAAATTCATTTAACACATGTACGTCTACCGTACTACATAGTTCACAACATATCATGCTAGAAAAGATAGGAAGAAGTTCACATACCTCGCGACGATTATCGACAATTAGCAAAATGCTCCAAGTACTACAACCTTGCTAGCCTTTTCCACCCTTCAAGTAGAATATGCTACTCGTAGTACTTCCACCAATAATGGCCATAAAACGCCTATTAACTTCTAGTTCTCTTCGTAGAATATTTCTACAGAAAAATTCGCAAGACTCTCCCCGCTATCACATAAATCTTCTCCCCTATCAAGGCCCGCTACCAGGCCAACAACTCCCAGGGGATTACACGTCTAACCGGACGTGTTCAATTCTACTTCACAGGAATACTACAAGTCTACTGTAAATACATTCCTATGTAATTACAGTTCTATTTTCTTCTTTAATATCCATTCTATATATAGTATACTCAACTATACATTACTACAACATGTAATTTCCAATTACAATAGGGGGATAAAGATCATTACCTCGATAAGCCCAAAATTATCCAAGATTATATGTCGATCCTGAGCAACGTTTAGCTCCTAATATGTACGCTCCAAACCTCTCCAAGCAACCCTTAGAAGTTTCTAATAACTTCTCTTAAACACTTCAACTCCAAAAAGTGAAGTACACTTAGGCTAAACTTGTGGCAACTCTCGGCCAAGAGGGTGTATTTAGGCTAAGGGTGTGAAATCTTTACTAACCTTTGGTTACTAGTCTTCCTAATACACTAAGGAAGAACACTTAAGACTTTAAGAATTTTTGGACAAAGTTTGGTTAAGGGAGAGGGGTGTGGGACGAGAACTTCATCAAAGGGAGGGAGTATTTTTGCCTTGGAATTTCTCAAGTGTGGATGAAGAAGTCATACAACTTAAGGGGGGTATTTATAGGACATTCAAGGGCTAGGATTAAAGCAAGTGTGTGGTCTAGAATGAGCCATGTGTGTGTGGGTCCCACTTATCCATCTACTACACAAAATATCTTCAAGACTTTGACCAAATGTTTTTGGCCTTTTACATGTAAAAAACGTGCCAACCAAACCCATCATTTTCGTCCAACCAAGTGTCACCTAGGGTGACACATGTCGCCCTCCTATTGATCCAAAATATTTCACCTTCCGAAAATATCCGTAAAAAAATAAAGTGGGCCCCACAAACCGTAAATTCCTCCCGTGGGCCCCACGTGACCAATTCCGGATAAATAATTCCATAATTCTTAATTAATCCAAAAAGTCCGAGTACCAAATCTGGGAATCCAATTCCCATTAGCGAACCTTTTTCCTTCACAAAATCCGGAAACTTTTCCGTCGAAAAATCACATCTTTCTTTCTTTCCAAAATTACTGTCGTATTCTCGTACGTACATCTTCACATACATACCCTGGAAATACGGGGTGTAACATTCTTGTCCAACAAATATCTTGAGCCACTTGTCCCTCACTTTCTCGCCTAACATGGGCCACATAGTGGTGACACATGTCGCCCTCCTATTGGTCCAAAATATTTTATCTCCCAAAAACATCCATATTGGGCAAAATCTCGAAAAACATTGTGGGCCCCACAAAATCGTAAATTTTTCCCGTGGGCCCCACGTGACCAATTTTAAAAATCCATAATTCTATTATATTCCAAAAAGTCCAAATCCCAAATTTGAGAACTCAATTCTCCTTATTAAACACTTTTCCTTCACGGGTTCCGAGATTTCTTTTAAGGAAAAAGCGCATCTTCCATCGTTTCACGATTTAACCCTTATCGTCTTACGTACGTTCTCTTATTCTTGTGTTGGAACTACGGGGTGTAACAGTAAGTTTACCTGACCAATACCACGAATTGGAATTTTCTACTCACTGCCGATAATAATATTTTTATTTTTGCTCATATTAAAATAAGACGAGAGATTACCTTGAGATGTCGTCATGTGGGATGTAGCCCCTGTGTCCATGTACCATGACTCATATGGAATATTTAGATTCATGTTGTTCATGGTTCTTTCAATGTCAGTGGGTGCATAGCCGATAGAAGATGGTGTCTGGGCCACAAATGCATGTTGTGGACGCGAACCTAGAATTTTGGGTTGATGATTTGAAGAGGGATGCCTGGCCCATGTCGAAGTTGGATATGGACATGGCAGGGCAGCCCACTGTTGGGCACAAGCCCACGATGGGTATTGCCCCCACTGATTTCAGGCGGATTGAGCAATGGGCTGCTACTGGTTGGGTCACGACTGCTCGGATTGGTTGTTGTCGCCGACCTGTTGCCCGCCGCCCCGACCTCGTCCCTTTCCACCATTATTTTGTCATTTGTTATTATTACGATTTGACCCCATTTTTTACCATTATTGTTTCAGTTGTCACTGCTATCCGGACCGGAATTTTGTGACAGAGAATCTATAGAAAATGAATTAGTGGAGACGGTGTCAGTTCCGACATTAGCTACCCTAGATGATACTTGTTTTGCTTTTCGTGATTCTTCGAGAATCAATCTCGAACGGTCCTCATAGAACAGAGGCAACATATTGCTTTACTGAATGAATGTAGCAACTCCATCAAACTGTTCATTTATCCCTGCAATCAATTGAAGGACCAAAATTTGATTTTGGGGTCAATCTTATGGATAACGACATAGTCTCCTTTTACAACCCCTACATACCAATAATGCCACACGTGGCCACATAATAATACTTATACCAAAACGTCAACCTGAACTCCAAGTGTCGACGTCGGTTATCTGCATAAAGCTTCTGTCGACTATGAGCTTGTTAATAATCTTTCCTGGATAAGCTTCGCCTTATTCACAGCCCGCTGAATCAAGTCCGGGCTAATTATCTGAACCTCGCCTACGTTGAACCAACCAATCGGCGAGTCTACACTTTCTTCATACAAGGCCTCATACAGGGCCATCTGGATACTGGAATGGTAGCTTTTTGTTATACACAAACTCAACAAGAGGCAAATAATTCTTCCAGCTAACTCTAAAATCAATAACACCGGCCCACAACCTATCCTCAAGTGCCTGGGTAGTACGCTCTGCCTGTCCGTCGGTCTGAGGGTGAAATGCCACACTGAGACTCACCTGTGTCCCTAATACCTTCTGGAAAACCTCCAGAAGTCAGCCGTAAACTGAGCTCATATGTCTGACATCATAAATGTAGGAACCCCGTGCAGTCTCATAATCTCCCTGCGATATAAGCTAGCATAATCCTCAGCCGAGTAAGTGGTCCTAACCGGAAGAACACGGCTGGTTTCGTCAGCCTGTTACTATGACCCCCAGGGAGTCACACTTCCTCTGAGTACGATGCCACTCTGTAACAAAATCCATATTAATTACCTCTCATATCTAAGTTGGGATCTCAATCGTAGAGACTGGGCAGGCTCCTGGTGTTCAACCTTGACCTGCTACTAATTCGTACATTAAGCAACAACTCTGTTGCGTCCCTCCTCAGGCCATCCTACCAATGCATACATCTGAGGTCATGATACATCTTAGTCGAACCCAAAAAATAGAGCAATAAGCACTGCGTGCTTCCCCTAAAACCTGCTGACAAGTCCTGCAGCATCGGGCACACCCAATCTATCCTCATCTCACAACACCCTATCCGGTGCTACCCAAACGGGTTCTTCTCTTCTTAGAGAGTCGTATCTCAATTTCCTCACTATAACTGGATCCTTATACTATCGCCTCTTTACCTCCTCAACGACGAAAAACTCGGCAACCTCTCGGATCTAAACTCCATTAACCTTGGAAACAAAAAATCGAACCCCTCGGCTCGGTAGATGATGAATCTTACGGACCACGTCCTGTCTATCTGGCTGTCCATCTGACAGACTACTCATAGATCCACGACTAAGAGCATCTGTAACCGTCTCGGCTTTCCCCGGGTGGTATAGGATATCAATATCACAATCCTTGAGTAACTCTAACCACCGTTTCTGTCGCAAATTCAGCTGCCTCTGTCTGAAGATATACCAGAGGCTCTTGTGGTCTGCACAAATATCCACATGAAGTCTATATAAGGAATGCCTCCAAATCTTCAAGATACGATTAACCGCCGCTGACTCTAAATCGTGAGTAGCGTAATTCCTTTCATGCTTCCCTAATCGCCGGAAAACATAGGCTCTAACCTTATCGTGTTGCATCAGCACACAACCTAGCCCAACACCCAAAGTGTTACAATAATAACCTAACCCTCTAGTCTCTCAGGAGGGGTTAGAACTGTAGTCGTGGTCAACTTATCTTCCAATAACTGGAAGCCTTTCTCATATCTGCGAAATATTCGGGTATCCTTAATCTCAATTATGGTTTCTGTTTCCCTTTCTCTGTTGCAACCAAACTTGGTCACTAACTTAGATTTGATTCATTTACTTGCCTCATGGCTAAGACTTCATGTCAATCACAATTTAGGGGGGGGGGGGAGATTTCCTTGATCTCGTCAAGTAGTAACCCGATTATTCTCTCCCAACTCGTAGAGCTTATAGTCAGGTGTTCACCCTCAATTCACGGTATTACATAATCCAATGACTTGTCAAGATTTCTTATCATTCGAGTGTCTACTCGTCTTTCTTTTATAAGTTATTTCAAGTTGTCCTGGGGTCCCTTAACCCTCCGTATTTTCCTACTATCTTTCTTGTCAGTATGTTACCACCTTTCCTCGAGGTGTTCTTACTGCCCATCAGTTACTAATGGTCCTTACACTAGTCTGGGGTAATCATATCTCGTGCAACTTACATAACCACAGTGGTATTCTATTTTATCATTCTGGTCATAACCCTTCCTTATGCTTATTATTAGCAAAAGTATTTCTATCTTGATTCATAATCGTACAGTTTCATACATGCGTACTACCTGCATTTATATCCTTACGACACTTCCTCGACCATTTCCTAACGTCGTTCTCAATTACCCCAACACAATATTTTTCCCATGGTTATCTAAAACTGTAACCAATGGCATGACGATACTGAAGACCTTACCAGTCTCCTATCCTTCGTCTAACAACATGGGTGCACATAACCCTATAATACGTAAAAATATCCTTTTACGTGGGGGAGAGAACTTATCTCCCTTAAATAAACTTTCCTTGGAGTCACAACCCTAATCACAGGGTCCCCTTGCGGTCCTGCAAATATCTAATCATCACACACCGCCTTAAAATCGTGTAGATTTTCAAAACCTACCAAAGCTGCCTTCAGCTTTCCACCAACAGCACTCGTACTTATTTTATTCTTGCCTTGCGCATTTTCCTGAAATTATCCGGAAGGTCGTGTCCCTGACCGCCACACCAGACCAATTCCAAGTACCTCCAAGGGCACTTAATATAAACTCCATGTTACTATATAAGTATACTAGTAGTGAGACAAGAATTCCATACTTAGAAAAATTTCAAAAAATTGGATGAACATAGAGTGAAGCTCTCGGGTTCATCAAGTCCAAAAGAGAAAAAAATTTGTTTCTTGTCCAATAAGCTCCACACTTTAAACCAAGGTTCATGAGGGTATTGTAAGGGTATCTCAATAGAAAGATCCCGGAAAAATAGCGTTTTCGTATTAGTCGCAAGGTGAAAACCTAGTTGCTTTCCTAGGTTTTGATTGGAAGATTAAAGGAAAGTTGTTTGTGATATTCTAAGGGTCTCAAGTGGCGGATTGAAGTGTCAAGAAGAGGCTCTAAGTTGCTAGGGAGCGACTTCGGATTTGAAGTTGGACTAAGACTCGTTGAGGTAACAATCTTGTTCTCTTAAAGTGTTACAAGATTATATATTGTTGTTAGCCTTACATTTTTACTAGCATGAAGTATATGTGTTGAAGATTTATAAGTGATATGGATTGTTGTAGCCTAAAATCCGAAATGTCATATAAGCCATTTGAAGTTGGATTACATTTTGGTCGTTAATTAGAATCGTCGCATGTTACTTACTTGAAGATTGTAGTGGTTATAATCGATTGTGACTTGATATAATGTTATACTAACAACTTGGATTGAAAAGGAAATTGGATAAGAATTGGTGTTGTTGTATCTCAAGTTGCCGGATTTACACTTGTAGTTTGTACTAGTTTGATATCAATTGTGGGGCGGAATTTTACACATCTAGTAGGCGTATAATCACCTATTGTTAATTGCATTGTTGGGCCTTAAATGTGGCATGTTTGGTTATTGAATTCGGCCTTAAAAAAGGTGGCAAAGTATGTAGAAACAAAGGAAGTGCTGTCCGATTTTCCGTAGAATTTAATGACTTTGCACTTATTATATTCAACGTTTGAAGTAAGAAGTTAATAGACGTATTATGGTCATTATAGGTTGACATACTACGTGCGGTATATTGGACTTGGCAAGTGGTTTGACCCGAAGAGGTATGTGGAACCTTCCTATCTCTTGAGCATGAATAATGTACTTATATAGTACGGTAGACGTACAAGACTTTGATATCCTTTACTTGTTTTAAGAATGTCCAAGTCGGTTGAGTTAGGAGATTAACTCACTTGTTTAAAAGTAGTAAGGATGTCTTAGTTTTCAAAGTTAAGGGACTTGAAGTGTTTTAAAGTATATGATACTTGTTTCGTTTTAAACGTATAAGTCCCTTGGATATAGGAAAGTGTAATGGACAAAAGTATAAAGTTAATATAACGACTTTATGGGAAGTTGGTTATATTAGCTTTATGGAAGGTTAACAAAAGAAAGATTTACTCTAAGTAAAATAAGTAAGGATAAATGATTTGAATTTATGAAAGGCAAATTGATTTTAAGGCATCAATTGCCTAAGGTTTTAAGAGGAAAGAAGTCACTTGATTTAGAAGCCTAATTATATTTCTAAAAGATATTGTGACTTGCCTTGAAAAGTACTTGTGACTTGATACTATGGTTATTAGTATCTTGTATTTTGTATATGAAAAAAGAGTCATTTTAAAAGGATAGAAGTACGTAGTACTTTGGGTTAAATTCCCGGATTTTTAAAAAAAATGACATGTTAGTGCCTTAAGTAAACTAAAATGAGAGGGTATAATAATAATGTTAATAAGAAGTTAGGGGATTTCTTAACTTGCTTATATTATGATAAGCCGGTAGCGCTTATGTTATTTATGATAGCCGGTTGTGCTAGTTTAAGTTATTCTTACGGGGGAATGCCCCGTGTTACTACTAATTCCATGGATTTGCTACCCATGATGTGAGTGCGGCGTTTGTACTCATTGCGGGCCCACCGGGCCAAAGCGGGTGAAATAGTCCTGTGCGGGTGAAATAGTCTCACGCGGAGCGCATCGCTCCATTGCGGGTCCGTAGGACCTATGCGGGTGAAATAGTCCCAGGAGTAGGATTGCTTAATGATACTACGGGCGGATGACCCTACTTTGATCATGAGCCTCCTATTTTTATGCAGTAAAGTTTATACTTGTTACTCTCATTGTTAGTAAGGCACAGTGCACTGTAATTTGATTATCACCCATGCCTCCAGCTTTATCTAGACTTATGATATAATTACAGTATTGTTATACCCCGTATTTCCAGAGTATGTACGTGAGGACGTACGTAGAAAAGTTTGAGCCTTAAAGTTAGGCTAGGACCGAATTTTGTACACAACTAGCGAAAAGAGTCGTTTTTCGACGAAACGTTTTCCGGACTTTGCGAAGGGAAAAATACGGCTATGTCATTTATTATTTTTGCGGATTTTTCCGAGAGACGAAATATTTTGGACCAACGGGAGGGTGACATGTGTCACCCTCAAAGTGGACGATTTGGGCGTTTTTCTTGGCCTTGTTTTTGGTCAAGGGTTAGGTAGGATATTTTGGTGGTAGATGGATAAGGTACACTTGCCCAAATCCTAGCCCTACACTTGCCTACCACTTGGCTTGATCTTGGCCCTTGGTTGTCCTATAAATACCCCCCCTAAGTTGAAGACTTTCTTCATCCACAAATATTTTCTAAGTGTTAAAAATCCTTCCCCTCTTAGTGTGAGCTCGTCCAAAGCCACCCCCTCCCCTTTGAGAAAGGCCTTCGGCCGAGAAACCTCCCCCATTGCCTAGTTGGTTTTGAGAAATACACCCCCCCCTTTGTGGTATAGAAATACTTCTCCAAGTATTGTTATAATGCCAAAATACTCTAGACCAAAACCATTGTAGTGTTTCCAAGTACCCTCTTTACGAAAAGCCCGAAAAATACTATTATACTTCCTTTAGCCACTAAACGAAACCCTAAGGAAAACCTTGATAGTCGGTTGAAGTGTTAAGTAGAAGTTGCGTGGAACTTCTAAGGGTTGTTTGGAGCGGGTTGGAGCACCCGGAGTAGGAGCTAAACGTTGCTCAGGATCGACATTAAACTTGGATAATTTTGGGCTTACCGAGGTAAATAATCCTATCCTTCTATTGTAATTGAAAATTACATACTGTAGTTGTATAGAAATGAATATAAGATTCATAGAAGAGAATGGAACTGTAATAGAAGGATATTACAGAAAAGAATTGAACTGAAATCACGTCAGAAGAATATTCTACAGAGTAGTCTAGACTTTGATAGACTGGTATAACCTTTATAGGTTGAATGTTCTGCGAGTAACATGTGCTACTTGGAAGGTGGACAAGGCTAGCCGGGTTATAGCTGTGGAGCGTTTTGCTAATAGTCGATAATCGTCGCGAGGTATGTGATTCTTCCTATCCTTTTGAGCATGATATTTTTTAAAAGAATATATAGTACGGTAGACGTACGTGTGTTAACGGAACATAGTTTTACGACAATGTCTTTTGACTTAAGCCTGAATAATAAGAATCTTGAAGTATTTCAAAAGAATTAAGAAACCTTTTTGGAAGAAGAGTAATACTTGGTTTTGAAAACATAAGAGTTATGCTAGCTTTATGGGAAGTTAGGTATAACGTCTTAAGAGAGGTAAAGAGAATGGTTTATTGATTTTAGAAGTTAAGAGGTTTGATCTTAAAAGATAAGAGACTTGACTTAATTGAATTGATATGAATTTTGTTAAAAGTGTGAAACCTCATTCGTGAGTAATGAGTACTTGGTTTTTAAAAGGAATAATGTTTTACTGATTTCGGAAATCAGAATAAGTATCGAGCAAACCACTGCAGCGCTAATAAAGGGAAATGTATTGAATAATTAAGTATTATTAAAACCAGTAGAAACCTCCATCTGCATAGAAGCTAAGATAAGACAAAATGATATTACATTTCCTAGATCATGGCTGCTTTAATAAGATTGTTATGAACAAGAATAACCTACTCACACATAAGGCATACGTTTCTCAAATGGTTTTAAAAGAGAATTATATTATTAAGTGATTAAGACTATGAACTAAGAAACCTTTCGAAAATGAGAAACTTGAGCATTTGAAATTAGGCAAAACTTGAACGTTTGGAAAATAATGTTGTTACTTGATTTTACAAAGGGAAGTGTTTTGGTTTACTTAACAAAGTTAGTCACTCTATTTTTATACTACGAGTATCGGGTGACCTTTGTAAAAGAAATGGATCTTTAAAAGGAATTTAACGTACGTAGTACTTTAGGGTTAAAACCCGGAGTTTGACATAAAATGAAAGTACCTTGAGTTGTGTATAACTTGCCTATGCTTGTTGTTGTGTAACTTGCCTATGTTTGTTGTGATAGCCTTTGTTGTGCAAGAATTGTGTTTCTATACTATCGCGTCTCTCGATGGAGGGCCGGTTGATTTGTTGAGAACTTACTTGGACGCGTCTGGCGATGACAAGATTCCACGGGTATGCTTCCATTATTATTATTACATGGGCATGTCTACACCGATGATGGATTCTGTGGGCATGTGACCATTATGGTTATTTATGGCGAAGTATCGTGACTTACTTGTGATCGGTGCATAGCTTGTTTACTTGCCCCCGCCGCCACGTGACGCAGTGGATCTGGTATAGGTTATCGACTTGCCACGCGGTCGCCTTCGCGCGCGAAGTATCGTGACTTACGGTTGTGATCTGGTGCTTAGCCTGGTTACTTGCCCCCGTCATCTGCGTGGCGCTGGGAGGATCTGGTGGAGGCTATTACACTTGCCACGTGTCAGCTTCGCGAGTCAGTGTTTGGATGAAGCTTCGTGACTTACGGTTGTGATCTGGTGCATAGCCTGGTTACTTGCCCCCGTCAGCTACGTGGCGCTGGGAGGATGTGGTGGAGGCTATCGCACTTGCCACGTGTCAGCTTCATGTTATGATTATTTCCCGTACGGTCTTTTTATGACACAGGTGGGACCTGATGTTCAGGTGTACTTCTTGGTGTTATCATATCATAGATTGCCGGTGGTGAGGAAGGTATCCTCACTGCCGGCAGTCTATGATATAATAACACCAATGAGTACATATGAACACCAAGTCCTACCTGAGTCATAAAACCGTACGGGGCAAGTACGAAGGCCAACTACCAGATACCAAAGCCGTACTAACAATACAATACAATCAAACCACGGAGCTGATACGGGGCAAGTTGTCACGACCCGTTCCGGGGCCCGTGACTGGTGCCTTACCGGGGCACCCAAGTAGTCATACATCAGAGTAATCAGCGGAAATATAAAGCAAGACATGAAACAATTTATAAAATAAGACACAGTTTATGTGAGAAAACATCGCCTTTCGGCATATATATATAAACATGGTTTAGCGATTACATCCGACATCGCAACATGACTACTGCACCTCTAAGGAAATATACAACTATGGCGGACAGGGCCCGCCATACCTCGATCAGATAAAACTATCTACAACAGGAGATCATACCCAAAAGTAGAGCCTCCGTAAAAGATGGAGCTCCGACACCAACGTAGAGATCCTAAGAATGTGGATCTAGCACTGCCGCCTCTTACCGCGCAGATGAACGCAGCCCAAGGAGGTCAAGACAACAGTACTAAGTATATGAAATCAGAAAATACTTAAATGAAACATATCATTTTAAAAGCAGTTTTGCAAGTATGTATGAAACAACGAGAAACCGCACATAGTGCCACATCACAAACAAGAGCAGAATAGGTAAATCGTAATGTGTCTTTTCTAGGCCGCGAATGATCGAGCAGGCCAATTGCGTAGTATCACCATGCAAGCCTAATCACGACTCCGTAGTCCGCGTAGGCCAATCACATAGGCCCGCATAGGTATATAACCCCGCATCGAGGGTAGCTACTCGGCATCGTCCTGGACTCGTAGTCCGCATGGCCACATAGACCGCATGAGGTATAACCCCGCACACTAACCTGGAACTCCCGTAGCTCCGCATAGGTCCCTTGGACCCGCATGAGGTATTCTCGAATCATGGTCCCAGACCGCCTGAGTCTACCCCGCATCGGAGGGCAGCTTAACCCCCGGTAATATGTCAAGAGGTGAGTGATGTTACACTAACCTAACAGCTTATCGTTAAACAACATAAGCACAACAAGAATACTCTTTTACACAAACGTTACAAGACACTAACACACATAGCATCATATCATGTCTACTTATCAAACCATCTTATTATTCTTTTCACGATTCAATATAAGTCTGTTATAAACACATAGGCAAACTGTTTCTTTTATCAATCTTAAGTGGTTATACTTAACTTCCCATAAAGCTAGTATAACTCTTAAGCTTCTGTTTAAAAACCAATTAGTTCTCTTCTGTTAAAAATGATTCAGTATTCTTTTGAAATGCTTTCAGATCTTTATTATTCAGGCTTAAGCCGTGAGGCATTGCCGTAAGTGTTATTCAGGCTTAAGCCGTGAGGCATTGCCGTAGTTATTATTCAGTTAACACATGTACGTCTACCGTACTACATATATTATAAAATATCATGCTTTAGGAAGAATCACATACCTTCTCAGCGAAAACCACCTGCCAAGTTGAATATGTCGCGCGCAGAGAGTAGTCACAGACATCTATCAAAGACTACTCTGAAGGTCATTCTAAACAGAGGGTTCACAATTCTACGGAAAGTCGGGCAGCACTTCCCTACCCGGTGAGCTATATAAGTCTACTGTGAAAACAGTCCTATATAAGCATAGTTCAATTATTCTTCTTTTAAACTCTTCCACTGTGATAACAGTTCAATTCTATTCTGCAATATTCTTCTAAGTATTTATACTTATACTTATACTACAACAGTAAGTATTCTCTAATTCAAAAGAGGGTTAGGATTAGTTACCTCGGTAAGCCCAATAATATCCTAGAAAAGTTGCGCTGAGCAAGGTTTTGCTCTAAGTTGTATGCTCGAGAAACCTTAGAAGTTCTTCACAACTTCTACTAAGTACTAAGGTATTTGGGCTAGGGTATTTTGGGCATTATAACAATACAAGAAGGCAACTTTTCTACCAAGGGAGGGGGGTAGGTTTTGGCTAGGCTAGGGGGGCCTCGGCCAAACTACTAGGCTAGAGGGGAGGGGTATTCGGCCAAGGGCCTTCACAAGGGGAGGGGGAGGTGTTTTGGACGAAAAGGCTACAAAGGGAGAGGAGAGGATTTTCAAGACTTGGAAAGATTTGTGGATGAAGAACTCTTCATCTCTAAGGGGGTATTTATAGGTCAAGAAGTGGCCAACCAAGGGCCAAGATTAAGACAAGTGCAAGGCAAGTGTAGGGTGAAGATTTACTCACACAAATATCCTACCAACTCCTTGACTTGTGCACAAGGCACAAAAAGCGTGCCAAGGTATTCCATTCGTCCAAATGGACGATTTCAAGTCCACAAATTGGAGGTGCCAAGTGTCGCCCTCCCGTTGGTCAAAATGTTTTGTCTCTCGGAAAAATCCGCAAAAATTAGAAATGGCATAGCGGAATTTACCTACGAAAGTGTGGAAGCGTTTCGTCGGAAAGCGATTCTTTTAGCGAGTTGTGCACAAATAAAAGCGTTTTGCCTAAACTTTAAGGCTAGACTTTTATGCGTATTCCCTTACGTACATACTGCGAAATACGGGTATAACATTCTCCTCCTTAGAAACATTCGTCGAATGTTCCTTCCCAAGACGATTAACGATAAGATTCTTCATAACTTAAACATTTGCAAATGCCACACGGCCACGTAACAACACTTGGCGAAACGATAACGAAAATTTACAAGTAGGAAAGTGAATTACGGAGGTGTGGGAATAGGTGAGGATACTTCTGCCTCATGTCCTCTCGGCTTCCCACGTCATCTCCTCCTCGAGCTCGTTCGCCACAAGACTTTGACGGAAGCCACGTCCTTGGTCAGACGCCTAACACGACGATCGACTATCGCTATGGGAATCTCTCATCACGATAACCCCTCGGTCACACGGACATCGTCAATCGGGTGTACCCTAGATGGATCCGATACATCTCCTCGGCGTAGATACGTGAAAAACCGGATGCGCCTCCGGATCGGACGGCAGATCAACTCATGGCAACCTTGCCTACCTGCGGACAATGCGAAGCGGCCCAATGTACCTTGGTGAGTTTCCTTCTTCCGAATCTCATCACACCGCCATGGGTGACACCTTTAGGAAAACCCAATCATGAACCTCGAACTCAAGATGCCGACGACGATGATCTGCATCGACACATTGCGACTCGGTGTCGATAGCCGCTCTCGGATAAGCTTCACCTTATCCACTGCCTGCTGTACCAAATCTGGTCCCACTAGCTGCACCTCGCCACATCGAACCAACCTATAGGCGATCTGCACTTCCTCCCATACAAGGCCTCATAAGGCGCCATCTGAATCTTTGGGTGGTAGCTATTATTATACGCGAACTCAACTAGAGGAAAATGATCCTCAACTACCATCGAAGTCAATAACACGGGCTCGCGACATATCCTCGAGAGTGCGGATAGTGCGCTCTGCTGTCCGTCTGCTGTGGATGAAATGCGTGCTCGTGCTCACTGCGTCCTAAACCCCTCTGGAAGGACCTCCAAGTTAGCGTGGCGGGCTCCTGCATGCGATATGATCGAGTAGGGACTCCATGCGATCGACGATCTCTCGGATGTAAAGTCCGCATAATCCTCAGAAAAAGTCGTCTGACGGAAGAAAGTGGGCTGATTTCGTCACCGTCGGCGATAACCCATATAGAATCATGTCTCCTCCGAGTGCGAGGTAATCCTGTGATGAAGTCCATGTTGATTACCTCCCACTTCGGTCGGGATCTCAATCGCAGTAACAAACCACCGTGCCTCGGTGCTCTACCTTCACCTGCGACAACACGGGCGAGCTACGAACTCGCAACGTCCTCTTCAAGCCATCCCACCAATACAGATCTAAGGTCGTGGTACATCTTGGTCGACCGGATGGATAGAGTAACGCTTGTGTGTGCTTCCCAAGAACTCTGCCAAGTCTCAAACATCCGGAACACACGATGCGCCTCAAACCTTAGCACCCCATCAGTGCTACCTCAAAAGGACCCTTGCCCTCACGAAGAGTCAGATCACGATATCGAATCAAAGCCGATCCTCGAATTGCCTCTTCACCTCCTCAACGATGGAAGACTCGGCAACCTCACGAACTCTAACCCCATCGTTATCGGAATCAATCAAGCGGACACCAAGGCTCGCTAATCGGTGCAAATCACGAACCATGTCCTCCTCTCTAGCCGCACATCCGATAGGCTCCCCGACCGACCTACTAGAGCATCCGCCACAACATTGGCCTTCTCCGGTGGTACAGATATCAACATTGTAATCCTTAAGCAACTCTAACCACCTTCTGCCGTAAGTTCGGCTCCTCTGGTCAAGATATCTGGAGGCTCTTGTGGTCCGTAAAAATATCCACGTGAACCCATACAAATAGTGCCTCAGATCTTCAAAGCGTGAATCACGGCCGCCAACTCCAAATCATGGGTGGGGTAGTTCCTCTCGTGTTTCTTGGTGTCGGGATGCATATGCTATAACCCCGCCATGCCGCATCAACACATCCCAACCCGATGCCCGACGATCACAATACACGACATAACCATCTGGACCTCCGGAAGAGTAAGAACGAGGCGGTCGTCGGTCTCTCTTTCAAAGAATCGAAACCCCGCCACAAGCATCGACCATCAAACTTGGCGCCTTACGAGTCACCTAGTCAATGGTGCGTAGATAGAAGCAAACTTCTCCACGAACGCCGATAATATCTCGCAAGGCCCGAAATCTGCGAACCTCTGCCGGAGTAGTAGGTCTAGGCCAAGTCTCGATGCCTCGATCTTGGCCGTATCCACTGAATGCCATCGGCCCGACAATATGCCCAAGAAACGCCATCAAGTCAACAAAACTCACATTTGGAAAACTTGGCGTACAAGCTGGTCTGGAAGCGTCGGCCTGATCGCCAAATGCTCCGCATGCTCTGCTCTGGCGAGAATAAACCAAGATATCATCAATGAACACTATCACAACGTGTCCAAAATGGTTTGAACACTCGGTTCATCAAATCCATGAATACCGCGAGCATTGGTCAACCAAGATATGACCACGAACTCATAATGCCCATACCGTCCGAATGCGATCACAGGACATCCACCTCTCGACTCGCACTGATGATAGCGATCGCGGATCAATCTTGGAGAAACATCTCGCACCTGCAATCGGTCGAACAAATCATCAATCACAGGAAGGGGTATTCGTTCTTAATGGTCACCTTGTTCACCGTACTCAACACACATGCGCAAGGCGTCCGCCCTTCTTCTTCACGAACAATCTGGCGCTCCCGGGAGAAACACTAGGCGATGAAGCCGCTTCTCCGGCAAATCTCTAAGCCGATCCTTGACTCTCTCAACTCGGCGGTGCCATTCGTATGGCGGAATGGAAATAGGCGAGTGTCCGCAATATGTCAATACAAAACTCAATCTCCTCTCGTGAGGATACCCGGGAGTCATCCGAAACACGTCGGGAACTCACGACTCATCGGGCGGTGAAAATCTGGTACCGCGACTTGATTATCAAACACCGAACGAGATGGTAGATATACCCTTCGCACCATCTTCCTAGCCTTGAGGTAGGAAATAAACCTACCTCTCGGCGTCTGGTGCTCCTCCCACTCAACAACCGGCTCGCCAGAAACTGGAACCGTATTACTCTCTCTCTGCGGTCTACATTGGCGTAGCAGAAGCTAGCCAATCCATCCCATGATCACGTCGAAGTCAATCATCTCCAACTCTATCAAGTCGGCTGGGGTCCGACGATCGTAAATGGTCACAGACAAGCTCTATATACGCCGAGCTACCAGAATCACCACTGGCGTAGCTACCTCGAAAGGGTCTATGGACTCGTGCTCTATCCTATCCTACTAGCAACAAGGGAGATATATAGGATGCAGTAGAACCGGATCTATCAAAGCATACACATCAAACCCGAACCGATAAAGTACAGGCGACATCGGTGAGGCCTCACGATCTGTCGGTGGACAAAGCATAAATGCGGTTCGAGGACCGCTAGAATCGACCCGAGCCACGACCTCTGCCGCGACGTGCTGACCCATGTGTACCACGCCTCGGGCGAGTAATCGTAGGAGATGAAGAAGACCGCGAAAGAACTCGTGGTGACCCTACCATCAAGATCGCCTTTGGTCGGACAGTTCCTCGCATAGTGACCCTGCTGTCCACAACTGAAACAAACTCCCGTACCACCACTTCCGAAGTGGGATCTACCGCATCGGCCACACTGAGAGGGTGGTCGTCGGCCGAACCTCTGCCGCTCTAGATGTCAAGTCCACGGGGCCCTGCCCTCGAATATCCTGGTTGTGCTGAGGACGGTGCAGGAGTGCTCTGAGCTGGCTGTGGTGCAAATCTAGACTGCTGCTGAGGCCGCCCACCACGATAGCCACCAAACGACCCTGCCGTCCTGGTCTTCTTCTGCTGTCAACCCGGCGATCTACGCCTCACATCCAAGAGCATGAGCTGCGTGCGGGTAATGTCCATACCGGTGAAGAGAAACACCCGCATACGACTCGACCATATAGTCATCTAGCGGTGGCGTGGCGGTGCACCCTATCCTCCATAATCGCTACTAATCTTTGGGACATATCGAGCCAATGAATCAAACTCGACATTGTACTCACGGACGGTCGTCCTCTGCGCCTCGGCAGTAAAAATCTATCGGCCGCGCCTCCTCATCCGCGAGGCAAGAAGTGGGTGAGAAAGCCTCGAGAACTCATCCCAGTATCGGGGACGCGTGCTCTCCGGGATAACTCCATGAATCAAACCAATCGATCGCGGTATCACGCGGCCGATGCGAACAAAGGTCACAGACTGCCTCGAGGCCTTGATCACCTCATGATCCTCAGAGGCGACGGATGAACTCTGCGGATCATCCTCGGCCTCGACCGTAAAACTCGGCGGGCTACAACTCAAGAAATCTCGTAGTCTCAAACTATTCGCCTCGGGTGCACGGGTCTGGAGCCGAGCTGAGCCCCAGGCTGCGCGTCGATCTCTCCTCGTATCGGGCCACAACTTTAACCAATAGCTGGGCCATCTCCTTGTACCCTAACTCTTCCGCCCCAGGCTGTGGGACAGGAGGTGTGGGTACTGTGGTCTCTGCTGGGGTTGGCGGCGTCATAGAACTCGCCGTCTCTGGTATAGACTGGGCCTGAGCCCTCGTGACTCTGGGTGTCCTGCTAGCAGCTCCTCACGCCTTGCCTTTACGGGCGGGTTGCCTTACGTGGAGGCATAATCATTCTGAGGAAAGGAATACGTTAGAGGGTCCAACCTATAACACGCCTCTAAAGCACGATCTCGTAATGAGAAGAATGAAACCAATCCTAAATATCCTATAGCCTCACGATTATTGGTGTGGTGCACAACACAGATAATCAAGACTCTACTAGATACGGTTTGTAGACACTTTCCGAGGATTAATCGCTCGATACCACTTTTGTCACGACGACCGTTAGGGCCCATGATCGTGCCTTCAAGGCACCCAGTAGTCATACATCGAGTAATCAAGGAAATATAAAGCAAGACATGAAACAGTTTATAAAATAAGACACGCTTTATGTGACAAAACATCGCTTTTGCATATATATATAAACATGGTTTATGATTACATCAAACATGTACAACATGACTACAGACCTCTGAAATATACAACTATGGCGGGACAGGGCCGCCATACCTGGCAGACAAAACTATCTACAACAGGAGATCATACCAAAGCGAGCCTCGGAAAAGATGGAGCTCCCGACACCAACATAGAGATCCTAAGAATGTGGATCTAGCACCTGCTTGCCCTTACCTGCGGCATGAACGCAGCTCCCCGAAGGAGGTCAGTACAACAGGTACTAAGTATATGAACCTGTAAAAATACTTAAATGAAAGATATCATTTTAAAAAGCAGTTTTGCAAGTATGTATGAAACAACGAGAAACCGCACATAGTGCCACATCACAAACAAAACAATGATAGGTAAATCGTAGCAGGTCTTTTCTAGGTGCGAATGATTGAAGCAGGCCATTGCCCGTAGTATCACCATGCAAGCCTAATCTCGACTCCGTAGTCCGCATAGGCCAATCACATAGGCCCGCATAGGGTATATAACCCGCGTCGAGGGTAGCTACTCCTCGGCGTCGCCCCGACTCGTAGTCCGCATGGCCACATAGACCGCATGAGGTATAACCCGCACACTAACACGGAACTCCGTAGCTCCGCATAGGTCCCTTGGACCGCATGAGGTATTCTCGAATCATGGTCCTGCATCGCTGAGTCTACCCGCGTCGGAGGCGGCTTAACCCCGTAATATGTCAAGAGGTGAGTGATGTTACACTAACCTAACGATTTATCGTTAAACAACATAAGCACAACAAGAACTCTTTTACACAAACGTTACAAGACACTAACACACATAGCATCATATCATGTCTACTTATCAAACCATCTTATTATTCTTTTCACGATTCAATATAAGTCTGTTATAAACACATAGGCAAACTGTTTCTTTTATCAATCTTAAGTGGTTATACTTAACTTCCCATAAAGCTAGTATAACTCTTAAGCTTCTGTTTAAAAACCAATTAGTTCTCTTATGTTAAAAATGATTCAGTATTCTTTTGAAATGCTTTCAGATCTTTATTATTCAGGCTTAAGCCGTGAGGCATTGCCGTAAGTGTTATTCAAGCTTAAGCCGTGAGGCATTGCCGTAGTTATTATTCAGTTAACACATGTACGTCTACCGTACTACATATATTATAAAATATCATGCTTTAGGAAGAATCACATACCTTCTCAGCGAAAACCACCTGCCAAGTTGAATATGTCGCGCGCAGAGAGTCAGCCTATAATAGTCACAGACATCTATCAAAGACTACTCTGAAGGTCATTCTAAACAGAGGGTTCACAATTCTACGGAAAGTCGGGCAGCACTTCCTGCAGTGAGCTATATAAGTCTCATCAGGAAAACAGTCTTATATAAGCATAGTTCAATTATTCTTCTTTTAAACTCTTCCACTGTGATAACAGTTCAATTCTATTATGCAATATTCTTCTAAGTATTTATACTTATACTTATACTACAACAGTAAGTATTCTCTAATTCAAAAGAGGGTTAGGATTAGTTACCTCGGTAAGCCCAATAATATCCTAGAAAAAGTCGCGCCTGAGCAAGGTTTTGCTCCTAAGTTGTATGCTCCAAGGAAACCTTAGAAGTTCTTCACAACTTCTACTAAGTACTAAGGTATTTGGGCTAGGGTATTTTGGGCATTATAACAATACAAGAAGGCAACTTTTCTACCAAGGGAGGGGGGGTAGGTTTTGGCTAGGCTATGGGGGCCTCGGCCAAACTACTAGGCTAGAGGGGAGGGGTATTCGGCCAAGGGCCTTCACAAGGGGAGGGGGAGGTGTTTTGGACGAAAAGGCTACAAAGGGATAGGAGAGGATTTTCAAGACTTGGAAAGATTTGTGGATGAAGAACTCTTCATCTCTAAGGGGGTATTTATAGGTCAAGAAGTGGCCAACCAAGGGCCAAGATTAAGACAAGTGCAAGGCAAGTGTAGGGTGAAGATTTACTCCACACAAATATCCTACCAACTCCTTGACTTGTGCACAAGGCACAAAAAACGTGCCAAGGTATTCCAATTCGTCCAAATGGACGATTTCAAGTCCACAAATTGGAGGGTGCCAAGTGTCGCCCTCCCGTTGGTCCAAAATGTTTCGTCTCTCGGAAAAATCCACAAAAATTAGAAATGGCATAGCCGGAATTTACCCTACGAAAGCTGTGGAAACGTTTCGTCGGAAAACGATTCTTTTAGCGAGTTGTGCACAAATAAAAGCGTTTTGCCTAAACTTTAAGGCTAGACTTTTGTACGTATTCCCTTACGTACATACTCTGGAAATACGGGGTATAACACAAGTACGAAAACCGACTACCAGATACCAAGGCCGTGTCACGTAGCTGACCGGGGCAAGTACGAGGGCTAACTACCAGATACCAAGGCCATATCACGAGACTCCGCCACGGCGTCACGGCAAGTCTGAAGCCGACTACGGATACCAAGGCCGTGTCACGTAGCGGCCGGGGCAAGTACGAGCTAACTACGGATACCAAGGCCATATCACGAGACTCCGCCAAGGCGATGCACGGCAACCACGAAGCCGACTACGGATACCAAGGCGTGTCATGTAGCTGACCGGCAATCGAGGGCTAACTACCGATACCAAGGCCGTATCACGAGACTTCGCCACTAAACTGAACGGGGAAAGTGCGAGGGCTAACAACCAGGTACCAAGGCCGAATCAGCCACGAGGCGGGGCAAGTCTGGCCGACCACGGATACCAAGGCCGAATCGGTAAGAAACCTCGTGGAGAGCTAGTCCATGGAATAACACTATCAACGAGGCGTGCGGAATTCTCCGTCCTTGCCGACGCGTCAAGTAATATCATGACAAATCAGCCGGCCCTACATTGAGAGACGCGGCGGTATAGAAATACAATACTAGCACGACAAGGCTATCACATGCAAACATACACAACTCAAGGTACTTTCATTTTATGCCAAAGTCCAGTTTTTAACCCCAAAGTTCTACGTACGTTAAATTCTTTTTAAAAGATCCATTTCTTTTACAAAGGTCACCCGATGCCCGTATTATAAAAATAGAGTGACTAACATTTTTTAGTAAACCATAACAACTTCCATACTTTCCTTTCTAAACCAAAACACTTCTCCTTTTAAATCAAGTTACAACATTCTTTTCCAAAGTTCAAGTTTGCCTAACTTCAAATGTTCACGTCTCTTATTTTTGAAAGATTTCATAGTTCATAGTCTTAATCATTTAATAACGTAATACTCTTTTTAAAACAATTTGAGCAACATATGCTTTATGTGTGAGTAGGTTATTCTTGTTTATAACAATCTTATTAAAGCAGCCGTGTTCTAGGAAATGTAATACAATTTTGTCTTATCTTAGCTTCTATGCAGATGGAGGTTTCTACTGGTTTTAATAATACTTTATTAGTCATTACATTTCCCTTTATTAACGCTGCTGTGGTTTGTTCGATACTTATTCTCATTTTCGAAATCAGTAAAACATTATTCCTTTTACAAACCAAGCACTCATTACTCACTAATGAGGTTTCACGCTTTTTAACAAAATTTATATTAAATCATTTAAGTCACGTCTCTTATCTTTTGAGATCAAGTCTCTTAACTTTTAAAATCAATAAACCATTTTATTACTCTTAAGTCGTTATACCCAACTTCCCATAAAGCTAGTATAACTCTTAACTTTCAAAACCAAGTGTTACTCTTCTTTCAAAACGGTTTCTTAATTCTTTTGAAATACTTCAAGATTCTTATTATTCAGGCTTAAGTCAAAAGACATTGCCGTAAAGCTACGTTCAGTTAACGCACGTACGTCTACCGTACTATATATATATATATACTTTTAAAATATCATGCTCAAGAGTATAGGAAGAATCACATACCTCGCGACGATTATCGACTATTAGCAAAACGCTCCAAAGTACTGTAGTCCTGTTAGCCTTTTCCACCCTTCGAGTAGAATATGCTACTCGCAGTACTTCAACCTATATCGGTCATAAGAGTCTATCAACGTCTAGACTATTCTGTAAAATACTTCTAGATACAGATTCCTTTATTCTACGGAAAATTGGGCAGCACTTCCACTGCAGTTAAACAAGTCTCATCAGAATACATCTTATGTAAATCTGATTCGATCTTCTTCTTTAATATTCTTCTGATGTGATTTCAATTCAATTCTCTTCTTTTATACCATCCTTATAAACGTCTTATACACATTTCTATACTACTACAGTATGTAATTTCCAATTACAATAGAAGGACAGTAGTATTTACCTCGATAAGCCCAAAATTATCCAAGATTATATGTCGATCCTGAGCAACGTTTAGTTCCTACTCTGGGCGCTCCAACCCACTCCAAACAACCCTTAGAAGTTCTAAACAACTTCTTCTTAATACTTCAACCGGCTATGAAGATTTTCTTAGGGTTTCGTTTAGTGGCTAAAGGAAGTATAATAGTATTTCTGGGCTTTTAGTATAAGGGTAACCTTGGAATACTACAAGGTATTTGGGCCAAGGTATTTTGGAATAGTAACAATACTTGGAGAGTATTTTTCTACCAAGGGGGTGTATTCTGAAAACAACTAGGCAAGGGGGTAGACTCTCGGCCAGGGCCTTCTCGAGGAGGACTTGGACGAGACTACACTTAAGGGGGAGAGGAATTTTTGCCTTGAAATTTCAAGTGAGGATGAAGAAATAGTCTTGCACTAGAGGGGTATTTATAGGACATTCAATGGCCAAGATCAAGCCAAGTGGGGGGGCAAGTGGAGGGTCAAGATTTGGACAAGTGTTTGTGGGTCCCACTTTCTCATCAACTACACAAAATATCCTACCAACTACTTGACAAAAATCCAAGGAAAAACGCCCAAGTTCGTCCCCCACTTTACCGTCCACTTGAGGGTGACACTTGTCACCCTCTCGTTGGTCCAAAATATTTCGTCTCTCGGAAAAATCCGCAAAAATTATAAATGACATAGCCGTATTTTTCCCTTCGCAAAGTCCGGAAAACGTTTCGTCGGAAAACGACTCTTTTCGCTAGTTGTGCACAAATTTCGCCACTTTGCCTACTTAAGGCTTAAACTTTTATACGTACGCCCTCACGTACATACTCTGGAAATACGGGGTATAACACAATTGATCCCACTCTATTTCAGGCTATGGGGCGACCCGTAACAGGTCCTCACCCCGACCCGCCGTCACACTTAACTCTTATTCTTGGTCTATAATAAATCTTTCTACCCCAGAAGACCTAGTACATCTAAGGTCTCAGCGGTCATCAATATTCTTAGGCTCGCAATTCCCATGATCCAAGCCTACCTTACCAGTCCCCCCCGTAAACGGGTACAATAACTTCTCATAATACCATAATCGTGTCATCTTGATCACAAAAACCATTACTTACTCTATACGGACCTCATCCGTACAATTCTCTTAAGCCTACCACGTAGCTTAATATTTTAACATGGTATTCCATTAAGTTTCTTAACATGACTTCTTAAGGGTTCATTGCCCTGTCAGACAGCTCATCCTTTCCCAATTATCTCAAAATAAAACACAAGACCTTGGCGAGAATTCATTAACTGTTCCATACCTTCCCGGTATCTAGTTAGTCTTTACCAACTCCTGGTAATGTAAAATCATTCTAGGCAACACGCGTCTGACCCTCATACATAACTCCGTATAGATTTATGTCACAGTACCAACTATACTATAATCATTACCAACCTGGATACGCAATCCACATAGTCCTTCTTGGGTCACTGCTGCCTTTCTCGTAGCTGCAATCAACATAACTCGTTAGGGAGAGACGACCCTAACAACACAGCTCTATCGCACGATCTCAGAGTGAGAAGAATGGAAACCAATCCTAAATGTCCTGCAGCCTCCTGATTATAGATGTGGTGCACAACACACCGATAATCAAGACTCTACTAGACACGGTCTGTAGACACTTTCCGAGGACTAACTGCTCTGATACCACTTTTGTCACGACCCGACCCCGGGCCGCGACTGGTGCCCTACCTGGGCACCCTTCTAATCATACAACATAATAAACTGCGAAAGATAAATAACACCCCTTTTTTAAAAAAAAAAAACCAAGGCCAAGCCGATCAGGCTGCCATAATCATAATAGTTACCCGAAAGGGTCTACACTGTTTAAAAATGTAAAAACAACTCTAGCCAGTCCAGCCCACAGATGAATACAGACCTCTTAGATTTGAACAAATACTATGGCGGGACAAGGCCCCGCCGTACCCCTGAATATACATAACCATGACGACAAGCTCCGGAACATTGGAGCCATCTCAAAATGCTGAACCAGGATCCTAAGCTCGCGGATCCACAATCGTAATACCTAAACTGCGGACATGAACGCGGCCCCGAAGAAGTCGATAACAGTACCGAATATGGAGCGGAAAATAAGTCTGATGAAACAAATCATAACTGTACAAAAGAATGACATGGGCAAGTATAAAAAGGGTACATACCAGATCCTACCGTGTCATTACCATCTCGTGAACTTAATCGTACCTTATTATCTTTTCCCATTTTTCAATAAAAGTTATAGTCACTTTCTTATGTACATACTTAGGAAAAATCGTCAAGTTCATTACCATATAACTTACTTGCCTTGCATAACATAAACCGACCCTTTATGGAGGGACGCCTATACTGCCCGACCCAAATCTGGGACGCGATAAAGTCACATAGTCTGCCCATAAAGGTATACTGCCTGGCCCAATCCTGGGACGCGGTAAGGTCACATAGTCTGCCCATAAAGGTATACTGCCCGGCGCAATCCTGGGACGCGGTAAGGTCACATAGTCTGCCGATAAAGGTATAATTCCCGGCCCAATCCTGGGACGCGGTAAGGTCACATAGTTTGCCTATAAAGGTATACTGCCCGGCCCAATACTAGGACGCGGTAAGGTCACATAGTCTGCCCATAAAGGTATACTGCCCGGCCCAATCCTGGGACGCGGTAAGGTCACATAGTCTGCCCATAAAGGTATACTGCCCGGCCCAATCCTAGGATGCGGTAAGGTCACATAGTCTGCCCATAAAGGTACACTGCCCGGCCCAATCCTGGGATGCGGTAAGGTCACATAGTCTGCCCATAAAGGTATCTTGCCGGCCCGATCACGGGGCGCGGTAAGGTCACATAGTCGCCCATAAAGGTATCTTGCCGGCCCAATCACGGGGCGCGGTAAGGTCACATAGTCGCCCATAAAGGTATCTTGCCCGACCCAATCACGGGGCGGTAAGGTCACATAGTCGCCCATAAAGGTATCTTGCCGGCCCGATCACGGGGCGGTAAGGTCACATAGTCTGCCCAAAGGTATCTTGCTCGGCCCAATCACGGGGCGCGGTAAGGTCACATAGTCTGCCCATAAGGTATCGTCGGCCCAATCACGGGGGCGGTAAGGTCACATAGTCTGCCCATAAAGGTATACTGCCCGGCCCAATCCTGGGACGCGGTAAGGTCACATAGTCTGCCCATAAAGGTATACTGCCCGGCCCAATCCTAGGACGCGGTAAGGTCACATAGTCTGCCCATAAAGGTATACTTCCCGGCCCAATCCTGGGATGCGGTAATGTCATATAAAATCCGGGAATTTAACCCAACGTACTACGTGCCTCTACTCCTTTAAAATGATTCTCTTTCAAATAAAACTTCCAAGATACTAACTACCGTAGTATCAAGTCATATCTACTTTTCAAGACAAGTCACAATACCTTTTAGAAATACATTTATAGGCTTCTAAATCAAGTGACTTCTTTCTTTAAAACCTTAAGCAAATGGTACCTTTAAAACAATTTGCCCTTCTTTATTTCAAATCATTTCTTTGCTTATATTACTGAAGAAAACCATTCTTTTAATCTTCCATAAAGTTGTTATAACCAACTTCCCATAAAGTCGTTATAACTCTTTATGTCTTAGACAAATTCATTCCTTGTATAACCAAGAGACTTATACTTTCAAATCAAATCACATAGCTTTCAAAATACTTCAAGTCTCTTAGCTTTTAAGAAAAAAAGTTTCTTAACTTTAGAAATCAAGTCTTTCCAAATCGTGTATTCTATACTTGTAAATCAATTCATTTCTTCCTTTAAGAATCAAGTCCCATAGCTTGAAAAATAAAGTCTCTTAACTTTTAAGAATTTGAGATCCATAGCCTTAAAACTTCATACGTAAATTCTTATAAGTTAAGTAACATATACTTTGGTGCGTTGTGAATAAGTTATACTTATTTATAACGATCTTATTCAAGTAGCCATGATTTAGAAAATGTAATACAATTTTGTCTTATCTTAGTTTCTATGCAGATGGAGGATTCTACTCGTTTTAACATAATTGATTGTCATTACATTTTCTTTTATTAACGCTGCAGTGGCTTGTTCGATGCTTATTCTCATTTGTGCCGTAACTTAGCCATGTCAACTTGGCTCCAAAATACCTCCTAACGACTCTTACCAACATCCCCCATAAGACTTGGTAAGAACTTAGGATAACTTAGACATAACCCTTACGTAGAGTAAATCAACATACATACCTCTTAACTTCTAAGAGTAGAAGGAATCATGAAATAATACCACATGTATATTCCATACATAGAATCATGTCAAAAGAAGGAAGAGGTTCACATACCTCGCGACGATTATCGACAAATAGCAAAATGCTCCAAAGTACTTCAACCTTGATAGCTATTCCATCCTTCAAGTAGAACACGCTATACTTAGTACTTCCACCTATAATGGCCATAATACGTCCATTAACCTCTAGCTTTAAACGTAGAATATTCTAAGTGCAAAGTCACTAAATTCTACGGAAAATCGGGCAGCACTTCCTTTGTTTCTACATACTTTGCCACCTTTTTCAAGGCCGAATTCAATAACCAAACACGCCACATTTAAGGCTCAATACAACAACCAATCAAAGGGGATTACACGCCTTACAATACGTGTAAAATTCCGCCCCACAATTAATACCAACTAAGTCCTTAATCAGGGCCATTCTCGGCTAACTTATTCAATAACACAAAGTTCTTTCCAATTCTTTTTCAATCCAACTTCTTAGGTCTAACATGTTATATAGTCATAAACAACTTAGCAATTATAACCACCTTAATCAATTCTTTAGATAACATGCGACGACTAAACTAGTAACTAAATTGAATTACAATCTTAAAGGCTAAATCATGCAACTTGTCGGATTCCATCCAAATATTCCATAACACATATCATTCTTCATAATATAAACACCTCATGCTTGCTAATATCCATAGCTACAATAATAAGTAATCTTAATTACTAAAACGACAAGAATTATACCTTTACAAGCCCTTAATCTTCCCAAGATTCAAAGTCGCTCCTTAACAATTCTTAGCTCCTTTTCTTATGTTCCAATCCGCTCCAACCACTCCTTATAAGCCTATGAAGAACTCATCTTCAAGTTCCAACTTCAAAGTTGAAGAACTCCTTAAGTTTCCGCCTTGCGACTAATACGAAAACGCCACTTTTCCGGGATCTTTCTATTGAGATAACAATACAATACTCTTAGGGACCTTGGGTTTAAGTCTTGTGAATTATCATCCACAATTGCAAAATTTTGTCTTCCAAAAATGCCTAAAGCCGAGAGCCCCCTCACTTTGTTCTTCAATATTTTCTTGAAATATGACTAAGTGTGGAACTATTCTTGCTACTAGTATGTATTTATAACACTATGGAGGGTCAAGACTTAAACAAATGGGTGGCTAAGATGAGTTTCACTAGGATCAAGCCCAAGTGGCCCTTTGACAAGTCAACAAAATCAAGCTTCAAGACTTATCATCCATAATGGTCAAATGACCATTTTAACCTTGCAAATTTTGTCCAAGACCTTGTGCGGGAGGTGCCACGTGTCTCCCTCCCATTCGTCCATAAAAATTTTGTAACCCTCGTGGGCCCCACAAAACGTAAAATTCATCGGTTGGGCCCCACATGACCAAATCCGTACAAATAAATTTCCATAATGATAATACATTCCATAATCCTCAATTAATGCATTTTGAGAATCCAATTCTCTTCAACGAACATTTTTCCTTTCCGACGTTCGGAAGATTTTCCATCGGAAAAACAATTCTTCCTTTCGTACCCTTTTCAAGTCTTGTGTTTCTTACATATATTCTCTTAAACATGTCCTTGAACTATGGGGTGTAACAGTTATCATACATGTCTCCTGTTTTATATAGATCATATGATTTCATTCTGATATTTTGATTTCACATACTTGGTACTGTTATCGACCTCGCCGTTTGCGTTCATGTCGCAGGTAGAGGTACACCGGTTGTTGATATTCTCTCTTAGGGTCACAGTTCTGCGTTTTGGGAAGCTCCGTTTCTCCGGAGGCTTATCTTTTGGTATGATTCCCTGAGATTGTAGGTTCTTGTACATTCAGGGGTATGGCGGGGCCCTGTCCCGTCATAGTTGTTATAAAAACTCTTAGAGGTCTGTAGTACTGTAGTGAGTTGGGCTTGTAAAGGATAACTGTTCGGGTTTTATATATATATATATATATGCAGAAAGGTGACATTATTGGTTAGCCTGTTTCTTCTTTTATATTGTTCCATGTCTATGAGTTTTATTTCCGCTGATTTTCTCTGATGTATTATCACTAGGGTGCCCGGGGTAAGGCACCAGTCGCGGGCTCGAGGTCGGATCTTGATAGATTTTCTCTGTTGTATTATCACTAGGGTTCCCGGGGTAAGGCACCACTCGCGGGCCCGAGGTTGAGTCGTAACAAAAGTTGTATCAGGGCAGTTAGTCCTCGGAAAGTGTCTACAGACCGTATCTAGTAGAGTCTTGATTATCGGCGTGTTGTGCACCACACCTATAATCAAGAGGCTGTAGGATATTTAGGATTAATTTCCATTCTTCTCACTCTGAGATCGTGCGTTAGAGTTGTGTTATAAGTTGGACTCCCTCTGACGTATTCTTATGTACCAGTTACGCCTCTACGCAAGGCAACCAGAGCCCAGGAGGGCAAGGCAGCAGAGGGAGCTACGAGTAGAACACAGAGGGTTGCGAGGGCACAGGCCCAGTCAATACCTGAGGTGGTACTTCATACGGGGAGTTCTGCGACGCCGCCAGCCCCAGCAGAGTTTAGAGCAGCGGCAACAGTATCTACTGAGGCCATGATATCTGAGCCTCCAGTTCCACGACCAGGAGCCGAGGATATGGGTTACAAAGAGATGGCCCAGTTACTGGCTAGGATCGTGGCTAGGCATGAGAACAGACGAGAGTCGGAGGTTCCGGTTGTACCAATGGTGCACCCCAGAACCGATAGTTTGAGGCTTCGGGACTTCTTGAGTTGCAATCCACCAGAGTTTTATGGATCGAGAGCTGAGGATGATCCTCAGGAGTTTATTCGACAGCTATATCGGATCATGAGAGTGATTAAGGCCTCAGAGGCCGAGTCGGTGGTACTGGGTTCGTATCGGCTGCGGGATATTGCAGTTAACTGGTTTGATTCATGGGAACGGTCCCGGGGGGAGCATGCGTTTCCAGCTGGTTGAGACGAGTTCTCAGAGGCATTTCTTAACCACTTCTTGCCTCCGCAGAGGAGGAGAGCCCAGGTGGATAGTTTTATGATGTTGAGACAGAATGGGCGGACGGTTCGGGAGTACAACATAGAGTTCGACTCATTAGCTCGGTATGCCCCCACTCTAGTGGCAGACATGGAGGATAGAGTGCACCGATATGTCACGGGGCTAGATGATTATCTAGCAGAGGGTTGTACATGAGTAGCTCTTCAGCCAGGCATGGACATTGCCCGCATCCAGGCTTATGCACAGGGGACTGAGGAACGTAGAGGTCGACGAAATAACCGAGATCAGCACAAGAGGGCCAAGACAGCAGGGTCCTATGGTAACTTTCGAGGCGGACAGCCTCAGCAGCAGGCTAGATATACACTTCAGCTAGTACAGAGTACTTCTACACAGTCTTCAGGACATCTGGGGTATTCAGGAGCAGGTCAGGGCTCCAAGGTTTGAGGTTTTCGGGGGAGTAGGGGTGTTAGCCAGATGAGGCCACCCCTACCTCTGTGTGGCCATTATGGTAAACTCCATTATGGGGAGTGTCGTGCTAGTTTGGGAGTTTGTTATTCTTGCGGCTGGCAGGGCCATTTTGCGAAGAATTGTCCGACCAGAGGTATCGTGGATGTTAAGACTCAGCATTCGGGATCAGTGGCTGGTTCATTGCCTTATTTAGCTATGCGCCTTGCCCTTACGGTGGGAAAGTGAAGTAATAGTTACAGGTATATCTTTAACCCTTTAGAGACTAGTATGCGTTGATAAGATGATTATGTGTTAAGTATTATGTTCGGTTAGTATTGTGTAAATTGTGTTTAAGACACCTGGTTAGAGGGAAAGGTAAGTTTGGGTGCATGGAAATTGTAAGCCTTAGAATATTGATAACCGTTGAGACCTTAGATACAAGGCCGTCTTGAGTGAAAGATTTTACGGTTGATCTTTGTCGAGGTACATAGTATACGTGGGGTATATTTGTGTGATAAGTCCATGAGTGGTGTGAGATGAAAGTGGGTAGTTAAGCTAAGAAGACCACTAGGCTTTCATGACTTGAATAATGAGATTTGTTCCGGACGAGGAATGAGGATTTAGTGCGATTATGAGTCGGGTTGAGGACCAATCGCAGGTCAACCCGCAACCCGGAATGAAGTGGGGTCGGTTTGAGGTGGTCCCGCTAGGTGATAGGGTCACGAGGGTGTAAGGCCTAAGTTTAGGTAACCATTGTACGAGTTCGTGGATGCGTTCGACCAGAATCGGGTCGTGAAGACCGAGAATGGCCTTAAAGGAAATCGAAGCTAGTATAATGACCAAGTTTGGAGGTAGTAACCCCAAGATTTTGAAAACTGAAGCGATAACTGAAATATGGTACGTGTACTAGAAAGAGTTCGGGTGTACGAGAAGGGTACGACGAGTAAGAAAAGAAGCGAACATGTGTTAAAAGAATGGAAGTGATTATTTACGTGAAGTGAAGGTGAGAAGAGAGTATCCTTTAGACCATGGGTGAGAGTTATTAGTTATGTTATACACTTTAGAGGTGATTACTCGTTGGCGTGGATTTAAGTATTGCGCGTGTGTTATATTATGGCTAAACGTGGCATAATTGGTTTTGTAAGTATAGTAGTGAAGACTATACCGGCGCATGTGTTTTTGGAGACTTAGAAGGAACATTCGGGACGAATGTTTCTAAGGGGGGAAGAATATTACACCCCGTAGTTCCAGAGTATGTATGTGAGGACGTACGTACGAGAATATAACACTAAGTACGAAAGGGAAGAAAGTTTTGAATTTCCGACGGAAAATATTCTGAACCTCGTGAAGGAAAAAGGTTTATTATTGGGAATTGGATTCTCGATTTTGGTATTTGGACTTCTGGCAATATAATAGAATTATGGATTTTATTTTTCGGAATTGGTCACGTGGGGCCCACGGGAGAAATTTACGGTTTTGTGGGGCCCACATTATTTTCGAGATTTTGGCCAATATGGATGTTTTCGGAAGATGAAATATTTTGGACGAATAGGAGGGCGACACATGTCACCCCATGTGGCCCCTTGGCCGAAATCATGTGGACAAGCCAAGTGGCTCTAGATATTTGTTGGTCAAGTGGCTTGTGGGACCCACACACACTTGTCCCCAATCTAATCCACACAATTTTTTCAATCCTAGCCCTTGGTTGTCTTATATATACACATATAGGTGCAAGACTTCATCCCACACTTAGAATTAATTGCAAGACTTGAGAAAATACTCCTTCCCTTTCCTTGTGCTCTCGGCAATGGCCAATATCTTGACCAAATTGTTGTCCAAAAATTCTTAAATTCTTAAGTGTTCTTCCTTGATGTGTTAGGAAGGTTATTAACCAAGTGTTAGACAAGATTTCACACCCCTAGCCTAAAAAACCCCTTGGCCGAAACTTGCTACTTTGAATCCTAAAGTGTTCTTCACTTTTTGAAGTTGGATCTTGAAGAGGAGTTGGTTAGGAGCTTCTAAGGGTTGCTTGGAGCGGATTGGAACGTAAGGAATAGGAGCTAAACGTGTTACGGATCGACTTTTAGTTCTTGGATTATTTTGGGCTCTTTGAGGTAATGAACTTTGTCCTCCTTGTGAAGTTGGATATTATATGTTGGTTGTATATAAATAAGTTTGTGATACATGGAAGGAAGATGAAAAGGATTTGGACCTTGTTAAGTTGCTAATATGGAGAAATTGGCATGCTAGCCATTAAAATGGTAAAAACGTATCTATTACATGTTGACAGTTAATAACAAAGTAATTATAACTTATATAAAGATTGGAATATAAGTTGGAAGATTAAGAGGTAATTTCGACATGCTAGCCGAAAATTGGATAAGTTTGATTATAGTAGTTGGCCAAGAAAACCAACTAGTGGACTAATGGACTGTATTTACATTGGACTGTATTTACATTGGACTGTATTTACTTTGGACAGTATTTACTTTGGACTGTATTTACTTTGGACTAATGGACTATTTTGTATATTATGGGGCAAAATTTTTACACGTCCAGTTAGGCGTGTAATCCCCTTTTGGTATTGTTGTGTTATTGCGCCTTAAATGTGGCATGTTGGTTATTGAATTTCGGGCCTTGAAAAAGGTGGAAAAGTATGTAAAAACAGGGGAAGTGTTGCCCGATTTTCCGTAGAATAAGAGACCCTATACTTAAAAATATTCTACGAAGAAGTCTAGACGTTGATAGACGTATTTGTTTATTATAGGTTGATATTACGCGCGGCATATTCGACTTGGCAAGTGGATTAGCCGATGAGGTATGTGATTCTTCCTATCCTCTTGAGCATGATTGTTGTGAAATATATAGTACGGTAGACGTACATGTGTTAAATGAATTTGGTTATCTTTGGTTGGTTTAAAACATAAAGTGTTATAATAGCTTTATGGGAAGTTAGTTATAGCGACTATATGAAGATAAAAGAATGGCTTGATTATTCTAAAGGCTAAGAGACCTGATTTTGACAGTTAAGAGACTTGATCTTGAAAGATAAGAGACTTGACTTATAAACGACTTGATTTTGGAAAAGGAAAAGTAACTTGATTTAAAGGTATAGGTTACTTGTTTTGAAAAGAGTAAGTTACTTGAGTTTAAAAATGTAAGTAACTTGTTTGTAAATATTGAACTTGTCTTGAATAGGAAAGTATAAGTGGCTTGATTTTAAAAGGTGTGAGTGCCTTGATCTTAAAAGTGTGAGTTACTTGGGTTTTAAAAGTATACTTGGCGTTGTTTTAAAAGTGTAAGCCACTTGGTTTAAAAAGTATAAAGTACTTGACACGGCTGGAGCTACGGCCGCTCTCGGCTCCTCTAACACTGTCGGCATGGCTGAACTCGCCGACCCGCCCACAACCTCAGGCACAGTCTGGGCCTGAGTCCTAGTAACCCTCTGCGTACCACTAGCAGCTCTTGCTGCTGTCTTGCCCTTCTGGGCCCTGGTCGTCTTCCGTGGAGGCATAACTGATACATAAGAATAGGTAAGAGAGGATTCAACCTAATAAGACAGCTCTACTGCACGATCTCAGAGAGAGAAGAATGGAAACCAATCATAAATGTCCTGCAGCCTCCTGATTATAGATGTGGTGCACAACACACCGATAATCAAGACTCTACTAGACACGGTCTATAGACACTTTCCGAGGACTAACTGCTTTGATACCACTTTTGTCACGACCCGACCCCGAGCCCGCGAATGGTGCCTACAGGCACCCCTTCCGTATACATCGTAGAATAGCAATGAACATACACAACTCATAAAAATACTTAGACATTAAACATCAACAGGCTAGCCGATAAGGCCACCTTCCGTAAAATATACATAATCCAAAAATAAAACAGTACATCTCTGTTCTTACAACCCAATCCACAAATATGACTACAGACCTCTAAGAATAACAACTGTGGTGGGACATGGCCCCGCCATACCCCTGAATGTACATAAATCTACAACATCAGGGAAACCGTACCAAAAGACAAGCCTCCGGAGAAATGGAGCTTCTGACACCTGATCAGTGATCCTAAGAATGAGGACCCACCACCTGCTTACCCCTACCTGCGGCATGAACGCAGCCCAGAAAGAAAGTCGATCACAACAGATGTACCAAGTATGTAAAACTTAAAGTACTGAAATGAAATCATAAAATCTAAGAATAAAGCTGGAGACATGTATGATAACTCAAATAACAGTACACTGTGCCTTACTAACAATGAGAGTAAACAAGTGTATATTTTACTGCATAAAAATAGGAGGCTCGTGATCAAAGTAGGGTCACCGCCCGTAGTATTATTTAGCAATCCTACTCCTGGGACTATTTCACCCGCATAGGTCCTGTGGACCCGCAATGAGGTCATCCGCCTCGCATGGGACTATTTCACCCGCATGGGACTATTTCACCCGCATAGGACTATTTCACCCACATGGGCCCGGTGGGCCCGCAATGAGTACAAACACCGCACTCGCATCATGGGTAGCAAATCCATGGAATAAGTAGTAACCCGGGGGTTTACCCCGCAAGAATAACATAACCTAGCACAACCGGCTATCATACATAACATAAGCACTACCGGCTTATCATACATAGCACCACCGACTTATCATACATAACATAAGCAAGTTAAGAAATCCCCTAACTTCTTATTAGCTTTGTTTATATACACTCCCATTTTAGTTTACTTAAGGCACTAATATGTCATTTTAAAATCCGGGAATTTAACCCAAAGTACTACGTACTTCTATTCTTTTAAAATGACTCTTTTTCATATAAAACTTCCAAGATACTAATAACCGTAGTATCAAGTCATATCTACTTTTCCAAAACAAGTCACAATACCTTTTAGAACTACATTTAAAGACTTCTAATAACCGTAGTATCAAGTCATTTATCATTATTTACATTACTAGAGTAAACCACTCTTTCATCTTTCCATAAAGCTATTATAACCGACTTCCCATATAGCCGTTATACTAACTTTATGCATTAGACACTTACATTCTTTTTATAACCAAGAGACTTATACTTTCGAAAACCAAGTATCGTATACTTTCAAAATACTTCAAGTCTCTTAACTTTTAGAAGCTAAGATATCCTTAATCTTTTAAACAAGCGAGTTAATTCCCTAACTCAACCAACTTGGACATTCTTAAAACAAGTCAAGGATATCAAATAAAACTAGACTCGTCAAAATCTCGTACGTCTACCGTACTATATATTTACAATTACTCATGCTCAAGAGATAAGAAAGTTTCACATACCTCTTCGGTTCAATCCACTTGCTAAGTCCAATATGTCGTACGTAGTATGTCAACCTATAATGACCATAGTACGTCTATTAACTTCTAACTTCAAACATGGAATATTCTAAGTGCAAAGTCACTAAATTCTACGGAAAATCGGACAACACTTCCTTTGTTTCTACATACGTTTTCACCTTTTTCAAGACCCGAATTCAATAACCAAACATGCCACATTTAAGGCTCAACAATGTAGTTAACAATAGGGGATTACACGCTTAACAAGACGTGTAAAACTCCGCCCCACAATTGATATCAAACTAGTCCAAAAGACAAAGTCATTTTCGGCAATTTGAGGCACAACAACACAAAGTCTTTTCCAATTCCTTTTCAATCCAAGTTGTTTAGTATAACATGTTATAAAGCCGCAATCGACTATAACAACTACAATCTTCAAGTAGATAACATACGACAATTCTAATTATCGACCAAATTGTATGTTACACCCCGTAGTTCCAGGGTATGTATGTGAGGACGTACGTACGAGAATACGACATTAAGATTGGAAAGGAAGAAAGATTTGATTTTTCCGACGGAAAATTTTCCGGTTTTTGTGAAGGAAAAGGTTCGTAAATAGGAATTGGATTCCCAGATTTGGTATTTGGACTTCTTGGAATATTAGAGAATTATGGATTTTATTTTCCGGAATTGGTCACGTGGGGCCCACGGGAGAAATTTACGGTTTTGTGGGGCCCACATTATTTTCGAGATTTTGGCCATTATGGATGTTTTCGGAAGATGAAATATTTTAGACCAATAGGAGGACGACACGTGTCACCCCCATGTGGCCTTTTTGGCCGAAATTGAGTGTCGAGTGGCCAAGACAAGTGGCCAAGTCTTGCAAGATATTTTGTGGACAAGTGGACAAGAGGGACCCACACACACTTGTCTCAATCTCAACCACACACTTGTTTTAATCCTAGCCCTTGGTTGTCTTATATATCCAACCCTTGTTGACGAAATCTTCCACACTTAGAACATTTCAAGACTTGAAATCCTCCATTTTTCTCCCTAGTGCTCTCGGCCAAGCCTTTATTTCTTGAGCAAGATTTGTCCAATAATTCTTAAACTCCTAAGTGTTCTTCCTTAAGGTGTTAGGAAGATTGTGAACCAATAATTAGACAAGATTTCACACCCCTAGCCTTAAATATACCCCTTGGCCGAAAGTTGGTAGTTTTGGAACCTAAGTTTTCTTCACTTTTTGGAGTTGAATCTTGAAGAGAAGTTGGTTATGAGCTTCTATGGGTTGCTTGTAGCGGATTGGAACGTAAGGATTTGGAGCTAAACTTGATAAGGAGCGACTTTAAGTTCTTGGATATTTTTGGGCTTTTTGAGGTAATGAACTTTGTCCTCCTTGTGAAGTTGGATATTATTTATGTTGGTAGTATATTATGGAGTATGAGATATATGGAATGAAATTTGGAAAGATTTGGATCTTGTAAGCTTGTTGAAATGGGAATTGGCATGTTAGCCATTAAAATGGTAAAAATGTATCTATTACCTGTCAACGGTAATAACAAAGTAATTATAACTTATATAAAGATTGGAATATAAGTTGGAAGATTAAAGAAGTAATTCCGGCATGCTAGCCGAAAATTGGATAAGTTTGATTGTAGTAATTGGCCAAGAACACCAACTAATGGACTGTATTTACATTGGATTGTATTTACATTGGATTGTATTTACATTGGACTGTATTTAATTTGGACTGTATTTACATTGGACTGTATTTACATTGGACTGTCTTTACTTTGGACTATGGACTTATTTCCATTTCAGTTTTGGTTGTTTAAAGGGGCAGAATTTTATACGTCCGTTTAGGCGTGTAATCCTCTTCTTTAGTTGTTGAATTGTTGCGCCTTAAATTTGGCTTATTGGTTATTGTTTTCGGGCCTTGAAAAAGGTGGAAAAGTACGTAAAAACAGGGGAAGTGCTGCCCGATTTTCCGTAGAATAAGAGACCATATACTTAGAATATTCTACGTTTGAAGCTAGAAGTTAATAGACGTATTATGGACATCTTAGGGTTGAAGTACTACGTATAGCGTATTCTACTTAAGGGATGGAATAGCTATCAAGGCTGAAGTACTTGGAGCATTTTGCTACTTGTCGATAATCGTCGCGAGGTATGTGAACCTCTTCCTTCTTTTGGGCATGATTCTCTGTATGAAATATACATGTGGTGTTATTTCATGATTCCTTCTACTCTTAGAAGTTAAGAGGTATGTATGTGGTTTTACTCTATGTGAAAGTTAACCTAAGTTCTTATCAAGTCTTATGGTGGATGTTGGTAAGAGTCGTTAGGAAGTATTTGGAGTCGAGTTGACTTTGCTAATTTACTGCACGAATGAGAATAAGTATCGAACAAGTCATTGCAGCGTTAATAAAAGAAAATGTATCGGCAATCAATTAAATTAAAATGAGTAGAATTTTCCATCTGCATAGAAGCTAAGATAAGACAAAATTGTATTACATTTTCTAGATGATGGCTGCTTTAATAAGATCGTTATAAACAAGTATTGATTTCTTGATTTCCAAAGTAAGAAACTTGATTTCTAAAAAGTTAAGAGACTTGATTTTGAAAGTTAAGAGACTTGATCTTGAAAGATAAGAGACTTGATCTTGAAAGATAAGAGACTTGAGTATTTGAAGTTATGAAACTTAAACTATTTTGAAAAGTATATTGTTACTTGACTGTAAAAAGGAGAAGTGTTTTGTTTAAAAAGGGAAGGCGTGATGGTTTAAAATATTATGGTTGATTTCACACCGAGTCCCAAGGATGGGTCGGGACATGTACACCTTATGATTTCACATCGAGTCCCAGGGATGGGCCGGGACATGTACACCTTACGATTTCACACCAAGTCCCATGGATGGGTCGGGACATGTACACCTTACGATTTCACACCGAGTCCCAGTGATGGGCCAAGACATGTACACCTTACGATTTCACATCGAGTCCCAGTGATGGGCCGGGACATGTACACCTTACGATTTCACACTGAGTCCCAGAATGGGTCAGGACATGTTATACGTTTTATACGACGGATACGATTTCACACCGAGTCCCAGAATGGGCCGGGACATGTTATACGTGTTATACGATTTATATGACTTTACACCGAGTCGCAGGGATGGGCCGGGACATGTACACTTTATGACTTTACACCGAGTCCCAAGGATGGGTCGGGACATGTACACTTTATGACTTTACACCGAGTCCCAGAAAGGGGTCGGGACATGTTACACATCTTATGACTTGTTAAAGGAAAAGGGGGCACGGTTGATTTTCAGTTTTGAAAAAAAGGGGTAAAGGACTTGATTTTCTTTGGTGTTTATTGTTTCTAAAAAGGGCTCTGTATACTGTATTTTGGTTATCATGCATGTCTCCTGTTTTTATAGGCTGCCATGATTTCATTCTGATTTTCGTTTCATATACTTGGTACTGTTATCGACCTCCTTCGGGAGGCTGCGTTCATGCCGCAGGTAGAGGTACACCGTTGGCTGATCCTCGCTCATAGGGTCATAGTTCCGCAATTTGGGAAGCTCCGTTTCTCCGGAGGCTTATCTTTTGGTATAGTCATCTGTCATTGTAGGTACTTGTACATTCAGGGGTATGGCGGGGCCCTGTCCCGTCATAGTTGTTGTTACACTCTTAGAGGTCTGTAATACTGTTGTGGGCAGGGTTTGTAAAGGATAACTGTTCGGGGTTTATTTATATATATATATATGCCGAAAGGCGACTTTTTGGTCAGCTTGTTTCTTGTATCACTGTTTATTTTCATTAGTTTTATTTCCGCTGATTATCTCTGATGTATTATCACTAGGGTGCCCGGGGTAAGGCACCAGTCGCGGGCCCGAGGTCGGATCGTGACATTGTATTTCAATTTCAAATGGCTAACAATGTCATTTCAGATTTTAGGCTTCCAATATCCATAGCACCTATCAATCTTCAATACATATACTTCATGCTAGTTAAAATGTAAGGCTACAACAATATGTAATCTTATAACACTTAAGAGAACAAGATTGTTACCTTAACGAGCCTTAATCCAACTTCAAGATCCGAAGTCGCTCCCTAGCAACTTAGAGCCTCTCCTTGACACTCCAATCCGCCACTTGAAGCCCATAGAAGACCACAAACAACTTTCCTTCAATTTCCAATCCAAACCTATGAAAGCGACTTAGGTTTTCACCTTGCGACTAATACAAAAACGACACTTATCCGAGATCTTTCTATTGAGATGCCCTTACAATACCCTTAGGAACCTTGGTTTAAAGTGTGGAGATTATTGAACAAAAACGAAATTTTTTTTCCTTCAAACCCTAGCAAAGCTGAGAGCAACATTGTTGTCTTCAAAGTTTTCTTCAAATTTTTCTAAGTGTAGAAGATTTGTCTTGCTACTAGTATACTTAAATAACACTATGGAGGGTCAAGATTAGCACATATGGGTGGCTTGGATGCATTTCACTTAAAGATCAAGTCAAGTGGCCCTTTGACTTAGTCAATATAATCAAGCTCTTAGCCTAGCAAGACTTAGTCATCTTTACATAGGTCAAATGACCATTAAACCCATGGTCCGTTCGACCATGACTGTTACACCCCGTAGTTCCAGAGTATGTATGTGAGGACGTACGTACATGAATATAACACTAAGTACGAAAGGGAAGAAAGTTTTGAATTTCCGACGGAAAATATTCCGAACCTCGTGAAGGAAAAAGGTTTATTATTGGGAATTGGATTCTCGATTTTGGTATTTGGACTTCTAGGAATATAATAGAATTATGGATTTTATTTTCCGGAATTGGTCACGTGGGGCCCACGGGAGAAATTTACGGTTTTGTGGGGCCCACATTATTTTCGAGATTTTGGCCAATATGGATGTTTTCGGCAGATGAAATATTTTGGACGAATAGGAGGGCGACACATGTCACCCCATATGGCCCCTTGGCCAAATCATGTGGACAAGTGGACAAGCCAAGTGGCTTTAGATATTTGTTGGACAAGTGGCTTGTGGGACCCACACACACTTGTCCCCAATCTCATCCACACATTTGTTTCAATCCTATCCCTTGGTTGTCTTATATATACACATAGAGGTGCAATACTTCATCCCACACTTAGAATTAATTGCAAGACTTGAGAAAATACTCCCTCCCTTTTCAAGGTTTCCAAGAATGGCCAATATCTTGACCAAATTGTTGTCCAAAAATTCTTAAACTCTTAAGTGTTCTTCCTTGAGGTGTTAGGAAGGTTATTAACCAAGTGTTAGACAAGATTTCACACCCCTAGCCTAAAAACCCCCTTGGCCGAAACTTTCTAGTTTGAATCCTAAAGCGTTCTTCACTTTTTGAAGTTGGATCTTGAAGAGGAGTTGGTTGGGAGCTTCTAAGGGTTGCTTGGAGCGGATTGGAACGTAACGAATAGGAGCTAAACGTGCTATAGATCGACTTTTAGTTCTTGGATTATTTTGGGCTCTTTGAGGTAATGAACTTTGTCCTCCTTGTGAAGTTGGATATTATATGTTGGTTGTATATAAATAAGTTTGTGATACATGGAAGGAAGATGAAAACGATTTGGACCTTGTTAAGTTGCTAATATGGAGAAATTGGCATGCTAGCCATTAAAATGGTAAAAACGTATCTATTACCTGTTGACAGTTAATAACAAAGTAATTATAACTTATATAAAGATTGGAATATAAGTTGGAAGATTAAGAGGTAATTCCGGCATGCTAGCCGAAAATTGGATAAGTTTGATTATAGTAGTTGGCCAAGAACACCAACTAGTGGACTAATAGACTAATTTACATTGGACTGTATTTACTTTGGACTGTATTTAATTTGGACTGTATTTACATTGGACTGTATTTACTTTGGACTAATGGACTATTTTGTATATTATGGGGCAAAATTTTTACACGTCCAGTTAGGCGTGTAATCCCCTTTTGGTATTGTTGTGTTATTGCGCCTTAAATGTGGCATGTTGGTTATTGAATTTCGGGCCTTGAAAAATGTGGAAAAGTATGTAAAAACAGGGGAAGTGCTGCCCGATTTTCCGTAGAATAAGAGACCCTATACTTAGAAATATTCTACGAAGAAGTCTAGACGTTGATAGACGTATTTGTTTATTATAGGTTGATATTACGCACGTCATATTCGACTTGGCAAGTGAATTATCGGAGGAGGTATGTGATTCTTCCTATCCTCTTGAGCATGATTGTTGTGAAATATATAGTACGGTAGACGTACATGTGTTAAATGAATTTGGTTGTCTTTGGTTGGTTTAAAACATAAAGTGTTATAATAGCTTTATGGGAAGTTAGTTATAGCGACTTTATGAAGATAAAAGAATGGATTGATTATTCTAAAGGCTAAGAGACCTGATTTTGACAGTTAAGAGACTTGATCTTGAAAGATAAAAGACTTGAGTTATAAACGACTTGATTTTGGAAAAGGAGAAGTAACTTGATTTAAAGGTATAGGTTACTTGTTTTGAAAAGAGTAAGTTACTTGAGTTTAAAAGTGTAAGTAACTTGTTTTTAAATATTGAACTTGTCTTGAATAGGAAAGTATAAGTGGCTTGATTTTAAAAGGTGTGAGTGCCTTGATCTTAAAATAGTGAGTTACTTGGGTTTTAAAAGTATACTTGGCGTTGTTTTAAAAGTGTAAGTCACTTGGTTTAAAAAGTATAAAGTACTTGATTTAAACATGAACGTGTTTTGATACTACGGATATTAGTATCGTGTTGTTTTTTACATAAAAAGAGATCTTTTTGAAAGAAGTAAAGTATGTAGTACTTTGGGGTTAAAACCCGGATTGTTGGCATAAAATGAAAGTACTTTGAGTTTATAAAAAATGGTGAATCAGTTAACATGTTAATGAAAGTCTAAGAGTATGTTAAACTTGTCTATGATAGTTGTGATAGCCTTTGTTGTGAAAGTGTTGTATTTTTATGCTACCGCGTCTCTCGATGGAGGCCCGGTTATCTTGTTGTTTACTTGGACATACCGACGCTGTTGGATGGTCCACGAGTATGCTTTCACTATGAGTGTTATCTTGTTATTTCCTTGGACATACTGACACGTTGGGTGGCCCACGGGTATGCGTCCACTAGGATTGTTCCATGGCCATGCTTACACCGATGTAAGATTCCGGGGGCATGCGGCTATGATGCGGGTTAAATTCCCGGGTTATGTTATTAGTCCATGGAATAGCTCTCCATGAGGTTTAGTGATGCAGGCAGGATCTGGTAGTTGGCTTTCGTACTTGCCCCGGTCATTGGCGTGATCACGGAGGTACACAGTAGTCGGCGCCGTACTTGCCCCGGTCAGTTTTATGGAGAAGTCTCATGATGCAGGAGGTACCTGGTAGTTAGCTTTCGTACTTGCCCCGGTCAGCGACGTGATGCAGGAGGTACCTGGTAGTTAGCTTTCATACTTGCCCCGGTCAGCTTCGTGACGCAAGCGGCCATGCTTTCACCGATGAGAGATTCCGGGTGCATGCGGCCATGCTTTAGATACTCTCCCTGGTCGTTTCTCGTGAGCAGCAGGCTCTGGTAGGTTGGCTTAAGATACTTGCCCCGGTCATATCTCGTGATACGATAAGCTCTGGTAGTTGGCTTTCGTACTTGCCGTCGGCCGTGGCGCATCGATATCGGTATTTAGCTTTCGTGCCAGCGGTCGGTTTTATGATGCAGCGTGATCCGTAGTTGGCTCTCATACTTGGCCAGCGTCGTTTATGAGCGGTGGTGCAGTGTTCGGGTACACATATTGGTGTTATATTATATCATGGATCGCCGTGATTAGGAAGGAATTCCGCACGTATCGATATTATGGGCGTGAGACCCATGGTTATATTTGAGTAATGACTTTGAGGGCATGCGTTCCTGACTTGACATGGCTGTTTATATATTGTGTATTATAGTTTGGTTATCATACATGTCTCCTGTTTTATATAGACTGTTATGATTTCATTACAGTATTTTTAGTTTCACATACTTGGTACCTGTTGTACTGACCTCCTTCGGGGGGCTGCGTTCATGCCGCAGGTAGAGGTACACCGGTTGTTGATCCTCGCTCTTTGGGTCACAGTTCTGCGTTTTGGGAAGCTCCATTTCTCCGGAGGCTTATCTTTTGGTATGATTCCCTGAGATTGTAGATTCTTGTACATTCAGGGGTATGGCGGGGCCCTGTCCCATCATAGTTGTTATAAAAACTCTTAAAGGTCTGTAGTACTGTAGTGAGTTAGGCTTGTAAAGGATAACTGTTCGGGTTTTATATATATATATGTAGAAAGGTGACCTTATTGGTTAGCCTGTTTCTTCTTTTATATTGTTCCATGTCTATGAGTTTTATTTCCATTGATTTTCTCTGATGTATTATCACTAGGGTGCCCGGGGTAAGGCACCAGTCGCGGGCCCGAGGTCGGGTCGTGACATATTTTCTCTGATGTATTATCACTAGGGTGCCCGGGGTAAGGCACCAGTCGCGGGCCCGAGGTCGGATCGTGATAATGACCATCCAATGGGGGGTGACATATGTTACCTTCCCGTTCGTCGCAATATTTCGTTTCTCGACATTTCCATGATTCTGATAAATTTTTACTAGTCTCAAATCTTAACATTTTTTAGTTCTTACGTACGTTCTTCTAAACATGTCCTACAATTTACGGGGTGTAACAGACAGTTCTCATGAATCAAACCAGTTGACTGCATTATCCCGCAGCCGATACGAACCCAGTACCACCGACTCGGCCTCTGAGGCCTTAATCACTCTCATGATCCGTTGTAGCTGTCGAATGAACTCCTGAGGATCATCCTCAGCTCTCGATCCATAAAACTCTGGTGGATTGCAACTCAAGAAGTCCCGAAGCCTCAAACTATCGGTTCTGGGGTGCACCATCGGTACTACCGGAACCACCAGCTCTCGTCTATCCTCATGCCTAGCCACGATCCTAGCCAGTAACTGAGCTATCTCTTTGTAACCCATATCCTCGGCTCCTGGTCGTGGAACTGGAGGCTCAGATATCATGGCCTCAGTAGATACTGTTGCCGCTGCGCTAAACTCTGTTGATTTGGCGGCGTCAGAACTCCGTATAAAGCACTACCTCGTAATGGTCAACTCGTGCCTCGCAACCCTCTATGTTCTACTCGCAGCTCCCTCTGCTGCCTTGCCCTTCTGGGCCCTGGTTGCCTTGCGTAGAGGCATAACTGGTACATAAGAATACGTCAGAGGGATTACAACTTATAACACAGCTCTATCGCACAATCTCAGAGTGAGAAGAATGGAAACTAATCCTAAATATCCTGCAGCCTCCTGATTATAGGTGTGGTGCACAACACGCCGATAATCAAGACTACTAGATACGGTCTGTAGACACTTTCCGAGGACTAACTGCTCTGATACCACTTTTGTCACGACCCGACCCCGGGCCCGCAACTGATGTCTTACCCCGGGCACCCTAGTGATTATACATCAGAGAAAATCAGCAGAATAAAACTCATAGACATGGAATAATATAAAAGAAGAAACAGGCTAACCAATAAGGTCACCTTTTTGCATATATATATATATCAAAACCCGAACAGTTACATCCTTTACAAGCTCAACTCACAACAGGACTACAGACCTCAAAGAGATTGACCTAGCAACTATGACGGGACAGGGCCCCGCCATACCCTGAATGTACAAGAACCTACAATCTCAGGGAATCATACCAAAAGATAAGCCTCCAGAGAAACGGAGCTTCCCAAAACGCAGCGTGACCACAGGCGAGGATCAACAACCGGTGTATTTCTACCGCGGCATGACGCGGCCGGAAGGAGGTCGATCAACAGTACCAAGTATGTGAAACTGAAAATACTGTAATGAAATCATAACAGTCTATATAAAACAGGAGACATGTATGATAACCAAACTACAATACACAATATATAAGCAGTCATGTCAAGTCAGGGACACATGCCCTCAAAGTCATCACTCAAATATAACCATGGGTCTCACGCCCATAATATCAATCATGCCCGTGGAATTCCTTCCTCATTGCCGGCAGTCCATGATATAATATAACACCAATATGTATACATGAACACGAGTCCGCGTGTCATAAAAACCGTCACGGGCGTAGGAAAGCAACCACGGATCCGGCTGCATCATAAAAGCGCGGGGCAAGTACGAAGGCATAACTACCAGATACAACATGCGTCGTCAATCGATCGGCAAGTACGAAGCCGGCTACTGGATCAGTGCCGTCGCGAGATATGGCCGGGGCAAGTCGGAAGCCATCTACGAGCACGCCATACCAACTATGCTATAGGCGATCGGGCAATGCGAAAGTTAACCACCAGATCCACTGCGTTATTGGCCAAGGCAATGCGGAAGCTAGCTACGGATCTGCTGCGTCATACTAAACCTCATGGAGAGCTAGTCCATGGAATAACAATAATAATGGAAGCATACCTGTGGGCCACCCAACGTGTCAGTATGTCCAAATAAATAACACGATAACAATCATAGTGGAAGCATACCCGTGGACCATCCAGCAGCGTCGGTATGTCCAAGTAAACAACAAGATAACCGACCCTCCATCGAGAGACGCGGTAGCATAGAAATACCACACTTGCACAACAAAGGCTATCACAACTAGCATAGGCAAGTTTAACGTACTTTTAGACTTTCATTTTATGCCAACAATCCGGGTTTTAACCCCAAAGTAGTACATACTTCAATTCTCTTAAAAAGTTCCCTTTTTACGTAAAAACCACACGATACTAATACCCGTAGTATCAAGACACTTTCATGTTTAAATCAAGTACTTTATACTTTTTAAACCAAGTGGCTTACACTTTTAAAACAACGTCAAGTATACTTTTAAAACCCAAGTAACTCACTCTTTTAAGATCAAGGCACTCACACCTTTTAAAATCAAGCCACTTATACTTTTCCAATCAAGACAAGTTCAATATTTAAAAACAAGTTACTTACACTTTTAAACTCAAGTAACTTACTCTTTTCAAAACAAGTAACCTATACTTTTAAATCAAGTTACTTCTCCTTTCCCAAAATCAAGTCGTTTATAAATAAAGTCTCTTATCATTCAAGATCAAGTCTCTTAACTTTCAAAATCAAGTCTCTTAACTTTCAAAATAAAGTCTCATATCTTTTAAAATAATCAAGTCTCTTATCTTTCAAGATCAAGTCTCAAGTTTAAATTAAATAATTAAGCCATTCTTTTATCTTCATAAAGTCGTTATAACTAAACTTCCCATAAAGCCATTATAACACCTTTTTTTAAACCAACCAAAGACAACCAAATTCATTTAACACACGTACGTCTACCGTACTGTTCACAACAATCATGCTCAAAAGGATAGGAAGAGTCACATACCTCCTCGGCTAATCCACTTGCCAAGTCGAATATGCCGCGCGTATAATATCAACCTATAATAATCAAATACGTCTATCAACGTCTAGATTTCTTCGTAGAATATTTCTAAGTATAGGGTCACTTATTCTACGGAAAATCGGGCAGCAATTCCCCTGTTTTTTACGTACATTTCTACCTTTTTCAAGGCCCGAAATTCAATAACCAACATGCCACATTTAAGGCGCCATAATACAACAATACTAAAGGGGATTACACGCCTAACTGGACGTGTAAAATTCCGCCCCACAATATACAAAACAGTCCATTAGTCCAAAGTAAATACAGTCCAATGTAAATACAGTCCATTAGTTGGTGTTCTTGGCCAACTACCACAATCAAACTTATCCAATTTTTGGCTAGCATGCCGGAATACTTCTTTAATCTTCCAACTTATATTCCAATCTTTATATAAGTTTTAATAACTTTGTTATTAACTGTCAACAGGTAATAGGTAACGTTTTTACCATTTTAGTGGCTAGCATGCCAATTTCTCGATTTTAGCAACTTAACAAGGTCCAAATCTTTTCCATCTTCCTTCCATGTATCACATACTCACTTATATACTACCAACATATATAATATCCAAATTCACAAAGAGGGCAAAGCTCATTACCTCAAAGAGCCCAAAATAATCCAAGAACTAAAAGTCGATCCGTAGCAAGTTTAGCTCCTATTCCTTACGTTCCAATCCGCTCCAAGTAACCCTTCGAAGCTCCTAACCAACTCTTTTTCAAGATCCAACTTCAAAAGTGAAGAACACTCTAGGTTTCAAACCTTGTAAGTTTCGGCCAATGGGTGTTTCTTAGGCTAGGGGTGTGAAATCTTGTCTAACACTTGGTTAATAACCTTCCTAACACATCAAGGAAGAACACTTAAGAGTTTAAGAATTTTTGGACAACATTTGGTCAATGATAATGGCCATAGACGAGAGCACTAGGAAGGGAGGGAGTATTGTTCAAGTCTTGAAATAATTCTAAGTGTGGGATATTTCATCCTACTAGTGTGATGATATAACACCACCAAGGGCTAGGATTAAAACATGTGTGTGGATGATATTAGGGACAAGTGTGTGTGGGTCCCACAAGCCACTTGTCCACACAAATATCTCACAAAATATCTAGCACAAGACTTGTCCAATTTGTCATCTTTCTCGCCCAACATGGGCCTACTTGGGGTGACACGTGTCTCCCTCCTATTGGTCCAAAATATTTTCATCTCCCAAAAACATCCATAATGGCCAAAATCTCGAAAATAATGTGGGCCCCACAAAATCGTAAATTTCTCCCGTGGCCCCCACGTGACCAATTTTGGAAAATAAAATCCATAATTCTATTATATTCCACGAAGTCCAAATACCAAAATTGAGAATCTAATTCCCAATAATAAATCTTTTTCCTTCACGAGGTTCGGAATATTTTCCGTCGGAAATTCAAAATTTTCTTTCCTTTCGTACTTAGTGTTATATACTCGAACGTACGTCTTCACATACATACTCTGGAACTACGGGGTGTAGCAGAAAGCTTGGAACATTAAAAAAAAATTGTGAACCTTAGAATATTGATAACCGCTGAGACCTTAGAGGTATAAGGCCTTCTCGGGTAGTAAGATTTATTTCAGACCACGAATGAGAATTAAGTGCGACAATAGATCGGGTTATGGGCTGATTACGGGTCAATCCGTAGCCTGGAATGAAGTGTGGTCAGTTGGAGATGTTCCCTCTATGTGATAGGGTCACAAGGGTTCAAGGCCCAAGCCTAGTTAATCGTTGTACGAGTTCGTAGACGCGTTCCACCGGAACCGGGTCGTGAGAGCCGAAAATGACCCTAAATTGTTGGATGTAGTAACTCCAAGGATTTGAATACATAAGCAATGATTGAGATTATGTACGTATACTAGAATGAGTTTGGAAGTACGATAAGAATATGATAAGAAAGAAAAGGAGAGAACAAGGGTTGAAAGAATTGAAGTGCTTATAGTTATGACTAAAGAAAAGTACGAAAGGAAAATCTTTTTAGGCCATGGTTGGGAGTAAATAGTGGTGATGTACACCCTAGATTTGATTCCTCCTTTGGCTTTTGATTGATGTATATGCATGTGCGAGGTATTGTGGCCATGTGTGGCATATTTTATATGTGTTGAGTATAGTTAAAGGGGACTGTGCCGATATCTGTTTAGATTGAACCTCAAAAGAACATTCGGGGACGAATGTTTCTAAGGGGTGGGGAGAATGTTACACCCCGTAATTCCAGGACATGTTTAAGAGAATGTACGTAAGGAATCAGGACTTTAAAAATTTGAACGAAAGAAAGAGTTGTAATTTCTAAGGAAAAATGTTTGTTAGTAAGAATTGGGTTCCCAGAATTATTATTTGAGACTGATGGAATTTTATTTTCGTATTTGGTCACGTGGGCCCACTCGGAAAAATTTTCATTTTTGTGGGGCCCACAAGGTTTTCGATATTTTGACCAATTATGGAAATTTCGGGATACGAAATTTTATGGACCAATGGGAGGGCGACACGTGTCACCCTCCACATGGCTCATGTTGGACGAAATGGACGCAAGTTGAAGCTTGACATAATTGACTAGACTTGACTAAGATCCTAGCCTTCCATTTGGATTAATCCTAGCCCTTGGTCTCATTATATATTACTACTACTACTAGTGAAAGACTAGCATTCCACACTTAGAAAAAAAATCAAGAACCTTGTGTGCACAAATGAGGCTCTTGGTTTTGAGCTCCAAGAGAGAAGAAAAAAATTTGCAATCTTGCTTCATAAATCCCAATATTCAAACCCAAGGTCCCTAAAGGTATTCTAAGGATATCCCAACACAAAAATCCCGGAAAAACTACGTTTTTACGTTAGTCGCAACATGAAAACCTAAGGTGTTCTTCAACTTTGAAGTTTAAATTTGAAGAGAAGTTGTTTATGAACTTCTAAGGATTGCTTGGAGTGGATTGGAACATCGAGAAGAGGAGCTAAAGTTGCTAGGGATCGACTTTTGATCTTGGATAAGATTTTGGGCATTTTGAGATAATGTCTTTTTTTGTCACGACCCGAACCGGGGCCCGTGACTGGTGCCTTACCCCGGGCACCCTAGTGATACAACATCAGAGAAAATCAGCGGAAATAAAAACATGAACATGCAACAAGAGATATGATAAAAAAACAGGTCAACCAAAACAGTTGCCTTCTTGCATATATACAGAATCTGAACAGTTTTATCCTTTACAACCCTGCCCACAACAGTACTACAGACCTCTAAGAAAGTGACAACAACTATGACAGACGGGGCCCGCCATACCCAGATGTACAAGAACCTCTGACTCGGGGTAACATACCACAAGATAAGCTCAGAGAAAGCGGGCTTCCTGTTGACTGTGATCCTATGGCGAGGATCCACAACCGATGTACCTCTACTGCGGCATGAGCAGCCCCGAAGGAGGTCGATAACAGTACCAAGTATGTGGCGAAATCTTGTAAATGAAATCATGGACGATCTATATAAAGCAGAGACATGTATGATAGCCAAACTACGATTTACAACATAAAAGTAGTCATGTCAAGTCGGGGACTCACACCTCAAGTCATCCTCATGCCGTGGAACTCCTCACCGCCAGCTGCGATCTAGGTATAAATCGTATGATACGTATAACATGTCTCGGCCCATCCCATGGGACTCGATAAGAATCGCGTGGAATACATGTCTCGGCCCATCTCATGGGACTCGATAGGAATCGTATGAAATACATGTCTCGGCCCATCTCATGGGACTCGATAGGAATCGTATGGAATACATGTCTCGGCCCATCTCATGGGACTCGATAAGAATCGTATGGAATACATGTCTCGGCCCATCTCATGGGACTCGATAGGAATCGTTCACAACAAATCAGTCGGCCCTCCATCGAGAGACGCGGCGGTATAGAAATACAGTACTTGCACAACAAGGCTATCACACGCAAACATAGGCAAGTTACACACAACTCAAGGTACTTTCATTTTATGTCAAAGTTCGGGTTTTAACCCCAAAGTACTACATACGTTAAATTCTTTTTAAAGGATCCATTTCTTTTACAACGGTCACCCGATACCCGTAGTATTAACATAGAGTGACTAACATTTATAAGTAAACCAAAACACTTTCCTTATTAAAATCAAGTAACAACATTCTTTTACAAAAGTTCAAGTTTGCCTAATTTCAAATACTCAAGTCTCTTATTTTCGAAAGATTCCATAGATCATAGTCTTAATCACTTAACGTAATCTCTTTTTAAAACAATTGAGTAACATATGCCTTATATGTGAGTAGCTTATTCTTGTTTATAACCATCTTATTAAAGCAGCCATGATCTAGGAAATGTAATACAATTTTGTCTTATCTTAGCTTCTATGCAGATGGAGGTTTCTACTGGTTTTAATATAATTAATTAGTCAATACATTTTCCTTTATTAACGCTGATGGTTTGTTCGATACTTATTCTCATTTTCAAATCGATAAAACATCAATCTTTAAAACCAAGTACTCATTACTCACGAATGAGGTTTCACACTTTTAACAAAATTCATATCAAGTCAATTAAGTCAAGTCTCTTATCTTTCAAGATCAAGTCTCTTAACTTCTAAAATCAATAAACCATTCTTTTACCTACATAAAGTCGTTATAACTAACTTCCCATAAAGCTATTATAACACCTTATGTTTTAAACCAACCAAAACTCGTTTAGCACACGTACGTCTACCGTACTACATAGTTCACAACAATCATGCTAGAAAAGATAGGAAGAGGTGCACATACCTCGCGACGATTATCGACAAATAGCAAAACGCTCCAAGTACTTCAACCCGTCGGCTACTCCTTAAGCCAAGTAGATCACGCCACACGTAGTACTCCACTCCTAAAATGGTCATAGTACTTCTATCAAACCTTTCTTACCATTGAAGACTTATACCAATAAAAAGCCCTCTAATTCTACGGAAAATTGGGCAACACCTCCCCCGTTTTTACTCACCTTTCCATCTTTCTCCAAGGCCCGAATAACCGTAATTATATGCCATATATAAGGCGTAATAATTAAAAAACATAAAGAAGGGGATTACACGCCCAAACGGTAACGCGGTTTACTATCATGCCTTCATAATAACAATAAGTAAAAGAAGGGGATTACGCGCCCAACCGGTAACGCGGTTTACTATCACGCCTTCATAACAATACAATACAATAATTAAAAAGGGGATCACACGCCCAAACGGAACGCGATTGAACAATCTTCCCCTTAACAGAAATATAAATACAGTCCAAAGTAAATACAGTCCAAAGTAAATACAGTCCTTAAGTTGGGGTCCTTGGCCAACTTTGTCCATTTTACTTATCCAAATTACTCATTAGTCATCCAACTTATATTTCCATTCTTAATATAAGTTGTAGTTACTTTGTTATTTAGCTTCTTAGCAAGTAAGATACGTTTTTACCATTTTGTGGCTTTCTTGCCAATTTCCATTTTAGCAACTTAACAAGATCCAAATCCTTCCAAACTTTACTCCATATATTATATAATCCATAATATACTTATAATATATGTATAATAACCAATTCACAAAGAGGTTTAAGTTTCACTACCTCAAAAAGCCCAAGAATATCCAAGTTCTTAAAGTCGCTCCAAGCTAGTCTTAGCTCCAAATCTTTACATTCCAATCTGCTACAAGCAACCCATAGAAGCTCCTAACCAACTTCTCTTCAAGATTCAACTCCAAAAAGTGAAGAACACTTAGGGTTTCCAACTAGTAACTTTCGGCCAAGGCAAATTAAATAGGCTAGGGGTGTGAAATCTTTTCCAACTCTTGGTACACAATCTTCCTAACACCTTAGGGAAGAACACTTAAGAGTTTAAGAATTGTTGGACAAATTTTGCTCAAGAAAAGGCACCATGGCCGAGAGCTTCATGAAGGGAGAGGGAGGGTTTTCTCAAGTCTTGAAATGGTTAAGTGTGGAAGATTTCATCAACTAAGGGTGCATATATAGGACAACCAAGGGCTAGGATGAAGGCAAGTGTGTGGTTGAGATTGGGCACAAGTGTGTGTGGGCCCCATAAGCCACTTGTCCAACTAAAATATCTTGCAAGACAAGGCCACTTGTCTTGCCACTTGTCAAGTGATTTCAGCCAAGAGCCACCTAGGGGGTGACACGTGTCGCCCTCCTATTCGTCCAAAATATTTCATCTTCCGAAAATATCCATAATGGCCAAAATCTCAAAAACAAAGTGGGCCCCACAAAACCGTAAATTTCTCCCGTGGGCCCCACGTGACCATTTTCGAAAATAAAATCTCAACATTCTAATATAATTCAAGAAGCCCAAATACCAAATCTGGGAATCCAATTCCCATCAACGAACATTTTTCCTTTACAAAAACCGGAAACGTTTCCGTTGAAAAATCACATCTTTCTTCCTTTCCAATTTTTCTGTCGTATTTTCGTACGTACGTCCTCGCATACATACCCTGTAACTACGGGGTATAACATTCTTCCCCCCTTAGAAACATTCGTCCCGAATGTTCCTTCTAAGTCTCCAAACATACAAGCGCCGATATAGTCTCCACTGCTATACTTACGAAACCAATTATGCCACTAATGGCCAGAATATAACGGGTGCGCAAAACTCAAATCCAAGCCAACGAGGAGTCATTTCTAATCTCACAACATCTCCCACTAGCTTCAATTTACTCTAAGGCCATTCCCGGCCTTCACAATCCGACTCAGGTCGAATGCATACACTAACCCGTACGATGGTTACCTAAACCTGGGCCTAGCGCCCTCGTGACCCTACCACCTGGCGGGACCACCTCGAACTGACCCCACCACATTCCGGGTTACGGGTTGACCCGCGAATGGTCCTCAACCCGACCCATAACCGCGCCAAACTCTTGTTTCCCCCGATCCGAAACCTAGTGGTCTTCTTAGCTCAACTACCCTCTTATAATTTACACCACTCAGGGACTTATCACACAATTATACCCCTCGTATACTATGCTCTCCGACAAAGGTCAATCATAAACAAAATCTTTTACCCAACTTCCCCTTTACTACCCAGGCCTCTAAATCATAATTTAACAAAACGCTATCGGAACAAAATACTTAGCACATCATCATATCAACAACGCATACGAGTCTCTAGAGGGGTAAGAATATACTCAGATTAACCGCTTCATTTCCCCGTCGCTCTAATCATAATCCTGCCCTGCCGGGCGCATAGCTATAGAAGGCGAGGAACCTGCCACTGACCCGGTAGGCTGCGTCATTCTACTTGTATCTCTCTTCCTAGGACAGTCTCTCGTCACATGGCCCTGACGGCCGCAGGTGAAACAAGCACCAGTAAAAAGACGACACTCGGGATGGCGCTTGCGCGCGTGCACCTGGGAAACATGAACCCGGGCTAGAACCCGTATACCGTGAACTGAAGCCACGGAGCTCTGTCACCATGAATACCCGAGCGTCACGAAGGCGCGGAGGACCACTCTGTACTGGCGAAGGTGCATAACTAGCCTGCTGCTGAGGCGGTCCGCCTCGCAAGTTACCAAAGGACCCTGCTGTTCTGGCCTTCTTCTGCTGATCCCGGTCATTCCGTCGACCTCTCCGAGCCTCACATCCTAGTACATGAGCCTGCATGCGGGCAATGTCCATGCCCGGCTGAAGAGCTACACCCGAACAAGCCTCTACCAAGTAATCATCGAGCCCAGTGACGTAGCGGTGCACTCTGTCCTCCATATCTGTCACTAAAGTGGGGACATACCGAGCCAACGAGTCAAACTCCATGTTGTACTCCCTAACCGTACGCTCGGTCTGCCTTAACGTCAAAAATCTGTCGGCCCGAGCCCTCCTCATCTGTGGAGGCAAGAAATATGCAAGAAATGCCCTTGAGAACTCGTCCCAACCTGCTGGGAGCGCGTGCTCTCCTCGGGACAGTTCCCATGAATCAAACCAGTCGAATGTCGTATCGCGCAGCCGATGTGAACCTAGGACTCGACTCGGTCTCGAAGCTCGATCACTCATGATCCGTCGAATGGCGTCGGATGAACTCCTGCGGATCATCCTCAGACCTCGACCCGTAAAACTCTGGCGGGCTGCAACTCATAAAGTCCCGCAGTCTCAAACTATCCGATCTCGGGTGAACTACGGGTACTACCGGTACCGGAATTGCTGCATCCAGCCTATCCTCGTGCCTTACCACTATCCTGACCAATAACTGGGCCATCTCCTTGTAACCCATCTCCTATGTTCCTTGCGGTAGTCGGCGTCTCGGTGCGTGGCCTCGATAGAGACCGCGCTACTCCACTCGCGACTCCATCTGCGCGCCTCGCAGGCCCAGGTGCCTTGCGTGGAGGCATAAGCGGCACATAAGAATACGTCGGAGAGTCCAACTTACAACACAACTCTAAGGCACGATCTCGTAATGAGAAGAATGAAACCAATCCTAAACATCCAGAGCCTCACGATTATAGATGTGGTGCACAACACATCGATAATCAAGACTCTACTAGATACGGTGCAGACACATTCAGGATTAAGCGCTCACGATACCACTTTTGTCACGACCCGAACTGGGGCCCATGACTGGTGCCTTACCCCGGGCACGCTAGTGATACAACATCAGAGAAAATCAGCGGAAATAAAAACATGAAACAAGAGATATGATAAAGCGAGCCAACCAAGCGGTTGCCTTCTTGCGTATATCTGAGAATCGAGCAGTTACATCGCTTTACAACCACACTTGCAGCGATTACTACGGACCTCTAAGAAAGTGACAACAACTATGGCGGACGGGGCCCGCCATACCACGAATGTACAAGAACCTCTGCACTCGGGTAACATACCACAAGATAAGCTCGGAGAAAGCGGGGCTTCCTAATGTTGGCGTGATCCATGGCGAGGATCCAATGGCCGTGTACCTCTACTGCGGCGTGACGCGGCCCGAAGAGTCAAGATAACAGTACCAAGTATGTGAAACTGAAATACTATAAATGAAATCATGACAGTCTATATAAAACAGGAGACATGTATGATAGCCAAACTACAGTTTACAACATAAAAGTAGTCATGTCAAGTCAGGGACTCACACCCTTGAAGTCATCCCTCATGCCCGTGGAACTCCTTCCTCACCTTGGCGATCTAGGTATAAATCGTATGATACGTATAACATGTCTCGGCCCATCCCATGGGACTCGATAAGAATCGTGTGGAATACATGTCTCGGCCCATCTCATGGGACTCGATAGGAATCGTATGGAATACATGTCTCGGCCCATCTCATGGGACTCGATAAGAATCGTATGGAATACATGTCTCGGCCCATCTCATGGGACTCGATAGGAATCGTTCACAACAAATCAGCCGGCCCTCCATCGAGAGACGCAGCGGTATAGAAATACAATACTTGCACAACAAGGCTATCACACGCAAACATAGGCAAGTTACACACAACTCAAGGTACTTTCATTTTATGTCAAAGTCCGGGTTTTAACCCCAAAGTACTACATACGTTAAATTCTTTTTAAAGGATCCATTTCTTTTACAAAGGTCACCTGATACCCGTAGTATTAACATAGAGTGACTAACATTTATAAGTAAACCAAAACACTTTCCTTATTAAAATCAAGTAACAACATTCTTTTATAAAAGTTCAAGTTTGCCTAATTTCAAATACTCAAGTCTCTTATTTTCGAAAGATTCCATAGATCATAGTCTTAATCACTTAACGTAATCTCTTTTTAAACAATTGAGTAACATATGCCTTATGTGTGAGTAGCTTATTCTGGTTTATAACCATCTTATTAAAGCAGCAATGATCTAGGAAATGTAATACAATTTTTTCTTATCTTAGCTTCTATGCAGATGGAGGTTTCTACGGGTTTTAATATAATTAATTAGTCAATATATTTTCCTTTATTACTCACGAATGAGGTTTCACACTTTTTAACAAAATTCATATCAAGTCAATTAATTCAAGTCTCTTATCTTTCAAGATCAAGTCTCTTAACTTCTAAAATCAATAAACCATTCTTTTACCTACATAAAGTCGTTATAACTAACTTCTCATAAAGCTATTATAACACCTTATGTTTTAAACCAACCAAAACTCGTTTAGCACACGTACGTCTACCGTACTACATAGTTCACAACAATCATGCTAGAAAAGATAGGAAGAGGTTCACATACCTCGCGACGATTATCGACAAATAGCAAAACGCTCCAAGTACTTCAACCCGTCGGCTACTCCTTAAGCCAAGTAGATCATGCCACACGTAGTACTCCACTCCTAAAATGGTCATAGTACTTCTATCAAACCTTTCTTACCATTGAAGACTTATACCAATAAAAAGCCCTCTAATTCTACGGAAAATTGGGCAGCACTTCCCCCGTTTTACTCACCTTTCCATCTTTCTCCAAGGCCCGAATAACCGTAATTATATGCCATATATAAGGCGTAATAATTAAACAACATAAAGAAGAGGATTACACGCCCAAACGGTAACGCGGTTTACTATCACGCCTTCATAATAACAATAAGTAAAAGAAGGGGATTACGCGCCCAACCGGTAACACGGTTTACTATCACGCCTTCATAACAATACAATACAATAATTAAAAAGGGGATCACACACCCAAACGGAACGCGATTGAACAATCTTCCCCTTAACAGAAATGTAAATACAGTCCAAAGTAAATACAATCCAAAGTAAATACAGTCCTTAAGTTGGGGTCCTTGGCCAACTTTGTCCATTTTACTTATCCAAATTACTCATTAGTCATCCAACTTATATTTCCATTCTTAATATAAGTTATAGTTACTTTGTTATTTAGCTTCTTAGCAAGTAAGATACGTTTTTACCATTTTGTGGCTTTCTTGCCAATTTCCATTTTAGCAACTTAACAAGATCCAAATCCTTCCAAAATTTACTCCATATATTATATAATCCATAATATACTTATAATATATGTATAATAACCAATTCACAAAGAGGTTTAAGTTTCACTACCTCAAAAAGCCCAAGAATATCCAAGTTCTTAAAGTCGCTCCAAGCAAGTCTTAGCTCCAAATCTTTACGTTTCAATCTGCTACAAGCAACCCATAGAAGATCCTAACCAACTTCTCTTCAAGATTCAACTCCAAAAAGTGAAGAACACTTAGGGTTTCCAACTAGTAACTTTCGGCCAAGGCAAATTAAATAGGCTAGGGGTGTGAAATCTTTTCCAACTCTTGGTACACAATCTTCCTAACACCTTAGGGAAGAACACTTAAGAGTTTAAGAATTGTTGGACAAATTTTGCTCAAGAAAAGGCACCATGGCCGAGAGCTTCATGAAGGGAGAGGGAGGGTTTTCTCAAGTCTTAAAATGGTTAAGTGTGGAAGATTTCATCAACTAAGGGTGCATATATAGGACAACCAAGGGCTAGGATGAAGGCAAGTGTGTGGTTGAGATTGGGGACAAGTGTGTGTGGGCCCCACAAGCCACTTGTCCAACTAAAATATCTTGCAAGACAAGGCCACATGTCTTGCCACTATCAGTGATTTCGGCCAAGAGCCACCTAGCGGGGGTGACACGTGTCGCCCTCCTATTCATCCAAAATATTTCATCTTCCGAAAATATCCATAATGGCCAAAATCTCAAAAACAATGCGGGCCTCACAAAACCGTAAATTTCTCCCGTGGGCCCCACGTGACCATTTCCGAAAATAAAATCTCAAAATTCTAATATAATTCAAGAAGCCCAAATACCAAATCTGGGAATCCAATTCCCATCAACGAACATTTTTCCTTTACAAAAACCGGAAACTTTTCCGTTGAAAAATCACATCTTTCTTCCTTTCCAATTTTTCTGTCGTATTTTCGTACGTACGTCCTCGCATACATACCCTGGAACTACGGGGTATAACATTTTTCCCCTTGATGTAAGTTGATATTACTCATTATTATGGATTGTAGATGAACTTTTTTTTTTAGGTAAATGCAAATATTATTACTAATAACGGAAATAAAGATGGCTACAATCAGTCATTGAGGGTTCTCAATCCTCAACGTTTATGCAAACAAGAAATGGGGGAGGGGAGCAGTGGTCACTCAAAGGTGCCATTACAAGAGGGGATAAGATCATAATAGTTTTAAGTCCTTTGATTCTAGACAAGGACTTGTAAAGATTTCTGCTTAAGTTTCCTATGTTGAATTAAAATTCCTTGCACGCTTAGTACGTGCATTAGATGCATTTGTTGGGGAATTCAAGAGTAGTGCACTATTGGGAAAGGTTGCCATAAATGGCTTAAGTCGTTTGGCATTGAATGCTCCATTGGCCGAGACCAAATGTGAGATCTTAGGCGAATTGGAAAAGAGTGTCCCTTCGATTTCCACATAAGTTGATCTTCCAAGACTTGATTGAAGAGTAGTCCCTTCAAATCCCGTAGCCATCAAGTTTCCACGCCTCTTTTGACGAGTTGCCCCTTTGGTTTCCACAACCTTTGAATTCATTAGAATGGGTGACTCTTCGGTTCTCACCCTTATCAATTTTCGATGTCTCATTGAATGAGATGTTTCCTTGGTTCTCTCAGCAATTAGATGCCCCGAAAAACCAAGTCTCGTTAGAAGGGTAGGTTGTTCGACTTCCACACGATTCATACTACCAAGAACCATGGGAAATGAACCAACATCGGTCTCTACATACTTTAATCGAAGACCACTTATCTTTGCGGCCGTGACCGCGACCAACGTGACCAATCAGCAACCCATGACTACCCCTCTGACCCTCCTTCGACCCAGAACCATCCTCTTGATCCTCCATTAACCCATGCCCACCCATGCGACCCGACATTCCCTCGAGAAGGGGTGGGGCTTCGGAAACCGCAACATTTGCCTTCTCAATGTCCTTGGGAAAAGAAGTCCCAACGGCTTCACCAACCTTAGACTGATGCCTCGTGGACATGAATACTGACCCATGACCACCGTCCTGGCCCGCCAACGACCCTGGATCATCCACAAGACCCGTTTCATCTCCGACCTCCATGTTGCCAGTCGGAAAACAACAAAAAGCCACACCTTTATCCTTCATAAGATTACCCTCCATACCGTGACCCATGGATTCCATCCACAACCCATGACCACTATCACGACCCTCTTGCAACTCGGGACCCCCCACCATACCCACTTTTGACCCGGGATCTCTATCAAGATCCGCAGCCCAACCAGTGTCAAAAGTCGTTTGAAGAGAAGCCCCTTCGAATCCCGTAACCATCAAGTTTCTAAACCTCTTTTGACGAGCTGCCACTTTGGTTTCCGTAACCTTTGAATTCATTAGGAGAGATGACTCTTCGGTTCTCACCCTTTTCAAGTTTTGATGTCCCATTGAACGAGATGCTTCCTTGGTTCTCTCAGCAATTAAATTTGTAGCACATAGTGAATGAGGCATTCCATTGACATCCGCAACAAAAGAATGTATCAAATTACTAGACCTCTTTTGGCTAAAAAACCCCTCGGCTTCCCCAACCTTAGCATTTCCAAGGCCAATTGGAAATGAAAAGTTCTCGGAGTCAACCACTAAAGGCTGGTGGCCCAAAGACTTTCCTCAAGACCCATGCCCACCCACCTGACCCGCAGTCAACCCGTGACTAACCTCGAGTCCCGTTGACCCCTTGGTATCCAAAGTGGCCGCCGGAAAAAACTCTTTGTACTCAGAAACCAAGGATCGGACGCCCAATGATTCAAGCCTCAAACCCTGAACATCAACACCACCCTCCTGCACCCCGGTCCACCCTCCATACCCACTTTCGACCCGGGATCACCATCAAGATCCGAAATCTCCTCAGAGCCGGAGTGCTGCGGAATCGCCGCGACCTTTCCGACTTCTAGGAGCTGTAGGAAAAGCTCCCTTGGACTCAAAGACAAAAGAACGGTGAACCAAGGGTTTCAACCACATCCCTTTATCACCATCACGACCCTCCTGCAACCCGTGACCACCCACCTTTCCCGCATTTGACCTGGGAAATCCGTCAAGACCCGTAAACCCTCCATTGTGAAGCTTTTCAACCGGAACACTAGCTGAGGTTGCCACCGGAAGGTTGGGAGAAACCAAGAGCTGCTTCCTCAACCCAAGACCACCATCATGACCCTCTTGCACACCAAGATCACCCTCCTGACCTGCTACTAACCCAGCAACACCCGCCTGTCCCGAATATTCCGCAATATTCAGAGATGCAAACTGGCCAACGCCGGAAGCTGCCCCCCTCGGAAATGCAAACTTCAAATTCATATCTTGTAACTTGTAATCTTGAACAATCAAAATAATCTCTTTCATTCTTTTGGCTGAAATCTTTGTATTCTTTCTCATGGCTATAAGGAAGATACCTTACTCTATAATTAATCAATTAGGATGGATTAGATCAAAGAACAATCCGTGTAGTATATCAGTTGATGAAAATCATAGAAGAAGGAAGACGTAGAAGAGCAACTAGGAAAAAATGTTGAGAGCATTTTCGCCTAGTGAGAGAAACATCTCTCTAACTCCAAAGATAAGAGGGATTGTAGATGAACTTGCGTTAAGGAAGATATGGAAAATAAGATGTACTTGTCCCATTTTTATGTTAAAGCCGAGACTAGGGGGTTTTCGACGTCGTTGGATTCGTTGGTTATAATCGTTGTTAACTTCACTTGTCGCATGTCTAAATGAAGTAATCATGTTAGTAATATGTGTTATGGAGTACATGTAAGTGTCGAAATGTAATTTGAATCATAAAGAATTAAGGAAAAATGATCTTTGGAAGGTGGAAGTTGTTGTGACAACTTTGGACAGTTTTGTCGCCTTAAGCTTTCGTTGATTAATATCATTGTTACCTTCATTAATTTCATGTCATATGTTGAAGGAAATCATGTCATTAAATGTTGGTATGAATTATGTATAAGTGTGGATGTATTTTTTTTTCGGGTAAATGAAACTGTTATTACTAAAAAGAAACCGGGAGCTACAATCGATCATTGAGGGTTCTCAATCCTCGACGTAACACAATGCAAGAAAAGAAGGGGGGATGGGTCGTTCACTCAAATGTGACGTTACAAGAGGGAATAAAATCATAAAGAACTCTATAAATTATTGTTCTAACTTTTGCAATAACGTCATCCACCGTTAAGCTAGTGCCCTCAAATAGTAATGCATTTCTTGTTCTCCAAATCTCGTACACCACTGTACAAAAATCTAGTAGGATGGCTTTGGATCGGATGCCTGTTCCGCGGTACTCTTTCTTGATCCACTTGAGTGCGCTTTCAATTGTAGTCATTTCTCTTCTAATTCCCAACCATTCTCTAGTAAGCTTCCAAATCTTCTGAGTGTAGGGGCAAGAAAAGAAGAGGTGAGCCTGTGTCTCATGAGCACACTTGCAGAACCTGCAAGTCTTATCCTCCAAGTTGAGATAAGGGAGAGTGTCTTTGGTGGCAAGGTGTTTCCTGCAAGTGAGCCAGACCGTGAACGAGAATTTGGGAGGAATGAAGTCTTTCCAAATTCGGGACATCCAAAGCTTACGCCCTCGAGGGGTACGCAAAACCTCATAAACAAGACCGAAATCAAGTCTTCCATTGGTGCAACACTTCTCCAAGCCAGCAATTGCATTTCCATGACTACCAAAGATGCTTATAAATATATCACGAATGCCACAAAGTGTTATACCCCGTAGTTCCAGGGTATGTATGTGAGGACATACGTACGAGTATACTACAGAAATGTTGGAATGAAAGAAAGATGTGAATTTTCGACGGAAAAGTTTCCGGTTTTTGTGAAGAAAAAGGTTCGTTAATGGGAATTGGATTCCCAGTTTTGGTATTTGGACTTCTTGGATTATATTAGAATTATTGGATTTTATTTTCAGAAATGGTCACGTGGGGCCCACGGGAGAAATTTACGGTTTTGTGGGGCCCGCTTTGTTTTTGAGATTTTTGGCATTTTGGTTATTTTCGGAAGACGAAATATTTTGGACGAATTGGGGGCGACACGTGTCACCCCCTTGTGTGGCCATGTGGGCCGAAATTGGTGGACAAGTGGCTAGGCCACTTGTCCCTTGTTGGCCGAATTGGCCTTACAAGTGGCAAGCCACTTGTCTTGTTTTGTGTTGGCCATGTGGTGTGGTGGGACCCACACACACATGGCCCAATCTTGACCATACACTTACCTTGATCCTAACCCTTGAATTCTCTATAAATAGGCCCTTAGTTGAAGAGTAAAATTCATCCCACATTTGAGGTGTTTTCGTCCCTCTCTCCCCCTCTTGTAGAAATACTTGGAGTTTTATTGTATTGTCCCAAATACATTGGCCTAGTATCCCTAGTAGTATTCCAAAGTTGTTTTAATACTAGGGCAGGAAATACTACTTTATCCCGATAGTCGCAAAACGAAACCCTAGAAAAATCTTCCTAGCTTGGTGGAAGTATTTAGAGAAGTTGTTTAGAAACTTCTAAGGGTCGCTTGGAGCGGGTTGGAGCGTAAGGAATTGGAGCTAAACGTTGCTCAGGATCGACTTTAATCTTGGATAATTTTGGGCTTATCGAGGTAAATAATCTTGTCCCCCTATTGTAATTGGAAATTACATATTGTAGTAATATATAGTTGAGTATACTATATATAGAATGAGTATTGATAAGAATTGAACTGTATTTACATAGGGATGTATTTACAGTAGACTGTTGTAATATGGTGGAGTAGAATTGTACACGTCCGGTTAGACGTGTAATCCCCTGGGAGTTGTTGGCCTGGTAGCGGGCCTGGATAGGGGAGGAGATTTGTGTGATAGTGTCACGACTCGACCCGGGCATGGCGGTGCCCTACAGGCACCTGTTGAGTATCGTCGAGAGAATAGCGTGGAACATACATGAAACTTATAAAATAAAATAACGAGAAATTAAACCACGGGTTAGCCGATAAGGCTACCTTCCCGACACATATACATATACATAACAACAAAGATTACATCCCTTTCTTTTTACAAACCGACCAACATGTGACTACAGACCTCTAAGAATTACAAGCTGCGGCGGGGGCCGCCATACCCTGAATGTACAAAAGTCTACCACATCGGAAAGCCGTACCAAAGATAAGCCTCGGTGTGAAAGGAGCTTCTTTCCAAAAGCGAACAGAGATCCTAAAAGCAAGGATCACCAACGCGTACTATCACTGCGGGCATGAACGCGGCCCGAAGAAGTCGATACAACAGTGCAAGTATGGAGCAAATAAACTGCAATAACCAAATCATATATGTATAAAAGAATGTCCTTTTTACTCCTGAAATCAATCATATATTAACCGTTCCTTTCCTCCGTTCAATAAGATTTAACAACATATTCTTACATACATACTTAAGAGTTTAATCCAGTCTTTTTCACATAACTTACATATCTTACATAACATAATCCGGCCCGCCTGTGGGGCTCGGTGTACTGTGGAATCATATAACATAATCCGGCCCGCCTGTGGGGCTCGGTGTACTGTGGAATCATATAACATAATCCGGCCCGCCTGTGGGGCTCGGTGTAAGATGACGTAACCCGGCCTATGTGTAGGCTCGGGGGTAATATGGCGTAATCCGGCCTATGTGTAGGCTCGGTGTATCTCATAACGTAATCCGGCATATTTGTAGGCTCGGTGTATTTCATAACGTAATCCGGCCTATTTGTAGGCTCGGTGTATTTCATAACGTGTCCGCCTATTTGTAGGCTCGGTGTGATTTTCCTTACATAACATTTTCAAACCATCTTTTCACTTCTTCTTAAGTCGTCATAACAACTTCCCATAAAGCTATTATAACAACCTTTCATTTTAGAGAACTTAAGACACTTTTATTCTTACAACATTAGGAAAACTAGATCCAAAAATACTACGTACATACATACTTAAAAAGAATCATAGAACTCCTTTCTTTTTAAAGCTCAAGTCACATACTCTTTTGGAAGCCATCTTCTTATCTTTTGAAATAAATTAAGCCATACTTTGTAAAATTAAGTCATTTCTACTTATAAAATCAAGTCTTATAGCCTTATCACCTCGTAGAATACACTCTTTCAAATCATGTCGCTTATACTTTAGAAATCAAGTCCCATAATCTTGAAAAATAAAGTTTCATAATCCTTTAAAGAAAATCAAAGTTCATAGTCTTAAAACTTCATAACATACATTCTTTAAAGTCCATTTACTTATACTTGTAAAAATCATGTCATCTACACTTTTAAAACCAATCCCCTTTTCACATATAAATTCAAGTCATTTTCAAACATAAAAATCAACTTACATACTTACTTTAAATAAATCAAGATACATAGCCCTTAAATCAAATCTCATAATTTCCTAACCATCCTTACCAACGCCTCCCATAAGACCTAGTAAAGACTTAGGACAATCTAAACATACTCTTAACTTAGATTCCACAATGTAAATACTTCTTAACTTCTAAGAGTAGAAGAAATCTTAAAATGTTATCATATGGATATTTCATACGTAGGATCATGCCAACGAAAGAAGAGGTTCACATACCTCGCGACGATTGTCGACAAGTAGTAAAATGCTCCAAAGTACTTCAACCTTGAACTATTCCACGCTTCAAGTAGGATACGCTATACTTAGTTCTTCAACCTATCATGGTCACAATACGTCCATTAACCTCTTAATTCAAACATAGAATATTCTAAGTGCTAAGTCGCCAAATTCTACAGAAAATCGGACAGCACCTCCTTTGTTTTTACTTACCTTGCCACCTTTTTCAAGGCCGAAATACAATAACCAAACAGCCCCAATTGGCTCACAACAATATTAGAAGGTAGTCCAATACAAATGAATAACTAAACAGCCCCAATTGACTCACAATTTAGAAAGTAGTCCAATACAATTGAATAACAAACTAAAAGTCCAAATTCGACCACCTAGAGTTCAACCATATCAATTCTTATCAAATTTCCATTTCAATCCAAATTGTTAACATAACATGATATCAAGTCGCATTTGATTAAAACTACCAAAATCTTCAAATCCATAACATGCGACGATTCTAATAACGACTAAATTGAAATCCAACTTAACATGGCTTACATTACATTCCGGATTTCCAAGGCTACAATCAATCCACAATCCTTATAAACTTCTACATATCAACTTCATGCTAGCAACACGTAAAGCTAACAACAACAATAATAATATATAATCTTGTAACGCATTAAAGGACAAGATTATACCTCAACGAATCTTAATCCAATTCCAATCCGAAGTCGCTCCTTAGTAGTTTAGAACCTCTCCAAGACACTTCAATCCATGTTGAGACCCATAGAACAATACCAACAATTATCCTTCAAAACTCCAAACAAAACCTAGAAAGACCCTTAGGTTTTCGTTTTGCGACAAACCCGTAAACTACCTTTTTCCAAGACTTTTCTATTGAGATGTGTTTACAATACACCTAAGAGCCTTGGTTTAAAGTGGGGAGTTGAATGAACAAGAAACAAATTTTCTCTCCTTCCTCCTTGTGAAACCCGAGACCTCACCCAATGAGTTCTTCAATTTATGAAATTTTTCTAAGTGTTAAACTCTCCTTCTACTAGTAGTAATATATAAAGCACCTTGGAGGGTTATGATATAAACACATGAAGGCTTAGATGTAGTCTTACAAAAGAATCAAGACCATGTGGGACCTTTGACCTTAGTCAATAATATCAAGCCTCAAGTTGCAAGACTTGTCTTGCAACAAAGGTCAAATGACCCTTATGCCCTTGCTAAAAATCGTCCAAGGCATAGTAAGGGGGGTGACACGTGTCGCCCTCCCATTCGACACACTAATACGTTTTCCGACAATTTCCATAATTCCGAAAATCTTTTTACAAGTCTCAAATCTTAACACTTGTGAGCTCTTACGTACTACCTTAAAACATGTCTTGTACATACGGGGTGTAACATTCTTCCCCCCTTAGAAACATTCGTCCCCGAATGTTCTTTCGGAGCTCAATCTATCATTCCTTGGCATAGTCTCATAAACTTGCACTTAGCAAAACCTAATTATGCCACATATGGCCCTAATATACCGCACTTGCATATTTATCCATCACAAACCAAACGAGGAAACAATCCATAGTGTGCATCATCACTATATACTCACATTCAAGGCCTAAAAAGATTATCTTTTCGTACTTCCAACTTACTTCTAGCATAATGCCTAATTTCAATATTATCCGTTCTTGATACTTAAACATAAAATAACCTTATCATGCATACAAATCAGTAAGGGCGAAGATATACCTGAATTCATATAGGCGGTTCAAAGGACCGCTAAAACTGGGAACTTCCATCACGACCCCTGCCACGGCCTGCCGGTGTATGAACATCCTGCCTAGCTACTGAAGGCGAAGAACCCATAATCGATCCGTGGGACTTTCCTATCCTCCTACAACTCTCCTACTAGGACAATCCTCAACATATGGCCGACGGCCACAGTGCAAAACAGCACCGATGGCGACGACATTCCCATGGTGATGCCGGCCACACCTGTGAACATCGAGGAAGAGGGCCCCGCGCCTAGAACCCGTGTGCGTATCTGGTCAAAGCCACTGGAGCTCGACCGGCTCCCGAATTACGGTGATCTAACCTCCGCGAGCGGGAAGGAGCACTCTGTGCCGAATCAGACCTAGCTCGCTTTGAGGCTCTCCGCCTTGAAAATCACCCCGAACCCCTGACGTCCTGGCCCTCTTGGGCTGGCCTTGGTCAGGTCGGTCCTCTCTCTCCGCCTCAATCCTCATGCATATGCGCATCTCCGCAATATCCATTCCTGGCTGAAGGGCCACTCCCAGGCAAGCAGTGATCATATAACGGTCTAGTCCCATAACATAGCGATGGACTCTATCGGCCATGTTAGCCACAATAGTGTGCGCATACCTAGCCAACGAGTCAAACTCCAAGCTATACTCTCTGATAGTCCTCCCGTTCTGCCTCAAGGTCAAGAATCTGTCTACCCGGGCTCTCCTCATCTCAGGAGGCAAAAAGTGATCCATGAAGGCCTCTGTAAACTCCTCCCAAACAGCTGGAAGAGCATCATCACCTCTTGAAAGCAACCACGACTCAAACCAGTTCAACGCGATATCGCGTAACCGGTAGGAGGCTAGCGTAACAGACTCTGTCTCTGAAGCCCTAAGAACCTGCGTGGTCCGCTGTAGCTGCCGAATGAACTCCTGCGGATCCTCATCAGACCTCGAACCATAAAACTCAGGTGGATGACATCCTAGAAAATCCCTAATCCGCAAACTATCGGCTGCAGGGTGAGCTGCTGCTCTGCGCTTGCCCGACTACTATCTTGGTCAATAATCGGATCGCTCCCGTAGTCTCTATACTCGGCCATTGCGGAATCGAGGCTCGTGCAGGAACCTGGAGCTACCGCCGCTCGGCTCCTCCAATCTCACGGCGTGGCTGAACTTCGCCGACCGCTTTACTTGGCATAGTGCATGCCCGACTCACGTAACTCTCTCGCTCGCGGCTCCGCTGCTGCCTTGCCTCGGGCCTCGTCGCCTTCCGTGGAGGCATAGCGGATTCACATACATAAGAATACGTCAGAGACGGATCAACCTATTAATACAGTCTGACTCTGCACGATCTCGAGTGAGAAGAATGGAAACGATCCTAAATGTCCTGCAGCCTCACGATTATAGATGTGGTGCACAACACACCGATAATCAAGACTCTACTAGACACGATGCAGTAGACACTTTCCGAGGACTAATCGCTCACGATACCACTTTTGTCACGACGACCGGGCGCGGATCGGTGTCCTACTGGGCACCTGTTCGGTATACGTCGAGAGAATAGCAATGAACATACATGAAACTTATAAAATAAAATAACGAGAAATTAAACCACGGGTTAGCGATAAGGCTACCTTCCGGACATATACATATACATAACAATGCGATTACATCCCTTTCTTTTTACAAACCGACCCACAACATGTGACTACAGACCTCTAAGAATTACAACTGCGGCGGGACAGGGCCCCGCCATACCCCTGAATGTACATAAGTCTACCACATCAGGGAAACCGTACCAAAAGATAAGCCTCCGGTGTGAAAGGAGCTTCTTTCCAAAAACTGAACAGAGATCCTAAAAGCAAGGATCACCAACCTGTGTACCTATCACCTGCGGGCATGAACGCAGCCGAAGAAATTGATTACAACAGTGCAAGTATGGAAGCAAATAAACTGCAATAACCAAATCATATATGTATAAAAGAATGTCCTTTTTACTCCTGAAATCAATCATATATTAACCGTTCCTTTCCTCCTTTCAATAAGATTTAACAACATATTCTTACATACATACTTAAGAGTTTAATCCAGTCTTTTTCACATAACTTACATATCTTACATAACATAATCCGGCCCGCCTGTGGGGCTCGGTGTACTGTGGAATCATATAACATAATCCGGCCCGCCTGTGGGGCTCGGTGTACTGTGGAATCATATAACATAATCCGCCCGCTTTGTGGGGCTCGGTGTACTGTGGAATCATATAACATAATCCGCCCACTTTGTGGGGCTCGGTGTAAGATACGTAACCCGCCTATGTGAAGGCTCGGGTAATATGGCGTAATGTCAGGCCTATGTGTAGGCTCGGTGTATCTCATAACGTAATCCGCCTATTTGTAGGCTCGGTGTATTTCATAACGTAATCCGCCTATTTGTAGGCTCGGTGTATTTCATAACGTGTCCGCCTATTTGTAGGCTCGGTGTGATTTTCCTTACATAACATTTTCAAACCATCTTTTCACTTCTTCTTAAGTCGTCATAACAACTTCTCATAAAGCTATTATAACAACCTTTCATTTTAGAGAACTTAAGACACTTTTATTCTTACAACATTAGGAAAAACTAGATCCAAAATACTACGTACATACATACTTAAAAAGAATCATAGAACTCCTTTCTTTTTAAAGCTCAAGTCACATACTCTTTTGGAAGCCATCTTCTTATCTTTTGAAATAAATTAAGAAGCCATACTTTGTAAAATTAAGTCATTTCTACTTATAAAATCAAGGCTTATAGCCTTAACACCTCGTAGCATACACTCTTTCAAATCATGTAAACTTATACTTTAGAAATCAAGTCCCATAATCTTGAAAAATAAAGTTTCATAATCCTTTAAAGAAAATCAAAGTTCATAGTCTTAAAACTTCATAACATACATTCTTTAAAGTCCATTTACTTATACTTGTAAAAATCATGTCATCTACACTTTTAAAACCAATCCCCTTTTCACATATAAATTCAAGTCATTTTCAAACATAAAAATCAACTTACATACTTACTTTAAATAAATCAAGATACATAGCCCTTAAATCAAATCTCATAATTTCCTAACCATCCTTACCAACGCCTCCCATAAGACCTAGTAAAGACTTAGGACAATCTAAACATACTCTTAACTTAGATTCCACAATGTAAATACTTCTTAACTTCTAAGAGTAGAAGAAATCTTAAAATGTTATCATATGGATATTTCATACGTAGGATCATGCCAACGAAAGAAGAGGTTCACATACCTCGCGACGATTGTCGACAAGTAGTAAAATGCTCCAAAGTACTTCAACCTTGAGCTATTCCACGCTTCAAGTAGGATACGCTATACTTAGTTCTTCAACCTATCATGGTCACAATACGTCCATTAACCTCTTACTTCAAACATAGAATATTCTAAGTGCTAAGTCGCCAAATTCTACGTAAAATCGGACGACCTCCTTTGTTTTTACTTACCTTGCCACCTTTTTCAAGGCGAAATACAATAACCAAACAGCCCCAATTGGCTCACAACAATATTAGAAGGTAGTCAATACAAATGAATAACTAAACAGCCCCAATTGGCTCACAATTTAGAAAGTAGTCCAATCTGATTGAATAACAAACTAAAAGTCCAAATTCGACCACCTAGAGTTCAACCATACCAATTCTTATCAAATTTCCATTTCAATCCAAATTGTTAACATAACATGATATCAAGTCGCATTTGATTAAAACTACAAAATCTTCAAATCCATAACATGCGGCGATTCTAATAACGACTAAATTGAAATCCAACTTAACATGGCTTACATTACATTCGGATTTCCAAGGCTACAATCAATCCACAATCCTTATAAACTTCTACATATCAACTTCATGCTAGCAACACGTAAAGCTAACAACAACAATAATAATATATAATCTTGTAACGCATTAAAGGACAAGATTATACCTCAACGAATCTTAATCCAATTCCAATCCGAAGTCGCTCCTTAGTAGTTTAGAACCTCTCCAAGACACTTCAATCCGCTTGTTGAGACCCTTAGAACAATACCAACAATTATCCTTCAAAACTCCAAACAAAACCTAGAAAGACCCTTAGGTTTTCGTTTTGCGACAAACCCGTAAACTACCTTTTTCCAAGACTTTTCTATTGAGATGTGTTTACAATACACCTAATAGCCTTGGTTTAAAGTGGGGAGTTGAATGAACAAGAAACAAATTTTCTCTCCTTCCTCCTTGTGAAACCCGAGACCTCACCCAATAAGTTCTTCAATTTATGAAATTTTTCTAAGTGTTAAACTCTCCTTCTACTAATAGTAATATATAAAGCACCTTGGAGGGTTATGATATAAACACATGGAAGGCTTAGATGTAGTCTTACAAAAGAATCAAGACCATGTGGGACCTTTGACCTTAGTCAATAATATCAAGCCTCAAGTTGCAAGACTTGTCTTGCAACAAAGGTCAAATGACCCTTATGCCCTTGCTAAAAAATCGTCCAAGGCATAGTAAGGGGGGGTGACACGTGTCGCCCTCCCATTCGACACACTAATACGTTTTCCGACAATTTCCATAATTCCGAAAATCTTTTTACAAGTCTCAAATCTTAACACTTGTGAGCTCTTACGTACTATCTTAAAACATGTCTTGTACATACGGGGTGTAACAGATAGCGCGGGGGGAGGTGCTGCCGAATTTTCTGTAGAATATTCTACGAAGAGATCTAAGTGTTGATAGGCGTTTTGTGGCCTTTATAGGTTGCAGTACTACGAGTAGCGTATTCTACTTGAAGAGTGGAAACGGCTAGCAGGGTTACAGTACTGTGGAGCGTTTTGCTTATTGTCGATAATCGTCGCGAGGTATGTGATTCTTCCTATACTCTTGAGCATGATTGTTGTGAACTATATAGTACGGTAGACGTACATGTGTGAAATGAGTTTTGTTTGTTTTAAACATAAAGTGTTATAATGGCTTTATGGGAAGTTAGTTATAACGACTTTATGAAAATAAAAGAAAGATTTGATTTTGAAAGTTAAGAGACTTGATCTTGAAAGATAAGAGACTTGACTTATAAACGACTTGTTTTCGGGAAAGAAGAAGTAACTTGATTTAAGTATAGGTTACTTGTTTTGGAAAGAGTAAGTTATTGGGTTTTAAAGAGTATACTTGATGTTGTTTAAAAGAAAAGCACTTGGTTTAAAAAGTATAGAGTACTTGATTTTAAAAGCCTTGTAAAGATTTTACGAAGGTGAAGTAATTTGGTTTTAAAAGTAAAAGTGTTTTCTTTATATACTACGAGTATTAGTATCATGTGGCTTTTACGTAAAAAGAGGTCTTTTTGAAAGAATGAAAGTATGTAGTATTTTGGGTTTGAAACCCGGATTGTTGATTAAAATGAATGTATGTTGAACTTGCCTATGCTTGTTGTGATAGTATTTGATGTGCAAGTGTTTTGTTGATATCTTTAGTGACTCTGCAGGAGGCGGCTATCGATTGATTGATTGGACATACCGGCGTTGGGTGGTCGCGGTATCGTCCACGAGTATTAATCGTTGTTTCATGCTGGTGACTCTGCAGGAGGGTCGGCTATCAGATTGATTTCCTTTGGACATCTTGTGCGATGGATGATCCACGGGCATGCGTCGATGGGATGGTTTCATGGCCATGACTTCCGAGGTGAGATGTCGGGGCATGCGGTCATTGTGAGGTTCAGGTTGTTAGTCCATGGACCGCTAATCCATGAAGCTTGCCGCGGTGACGAACAATCACGGGCTTGATTTGTACATGTGGTTCAGACACACTTTAGATACTTGTCCTGGTCATTTCTCGTGTATCGGCAGAATGTTGGTAGATAGCTTGAGATACTTGCCTCGGTCATATCTCGTGAGACGGTTGGCTAGGGTACGTTAGCTTTGGTACTTGCCTCGGCCAGTTGTGTGGCTAGCTTTTGGATCTGGTAATTAGCTTCCGTACCTTGCGTGAAGTTTTATGACTAGCTTTTGGGCTGGTATAGGCGATTCTACTTGGCCCGTCGGTTTGATAGCAGCAGGATCTAGTGTTCGAGTTCACATATGGGTGTTGTTTTACATCATGCAGCTGCCGTGATGAGAATGAGTTCCACGGGCATCAGTGGTAATATGGGTGTGAGACACATAGTTATGTGTGAGTTATTATTCTGGGGATATGCGTCCTTTCTTGACATAACCGCTACTTATTTCAAATGGTTTTATTAAATGATGAAATGTGATTTCATTCTGATATTTTGATTTCACATACTTGGTACTGTTATCGACCTCCTTGAGTGCGTTCATGCCGCAGGTAGAGGTACACCAGTTGTTGATCCTCGCTCATAGGATCGCAGTTCAGCGTTTGGGAAGCTCCGTTTCTCCGGAGGCTTATCTTTTGGTATAGTCCCCTGTCATTGTAGGTACTTGTACATTCAGGGGTATGGCGGGGCCCTGTCCCGTCATGGTTGTTGTTACATTCTTAGAGGTCTGTAGTACTGTTGTGGGCAGGGTTTGTAAAGGATTGTAACTGTTCGATTATATGTATATACATGAAGGCGACCGTTTTGGTTGGCCTGTTTTCTTAATGTATCTTGTTTCATGTCTATGTTTTATTTCCGCTGATTTTCTCTGATGTTGTATCACTAGGGTGCCCGGGGTAAGACACCAGTCACGGGCCCTGGTTCGGGTCGTGACAAAAGTGGTATCAGAGCAGTTAATCCTCGGAAAGTGTCTACAGACCGTATCTAGTAGAGTCTTGATTATCGGCGTGTTGTGCACCACACCTATAATCAGGAGGCTGCAGGATATTTAGGATTGGTTTCCATTCTTCTCACTCTGAGATCGTGCCTTAGAGTTGTGTTATAAGTTGGACTCCCTCTGGCGTATTCTTATGTACCAGTTATGCCTCCGCGCAAGGCAACCAGGGCCCAGATGGGCGAGCGAAGGAGGCTGCGAGTAGAACACGAGAGAATGCGAGGGCTTAGGCACGGTCGTTACGAGATAGTACTTGACGATGAGTTTTATGGCGCCACTAGCCCCAGTGAGTTTAGAGCGGCGGCGATTTCTCACGAGGCCACGATACGAGCCTCGTCTGCGGCGGGGCGAGGATATGAGTTCAAGGAGATGGCCCAGTTACTAGCTAGGCTGGTGGCTGGGAATGAGGACGGTCGGGAGCCGGTGGTTCCGGCAGTGCCAGTGATTCACCCTAGATCCAGTAGTCTGAGACTTCGGGATTTCTTGAGTTGCAGTTCGCCAGAGGTCTATGGATTGAGAGCTGAGGATGACCCTCAGGGTGTCGTGCTAGTTGGGAGATTATTATACCTGTGGCCGTCAGGGCCATGTGATGGGAGGATATCCAAGTAGGAGGGATGACTCGGCTGCAAAGGCGATTCTGAGTTGATTGTTCGGGAGAAGGGGGTGCTAGTCAGATAAGGTCACCCCTACCTCGTTGAGACCGTTGTAATAGACTCCATTATGGGGAGTGTCGTAATACTTCGACAGCTTGTATGCTTGCGGCCAACAGGGCCATTTGGAGAGAGCGTTTGTCCGACCAGAGGTAGCACAGATGTAGAGATTCAGCCTTCGGGATCGGCGGCTGGATCATCGCCTTGTATAGCTAGGCGCCCTGCAGGGCAGGATTATGATTAGAGCGACAAAGAGAAAGTAAGGCAGTAGTTGCAGAGATACCTTTAGCCCTTAAAAGACTTGGTTATGTTGTTATGGTGGATACGTGTTAAGTGCTATGTACGGGTAGCATTGTGTTAAGTGTGAATTATAAAACATGGGTAGTTGAGAAAGGGTAAGTCTGGAGACGAGACGATTGTGAGCCTTAGAATTTATAACAGTTAGGACCTTGGATGCATGGCCTCCTTGAGTGGATGATTTTACGGTTGGTCTTTGTCGAAGTACTTGGTATGCGTGATATGTATTGTGGGATCATTTCATGGGTAGTGTGAGATGGAAGTGGTAGCTTTCATGACTTGTGTTAGTAAGATTGTTCCGGATCGGGGAACAAGAGTTTGGCGCGATAGCGGGTCGGGTTGAGGCATGATCGCGGGTCAACCCGCAGCCCGGAATGGGATGGGGTCATTTTGTGGTGGTCCCGCCAGGTGGTAGGATCACGAGGGTGCTAGGCCCAAGTTTAGGTAACCATCGTACGAGTTCGAGGATGCGTTCGACCGATGGTCGGTGATGAGGTCGGCTATCTTGTCTTTCGATCGGGGACCATTTACTCGCGGAGGTTATGCGAGATGTTATGTATCGGGAGGGTTGTAAGGTCGCACGGGTTCCTACTTTCTATGGCGGCGGTGGAGCCAGTTTTCGCTATTTCTTTGGGTCCGGAGGTTTTACCAGCGGGGATAGGAACTCGAGTGAGTCTCGATGTGCATTTACCCGGGCCGGTGTTGTGATTTCGGGGTAGCGATAAGGATTATGTGCCTCTTGTTGAGTGTGTATTATTATAATAGCTACCAATTCAAGATTCGGATGTCGCCTTATGAAGGCTTGTATAGCGAAAGTGTTGGTTGCGATCGATTGGTTCGATGTTGGCAAGGTTCGATAGTGGGTACATACTTGTTTCGAGAATGTGGATAGTGAATCTTATCCGGATGAGGTTGTTAGCAGCTGAGTCGCAGGTGCGGATGGATAATCGGATCAACACTGAGTTCGTGGCGGTGGGTCTTCAAGGTACCACCGGAAGGTTGTGACGAGTTTTGGAAGCGAGGCAACTTAGCGAAGTACTTTGGGCCTTTCAAAGATTGGTTGTACAATAGGCGGGTTGCCCATAAGATAGCATCGTCGTCCGACTTAGAGGCGATCGTCCGTGCTCCATGTTACTAGGTTTCGGAAGAGTATCCTTTGGACCAGGAGTGAGAGTTAGTGTTGTTATACACGTTAGAGGAGATTCCTCGTTGGCTTGGATTTGAGTTTGCGCACATGTTATATTCTGGCCATTGGTGGCGTGATCGATTTTGTAAGTGTAGTAGTGGAGACTACACCGGCGCATGTATGTTTAGAGACTTAGAAGGAACATTCGGGACGAATGTTTCTAAGGGGGGAAGAATGTTATACCCCGTAGTTCCAGGGTATGTATGTGAGGACATACGTACGAGTATACGACAGAAATGTTGGAATGAAAGAAAGATGTGAATTTTCGACGGAAAAGTTTTCGGTTTTTGTGAAGAAAAAGGTTCGTTAATGGGAATTGGATTCCCAGTGGTATTTGGACTTCTTGGATTATATTAGAATTATTGGATTTTATTTTCAGAAGTGGTCACGTGGGGCCCACGGGAGAAATTTACGGTTTTGTGGGGCCCGCTTTGTTTTTGAGATTTTCGGTATTTTGGATATTTTCGAAAGACGAAATATTTTGATTTAATCGGGGCGACACGTGTCACCCTTGTGCCATGTGGTAGAAATTGGAGGACAAGTGGCTAGGCCACTTGTCCCTTGTTGGCCGAATTGGCCCCTACACTTGGCCTTACAAGTGGCAAGCCACTTGTCTTGTTTTGTGTTGGCCATGTGGTGTGGTGGGACCCACACACACATGGCCCAATCTTGACCATACACTTACCTTGATCCTAACCCTTGAATTCTCTATAAATAGGCCCTTAGTTGAAGAGTAAAATTCATCCCACATTTGAGGTGTTTTCGTCCCTCTCTCCCCCTCTTGTAGAAATACTTGGAGTTTTATTGTATTGTCCCAAATACATTGGCCTAGTATCCCTAGTAGTATTCCAAAGTTGTTTTAATACTAGGAGCCCGGAAATACTACTTTATCCCGATAGTCGCAAAACGAAACCCTAGAAAAATCTTCCTAGCTTGGTGGAAGTATTTAGAGAAGTTGTTTAGAAACTTCTAAGGGTCGCTTGGAGCGGGTTGGAGCGTAAGGAATGGAGCTAAACGTTGCTCAGGATCGACTTTAATCTTGGATAATTTTGGGCTTATCGAGGTAAATAATCTTGTCCCCCTATTGTAATTGGAAATTACATATTGTAGTAATATATAGTTGAGTATACTATATATAGAATGAGTATTGATAAGAATTGAACTGTATTTACATGAAATTTGTATTCTGATGATCGTTGTATTATGGTGGAGTAGAATTGTACACGTCAGGTTAGGCGTGTAATCCCCTGGAGTTGTTGGCAGTAGCGGGCTGGATAGGAGGAGATTTGTGTGATAGCGGGGGAGGTCTTTGCGAATTTTACGTAGAATATTCTACGAAGAGATCTAAGAGTTGATAGGCGTTTTGTGGCCTTTATATGTTGCAGTACTACGAGTAGCGTATTCTACTTGAAGAGTGGAAACGGCTAGCAGGGTTACAGTACTGTGGAGCGTTTTGCTTATTGTCGATAATCGTCGCGAGGTATTTGATTCTTCCTATACTCTTGAGCATGATTGTTGTGAACTATATAGTACGGTAGACGTACATGTGTGAAATGAGTTTTGTTTGTTTTAAACATAAAGTGTTATAATGGCTTTATGGGAAGTTAGTTATAACGACTTTATGAAAATAAAAGAAAGATTTGATTTTGAAAGTTAAGAGACTTGATCTTGAAAGATAAGAGACTTGACTTATAAACGACTTGTTTTCGGGAAAGAAGAAGTAACTTGATTTAAGTATAGGTTACTTGTTTTGGAAAGAGTAAGTTATTGGGTTTTAAAGAGTATACTTGATGTTGTTTAAAAGAAAAGCACTTGGTTTAAAAAGTATAGAGTACTTGATTTTAAAAGCCTTGTAAAGATTTTTACGAAGGTGAAGTAATTTGGTTTTAAAAGTAAAAGTGTTTTCTTTATATACTACGAGTATTAGTATCATGTGGCTTTTACGTAAAAAGAGGTCTTTTTGAAAGAATGAAAGTATGTAGTATTTTGGGTTTGAAACCCGGATTGTTGATTAAAATGAATGTATGTTGAACTTGCCTATGCTTGTTGTGATAGTCTTTGATGTGCAAGTGTTTTGTTGATATGCTGCCGTGACTCTCTGGGAGGGCCGGCTATCTGATTGATTGATTGGACATACTGACGTTGGGTGGTCCACGAGTATGCGTCCACTTGAGTATTGACTGGTTGTTTCTGTACTGCCGTGACTCTCTGGGAGGGCCGGCTATCCGATTGATTTCCTTTGGACATGCTGACGCGATGGATGATCCACGGGCATGCGTCCAGTAGGATGGTTTCATGGCCATGACTTCCGAGGTGAGATGCCGGGGCATGCGGTCATTGTGAGGTTCAGGTTGTTAGTCCATGGACCGCTAATCCATGAAGCTTGCCGCGGTGACGAACAATCACGGGCTTGATTTGTACATGTGGTTCAGGCACACTTTAGATACTTGTCTGGTCATTTCTCGTATCGTGCAGTCTTGGTAGATAGCTTCGAGATACTTGCCTCGGTCATATCTCGTGAGACGGTTGGCTAGTGCGTTAGCTTTGGTACTTGCCTCGCCATTCGTGGCTAGCTTTTGATCCGTAATTAGCTTCCGCATTTGCCCGTGAAGTTTTATGACTAGCTTTTTGGAATCGGTATAGAGCGATTCTACTTGCCCGATCGGTTTGATGACGCAGCGAGATCTAGTGTTCGAGTTCACATATGGGTGTTGTTTTACATCATGCACTGCCGCATGAGAATGAGTTCCACGGCATGAGTGATATTATGGGCGTGAGACCCATAGTTATGTGAGTGATTATTCGGGATATCGTCCTTTCTTGACATAACCGCTACTTATTTCGAAATGGTTTTATTAAATGATGAAATGTGATTTCATTACAGTATTTTCACATACTTGGTACTGTTAGATCGACTTCCTCGGCCGCGCGTTCATGCCGCAGTGAGGTACACCGATTGTTGATCCTCGCCATGTGATCGCAGTCATTTGGGAAGCTCCGTTTCTCCGGAGGCTTATCTTTTGGTATAGTCCCCTGTCATTGTAGGTACTTGTACATTCAGGGGTATGGCGGGGCCCTGTCCCGTCATGGTTTTTGTTACATTCTTAGAGGTCTGTAGTACTGTTGTGGGCAGGGTTTGTAAAGGATTGTAAATGTTCGATTATATGTATATACATGAAGGCGACCGTTTTGGTTGGCCTGTTTTCTTAATGTATCTTGTTTCATGTCTATGTTTTATTTCCGCTGATTTTCTCTGATGTTGTATCACTAGGGTGCCCGGGGTAAGGCACCAGTCACGGGCCCTGGTTCGGGTCGTGACACAAAGTTTCTTGAATAAAGGGGAATCCCTAGCACGTACCTCATATTCCTATATAGATTGGACTCTCAAGTAATAGCTATTAATCCATTGAACCCATAAGGAATCCGCATTAGTGTAAATTAGCCAGATGGTCCGGGAGAGTAAGGCATGATTCCACACTTTGATGTTCATAAGGCCCAAGCCTCCTTCAGACTGAGGCACACAAATCTCATCCCAGGAGACTCTCGGTGGTTTACCACCCCATAAGAACTGGATGCAAGCTGAGCGTACCTTGTTGAGAACCGAAGATTGAATAGGGAGTGCCCGAAACCAAAAGCTCTCGACACCCTGAATAACCGATTTGATTTAGTTCCAGTTTCCCCGCATAGGAAAGTGAATGGTGTCCCCATTTCTGAATGTACCCCGAGATTGCACTAGTGAATGGAGCAAACTGATCCACCGAGACAGAGATTAGTGGATGTATGACTTGAAGTATAATGCATTTAAGGAAGGCTTATGTTGTTGTTGTTAGAAGCCGAGAATGGGCTAGAATTTGGAATATTTTGGTGCAGTTTTGTGGCAGTTTTACGAGCTGTTTTAGACTTGTATGTATGCAGGAAATTGGTTGTTAATTTCGGGCCTTGAAAAAGGTGGAAAAGTACGTAGAAACAAAGGAAATGCTGCCCAATTTTCCGTAGAATAAGAGATCTTACACTTAGTATGATTCTACTTTAAAAGGCTAGGAGTTGATAGACGTATTATGACCATTATAGGTTGAAGTACTACGAGTAGTGTATTCTACTTGAAGGGTGGAATAGCTAACAAGGTTGAAGTACTTTGGAGCATATTGCTACGTATCGTTAGTCGTCGCGAGGTATGTGAACATCTTCCTTCTTTTGGAATGATTCTACGTATGAAATATACATGTGGTGTTATTTCATGATTCCTTCTACTCTTAGAAGTTAAGAGGTACGTATGTTGATTTACTCTATTTTAAAAGTATGTCTAAATTATCCTAAGTCCTTACCAAGTCTTATGGGATATGTTGGTAAGAATGGTTAGGAAGTTATGAGGTTTGATCTAAAGCTATGTACCTTGATTTATTTGAAGTAAGTAAGTTGATTTTATATTTGAAAATGACTTGAATTTATATGTGAAAAGGGACTTGATTTTATAAGTGGAAGTTATATGGTTTTAAAGAGAATAAGTTACGTGGTTTTGGAAGTGTATGAAACGTTATTTTTCAAGTTATGGGACTTGATTTCTAAAGTATAGATGACATGATTTTATATGTATAAGTGACATGATTTTAAAGAGTATATGATACGAGGTTTTAAGACTATAAGTCTTGATTTTATAAGTGGAAATGACTTGATTTAAAAGTATGGCTTCTTGATTTATTTCAAAAGATAAAAAGATTGATTTCAAAAGAGTATGTAACTTGAGTTTTAAAAAGATGAAATTTATTGATTTAAAAGAGAAGGAGTTTTATGATTTTTTTTAAGTATGTATGTACATAGTACTTTTGGGTTTAGTTTTGTCACGACCCGTTCCGGGGCCCGTGACTGGTGCCTTACCCGGGCACCCAAGTAGTCATACATCAGAGTAATCAGCGGAATATAAAACAAGACATGAAACAGTTGTAAAAAGAGACACAGTTTTATGTGAGAAAATGTTGCCTTTCGGCATATATATAAAAACATTGTTTTGCAGTTACATCCCAACTGTACAATAGGACTACAGACCTCTAAGGAAGTAAACAACTATGGCGGGACAGGGCCCCGCCATACCCTGAATGTACAAAACTATCTACAATACAGGGAGATCATACCCAAAAGTAGAGCCTCCGGAGAAGATGGAGTTCCTGACACCAACGCAAAGATCCTAAGGATGTGGATCTAGCACTCGCTGCCACTTACCGGCGTGAACGCAGCCCCAAAGGAGGTCGATAACAGTACTAAGTATGCGAAATCAGAAAGTACTTAAATGAAAACATATCATTTTTAAAATCGGTTTACATATATGTATGAAACAACTAAGGTAAATCGCATAGTGCCACATCATAAACAAGAGCAACAATAGGTAAATCAGAATGTGTCTTTTCTAGCCGCGAATGATCGAAGTAGGCCAATTGCGTAGTATCACCATGCAAGCCTAATCACGACTCCGTAGTCCGCATAGGCCACTCACATAGGCCCGCATGGGTATAACCCCGCATCGAGGGTAGCTACTCGGCATCGCCCCGACTCGTAGTCCGCATGGCCACATAGACCGCGTGAGGTATAACCCCGCACACTAACTCGAACTCGTAGCTCGCATAGGTCCCCGACCCGCGTGAGGTATTCTCGAATCATGGTCCTGCATCACCGAGTCTACCCCGCACGGAGGGCAGCTTAACCCCAGAACATGTCAAGAGGCGAGTGATATAATACTAACATAACGAATTATCGTTAAACAACATAAGCACAACAAGAATACCCTCTTATACAAACGTACAAGTCACTACCACACATAGCATCATATCATGTCTACTTATCAAACCATTTTATTTTTCTTTCATAAATCAATATAAGTTTGTTATAAACACATAAGTAAACTGTTCCTTTTATCATTCTTAAGTTGTTATACCTAACTTCCCATAAAGCTAGTATAACTCTTAAGCTTTCTGTTTAAAAACCAATTAGTTCTCTTCATAAAAATGATTCAGTATTCTTTTGAAATGCATCAAGACTCTTATTATTCAGGCTTAAGTCAAAAGACATTGCCGTAAGTATTATTCAGGCTTAAGTCAAGAGACATTGCCGTAATTATTATTCAGTTAACACATGTACGTCTACCGTACTATATATATATATTTTAAAATATCATGCTTAGGAAGAATCACATACCTTCTCGGCGAAAACCACCTGCCAAGTTGAATATGTCGCGCGCAGAGAATCAACCTATAATAGTCAGACACGTCTATCAACGTCTAGACTACTCTGTAAACAGTTCTAAGCAGAGGGTCCTTTATTCTACGGAAAATCGGGCAGCACTTCCCTACCCGGTGAGCTACTCAAGTCTACTGTGAAAACAGTCCTAAGTAAGTATAGTTCAATTATTCTTCCTTTAAACCCTTCTACTGTGATAACAGTTCAATTCTATTCTGTAATATTCTTCTAAGTATTTAATACTTATTCTTATACTTCTACAGTATGTATTCTCTAATTACAAAAGAAGGACAAGATTATTTACCTCGGTAAGCCCAATAATATCCTAGATATAAGTCGATCCGGAGCAAGGCTTAGCTCCTAAGTTGTACGCTCCGATAGCTCCAAGGAAACCTTAGAAGTTCTTCACAACTTCTACTAAGTACTAAGGGATTTGGGCTAGGGTATTTTGGGCATTATAACAATACTAGAAGGCAACTTTTCTACCAAGGGAGGGGGGGTAGATTTCGGCTAGGCTAGGGGGGGGATAGCCTCGGCTAAGCTTCTCAAAAGGGGGGGGGGGAGGTGTTTGGACGAAAAGGCTCAAGGGAGAGGAGAGGATTTTAGACTTGGAAAGTTTGTTTGTGGATGAAGAACTCTTCATCACAAGAGGGGTATTTATAGGTCAAGGGATGGCCAACCAATGGCCAAGATTATGCCAAGTGCAAGGCAAGTGTAAGGCCAAGATTTGGGCAAGTGTACCTAGCCAACTTGCACACAAAATATCCTACCAACTCCAAGACAAAATAAGCCATTCATTCGGCCCTAATGCCGTCCACACATCCACCAAGGAGAGGGTGACAAGTGTCGCCCTCTCGTTGGTCCAAAGTGTTTCGTCTCTCGGAAAAATCCGCAAAAATTAGAAATGACATAGCCGGAATTTATCCTACGCGAGTTGTGTAAAACGTTTCGTCGGAAAACGATTCTTTTAATGAGTTGTGCCCAAAAAAACGTCCCATTGCCTACTTTAAGGCTAAACTTTCGTACGTACGCCCTCACGTACATACTCTGGAAATACGGGGTATAACATTCTCCCCTCCTTAGAAACATTCGTCCCGAATGTTCCTTCCCAAGACAGTTAACGATAAGGTTCTTCATAACTTAAAAATTTTTGCAAATGCCACACACGGCCACAAAACAACACTTAGGCATAAACGATAATGAAGATTTACAAGTAGGAAAGTGAATTACCTGGAGGTGTGGGGAATAGGTGAGGATACCTGCCTCATGTCCTCTCGCCTTCCCACGCCATCTCCTCCCGAGCTCGTTCCGCCACGTAACTTTGACTGGCCACGCCTCGTCCGCAGACGCCTAACTTGACGATCGACTATCGCTATGGAATCTCTCATACGATAACCCTCACACCGACATCGTCAATCGGGTGTACCTAGATGGATCCCCGATACATCTCTCAAAGATAGAAACATGAAACACCGGATGCATCGCCTCCAGATCGGACGGCAGATCCAACTCATAGCAACCTTGCCTACCCTACGGACAACTGAATGGCCCAATGTACCTTGGCCGAGTTTCCCTTCTTCCCGAATCTCATCACACCCTTCATGGGTGGCACCTTTAGAAAACCCAATCATGAACCTCGAACTCATGCCGACGACGATGATCTTCATATGACACATGCCGACTCCGAGCCGCAAGAACCTCTCTGGATAAGCTTCACCTAATCCATCGCCGCACCAAATCTGGTCCCACTAATCGCACTCGCCACATCGAACCAGCCTATAGGCGATCTGCATTTCTCTCATACAAGGCCTCATAAGGCGTCATCTCAATACCGAGTGGTAGCTATTATTGTATGCAAACTCAACTAGAGGCAAATGATCCTCCCTACCCACGGTCAATAACACAGCTCGCAAAGATATCCTCAAGAGTCCGGATAGTGCGCTCTGCTGTCTCGCTGCGTGGATGGAATGCGACTCGTGCTCACTCGCCCCTAAACCCTTCTCGAAAGACCTCCGAAGTTAGCCGAATCGGGCTCTCATGCGATATGATCGAAATAGGGACTCCATGCGATCGACGATCTCTGATGTAAAGTCGGCATAATCCTCACTAAAAGTCGCCCTAACGGGAAGAAAGTGGGCGATTTCGACTGTCGACGATAACCCATATAGAATCATGTCTCTCCGAGTGCGAGGTAATCCTGTAATGAAGTCCATGTTGATCACCTCCCACTTCCGTGTCGGGATCTCTATCGTAACAAACCACCGGGCCTCCGTGCTCTACCTTCACTGCCGACAACACGCACCGAGCTACGAACTCGCAACGCCCTCTTCAAGCCATCCCACCAATACACGATCTAAGGTCGTGGTACATCTTGGTCGACCGATGGATAGAGTAACGCGCTGTGTGCTTCCCAAGAACTCACGCCAAGTCCTCAAACATCCGAACACACAACTCGCCAAACCTTAGCACCCATCAAAGTGCTACTCAAAAGGACCCTTCCTCACGAAGAGCCGATCACGATAACGTGCAAAATCGATCCTCGAATCGTTGCCTCTTCACCTCCTCGACGATGGAAGACTCGCAACCTCACGAACTCGAACCCCACCGCTATCGTAATCAATCAAACGGATACCAAGGCTCGCTAATCGATGCAAATCACGAACCATGTCCTCCTCTCGGCTGCACATCCGATAGACTCCCATCGACTACGACTAAGAGTATACGCCACAACATTAGCCTTCCGGGTGGTACAGATATCAACATCGTAGTCCTTAAGCAACTCTAACCACCGTCTCTGTCGTACGTTCAGCTCCCTCTGGCTGAAGATATACTGGAGGCTCTTGTGGTCTGTATAAATATCCACATGAACCCCATACAAGTAGTGCCTCCAGATCTTCAAGGCGTGAATCACCACGCTAACTCAAATCATGGGCGGGTAGTTCCTCCGTGTTTCTTCACCGCCGGATGATACGCTATAACCTTGCCATGCCGCATCAACACACATCCCAACCCGATGCCCGACGATCACAATACACGACATAACCGTCTGGACCTCGGAAGAGTAAGAACGGGCGGTCGTCGCCTCCTTCAAGAATCGAAACCCCGCCACAAGCATCACCATCTGAAACTTAGCTTCCTTCGAGTCACTAGTCAATGGTGCAGAGATTGAAGCAAACTTCTACGAACCGATAGTAACTGCAAGGCCCGAAATCGCGAACCTCTGCCGGAGTAGTAGGTCCGAGCCAAGTCCTGATCGCCGATCTTGGCCGTATCCACTCGAATGCCATCAGCCCCGGCAATATGCCCAAGAAAAGCCACCGAAGTTAACCAAAACTCACATTTGGAAAACTTGGCGTATAATCGCTGGTCTGGAGAATCACAAGACATCCTCAAATGTTCCGCATGCTCTCGCTTCGAGCGAATAAACCAAGATATCATCAATGAACACTATCACAAACGTGTCCAAAAATGGTTTGAACACTCGGTTCATCAAATCCATGAATACCGCCGGAGCGTTGGTCAAACCAAACGACATAACCCTAAACTCGTAGTGCGTCACGTCCGAATGCGATCTGGGATGTCCGACTCTCGATTCGCACTGATGATAGCCCGACCAGATCAATCTTGAGAAACATCTCGCACTGCAACCGGTCGAACAAATCATCAATCACGGGAAGGGGTATTCGTTTAATGGTCACCTTGTTCACCGCTCAGAATCAACACACATGCGCAGCGTCCCGTCTTTCTTCTTCACGAACAATATCGGCGCTCCCCAGGGAGAAACACTAGGTCTGATGAAGCCCTTCTCTAGCAAGTCTCTAAGCTGATCCTTCAACTCTCTTAACTCGGCAGGTGCCATTCTGTATGGCGGAATGGAAATAGGCCGAGTGTCTGGCAACACATCTATACAAAACTCGATCTCCCTCGTGAGGATACCCGAGGTCATCCGAAACACGTCGGGAACTCTCGACTCAGAATCGATCAAAATCTGGTACCGCAGCCTCAGTATCAAACACCCGAACGAGATGGTAGATGTACCCCTTCTGCACCATTTTCCTAGCCTTGAGGTAGGAAATAAACCTACCCCTCGGCGATACAGTGTTCCCCTCCCACTCAACAACCGGCTCCTCAGGAAACTGGAACCGTACTACTCTCTCCCTGCAGTCTACATTGGCGTAGCAAGAAGCTAGCTAATCCATACCCATGATCATGTCGAAATCAATCATATCCAACTCTATCAAGTCGCTAGGTCCGACGATCAGAATGGTCACTGGACAAGCCCTATATACCCGCCGAGCTACCACCGAATCACCCACCGGCGTAGCTACCTCGAAAGGGTCTATGGACTCAGGCTCTATCCCTATCCTACTAGCAATAAGGGAGATATATAGATGAGTAGAACCGGATCTATCAAGGCATACACATCAAAGCCAGACCCTGATAAGGTACCAGTGACGACATCAGGTGAGGCTTCCTGATCCTGCCGGCTGGACAAGGCATAAATGCGGTTCTGGGGACCGCTAGAACTGGGACCCGAGCCACGACCTCTACCGCGACCTGCTGGTCCATGAGTACCGCCCCCGGCGAGTAAATCGCTGGGGATGGAAGACCGAAAAGAACTCAGAGTGACTTCTACTATTCGCATCGCCTTGGCCTGACGGTTCTAGCAAAGTGACCTGCCGCTACAATCAAACAATCTCCGGCAGCACCACAACTCCCGTGGGATCTACCGTGACGGCCACACCGGCGGGTGGTCCCGATCGCCGCATCTCGCCGCTCGACGCTCAAGTCACGGGGCCTGCGCCGCTCGAATATCTCGATCGCGGCCGGCGAGGGCGGTGCAGGTGCTCGAGCCGGGTCAGAGTGCAAATCTAGATCGGGCTGCGAGGCCGCCACCACGATAGCCACCAAAAGACCACTGCCGCCCTAGTCTTCTTCTGTCGTCACAACCCGCTTGCCTTACGCCTCGCATCCAAGAGCATGAGCTCGCATGCGAGTAATGTCCATACCACAAGAGAAACACCCGCACAAGATTCGCCATATAATCATCTAGCCCGTGACGTAGCGGTGCACCCTATCCTCCATATCTGCTACCAACGCCGGGACATATCGAGCCAATGAATCAAACTCGACATTGTACTCCTAACAAAGGCCCTCTCTCGCCTCGATAACAAAAATCTATCGCCCGTGCCCTCATCCGCGAGGCAAGAAGTGAGTGAGGAAAGCCTCGAGAACTCATCCCAGTACCTGGGACGCGCGTTTCTCCCGGATAACTCCCACGAGTAAAACCAATCGATCGCGGTATCACGCACCTATGTGAACCGAAGATCACGGACTCGGTCTCCGACGCCCGATCACTCATAATCCTCTCAGAGGCGACGGATGAACCTGCGGATCATCCTCCGCCGACCAGTAAAACTCGCCGGCTCTGACTCAGAAATCTCGTAGCCTCAAACTCGGCCTGGGTGAACCACGGCACGATCGGGCCGGAACTGAATCGCCAGATCCACTGTCCTCATGTTCCGCCACGATCTCGCCAATAGTCAAGCCATCTCCTTACCTAACCTCCGCCCCAGCCGTGGGATGAGGTGTGGTGCTGTGGTCTGTTGGGCCGGGCGGCGTCATGGAACTTGCTGCCGAGGTATAGACGGGCACGAGCCCTCGTAACTCTCGGTGTCCTACTAGCGGCTCCTCGGTTGCCTTGCCCTTACGGGCGGGTTTCCTTACGTGAGGCATAATCACATAAAAGGAATACGTTAGAGGTCCAACTTTAACACGCCTCTAAAGCACGATCTCAGAGTGAGAAGAATGGAAACCAATCCTAAATATCTTATAGCCTCTCGATTATTGGTGTGGTGCACAACACACCGATAATCAAGACTTATTAGATACGGTTCAGACACTTTCCGAGGATTAATCGCTCGATACCACTTTTGTCACGACCGTTCGGCCCGTGGATCGTGCCTTACCCGCACCCAAGTAGTCATACATCGAGTAATCACGGAATATAAAACAAGACATGAAACAGCTTGTAAAAGAGACACGCTTTATGTGAGAAAATGTTGCCTTTCTATATATATAAAAACATTGTTTTGCGCTACATCCCAACTGCATAATAGACTACTGCACTCTGGAAGTAAACAACTATGGCGGAAAGGGCCCGCCATACCTGAATGTACAAAACTATCTACAATACGGGAGATCATACCCAAAAGTAGAGCCTCCGAGAAGATGGAGCTCACGACACCAACGCAAAGATCCTAAGGATGTGGATCTAGCACTGCTGCCCTTACCTGCGGCATGAACGCAGCCCAAGGAGGTCGATAACAGTACTAAGTATGCGAAACTGAAAAGTACTTAAATTAAAACATATCATTTTTACAATCAGTTTACATATATGTATTAAACAACAAAGGTAAACGCACATACTGCCACATCTTAAACAACAGCAACAATAGGTAAATCAGAATGTGTCTTTTCTAGAGTGCGAATGATCGAAGTAGGCCAATTGCCCGTAGTATCACCATGCAAGCCTAATCACGACTCCAGAGTCCGCATAGGCCACTCGCATAGGCCCGCATGGTATAACCCCGCATCGAGGGTAGCTACCTCGGCATCGCCCCGACTCGTAGTCCGCATGGCCACATAGACCGCATGAAGTATAACCCCGCACACTAACCTGGAACTCTCGTAGCTCCGCATAGGTCCCCTGGACACGCATGAGGTCTTCTCGAATCATGGTCCTGCATCACTTTGAGTCTACCCCGCGTCGGAGGCGGCTTAACCCCTGAATATGTCAAGAGGCGAGTGATATAATACTAACATAACAGCTTATCGTTAAACAACATAAGCACAACAAGAATACCCTCTTATACAAACGTACAAGTCACTACCACACATAGCATCATATCATGTCTACTTATCAAACCATTTTATTTTTCTTTCATAAATCAATATAAGTTTGTTATAAACACATAAGTAAACTGTTCCTTTTATCATTCTTAAGTTGTTATACCTAACTTCCCATAAAGCTAGTATAACTCTTAAGCTTTCTGTTTAAAAACCAATTAGTTCTCTTCTGTTAAAAATGATTCAGTATTCTTTTGAAATGCATCAAGACTCTTATTATTCAGGCTTAAGTCAAAAGACATTGTCGTAAGTATTATTCAGGCTTAAGTCAAGATACATTGCCGTAATTATTATTCAGTTAACACATGTACGTCTACCGTACTATATATATATTTTAAAATATCATGCTTAGGAAGAATCACATACCTTCTACGAAAACCACCGCCAAGTTGAATATGTCGCGCAGAATCAACCTATAATAGTCGACACGTCTATCAACGTCTAGACTACTCAGAAATGCTTCTAAGCAGAGGGTCCTTTATTCTACGGAAAATTGGGCAGCACTTCCCTACCCGGTGAGCTACTCAAGTCTACTGTGAAAACAGTCCTAAGTAAGTATAGTTCAATTATTCTTCCTTTAAACCCTTCTTTGTGATAACAGTTCAATTCTATTCGTAATATTCTTCTAAGTATTTAATACTTATTCTTATACTTCTACAAGATGTATTCTCTAATTACAAAAGAAGGACAAGATTATTTACCTCATTAAGCCCAATAATATCCTAGATATAATTCGATTCGAGCAAGGCTTAGCTCCTAAGTTAGACGCCAGATAGCTCCAGAAACCTTAGAAGTTCTTCACAACTTCTACTAAGTACTAAGGGATTTGGGCTAGGGTATTTTGGGCATTATAACAATACTAGAAGGCAACTTTTCTACCAAGGGAGGGGGTAGATTTCAGGCTAGGGGGATAGCCTCGGCTAAGCTTCTCAAAAGGGGAGGAGTTTGGACGAAAGGCTCAAGGAGAGGAGAGGATTTTAGACTTGAAAGTTTGTTTGTGGATGAAGAACTCTTCATCACAAGAGGGGTATTTATAGGTCAAGGGATGGCCAACCAATGGCCAAGATTATGCCAAGTGCAAGGCAAGTGTAAGGCCAAGATTTGGGCAAGTGTACCTAGCCAACTTGCACACAAAATATCCTACCAACTCCAAGACAAAATAAGCCATTCATTCGCCCTAATGTCGTCCACACATCCACTGAGAGGGTGACAAGTGTCGCCCTCTCGTTGGTCCAAAGTGTTTCGTCTCTCGGAAAAATCCGCAAAAATTAGAAATGACATAGCCGGAATTTATCCTACGCGAGTTGTGTAAAACGTTTCATCGGAAAACGATTCTTTTAATGAGTTGTGCCCAAAAAAACGTCCCATTGCCTACTTTAAGGCTAAACTTTCGTACGTACGCCCTCACGTACATACTCTGGAAATACGGGGTATAACAAGTTTCCCCAATGTAATAAGAAATAAAAGTGTCTTAAGTTCTCTAAAATGAAAGGTTGTTATAATAGATTTATGGAAAGTTGTTATAACGACTTAAGAAGAAGTGAAAAGATGGTTTAAATTGTTATGTAAGGAAAGTTACATCGAGCCTACAAATAGGTCGGGTTATGTTATGCAATACACCGAGCCTACAAATTGGCCGGATTATGTTATGAGACACACCGAGCCTACAAATAGGTCGGGTTATGTTATGAGACACACCGAGCCTACAAATAGGCCGGGTTATATTATAGACACACCGAGCCTACAAATAGTCCGGGTTATGTTATGAGACACACCGAGCCTACATATAGGTCGGGTTATGTTATGAGATACACCGAGCCTCCACATAGGCCGGGTTACGCCATATACACCGAGCCTACACATAGGCCGAGTTACGTCATTTTACACCGAGCGCCACAGGCGGGCCGAGTTATGCTACAGATTCCACAGTATACCGAGCCCCACAGATGGGTCGGGTTATGCTACAGATTCCACAGTACACCGAGCCCCACAGGCGGGCCGGATTATGCTACAGATTCCACAGTACACCGAGCCCCACAAGTGAGTCGGGTTATGTCACATGATTCATCAGTACACCGTGTCCCGCAAATGGGCTGGGTTACGTTATCACGTATGGATAATTAAAGCAAGCTCCAAAATGAGAAGTCCCTCCATAAAGGGCCGGATTATGTTATGTAAGATATGTAAGTTATGTGGAAAAACTTGATCAAATTCTTAAGTATGTATGTAAGAATATGATGTTAATTCTTATTGTAAGAAGGAAAAGAACGACTAATGTACGATTGATTTCATGAGTTAAAAATGGCACGGTAGGATCTGGTAATAAATTTTTATACTTGCCCCTGTCATTTTTTTTTACAGTTATGATTTTGTTACTATACCTTATTTCTGTTCCATACTCGGTACCTGTTGTACTGACCCCCTTTCGGGGGGCTACGTTCATGCCCGCAGGTATTAGGTACCCAATGTTACACCCCGTAATTCCAGGACATGTTTATAAGAACGTACGTAAGAACTCAAAAGTGTTAAGATTTGAGACTAGTAAAAAATTTATCGGAATTATGAAAATGTCGGAAAACGAAATATTTCGACGAACGGGAGGGCGACACGTGTCACCCCCCTTAGTGGTCTTGGACGAAATGGACATGGTTAGAATGGTCATTTGACCATTAAAGAGATGACCAAGTCTTGCTAAAGACTTTAGCTTGATATTGTTGACTTAGTCAAGGTCACTTGGCTTGATCCTTGTGAAATGCATCCAAGCCACCCATTTGTTTAAATATTGACCCTCCATAGTGTTATATATGTATACTAGTAGCAAGAATAGTTCCCACACTTATAAAAATTTCAAGAAAATTGGAAGAACTCAAATGGGAGCTCTCGGCTTTGTGAGGGTTTCAAGAAGGAAAATTTTTCGTTTCTTGTACTATAAGCTCCACACTTTAAACCAAGGTTCCTAAGGGTATTGTAAGTGTATCTCAATAGAAAGATCTCGGAAAAGTGGCGTTTTCGTATTAGTCGCAAGGTGAAAACCTAGTCACTTTCCTAGGTTTGGATTGGATTTTGAAGAAAAGTTGTTTGTGATCTTCTAAGGGCTTCAAGTGGTGGATTGGAGTGTCAAGGAGAGGCTTTAAGTTGCTAGCAACTTCGGATCTTGAAGTGGATTAAGGCTCACTAAGGTAACAATCTTGTTCTCTTAAGTATATAAGATTACATATTGTTGTAGCCTTACAATTTAACTAGCATGAAGTATATGTATTAAAGATTTATAAGTGTTATGGATATTGGGAGCCTAAAATCCGAAATGACATGTTGAGCCATTTGAAATTGAAATACAATTTGGTCGCTAACTAGAATCGTCGCATGTTATCTACTTGAAGATTATAGTTGTTATAATCAATTGCGGATTTATAACATGTTATACTAAACAACTTGGATTGAAAAGGAATTGGAAAAGACTATGTATTGTTGTTCCTCAAATTGCCGAATGTAACATTGTATGTTGGACTAGTTTGATATCAATTTGTGGGGCGGAATTTTACACGTCTTGTAGGCGTGTAATCCCCTATTGATAACTACATTGTTGAGCCTTAAATGTGGCATGTTTGGTTATTGAATTTGGGCCTTGAAAAAGGTGGAAAAGTATGTAGAAACAAAGGAAGTGCTGTCCGATTTTCCGTAGAATTTAGTGACTTTGCACTTGGAATATTCTACGTTTGAAACTAGAAGTTAATAGACATATTATGGTCATTATAGGTTGACATACTACGTACGGCGTATTGGACTTAGCAAGTGGATTGAATCTAAGAGGTATGTGGAACTTTCCTATCTCTTGAGCATGAATAGTTGTAAATATGTAGTAAGGTAGACGTACGAGATTTTGACGAATCTAGTCCATTTGATATCATTGACTTATCTTAAGAATGTTCAAGTTGGTTGAGTTAGGGAATTAACTCACTTGTTTAAAAATATTAAGGATATCTTGGTTTCTAAAAGTTAAGAGACTTTAAGTATGTTGAAAGTATTTTTGATACTTGTTTTGTTGGAAAGTTTAAGTCTCTTGGTTATAAAGAAGAATGTAAGTAGCTAAGTATAAAGCTAGTATAACGGCTTTATGGGAAGTTGGTTATAATAGCTTTATGGAAAGTTAAAAAGAGTGGTTTACTCTAAGTAATGTAAGTATGATAAATGACTTGAAATAACGAAAGACAAATTGATTTTTAGGCATCAATTGCTTAAGGCTTTAAAAGAAAGAAGTCATGTGATTTAGAAGCCTAAATGTATTTCTAAAAAGTATTGTGACTTGTCTTGAAAAGTAGATATGACTTGATACTACGGTTATTAGTATCTTGGAAGTTTTATATGAAAAATGAGTCATTTTAAAAGAGTAGAAGTACGTAGTACTTTGGGTTAAATCCCCGGATTTTCATAATGACATGTTAGTGTCTTAAGTAAACTAAAATGAGAGTGTATGTGACTAAGACTAATAACAAGTTAGGGGGATTTCTTAACTTGCTTATGTTATGTATGATAAGCCGGTAGTGCTTATGTTATGATATGGTAAGCCGATAGCGCTTATGTTATGTATGGTAAGCTGGTAGTGCTTATGTTATGTATGATAGCCGGTTGTGCTAGTTTATGTTATTCTTACGGGGTAAAGCCCCGGGTTACTACTAATTCCATGGATTTGCTACCCATGATGCGAGTGTGGCGTTTGTACTCATTGTGGGCCCATCGGGCCTAAGCGGGTGAAATAGTCCTGTGTGGGTGAAATAGTCCTATGCGAGGAATATCTCATGCGGGTCCACACGACCTATGCGGGCGGATACAGCCTATGCGAGGAAGTTACCTCATTGTGGGTCCACATGACCTATGCGGGTGAAATTGTCACGACCCGAATCCGGGCCCGTGACTGGTGCCTTACCCCGGGCACCCTAGTGATACAATCATCAGAGAAAATCAGCGGAAAAATAAAACATGAACATGAAATGAGAGATATTAAAATAAACAAAGCAACCAAAAGCGGTTGCCTTTCAACATATATATATAAAGACATTTGAATAGCATAATCCTTACAACCCCGCCACAACAAGGCTGCACCTCTAAGATTTATACAACAACTATGACGACAGGCCCCGCCATACCCTGAACGCATAAGAACTTACGGACTGTGGTAACATACCAAAGATCAGCCTCCGACGGAAGGGAGCTTCCCAAAACGATGTAATGAGATCCTAAACGCGGGTCGACGGTAGATGTACGACTGCGGCATGAGCAACGCACCGAAGGAGGTCGATAACAGTACCAAGTATGTGAAGCGTAAATCAGTAAATGAAATCATAATAGTCTATAAAAAGCGGGAGACATGTATGATGACCAAACTACAAGACATAACATATAACCAAGATTCAAGTCGTGGACTCACGCCTCCAAATTATCACTGTGTTCGTGGAATTTCTTCCTCACCGCTAGCGATTTATGATATAACAATACCAAGGAGTATACATGAACACCGTGTCCCACTCAGATCATAAAACCGTGACAGACAAGTACAACTACCGGATCCGACCGTACCAATAATACAATGCAACCACAAACACGAAGGCGACACGGCAAGTCGAGAGCCGACTACCGATACCAAGGCCGGTCACGAGTCGACCGGCAAGTACGAGGGCTGACCACCGTACTGGCGTCAGACACGAGACTTCACACTACACCGAACGGGCAAGTCGAGGGCTAACTACGTGTACTAAGGCCGAATCAGCCACGAGACGGGGCAAGTACGAAAGCCGACCACCGGGTACCAAGGCCGAACAGTAAGAAACCTCATGGAGAGCTAGTCCATGGAATAGCACTATCAACAGGAGCATACCCGTGGAATTTTCCACATCGCTTCGGACGCCCAAGTAAGTCTCAACAAGTCAACCGGCACTCCATTGAGAGACGCGGTTATATAGAACACCATTTGCACAACAAAGGCTATCACCACAAGCATAAGCAAGTTACACACCAACAAGCATAGGTAAGTTACACAACTCAAGCTACTTTCATTTTATGCCAAAGTCCGGGTTTTTAACCCTACAGTACTACGTTCGTTAAATTCCTTTTTAAAGATCCATTCCTTTATAAAAGACACCCCAAACCCGTAGTATAAAAATACAGTGACTTATATCTATAGGTAAACCAAAACAACCTCCATACTTTCCTTTTAAAACCAAATTAAGGCAATACCATGCCTTCTTTTTAGACCAAAACACTTCTCTTTTAAAGTCAAGTTACCACATTAAAACCAATGATAAAACCTTCTCTTTGTTTTCATAAAGTCGTTATAACCAACTTCCCATAAAGTCGTTATATCACTTTATGTTTTAAACCATTTTAAGACAACCCAATGCCTTTCTTTTCCCTAACGTTCGGTTTGCCTAATTTCAATTACAAGTCTCTTTTTAGAAAAGTTTCATAGTTCAATTATCTTAATCTCTTTTTAAAACAATTGAGTAACACATGCCATAAAGTAGCAGGTTATTCTTGTTCATAATCAATTTTATTAAGGCCATGATCTAGAAAATGTAATATCATTTTGTCTCATCTTAGCTTCTATGCAGATGGAGGTTTCTACTGGTTTTAATAATACTTAATTATTCAATACATTTTCCTTTATTAACGCTGCAGTGGTTTGTCGATACACATTCTCGATTTCCAAATCAAGAAACATTATTCCTTTCACAAACCAAGTACTCATTACTCACGAATGAGGCTTCACACAAAATTCATATTAATTCATTCAAGTCAAGTCTCTTATCTTAAGATCAATAAACCTATTCATTTTACCTTCCTTAAGACGTTATACCTAACTTCCCATAAAGCTAGTATAACTCTTATGTTTTCAAAACCAGGTATTACTCTTCTTTCAAACAGGTCTTTTGAAATACTTCAAGTTCTTTATTATCACACATCAAGTCAGTTACCTTTTAAAACCACAAAGAATTTTCTTACCTACATAAGGCTGTTATAACCAACTTCCCATAAAGCCGTTATAACACCTTATGTTTCAAACCAATCAAATACACATATCATGCTAGAACAGATAGGAAGAGGTTCACATACCTCGCGACGATTATCGACTAATAGCAAAACGCTCCAAGTACCTCAAACCGTCGGCTACTCCTTAAGCCAAGTAGATCACGCCACACGTAGTACTTCAACCTATAGAGGCCACAAGGCTCCTATTAACATCAAGGTCTCCACGTAGAATATTCTACGTAAAATTCGAAGACTTCCCCCAAATGCAGCGTTAATCTCCTCCTTTATCGAGGCCGGCTACCAAGCCAACCGTGGGGTTTGCACGCCTAACCTGACGTGTACAATTCTACACACAAAGAATACTACACAAGTCTCATGAATACAAATCTATGTAATTACATTCAGCTTTATTTAACTTGAGCTTAAGTCGCAAGACATTGCCGTAAGTATTATTCAGGCTTAAGTCAAAAGACATTGCCGCACAACTATGTTCAATTCTATATATAGTATACTTCAACTATATATTCCTACAACATGTAATTTCCAATTACAATAGAAGGTCAAGAGTGTTTACCTCGATAAGCCCAAAATTATCCGAGATATATGTGGATCATGAGCAACGTTTAGATCATACTCCGTGCGCTACAACCCGCTCCAAACAACCCTTAGAACTTCTAACCAACTTCAACTTATAACTACAACTACGGGTGAAGATTTACTTAGGTTTCGTTTTTGTGATCGAGGAAGTATAATAGTATTTTCTGGCTTTTGTATAATTGTAACCTTGGGAATACTACAATGTATATGGGCCAAGTTATTTGGGCATTATAACAATACTAGAGAGTATTTCTATACCACAACAAGGGTATTATACGAAAATAACTAGTTGTGTGGGTGCCCTCGGCTTAGGGCACCACAAAGGGGGGAAGGGGGAGGCTCTCGGCTAGCTCACAAGAGAGGGGGAGAGGGGCTCTTGGACGAGAGTCAACAAGAGGGAGGGGAAGGGATTTATCACTTAGAACAATTTGTGGATGAAGAAAGCCTTCACTTAGAGGGGTATTTATAGGTCAAGCCATGGCCAACCAATGACCAAGATTCTTCCAAGTGTATAGCAAGTGTAAGGTCAAGATTTAGCCATGTGCTACCTTATCCATCTACCCAAAAATATCCTACCTAATCCTTGACAAAAAAGCCAAGGCAAATCGTCCAAGGCAAGGCCAAGTTGCCGTCCAAGCCTTCCAATGTGAGGGTGACACATGTCACCCTCCCGTTGGTCCAAAATGTTTCATCTCTCGGAAAAATCCGCAAAAATTAAAAATGACATAGCCGGAATTTTCCCTACGAAAGCTGTGGAAACGTTTTGTCGAAAAACGACTCCAATCGGGTGTTGTGTATAATTTTCGAAACTAGTCAACTTTAAGGCTTAAATTACAATACGTACGCGCTCACGTACATACTCTGGAAATACGGGGTATAACATTCTCCCCTCCTTAGAAACATTCGTCCCGAATGTTCCTTCTCAAGACGGATTACGAAGAAGATCTTCTAACAAGTTGCCAACGCCACGCCTGGCCACGAACTAACACACGCATTTTCTTAAGGCCATTCCGGCCTTCACGATCTACTTCTGGTCGAACATATCCACGAACTCATACGATGGTCATCAAAACTTGGGCTAACACCTGGTGACCCTACCTCTGGCGGGACCACCCGAGTGACCCACCTCAATCCGACTCACGGGTTGACACGCAACACGCCTCAACCCGACCCTCCGTCACGCCAACTCTCTAGTTTCTTGATCCAACCAATCTTACCTCTACAGGTCATGAAAGCTACCACTTCCATTTCACACTAACCAGGGACTTTTTCACACAAAACGTTCTAGGCATAAAAATGAACTACGAAAAGTATCACTTGCAAAATCTGTTACTCAAGAACACATTACATCTAACGTCTAAACTTTAATATTCTATGGTTTATCATGTCTCACCCTGTGCTTACCCTTTTTTCTTCGACTGTGTTTCTAAATCACATTTTAGCACAAGCTATCCGAACATAACACTAAACACATCATCAACATCAATACAATATAAGTCTCTAGAGGGTTAAGGATATACCTGACAATAGGCGGTTCAAAGGACCGCTAAAACTGGGAACTCCCACCGCGACCTCTACCGGGGCCTGCCGGTGTACGAACATCCTGCCTGGCTATGGAAGGTGAAGAACCATATCGCTCTAGTAGTCCATGCTATCTACCGGTGCTACCCAGTGGACGATCTCTTGCGGATGGCCTGTTGGCGCAAAATAACAATCTCCCGAAGTCGATCGACACTCTCCCTTATGAAGTTTTCCACAACGGCCACACTGAGACAAGGGCAACCTCATCCGGCGAGCACTCCTGCTCCCCTGAAAATCTGAAACACAGGAGCCCCAGGCACGCTCCCCGAACATCTCGAAGGTCCCGGTGGAGGACCACTGCATCTTGGTGGGCGCATAATCGCTCTTCGAGGCGGTCCGCCTCGAAAGTCACCAAAGGACCCTGCTGTTCTGGCCCTCTTCTGCTGACCCTGGTCATTCCGTCGATTTATCCGTTCCTCATATCCAAGTGCTTACGCCTGCATGCGGGCAATGTCCATGCCCGGCTGAAGAGCTACACCCGAACAACTCTCGGCTAGGTGATCATCGAGCCCTGTAACAAATCGGTGCACTCGATCTTCCATACTAGCTACCAACGCGGGGACGTACCGGGCCAATGAGTCGAACTCTACATTGTACTCCCGAACCGTACGACCGTTCTGCCGTAACACCAAAAATCATGCGGGCCTCGCCTCATCCGTGGAGGCAAGAAATGTGCAAGGAATGCCTCGAGAACTCGTCCCATATAGTGGAAGTGCATTCTCTCCCGGGACGACTCGCGAATCAAACGATCATTGCGGTATCACGCGGTGATGTGAACCTAGGACCACCGACTCGGTCTCCGATGCCTTGATTACTCTCATGATCCAGTATCGCCGGATGAACTCCTGCGGATCATCCTCGTGCCTCGACCCATAAAACTCGCGGCTCTGACTCGTAAAATCCGTAGCATCGAACTATCCGATCTAGGGTGAACCATCGGCGCCATCGAAGGCTGCTGCGTCCGGCTATCCTCATATCCGCCACAACCTGGCCATTAATCGGGCCACTCGCGTGACCCATCTCCTGCTGCTCGGTGCGGGATGGAGGCTCAGTCTTGTGGTCTGCGCTTCTCTGCAGCGCTCTTGCCTTGCCGCCACGGGCGGGTTGCCTTACGCGGAGGCATAATCGTAAAAGCGAAGTATGTCGGAGGGTCGATCTTATCACCTGGCTCTAAGGCACGATCTCGAATGAGAAGAATGGAAACCAATCCTAAATGTCCTGCGACCTCCGATCATAGATGTGGTGCCTGACACATCGATAATCAAGACTCTACTAGACACGGTGCGTAGACACTTTCCGAGGACTAACTGCTCTGATACCACTTTGTCACGACCCGAATCCGGGCCCGTGACTGGTGCCTTACCCCGGGCACCCTAGTGATACAATCATCAGAGAAAATCAGCGGAAAAATAAAACATGAACATGAAATGAGAGATATTAAAAATAAACAGGCCAACCAAAACAGTTGCCTTTCAACATATATATATAAAGACATTTGAGCGATTCTGATCCTTACAACCACGCCCACAATTACTATGCACCTCTAAGATTTATACAACAACTATGACGGGACAGGGCCCCGCCATACCCCTGAACGTACAAGAACTTACAGACTCAGGGTAACATACCAAAGATAAGCCTCCGACGGAACGGAGCTTCCCAAAATGCTGAAATGAGATCCTAAACGCGGGGGTCGACAGCCGATGTACTTACTGCTGCGGCGTGACGCGGCCGAAGGAGTCGATCTAACAGTACCAAGTATGTGAAATCAGAATATCGTAAATGAAATCATAATAGTCTATAAAAGCGGGAGACATGTATGATGACCAAACTACGATACATAACATATAACCGATTCACGTCAGTCGTGACTCACGCCTTCAAATTATCACTGCGTGCGTGGAATTTCTTCCTCATGCGGCGATTTATGATATAACAATACCAAGGAGTATACATGAACACGAGTCCCACTGTGTCATAAAAACCGTCTGAGACAAGTACAACTACGGATCCGACCGTACCAATAATACAATGCAACCACAAACACGGTCGACACGGGGCAAGTGCGAGCCGACTACGGATACCAAGGCGGTCACGTAGCTGGCGGGGCAAGTACGGTGACCACCGTACCAAGGCGTATCACGAGACTTCGTCACTACACTGAACGGCAAGTCGAGGGCTAACTACAGTACCAAGGCCGAATCAGCCACGAGGCGGGGCAATCTGGCCGACCACCGGTACCAAGGCGAACAAGAAGAAACCTCGTGAGAGCTAGTCCATGGAATAGCACTATCAGCGAGGAGCATACCGTGGAATTTTCCGTCACCGCCAAGACGCGTCAGTAAGTCCTCAACAAGTCAACCGCACTCATCGAGACGCGGTTATATAGAACACCATTTGCACAACAAAGGCTATCACCACAAGCATAAGCAAGTTACACACCAACACGCATAGGTAAGTTACACAACTCAAGCTACTTTCATTTTATGCCAAAGTCCGGGTTTTTAACCCTACAGTACTACGTTCGTTAAATTCCTTTTTAAAGATCCATTCCCTTTTATAAAAGTCACCCGATACCCGTAGTATAAAAATAGAGTGACTTATATCTTTTAAGTAAACCAAAACAACCTCCATACTTTCCTTTTTAAAACCAAATTAAGGCAATACCATGCCTTCTTTTTAGACCAAAACACTTCTCTTTTTTAAAGTCAAGTTACCACATTAAAACCAATGATAAAACCTTCTCTTTTGTTTTCATAAAGTCGTTATAACCAACTTCCCATAAAGCTGTTATATCACTTTATGTTTTAAACCATTTTAAGACAACCCAATGCCTTTCTTTTCCCTAACGTTCCAGTTTGCCTAATTTCAATTACACAAGTCTCTTTTTAGAAAAGTTTCATAGTTCAATTGTCTTAATCTCTTTTAAAACAATTGAGTAACACATGCCATAGGCGAGTAGGTTATTCTTGTTCATAATCAATTTTATTAAGCAGCCATGATCTAGAAAATGTAATATCATTTTGTCTCATCTTAGCTTCTATGCAGATGGAGGTTTCTACTGGTTTTAATAATACTTAATTATTCAATACATTTTCCTTTATTAACGCTGCAGTGGTTTGTCGATACACATTCTGATTTCCGAAATCAGTAAAACATTATTCCTTTCACAAACCAAGTACTCATTACTCACGAATGAGGCTTCACACAAAATTCATATTAATTCATTCAAGTCAAGTCTCTTATCTTAAGATCAATAAACCTATTCATTTTACCTTCCTTAAGACGTTATACCTAACTTCCCATAAAGCTAGTATAACTCTTATGTTTTCAAAACCAGGTATTACTCTTCTTTCAAACAGGTCTTTTGAAATACTTCAAGTTCTTTATTATCACACATCAAGTCAGTTACCTTTTAAAACCACAAAGAATTTTCTTACCTACATAAGGCTGTTATAACCAACTTTCCATAAAGCCGTTATAACACCTTATGTTTCAAACCAATCAAATACACATATCATGCTAGAACAGATAGGAAGAGGTTCACATACCTCGCGACGATTATCGACTAATAGCAAAACGCTCAGTACCTCAAACCGTCGGCTACTCCTTGCCAAGTAGATCACGCCACACGTAGTACTTGACCTATAGAGGCCACAAGGCGCCTATTAACATCAAGGTCTCCACGTAGAATATTCTCTGTAAAATTCAAGGCACCTCCACACATGGCAGCGTTAATCTCTCCTTTATCGGTGTGCTACTAAGCCAACGAGGGGTTTGCGCCTAACCGGCGTGTACAATTCTACAGCAATACTACACAAGTCTCATGTCTGATCTATGTAATTACAGATTCGATTCTTTATTTAACTTGAGCTTAAGTCGCAAGACATTGACGTAAGTATTATTCAGGCTTAAGTCAAAAGACATTGCCGCACAACTATGTTCAATTCTATATATAGTATACTTCAACTATATATTCCTACAACATGTAATTTCCAATTACAATAGAAGGTCAAGAGTGTTTACCTCGATAAGCCCAAAATTATCCGAGTTATATGTCGATCTGAGCAAGGTTTAGCTCTACTCCGTGCGCTCAACCCGCTCCAAACAACCCTTAGAAGTTCTAACCAACTTCTACTTATAACTTCAACTACGGGTGAAGATTTACTTAGGGTTTCGTTTTTGTGACTGAGGGAAGTATAATAGTATTTTCTGGGCTTTTGTATAAGTGTAACCTTGGGAATACTACAAGGTATATGGGCCAAGGTATTTGGGCATTATAACAATACTAGGAGAGTATTTCAATACCACAACAAGGGGTATTATACGAAAATAACTAGGCTAGGGGGGGGGTACCCCTCGGCTTAGGGCACCACAAAGGGGGGAAGGGGGAGGCTCTCGGCTAGCTCACAAGAGAGGAGAGGGGCTCTTGGGCGAGTCAACAAGAGGGAGGAAGGGATTTATCACTTAGAACAATTTGTGGATGAAAGCCTTCACTTAGAGGGTATTTATAGGTCAAGCCATGGCCAACCAATGACCAAGATTCTTCCAAGTGTATAGCAAGTGTAAGGTCAAGATTTAGCCATGTGCTACCTTATCCATCTACCCAAAATATCCTACCTAATCCTTGACAAAAAAGCCAAGGCAAATCGTCCAAGGCAAGGCCAAGTTGCCGTCCAAGCCTTCCAATGTGAGGGTGACACATGTCACCCTCCCGTTGGTCCAAAATGTTTCATCTCTCGGAAAAATCCGCAAAAATTAAAAATGACATAGCCGGAATTTTCCCTACGAAAGCTGTGGAAACGTTTCGTCGAAAAACGACTCCAATCGGGTGTTGTGTACAATTTTCGAAACTAGTCAACTTTAAGGCTTAAATTACAATACGTACGTGCTCACGTACATACTCTGGAAATACGGGGTATAACAGAAATAGTCCCAGGAGTAGGTTTTCTTAATGATACTACGGGCGGGTGGCCCTACTTTGATCATGAGCCTCCTATTTTTATGCAGTAAAATATACTCTTATTTCCTCTCATTGTTAGTAAGGCCACGATGTCTCGTTAATCGAGTTATCATACATATCGGTTTATTATAGACTTATGATTTTATTACTGATCTTTCAGTTTCACATATTTGGTACATGTTGTCTCGACCTCCTTGAGTGCGTTCATGCCGCAGGTAGAGTATATAGGTTGCTGATCCTCACTTTTAGGATCACTGATTCAGCTGTTGAGAAGCTCCATTACTCCGGAGGCTTATCCCTGGTATTGTCGGTTGTTGTACATTCACGGGTATGGCGGGGCCATGTCCCGTCACAGTTGTTATTCTTAGAGGTCTGTAGTCATATCTTGTGGATTTGGGTTGTAAAGAAAAGAAAGAGTTGTACCGTTTTATTTGTGGATTTTGTATATTTTACGGAAGGTGGCCTCATCGGCTAGCCTGTTGTTATTTAATGTCTAAGTATTATGTGAGTTATGTATGTTCCGCTGCTATTCTCTGATGTATACCTGAAAGGGGTGCCTAGGTAGGGCACCAGTCGCGGGCCCGGGGTCGGGTCGTGACAAAAGTGGTATCAGAGCAGTTAGTCCTCGGAAAGTGTCTACAGACCGTGTCTAGTAGAGTCTTGATTATCGGTGTGTTGTGCACCACATCTATAATCAGAAGGCTGCAGGACATTTAGGATTGGTTTCCATTCTTCTCACTCTGAGATCGTGCGATAGAGCTGTACGGTTAGGGTCGTCTCTCCCTAACAAGTTATGTTGATTGCAGCTACGAGAAAGGCGACAGTGAACCATGAAAGATTATGTGGATTGCGTATCCAGTGTCACGACCCGACCCCGGGGCCGCGACTAGTACCCTACCGGGGTACCCTGTCAGGTATACATCAGAGAATAGCAGCGGAACATACATAACACATAACTTATAAAAAGGTAACATCATCGCGGCCGATAAAGCTTTCCATAAAAACATACTAATCAAAGTATAGCAGTACAACTTGTTCTTACATTGACACATACGTGACCACGGACCTAAGGATAACGTGGCGGGGCCTGACATACCCACGAATGTACACAATACCTATAGCATCGAGTAATCGTACCAACAAAACAAGCACGGGGATGGAGCTTGACAGAGCGGTGATCTAGAACGAGGATCACAATCGCTTACGCCTGCGGCATGAGCGCGGCCCAGGAAATTCGATTACCTGATATGTACCAAGTATGTTAAACTGGAAAATACTGTAATAATGATATCATAAGTCTAAAAGTAAGCTGGAGTCCTGAAAGACAATCAAAATACTTTTTACTATGCCTTACTAACAATGAGAGTAACAAGTATATATATAATACTGCATAAATAGGAGGCTCATGATCAAAACAGGGTACCTCGCCCATAGTATCAATAAGCACCCGCCTCGGGACTATTTCACGCATAGGTCTGTGGACGCGTGAGGTATTCCTCGCATGGTGTACCGCCCGCGTGGGACTATTTCACCGCGTAAGCCCATAAGGACTCGCGTGAGGTATTCCTCGCATCGTGGGTAGCAAATCCACTGAACAGTGGTATAACGATCTTGGGGCGTACCGCCGGATATACTCTTACCAGGCGGATGGTATAACGATCTTGGGGACTTACCGCCGGATATACTCTTTGCTGAAGCGGATGGTATAACGATCTTGAGGATTTACCCGCCGGATATACTCTTACATGGAGGAGGTGGTATGGCGATCTTGGGGCTTGCCTCATTCATCTCTTACCGAGAAGGTGGTATAACGATCTTGGGGCTTGCCCGCCGTATACTCTTACCTAGCTCAATCGTCATCATATCATAATCATAAATAAGTTAAGAAAACTTATAACTTCTTATTACCCTTGTTCATATACCTCTCATTTTAGTTTACTTAAGGCACTTAATCATATCTTTAATAAAAGAAGCAGAATTTAACCCAGTACTACATACTTGACTCTTTTAAAAGTGACTCTTTTTCATACATAAAACCTTTGGGCAATTGATGCCTTAAAATCAATTTGCCTTTTCATATACTTATCTTACTTAGAGTAAATATCTTCTCATTAACCTTTTATAAAGCTAATAAACCAACTCCCCATAAAGTTGTTATATTAACCACATACTTTAGTAAAATTATACTTTTCCCACAACGAGGACTTATACATTCTTAAAGCGAAACAAGTCTTTATATACTTAAAACAAGTAAGAACACCAAATTTTTATGCGTCTCGCACTACATAGTTACAATTATTCATGCTCGAGAGATAGGAAAGCTCACATACCTCTTGGTCGATCCAGCACTAAGCCCGAACTCATGAGTAATATGTCAACCTAAAATAACCATGATCGTTTATTAACCTCTAATTTCAATGTAGAATAATCCAAGTTCAAAATCACTAAATTTTATGGAAAATTGGGCAGCATTTCCTTTGTTTCTACATACTTTGCCACCTTTCAAGGCGAATTCAACATCAAGCGCCATTTAAGGCTCGACAATCCAAACATTTCAAAGGGGATTACACACTAAACTTGGCTGTAAAATTCTGCCCCATAAGGTACAACAATTCATAACAATTCTAAGGTAGTTTTTAGCTCTGACATGCTCATAATATCTTCTTAACCAATTCCTTCATTGAGCCATATTTCTTACATGCTGATGACTCTAAGTGCATTATTTACTACAACAAATTCTTCTTCACATGCAACATCAATACTAGCTACAAGAGAAGAAATGTTACCTTTAAAGCTTTAGCCAAAACTATTCCAACAACTTTGCTAGCCTCCTCTAAGAACACCACAACAATTCCTACTGAGTTAGCCACAGTTTCCTTCTTGTCTTTAACTTTTGATTTTCCTTAGGCTTGAATTCCTCTTGGAATTTTAGAGAGAAGTGAGCTAAGCTTAGAGAGAGAGAGATTGAAAGATGACCAAGTCTTCAAGACTTGGTCCATATAAACATCTGAAATCAGATGGGGACACTTGTCACTCCATGGCACTTTAAAGAGAAATCTGGTTTTCTAAGTTTTCCGCGAGAAATCCGCCTTGGCGCGCGCCCGACTCGGCCGAGGCGCTGAAACCTCTGGCCGGATAGCGGTCGCGGCGCGGCGGGATTTCGCGGAAAACTTAGGAAAAATCAGATTTCTCTTTAAAGGCATGGGAGTGACAAGTGTCCCCATCTGATTTGCATGTTTTATATTGACCAAGTCTTGAAGACTTGGTCATCTTTCAATCTCTCTCTCTAAGCTTAGCTCACTCTCTCTAAAATTCCAAGAGGAATTCAAGCCTAAGGAAAATCAAAAGTTAAAGAAGGAAGCTGTGGTTACTGTAGGAATTGTTGTGGTGTTCTGAAAGGAGGCTAGCAAAGTTGTTGGAATAGTTTTGGCTAAAGCTCCAAAGGTAACATTTCTTCTCTTGTAGCTAGTATTGATGTTGCATGTGAAGAAGAAGGAATTTGTTGTACTAAATAATGCACTTAGAGTCATTGCATGTAAGAAATATGGTTTGAATGTGAAGGAATTGGTTAAGAAGATATTATGAGCATGTTTTAGCCTAAAAACTACCTTAGAATTGTTAAGTGAATTGTTGTACCTTATGGGCAGAATTTACACACCCAAGTTTGGTGTGTAATCCCTTTGAAATGTTTGGATTGTCGAGCCTTAAATGGCGTTTGATGTTGAATTCTACTTGAGACGTGGCAAAGTATGTAGAAACAAAGGAAATGCTGCCAATTTTCCATAGAATTTAGTGATTTTGAACTGGATTATTCTACATTGAAATTAGAGGTTAATAAACGTGTCATGGTTATTTTAGGTTGACATATTACTTAGCGTTCGGGCTTAGCAGTGGATCGACCAAGAGGTATGTGGAGCTTTCCTATCTCTGAGCATGAATAGTTAACTATGTAGTACGATGACGACAAAAATTTGGTGTTCTTACTGTTTAAGTATATAAAGACTTGTTTCGTTTAAGAATGTATAAGTCCTCGTTAGGAAAATAATTTTACTAAAGTATAGGGTTAATATAACAACTTTATGAGGAGTTTATTAGCTTTATAAAAGGTTAATGAAGATATTTACTAAGTAAGATAAGATATGAAAGGCAAATTGATTTTAAGGCATCAATTGCCCAAAGGTTTTATGTATGAAAAAGAGTCACTTTAAAAAGAGTTGATGTAGTACTGGGTTAAATTCCGCTTCCTTTATTAAAGATATGATTAAGTGCTTTAAGTAAACTAAAATGAGAGGTATATGAACAAGGCTAATAGAAGTTATAAGTTTTCTTAACTTATTTATGATTATGATATGATGACGACTGAGCTAGTAAGAGATATCCGGCGGGCAAGCCCCAAGATCGTTATACCACCTTCTCGAGTAAGAGTATGAATGAGGCAAGCCCAAGATCGCCATACCACCTCCTCCAAAGGTAAGAGTATATCCGAGGTAAATCCCAAGATCGCTATACCATCCGCTTCCAGAAGAGTATATCCGGCGGTAAGTCCCAGATCGTTATACCATCCGCTGGTAAGAGTATATCCGGCGGCACGTCCCAAGATCGTTATACCACCTGTTCCGGATTTTCTACCCACGATGCGAGGAATACCTCACGCGAGTCTTGGGCTTACGCGGTGAAATAGTCCCACGCGTATGTACTTATGCGAGGAATACCTCACGCGTCCACAGACCTACGGTGAAATAGTCCCGAGTAGGGTGCTTATTGATACTTCGCGAGGTACCTGTTTGATCATGAGCCTCCTATTTTATGCGAGATTATATATATACTTGTCACTCTATTGTTAGTAAGGCACGATAAAGGTATTTTGATTGTCTTCGTGACTCTGCTACTTTTAGACTTATGATATCATTATTACAAGATTTTCGATTTAACATACTTGGTACATATTTGCTTGACCCGCTTCCGCCGCGTTCATGCGCGTGTAAATGGCGGTGGATCGCCTAGATCACCGTCCTGTCCAAGCTCCATCCTCCTAAGCTTGTTTTTGTTGTGCGGTACTCCGATGCTGCGCATGTACGCCCGCCATCCGCTTGTTATCCTTGAGGTATGTGGTCACGTATGTGTCAGAAGAACAAGTTGTATCGCTATACTTTTGATTAGTATGTTTTTATGAAGCGCCTTATCTACCGGCTGGCTGATGTTACCTTTTATGTTATGTGTTATGTATGTTCCCGCTATTCTCTGATGTATACTGACAGGTACCGATAGTGTACTAATCGCGACCCGGGTCGTGACATCCAGGTTGGTAATATTTGTAGTATAGTTGGTATTGTGACATACAGCTATACGGATTTATGTATGAGGGTCACATATGTGTTGCCTAGAATGATTTTAGATTACCAGGAATTGGTAAGGACTAAATAAATACCGGGAAGGGTATGAACAGTTTAATGAACTCTCATCAAGGTTTTACGTACTAATTTGAGATAATTAGGAGATGATGAGTTGTCTGAGAAGGTAATGGGCCCTTAAGAAGTTATAATTAAGGGACGTAATGGAAGACTATGTTAATAAATTAAGCTACGTGGTATGATTAAGAAAATGGTACGGGTGAGATCCGTATGGAGTAAGTATGGTTGTTGTGATCAAGACAACACGATTATGGTATTATGAGGAGTTATTGTACCCGGTTATGGGGGGGCTGATAAGATAGGCTTGGATCATGGAAAATTGCGAGCCTAAGAATATTGATAACCGCCGAGACCTTAGGTATATAAGGCCTTCTCGGGTAGTAAATAAAAAAAAGGTTAAGACAGACCAAGGATAAGAGTTAAGTGCGACGCCGAGTCGGGTTGAGGGCCTATTAAGGGTCGCCCCATATCCTGAAATGGAATGGGATCAGTTTGTAGTAGTCCCTCTACGTGACAGGGTCACGAGGGTGCAAAGCCCAAGTCTAGTAAATCGTTTTACGGGTTCGTGGACGCATTCCACCGGAACCAGGTTATGAGAGCCGGAAATGGCCTTATATTGTTTAATTTAGTAACTCCAAAGAATGGAGGCCAGAATTAGTATGGAAGTTATGTACGTAAGCTAGAATAAGTGGAAGTACGGAAAAAAAAGTACGACCGGTAAGAAAGTGAGCAACCAAGTGTAAAAGATAGAGTCTGAATCCATGAGAACCTTCAGAGGTAACTACACCCGTGAGTGATGGGTGGCAGCTGAGCGGGTGTATAATAATTGCCCGGTGACGATACAGTCGTCGGACCCCAGCAGATCTAGCAGAGTTGTTATGACAGACTTTGATGACATTATGGGTACGGGCTAGTTGGCCTCCTGTTATGCCAACGTTGACTGCGGAGAGGGATTTGTTCGATTCCAGTTTTCCGGTAGGCCGATTATCGAGTGGAAATGAAGGAAAGTGGTGGTAACCAGTGAATTATCCTTCCTTATTTGACATCGTTGATTTTAATAAGCCTGTATGACTTGTGCATTTGAGGCAAATTGACGCAGAAAGTATGTAATACTTGAATTTGAAGGAATTTATGGTAAGTGCCCTTGGGGGTACTTGGAGTTGGTTTGGTGTGGCGGTCAGGGCCACGACCTTCCAGATAATTTCAGGAAAATGCGCAAGGCAAGAATAAAATAAGTACGAGTGATGCCTGAGGAAAGCTGAAGGCATCTTTGGTAGGTTTTGAAAATCTACACGATTTTAAGGCGGTGCTTGATGATTAGATATTTACAAGACCACAAGAGGACCTTGTGATTAGGGTTGTGACTCCAAGGAAAGATTATTTAAGGGAGATAAGTTCTCTCCCTCACGTAAAAGGATAGTGTTACGTATTATGGGGTTGTGTGTACCCATGTTGTTAGACGAAGGATAGGAGACTGGTAAGGTCTTCAGTATCGTCATGCCATAGGTTACAGTTTTAGATAACCGTGGGAAAAATATTGTGTTGGGGGTAATTAAGAACGACGTTATGAAATGGTCGAGGAAGTGTCGTAAGGATACCAATGCAGGTGGTACGCATGTATGAAACTGTACGATTATGATTCAAAATAGAAATACTTTTGCTAATTATAAGCTTAAGGAAGGGTTATGACCAGAATGATAAAAGAGAATACAACTATGGTTATGTAAGTTGCACGAGGTATGATTACCCCAGACTAGTGTAAAGACCATTAGTATATAATGGGTAGTAAGAACACCTCGAGGAAAAGTGGTAGCATCTGTACTGACGAGAAAGATAGTAAGAAAATACGGGGGTAAGGGACCCGTGACAACTTGAAATAACTTATAAAGGAAAGACGAGTAGACACTCGAACGATAAGAAATCTTGACAAGTCATTGGATTATGTAATACCATGAATTGAGGTTGAACACCTGGTTATTATCTCTACGAGCTGGGAGAGAATAATAGGATTGCTACTTGACGAGATCAAGGAAATCCCCCCCCCCCCTAAATTGTGATTGGCAGGAAGTCTTAGCCATGCGGCCGACAAAGGAATCAAGTCTAAGTTTAGTGACCAAGTTTAGTTGCAACAGAGATTAAGGATACCCGAATATGTCGCAAGTATGAGAAAGGCTTCCAGTTATTGGAAGACAAGTTGACCACGACTACAGTTCTAATCCCTCCTGAGAGACTAGAGGGTTAGGTTATTATGGTAACACTTTGAGTGTTTGGTTGGGTTGTGTGCTGACGCAACACGATAAGGTTAGAGCCTATGTTTTCCCAGCGGTTAGGGAAGCATGAAAGGAATTACGCTACTCACGATTTAGAGTAGGCGACAGTTAATCGTACCTTGAAGATTTGTAGGAATTCCTTATATAGACTTCATGTGGATATTTGTGCAGGCCACAAGAGCCTCCGGTATATCTTCAGACAGAGGCAGTTGAATTTGCGACAGAGACGGTGGTTAGAGTTACTCAAGGATTGTGATATCGATATCCTATACCACCCGGGGGAAGCCGAGACGGTTACATATCCTCTTAGTCGTGGGTTGATGGATAGTCTGCCAGATGGGCAGCCGGATAGACGGGACATGGTCCGTGAGATTCATCAGCTACCGAGCCGAGGGGTTCGATTATTTGTTTCCAAGGTTAATGAAGTTTAGATCCGAGAGGTTTCCGAGTCTTCCGTCATTGAGGAGGTAAAGAGGCGACAGTATGAGGATCCAGTTATGATATGGTATCGAGATACGACTCTTCGAGAAGAGAAGAGCCTGTTTGAGTAGAACCGGATGGGGTGTTGTGATATGAGGATAGATTGTGTGTACCCGGTGCTGCAGGACTTGTCAGCAGGTTTTAAGGGAGGCACGCAATTCTTATTGCTCTAATTGTTCGGGGTCGACTAAGTTATGTCGTGACCTCAGATGTATGTATTGGTAGGATGGCCTGAAGAGGGACGTAGTAGAGTTGTTGCTTAATGTCCGAATTAGTAGCAGGTCAAGGTTGAACACCAGAAGCCCAGTGGGCTATTGCAGGCGATTTAGATCCCGACCTAGATATGGGAGGTGATTAATATGGATCTTGTTACAGGGTGGCATCGTACTCAGAGGAAGTGCGACTCCCTGGGGGTCATAGTAAACAGGCTCTCGAAACCAGCCGTGTTCTTCCGGCTAGGACCACTTACTCGGCTGAGGTTTATGCTAGCTTATATAGCAGGGAGATTGTGAGACTCCACGGGGTTCCTACATTTATGATGACAGACAGATGAGCTCAGTTTACGAATGACTTCCGAAGGTTTTCCAGGAGGTATTAGGGACACAGGTGAGTCTCAGTGTGGCATTTCACCCTCAGACCGACGGACAGGCAGAGCGTACTATCCAGGCACTTGAGGATAGGTCACGGGCCGGTATAATTAATTTCGGGGGTAGCTGGGAGGATCTTTTCCCTCTTGTTGGGTTTGCTTATAACGACAGCTACCATTCTTGCATTCAGATGACGCCATATGAAGTTTTGTATGGGTGGAAGTGTAGGTCGTCGATTGGTTGGTTCGACGTGGGCGAGGTACATGTAGTTGGCCCAGACTTGATTCAGCAGGCTGTGGATAAGGTGAAGCTTATCCAGGAAAGATTATTAGTAAGCTCAGAGTCGATATAAGCTTTATGCAGTTAACCAACGTCGACACTTGGAGTTCAGGTTGACGTTGTAGTATAAGTTTTGTTATGTGGCCACGTGTGGCATTATTGGTATATAGGGGTGGTAAAAGGAGACTATGTCGCTATTTATAAGATTGACTCCCAAAGGAACATTCGGGGACGAATGTTTCTAAGGGGGAAGAATGTTACACCCCGTAATTCCAGGACATATTTATAAGAACGTACGTACGAACTCAAAAGTGTTAAGATTTGAGACTAGTAAAAAATTTATCGGAATTATGGAAATGTCGGAAAACGAATTATTTCGACGAACGGGAGGGCAACATGTGTCACCCCCCCCCCTTAGTGGTCTTGGACAAAATGGACATGGTTAGAATGTTCATTTGATCATTAAAGAGATGACCAAGTCTTGCTAAAGACTTTAGCTTGATATTATTGACTTAGTCAAGGACACTTGGCTTGATCCTTGTGAAATGCATCCAAGCCACCCATTTGTTTAAATCTTGACCCTCCATAGTATTATATATGTATACTAGTAGCAAGAATAGTTCCCACACTTAGAAAAATTTCAAGAAAATTGGAAGAACTCAAATGGGAGCTCTCGGCTTTGTGAGGGTTTCAAGAAGGAAAAATTTTCGTTTGTTGTCCTATAAGCTCCTCACTTTAAACCAAGGTTCCTAAGGGTATTGTAAGGGTATCTCAATAGAAAGATCTCGGAAAAGTGGCGTTTTCGTATTAGTCGCAAGGTGAAAACCTAGTCACTTTCCTAGGTTTGGATTGGATTTTGAAGGAAAGTTGTTTGTGATCTTCTAAGGGCTTCAAGTGGTGTATTGGAGTGTCAAGGAGAGGCTTTAAGTTGCTAGCAACTTTGGATCTTGAAGTGGATTAAGGTTCACTAAGGTAACAATCTTGTTCTCTTAAGTATATAAGATTACATATTGTTGTAGCCTTACAATTTAACTAGCATGAAGTATATGTATTAAAGATTGATAAGTTTTATGTATATTGGGAGCCTAAAATCCAAAATGACATGGTGAGCCATTTGAAATTGAAATACAATTTGGTCGCTAACTAGAATCGTCGCATGTTATCTACTTGAAGATTATAGTTGTTATAATCAATTGCGGCTTTATAACATGTTATACTAAACAACTTGGATTGAAAAGGAATTGGAAAAGACTATGTATTGTTGTTCCTCAAATTGCCGAATGTAACATAGTATGTTGGACTAGTTTGATATCAATTTGTGGGCGGAATTTTACACGTCTTGTAGGCGTGTAATCCCCTATTGATAACTACATTGTTGAGACTTAAATGTGGCGTGTTTGGTTATTGAATTTGGGCCTTGAAAAAGGTGGAAAAGTATGTAGAAACAAAGGAAGTGCTGTCCGATTTTCCGTAGAATTTAGTGACTTTGCACTTGGAATATTCTACGTTTGAAACTAGAAGTTAATAGACGTATTATGGTCATTATAGGTTGACATACTACGTACGGCGTATTGGACTTAGCAAGTGGATTGAACCGAAGAGGTATGTAGAACTTTCCTATCTCTTGAGCATGAATAGTTGTAAATATGTAGTACGGTAGACGTACGAGATTTTGACGAATCTAGTCCATTTGATATCCTTGACTTATCTTAAGAATGTTCAAGTTGGTTGAGTTATGGAATTAACTCACTTGTTTAAAAATATTAAGGATATCTTGGTTTCTAAAAGTTAAGAGACTTTAAGTATGTTGAAAGTATTTTTGATACTTGTTTTGTTGGAAAGTTTAAGTCTCTTGGTTATAAAGAAGAATGTAAGTAGCTAAGTATAAAGCTAGTATAACGGCTTTATGGGAAGTTGGTTATAATAGCTTTATGGAAAGTTAAAAAGAGTGGTTTACTCTAAGTAACGAAAGACAAATTGATTTTTAGGCATCAATTGCTTAAGGTTTTAAAAGAAAGAAGTCACGTGATTTAAAAGCCTAAATGTATTTCTAAAAAGTATTGTGACTTGTCTTGAAAAGTAGATATGACTTGATACTACGGTTATTAATATCTTGGAAGTTTTATATGAAAAAGGAGTCATTTTAAAAGAGTAGAAGTATGTAGTACTTTGGGTTAAATCCCCGGATTTTCATAATGATATGTTAGTGCCTTAAGTAAACTAAAATGAGAGTGTATGTGTCACGACCCGTTCCAGGGCCCGTGACTGGTGCCTTACCCGGACACCCAAGTAGTCATACATCAGAGTAATCAGCGGAATATAAAAACAAGACAAGAAACAAATGTAAATTAAGACACCGTTTATCTGAGAAAAGTCGCCTTTCGGCATATATATATAAACCAAAATCTGGCAGTTACATCCCAACTGTACAATAGGACTACAGACCTCTAAGGAAGTAAACAACTATGACGGGACAGGGCCCCGCCATACCCTGAATGTACAAAACTATCTACAACAACAGGGAGATCATACCCAAAAGTCGAGCCTCCGGAGAAGATGGAGCTCCTGACACCAAAGAAAAGCTTAAGAGTTATACTAGCTTTATGGGAAGTTAGGTATAACGACTTAAGAAAGATAAAAGGAACGGTTTACTTATGTGTTTATAAAAGACTTATATTGATTTCTGGAAAGTATAATAAGATGGTTTGATAAGTTAACATAATATGATGCTATGTGTGTTAGTGTCTTGTAACGTTTGTATAAGAGGGTATTCTTGTTGTGCTTATGTTGTTTAACGATAAGCTGTTATGTTAGTATTATATCACTCACCTCTTGACATGATACCGGGGGTTAAGCTGCCCTCCGATGCGGGGTAGACTCAGGCGGTCTGGGACCATGATTCGAGAATACCTCATGCGGGTCCAGGGGACCTATGCGGAGCTACGAGAGTTCCAGGTTAGTGTGCGGCCTTTATTGTCATGCGGTCTATGTGGCCATGCGGACTACGAGTCCAGGACGATGCCGAGGAGTAGCTACCCTCGATGCGGGGTATACCTCATGCGGGCCTAGGTGGCCTATGCGGACTCGGAGTCCGTGATTAGGCTTGCATAATGATACTATGGGCGATTGGCCTGCGATCATTCACAACCTAGAAAAGACACATTCTGATTTACCTATTGTTGCTCTTGTTTATGATGTGGCACTATGTGCGGTTACATTGGTTGTTTCGTGCATATTTGTAAAATTGGTTTTAAAATGATATGATTTCATTTAAGTACTTTCTGATTTCACATACTTGGTACATGTTGTACTGACCTCCTTCGGGGGGCTACGTTCATGCCGCAGGTAAGGGAAAGAAGGTGCTAGATCCACATCCTTAGGATCTTTTGCTTTGGTGTCAGGAGCTCCATCTTCTCCGGAGGCTCGACTTTTGGGTATGATCTCCCGTTGTGTAGATAGTTTTGTACATTCGGTATGGCGGGCCCTGTCACCATAGTTGTTTACTTCCTTAGAGGTCTGTAGTCCTATTGTACAGTTGGGATGTAAACTGCCAGATTCTTATATATATATGCCGAAAGGCACCCTTTTCTCAGATAAAATGTGTCTCATTTACAATTGTTTCATGTCTTGTGTTTTTATATTCCGCTGATTACTCTGATGTATGACTACTTGGGTGCCCGGGTAAGCGATCCACGAACCGGCAGTCGTGACAAAAGTGGTATCAGAGCAGTTAATCCTCGGAAAGTGTCTACAGACCGTATCTAGTAGAGTCTTGAGTATCGGTGTGTTGTGCACCACACCAATAATCAGGAGGCTATAGGATATTTAGGATTGGTTTCCATTCTTCTCACTCTGAGATCGTGCCTTAGAGCTGTGTTATAAGTTGGACCCCTCTAACGTATTCCTTTTACATGTGATTATGCCTCACGTAAAAGCAACCCGCCCGAAGGGCAAAGGCGAGGAGCTGCTAGTAGGACACCGAGTCACGAAGGCTCGAGCCCGATCTATACGAGACGGCGAGTTCCACGCCACCGGCCCCAGCGAGGTTTAGGCCGCAGCGGTGGCGATGAGACCCCGATGCACCTCGGTCCCACACCGAGCGGATGAGATGGGTTCTGAAGAGATGGCCCACCATCGCTAGGATCATGGCGGACATGAGGATAGGCTGGATCAGCGATTCAGCTCAGCAGCACGTGGTTCACCCGAGATCGAACGATTTGCGGCTACGGATTTTACGAGTTGTAGCCGCGAGTTCTACGGTCGAGGCACGAGGATGATCCGCGAGTTCATCCGTCGATTCTGAGAGGATCATCGAGTGATCAAGGCTTGAGACCGAGTCCGTGATCTTGGTTCCCATAGGGCTGCGTGATACGCGATCGATTGGTTTGATTCGTGAGAGTTATCCGAGTGCACGCGTCCCGCCTACTTGGGACGAGTTCTCGGAGGCCTTTCACTCATTTCTTGCCTCGCGGATGAGGAGGGCACGGGCAGATTTTTGTTCTTTGAGAGAGGACGCCAATTAGGGAGTACAACGTTGAGTTTGATTCGTTGGCTCGATATGTCCCTGCGTTGGTAGCGATATGGAGGGCGAGTGCATCGCTACGCCACCGCTAGATGATTATATGGCGAGTCTTGTGCGGGTGTGGCTCTTCACCGGTATGGATATTACCCGCATGCGAGCTCATGCACTTGGATGCGAGGCGTAGAGGCGGCGGGTTGACAGAGCGGCAGGTTAAGACCGGGGCAGGTCTTTTGGTAGCTATCGTGGTGGCGGCCTCGGCGATCTAGATTTGCACCACAGCCAGCTCAGAGCACTCCTACACCGCCCTCGGGGCGGCGGGATATTCGAGGCGGACCGGGGCCCGAGGACTTGAGCGTCGAGCGGCAGAGTACAGGCCGACGACCACCCGCCGGTGTGGCGATGCGGTAGATCCGCCGGGAATTGTGGTATGCTACGGGAGTTTGTTCTGATTGTGGCTAGCGAGGTCACTTTGCGGAACTGTCAGACCAAGGCGTGGCCCGATGGTAGGGGTCAGCCTACAGGTTCTTTCGTCGGGTCTTCTTCATCTCCTACAGTTACTCGCCCCGGAGGGCAAGGTACTCATGGGCCAGCAGGTCGCGGCAGAGGTCATGGCGCGGGTCCCAGTTCTAGCGGTCCTCAGAACCGCATTTATACCTTGTCCAGCCGGCAGGATCAGGAGGCCTCACCTGATGTCGTCACAGGTACCTTATCAGTTTCTGGATTTGATGTGTATGCCTTGATAGATCCGGGTTCTACTATGTCCTATATATCTCCCCTTATTGCTAGTAGGATAGGGATAGAGCCTGAGTCCATAGACCCTTTCGAGGTATCTACGCCAGTGGGTGATTCGGTGGTAGCTCGGCGGGTATATAGGGCTTGTCCAGTGACAATATGCAGTCGTCAGACCCTACCCGACTTGATAGAGTTGGATATGACTGATTTCGATGTGATCATGGGTATGGATTGGCTAGCTTCTTGCTACGCCAATGTAGACTGCAGGGAGAGAGTGGTACGGTTCGGTTTCTGAGGCCGGTTGTTTAGTGGGAGGAACATCATCGCCGTGGTAGGTTTATTTCCTACCTCAAGGCTAGGAAGATGGTGCAAGGGGTATATCTACCATCTCATTCGGGTGTTCGATACTGAGGCTGCGGTACCAGATTTTCAGTCAGTTCCAGTAGTCAGAGAGTTCCCAGATGTGTTTCCAGACGACCTCCCGGGTATCCCTCCTGAGTGGGAGATAGAGTTTTGTATCGATGTGCTGCCAGACACTCGGCCTATTTCCATTCCGCCATACAGAATGGCACCTGCCGAGTTGAGAGAGTTGAAGGACCAGCTGAGAGATTTCTTTGGAGAAAGGGTTTCATCGAGCCTAGTGTTTCTCCCCGGGGCGCGGTATTGTTCGTGAAGAAGAAGGATGGGGCCGCGCATGTGTGTTGATTCTGACGGTGAACAAGGTGACTATTAAACGAATACCCCTTCCCGGGATTGATGATTTGTTAGACCAGCTGCAGGGTGCGAGATGTTTCTCCAAGATTGATCTGCGGTCGGGCTATCATCAGTGCAGTCGAGAGGCGGATGTCCCTAGATCGCATTCGGACCCGTGCGCATTATAAGTTCGGTCATGTCTTTCGGGTTGACCAATGCTCGACGGTATTCATGGATTTGATGAACCGAGTGTTCAAGACATTTTGGACACGCTTGTGATAGTGTTCATTGATGATATCTTGGTTTATTCTCGCTCGAGCGGGAGCATGCGAGCATTTGAGGCTGTCTTGTGATTCTCCAGACCAGCGATTATATGCCAAGTTTTCCAAATGTGAGTTTTGGTTGGCTTCGGTGGCTTTTCTTGGGCATATTGTGGTGATGGTATTCGGGTGGATACGCCAAGATCGAGGCGATCGGGACTTGGCCTAGACCTACTATTCGGCTGAGGTGCGCGACTTTCTGGCCTCGCAGTTATTATCGGCGGTTCGTAGAAGTTTGCTTCTATCTCTGCACCATTGACTAGGGTGACTCGGCGGCTAAGTTTGATGGTGATGCTTGTGGCGGTGTAACGCCCGAACCGGGCGTTGCGGTGCCTTACCCCGGGCACTCTAGTGATACAACATCAGAGAAAAACAGAGGAAAATAAAACATGAATCATGAAACAAGAGATATAATAAATAAACAGGCCAACCAAAACAGTTGCCTTCAGTATATACATAAAACCCGAAAAGCTTAATCCTTTTACAACCACCGCCACAATACTCTGCACCTCTAAGATTTACAACAACTATGACGGGACAGGCCGCCATACCACGAATGTATAAGCATCTGACTCGGTAACATACCAAAAGATAAGCCTCAAGGAACGGAGCTTTCAATACGCGAAAGGTGATCCTAAGCGGGATCGACGGCCGATGTACCTTTTACTGCGGCATGAACGCAGCTTCAGAAGGTCAAGACAACAGTACTAAGTGAAATCACAACATCAGAATGAAATCATAATAGTCTATATAAAGCGGAGACATGTATGATGACCAAACTACGATATATAACATATAACCGATTCATCAAGACAGGACTCACGCCTCCAAATTATCACTCGTGCGTGGAATTTCTTCCTCACTTGGCGGCTTATGATATAACAATACCAAGGATTATACATGAACACCATGTCCCACTGTGTTATAAAAACCGTCTGAGACAAGTATAACTACCAGATCCGACCGTACTAATAATACAATGCAACCAAAACACGGCCGTCACGGGGCAAGTGCGAGAGCCGACTACAGGATACCAAGGCGGTCACGCGGTGGCGGCAAGTACGAGGGTGACCACGAGGACCAAGGCGTATCACGAAACTTCGTCACTATCTTGAGCGGGGCAAGTGCGGTGACTACCGGATACCAAGGCCGAATCGGTCACGAGGCAGAGCGGTGCGAGCCGACCACCGTGACCAAGGCGAACGAGAATAAACCTCATGGAGAGCTAGTCCATGGAATAACACTATCAACAGGAGCATACCCGTGGAATTCTCCATCACTGCCAGCACGTCCAAGTAAGTTCTCAACAAGTCGACCGGCCCTCTATCGAGAGACGCGGTAATACAGAAATACCACACTTGCACAACAAAGGCTATCATCACAAGCATAGGCAAGTTTCACAACAACAAGCATAGGCAAGTTTCACACAACTCAAAGTACTTTCATTTTATGCCAAAGTCCGGGTTTTTAACCCCAAAGTACTACATACGTTAAGTTCTTTTAAAGAGATCCATTTCTTTTATAAAAGTCACCCGATACGTAGTATTAGAATGACCAACCCATATTCCTTTTCAAAATCAAGTAACAACATTCTTTTCCTAAGTTCCAGATTGCCTAGTTTCAATTACTCAAGCTTCTCATTTTCAAATGGTTTCATAGTTCATAAACTTAATCACTTGATTCCTTTTTAGAACAATTGAGTAATATATGTCGCGCGTGAGTAGGTTATTCTTGTTTACAACATTCTTATTACAAGACCATGATCTAGAAAATGTAATATCATTTTGTCTCATCTTAGTTTCTATGCGGATGGAGGTTTCTTGGTTTTAATACAATTCATCATTATTCAATACATTTTCCTTTATTAACGCCGCGGTGGTCCTGTCGATACACATTCGATTTCCAAATCAGAAAACATTATCCCTTTAAATAAAATCAAGTACTCATTACTCACGAATGAGGTTTCACACAAACATTCACATTAAAACAAATAATTTAATTCTCTTATCTTATAAGATCAAGTCTCTTAACTTCTAACATCAGTAAACCATTCTTAAGCCGTTATACCTAACTTCCCATAAAGTTAGTATAACTCTTAAGTTTTCAAAGCACAATACTACACTTCTTTCAAAACGATTCATAAATCTTTTGAAATACTTCAAGTTTTATTATAACGCCCAAGCCGCTTATAAATCAAATCAATTATCTTTTAAAAACCACAACCCATTTTCTTACCTACATAAAGTCATATAACCAACTTCCCATAAAGCCGTTATAACACTTTATGTTTCAAACCAATCAAATACATTAAACACGTATGCGTCTACCGCACTACATAGTTACACACATATCATGCTAGAAGAGATAGGAAGAGGTTCACATACCTCGCGACGATTATCGACAATAAGCAAAAAGCTCAAGTACTACAACGCACTAGCCCTTTCCACTCTCGAGTAGAATACGCTACTCTTAGTACTTTCACCTATAAAGGCCACAAACGCGTCATTAACTTTTAAACACATGTTTTCATCTTTCTACGTAAAATTCGCAGACCTCCCCATGGCAACGTAAATCTCTCTCTAACGAGGCCGCTACCAAGCCAACCAGGGGTTTTACACGCCTAACCGGACGTGTACAATTCTACACAAGTCTCTTGCAATGATCTATGTAAATTACATTCGATTCTTCTCTTTATTATCCTTCTATGTGATTACTGCTCAATTCTTCATTCTTCGTGCTTAAGTCAAAAGACATTGCCGCGATTAAGCTTAGTTCTATATATAGTATACTTCAACTATATATTCTAACAACATGTAATTTCCAATTACAACTAGAGGACAAGATAATTACCTCGATAAGCCCATAATTATCCAAGTTAAATGTCGATCCTTAGCAACGCTTAGCTCCAACTCCGTGCTCCATCCCGCTCAAACAACCCTTAGAAGTTCTAACCAACTTCTACTTAAATACTTCAATCAATCAATGAAGATTTTCTTAGGGTTTCGGTTTGAGACTAAAGGGACAAAAGGTAGTATTTCTGACTCTACGTATAGAGGTATCTTTGGGATACTACAAGGTACAAGGCTAAGGTATTTTGGGCATTATAACAATACTTGGAAGACAACTTTCTACCAAGGGGGTAGGCTCGGCTAGCACAACTAGGCTAGGGGAGGGTGTTCTCGGCCAAAGGCCACACGAAAAGGGGAGGGTGAAGGCTCTCGATTTAGAGCTCACAAAGGGGAGGAGAGGGTTTCAAGACTTGGAAGTTTTGGAATGGATGAAGTCTCCACATCTAGGGGTATTTATAGCAAAACCAAAGGCCAACCAAGGGCCAAGATCCTCCCAAGTGTATAGCAAGTGTAAGGGCAAGATTAAGCCAAGTGCACCCTAAACCCTACTCCACAAAACATGGCACAAGACAAGGCACAAAACAAGGCCAAACAAGGCACAAAATAAGGGGCAATAGGCCTCAAACCCGTGACCAATTCGGCCACCCAACGCCACTTGAGGGTGACAAGTGTCACCCTCCCATTGGTCCAAAACATTTCGTCTCTCGGAAAAATTCGCAAAAATACTAAATGACATAGCCGGAATTTTCCTACGAAAAAGTGAAAACGTTTCGCCGAAAACGACTCTCTGGGGTTGTGCACAAAAATTTCAAACATGCCTAACTTAAGGCTCAAAATTGTGACGCACGTCCATACGCATACTACCGAAATACGGTATGACATTCTTCCTTAGAAACATTCGCCCCGAATGTTCCTCAAGGTCTCAAACAAACAAAGCGCCGTGATAGTCTTCACCGCTATACGCATTTAAAACAATCATGCCACACCGCCACAAAACACACGCTCACTTCTCCCCTTCTCGTAGAACTCGTCACGAACACTCGAACTCGCTCTAGTATCCGCACCACACTTCGCCAACGCTTCGCTTTCCAACCCTCGAGTCACTACTCCAAACTTGGTCATCTTACTAACTTCGATCTTCTAAGGCCGCTCCCGCCTCCACGATCCGCTCGTCGAACACATCCACCAACTCATACGATGGTCATACAAACTGGGCCTAGCATCTTCGTGACTTACCACCGGCGACCACCCAGACCGGCCCCACCCCAAACCGGTTACGTTGACCCGCAAAATGGTCCTCAACCCGACCCCCAATCACGCCAACTCTTGTTCCCCGATCCGAACAATCTTACTATTTCACATCATGAAAGCTACCACTTCCATCTCACACTACCTGTGACTTACCCTTTTCACTAACTGTGTTTCTAAATCACATTTTAGCACAAAGCTATCCAAACATAACATTAAACACATCAACAACATAAACAAAACTCTAGAGGTTAAGGATATACCAAACTAGGCGGTTCAAGGACCGCTAAAATCGAACTCCCACCGCGACCCTACCGGCCTCCTGTACAAACATCCCGCTCGCTACGGAAGGTGAAGAACCCGCAATCGCCTAAGAGTCCATGCTATCCTACCAGCTACCGCCTGACAGCCTTCTGCCGATGGCCCCGCTGGGCCGCAAAAATAACAATCTCCCGAGTTAGTACGACACTCTCCTTATGAAGCTTTCCACAACGCCACACCGAGACAAGGGCACTCATCCGCGAGCACTCGCTTCTGAAAATCTGAAACACAGGAGCCCCGACCGCTTCCCGAATATCCCGGCGTCCCGAAGCCGCGAGGACCACTGCATCGACGAGGTACATAACTAGTTCACGAGGCGGTCCGCCTCGAAAGTCACCAAAGGACCTCGCCCTCTTCTCGCTGACTTTGGTCATTCCGCCGATTTATCCGCCTCACATCCAAGTGTATACGCTGCACGCGGCAATGTCCATGCCCTGAAGAGCTACACCAACAACTCTGCAAGGCAATCATCGAGCCTCAGAACATATCGGTGCACTCGATCCTCCATATCAAGCTACTAACGCGGACGCATCGCCAATGAGTCGAACTCACATTGTACTCCCGAACCGCACGCCTGCTCGCCAGAACACCAAAAATCTGTTACCCGAGCCTCCTCATCCGGGAGGCAAGAAATGTGCAAGAAAGGCCTCGAGAACTCGTTCCATACCGCTGAAGTGCATGCTCCCCGACAGCTCCCAAGAATCAAACCAGTCGACTGCGGTATCGCGCAGCTGATGTGAACCTAAGACCACTGACTGATCTCCGATGCCTTGATCACTTCACGATCCGTCAGAATCGCTTGATGAACTCCTCGCGATCATCCTCGTGCCTCGACCCATAAAACTCGCGCCTACAACTCGTAAAATCCCGTAGCCTCGAACTATCTCGATCTAGGTGAACCATCGTGCATCGAACCGCCAAGGCCCACCTATCCTCAAGTCCGCCACAACCCCGCCATTAATCGCCCACTTTGTAACTCATCTCCTCTCGCCTGCATCGCGGATCGAGGCTCAGTATCGTGGTCTCTCGCCACGCTTTACTCGCAGCCTCCCTTCGCCGCTTTGCCCTTCTCGCCCGGCCGTTTTCGCAGAGGCATAATCGTAAAAACGAAACACGCCGGAGGGTCCAATCTTATCACACGCTCTAAGGCACGATCTCGTAATGAGAAGAATGGAAACCAATCCTAAATGTCCTATAGCCTCGATTATAGATGGTGCACAACACATCGATAATCAAGACTCTACTAGACACGGTCAGACACTTTCCGAGGATTAATCGCTTCGATACCACTTTGTAACGCCCAACCGGGCCCACATCGTGCCTTACCCTGCACCCTAGTGATACAACATCGAGAAAACCAGCGGAAAATAAAACATGAATCATGAAACAAGAGATATAATAAATAAACAAAGCAACCAAAACATTGCCTTCAAGATATACATAAACCCGAATGCTTTAATCCTTTTACAACCCCTCGCCACAACAAAGGCATGCACTTAAGATTTACAACAACTATGACGGACAGGTCCCGCCATACCCCGAATGTATAAGCATCTACGCACTGTGGTAACATACCAAAAGATAAGCCTCAAGGAACGAGCTTTCAATACGCCAAAGGTGATCCTAAAAGCGGGGATCGACAAATGATGTACCTTTTACTGCGGCATGAACGCACTTCAAGGAGGTCGATAACAGTACTAAGTATGTGAAATCACAACATCAGAATGAAATCATAATAGTCTATATAAAGCGAGACATGTATGATGACCAAACTACAAGATATAACATATAACCGCTACATCAAGACAGTGGACTCACGCCCAAATTATCACTCGTGCGTGGAATTTCTTCCTCACCGCCAGCTTTATGATATAACAATACCAAGGATTATACATGAACACCATGTCCCACCTGTGTTATAAAACCGTGCAGACAAGTATAACTACCAGATCCGACCGCACTAATAATACAATGCAACCAAAACACGGCCGATACGGCAAGCGCGAGAGCCGACTCATCGGATACAAGGCCGGCCACGCACCGACCGGCAAGTACGAGGGTCGACCACCGGACCAAGGTCAGATCACGAAACTTCGCCACTATAATCGAACGGCAAGTGCGAGGGTGACTACCGATACCAAGGCCGAATCAACACGAGACGGCGGTGTACGAGCCGACCACCACCGGGACCAAGGCCGAACAAGAATAAACCTCATGGAGAGCTAGTCCATGGAATAACACTATCAACGCGAGCATACCCGTGGAATTCTCCATCACCGCCAAAGACGCCCAAGTAAGTTCTCAACAAGTCGACCGCCTCTATCGAGAGACGCCAGAATACGTAAATACCACACTTGCACAACAAAGGCTATCATCACAAGCATAGGCAAGTTTCACAACAACAAGCATAGGCAAGTTTCACACAACTCAAAGTACTTTCATTTTATGCCAAAATCCCGGTTCTGACCCCAAAGTATTACGTACGTTAAATTCTTTTAAAAGAGATCCATTACTTTTATAAAAGTCACCCGACAATTCGTAGTATTAGAATGACCAACCCATATTCCTTTTCAAAATCAAGTAACAACATTCTTTTCCTAAGTTCCAGGTTGCCTAGTTTCAATTACTCAAGCTTCTCATTTTCAAATGGTTTCATAGTTCATAAACTTAATCACTTGATTCCTTTTAGAACAATTGAGTAATATATGTCGCACGCGAGAGTAGGTTATTCTTGTTTACAACATTCTTATTACAAAGAAATGATCTAGAAAATGTAATATCATTTTGTCTCATCTTAGTTTCTATGCAGATGGAGGTTTCTACCGGTTTTAATACAATTCATCATTATTCAATACATTTTCCTTTATTAACGCCGCAGTTGGTCCTGTCGATACACATTCTCGATTTCCAAATCAAGAAACATTATCCCTTTAAATAAAATCAAGTACTCATTACTCACGAATGAGGTTTCACACAAACATTCACATTAAAACAAATAAGTTAAGTCTCTTATCTTATAAGATCAAGTCTCTTAACTTCTAACATCAAGAAACTATTCTTAAGCCGTTATACCTAACTTCCCATAAAGCTAGCATAACTCTTAAGTTTTCAAAACACAGTACTACACTTCTTTCAAAACGATTCATAAATCTTTTGAAATACTTCAAGTTTTATTATAACGCCCCAAGCCAGTTATAAATCAAATCAATTATCTTTTAAAAACCACAACCCATTTTCTTACCTACATAAAGCTGTTATAACCAACTTCCCATAAAGCCGTTATAACACTTTATGTTTCAAACCAATCAAATACATTAAACACATGTACGTCTACCGTACTACATAGTTACACACATATCATGCTAGAAGAGATAGGAAGAGGTTCACATACCTCGCGACGATTATCGACAATAAGCAAAAAGCTCCAAGTACTACAACCTTGCTAGCCCTTTCCACTCCTCGAGTAGAATACGCTACTCTTAGTACTTTCACCTATAAAGGCCACAAACGTCTATTAACTTTTAAACACATGTTTTCATCTTTCTACAGAAAATTCGAAGACTCTCCCGCAACAGCGTAAATCTCCTCCTCTAACGAGGCCGGCTACCAAGCCAACCAGGGGGGGGTTTTACACGCCTAACCGGACGTGTACAATTCTACACAAGTCTACTGCAATACAGTCCTATGTAAATTACAGTTCAGTTCTTCTCTTTATTATCCTTCTATGTGATTACTGTTCAATTCTTCATTCTTCAGGCTTAAGTCAAAAGACATTGCCGCAGTACTAAGCTTAGTTCTATATATAGTATACTTCAACTATATATTCTAACAACATGTAATTTCCAATTACAACTAGAGGGACAAGATAATTACCTCGATAAGCCCATAATTATCCAAGTTAAATGTCGATCCTTAGCAACGTTTAGCTCCAACTCCGGGTGCTCCATCCCGCTCCAAACAACCCTTAGAAGTTCTAACCAACTTCTACTTAAATACTTCAATCAATCAATGAAGATTTTCTTAGGGTTTCGGTTTGAGACTAAAGGGACAAAAGGTAGTATTTCCGGACTCTACGTATAAAGGTATCTTTGGGATACTACAAGGTACAAGGCTAAGGTATTTTGGGCATTATAACAATACTTGGAAGACAACTTTCTACCAAGTGGGGTAGGCTCGGCTAGCACAACTAGGCTAGGGGAGGGTGTTCTCGCCAAAGGCCACACGGGGGAGGGTGAAGGCTCGGTTTAGAGCTCACAAAGGGAGGAGAGGGTTTCAAGACTGGAAGTTTTGGAATGGATGAAGTCTCCACATCTTCGGTGGCTATTTATAGCAAAACCAACGGCCAACCAAGGGCCAAGATCCTCCCAAGTGTATAGCAAGTGTAAGGGCAAGATTAAGCCAAGTGCACCCTAAACCCTACTCCACAAAACATGGCACAAGACAAGGCACAAAACAAGGCCAAAACAAGGCACAAAATAAGGGGCCAATAGGCCTCAAACCCGTGACCAATTCGCCAACCCAACGCTTCACTTGAGGGTGACAAGTGTCACCCTCCCATTGGTCCAAAACATTTCGTCTTTCGTAAAAATTCGAAAAAATAATAATTGACATAGCCGTAATTTTCCCTACGAAAGTTTTTAAAAGGTTTCGTCTAAAAACGACTCTCTACGGGGGTTGTGCACAAAAATTTCGAAACATGCCTAACTTAAGGCTCAAAATTGCACGTGCGTCCATACGCATATACTGGAAATACGGTATAACACGGGTTTCCAGCTTTGAAAGAGATATCGACGATCGCCTCGCTTTACTCTTCCGCAGGGTCCGACGGTTATATTGTGTATTGTGATGCCAAAGCGCCGGGATCGGATGTGTGTTGATGCAGATGGTTAAGGGTATAGCGTACGCATCCCGACAGCTGAAGAAGCATGAGAGGAACTACCCCACCCATGATTTGGAGTTGGCAGCGGTGAGTCACGCTGTGAAGATCTGGAGGCCCTATTTGTATGGGGTTCATGTGGATATTTATACGCACCACAAGAGCCTCCAATATATCTTCACCGCAGAGTGAACTTACGGCGCAGACGGTGGTTAGAGTTGCTCAAGGATTACGATGTCGACATCCCGTACTCACCCGGAAGGCCAATATCAGGCGTATGCTCTTAGCCGTAGGTCAATGGGGAGTCTATCAGATGTTCAGCCAGAAAGAAGGGGCATGGTCCGCGAGTTACATCAGTTAGCGAGCCTTGGAGTCCGACTGATTGATTCTGATAGCAGTGGGGTTCGAGTTCGAGAAGTTGCCGAGTCTTCCATCGCCGGCGAGATGAAGAGGCAACAGCTGAGGATCCGGTTTTGATTCGTATCGTGACGCGCTCTTCGTGAGAGGAAGGGTCCTTTTGAGGTAGCACCTGATGGGGTGCTAAGGTTTGAGGGTAGGTTGTGTGTTCCAGATGTTTGAGACTTGGCGCAGGTTCGGGGAAGCACACAATACAAGCGTTACTCTATCCATCCGGTCGACCAAGATGTACCACGACCTTAGATCCGTATTGGTGGGATGGCTTGAAGAGGGACGTTGCAGAGTTTGTAGCTCAGTGCCCGTGTTGTCAGCAGGTGAAGATAGAGCAACAGAGGCCTGGTGGATTATTGCAGACGATAGAGATCCCGACCTGAAAGTGGGAGGTGATCAACATGGACTTTATCACAGGATTACCTCGCACTCAGAGGAAGCATGATTCTATATGGGTTATCGTCGACAGGCTGACGAAATCAGCCCACTTTCTTCCCGTCAGGACGACTTTTGGTCGCGAGGATTATGTCGACTTTACATCCGAGAGATCGCCGATCGCATGGAGTCCCTATTTCTATCATATCTGACCGAGGAGCCCAGTTTACGGCTAACTTCTGGAGGTCTTTCTAGAAGGGTTTAGGACGCAGTGAGCACGAGTCGCATTCCATCCACGACAGACGGACAGCCGAGCGCACTATCCGCACTCTCGAGGATATGTCGCGAGCCTGTTATTGACTTCGTGGTAGCCGAGGATCATTTGCCTCTAGTTGAGTTTGCGTATAATAATAGATACCACTCCAGATTCGATGGCGCCTTATGAGGCCTTGTATGGGAGGAAGTGCAGATCGATAGGCTGGTTTGATGTAGGCGAGGTGCGATTAGTAGGACCGCACTGCATAAGCAGCGATGGATAAGGTGAAGCTTATCCAGAGCGTTCTTGACACCGTAGTCGATGAAGTCATATGCGATCATCGCCGTCGGCATCCGGAGTTCGAGGTTGATGATTGGGTTTTCTGAAGGTGTCACCCATGAAGGAGTGATGCGATTCGGGAAGAAAGGGAAACTCACCGGCGTATATTGGGCGTGTCGATTGTCCGCAGTTAGGCAAGGTTGCCTACGAGTTGATCTGCTGCGATCCGAGGCAAGCATCCGGTTTTTCACGCTTTATCTTGAGGAGATGTATCGGATCCATCTAGAGTGCACCCGATTGACGATGTCCAGTGACCGGGGTTATCGTATGAGGAGATTCCCATAGCGATAATCGATCGTCGAGTTAGGCGTCTGCGACCAAGGACGTGGCTCACAAAGTCTTGTGGCGGAACGAGCTCAGGGAGGAGATGACTTGGGAAGCTGAGGAGGACATGAGGCAGAAGTATCCTCACCTATTCCCCACACTTCCAGGTAACTCACTTTACTACTTGTAAATTTTCATTGTCATATATGCCTAAGTGTTGTTTTGTGGCCGTGTGTGGCATTTGCAAACTGTTTAAGTTATGAAGAACCTTATCGTTATCTGTCTTGGGAAGGAACATTCGGGACGAATGTGTTATACCCCGTATTTCCAGAGTATGTACGTGAGCGCGTACGTATTATAATTTGAGCCTTAAAGTTGGCTAGTTTCGAAATTTGTACACAACACCCGACAGTCGTGATTTTTCGAAACGTTTCCACAGCTTTCGTAGGGAAAATTACGGCTATGTCATTAATAATTTTTGCGGATTTTTCCGAGAGACGAAACATTTTGGACCAACGAGAGGGCGACACTTGTCACCCTCTAATTGGAAGGAGTGGACGGACGAAAAGGGGCAAGTTGGCACGTTTTTTGTGCATTGTTTTTGGTCAAGGAGTTGGTAGGATATTTTGGGTAGATGGATAAGGTTGCACATGGCTTAATCTTGGCCCTACACTTGCATGGCACTTGGCTTGATCTTGGCCATTGGTTGGCCTTTGGTTAGCCTATAAATACTCCCCTTACTTGAAGACTTTCTTCATCCAAAACTTGAGCAATCTTTCTAAGTCTCAAATACTCCCTCCCTCTTGTTTGATCTCGTCCAAAAGCCCCCCCTCCCCCTTTGAGAAGGCCCTTTGGCCGAGAGCTTCCCCCTCCCCTTTGGTGTCTACATGGGTACCCCATAGCCTAGTTGTTTTCGTATAATACCCCTTGTTGTGGTATAGAAATACTCTCCTAGTATTGTTATAATACCCAAAATACTTTAGCCAAATACCTTGTAGTACTTTCCAAAGTACCCTTTTACAAAAAGCCCAGAAAATACCATTATACTTTCCCTCAGTCACTAAAACGAAACCCTAAGTAAATCTTCACCCGTAGTTGAAGTTATAAGTAGAAGTTGGTTAAAACTTCTAAGGGTTGGTTGGAGCGGCCTGAGCGTACGGAGTAGGAGCTAAACCTTGCTCAGGGTCGACATATAAACTCGGATAATTTTGGGCTTATCGAGGTAAACATTCTTGACCTTCTGTTGTAATTGGAAATTACATGTTGTAGGAGTATATAGTTAAGTATACTATATATAGAACTGAACATAGTTGTGCGGCAATGTCTTTTGACTTAAGCCTGAATAATACTTACGGCAATGTCTTGAGACTTAAGCCTGAATTTTAAGAAGTGAATCGAATCAGTAATTACATAGGATCAGACATGAGACTTGTGTAGCATTACCGTGTAGTAGAATTGTACACGTCCGGTTAGGCGTGTTAACCCCGCTGGCTTGGTAGCCGGCCTCGATAGAGGAGGAGATTTACGCTGTTGCGGGGGGGGAGGTGCTGCCGAATTTTCTGTAAGATATTCTACATTGGGATCTAAGATGTTAATAGGCGCCTTGTGGCCTCTATAGGTTGAAATACTATGTGTGGCGCAGTCTACTTGACTTAAGGTGTAGCCGACGGTTTGAGGTACTTGGAGCGTTTTGCTATTAGTCGGTAATCGTCGCGAGGTATGTGAACCTCTTCCTATCTGTTCTAGCATGATATGTGTATAACTATGTAGTGCGGTAGACGATACGTGTTTAATGTATTTGATTGGTTTGAAACATAAAGTGTTATAACGCTTTATGGGAAGCCGTTATAATGACTTTATGTAGGTAAGAAAATGCTTTGTGGTTTCAAAGGGTATCGATTTGACTTATAACGGATTTGATGGGTAGTAATAAAGAACTTGAAGTGTTTCAAAAGACCATGGTGAAAGAAGAGTAATACTTGGCTTTGAAAACATAAGAGTTGTACTAGCTTTATGGGAAGTTAGGTATAACGTCTTAAGAATGATAAAGAAGAATGGTTTACTGATTTTTAGAAGATACGAGACTTGACTTAATGGTATTGATATGAATTTTGTTAAAAGTGTGAAACCTCATTCGTGAGTAATGAGTACTTGGTTTTAAAAGGAATAATGTTTTACTGATTTTGGAAATCAGAATGAGCATCGACAAACCACTGCAGCGTTAATAAAGGAAAATGTATTGAATAATGAAGTATGGTATTAACACCAGTAGAAACCTCCATCTGCATAGAAGCTAAGATGAGACAAAATGATATTACATTTCCTAGATCATGGCTGCTTAATAAGATTGATTATAAACAAGAATAACCTACTCACATATAAGACATATGTTTCTCAAAACGTTTAAAGGAGAATTATGTTAAAACTATGAACTACGAAACCTTTTTTTTTTTTTTTTTTTTTTTTTAGGTAAATGCAAATATTATTACTAGAAACCGAAAGAAAAGTGGCTACAATCCATCATTGAGGGTTCTCAGTCCTCAACGTAATTTAAAGAAGAAACGGGGGAGTAAGGAGTTGTCACTCGAAGGTGCCATTACAAGAAGGGATAAAATCATAGAGTACTCTATAGGATGTTGTTTTAATCTTGGTAATGACCTCTTCACGCGTGAGTTTGTGCCATCAAAGAGCAAAGGTGTTCCTTGTCCTCCAAATCTCATAGACCATAATGCAGAAGGCAATTAAGGTTGCTTTTGCTCGGATGCCTGTTCCGCGGTGGTCTTTTTTAATCCATTTGAGAGAGCTTTCAATAGTGGTCATTTCTCTCTTAATTCCCAACCAGTCTCTTATGCTTTTCCAAATCAAACGGGTGTAGGGGCATGTGAAGAAGAGGTGCTCCCTTGTTTCATTTGCTTGCTTGCAGAACCCACAAGACTTATCCTCCAAGTTGAGATAGGAAAGGGTGTCCTTTGTAGCTAACCGCTTTCTACAATTTAACCACATGGTGAACGAGAACTTTGGGGGGATGAGTCCTCTCCAGATTTGTGACATCCAAGGCTTTTTTTCTTGCTTAGAGCGCAAGATCTCATATACGAGACTTGAATCAAATTTACCGTTGGTACAACACTTTGCTAATCCGGCAATTGCAACTCCTTGGCTACGAAAGATGGAAACAAGTTTGTCGCGTATCCCGCAAATCTTTCTCGAATGTGGGAGTCTCTAGGGCGCACTCATAGTCCCAAAAAGAACCGCCTCTCAAATAAAAGCTGTTGACCCATTGGACCCAAAGTGAGTCTGCTTCTGTGTGTGTTTGCCAAATAGACCGGGAAAGCAGGGCATTGTTCCAATCCTTGATATTCATAAGGCCCAAACCTCCTTCCGATTGAGGCAGGCAAATGGTTTCCCAAGCAACTCTTGGTGGTTTCCCACCCCATAAGAACTGGATACAGGCAGACCTTACCTTGTTGAGTACAGTGGCCGGAATAGGAAGGCCCGAACCAAAAACTCTCAACCCTCGATGACAGCATCTAATAAGCTCTAGCTTGCACTGCATAGGAAAGAGTGTGGTGGCCCCATGTCTGAATGTAATTCGAAATAGCACTAGTGAAAGGAGAAAATTGTTCCACCGAGACTGAAATTGGGACAAAGGATCCCTGGCACTGCATCGAAAGCTACCAATGCCGAATCCAACCCTGGCCAAGATTAAATCACGTACCTCATCATGTACTCCCGCTAAGTAGACGGAGGATTTGGATGGATTAAGGGTTAACCCAGAGACATCCTCCAACTCCTCTAGACAGTTCATAAGAATCTCAACCGAAGAAATATCACCTTTGGCAAAAAGCATGAGGTCATCCGCAAAAGCAAGATGAGTAATACCCATCCTTTTACATTTTGGATAATAAGAGAAAGCTCTAGCCTCAGTCCTCATTTTTAGCATCCTCGAAAGATAATCCATACACAAGATAAAGAGCGTTGGGGACATAGGATCACCTTGTCTAAGACCGCGCTTACCCTTGAAGTAACCATGTAACTCACCGTTGATAGAAAGAGAGAAGGACGTTGAGCAAACACACTCCATGATCCACCTGACAAATCTGTCTGGAAAGTTGAGGCCTCTTAATACTGAATCAAGGAAACTCCAAGAGACCGTGTCAAAAGCTTTCCTAAGATCCACCATGAGCATACACCTAGGTGAGATTCTGCTCTATTAAATCCTCTCACAAGCTCTTGTGCTACATAGACATTGTCCATCATATTTCTCCCTTTCACAAAAGCCCCTGCGATTTGTCAACGATAGAAGGAAGAATCTTTGCCATTCTCGTTAGCTAAAATCTTTGTAATAATCTTATAGACACATTAGTCACCCAATAGGCCTAAAATCGTTACCTTAGGATCCCTATCGGTCTTGGGCAGCAAGGCAATGATGGTGTGATTAAGTTGTTTCAAAAGAACCCCAAGAGAAGAACTCGTGACGCTTCTTACTACATCATGTCCCACATCTCTCCATCTATTCTTAAAGAAGGTCGAATACCCATCCGTCCAGAGCTTTATCATTTCCAATATCGTAAAGAGCTTCCCAAATCTCCTTTGGGGATACGGCGCAAAAGTTGTAGATCGCCCTCTTCACTTAGCTTCGCCCAAAGTTGCACACTTCAGATCAAAGTTCGATGTGGTCGAGATGTGCCAAGAAGATCCTTATAAAATTCCTCTAGAAGCTTTCTTACCTCCCCGTGATGTAGTGATAATCCCATTAGTTTTGACAAGAAAATTGATGGAGTTCTTGACATTACTTCTCTTGATCAAGCTATGGAAGTATTTGGAGCATTTATCACTTCCAATCAAGTGTTTCGTCTCGACTTTTGCCTAATGAAATGTCTCTCACTTCCATTAAGGTGTTGGCTTTAACTCTTGAGGACTTAACCTTTGATTTAAGCTCTCATCAAAGGGGTCCCCATATGTGCACTAATAGCCTCCTTAAACTCCATGTTTGCCTCCTTAGCTCTTTGATCAATACCGCCAACTCACTTATATTCAATGCCCTCGATGGTTGTTTCAAGGCTTTCAATTTCGATGCTAGAACGAATTGAGCAAGACTAGAATGTCTTGTCTCCAGATGAAGTCATAATGTTGTCAAAAGCGGGTGAGAAAGCCACATATTCATGAACTTGAAAGGCCGCTTCCCAATATTATAGGATGCAATTATCAGTAGCCATCACAGACAAAGGGTCCGAGACAGTTCCATAGGCATGAAATTGGTGGCATTCTAAGGTCAAATCGCCCCAATTTTGATTCATCATTATTTATCAAGCTTGGACCAAATCGAACCATTTGTCCAAGTGTAGAAAGAACCGGAAGATGGAGTGTCTTCTAGTCCATGAGCATTCCTGAAATCTCCAAGGTCCTTAAGTGCATACGGCGTTAGAGGAGGGCCTCCCGCCTTATCTTGAGGGTAGCAGTAAGTGTTGAAATCTCCCATAATCATCCAAGGTTTAGTGATGCCAATGCCCAAGTGAGTAAGGTGATGCCAAAGGATCCTCCTATCCGTGATGTTGTAAATCGGATACACGAATGTTGCAAGGAAGGACACTTGAGTAATCTTACAACTTGCCTGAACATGGATATGTTGAGAATCCATTCCAAGCACTTCACAACAGACCTTTGAGGGATCCCACAAGAGTAGCATTCTTCCACCATCGATGAATTCCATATTTGAGCATAAATTCCAACCTTTGAATCTTTTAGAAGAGAAAGACTCAATCCTTTCCTTAGAGAGTTTTGTTTCCAGAAGACAAATCAATGCCACATCATGTCATGAGTGAGACTACACACTAGTGCTTGCGTGGCTGCCTCGTTCCCTTAGTCCGCAAAGACCGCGGACATTCCAACAAAGTATTTTCATTAGGAAACAAAGGAGGTTTTCCCAGACCTCCGCGCTTTGTCGCTTTAGTCTTCCCAACGCCTTTGATATGAACTTCTTTGGCATAACTTCTTTCCACCATCATCTTTCTGCCAAGCCATAGCGTGTATCAGCCTAAGCTATGCTCCCCGCTCAAAGGTAACACTCTTAGACGCCGGCAGGACACTCCCTTAACACCCATGTTAGTACCTTCGTCCGGAAGGTTGCGGGTTCAAAGGAACTGCAGGATCGTAATGCATAGACTTATAACGCACTTATCGCCTTGTGCATTGCCTTCCCGTGAGCCGGGCCTGAGGGCAAAGCATGTGGTTTCCGCAACGCTGCCGGGCCAGATTACCCAAAACAAGGACCGGCAGAACGCGATGCATCCCGCGCACAACCGACCGTGAGGTGCCGTGTGCTCATTATCTTCAATATCCATCAAGTTGTCTGCTCGCGGATGTAGGAGGTTGGTGGATAAGTGTGGGGAGTGGCACCATCCGCGCCTCACGCGTTAGCACAAGTAGGAACTTCCTTATTATAAGGAGGAACCACGCACTGCGCTTCTAGAGCGGCTTCCATGTTGGCATCATATCCTGCATTTTACACTTCATATGGTTGTGTCCAAAGCCGCACAATGAAAGCAAAAGTCCGAATAATTTTCATAGTTAACCCTTTGAGTGTACCTTCTGCCATCGGGAAGATTGACAATAAACTCACTTGTAGGCTCCTTGCTGACATTCACTTCTACAAGAACTCTAGCATAGTTCATTTTAGATCTTTTCTTAGTAAATTGATCCGTGTAAAGAGGTATTCCTACACGGGAAGCAATCTTACTGAGGCCCGTTGCACTCCAGATGGAAAGGGGAATGTCCGGGAAAGTGACCCAAATAGGAATGTCCATAAACAACTCATCCGTTATGAGAACTCCTTTATTGATAGCTTTGAGCATCATAGTCTTCCCGTAGACCATATAAGGGCCACCATGAAGTACATTAGTGCGCTCTTCTTCCGTCATGAACTTGAACACTGTCCAACCTTTGCCATATGGTATGATACGGCATTTCACTCCCCATCCCTTCACAATGGTGTTCAACGCCTCTCTTCCCGGGAAGGGACCCGTGAAGCAACCAATTAAGCAATAACCCCAAGTTTCTATGAATGGGACTTCATCCTCCACCTCAATGTCTACTTCTTTACCTTGCTGTTCAATAAATTGCAATTTCATTCCTTTTGCTTCAATCCTAGTACCCGCAAAGACTCCTGCATAAGTCTTCTTTGGAGGGGTGGGACCTTTGCCATGATTCGGGGGTGATTCTTAGGAGTAGTGTCCGCGGGTGGGGTTTGATATGGTTTTGAAGGAGCATTTGTGTGTAAATCATAGGGAGGCATTTCAGGAGGTAAGGGCAGAGGGGGGGAGGTAGAATGATTTGTGCTTGGACCCGCGTTGGGAGAAAGAATACGCGTGCCATTTGGTAGGCAGTGGAAAGTGTCTCGGTTTTGTAGGTAGAGAAGGAAGGAAGAAGAGGTGTGGTGTTGAGTCATCAGGTAGTAGTGAGGGGGTATTGGTTGAGAGAGGGTGTTTGTTAAAGTTTATGCTCGTGCTCAAGGAAGAGCTAAAGACGAACGGTTTATTTAAGTTCTTGATGTTTGCTCCTTCAAGCACACTGCCTAAAGAGGGGAAGGCATCATTAGTTACACTTAGTGAATTCTGGAGTTGGTGTCTAACTACACGAGAGGGCGCATTGGATCCCGAAACATTTAATACAGACCCCTTGGCTCCCGTGTTATTAATGGCGATGTAGTTCCTAGGCTCCTTGGGAATAGAATTCGTTTTGTTTCCCTCAACTGACTTTAATCCTTGTATTACGGGAATAATAGAAGACCCATGAGTGCCCACCTGACCCGCCTTGGTAGTCTGATCCTCATTAAGTCCCGTCCAGGAGAGAGACTCCTTGGTACCCAAAGACTTAAAGTGTGACGCCTCGGCTCCCACAATATTAATGCGAGGCACTTGTCCCACAACTGACTTAGCTCGTTGAATAACGGGGGTAATCAATGTTCCATGGGTGTCCTCTTGGCCCGCCTTGGTAATCTGATTGCCATAAAGATCCGTAATTGGAAGTGGCTCATTGGTACCCGCAGCATTTAATTGAGACGCCTTGCGATAATTAATGCGAGGCTCTTCTGGATGGAGACTTCTCGAGCCCAAAGATCCGCCTAGAAACTAACATCCTTGGTGTGTATTCTGATGTATGGACACCCTCCATACCCGCCTTAGCATTAAGACCCACGCCCTGACCCGTAATGGGAGGGGTCACATCGTTTCCCGGGGCAATAATGTTAGGAGCTTTGGCTCCGCGATCGCTTTGGGAATGTGAGCAACATCAATGCTATCTTCGACTTGGAATCATGCAAAACTTGGATAGCCTCGCACCCATTGACATCCACCCGACCCGTCATAGACTCACGACCCGCGCCATACCCTGCTCGACCTGGTAGGCCATCGCCCTTTCAGGCCTCATTCACGTTGTCCGACCTAAATTATCCTTTTTCCGCATGCCCGAGCAAATTTCCGTAGTGTTGGGGTACTAGAGCCGCCAAGATCGCCTTGTTCTTTCGTGGTAATCCGGAATCAACCATTGACCCGTGATAGGATCGACCACCATAGTAGCACGAAGTTTTCCGCCTTCAAAATCCTAATATCCAAGTTCAGATCAATGCTTTTGCCCCATTCATGAATCTTTGGAGCATAGCATCATCTACTACATTCTCCGAGGATACGTGAGTCCGCTTAACATGTACCAACACGTAGGGTCCAAATTGCCTAATGAGAACTTCTTCACAATAATAGATCGCTCCATTCTTTTCTTTTTCCTTGTTCTAGCCTTGAACTACCCGAGCCTCCCGAATCATTGCCGAACGTATAACGCTTAGATTTCTTCATATTGAGAACTGAAAACTTCAAACCATTAGGGTGTAATCGTTAAACATAGGGGGGGAGGGGGGGGGGGGAAGAACAACCTAAGGAGCAACTAAGGCAAAACGTTGAGAGTGTTTTCCTTAGTGAGAGAAACTTCTCTCTAACTCCTTCCCTCTGTCTAGGTAAACTGTTTAAAACTTTGAGGGTAAACTTTTTATACTAGCTATCCCCACCGCATCACTGCGGCTCCACACACAAGAAACCCCACCTCCATCCTGGCCCTACGGAGTGGGTACCGCAAGACTTGCAGGCGAACAGTGGAGGGATTTTTTATGAGGCTTAGTTCTAGTCTCGCTGGTCATGGGAATCGAACTCGAGACCCAAGGCAGCAATACCCTTAGTGTAATGACCACTTGGCCAAACACCTCGGATACTACGAAACCTTTTCTAAAATGAGAAACTTGAGCATTTGAAATTAGGCAAACTTGAACGTTTGGAAAATAAGGTTGTTACTTGATTTTACAAAGGAAAGCATTTTGGTTTACTTAACAATGTTAGTCACTCTAATTTTATACTACGGGTATCGGGTGACCTTTGTAAAAGAAATGGATCATAAAAGGAATTTAACGTACGTAGTACTTTAGGGTTAAACTCCGGACTTTGACATAAAATGAAAGTACCTTGAGTTGTGTATAACTTGCCTATGCTTTTGTTATGAAACTTGACCATGTTACGTGTGATAGCCTTGTTGTGCAAGTATTGTGTTCTACTCGACTACCGGTTCATCCGGGAATGTATTTCACTTGACTACCGGTTCATCCGGGAATGTATTTCACTTGACTACCGGTTCATCCGGGAATGTATTTCACTTGACTACCGGTTCATCCGGGAATGTATTTCACTTGACTACCGGTTCATCCGGGAATGTATTTCACTTGACTACCTGTTCATCCGGGAATGTATTTCACTTGACTACCGGTTCATCCGGGAATGTATTTCACTTGACTACCGGTTCATCCGGGAATGTATTTCACTTGACTACCGGTTCATCCGGGAATGTATTCCACACGTTTCTATATTGGGTCCATAAGATGGGCCGAGACCTGTTATACGTATCACATGATTTGTACCTAGACTGCCGGCAGTGAGGAAGGAGTTCCACGGGCATGAGGGATGACTTTGAGGGCGTGAGTCCCTGACTTGACATGACTGCTTTATGTTGTGAATTGTAGTTTGGTTATCATACATGTCTCCTGCTTTATATAGACTATTATGATTTCATTTACAGTATTTTACAGTTTCACATACTTGGTACCTGTTGTACTGACCTCCTTCGGGGGGCTGCGTTCATGCCGCAGGTAAAGGTACATCGACTGTCGATCCCCGCTTATAGGATCACATTTCAGCGTGTTGGGAAGCTCCGTTTCCTTCGAGGCTTATCTTTGTATGTTACCCCGAGTCCAGAGGTTCTTGTACATTCAGTGGTATGGCGGGCCCCGTCCGTCATAGTTGTTATCACTTCTAGAGGTCCGTAGTACCGCAAGGCGAGTATGTAAAAAGGATAACTGTTCGGGTATTTATGTATATATACTGAAGGCAACTGTTTTGGTTGGCCTGTTTACTTGTCATGTCTCTTAATTCATGTTCATGTTTTTATTTTCACGATTTTCTCGATGTTGTATCACTAGGGTGCCCGGTAGGCACTACCACGCCCGGTTCGGTCGTGATGAATGTTTCTAAGGAGGGGAGAATGTTATACCCCGTATTTCCAGAGTATGTACGTGTGGGCGTACGTACAAAAGTTTAGCCTTAGTTAGGCACCTTGGACGAAAAATATTTGTGCACAACTCACTAAAAGAATCGTTTTCCGACAAAACGTTTTACAAAACTTGCGAAGGGGAAATTACGGCTATGTCATTTCTATTTTTTGCGGATTTTTCCGAGAGACGAAATATTTTGGACCAACGAGAGGGTGACACTTGTCACCCTCAAGTGGACGACACACATGGGCAAGTTGGACGATTTTGTGGCCTTGCACAAGTCAAGGTTAGGTAGGATATTTGTGTGTAGTAGATGGATAAGGACACTTGGGTGAATCCCCACCCTCCACTTGCCCTCCACTTGCCATCATCTTGGCCATTGGTTGGCCTATAAATACCCCCCTTAAGATGAAGAGTTCTTCATCCACAAATCAATTTCCAAGTCTCCAAAGTCCCTCCCCTCTCCTTATAGTTCTCGTCCACCGCTCTCTCCCCTCTAAAAGAGCCTAGTCAAGCACCCCTCTCCCTCCCCATTCCTTGAAGTCTCGGCCAAAGTACCCCCCCTTTGGTAGAAATACTCTCCAAGTATTGTTACTATCCCCAAAATACCTTAGCCAATCCCTTATAGTATTTCCAAAGTTATCTCTATACGTAGAGTCCGAAATACTACCTTGTATTCCATTAGTCACTAAACTAAACCCTACGAGAAACTTCATAGTTGGTTGGAGAAAGTAGAAGTTGTGTAGAAACTTCTAAGGGTTTCTTGGAGCGGATTGGAGCGCATGTGACAGAGCTAAACCTCGCCAGATCGACTTATATCTTGGATAATATTGGCCTTATCGAGGTAAATAATCTTATCCTTCTATTGTAATTAGAGAATACATACGTAGAAGTATAGAAATAAGTATAAAATACATAGAAGGATATTAAAAGAAGAGTAATGAATCAGTAATTACTTAGAAGGGTATTACGTAAAAGAATTGAACTGTAATCACATCGTAAGAATTTAAGAAGATTGAATCAGACTTACATGTGACCGTATTTACTGAGACTTGTATAGTTTAATGTAGGGAAGTGCTGCCCATTTTTCCGTAGAATAGAGAACCCTCTGTTTAGAATATCCTACAGAATAGTCTAGACGTTGATAGACGTATTTGACTATTATAGGTTGATACTCTGCGCGCGACATATTCGACTTGGCAAGTGGATTTCGCCAAGAAGGTATGTGATTCTTCCTATACTCTTGAGCATGATATTTTAAAATATATATATAGTACGGTAGACGTACGTATGTTAACTGAACGTAGTTTTACTGCAATGTCTTTTGACTTAAGCCTGAATAATAAGAATCTTGAAGTCTTTCAAAAGAATTATAAATCATTTTTGAAAGAAGAAGAATAATTGTTTTTTTTTAAAAACAACAAAAAGCTTAAGAGTTATACTAGCTTTATGGAAAGTTAGGTATAACGACTTAAGAAAGATAAAAGGAACGGTTTACTTATGTGTTTATAAAAGACTTATATAGATTTCTGGAAAGTATAATAAGATGGTTTGATAAGTTGACATAATATGATGCTATGTGTGTTAGTGTCTTGTAATGTTTGTATAAGAGGGTATTCTTGTTGTGCTTATGTTGTTTAACGATAAGCTGTTATGTTAGTATTATATCACTCACCTCTTGACATGATACCGGGGGTTAAGCCGCCTCCGACGCGGGTAGACTCAAAGTGTCCAGGACCATGATTCGAGAATACCTCATGCGGGTCCAGGGGACCTATGCGGAGCTAGGAGAGTTCCAGGTTAGTGTGCGGCCTTTATTGTCATGCGGTCTATGTGGCCATGCGGACTACGAGTCCAGGACGATGCCGAGGAGTAGCTACCCTCGATGCGGGGGATACCTCACGCGCCTAGCGCCTACGCGACTACGGAGTCCAGGATTAGGCTTGCATAATGATACTATGGGCGATTGGCCCTGCTTCGATCATTCGCAGCCTAGAAAAGACCTGTTACAGTTTACCTATTGTTGCTCTTGTTTATGATGTGGCACTATGTGCAGTTACATTGGTTGTTTCGTGCATATTTGTAAAATTGGTTTTAAAATGATATGATTTCATTTAAGTACTTTACGCTTCACATACTGGTACCGTTGTATCGACTCTCCTCGGGGCTGCGTTCATGTCGCAGGTAAGAAAAAGCAGGTGCTAGATCCACATCCTTAGGATCTTTTGCTTTGGTGTCAGGAGCTCCATCTTCTCCGGAGGCTCGACTTTTGGGTATGATCTCCCTGTTGTGTAGATAGTTTTGTACATTTAGGGTATGGCGGGGCCCTGTCCCGCCATAGTTGTTTACTTCCTTAGAGGTCTGTAGTCCTATTGTACAGTTGGGATGTAAACTGCCAGATTCTTATATATATATGCCGAAAGGCACCCTTTTCTCAGATAAAATGTGTCTCATTTACAATTGTTTCATGTCTTGTGTTTTTATATTCCGCTGATTACTCTGATGTATGACTACTTGGGTGCCCGGGTAAGGCACCAGTCACGGGCCCCGGAACGGGTCGTGACAACTATTTTGTATAAAGTTCTAAGTAGAGGGTTCTCTATTCTACGGAAAATTGGGCAGCACTTCCCTACCCGTCAAGCTACCCAAGTCTATTGTAAATACAGTCCTATGTAAGTACAGTTTAATTCTTCTTCTGTTATACCCTTCTACTGTGATTACAGTTCAATTCTATTCTTTAATATCCTTCTATATCTTATACTCAAGTCTTAACTATTCTTATATGTAATATCCAATTACAATAGAAGGACAAGAGTATTTACCTCGATAAGCCCAAAATTATCCAAGTTAAATGTCGATCCTGAGCAAGGTTTAGCTCCTAATTTGCACGCTCCGATAGCTCCAAGAAACCCTTAGAAGTTTCTAACAACTTCTACTTAAATACTAAAAGGGATTTGGGGCTAGGGTATTTTGGAATAGTAACTATACTTGGAAGACAACTTTCTACCAAGGGGATACTCACTGGCCACTAGGCTAGAGGGGGGAGAGGGGTGTTTCGGCTAGGGCTTCCAAGAGGGGGGGAGAAGGCTTTGGACGAGAGAGCAACTAAGGGGGAGGGAGTTTTTAAGACTTGGAAAATTGATTTGTGGATGAAGAATTCATCAACTCAAGGGGGTATTTATAGGGCTTTCAAGGGCCAAGATGAAGCCAAGTGGTAGGCAAGTGTAAGGTGGAGATTTGCACAAGTGCACCCTAGCCCTACTCCTCAAATCACTCAAAAAACATTGACCCAAGTTTTAGGCCCCAAAACCATGCCAATCGTCCAAGGCATTTGCCCCCTTTGTCGTCCACTTGAGGGTGACAAGTGTCACCCTCTCGTTGGTCCAAAATGTTTCATCTCTCGGAAAAATCCGCAAAAATTATAAATGACATAGCCGTAATTTTCCCTACGCATGTTTTGGAAAACGTTTCGTCGGAAAACCATTCGTTTCGTGAGTTGTGCCCAAATATCGCCCATAGTGCCTTTCTTAAGGCTAAACTTTTGTACGTACGCCCTTACGTACATACTCTGGAAATACGGGGTATAACAGTATGTGAATAAGACTAATAAGAAGTTAGGGGGATTTCTTAACTTGTTTATGTTATGTATGATAAGCCGGTAGTGCTTATGTTATGATATAGCAGCCTTATCGGCTTTGCCTTTGCATGTTTGTAAAACAATGAGTGTTATTTAACTTCTGCGGGTAACTTGGGTCGTAGAGGGTAGAAGAGTGCCCAGGTAAGGCACCAGTCGCGGGCCCGGGGTTCGGGTCGTGACACAAGTTGAGTGGGACCCATATGTCCACTTGTCTCCAAAATATCTAAATTCCAAGTCAAAGTCTTCATGACAAGTGGAAGGGTGACACGTGTCACCCTCCCATAGGTCCAAAATATCTATATTTGGCCAAAATATTTCAAAATCTTGTGGGCCCCACAAAATCGTAAAATTTTCTGGTGGGCCCCACATGACCAAATTCAAACTTAAAAATCTAAAACTCCAATATATTATACTAATTCCATATACCAAATTGAGAATCAAATTCCAAATAATAATTTTTTCTCCTTCACAAGGTTCCGAAATTTCTCCTTAGGAAAAAGTGATTTTCCTTTCGTTAAATTCAAATCTTATCTTCTCACGTATGTTCTCATCTCATTCTCTTGGAAATACGGGGTGTAACAGAAAATCTCGTGTTTGGAACGAGTTTCCATTTGGTGACTGGGTACAGTGGGTGGCTGCATTGATTGAGTAGTAAGGTCCGAGACAGAGGGAGATGGAAAAGATGTGTTACACCCCAGAAATTTCCAGGATAGGTTTATAAGAACGTACGTAAGAACTCAAATGTTAAGATTTGAGAAGAGTAAAAATTTATCGGAATTTTGGAATTTGTCGGAAAAAGAAATATTGCGACGAACGGGAGGGAGACACGTGTCACCCCCCTTAATGGCCTTGGACGAAAATGACATGGAGGAAATGGTCATTTGACCATAATTTAAAAGACCAAGTCTTGGAAAGACAATTAGCTTGACATTGTTGACTAAGTCAAACGTCACTTGGCTTGATCCTTGTGAAATGCATCCAAACCACCCATTTGTTCTAATCTTGACCCTCCATTTATTTATATAAGCTTACTAGTGCAAGACAAGGCTTAACACTTAGCAAATTTTCAAGAAAAACTTGATGGAAACTTGAGGAAGCTCTCGGCCAAGGCTAGGGTTTCAAGGAAAAATTTTCAATTGTTATCCAATAATCCCCCCCACTTTAAACCAAGGTACCTAAGGGTATTGTAAGTGTATCTCAATAGAAAGATCCCGGAAAAATGGTGTTTTCGTATTAGTCGCAAGGCGGAAGCTAAAGGAGTTCTTCAACTTTGAAGTTGGAACTTGAAGATAAGTTCTTCATAAGTTTCTAAGGGTTGCTTGGAATGGATTGGAACGTCGAAAAGAGGAGCTAAAGTTGCTAAGGATCGACTTGTAAACTTGGATCATATTTGGGCTAAATGAGGTATAATTTTCGTCTTACTTTTGTAATTGAAGGTTCCATGTTATTATAAGTTAGAATTGATCATGTGATATGTGTTATGAAGTTTGATAAGTGTTATGGGAATTTGGAAGCTCAAATCCGAAAATGACATGTTAAGCCATTTGAAATTGAAATACAATTTGGTCGATAATTAGAATCGTCGCATGTTTACCTACTTGAGGATTGTAGTAGTTATAACCAATTGTGTCTAGATAACATGTTATATTAAACCACTTGGATTGAAAAGAAATTGGAAGAAGAATTGGTATTGTTGCCCTAATTGTCGAATTGACATTGTAGTTTAGACTAGTTTGTTTTGTATTGTGGGGCAGAATTTTACATGTCTTGATTAAGCGTGTAATCCCTATTGTTAACTACTTTGTTGGGCCTTAAATGTTGCGTGTTTGGTTATTGAATTCGGCCTTGAAAAAAGTGGCAAAGTATGTAGAAACAAAGGAAGTGTTGTCCGATTTTCCGTAGAATTTAGTGACCTTGCACTTAGAATATTCTACGGTTAAAGTAAGAAGTTAATAGACGTATTATGGTCATTATAGGTTGACATACTACGACGCTTAATCGACTTAGCAAGTGGATTTAACCGAAGAGGTATGTGGAACTTTCTTATCTCTTGAGCATGAATAAGTTGTAAATGTATAGTACGGTAGACGTACAAGATTTTGACAATCTAGTCCATTTGATATCCTTGTCTTATTTTAAGAATGTTCAAGTTGGTTGAGTTAGGGAATTAACTCACTTGTGTAAATATTAAGGATATCTTGGTTTTCAAAAGTTAAGAGACTTTAGGTATGTTGAAAGTATTTTTGATACTTGTTTTGTTGGAAAATTTAAGTCTCTTGGTTATAAAGAAGAATGTAAGTTTCTAAGGTATAAAGCTAGTATAACGACTTTATGGGAAGTTGGTTATAATAGCTTTATGGAAGGTTAAAAAGAGTGATTTACTCTAAGTAATTTAAGTATGATAAATGACTTGAAATAATGAAAGGAAAATTGATTTAAAGGCATCAATTACTTAAAGTTTTAAAAGAAAGAAGTCACTTGATTTAGAAGCCTATAATTTTATTTCTAAAAGGTATTGTGACTTGTCTTGAAAAGTAGTTATGACTTGATACTATGGTTATTAGTGTCTTGGAAGTTTTGTATGAAAAAAAGTCATTTTAAAAGAGTAGAAGTATGTAGTACTTTGGGTTAAATTCCCGGATTTTTATAAAAGACATGTTAGTGTCTTAAGTAAACTAAAATGAGAGTGTACATGAACAAGAATAATAAGAAGTTAGGGGATTTCTTAACTTGCTTATATATGGTATGATAAGCCGGTAGTGCTTATGTTATGTATGATAAGCCGGTAGTGCTTATGTTATGTATGATAAGCCGGTAGTGCTTATGTTATGTGTGATAGCCAGTTTGTGCTAGTAGTATGTTATTCATTACGGGGTCATTCCCCGAGTTTGTGGCATTTTCATATTCCGTGGATTTGCTACCCACGATGCGAGGAATACCTCATGCGAGTCCGTAAGGGCTTATGCGGGTGAAATAGTCCCATGCGGGCGGATACAGCCTATGCGAGGAATACCTCATGCGGGTCTACACGACCTATGCGGGTCTACACGACCTATGCGGGTGAAATAGTCCCATGCAAGGAATACCTTGTTATACCCCGTATTTCCAGAGTATGTACGTAAGGGAATACGTACAAAAAGTTTGGCCTTAAAGTTTAGGCCTTGGACGATTTTTGGGCACAACTCACAAAGCAAATAGTTTTCCGACGAAACGTTTCCACAGCTTTCGTAGGGTAAATTCCGGCTATGCCATTTCTAATTTTTGCGGATTTTTCCGAGAGACGAAACACTTTGGACCAACGGGAGGGCGACACTTGTCACCCTCCAATTGATGGACTTGTATGAATTGGACCGAATTGGAGAGCCAATTTTGTCAAGTAGTTGGTAGGATATTTTGTGTGCAAGTCACAGGTACACTTGCCCTAATCTTGGCCTTACACTTGCCTAGCACTTGGCTACATCTTGGCCCTTGGTTGGCCATCCCTTGACCTATAAATACCCCTCTTGAGATGAAGAGTTCTTCATCCACAAAAGCTTCCAAGTCTAAAAATCCTCTCCTCTCCCTTTGTAGCCTTTTCGTCCAAACACCTCCCCCTCCCCTTGTGAAGGCCCTTGGCCGAATACCCCCCCCTCTAGCCTAAGTGGTTTGGCCGAGGCCCCCCCCTAGCCTAGCCAAAACCTACCCCCCCTCCCTTGGTAGAAAAGTTGCCTTCTAGTATTGTTATAATGCCCAAAATACCCTAGCCCAAATCCCTTAGTACTTAGTAGAAGTTGTGAAGAACTTCTAAGGTTTCCTTGGAGTTATCGGAGCGTACAACTTAGGAGCTAAACCTTGCTCAGGCGCGACTTTTATCTAGGATTATTGGGCTTACCGAGGTAACTAATCCTAACCCTCTTTTGAATTAGAGAATACATACTGTAGTAGTATAAGAATAAGTATAAATACTTAGAAGAATATCACAGAATAGAATTGAATCAAGTTATCACAGAGAAGGGTTTAAAGAAGATTAATCAAATTGTACTTACATAGATCGTTTTCACAATGAGACTTGAGTAGCTCACCGTAGGGAAGTGCTGCCCAATTTTCCGTAGGATATAAAACCCTCTGTTTAGAATCACATTACAAAGTAGTCGAACATTGATAGACGTGTTCGACTATTATAGGTCGATTCTCTCAGCGACATATTCAACTCGCGTGGTTTTCACGAGAAGGTATGTGATTCTTCCTAAAGCATGATATTTTAAAGTATATATGTAGTACTAGACGCATACGTGTTAATCGAATAATACTTACGAATGCCTCACGCTTAAGCCCTAATAATAAAGATCCAAAGCATTTCAAAAGAGTAATCAATCATTTTTTAATGTAAGAGAACTAATTGGTTTTTAAAACAAAAGCTTAAGAGTTATACTAGCTTTATGGGAAGTTAGGTATAACCACTTAAGCATGATAAAAGAAACAGTTTGCCTATGTATTTATAATGGACTTATATTGACTTGTGAAAAGAATAATAAGATGGTTTGATAAAGTAGACATGATATGATGCTATGTGTGTTAGTGTCTTGTAACGTTTGTATAAGAGAGTATTCTTGTTGTGCTTATGTTGTTTAACGATAAGTCGTTATGTTAGTATAATATCACTCACCTCTTGACATATTACCGGGGTTGTCGCCTCCGACGCGGTAGACTCAGTGATGCAGGACCATGATTCGAGAATACCTCATGCGGGTCCAAGGGACCTATGCGCGAGCTACGGAGTTCCGGTGTTAGTGATGCGGGTTATACCTACGCGTCTATGTGGCCACGCGGACTACGAGTCCAGGCGATGCCGAGGAGTAGCTACCCTCGATGCGGGTTATGTACCCTATGCGGCCTATGTGAGTGGCCTATGCGACTACGGAGTCCAGGATTAGGCTTGCATGGTGATACTATGGGCAATTGGCCCTGCTTCGATCATTCGCAGCCTAGAAAAGACCTGTTACAGTTTACCTGTTGTTGCTCTTGTTTATGATGTGGCACTATGTGCGGTCCCCTTGGCTGTTTCATACATACTTGCAAAACTGATTTTAACATGCTATGTTTTCATTTAAGTATTTTACGCCACATACTTAGTACTGCAGATCGACCTCCTTCGGGGTTGCGTTCATGCCGCAGTAAGGCAAGCAGTGCTAGATCCACATTCTTAGGATCTCTACGTTGGTGCCTGAGCTCCATCTTTTCCGAGGCTCTACTTTTGGGTATGATCTCCCCGTTGTAGATAGTTTTGTGCAGGTGGTATGGCGGGCCCTGTCCCGCCATAGTTGTATATTTCAGAGGTCTGTAGTCATGTTGTACAGTATCGGATGTAACTGCTAAACCATGTTTATATATATATGCCGAAAGGCGATGTTTTCTCACATAAACTGTGTCTTATTTTATAAATTGTTTCATGTCTTGTTTTATATTTCCGCTGACACTGATGTATGACTACTGGGTGCCCTGCAGAGCACGATCCACGCCCCGAATGGGTCGTGACAAAAGTGGTATCGGAGCGATTAATCTCGGAAAGTGTCTACAGCACGTATCTAGTAGAGTCTTGATTATCGGTGTGTTGTGAACCACACCAATAATCGTGAGGCTATAAGATATTTAGGATTGGTTTCCATTCTTCTCACTCGAGATCGTGCTTTAGAGTCGTGTTAAAATGGACCCCTCTAACGTATTCCTTTCTCAGAACGCTATGCCTCCACGTAAGGCAACCCGCCTGTAGGCGGCAAGGCAATGAGGAGCCGCCAATGAGACACCTAGAGTCACGAGGGCTCGGGCCCGCCTATACCGCAGACGGCGAGTTCTATGACGCCGCCGCCCCAAAGAGACCACAGACCCACACCTCCCGCCCCACACCGGGCGGAGGAGTTAGGGTACAAGGAGATGGCCCACTATTGGCTAGAGTTGTGGCCGATACGAGGATAGGCCGGATCTGGCGGTTCAGCCTCGGCTCAGCTCGTGGCCGCACTGGTGCACCCGAGGCGAATAGTTTGAGGCTACGAGATTTCTTGAGTTGTAGCCCGCGAGTTTTACTGGTCGAGGCCGGAGGATGATCCGCAGGAGTTCATCCGCCGCCACTGAGGATCACGCGGTGATCAAGGCCTCGAGACAGAGTATGTGACCCCGGTTCGCGACGGCTGCGTGATACCGCGATCGATTAGTTTGATTCATTGAGTTATCCCGGGAGAGCACGCGTCCCGCCTATTTGGGATGAGTTCTCGAGGCTTTCTCACTCACTTCTTGCCTCCACAGATGGCGAGGGCGCGGCCGATAGATTTTTACCGCCGAGGCGCAGAGGACGACCTTGTCGGGAGTACAATGTCGAGTTTGATTCTTTGGCTCGATATGTCCCAAATGGCAGCAGAGCATGGAGGATAGGTGCACCGCCACGCCACTGGCTAGATGATTATATGGTCGAGTCATGCGGGTGTTTCTCTTCACCGTATGGACATTACCCGCACGCAGCTCATGCTCTTGGATGTGAGAATGTAGAGATCGACGGTTGACAGCAAAGCAGGTTAAGACCGGGGCGGCAGGTCTTTTGGTGGCTATCGTGGTGGCGGCCTCGCAGCTAGCCTAGATTTGCACCACGGCCACTCAGAGCACTCAAGACCGCCCTCAAGACACAGACATTCGAGAGCGCACTGTGGCCCCAGACTTCGTGACGCCCAGCGGCAGAGCATCGCCGACGGACCACCCTCGGGTGGCCGATGCAGATCCCACTTCGAGTTGTGGTGCTACGGAGCTTGTTTCGCCAGCTGCCAGGTCACTATGCGAGGAACCGTCCACCGGGCAAGCGCTTGATGGTAGGGTCACCTGAGTTCTTTCGCCGTCTTCTTCATCCCCGACAGCCTACTCGCCTGAGGGCAAGGTACTCATGGACCAGCAGGTCGCGCAGAGGTCGTGGGCGCTGGTCCCGCTCTAACGGTCCTCGAACCGCATTTATGCTTTGTCCACCGACAGATCGTGAGGCCTCACCGATGTCGCCACGTACCTTATCGGGCTTCGGGTTTGATGTGTATGCTTTGATAGATCCGGTTCTACTGGCCCTATATATCTCCCTTGTTGCTAGTAGGATAGGGATGAGCCCGAGTCCATAGACCCTTTCGAGGTAGCTACGCCATGGGTGATTCGTGGTAGCTCGGCGGGTATATAGAGCTTGTCCCGTGACTATTTACAACGTCGGACCAGCCGACTTGATAGAGTTGGAGATGATTGACTTCGACGTGATCATGGGGATGGATTGGCTAGCTTCTTGCTACGCCAATGTAGACCGCAGAGAGAGTAATGCGGTTCCAGCTCTCGGCGAGCCGGTTGTTGAGTGAGGAGCACCGGTATCGCCGGCGGTAGGTTTATTTCCTACCTCAAGGCTAGGAAGATGGTGCGAAGGGTATATCTACCATCTCGTTCGTGTTTGATAATCAAGCTGCGGTACCAGATTTTCCGTCGGCCCAGTGGTCGAGAGTTCCCGCACGTGTTTCCGCACGACCTCCCGTATCCTCCCGAGAGGAGATTGAGTTTTGTATTGACATTTTGCGGACACTCGCCTATTTCCATTCCGCCATACGTAATGGCACCCGCCGAAGTTGAGAGAGTTAAAGGATCGCTTAGAGATTTGGCCGAGAAGCGGCTTCATCGCCTAGTGTTTCTCCCGGGAGCGCCGCAGATTGTTCGTGAAGAAGAAGGGCGACGCCGCGCATGTGTTGATTCTGTGCACCGAACAAGGTGACCATTAAGAACAGATACCCTTCCGTGATTGATGATTTGTTCGACGAGCCAGAGTGCGAGATGCTTCTCCAAGATTGATCTACGGCCGCTATCATCAGGTGCGATTCAGAGAGGTGGATGTCCCTAGGATCGCATTCAGACCCAGACGCATTATGAGTTCGTGGTCATGTCTTTGGTTGACCAATGCTCGTGAGATTCATGGATTTGATGAACCGAGTGTTCAAACCATTTTTGGACACGCTTGTGATAGTGTTCATTGATGATATCTTGGTTTATTCTCGCCAGAGCGAGCATGCGAGCATTTGAGGATTGTGGCCGACAGCTTCCAGACTCAAAGCTTGCACGCCAAGTTTTCCAAATGTGAGTTTTGTTGACTTCGGCGTTTCTTGGGCATATTGTCGGGCTGATGGCATTCGAGTGGATACGCCAAGATCGAGGCAACAGACTTGCCTAGACCTACTTCTCCGAAGAGGTTCGCAGCTCGGCCTTGCGAGATATTATCGGTTCGTGGAGAAGTTTGCTTTATCTACGCACCATTGACTAGGCCGACTCGTGGCAGCCAAGTTTCAGCCGATCGATGTCAGGAGCGTGGTTTCCGATTCTTGAAGAGAGACCGACGACCGCCCCGCTTCTTACTCTTCCGCAGGTCCGGATGGTTATGTCGTGTATTGTGATGCGTCGTGCATCGGGTTGGGATGTGTGTTGATGCAGCATGGCAGGTTATAGCATATGCATCCCGACAAACCAAGAAACACGAGAGTAACTACCCCACCCATGATTTGGAGTCGCGGCCGTGATTCACGCTTTGAAGATCCTGAGGCACTATTTGTATGGGGTTCACGTGGATATTTTTACAGACCACAAGAGCCTCCAAGATATCTTCACCGCAGGAGCCGAACTTACGGCGCAGACGGTGGTTAGAGTTGCTTAAGGATTACGATGTTGATATCCTGTACCACCCGGGAAGGCCAATGTGGCGCGTATGCTCTTAGTCGATGGGGAGCCTATCGATGTGCAACTAGAGAGGGATATGGTTCGTGATTTGCACCGCTAGCAAGCCTTGGTGTCCGCTTGATTGATTACGATAGCAGTGGGGTTAGAGTTCGCAGGTTGCCGAGTCTTCCATCGCCGGCGAGGTGAAGAGGCAACACCGAGGATCCATCTTTTATTCGATATCGTGATACAGCTCTTCGTGAGGGCAAGGGTCATTTTGAGGTAGCACCTGATGGGGTGCTAAGGTTTGAGGGCGTGTGTGTTCCGGATGTTTCGTGACTTGGCAGCAGTTCTTGGGAAGCACACAGCATTACTCTATCCATCCGTGGTCGACCAAGATGTACCACGACCTTAGATCCGTATTGGTGGGATGGCTTGAAGAGGACGTTGCAGAGTTCGTAGCTCGCCCGTGTTGTCGCAGTGAAGGTAGAGCACCGAGGCCCGTGGTTTGTTACGATTTATCGAGATCCCGACGGAAGTGGAGGTAATCAACATGGACTTCATCACGGATTACCTCGCACTCGGAGGAGACATGATTCTATATGGGTTATCGCCGACAGTGACGAAATCAGCCCACTTTCTTCCCGCCAGATGACTTTTTCTACCGAGGATTATGCCGACTTTACATCCGAGAGATCGTCGATCGCATGAGTCCCTATTTCGATCATATCGCATGCAGGAGCCCGCCACGGCTAACTTCCGGAGGTCTTTCCAGAGAGGTTTAGGACGCAGTGAGCCTGGCACGCATTCCATCCACGTATTGCATCAGACAAAGCCGAGCGCACTATACGCACTCTCGAGGATATGTCGCGAGCCCGTGTTATCGACTTCGTGGGTAGCCGAGGATCATTTGCCTCTAGTTGAGTTCGCTACAATAATAGCTACCACCCAAGATTCGATGGCGCCTTATGAGGCCTTGTATGGGAGGAAGTGCAGATCGCCTATAGGTTGGTTCGATGTGGGCGTGCGGCTAGTGGGACCAGATTTGGTGCAAGAGCAGTGGATAAGGTGAAGCTTATCCGAGAGCGCTATTGATACCGAGTCGGCATGGTCGTATGCAGATCATCGCCGTCGGCATCCGAGTTCGCATTGATGATTGGGTTTTCTGAAGGTGTCACCCATGGCGGGGTGTGATGAGATTCGGAAGAAGGGAAACTCACCAAGGTACATTGGGCGCTTCGTTGTCCGCAGGTAGGCAAGGTTGCATGAGTTGGATCTGTCGTCCGATCCGAGGCGTGCATCCGGTTTTTCACGTATCTACGCCGGCGAGGTGTATCGGATCCATCTAGGTGCACCCGGACGACGATGTCCAGTGACCGGCGGGTTATCGTATGAGGAGGTTCCCATAGCGATAATCGATCGTCGGAGTTAGGCGTCATGACGAAGGACGTGGCTTCCACAAAGTCTTGTGGCGAACGAGCTCGGGAGGAGATGGCGTGGAAGCTGAGGAGGACATGAGGCAGAAGTATCCTCACCTATTCCCCACACCTCCAGGTAATTCACTTTCCTACTTGTAAATTTTCATTATCGTTTTTGCCTAAGTGTTGTTTTGTGGCCGTGTGTGGCTTTTTCAAACTGTTTAAGTTATGAAGAACCTTATCGTTATCTGTCTTGGGAAGGAACATTCGGGACGAATGTTTCTAAGGAGGGGAGAATGTTATACCCCGTATTTCCAGAGTATGTACGTAAGGGAATACGTACAAAAAGTTTGGCCTTAAAGTTTAGGCCTTGGACGATTTTTGGGCACAACTCACAAAGCAAATAGTTTTCCGACGAAACGTTTCCACAGCTTTCGTAGGGTAAATTCCGGCTATGCCATTTCTAATTTTTGCGGATTTTTCCGAGAGACGAAACATTTTGGACCAACGGAAGGGCGACACTTGTCACCCTCCAATTGATGGACTTGTGGCGGAATTGGACCGAATTGGAGAGCCAATTTTGTCAAGTAGTTGGTAGGATATTTTGTGTGCAAGTTGGCTAGGTACACTTGCCCTGCCTTACACTTGCCTAGCACTTGGCTACATCTTGGCCCTTGGTTGGCCATCCCTTGACCTATAAATACCCCTCTTGAGATGAAGAGTTCTTCATCCACAAAAGCTTCCAAGTCTAAAAATCCTCTCCTCTCCCTTTGTAGCCTTTTCGTCCAAACACCTCCCTCCCTTGTGAAGGCCCTCGCCGAATACCCCCCCTCTAGCCTAAGTGGTTTGGCCGAGGCCCCCCCCCTAGCCTAGCCAAAACCTACCCCCCCTCCCTTGGTAGAAAAGTTGCCTTCTAGTATTGTTATAATGCCCAAAATACCCTAGCCCAAATCCCTTAGTACTTAGTAGAAGTTGTGAAGAACTTCTAAGGTTTCCTTGGAGCTATCGGAGCGTACAACTTAGGAGCTAAACCTTGCTCAGGCGCGACTTTTATCTAGGATTATTGGGCTTACCGAGGTAACTAATCCTAACCCTCTTTTGAATTAGAGAATACATACTGTAGTAGTATAAGAATAAGTATAAATACTTAGAAGAATATCACAGAATAGAATTGAACTGTTATCACAGTAGAAGGGTTTAAAAGAAGATTAATCAAATTGTACTTACATAGGACTGTTTTCACAGTAGACTTGAGTAGCTCACCGGGTAGGGAAGTGCTGCCCAATTTTCCGTAGGATATAGAACCCTGCTTAGAATCATACAAAGTAGTCCGAACGTTGATACGGTTCGACTATTATAGGTCGATTCTCTGCCGCGATATATTCAACTTGGCGTGGTTTTCACGAGAAGGTATGTGATTCTTCCTAAAGCATGATATTTTAAAGTATATATGTAGTACTGCAGACGCATACGTGTTAACTGAATAATACTTACAGAATGCCTCACGCTTAAGCCCTAATAATAAAGATCCAAAGCATTTCAAAAGAGTCTTGAATCATTTTTTAATGTAAGAGAACTAATTGGTTTTAAAACAAAAGCTTAAGAGTTATACTAGCTTTATGGGAAGTTAGGTATAACCACTTAAGCATGATAAAAGAAACAGTTTGCCTATGTATTTATAATGCACTTATATTGACTTGTGAAAAGAATAATAAGATGGTTTGATAAAGTAGACATGATATGATGCTATGTGTGTTAGTGTCTTGTAACGCTTGTATAAGAGAGTATTCTTGTTGTGCTTATGTTGTTTAACGATAAGTCGTTATGTTAGTATAATATCACTCACCTCTTGACATATTACAGGGGTTAAGGCGCCTCCGATGCGAGGTAGACTCAGCGATGCAGGACCATGATTCGAGAATACCTATGCGGGTCCGCGGACCTATGCGGAGCTACGGAGTTCCGTGTTAGTGATGCGGGGTTATACCTCATGCGGTCTATGTGGCTGCGGACTACGAGTCCAGACGATGCCGAGGAGTAGCTACCCTCGACGCGGGTTATGTACCCTATGCGGGCCTATGTGAGTGGCCTATGCGGACTACGGAGTCCGTGATTAGGCTTGCATGGTGATACTACGGGCAATTGGCCCCGCTCGATCATTCGCAGCCTAGAAAAGCACTGCATGATTTAATTGTTGTTGCTCTTGTTTATGATGTGGCACTATGCGCGGTCCCCTCGTCGTTTCATACATACTTGCAAAACCGATTTTAACACGCTATGTTTTCATTTAAGTATTTTACGATTTCACATACTTAGTACTGTTAGATCGACCTCCTTGGGCTGCGTTCATGCCGCAGGCGGCAAGCAGTGCTAGATCCACATTATTAGGATCTACATGTTGGTGCCTGAGCTCCATCTTTCCTGAGGCTCTACTTTGGGTATGATCTCCCCGTTGTAGATAGTTTTGTACGATAGTGGTATGGCGGCCCCGTCCCGCCATAGTTGTATATTTCAGAGGTCTGTAGTCATGTTGTACAAGATTTCGGATGTAATCGCTAAACCATGTTTATATATATATGCCGAAAAGGCGATGTTTTCTCACATAAACTGTGTCTTATTTTATAAACTGTTTCATGTCTTATTTTATATTTCCGCTGATTACTCTGATGTATGCCTACTTGGGTGCCCCGGTAAGGCACCAGTCACGGGCCCCGGAATGGGTCGTGACATACCTCATGCGGGTCCACATGACCTATGCGGGTGAAATAGTCCTGCGAGTAGATTGATTAATGACATCGCGCGGGTGGTCCCGCTTGATCGTGAGCTTCCTATTTTATGTTGTAAGTATACTCTTATTTACTCTCATTGTTAGTAAGGCACGATAATCGTTAATCGAGTTATCATACTGTCTCCGCTTTATTATAGACTTATGATTTCATCACGCATTTCGGGCCACATATTTGGTACATGTCAGATCGACCTCCTTGGGCCGCGTCACGCCGCAGTAGAGTAGCTGTCGATCCTCGCCTTAGGATCACTGTTCACCGCTGAGAAGCCCCTTTATTCCGAGGCTTATCCTCGTATGGTCGGTTGTTGTACATTCAGGGGTATGGCGGCCCCGCCCGCCGTAGTTGTTATTCTTAGGTCCAGTAGTCACATTTGTGGATTGGGTTGTAAGAAAAAATGTATCGCTTATTTGTATGGTTTACTAAGGTGGCCTTATCGGCTAGCCGTTGTTATTTTATGTTTAAGCTTTTAACATTGTGTATGTTCCGCCGCTATTCTCTCGATGTATATCGAAGCGGTGCCCGTGTAGGGCACCGCGCCCGGTCGGGTCGTGACAAAAGTGGTATCGAGCGCTTAGTCCTCTGAAAGTGTCTACTGCACCGTGTCTAGTAGAGTCTTAATTATCGTGTGTTGTGCACCACATCTATAATCGTGAGGTCGCAGGACATTTAGGATTGGTTTCCATTCTTCTCACTGAGATCGTGCGATAGATTTGTATGGTTAGGTCGTCTCCCTAACAAGTTATGTTGTTTGCAGCTACGAAAGGCAAAGATGACCCGTAAAAGATTATGTGAATTGCATATCCGTGTTGGTAATGTTTGTAGTATAGTTGGTATTGGGACATACAACTATACGGATTTATGTAATGAGGTCGACGCTGTTGCCTAGAATGATTTTAGATTACCAGGACTTGGTAAGGACTAAAAATATCGGGAAGGTATGAACAGTTAAAGAACTCTCATCAAAGTTTTACGTGCTAATTTGAGATAATTAGGTGATGATGAGTTGTGTGAGAATGTAATTGTTACACCCCGTAGTTACAGGACATGTGGTAAGAACGTACGTAAGAACTCACGAGTGTTAAGAATTGAGACTTGTAAATATTTATCGGAATCATGGAATTTTCGGAAAAACGTAATATTGTGACGAATGGGAGGGCGACACTTGTCACCCCCCTTATAGATGCCTTGGACGAAAATAGGCATGGCCAAAATGGTCATTGACCATAGTCTTCAGATGAAGTCTTCCAATTAATGAGCTTGAGTTTCTTGACCAAAGTCAAAGGTCCCACTAGTCTTGATATTTTATAAGAGATCATCCCAACCACCCAATTGTTTGCATCTTGACCCAACATTGCACTATATAATACTAGTAGTAGTAGACAAGCTTAAACACTTAGAGAAATTTTACAAAAAATTGGAAGAACAACATAGTTGCTCTCGGGTTAGGGGTCCTTCAAGGGAGAAAAATTTGTGTTTCTTGTCCAATAAGCTCCACACTTTAAACCAAGGTTCTTGAGGGTATAGTAAGTATATCTCAATAGAAAAATCCCAGAAAAAGAGAGTTTTCGTATTAGTCGCAAAGTGAAAACCTAGTGGCTTTCTAGGTTTTGGATTGGAAGTTTGAAGGAAAGTTGTTGGTAGGGTTATAAGGGTCTCAACAAGCGGATTGAAGTGTCCTGGAGAGGCTCTAAACTACTAAGGAGCGACTTCGGATTTGGAATTTGGATTAAGGATCGTTAAGGTATAATCTTGTCTTTTAAGGTGTTACAAGATTATATATTTATATTGTTGTTGTTAGCTTTACATGTTGATAGCATGAAGTTGGTATGTTAAAGTTTATAAGTATTATGGATTGCTTGTAGCTTAATCCGAAATGTTGTGCAAGCCACTTGAAAATTGGATTATTAATTGGTCGTTTATTAGAAATCGTCGCATGTTACTTACTTAAGATTATGGTTATTATAATCAAATGCGACTTGATATCATGTTATGCTACCAATTTGGATTGAAATGGAAATTGGATAAGAATTGGTATGGTTGAACTCAGTGGCGAATTTGGACTTTTAGTTTGTTATTCATTTGTATTGGACTACCTTCTATATTGTTGTGAGCCAATTGGGGCTGTTTAGTTATTCATTTGTATTGGACTACCTTCTATATTGTTGTGAGCCAATTGGGGCTGTTTAGTTATTCATTTGTATTGGACTACCTTCTATATTGTTGTGAGCCAATTGGGGCTGTTTGGTTATTGTATTTCGGCCTTGAAAAAGGTGGCAAAGTAAGTAGAAACAAAGGAGGTGATGTCCGATTTTCCGTAGAATTTAGTGACTTAGCACTTAGAATATTCTACGTTTGAAATAAGAGGTTAATGGACGTATGTGACCATTATAGGTTGAAGTACTTTGGAGCATTTTGCTACTTGTCGACAATCATCGCGAGGTATGTGAACCTCTTCCTTCCTTTGGCATGATTCTATGTATGGAATATACATGTGGTATCATTTCATGTTTCCTGTTACTCTTGGAAGGTAAGAGGTAGTTGTGTGATCTACTCTATGTTGAACTTTTCCTATCTTTGAGCATGACTAGTTGCACGTATGTAGTACGGTAGACGTACAACACCTTGATATCCTTTACTAGTTTGTGAATAGCCAAGTCGGGTGAGTTGGGAGATTTACTCACTTCTTTGAAAGTATAAGGGATGTCTTAAGTTTTATTAAAGTTAAGGGACTTGAGGAGTTTTAAAGTATGTGATACTTGTTCCGTTTTAAACGTATAAGTCCCTTGGATAGGAAATTGTTTTTGGCTAAGGTATAAAGTGAATATAACGGCTTTATGGGAAGTTAGTTATATTTGCTTTATGGAAAGATAAATGACTTGATTTTAGTGAAAAGGCAACTTGTTTTTAAGGCATCAATTGCCTAAGGTTTTATAATAAAATGAGTCACTTGCTTCCTAAAGGTTAAGAGACTAATTGTATTTTTGAAAGTTATGAGAATTGATTAGAAAGTATATAATACTTGGTTTCAAAAAAGTAGAAGTCTCTTGGTTATAAAAGGAACGTATTGGTCTAAACCATAAAGGGTTATAACGGCTTTATGGGAAGTTGGTTATAACGGCTTTTATGGAAGATTAAGAGAATGGTTTTCTAAAGTAATAAAAGAATTAACTTGTGTTAAGGAAGGGCAAATTGTTTTAAAGGTACCAATTGCTTAAGGTTTTTAATAAAGAAGTCACTTGATTTAGAAGCCGGTAATTGTATTTCTAAAAAGGTATTGTGACTTGTCTTGAAATGGTGGATAGGACTTGATACTACGGTGGTTAGTATCGGGGAAGTTTTATTTGGAAAGGAGTCTTTTGAAAAGAATGTACGTACGTAGTACTTTGGCTTGTTAAATGAGAATTATTCTATTTGTGCCTTGATTAGTACTTTGGCTTGATTAATTGAGAATTAGTCTAAGTGTGCCTTGATAAGTACTTTGGCTTGTTAATTGAGAATTAGCCTATGTGTCGGTGATAGCCTTTGAGTGCAAGTATTATGTTTTATTACGTTGCCGCGACTCTCGGTGGGAGGGCCGGCTGTCTTGTTGTAAGTACTTGGACATACCGACAGTGATGTGGGATTCCACGGGTATGCTTCCGTTAATTGTAGTACTTGGGTTAAATTCCCGGATTTTTATAAAAAGACATGTTAGTGCCTTAGGTAAACTAAAATGAGAGTGTATATGAACAAGAATAGTAAGAAGTTAGGGGTTTTCTTAACTTGCTTATATATTGTATGATAAGCCGGTAGTGCTTATGATATGTGTGCTAGCCGGATTTGTGCTAGTGGTATATTATTCGTCATGGTCATTCCCGTTTGTGGCATTGCATATTTCCGTGGATTTGCTACCCACGACGCGAGAATACCTCACGCGAGTCCGTAGGCTTATGCGGTAAAATAGTCCCACGCGGCGTCCAACCTATGCGCGAATACCTCACGCGAGTCCGTAAGGGCTTATGTGGGTGAAATAGTCCCACGCGAGGAATGCCTCATGCGGGTCCACGCGATCTACGCGGTGAAATAATCCCGGAATCGATTGCTTAATGACATCGCGGGCGGATGGTCCCGCTGATCGTGAGCTTTTCCTACTTTATATTGTAAGTATACCCTATTTACTCTCATTGTTAGTAAGGCACGCAAATCGTTAATCGAGTTATCATACATGTCTCCGGTTGTACACGCTGATATTAGTGTGACATAATCGCGTCCCCGATTGGGCCGGGTAGTAAATGTGCCCTCCTTTAAGGGCCGGATTATACGTATAAAAGATAAGGTGTTATATAGAAATGAACTTAATGATTTTCCCTAATCACGTATGTAAGAATGTGGCTATAACCTTTATGGAAAATGGGAAAAGATATTGATGTGAAATTAAGTTCATAAGTGGTAATGACACGGCAGATCCGTATGTATTTTTTATACTTGTTCTTGTCATTCTTTTGTACGCTTATGATTTGTTTATCAGACGTTATTTCTCGTTTCCATATTCGCACTGTTGTAATCGACTTCTTCGGGTGCGCTCATGCCCGCAGTTTTAGGTACCTGTGTCGTGATCCTTGCTCTTAGGATCTCGGTTGACCATGGGAAAAAGCTCCATTTGCTCCGAGGCTTATCCCTTGGTACGGTTTTCCCGAGGTGGTAGATTCATGTATTATTCGTGGTATGGCGGCCCCGTCCCGCCACGCTTGTTATGTTAAAAACTCTAGAGGTCTGTAGTCACATATTGTGGGTCGCTTTGTAAAGGAAATGAGGCAACCGCTTGGTTGTATATATTATGTCCGTGAAGGTAGCCTATCCGCTAACCTCGTTATTTTACTGCATGTTTATTTTTAAAGTTTCATGTATGTTCCGCTGATTTTCTCGATGTATACCGTAAGGGTGCCTGTAGTGGCACCGGTCATGGCCCAGTGGTCGTCGTGATGAATGGACCCTTAAGAGGTTATAATTGAGGGACTAAATGGAAGACTATGTTAATAGGTTAAGCTACGTGGTATGATAAAGAGAATGGTACGGGTGAGATCCGTATGGAGTAAGTATGGTTGTTATGGTCAAGACAACACGATTATAGTATATTGAGAAGTTTTTGTACCCGTCTACGGGGGGACTGATAAGTTAGGCTTGGAGCATGGAAATTGTGAGCCTAGGAATGTTGATAACCACCGAGACCTTAGATATATAAGGCCTTCTCGGGTAGTAAAGTTAAGATAGACCAAGGAAAAGAGTTAAATACGACGCCGAGTCGGGTTGGGGATCTATTAAGGGTCGCCCCATAGCTTGAAATGAAATGGGATCAGTTGGTAGTAGTCCCGCTATGTGACAGGGTCACGAGGGTGCAAGGCCCAAGTCTAGTTAATCGTTTTACGGGTTCGTGGACGCATTCCACCGGAACCAGGTTGTGAGAGCCGGAACTGGCCTTATGTTGTTTAGAATAGTAACTCCAAAGATTGGAGGCCGAATCAGTATGAAGGCTATGTACGTACGCTACAATAAGTTTGGAAGTACGGGAAGAGTATGACCAGTAAGAAAGAGAGCAACCAAGTGTAAAGAAATGGAATCGGAATCCATGAGGACCTTTCGAGGTGACTACACCCGTGAGTGTTGGGTGGTAGCTGAGCGGTTACATAATAATTGTCGGTAACGATACAGTCGTTGGACCCTAGCAGACCTAGCAGAGCTGTTATGACAGACATTGAGGTCATTATGAGTACGAACTAGTTGGCCTCTTGTTATGCCAACGTGGACTACAGAGAGAGAATTGATTCGGTACTAGTTTCCCGGTAAGCCGGTTATCGAGTGGAAAGGAAGAGAAGTGGGGGTAACCAGTGAATTATCCTTCCTTATTTGACATTGTTGTTTTTAATAAATCTGTGTGACTTGTTCACTTGAGGTAATTGATGCAGAAAGTAAGAAATACTCGAATTTGAAGGAGTTTATGCTAAGTGCCCTTGGATGTACTTGGAGTTGGTTTGGTGTGGCGGTCGTACACGACCTTCCTGATAAGTTCGTGATAGTTGTTATGCCCTCGTGGTTCCGAGTACGCGTGTGTGAGGACGCACGCATTTAATGTATATGCCCTAATTAGGGTAAGAATGATAGAATTGATTTCCGACGAAAGTTATTTCGAACCTTGTGAAGAAAATTTACGTTTTCGATATTTTTACGACTATGGAATTCTTTCGAAAGATCAAATATTTTGGACCAATAGGAGGGCGACATGTGTCACCATGGATTGGTCCAAGTGGACGAAAATGGGTGGACAACTTGGCAAGACAAGTGGCCAACAAGTCTTGCCAAGTTGGCATGGCTTGGACGGCAAAATGGAAGGATTTGGGCAAGTCTTGCTTAGTCAAGACTTGCCTAACTTTTGTAAGACAAGTGTGGGAAGGCTCTTACACACTTCATCTCCACCCTACACTTGTGTTAATCCCCTCCCTTGGTTGTGCTATATAAACCCCCTAAGTAGATGAAATCATCCACACTTAAACATTACAAGTCTTGGAAAGTATTTTCCTCTCCCTTCATCCCTAGTTGATCTCGTCTAAAACAGCCCCCTCCCCTACCTAAAGTTGTCCAAAAACTCTTAAACTTATAAGTGTTCTTCCTTAGTATGTTAGGAAGATCACCAACCAAGAGTTAGATGAGATTTTCACACCTATAGCCTCTAAAACACCAGCAAAACCGAAACTGGACAGTTTTGAAGACTAATGTTCTTCACCTTTTTGAGTCAAATTCTTGAATAGAAGTTGGTTGGAACTTCTAAGGGTAAACTATGGTGAGTTGGAACACAAGAAATTGGAGCTAAAACACAAAGGTTTGGAGCTAAGACTTGCTTTGAAACGACTTTAAAATCTTGGATATTGTTGGGCTAGTATTAAGGTAATGCGCCTTAGACTCTTTGTGAATTTGATTGTTATGTATATATGATATTATACATTTATTGGAAGTATTTTATGGACTTGTTACTTTGGACTTCTTTTACTTATTGTTATTTTGAAGGCGAGATAGTAAACCGCGTTACCGTTTGGGCGCGTAATCCTCTTCTTTTACTTATTGTTATTTTGAAGGCGAGATAGTAAACCGCGTTACCGTTTGGGCGCGTAATCCCCTTCTTTTACTTATTGTTATTTTGAAGGCGAGATAGTAAACCGCGTTACCGTTTGGGCGCGTAATCCCCTTCTTTTACTTATTGTTATTTTGAAGGCGAGATAGTAAACCGTGTTACCATTTGGGCGCGTAATCCCCTTCTTTTACTTATTGTTATTTTGAAGGCGAGATAGTAAACCGCGTTAACGTTTGGGCGCGTAATCCCCTTCTTTTACTTATTATATTTATGAATGAGAGATTGTTAATCGCGTTCCGTTTGGGCGTGTTATCCCCTTCCTTACTGATCGAAAGTAATGTGTCTTATTTATGCACGCCGCCATCAAGTATCGCTCGTTAAAAATGGAGAATTGAGTAAAAACGGGGAAGTCGCCAATTTTCTCGTAGGCTAAGAGAAGTCTCACTTAGAAGAATTCCACTAAAACTAGAAGTTAATAGTGTTTTGACTATTATAGGTTGACACTTTGCACGCAACATATCCGCCTTGGCAAGTGGGTTTAGCGAGGTATGTGATTCTTCCTATCCCTTTGAGCATGATATTTTCCAAATATATATATAGTACGGTGACGACGCGTGTGTTAAACTGAACTTGGTTTTACTTTGATATCTTTGGACTGGAGTTCTAAATAATAAGAATATTGAGTATTTCAAAAGGAGTTATGAATCATTTTCGGAAGAAAAGTAATACTGGGTTTTACAAAAAGCTTAAGGGTTATACTAGCTTTATGGGAAGTTAAGTATAACGACTTAAAAGATAAGAAACGGGTTTTATTATTTGTTTATCAAATGCTTGAAATATTTTCTGAAGGTGTGGTAAGTTGGTTTGATAGAAATGTTATGATACCTCGTGTGTTAGTATCTTGTAACGCCTACGTAAGGAGGTTATTCTTGTTATGCTTATATTGTTCAATGATTAGTCGTTGTGCTCGATTCTTGTGATGATTGTATAAAGAGGTTATTCTTATTGTGCTTATGTTGTTTAACGATAAGCCGTTATGTTAGTATTGTACCACCCACCTTTTGACATGTTATACCGGGGGTTAAGCCGCCCCGACGCGAGGAATGGCTCATGCGGGTCCGGGGACCTATGCGAGCTACGGAGTTCCGTGTTAGTGTGCGAGGAATACCTCACGCGGTCTATGTGGCCACGCGGACTACGAGTCCAGACGATGCCGGCGAAAGTAGCTACCCTCGATGCGAGAAATACCTCATGCGGGCCTAGGTGGCCTATGCAGACTGCGGGAGTCCAAGATTAGGCATGCATAATGATACTATGGGCGATTGGCCTTGCTTCGATCATTCGCGGCCTAGAAAAGACTTGTTACAATATACCTATTATTGCTCTTGGTTGTGATGTGGCACTATGTGCAGTTAACTCGGTTGTTTTCATACATACTTGTGAATTGGTTTTAAAAATGTTATGGTTTTATATATGTGTATATATCTGCTTTACGCTTCACATACTTGGTACTGTTAGATCGACCTCCTTCTGGGCCGCTCATGCCGCAGGTAAAGGGAAGCAGGTAGCGGATCCTCAGTCTTAGGATCTTTACTCTGGTGTCAGGAGCTCCATTTTTCCGGAGGCTCAACTTTTGGTATGGTTTTCCCTGGTGTTGTAGATGTTTTGTACATTCAGGGGTATGACGGGGCCCTGTCCCGTCGTAGTGGTTACATTTCCTTAGAGGTCTGTAGTCCTGTCGCATTTTGGGATTGTAACTGTTCACTATTGGGTAATGATATATATAGGCCGAAAGGCAACTTTTCCTTGGATAGACTATTCTTACTTTTATTATTTCATGTCTTGGTTATGTTCCGTTGGTTTCTCTGATGTTTAGCTACTTGGGTGTCCGGTAGGCACCACACGCCCGAACGGGTCGTGACAAAAGTGGTATCAGAGCGGCTAATCCTCGGAAAGTGTCTACATACCGTGTCTAGTAGAGTCTTGATTATCGGTGTGTTGTGCACCACATCTATAATCAGGAGGCTGCAGGAAATTTAGGATTGGTTTCCATTCTTCTCACTCTAAGATCGTGCCTTAGAGCGGTGTTATAGGTTAGACCCTTCTGATGAATTTCTCTTTCTTACCAGTTATGCCTCCACGTAAGGCAACCCGGGCCCAGAAGGGCAAGGCAGCCGAGGGATCTGCTAGTAGTACACAGAGAGTCACGAGGGCTCAGGCCCAACCCTTACCCGAGGTGATACCTCCGACGGCGAGTTCCACGGCGTGCCGCCCCAAAGAAGTTTAGGTCGCAGCAGGTCGCTAAGGCCACGCAGACGAGCCTCCACCCCACACCGAGCCGAGGACATGGGTTACGCGAGATGGCCCGATTAGCCAGAGTCGTGGCGAGGCACGAGGATAGGCTGGATGCAGCAGTTCCAGTCCCAGTAGTACCCGTGGTTCACCCGAGGTCAGATGGTTTGAGACTTCGGGACTTTCTGAGTTGCGGACCGCCAGAGCTTTATGGGTCGAGGCCTGAGGATGATCCACAGGAGTTCATCGACGCCATTCCGGATCATGAGAGTGATCAAGGCGTCGGAGACCGAGTCAGTGGTCTTAGGTTCACATCGGCTGCGCGATACCGCAGTCGACTGGTTTGATTCTTGGGAGCTGTCCCGGGGGGAGCAGGCGCCTCCAGCCGTTTGGGACGAGTTCTCAGAGGCATTTCTTGCTCACTTCTTGCCTCCGCAGATGAGGAGGGCACGAGCTGACAGATTTTTGATGCTAAGGCAGAGAGGGCGCACAGTTCGGGAGTACAATGTAGAGTTCGACTCGTTGGCTCGGTATGTCCCCGCACTGGTAGCAGATATGGAGGACCGAGTGCACCGTTACGTCACAGGTCTTGACGACTACTTGGCGGAGTCTTGCTCAGGTGTAGCTCTTCAGCCGGGCATGGACATTGCCCGCATGCAGGCTCATGCACTTGGATGTGAGGAGCGTAGAGGCCGACGGGTTGACAGATATCAGCAGAAGAAGGCCAGGACGACAGGGTCCTTTGGTAGTCCTCGAGGTGGACGACCTCAGCAGCGGAGTAGATTTGCACCCCAGCCAGCTCAGAGCACTCCCACACCATCTTCAGGACCGACAGGGTATTCGGGCGTGTCGTGGCCCCGTGACTTCGACTTCCGTGGTAGCAGGTGCTAACCAATCCAGACCACCTTCCTCTCACCGTGTTCGATGGGAGATCCCATTTCGAAATGTGGTATCTTTGCGGAGTTTGTTTCACTTGTGGCCGCAGGTCACTTTGCGAGCATCGTCCGACTAAGGGCGGCGCAGATAGTAGAGTTCAGCCTACAGGGTCTTTTGCCGGATCTTCATCTCCTACAGTTACTCGCCCCGGAGGGCAGGGTTCTCATGGGCCAGCAGGTCGCGGCAGAGGTCGTTGCAGGTGTGCTAGTTCCAGCGGTCCATAGACCCTTTTGAGGTAGCTACGCCTGTGGGGGATTCGGTAGTAGCTGAGCAGGTATATAGAGCTTGCCCAGTGACTATATGCAGTCGTCAGACCCTAGCCGACTTGATAGAGTTGGATATGACCGATTTTGATGTGATCATGGGTATGGATTGGCTAGCTTCTTATTACGCCAATGTAGACTGTAGGAAACGATTGGTACGGTTCCAGTTTCCGGGGGAGCCGGTTATCGAGTGGGAGGGGAACACTTTGTCGCAGAGGGGTAAGTTTATTTCCTACCTCAAGGCCAGGAAGATGGTTTAGAAGGGGTGTATCTACCATCTCGTCCGGGTATTTGATACGGAGGAGGCGACACCGCACTCTACGCCGCCCGATAGTCAGAGAGTTTTCAGATGTGTTCCCAGACGACCTCCCGGGTATCCCTCCGGAGAGGGAGATAGAGTTTTGCATTGATATTCTGCCTGATACTCGACCTATATCCATTCCGCCATACCGAATGGCACCTGCCGAGTTGAGAGAACTGAAGGACCAGCTGAGCGATTTGCTGGAGAAAGGCTTCATTAGGCCTAGTGTTTCTCCCTGGGGAGCGCCGGTATTGTTCGTGAAGAAAAAGGATGGGACGCTGCGTATGTGCGTTGATTACAGGCAGCTGAACAAGGTGACTATTAAGAACAGATACCCCCTTCCTAGGATCGACGACTTGTTCGACCAGTTGCAGGGCGCGAGATGTTTCTCTAAGATAGACCTACGATCTGGTTACCATCAAAGCGAGTTAGTGAGCCTGATACCCCAGGATCGCGTTCCGACCAGACGCACTATGAGTTTAGGGTCATGTCTTTCGGCTTGACCAATGCTCCGGCGGTATTCATGGATTTGATGAACCGAGTGTTCAAACCATTTTTGGATACATTCGTCATAGTATTCATTGATGACATCTTGATTTATTCTCGCCGAGCGTGACCATGCAGCATTTGAGGACGGTGTTGAGTCCTCCGACCAGCAGCTTATACGCCAAGTTTTCAAAATGTGAGTTTTGGTTAGCTTCGCATGCGTTCTTAGGACACATTGTAGGACCGATGGTATTCGGTAGATACGGCAAAGATCGAGGCAGTAAGAGTTGGCCTGCACCTACTACCCGACGAGTGCGCAGCTTTTTAGGCCTCATGTTACTATCGAAGGTTTGTGGAGAAGTTTGCTTCTATTTCAAGACCTTTGACTAAGTCGACGTAAGGCGCTAAGTTTCGATGGACGGATGCTTGCGAAGGGATTTCGATTACTAAAGAGAAGTTGACAACCGCCCCGATTCTTACTCTTCCGTAGGGCCGACGGCTATGCGATTTATCAGGACGCGTCGCGCCGCTTGGATGTGTTGATGCAGAGTCAAGGTTATAGCTTACGATCTCGACAGCCAAGAAGCATGAGAAGAACTACCCCACACATGACTTAGAGTTGCGCAGCGATTCACGCCAAGATCCGGAGACATTATTTGTATGGAGTTCACGTGGACATTTACACCGACCACAAGAGCCTCCAGACATCTTCACCGCAGGAGCTGAACTGCGGCGCAGAAGCGTGGTGGAGCTACTCAAGGATTATGATGTCGATATTTTATACCACCCGAAAGGCCAATGTAGTGGCGTATGCCCTCGCCGTAGGTCGATGGGTAGTCCGTCGGATGTTCACCAGATAGAGGGGCATGGTCCGCGAGTTACATCGGCCAGCGAGCCTCGAGTCCGATTGATTGATTCTCGATGATAACGGGTTCGGTTCGAGAGGTTCTCGAGTCTTCCATCATCGGCGAGGTGAAGAGGCGATGCATGAGGATCCGGTTATGACACGGTATCGTGATACGACTCTTCAGAGGAAGGGTCCTGAGGTAGCACCGATGGGGTGCTAAGGTTTAAAGCAGGTTGTGTGTTCCAGATATTGCAGGACTTCGACAGCAGGTTCTAGGGGAAGCACACAGCGCGCGTTACTCTATCCATCCGGGGTCGACAAAGATGTACCACGACCTCAGATCTTTGTATTGGTGGGACGGCCTGAAGAGAGACGTTGCAGAATTTGTTGCTCAGTGCCCGAGTTGTCAGCAGGTCAAGGTAGAGCACCAGAGGCCTGGTGGGTTGTTGCAGGCTATAGAGATTCCGACATGGAAGTGGGAGGTGATCAACATGGACTTCATTACAGGATTACCTCGCACTCAGAGGAAGCATGATTCTATCTGGGTTATCGTCGACAGGCTGACGAAATCAGCCCACTTTCTTCCCGTCAGGACGACTTTTTCGGCCGAGGATTACGCCAGACTTTACATCCGAGAGATCGTGAGACTGCATGTGTCCCTATATCTATCATATCGGCCGAGAGCCCGGTTTACGCTAACTTCGGAGGTCTTTCTAGAAGGGTTAGGGGCGCAGTGAGCCTCGATCGCATTCCATCCCGCAAGCGGACAGCAGAGCGTCTTATCCGCACAACGAGGATATGTTGCAAACCTGTGTTATTGACTTCAGAGGTAGCTGGGAGGATCATTTGCCGCTGGTAGAGTTTGCGTATAACAACAGCTACCACTCCAGTATCCAGATGGCGCCTTACGAGGCCTTATATGGGAGGAAGTGCAGATCACCGATAGGCTGGTTTGATGTAGGTGAGGTACAGTTAGTCGGTCCAGACTTGGTTCAGCAGGAAGTAGATAAGGTGATGCTTATCCAGGAGCGGTTATTGACAGCTCAGAGTCGAAAGAAGTCGTATGCAGATCATCGGCGTCGACATTTGGAGTTTGAGGTTGCTGATTGGGTTTTTTTGAAGGTATCACCCATGAAGGGTGTGATGAGGTTTGGCAAGAAAGGGAAGCTCAGCCCAAGGTACATTGGGCCTTATCAGATTGTCCGTAGAGTAGGCAAGGTTGCCTATGAGTTGAATCTGTCGTCCGATCTAGAGGCAGTACATCCAGTTTTTCATGTTTCTATGCTGAGGAGATGTATCGGAGATCCGTCTAGAGTACACCCGGTTGATGATGTCCAGGTGACAGAGGAGTTATCGTATGAGGAGATTCCCATAGTGATACTTGATCGTCAGGTTAGGCGACTGCTGACAAAGGATGTGGCTTCCGTCAAAGTCTTATGGTGGAACGAGAACAGAGAGGAAATGACGTGGGAAGCAGAGGAGGACATGAGGCAGAAGTATCCCCACCTATTCCCCACACCTCGAGGTAACTCACTTTCATACCGGTTAATTTAAATCGTCATATGTACTTAAGTATTCTTTTGTGGCCGTATGTGGCATTTTGATAGTTGTTCAAATTATGGGAGACTATGTCACTATCTGAGTTATCGAGTCTTGAAGGAACATTCGGGACGAATGTTTCTAAGGAGGGGAGAATGTTATGCCCCGTGGTTCCGGAGTACGTGTATGAGGGCGTGCATTTAATGTATATGCCCTAATTAGGGTAAGAATGGTAGAATTGATTTCCGACGAAAGTTATTTCGAACCTTGTGAAGAAAATTTACGTTTTCGATATTTTTACGACTATGGAATTCTTTCGAAAGATAAAATATTTTGGACCAATAGGAGGGCGACATGTGTCACCCATGGATTGGTCCAAGTGGACGAAAATGGGTGGACAACTTGGCAAGACAAGTGGCCAACAAGTCTTGCCAAGTTGGCATGGCTTGGACGGCAAAATGGAAGGATTTGGGCAAGTCTTGCTTAGTCAAGACTTGCCTAACTTTTGTAAGACAAGTGTGGGAAGGCTCTTACACACTTCATCTCCACCCTACACTTGTGTTAATCCCCTCCCTTGGTTGTGCTATATAAACCCCCTAAGTAGATGAAATCATCCACACTTAAACATTACAAGTCTTGGAAAGTATTTTCCTCTCCCTTCATCCCTAGTTGATCTCGTCTAAAACAGCCCCCTCCCCAACCTAAAGTTGTCCAAATACTCTTAAACTTATAAGTGTTTTTCCTTAGTATGTTAGGAAGATCACCAACCAAGAGTTAGATGAGATTTGCACACCTATAGCCTCTAAAACACCAGCAAAACCGAAACTGGACAGTTTTGAAGACTAAGTGTTCTTCACCTTTTTGAGTCAAATTCTTGAATAGAAGTTGGTTGGAACTTCTAAGGGTAAACTATGGTGAGTTGGAACACAAGAAATTGGAGCTAAAACACAAAGGTTTGGAGCTAAGACTTGCTTTGAAACGACTTTAAAATCTTGGATATTGTTGGGCTAGTATTAAGGTAATGCGCCTTAGACTCTTTGTGAATTTGATTGTTATGTATATATGATATTATACATATATTGGAAGTATTTTATGGACTTGTTACTTTGGACTTCTTTTACTTATTGTTATTTTGAAGGCGAGATAGTAAACCGCGTTACCGTTTGGGCGCGTAATCCCCTTCTTTTACTTATTGTTATTTTTAATGCGAGATAGTAAACCGCGTTACCGTTTGGGCGTAATCGCCTTCTTTTACTTATTGTTATTTTGAAGGCGAGATAGTAAACCGCGTTACCGTTTGGGCGTAATCCTTCTTTTACTTATTGTTATTTTGAAGGCGAGATAGTAAACGCGTTACCGTTTGGGCGTAATCCCTTCTTTTACTTATTGTTATTTTGAAGGCGAGATAGTAAACAGCGTTACCGTTTGGGCGCGTAATCCCTTCTTTTACTTATTATATTTATGAAGAAGAGATTGTTAATCGCGTTAGTTTGGCGTGTTATCCCTTCCTTCTTGATCGAAAGTAATGCATCTTATTTATGCACGTCGATTCTTGTTATCGCTCTGTTAAAAATGGAGAATTGAGTAAAAGCGGGAAGTCTTGCCCAATTTTACGTAGGCTAGAGAAGTCTCACTTAGAAGAATTCCACTAAAACTAGAGGTTAATAGTCGTGTTTTGACTATTATAGGTTGACACTTTGCCATGACATATCCGACTTGGCAAGTGGGTTTAGCCGAGGAGGTATGTGATTCTTCATATCCCTTTGAGCATGATATTTTCCAAATATATATATAGTACGGTAGACGTACGTGTGTTAAACTGAACTTGGTTTTACTTTGATATCTTTGGACTGGAGTTCTAAATAATAAGAATATTGAGTATTTCAAAAGGAGTTATGAATCATTTTCGGAAGAAAAGTAATACTGGGTTTTACAAAAAGCTTAAGGGTTATACTAGCTTTATGGGAAGTTAAGTATAATGACTTAAAAGATAAGAAACGGGTTTTATTATTTGTTTATCAAATGCTTGAAATATTGTCTGAAGGTGTGGTAAGTTGGTTTGATAGACATGTTATGATACCTCGTGTGTTAGTATCTTGTAACGCCTACGTAAGGAGGTTATTATTGTTATGCTTATATTGTTCAACGATTAGTCGTTGTGCTCGATTCTTGTGATGATTGTATAAAGAGGTTATTCTTATTGTGCTTATGTTGTTTAACGATAATCCGTTATGTTACTATTGTACCACCCACCTCTTGACATGTTATACCGGGGGTTAAGCTGCCCCCCGATGCGAGGAATGCCTCATGCGGGTCCAGGGGACCTATGCGGAGCTACGGGAGTTCCAGGTTAGTGTGCGAGGAATACCTCATGCGGTCTATGTGGCCATGCGGACTACGAGAGTCCAGGACGATGCCGAGGAGTAGCTACCCTCGATGCGAGAAATACCTCATGCGGGCCTAGGTGGCCTATGCGGACTGTGGGAGTCCAATATTAGGCATGCATAATGATACTATGGGCGATTGGCCTTGCTTCGATCATTCGCGGCCTAGAAAAGACCTGTTACAGTATACCTATTATTGCTATTGGTTGTGATGTGGCACTATGTGCAGTTAACTCGGTTGTTTTCATACATACTTGTGAATTAGTTTTAAAAATGTTATGGTTTTATATATGTGTATATTTATGTGCTTTACAGTTTCACATATTTGGTACCTGTTGTACTGACCTCCTTCGGGGGGCTGCGTTCATGCCGCAGGTAAAGGGAAGCAGGTAGCGGATCCTCAGTCTTAGGATCTTTACTCTGGTGTCAGGAGCTCCATTTTTCCGGAGGCTCGACTTTTGGTATGGTTTTCCCTGGTGTTGTAGATGTTTTGTACATTCAGGGGTATGACGGGGCCCTGTCCCGTCGTAGTGGTTACATTTCCTTAAGTGCCGTAGTCTGTCGCATTTTGGGATTATGGCTCACTATTGGGTAATGATATATATAGGCCGAAAGGCAACTTTTCCTTGGATAGACTATTCTTACTTTTATTATTTCATGTCTTGCTTATGTTCCGCTGGTTTCTCTGATGTTTAGCTACTTGGGTGTCCGGGTAAGGCACCAGTCACGGGCCTGGGAATGGGTCGTGACAATAGCGCGCAAGCAAGAATAAGATAAGTACGAGTGTGGCTGCGAAAAATAGAAGACATCGTTGGTAGATTTTGAAAATCTATATGTTTAAGGTGGCGCTTGATGATTTAGATTTTGATAGAGAGATAAGTTATGTTACACCCCGTAAGTCCAGGGCATGTAAAAGAGAATGTACGTAAGGAAATCAAGACTTGGAAATTAGTACGAAAGGAAGAATTGTTTTTCCGACGGAAAATCTTCCGAACGCCGGAAAGGAAAAATGTTCGTTGTTGAGAATTGGATTCTCAAAATGTATTATTTGAAGAATATGGAACTTATTAATATTATGGAAATCTATTTTTACGGATTTGGTCACGTGGGGCCCACAGGAATTTTACGTTTGCGGGGCCACGAGGGTTCTGAATTTTGTAGACGAATGAGAGGCGACACGTGGCACTCCAGCATGTGGTCTTGGATGAATTGGTGTGAGGTAAAATGGTCATTGACCATCTTGGAAGATAAGTCTTGAGCTTGATATATTTGACCAAAGTCAACTTCACATGGGCTTGATCTAGTGAAAACCATCTAAGCCTCACATTTGTTATAATCTTGGCCATCCATAGTGTTATAAGTACTAAGCTAGTGCAAGACAAGCTCATTTTACACTTAGAAAATATCACACATTTCTTGTTCTTCCATTGTGCTCTCGGCGTTGAGCTAAAGTCCACACAAAAAATTTGTAATTTTCCTCCATTAGCCACAAGACTTAAACCCAATGTCCCTAAGGGTATTGTAAGGTTATCTCAATAGAAAGATTTCGGAAAAATGACATTTTCGTATTAGTCGCAGCGAAACCGAAGGAGTTCTTCAACTTTGAAGTTGGAACTTGAAGATGGGTTCTTCATAGGCCTCTAAGGAGTGCTTGGAGCGGATTGGAACCTAAGGAAAGGAGCTAAGAATGGTTAAGGCGCGACTTTGAATCTTGGAAATTTTAAGGGCTTGGAAAGGTATAAATTTTGTCGTTTTAGCAATTAAGTTTACTTATTGATTGTAGCTATGGATTTTAGCAAGCATGAGTTATATATTATATAGTAGGATTAGTGTATGGGCTATTGGAACCCTAATCCGAAAACTAGCATGTTTAGCCTTAAGATTGGAATTCAAGTCGATAATTAGTTTAAGTCGTCACATGTTGTAAAAAGAAGGAAATTGTAGTTATTGAAGTTGTTTATGACTATATAACATGTTTGACCTTAGAACTTGGAATTTGAAAAGGGTTGGAAAAGACTTTGAATTGTGGTTATGTTGTTAGCCAAGAATGGCTTGATTATGGACTTGTTGGTGTTAATTGTGGGGCGGAATTTTACACGTATTGTAAGGCGTGTAATCCCCTTTTTGTTTGGTTGTTGTTTGGAGCCTTAAATGTGGCGTGTTGGTTATTGTATTCGGCCTTGAAAAAAGTGGCAAAGTGAGTAGAAACAAAGGAAGTCTTTGCCCGATTTTCCGTAGAATTAGAGGCAGTATACTTAGTATTATTCTACGTTAGAGACTAGAAGTTGATAGTCTTGTTGTGACCATTATAGGTTGACACTTCTACGTGCAGCGTATTCGTCTTAGCACGTGGATTTAGTAGAAAGGTATGTGAACTATCTCTCTTAGCATGATTCCTTAAGATAAAGAAAGTAAGTTCTACTCCTTAAATGATTCATTCCTTGGTTGTACTTGGATTGCCTAATATAGAATTTGTTCTATGTACTTCCTTGATTGTACTTTGATGTTTAAATTGTAAGTTGTATAATCCATTGCCTTAGTGAAGTTGGATTCTTAAAAGTGAAAGTATTTTACTTAAAGTACATAGAGTCTTGAAAAGGAAGTGGTTTCCAAATCTTTCGACTAGTGCCTTAGTTCCAAAACCTAAATGTCGTTATAATGACTTTAGGGGAGTCAAAAGAGTGATTTACTTACTTGTTTTAAAAGAGGAGAAATGACATGATTTAAGAGAAGTAACTTGTTTTAAAGGTGTGAGTTACTTGAGGTTTAAAAGTAGAAGAAATTTGTTTTCTATATATTAAGAGACTCGAAGTATTTTGAAAGTTAAGAGACTCGATTTGAAAGTTTGTGATACTTGGTTTTAAGTATAAGTCTCTTAGTTATAAAAAGAATGAAATTGTCTAAAAACCATAAAGGGTTATAACGGCTTTATGGGAAGTTGGTTATAACGGCTTTATGGGAGGTTTAGAAAGTTGTCTATTTTGATTAAAGGGCATAAGTTGCCTAGATTGTGAAAATTTGAAGTTACTTGATTTCAAGCCTTGAAATGAGTTTTCTAAACGTGTAGTAACTTACTTTGAAAAAATAGACATGCCTTGATACTACGGGTGTTAGTATCTTGGGGTTTTACATAAAAAGGAGTCTTTTGAAAAGAATGTACGTACGTAGTACTTTGGCCTGTTTAATTGAGAATAATTCTATGTGATTCCTTGATTAGTACTTTGGCTTGATTAATTGAGAATTAGTCTAAGTGCGCCTTGATAAGTACTTTGGCTTGTTAAATGAGAATTATTCTATTTGTGCCCTGATAAGTACTTTGGCTTGTTAAATGAGAATTATTCTATTTGTGCCCTGATAAGTACTTTGGCTTGTTAAATGAGAATTATTCTATTTGTGCCCTGATAAGTACTTTGGCTTGTTAAATGAGAATTATTCTATTTGTGCCCTGATAAGTACTTTGGCTTGTTAAATGAGAATTATTCTATGTGTGCCTTGATAAGTACTTTGGCTTGGTTAATTGAGAATTATTCCATGTGTGCCTTGATAAGTACTTTGCTTTGATTAGTTGAGAATTGCCTATGTGTCTTTGGTGATAGCCTTTGAGTGCAAGTATTATGTTTTATTACGTTCTTGCGACTCTCGGTTGGAGGGCCTGTCTTGTTGTAAGTACTTGGGCGTCAAGCAGTGATGTGGGATTCCACGGGTATGCTTAGATTATTTGCGATCTTGGGGTTAAATTCCCGAATTTTTATAGAAGACATGGTAGTGCTTCTGTTTTGTTTGACGGCCGGTCGAGATAGGGTAAGAGTATAAGTGAGGAGTAAACCCCCAAGATGTTATACCACCTTCTCCAGGGTAAGAGTATAAGTGAGGGGTAAACCCCCCAAGACATTATACCCCCTGCTTGTTTTGTTTGATGGTCGGTTGAGATAGGGTAAGAGTATAAGTGAGGGGTAAACCCCCAAGATGCTTTACCACCTTCTCCAGGGTAAGAGTATAAGTGAGGGGTAAACCCCCAAGATGTTATACCACCTGCTTTACCACCTTCTCCAGGGTAAGAGTATAAGTGAGGGGTAAACCCCCAAGACGCTATACCACCGATGGGACTTGGTGTTCATATATGCCTATTGGTGTTATATTATATCATGGACTGCCGGCAGTGAGGAAGGATTCCACGGGCATGATTGATATTATGGGTGTGAGACCCATGGTTATATTTTAGAAATGACTTGAGGCATCGTCCACGACTTGTTATATTTGCTTATGTGTTGTGTCTTGTAGGTTGGCTATCATACATGTCTCCGTTTTGTTTAGATCGTTATAATTTCATTCTGATACTGCTTTACATACTTGGTACATTCTTGTCTTGACCTCCTTGAAGCTGCGTTCATGCGAGTTTAGGTACGCAGTTTGGTGAACGGCAGGTGTAGGACCCTGCTCAGAGTTGTTGGATAGCTCCTACTGATCGGGAGTTTATCTTTTTGGTATAAGTTTCTTTCAATCTGAGCTTTTATGCGATTATGGGTACAGCGGGGCCTTGTCCGTCAAGGTTGATATAACTCTTAGAGTGCTGTATTCATATGTGAGATTGGACTCGTATGCAGTGTTGTGTCTTTTGTATATATTATATGGCGGCGCATCGGCTTTGCCCTTACCGTGCGTTGGTAAAAAAAAAAAAAAAAAGGTGTTATTTAAAATTCCAGATTTACTTGTGTTGTTAAGGTAGAAGGTGCCCGGGTAGGGCACCGATCCAGCTTGAGGTTGGGCGTGACAAGTTCTCTCCGCCGTAAAAGGGCGGTTTCGTATTATGGGGTTGCGTGTACCCATGTTGTTAGACGCAGGATATGAGACTGGTAGGGTCTTCGGTATCGTCATGCCATAGGTTACAGTTGTAGATAACCGTGGGAAAAGTGTTGTGTTGGGGAAATTAAGAACGACGTTCCAAGAAGTCGAGGAAGTGTCGTGAGGACAAAAATGCAGGTAGTACGCATATATGAAACTGTACGATTATGAATCAAGATAGAAATACTTTCGCTGATAATAAGCCTAAGGTAAGGAGGATATGGCCAGAATGATAAATGAAAATATGACTATGGTTATGTAAGTTGCAGGAGGTATGACTACCCCAGACTAGTGTAAAGACCATTAGTAAATAATGGGAAGTAAGAACATTTCGAGGAAATGTGGTAAACCTAGCTATAGGCTCTACAAACTGGGAAAGGAAAAATTGGGTTACTAATTTACAAGATCAAGGAAATCCCCCCCCCCCCTAGATTGTGATTGATAGGAAGTCTTAGCCAGGAGGCAAGCAAAAGGATCAAATCTAAGTTGGTGACCAAGTTTGGTTACTTGCAAGAGAAAGGCTTTCGATTATTGGAAGATAAAGTGACCACGACTCTGATTCTAACCCCTCTGTGAGACTAGAGGTTAGGTTTTTATGATAACACATTGGGTGTTGGGCTAGGTTGTGTCTTGGACGCAACCCGATGAGATAGAGCCTATGTTTTCCGGTAGTTAGGGAAGCGGGGAAAGGAATTACGCCACTCACGATTTAGAGTGGCGGTTAAATCATACCTTGAAGATTTGGGGCATGGCGTATATCTGACTTCACGTGGATATTTGTGCGAACCACAAAGCCTCGGTATATCTGCGGTGGCGGTAGAATTTGCGGCAGCGATGGTGGTTAGAGTTACTCGAGGATTGTGATATTGATATCTATACCATCCAGGAAATCCAATCTGATTATAGATACTCTTTGTCGGGATCTAAGGGTAGTGCCGGATAGGCGACGGATAGGCGGGGCGTGGTCCGTGAGATTCATCACCTCTGGCCGAGGGTTCGATTATTTGTTTCCAAGGTTAATGAAGTTTAGATCCGAGAGGTTGCCGAGTCTTCCGTCGTTGAGGAGGTAAAGAGGCGACAATATGAGGATCTAGTGATGATACGGTATCGAGATACGGCTCTCCGAGAAGAGAAAAGCATGTTTGAGTAGCACCGGATGGGGTGCCGTGATATGAGGATATATTGTATGTACCCGGTGCTGCAGGACTAGTCAGCAGGTTTTAGGGGAGGCATACAGTGCTTATTGTTCTAATTGTTCGGGGTCGACTAAGTTGTGTCGTGACCTCAGATGTATGTATGGGTAAGATGACCGGAAAAGGGACATAGCGGAGTTTACTGCTTAGTGTCCGAGTTAGTAGCAGGTCATGGTTGAGCACCAGAAGCCCAGTGGGCTATTGCAGGCGATTGAAATCCCAACCTAGATATGAGATGTATTTAATATGGATCTTGTTACCGGGTGGCATCGTACTCAGAGGAAGTGCGATTCCACAGGGTCATGGTAAATAGGTGAGAAACCGATGCGTGTTCTTCCGATTAGGACCACTTACTCGGCTGAGGTTTATGCTAGCTTGTATAGCAGAGAGATTGTGAGACTGCACGGGGTTCCTACGTTTATGATGTCAGACAGATGAGCTAGATTACAGATAACTTCTGGAGATTTTTCAGAAGGGTTTTAGGGACACAGGTGAGTCTCAGTGTTGCATTACACCCTCATACCGACGAGCGGAAGCGTACTATCCGAGCACTTGAGGATAGGTTGCGGGCCTGTGTTCTTGATTTCAGATATAGTCGGGAGGGTTAATTGCCTCTTGTTGTGTTACGTACGATAACAGATACCCTTCCAGTATTCAGATGGCCCTGTATGAAGCCTTGTATGTAAGAAAGTGTAGATCGCCGGTTGGATGGTTCGACATAGGCGAGGTTCAGTTATTTGGTCTAGACTTGATTCAGCAGGCTGTGGATAAGGCAAAGCTTATCCGGGAAAGATTATTAGTAAGCTTAGAGTCGTGAAGCGTTATGCGAATGTCGACGTTGACACGTAGGGGTTCAGTTGACATTTTTATGCGAGCATTGTTATGTGGCCACGTGTGGCATTATTGGTATGTAGGGGTTGTAAGGAGACGTTATGGCTATCTTTAAGTTTGACTCCCAGAAGAACATTCGGGGACGAATGTTTCTAAGGGGGGAAGAATGTTACACCCCGGAAATTTCCAGAATAGGTTTATAAGAACGTACGTAAGAACTCAAATGTTAAGATTTGAGACGAGTAAAAATTTATCAGAATTTTGGAATTTGTCGGAAAACGAAATATTGCGACGAACGGGAGGGCGACACGTGTCACCCCCCCTTAATGGCCTTGGACGAAAATGACATGGAGGAAATGGTCATTTGACCATAATTTAAAAGATCAAGTTTTGCAAAGACAATTAGCTTGACATTGTTGACTAAGTCAAATGCCACTTGGCTTGATCCTTGTGAAATGCATCCAAACCACCCATTTGTTCTAATCTTGACCCTCCATTTATTTATATAAGCTTACTAGTGCAAGACAAGGCTTAACACTTAGCAAATTTTCAAGAAAAACTTGATGGAAACTTGAGGAAGCTCTCGGCCAAGGCTAGGGTTTCAAGGAAAAATTTCAATTGTTGTCAATAATCCCCACTTTAAACCAAGGTACCTAAGGGTATTGTAAGTGTATCTCAATAGAAAGATCCCGGAAAAATGGTGTTTTCGTATTAGTCGCAAGGCGGAAGCTAAAGGAGTTCTTTAACTTTGAAGTTGGAACTTGAAGATAAGTTCTTCATAAGTTTCTAAGGGTTGCTTGGAATAGATTGGAACGTCTAAAAGAGGAGCTAAAGTTGCTAAGGATCGACTTGTAAACTTGGATCATATTTGGGCTAAATGAGGTATAATCTTCGTCTTACTTTTGTAATTGAAGGTTCCATGTTATTATAAGTTAGAATTGATCATGTGATATGTGTTATGAAGTTTGATAAGTGTTATGGGAATTCGGAAGCTCAAATCCGAAAATGACATGTTAAGCCATTTGAAATTGAAATACAATTTGGTCGATAATTAGAATCGTCGCATGTTTACCTACTTGAGGATTGTAGTAGTTATAACCAATTGTGGCTAGATAACATGTTATATTAAACCACTTGGATTGAAAAGAAATTGGAAGAAGAATTGGTATTGTTGCCCTAATTGCCGAATTGACATTGTAGTTTAGACTAGTTTGTTTTGTATTGTGGGGCGGAATTTTACATGTCTTGATTAAGCATGTAATCCCCTATTGTTAACTACTTTGTTGGGCCTTAAATGTTGCGTGTTTGGTTATTGAATTCGGCCTTGAAAAAGGTGGCAAAGTATGTAGAAACATAGGAAGTGTTGTCCGATTTTCCGTAGAATTTAGTGACCTTGCACTTAGAATATTTTACGGTTGAAGTAAGAAGTTAATAGACGTATTATGGTCATTATAGGTTGACATAATACGTACGGCGAATTGGACTTAGCAAGTGGATTTAACCGAATAGGTATGTGGAACTTTCTTATCTCTTGAGCATGAATAAGTTGTAAATGTATAGTACGGTAGACGTACAAGATTTTGACAATCTAGTCCATTTGATATCCTTGTCTTATTTTAAGAATGTTCAAGTTGGTTGAGTTAGGGAATTAACTCACTTGTGTAAATATTAAGGATATCTTGGTTTTCAACAGTTAAGAGACTTTAGGTATGTTGAAAGTATTTTTGATACTTGTTTTGTTGGAAAGTTTAAGTCTCTTGGTTATAAAGAAGAATGTAAGTTTCTAAGGTATAAAGCTAGTATAACGACTTTATGGGAAGTTGGTTATAATAGTTTTATGGAAGGTTAAAAAAAGTGATTTACTCTAAGTAATTTAAGTATGATAAATGACTTGAAATAATGAAAGGCAAATTGATTTAAAGGCATCAATTGCTTAAAGTTTTAAAAGAAAGAAGTCACTTGATTTAGAAGCCTATAATTTTATTTCTAAAAGGTATTGTGACTTGTCTTGAAAAGTAGTTATGACTTGATACTATGGTTATTAGTGTCTTGGAAGTTTTGTATGAAAAAGAGTCATTTTAAAAGAGTAGAAGTATGTAGTACTTTGGGTTAAATTCCCGTATTTTTATAAAAGACATGTTAGTGCCTTAAGTAAACTAAAATGAGAGTGTACATGAACAAGAATAATAAGAAGTTAGGGGATTTCTTAACTTGCTTATATATGGTATGATAAGCTGGTAGTGCTTATGTTATGTATGATAAGCCGGTAGTGCTTATGTTATGTATGATAAGCCGGTAGTGCTCATGTTATGTGTGATAGCCGGTTTGTGCTAGTAGTATGTTATTCATTACGGGGTCATTCCCCGGGTTTGTGGCATTTGCATATTCCGTGGATTTGCTACCCACGATGCGAGGAATACCTCATGCGAGTCCGTAAGGGCTTATGCGGGTGAAATAGTCTCATGCGGGCGGATACAGCCTATGCGAGGAATACCTCATGCGGGTCTACACGATCTATGCGGGTGAAATAGTCTCATGCGAGGAATACCTCATGCGGGTCCACACGACTTATGCGGGTGAAATAGTCCCGAGTAGGATTGATTAATGATCTTTGCGCGGGTAGGTGGTCTGCTTTGATCGTGAGCTTCCTATTTTATGTTGTAAGTATACTCTTATTTACTCTCATTGTTAGTAAGGCCACGATTAATGCATTAATTGAGTTATCATACATGTCTCGGTTTATTATAGACTTATGATTTCATTCTGATCTTTCGGTTTCACATATTTGGTACATGTTGTCTTGACCTCGCCCGAAGTGCGTTCATGCGCGGTGAAGTCTGAGTTGTTGATCCTCGCTCTTAGGATCACTTTGTTGGTGTTGAGAAGCCCCTTTATTCGGAGGCTTATCCTGGTATGGTCGGTTGTTGTACATTCGGGGTATGGCGGGGCCCCGTCACTTGAGTTATTATTCTTAGAGTGCAGTAGTCACATTTGTGGATTGGGTTGTAAGAAAAAAATGTCTTTTTATTTGTATGGTTTACGGAAGGTGGCCTTATCGGCTGCTTTGTTGTTATTTTATGTTTAAGCTTTTACGATTGTGTATGTTAGTTGCTATTCTCGATGTATACCGAAAGGGGTGCGGGTAGAACGGCGATCGCGGGCTTGGGTCGGTCGTGACAAGATGGATGGTTTTCCGTCAGAGGACTAGAGGGGATTGGTGATGGTGAAAGATCAACTTGCTCACTGGAAGACTGGCGTTGCGGTGCATCCACTAGGGTCGCGGTGCCGAAGGAGGGATATGAGTGAGCTGACTCAGAATGCTAGGAGATATGACTGGTTCATCAAGAAATGAGTAGTCAAGTTTTTGGTATTTCTGAGTGTCCGAAAATAGAAATATCGTCTCGTTAAACATGACGAGGCGAGAAATGTAAATCTGACGAGTGGACAAGTCATAGCACAGATAACCCCTATGGTTGGGTGGGAAACCGAGGAATACACATGGTGTAGTTCTAGGAGCCAACTTATTAGGGGTGGTGGAGGTAAGATTGGGATAACACAAACAGCTGAAGATTCGTAGATGGTCATAAGATGGAGTCCTACGATATAGAATGTCTATGGGGGTCTTGTTTTGTAAGGTGCTAGTAGGTAAAATATTTAGGAGGTATTCTACCATTTTGACAGCATAGACCCAGAAAGATGATGGCAGACATGCATGAAAGAGGAGAGTACGGACCATGTTATTAATAATGCGAATAATTCGTTCAGTTTTACCATTTTTAAGAGAGGTGTGAGGACAAGAGAATCGGAACACCATGCCTTGTTGGGAGCAAAAATTATGGAAAGTCGAATTATTAAATTCACGTCCGTTATCACATTGAAAGGATTTTATTGATTTTTTAAATTGGGTTTTAATAAATTTGTGAAACTCAAGAAATTTAGTAAAAACCTCATATTTGAATTTGAGTGGATAAATCCATACAAAATGTGAAAAATCATCTAATAAAATAAGATAGAATTTGTGACCTAGAGAGCTAACGACATGAGAGGTCCACAAGTCAGCATGACCAATGTCAAATGGTGAAACTGTAATACTCATTGAAGACATGAAAGGAAGACGAGTATGCTTGCCAAGCAGGCAAGAAAAGAAGTTTTGGGCTAGTTTCCCATTAGTACATTTAATACGCTGATTATTTCTAAGAAAAGAAAAAATATGATCTCCTGGGTGTCCGAGCCTATTATGCTAGGTGGATGGAGATAATGCAGCAAGGGAGACTAGTTGTTGAGTTCTGACAGCGGAAGAGTTTGTAAAAGGGTAGAGGTCCCCACACTATTGCATCGTGTAAGAATTCTCCCTGTATTGAGATCCTTCATAGAGAAACCAAAAGGGTCAAAATCTACAAACACCCAATTATTACGAGTGAATTTTCTAACAGATATTAACTTTTTAATAATTTGAGGGGCGTAGAGGACATGGTTAAGTGAGAAGGGTGGATGGGGATTTTTAATGTGTGTATTTCCATAACCTGCAATTGGAATGCGGTGACCATTGCCAACAGTAATGTATTGAGGATACTTGCAGTTGGGAAAAATTACATGAAGAGTTGGTCAGGTGTGATGTGGCTTCGGAGTCCATATACCAATTATTATCGGGCGGTTGCAGAGTGAGAGTGTTGAAAGCTTGGCCCAAATCAGTGGGTTGCCTCTGCTGAGCCGACATCAAATGGGCCTGTTGAGGAGATGGACCGAGAATACTGGGCCACCACTGCTGCTGCGACCACCGGCTAACACTCTGCTTCTGTGCGATCGACCAGTATCTTTGAGAAGTGGCGCCTGCCGCTTCTGGCGGTGCTCACGTGCCTTGCCTTTTCCGCGACCATTCCCTTTATTTCCTTGCCCTTGTCCTCTGCTGCCTCTGCCTTCACCGCGGTTCTTCTGCTGCTGGTTGTCCAGCGGTGGTGGAGCAATGGTGATGGTCGGCGATTGTAAGTTTTCAACGGCTAATGTTTTTTGGTTGTGCTCATCCTGTTTAGCACGTCATGTTTCTTCCAACAACAATTGTGAACACACCTTGTTGAAGGTTTGAAGTGGATCAGCCTGTTGAATCATTGTTGCAAGAGTATTATATTCTCCTTTTGATAATCCTGCAATGAGTTGTAATACCATTTTAGTCTCAGACACCGTTGTCCCAACATGAGAGAGTTGGTCGGCGACAAGTTTCAGTTGTTTGCAATAGTCAGACATGTTGTTAAAATTCTTAAGATGAGTGTTGTTGAACTACTCCTCTAAATACACCGCCCGAGTATTTTTATTATCCTGAAATATGTTTTCCAAGCGTACCCAAAGTTCGCATGCCGAAGCACCAGTTTTCAGGATAGTACACAATAAGTCTTTTGAGATGGTACCATAGATCCATTGTTTAACAATGGCGTCAAGACGACGTCATGTCGATTCATCAATCTCAGAGGGGCGAGGTATTGAATCATCAATGTGGTCAAGCACGTTATACGCGCAGACATGGATATAAAATAGTTAGTTCTACCCACATAGAATATAGACATTCTTCTTGATCAAGAATAATAGGGACAAAATTCTTGATGTTTGTGACAGCAAAGGCCGGATGAAAAGAAGACTTTGAGGAAGGAGGGATGTCAATTAATCTGGAGGTAGAACCAGTGGATTTAGGAGAGGTAGGAGGAGACATGATAACCACAGGGTTAGAAATTCAAGGGGGAAAATTCGTCACTGCCGAGAAGAAAGGGGGGGCAAAAAGTAGAGAGAATTTCTAGGTTTTAGGGAGTTTAGTGTTACATCCCGTAGTTCCAGGGTATGTATACGAGGACGTACGTACGAGAATACGACAGTAAAATTGGAAAGGAAGAAAGATGTGATTTTTCGACGGAAAAGTTTCCGGATTTTGTGAAGGAAAAATGTTCGTTAAAGGGAATTGGATTCCCAGATTTGGTATTTGGACTTTTTGGAATATTTGAAATTATGAAATTTTATTTCCGAAATTGGTCACGTGGGGCCACGGAAAATTCTGATTTTGTGGGGCCCACTTTATTTTCGGATTTTTGGCATTACGGATATTTTCGGAAGATGAAATATTTTGGATGAGTAGGGGGGCGACACGTGTCACCCCCGTGTGGCCATGTTGGCCGAATTGGAGAAGGACAAGTGGCACATTTTTTTGGTGGACAAGTGGCCCATTTTTGTGGTGGCCACTTGTCCCATTTTGTTAGCCAAATGGTTGGCCAACTACCCACACATGTACCCCATCCTCACCATCCACTTGCCTAGATCTTGGCCATTGATTTCCCTATAAATAACCCTTGTGTGCAAGACTTTATTTCATCCACATTAGAAAGTTTCCAAGGCAAAAAAATTCCCATCCCTCCCTTAGTGAGTTCTCGTCCAAACACCCCCCACCTTGAGTAGAATTCTTAAAGTATTGTTGTTATTCCAAATACTTTAGCCTAAATCCCTGGTGGTATTCCAGAAAAAATCCCAACATAAGAGCCCGGAAATACAACTTTATTCCATAGTCGCAAAATGAAGCCCTACAAAAATCTTCATAGCTTAAATAAAGTGTTAAGAGAAATTGTTTAGAAACTTCTAAGGGTTGCTTGGAGCGGGTTGGAGCGTAAGGAATTGGAGCTAAACGTTGCTCAGGATCGACTTATATCTTGGATAATTTTGGGCTTATCGAGGTAATTACCTATGTCCCCCTATTGTAATTGGAGATTACATGTTGTAGTAGTTTAGAATTGAGTATAAGATATATTGGAAGGATGATTATAAAGAATTGAACTGTATTTACATAGAATTTGTATTCTGATGGATTTGTAGTATTATTGTGGAGTTGAATTGTCCCCGTCCGGTTAGACGTGTAACCCCCCCCCCCCCCCTCCCGGGATTGTTGGTTTGGTAGCAGGCCTCGTTAGAGGAGGATATTTTTATGGTTGCGGGGGGGAGGTGCTGCCGAATTTTCCGTAGAATAAGGAATCTTGTATCACGAATTATTCTACGAAGAGATCTAGAGGTTGATAGACGTTTTGTGGCCTTTATAGGTTGAAGTACTACGAGTAGCGTATTCTACTTGAAGGGTGGAAAATGCGAGCAAGGTTAGAGTACGTGGAGCGTTTTGCTAATTGTCGATAATCGTCGCGAGGTATGTGAACCTCTTCCTATCTTTTCTAGCATGATTGTTGTGAACTATGTAGTACGGTAGACGTACATGTGCTAAATGAATTTGGTTGGTTTAAAACATAAAGTGTTATAACGACTTTATGGGAAGTTTGCTATAACAACTTTATGTAGGTAAAGAAATGGTTTGTGGTTTTTAAAAGATAAGAGACTTGACTTATAAATGACTTGATGTGAAATATTAAGGAACTTGATTTCTAAAAGAAAAGAGACTTGAGGAATTGAAGAGTTTTTGGTTTAAAAGAAAGACATGGTTTTGTCTTAAATTGGTTTAAAGCGTAAAGTGTTATAACAGCTTTATGGGAAGTTAGTTATAACGACTTTATGAAAACAAAAGAATGGTTTTATCATTAGTTTTAAAATGGTAACTTGACTTTAAAAGGAGAAGTGTTTTGGTCTATAAAGAAGGCATAGTATTGTCTTAATTTGGTTTAAAAAGGAAAGTATGGAAGTTGTTTTGGTTTACTTAAAATGTTAGTCACTCTATTTTGATAATACGGGCATCGGATGACCTTTGTAAAAGAAATGGATCTTTTAAAAAGAATTTAACGTACGTAGTACTTTGGGGTTAAAACCTGGACTTTGGCATAAAATGAAAGTACCTTGAGTTGTGTGTAACTTGCCTATGTTTGTGTGTGATAGCCTTGTCGTGCTAGTATTGTATTTCTATACCACCGCATCTCTCGATGGAGGGCCGGCTGATTTGTTATGATCTTACTTGGGCGTCTGAAGCGGTGTGAGCATTCCACGATGCACGTGATTATTATTCCATGGACTAGCTCTCGTGAAGTTTCTTGATTCGGCTTGGTATCCGGTAGTTGGTTCGTACTTGCCAGGTCGTGGTGATTCGGCAGTATCTGGTAGTTAGCCTTCATACTTGCCCGTTCGGTTTGTGTGAAGTCTCGTGATTCCGGCTTGGTATCGGTAGTTAGTCTTCGTACTTGCCGCCGACTCGTGGCGTAGGTGGTATCCGTAGTTGGCTTCGTCTTGCCTGGTCGGCCGTGGTATGGTTATATAGATTTGTTGATGCGGCTTTGGTATCCGGTAGTTAGCGCCGTCTTGCCCGTCGGTTTTATGACACGTGTGGGCACGGTGTTCATGTGTACTCCTTGATGCAGTTATCGTAGGCCGGTGAGAAGGTGTTCCACGGGCATGATTGATGGTGCGGGCATGAGACCCATAGTTATATTTGAGTGATGACTTTGAGGGCGTGAGTCCCTGACTTGACGTGACTGCTTACATATTATGTACTGTAGTTTGGTTATCATATATTTCTCATGTTTCATATAGACTACTATGATTTTATTTCTGATATTTTGATTTCACATACTTGGTACTGTTATCGACCTCCTTCGCGAAGTGCGTTCATGCCGCGGTAGGTACACGATTGTTGATCCTCGCTCATAGGATCACGATTCACGTTTTAGGAAGCTCCGTTTCTCGGAGGCTTATCTTTGGTATAGTCCACTGTCGTTGTAGGTACTTACATTCTGGGTATGGCGGGCCACTGTCGTCGTTGTTGTTATAACATTCTTAAGTGCATGAAATCTTGTTGTGGGCGAGTTTGTAAAAGGGATATGCGTTGGGTTCAAGTTTTATTTATATATTCGAAGGTAACCGTTTTGGTTGCTTTGTTTTCTTATTTCATTATTGTATATCTTGTTTCATGTGTAAGTTTTCATTTTATTTGATTTTCTCGATGTTGTATCACTAGGGTGCAGGGTAAGGCACGATCGCGGGCGTGGTCGGATCGTGACAAAAGTGGTATCGAGCGATTAATCCTCGGAAAGTGTCTGCATCGTATCTAGTAGAGTCTTGATTATCGGTGTGTTGTGCACCACACCTATAATCGTGAGGCTGCAGATATTTAGGATTGGTTTCCATTCTTCTCACTCGAGATCGTGCCTTAGAGTGTGTTATAAGTTGGACTCGTCGACGTATTCTTTGCACCGTTATTCCTCTACGCAGCGGCAGAGCCCGAAGGGCGGAAGCGAGAGGAGCTACGAGTAGAACACGAGAGGTTCTGAGGCACAGCCCGATCATTACATGAGATAGTACTTGACGGCGAGTTTTATGACGCCGCTAGCCCCAGCAGAGTTTAGAGCGGCAGCAGTTTCTACTGAGGCCACGATACCTGAGCCTCCAGTTTCACGACCAGGAGCCGAGGATATGAGTTACAAGGAAATGACCCAGTTACTAGCTAGGCTTGTGGCTAGGACTGAGAACGAGCGAGTCGGAGGTTCCCGGCGATACGATGAGTTCACCCTAGATCCGATAGTTGAGATTTGGGACTTCTTGAGTCAGATCCACCCGAGTTCTATGGATCTAGAACCGAGAAGATCATCGAGTTTATTCGACGATTCTGCGGATCATGAAAGTGATCAAGACCTCGAAGGCATTTCTTACACTTCTTGCCCTCGCGGATGAGAGAGCTCGGGCGAGATAGATTTATGAGGTTGAGGCGAGCAGGCGGACGGTTCGAGAATCTGATATAGATTTTGACTTATTGGCTCGTTATGTCCCCGCGTTAGTGGCAGACATGTGAGGAGAGAATGTCCTAGTAGTAGGGATACAGGTGGGATTACTTAGCCTACAGTCGATTCTTGATTGATGGATCGGAGAGGAAGGGGTGTTAGCTGAGGAGGCCACCCCACCTCGGTATGGTCGTTGTGGTAGGGGTTCTTATGGGAGTGTCGTACTACTTAGATAGCTTGTTAGGCTTGCGGCGGCCAGCGTTTGCGAGAAATTGTCCGAGCAGTGGCGCGGATGTTACGACTCGACGCCGGGATCGGTGGTTAATTCATCACCTTACGTAGTTATGCGCCCGTGAGCAAGATTTGATTAGGCGGCAAAGGGAAAGTGAGCGATGAGTTACAGGAGATCTTCACCTTAGAGACTTGTTTAGGTTGTTATGGTAGATACGTGTGGAGTGCTATGTCAGGTTAGCATGGTGTAAGTTGTGATAAATCCATGGGTAGTGTGAGATGGAAGTAGTAGCTTTCATGACGTGGCTGGTAAGATTGTTCGGATTGGGAACGAGTTTAGTCTGAAGTGGGTCGGGTTGAGGCCATTTCGCGAGTCAACCGCGGCCGGAATGTGGTGGTCGGTTTGAGGTGGTCATTAGATGATAAGTCACGAGGTGTTAGGCCAGTTTAGATAACCATCGTGCGAGTTTGTGGATGCGTTCGACCGATAGTAGGGCCGATGGGGTCACCAATCTTGTCTTTTAGTCGGACTATTTACTCGCGGAGGTTATGCGAGATGTTGTATATCGGGAAGGTTGTAAAGGCTGCGGGGTTCTACTTTTATTTTTATGGCAGGCAGTGGAGCCCAGTTTATGGCTATTTCTTTTTCGGGAGGTTTTACCAGGCGGGGTTAGGAACTCAGGTGAGTCTCAGTATTGCATTCACCCTCGGGCCGACGGACGAACAGCGTATTTTATCCAGACATTTGAGGATAGGTTACGGGCCGGTGTTTTGATTTCAGGGGTAGCTGTGAGGATTATTTGCCTCTTGTTGAGTGAGTATTATACTAGCTACCATTTCAGTATTCGGATGGTGCCTTATGAAGCCTTGTATGGGCGGAAGTGTAGGTTGTCGGTCGATTGGTTCGATGTCGGCAAGGTATAGATAGTTTGGTCCCTACTTGTTTCAGCAGAATGTGGATAAGGTGAAGCTTATCTAGAAGAAGTTATTAGCAGCTCAGAGTCAACAGAAGTCGTGCGGACGATCGGCGTCGACACTTTGGAGTTTAGGTTGACGGTGGGTCTTCTTGAAGGTACCACCCCGGAAGGGTGTGACGAAATTTGGAAAGAAGGGAAAACTTAGCCCGAGGTACTTTGGGCATTTTCAGATAATAGTAGAATAGGCCAGGTTGCCTATAAGTTAGCACTGTCGTCCGACTTAGGAGGCAGTACGTCCGGTATTCCATGTTGCTATGTTTCGGAAGAGTAATCGGAGATTCCTCCAGAGTGTTCCCAGTTAATGATGACCAAGTTAGAGATAGTAACCCCGAGATTTTGGAAACTGAAGCAATGACAGAAATGTGGTAAGTATATGAGGAAGAGTTCGAGTGTACGAGGAGGGTACGACAAGTAAAAAAAGAGGCGAAAATGTGAAGTATCCTTTGGACCATGGGTGGAAGTTTTTGTGTTGTTATACACGTTAGGGGTGATTCCTCGTTGGCTTGGATTGAGTTTTGCACGTATGTTATATTATGGCCATGTGTGGCATAATTGGTTTGGTAAGTATAGTAGTGAAGACTATACCGGCGCTTGTATGATTAGAGGATTAGAAGGAACATTCGGGACGAATGTTTCTAAGAGGAAGAATGTTACACCGTAGTTCGTGGTATGTATACGAGGGCGTGCGTGCGAGAATCTGACGATAAAATTGGAAAAGAAGAAAGATGTGATTTTTCGGAAAAGTTTCGGATTTTGTGAAGGAAAAGTGTTCGTTAAAGGGGTGGATTCCCAGTTTGGTATTTGGACTTTTTGGAATATTTGAGAATTATGAAATTTTATTTCGAAATTGGTCACGTGGGGCCCACGGAAAATTCTGATTTTGTGGGCCCACTTTATTTTGGATTTTTGGCATTACGGATATTTTGGAAGATGAAATATTTTGGGACGAGTAGAGGCGACACGTGTCACCCCGTGTGGCCATGTTGGCGAATGGAGAGAGACAGTGGCGAGTTTTTGGTGGACAAGTGGCCCGTTTTGTGGTGGCCACTTGTCCCATTTTTGGTAGCCAAATGGTTGGACAACTACCACACACATGTACCCCATCCTCACCATCCACTTGCCTAGATCTTGGCCATTGATTTCCTATAAATACCCTCGTGTGCAAGACTTTATTTCATCCACATTAGAAAGTTTCAAGGCAAAAATTCCCCTCCCTCATAGTGAGTTATCGTCCAACCCCACCTTGAGTAGAATTCTTCAAGTATTGTTGTTATTCCAAATACTTTAGCCTAAATCCCTGGTGGTATTCCAAAAAAATCCCAACATAAGAGCCCGAAAATACTACTTTATTCCATAGTCGCAAAATGAAGCCCTAGAAAAATCTTCATAGCTTAAATGAAGTGTTAAGAGAAGTTGTTTAGAAACTTCTAAGGGTTGCTTGGAGCGGGTTGGAGCGTAAGGAATTGGAGCTAAACGTTGCTCAGGATCGACTTATATCTTGGATAATTTTGGGCTTATCGAGGTAATTACCTATGTCCCCCTATTGTAATTGGAGATTACATGTTGTAGTAGTTTAGAATTGAGTATAAGATATATTGGAAGGATGATTATAAAAATTGAACTGTATTTACATAGGACTGTATTTACAGTAGACTTGTAGTATTATTGTGGAGTAGAATTGTACACGTCCGGTTAGACGTGTAACCCCCCCTCCCGGGATTGTTGGTTTGGTAGCAGGCCTCGTTAGAGGAGGAGATTTTTGTGGTTGCGGGGGGGAGGTTCTGCCGAATTTTCCGTAGAATAAGAAATCTTGTATCACGAATTATTCTACGAAGAGATCTAGAGGTTGATAGACGTTTTGTGGCCTTTATAGGTTGAAGTACTACGAGTAGCGTATTCTACTTGAAGGGTGGAAAATGCGAGCAAGGTTAGAGTACGTGGAGCGTTTTGCTAATTGTCGATAATCGTCGCGAGGTATGTGAACCTCTTCATATCTTTTCTAGCATGATTGTTGTGAACTATGTAGTGCGGTGACGTCATATATGCTAAATGAATTTGGTTGGTTTAAAACATAAAGTGTTATAACGGCTTTATGGGAAGTTTGCTATAACAACTTTATGTAGGTAAAGAAATGGTTTGTGGTTTTTAAAAGATAAGAGACTTGACTTATAAATGACTTGATGTGAAATATTAAGGAACTTGATTTCTAAAAGAAAAGAGACTTGAGGAATTGAAGAGTTTTTGGTTTAAAAGAAAGACATGGTTTTGTCTTAAATTGGTTTAAAGCGTAAAGTGTTATAACAGCTTTATGGGAAGTTAGTTATAACGACTTTATGAAAACAAAAGAATGGTTTTATCATTAGTTTTAAAATGGTAACTTGACTTTAAAAGGAGAAGTGTTTTGAATTACATAAAGAAGGCATAGTATTGTCTTAATTTGGTTTAAAAGGAAAGTATGGAAGTTGTTTTGGTTTACTTAAAATGTTAGTCACTCTATTTTGATAATACGGGCATCGGTGACCTTTGTAAAAGAAATGGATCTTTTAAAAGAATTTAACGTCGTAGTACTTTGGGGTTAAAACCTGGACTTTGGCATAAAATGAAAGTACCTTGAGTTGTGTGTAACTTGCCTATGTTTGCGTGTGATAGCCTTGTCGTGCTAGTATTGTATTTCTATACCACCGCGTCTCTCGATGGAGGGCCGGCTGATTTGTTATGATCTTACTTGGGCGTCTGGCGGTGGTGGAGCATTCCATGCAACTTACGTGATTATTATTCCATGGACTAGCTCTCCACGAGGTTTCTTGATTCGGCTTGGTATCCGTAGTTGACTCGTACTTGCCCCGAGTCGTGGCCGATTCGGCTTGGTATCCGGTAGTTAGCCCGTACTTGCCCGTTCGGTTTTGTGAAGTCTCGTGATTCGGCAGTATCCGTAGTTAGTCTTCGTACTTGCCCGCCACTACGTGGCGCGGTGGTATCTCGTAGTTGGCTTTCGTCTTGCCCTGGTCGCCGTGGTATGGTTATATAGATTTGTTAGTACGACTTTGGTATCGGTAGTTAGCTCGTCTTGCCGTCACGGTTTTATGACCTGAGTTGGGCACGGTGTTCATGTGTACTCCTTGGTGTGGTTATCGTGAAGCTGCGTGATGAGGAAGGTGTTCCACGGGCATGATTGATGTTGCGGGCATGAGACCCATAGTTATATTTGAGTGATGACTTTGAGGCGTGAGTCACGACTTGGCGTATTGGCTTACATGTATATCGTAGTTTGGTTATCATATATGTCTCTGTTTTATATAGACTACTATGATTTCATTTACGATATTTTGATTTCACATACTTGGTACTGTTATCGACCTCGCCCGGTGCGTTACATCCGCGGTAGAAGTACACGATTGTTGATCCTCGCCATAGGATCACATTCAGCGTTTTGGGAAGCTCCGTTTCTCGGAGGCTTATCTTTGGTATAGTCCACATCGTTGTAGGTACTTACATTCGGTATGGCGGACCGCTGTCGTCGTTGTTGTTATAACATTCTTAAGTGCAGTAATCTTGTTGTGGCGAGTTTGTAAAAGGGATATAGCGTCGTTCAAGTTTTATTTATATATTCGTAAAGGTAACTTTTGGTTAGCCTGTTTTCTTATTTCATTATTGTATATCTTGTTTCATGTGTAAGTTTTCATTTCCGCTGATTTTCTCTGATGTTGTATCACTAGGGTGCCCGGGGTAAGGCACCAGTCGCGGGCCCGTGGTCGGGTCGTGACATTTAGGCTATTGATACCATCTAAGATTGTGGAATAATTTCCCTTCGGGATTTCTTTCATTAATCCCAATATATATAGTTGTACAAATGTGATTCCTAATACAGTAAGAATCTTAAGTTACCTTAAATACATGATACTAATAAATACAATATATACTGTGAATATTTGAAGAATATTCGTTAATACTCAGCATACCAAAGTACCATGGAAGAACTTAGTCATGTCCAGAGGCAGTATACTTAGACAAAAATTTATTCTTTGGTTAGCAGTGCAACATAGATTGGTAATAGTGGATAGGCTAGCCAACTAGGGAATTCAAGTATCTCAGGATCGTGTACTATGTAATACAATGTGGTGGAGTCAATGCAACACCTTTTCTTTGACTGTAGATACCCTAAATTCATATGGCACACACTGTTAAGCTGGCTGGGCGGGCATACATAGATAGGAGATTGGACTGCAGAACTGCATTGGCTATCCAAAAATGTGCATAGCAGCAGATCAAGAGCAAATGAACTGGGATTTCTAAGTGCAACAGTGGTCTATCAAATTTGGAATGAAAGAAATACCAGAAGGTTTCACCACAGAAGCAAGATACTGATCATCAGAGATATCATTTTACAGTTACATATCAGAGTCAAGTATGAGCAGTTGGAGTAGACTTATAGATAAATTGCAAAAGTATCTTGTATAGGATTTCATTGTAAATTATAGTTAGCTTATATAGAAATTTAGGATCTGACTCTATAGTCCAAAACAAAGTCAGTGGTGTATAAACTGTTTCATTTGGTTGGATAAAATTATTCATTTGGCTAAAAAGAAATCTTATAGTGTTACAAATATGTAATATTCAGTACTGTGAACAAGTTCTAAATATTGTTTTGAACGTGACTAAATGCTTAAAATTATGAATTTAAAAGTTTAATTTAACATAGTAGATAAACAGACACCGGAAATAACGAACACTAGAAAATATAGTTGTAATTTCGAGGTGAATCCAAAATTTAAATGTGAAAGTCTAGAATAACTCTTTTGACTAATCGTGTTGGTCAAAATCTATTATTTATATTTGTTGGATTAAGCCTTTAACATATATACAGGGTTCAAGCCAAGCAGCTGAGTTCATCCGAACTGTTATACTCTATATCTGCTCATGGGTCATTTAAGTAGTATTTATTTTAACCATCTGGTACTAGAAGAGTAAACCGTTCTATGCCAATAGAATTTTCATTCCCAAAACTAAATCAAAAAAATTGGATGAAACGGAACGAATCTCAATTCATTCCACCACACCCCCGTGTAGTGTTAACTTTTCGAACTAGGGGTGTGTCCGGTACGAAGGAAAATATTTCATAAAAGCATATGTATACAATCTAGACAAATATTATGGGAGGTAGGGGTGAGTGTAGCAGTGTGCGTTGGTGGGGATAGGAACTACGGAGGTGCGGGGTGAAGATGAAGATGTGTTGGAGGTGGGAGGACACAATCAATGTGGAATGTCATTTGTGAAACTTGTTTCCCCTATTTCTATAAGAGAACTCCTTTTTCTCATTTTTTTAAAAAATATTTTTTCTAGAGAAAATATTCTTCAAAATTTTTAACAAATTGAAAAATATTGTTCAAAAAATATTTTCCACGATATCGAACACTATGAGTTAATCACTACGGAACGACCCTTGAACATTATAGGGAACTCAGAATGTAATGTTTTGGAGTTACTTCCTTGTCTGCGACTTATAACTCATCTCTTCTTTTTATTTGCATGCCTGAGTACAAGAGAAATTAAACATGACATTTCATTTCAGATAGCCTGTTCTTTATCATTTAAGCATATTATTTTCAAATTTACTAGCTTGACTAACTCAAAATATAGAGTATTGAAATAATTTTCACGGGAGATTGTATGCCCTACTGAAGGAAACGCAAAATTAAATTAAGATATTTTTATTTATCATTCTACTATACTCTTTGATTTCATAGAACATATTGAGTGCTAATTTTATAGTGTGAAAGAAAACAAAAAAATATTGACACAAAATTGTAGGCGGACGCGTTATGTCACAGTAGGACCTTTTCCTTTGTATTGAAGCTTTCAAGAAAAACAAAAATGTTTGGTTTCTCTTATTCAAATGAGAACTCCTTATTAATTCCTTTGACCCGTTAATCAAGATCGCAGTAACCAAAATCCAAAAGAACATTGTCCTTTTCATCCTTTGACCTGTTAATCAAATCATTGCAATATCATCGTTGTCTTCCTTTCCAACCCCCATCTATTTTTTTCCTTTTTAAGGACAATCCCTACCTGAAATATGATTCCAATTGAACCATTCTTTTTTCTCCTGCTTAATTATACTCTTAATTCTTTTTCTTTCTTTTCTAAATATTTTTTTCAAAAGTTAGTTTCCATCAATTTATTGTTTCTTTTCTTGCATGCATTTGAAAATATCAAAGCTGCAGCTGCAATTGGAAAATGATAGATATTCAAGAATTTCTCATGCGTTTCTCACTAGTTTCTTTCGTTCTATATTTCATTCGTAGGCTTAGGAAAACCCTTCACATGGCTATTGTTTCCCCACCAATCTCATCCCCGTCTCCTTCTCCTCCTTCTCAATCTTCATTCCCGTGGCTCGGTCGATGGATATTCCTAGAAAAAGAAAACCCATTTTCTAAGCTCGAAAAAACAAAGAAACCAAAAAATGATCACCCCACCAATGAATATAAGGATGATTCAATGATCTCCAATGATTATAATAAGGATAGTCAAAATCCGGGTATTAATGAAGAAGCTAGAAGATCTACAAATTCAAGAAAGAGACCTGCAAAGCTTATGGTACCATCATTTATTCCCTGTTTGGATTTTGGTGAGGTGGGAAAGAAATTTGACAAGACAGAATTTGAGACCGAAGGAAGAAATTATTCTGTTGCTAGTAGAAAAGGAAGAAGACAAGTCATGGAAGATAGCCAAGGTGCCATGCTTAATATCTTAGGTGACCCTAAACAAGTAAGTCATAATTAATCATCTGTCCAATATATTAGATTGTTCTATCATATATTTATCAAGAAATAATATGATTTCCTTTCTCCAACAATTGTTTCACCTTGTTCAAGAACAGATAGTCCTGTATTCAATTTTTGCAAACATATTTGAACACAAGAGTTACTCTTTCCGTCACAAAAAGATTTTCTTGATTCAAATTACGAGGGTCAAACTAATTAATATTGGGTGTAAATTTAGACATAAAATCTCTATTTTTAAAAATGAAATTTCCATAATTAAAATTATATAAAAACATTATAAATCACTATATTTAACAATTCAAAATATAGTTAACTATATATGTCTATACTCTCTCAAAACTTTCTTTATTAAGACGATTACTGTTTGGTTCATCTTCTAAATTTGTACACATTGGGAATTGCAATTGAAATTTGATTAGATATTGTCGGTAGGCATTTTTTTTTGTGATTGATGGGCATGGAGGGAAAGCTGCAGCAGAATACGTAGCTGAGAATCTAGGGGAAAACATAGTAAAAGAATTAGAACGCGTTGAAAGGAAAGAAGGAAATCACATAGAAGTTGCCATACGTGAAGGTTACTCGCTCACAGACCAACAATTTCTTAATCTGGTAAGTATGACAATGACTACTGCTTTATTCTTTTTCAAATCTTTGAAAGAATTGATGGCCAGACTTGGTCAAAGTCTTATCCATGAATAGTTATTAATTAGGGGATTCAATATTCTTTTTAGACTGTCCTAATGGTGCGTAGACAAAAAACGTATGCGATGGATGTATCACATATTTTCTTCAACTTGTCACGGCAAAAAGGTTAATTCTCCGTCTAATTTATGTGATATAATTTGATTCGATTCAAAATTAAAAAATAAAGAATAGCTTTCTAATATTTTATTAAAAATTTATGGGAAAAGTGTTACATCTTTCAGTGTATTACGAAATTAAGGTCATTTACTGCTTATTTTTAGGTTGCTAAATTAGGATTAATACAGACAATTACCTATTGTTGGGGTAAATTTCATAGATGGTAACATAACTGTCTTTTTTCACCAAAATAGTTTAACTATGTTTTGTAACATAAAAATCCATAAAATTTTGACTTACTTACACAAATATCACATATGCCATATATATATATATATATATATATATATATATATTATCTTTATTTATTTATATATATTTATCTAATAAAGCAAATTCAATTTAAAAAGACCAGCCGATCCAATCCAAAAGCCATATTCAATGGTAATAATTTTTACCATTTTATTTTATGTTCAGTCGAAACACAAATCCAATTACAAAGAACTGACCAACTCGAACCGGCCAAAAATCCATATGAAAAAATTAAAATACTAAAAGCGTGAATGAATTTCAAATAACAATATCACAAAATTATTACTTCTGATACAAGTAGTAGTAACTATTAGTCCATAAAATCTATTTTCTTACTAATATATATATATATATATATATATATATATATATATATATATATATATAGCTGGCCGACAATTTTTTCCTTCAACAAAACATTACTTCAAATATTCTTAAATTAATTAATATTATTTCAACCTTTCATTTTTCTTATTATAAACTGTTGAAATATGCATTGAATTCGGACATATTAGGTTTATATCATGTTTAGGAATCTTTTTCCTTGCATGTTTAGGAATTCTTTTCCTTGAATGTTTAGGAATCCTTTTCTTTGTCTGTTTGAAAAATATTTCTTTAGTCTGTATAAGGGGTACTCTATATAAATCTCACGGGTCATAATCTAATAGTACTCTCTGAAAATTGTATTCCTAATGTTCAATAAAGTTTTTCTCTCTTCTGCCCGTGGACGTAGCTAACACATTGTTAGTGAACCACGTTAAATCGTTTGTGTCATTTAATTCTTTCTTCTGTTTAATTGCTTCCACTATAACAAATTGGCATCAGAGCCGGATTTATTTGTTTGAAAGATGTCTGAAATGAATGTGAAAATCGATAAATTTATGGGGAGAAACTGTTTTAGTCTGTGGTAGATCAAGATGCGAGCCTTGTTAAAACAACAAGGACTTTGGACGCCGCTTGCTAGGAAGCCGACATAACCCATTAACGCTAAGATTGTTATACCCCGTAGTTCCAGGGTATGTATGCGAGGACGTACGTACGAGAATACGACAGAAAGATTGGAAAGGAGGAAAGAGGTGATTTTTCCACGGAAAAGTTTCCGGTTTTTGTAAAGGAAAAAGGTTCGTTAATGGGAATTGGATTCCCAGATTTGGTATTCGGACTTCCTGGAATATTAGAGAATTATGGAATTTTATTTTCGGAAATGGTCACGTGGGGCCCACGGGAGAAATTTCTGATTTTGTAGGGCCCACTTTGTTTCGAGATTTTGGCCATTGTGGATATTTTTCGAGATGTTTTATTTTGGGCCAATAGGAGGGTGACACGTGTCACCCCTGAGTGGCTTGGCGAATGGCATTTGTGCACAACTTTGTTAGAGTCGTTTTTCGACGAAACGTTTTACATAACTTGCGAGAGAAAATTCGGCTATGTCTTTTCTTATTTTTGCGGATTTTTCCGAGAGGCGGAACATTTTGGACCAACGAGAGGCGGCACTTGCACCTGCGTTGGTGGGCAAAGTGGGCGCGTGGACGATTTGGGAAGGCAAGTGGGAGATATTTTTGGTAGATATTTTGTGTGCAAGTTGGCTAGGTACACATGGGTGAATCTTGGCCTACACTTGCCTAACACTTGGTGTAATCTTGGCCATTGGTTGGCTTTCACTGACCTATAAATACCCTCCTTTGAAGACTAATTCATTCCAAATTGCCTAAGTCTTGAAAGCTTCTTCCTTCCCCTTAGTGTAGTGTATTGGCGAGAGCCCCTCTCTCCCTTGGCCGAGAGTCCCCACAGTGGGGTAGTAGAGGGTAGACACCACTGCTAGTTGCTTTCGTATAATACCCTTTGTGGTATAGAAATACTCTCCAGTATTGTTATAATGCCCAAATACCTTAGCAGTATACCTTGTAGTATTCTAAGGTTATACCTATCTGAAAAGCCGAAATACTATTATACTTCCCGTCAATCCACAAAACCACAGGAAAATCTCCATAGTCAGTTGGAGTATTGTGTAGAAGTTGGTTAGAACTTCTAAGGGTGGTTTAGAGCGGGTTGAGCGCTGGAGTTGAGCTAAGCGTTGCTAAGGATCGACATTTATACTTGGATAATTATGGGCTTATCGAGGTAATTATCTTGTCCCCTGTGTAATTGGATATTACATGATTGTAGGAATATATAGTTGAAGTATACTATATATAGTCTTGTTGTAATTACATAGGGGTATTCTGATGAGACTTGTGTAGTAAGTACAGTGGAGTAGAATTGTACAGGTTAGGGTTAGATGTATAACCCACTGGTTGGCTTGGTAGCCGGCCTCGTTAGAGGAGGAGATTTCTGTTGTTGCGGGAGAGTCTTTGCGAAATTTCGTAGAAAGTTCTACGATGAGACCTAAATGTTAATAAGCGCGCGTGGCCTTATAGGTGGAAGTACTACGTGTGGCGCGATCCGCTTGGCTTAAGGAGTAGCCGCGGTTGGAGCGTTTTGCTATTAGTCGATACTCGTCGCGGTATGTGAACCTCTTCCTATCTCTCTAGCATGATATGTGTGAACTATGTAGTACGGTAGACGTACGTGTGTTTGATTGTTGTAAAACATAAAGTGTTATAACGGCTTTATGGGAAGTTGGTTATAACAACTTTATGTAGGTAAGAAAATGGGTTGTGGTTTTGAAGGTAAGCGGATTTGATTATAACTGACTTGTTATGTGCTAATGAAGAACTTGAAGTATTTCAAAAGGTTTATAAATCATTTTGAAAGAATATGTGTAGTAATGTATTTTTGAAAACTTAAGAGTTATACTAGCTTTATGGGAAGTTAGGTATAACGGCTTAAGAATGTTTCTTGATTTTGGAAATCGGGATGTGTATCGACAAACCAACTGCGGCGTTAACAAAGGAAATGTTTTGAATAATTAAGTATGATTAAAACCAGTAGAAACTTCCATCTGCATAGAAGCTAAGATAAGACAAAATGATATTTCCTAGATCATGGCTGCTGTAATAAGATTGTTATAAATAAGAATAACCTACTTACATGTAAGGCTTATGTTCCTCAATTGGTTAATAAAAAGGATTTTATTCTTGAATGAATAAGACTATGAACTACGAAACCTTTTTAAAATAAGAAACTGGAACATTTGAAATTAGGCAAACTCGAACGTTTGGAAAATAATGTTGTTACTTAATTTTACAAAGGTAAGTGTGTTGGTTTACTTAAAAAACGATCACTCTATTTTATATACTACGGTATTGTGTGACTTATGTGATAGGAACGGATCTTTTAAAGATTTAATGTATGAAATGCGTTGGGGTTAGATACTCGAACTTGTTAGTAGAAAGTACCTTGTGTGAACAACTTGATTGTATTGGTTTGTGATAGCCTTGTAATACTTTCTTGTTGATTTGATAAGTAAACATGTTAGGATCTACTTGTGTTAGTATCTTGTGATTGTTATGTAAGGGTCATTCTTCTTTGTGCTTACATTGTTAAAAGGTAAGTCCATCTTGTTATTATATCACCTACCCTCGATCGTATACAGGGCTTGCCACCGCTTGATGCGGTCTATCGGCTATCACGGTCCTTGAGACTATGCGAGTCGCGGTATGCTCGTGATCGGTGATCATTCACAGTGTTTAGCCCGATCTGGGATTCCTATCACGGTCTCCGAGGACTATCGCGGTCGCGAGGGGCTATGCGAGCTGCGAAGTCGGGGCGGATCTGAGGTTGGTCGCCTTCGATGCGGGGTATACCTCGGGTGGTCTAGGACCGATTCGAGAATACCTTATGCGGGTGCGTGTGACCTATGCGGGCTCGCGAGTTCGAGAATAAGCGCGCATTGATCTGCGGGCGATGGCGGCGGCCGATCTGTGGTGCGGTCTAGAGAGACCTCGTGATACTGATTTGTGGCATTTGTGGTGCTGGGGTCTTAGCGATCGGCTATGCCTTCGTACTTACCGTCTGGTCTTATTGTGATGACTTTGAGGCGTGAGTCACGACTTGACATATTTGCTTAGTTGTTGTGAGCGTAGTTTGGTTATCATACATGTCTCTGCTTTATATAGACTACTATGATTTGATTCTGATGTTACTTCTGATTTCACATACTTGGTACATGTTGTCTTGACCTCGCCGAAGTGCGTTAAATCTTGCGAGGAAAAGGTACACGATCGATGATCCTCGCTCTTAGGGTCACGATTCGGCGTTGGGAAAGCTCGTTTCTCGGAAGCTTGTCGGTGGTATAGTCCCCTGTCGTTGTAGGTATTTACATTCAGGGGTATGGCGGGGCCCTGTCCCGTCATAGTTGTTGCAAATCTTAAGTGCATGAAATCTTGTTGTGGCGGGGTTTGTAAAAGGATTAAACTGTTCTCTTTAAAAGATTGTTTATATATGCCGAAAGGCAAGTTTTCACAGATTATTGTTTTATACTTCTGTTGTCTCATGTTATGTTTTTATGTTCCGCTGATTACTCTGATGTTGTATCACTAAGGTGCCCGGGGTAAGGCACCAGTCACGGGCCCGGGTTTCGGGGCGTGACAAAGATGGTCATTCTGAAAGAGAAAACTCATTCAACAATTATGTTGAGTCTTGCTGATGATATTATCACTGAGGTCGCGGAGGAGGAAACCGCGCAGGGTCTATGGGTCAAGCTCGAGAGTCTCTAAATGACGAAGTCCTTAACCAATAAGTTGTTTCTGAAGAAACGTCTCTTTCGTCTACGAATGCAGGAAGGTATGCCTCTTCGAGATCACTTAGATCAACTAAACACAATCTTGTTAGAGTTACGTAATATTGATGTGAAAGTTGAGGATGAGGATACTGCATTGATTCTGTTAGTATCTTTACCATTATCGTACGAAAAATTTGTACAGTAGTTCATTGTTGGAAAAGATATTGTGTCTCTAGAGGAGGTGAGATCGTCTCTCCATACTAGGGAGCTGCGCCATAAGGCGGCTGGTACAGGTGCAGATAATCAGGTTGCAGGGTTAGTAGCCAGTGGAAGTCATGGACATAGAAATACGGGGGAGAAGAAGTCCAAGAAATCATTTTCTAAAGGTCCAAAACCAAATGATGTCTGTAATTACTGTAAGAAAAATGGACACTGGAAATCTGATTGTCCCAAGAAGAAGAGGTAGCAGAATAATCCGGCCAGTGCTTTGTTATGTGAATACCAACTCTGAAGATGATATCGCTCTAGTTGCTAATGAGTACACGCATCACAATGATGTGTGGATCCTCGATTCAGCAGCATCTTACCATATATATCCGCACAGAGAGTGGTTTACAACCTATGAGCAAGTGGATGGTGGCAGTGTTTCTATGGCTGACAGTTCTATTTGCAAAACGGTTGGGATAGACTCTATTAAAATTCAGACACATAATGGTAAATTCTGCACATTGAATGACGCCAGGAATGTTCCATCCATGACAAAGATTCTGATATCATTGAGCATGTTAGATAGCAAGGGGTTCATATTTCGAGAAGGAGTTCTATATGTCTGCAAGGATTCGAATGTGGTTCTGAAGGGCATAAAATGTGGTACCTTGTATTTTCTTCAAGGTTCTACGTTATCAGGTTCTGTTGTTGTTGCATCCTCAGAGGTTGATAAAGAAAACTTGACCAAGTTATGGTATATGAGGCTTGGCCATATGAGCGAGAGAGGGATGCAGATTCTGTCAAAAGGAGATCTTCTTTGTGATCACAAGGCCGAGGACCTTAAGTTTTGTGAACACTGTGTATTCGGGAAATTTTATCGCAGCAAGTTTTCCAAAGCAATACACAGAACAAAAATCACACTTGATTACATCCATTCTGATTGTTGGGGTACTTCCTGGATGAAGTCTCTAGGAGGTCACAGATACTTTATGACAATTATTGATGATTTCTCAAGGATGACTTGAATGTTCTTTATGAAGCATAAAAGTGAAGCTTTCAAGAACTTCAAGCAGTGGAAGACATTAATGGAAAATCAAATAGGGAAGAAGATCAAAAGACTGCAAACTGATAATGGTCTGAAATTTTGTTGTTCTGAGTTCAATGAGTTTTGCAGAAAATAAGGGATTGCTAGGCATCATACGATCGAGGACGCCAAAACAAAGCGGTGTAGCGAGCATTTAATCGGACACTTACGGAGAGAGCTAGATCGTACTCTAATCTTTGGACTAACTAGGACATTCTGGGCAGAGGCGGTTAGTACAACTTGCTATCTGATAAATCGTGGACCTCACACATGTATACATCTCAAAACTTCTTTTGAGATGTGGTCTGGTAAGCCTGCTTATTACTCTGGCTTGAGAGCTTTTGGTTGCAATGTTTATTATCATGTGAATGAGGGTAAATTAGAACCATGAGCTAAAAGGGGAGTGTTTGTGGGTTATGGGGATGGTGTTAAAGGTTACAGAATATGATTTTGAGAAGAGGGTTATACTGAGCAGGAATGTAGTTTTTGATGAAAATTCTATGTTTAACCCTACTGTGAAGTCTATTATTGGTGGAAGTATTGGGAAACAGGTGGAGCAGCAAGTCACTCCAGATGAGGGTGAACCATCATATGAAGTCCAACAACCACACTCAAAAGCATAATCATCAGGATCTTCATTACCAGCAGCAAATCAACACAATTTGGCTCTTGATCGATCAAAGAGAGTAAATTATGGAATACCTCCCAGAAGGTATGATTTTGAAGACATGGTAGCTTATGCATTGCAGGTTGCTAAAGAAGTGGATCCTGACTCACATGAGTCATCTACTTACAAAGAAGCAGTTACATGTACTGAATCTTCCCAATGGATTGCTTCTATGGGAGAGGAGATGGAGTCACTCCATAATAATCAGACTTGGGAGTTAGCCAAGCGACCACGAGATAGAAAAGTTGCCACTTGCAAGTGGATCTACAAGAATAAGGAAGGAGGAACACCTGTTGAGAGCATCAAGTATAAAGCTCGAGGGTAGCTAGGGGGTTCACTCAGAGAGAAGGGGTAGACTACAATGAGATTTTCTCGCCAGTGGTCAGACACACTTCCATCAGGGTGCTACTAGTAATAGTTGCACATCAGAATCTGAAACTTGAACAACTAGATGTGAAGACAACTTTTCTACATGGAGAGTTGGAGGAGAAAATATACATGACTCAGCCAGATGGGTTTCAGGTTCCTGGTAAAGAGGACTATGTTTTCAAGTTGAAGAAGTCTTTGTATGGACTAAAGCAGTCTCTGAGGCAGTGGTACAAAAGGTTCGACAACTATATGATAGAGATTAGCTACAACAGAAGTCCATATGATTGATGTGTTTAATACAACAGGTCAGCAAACAGTTCTTTGATTTACTTGGTCCTGTTTGTAGATGATATGTTAATAGCTACGAAGGACAAGTCTGATGTCCAGAAGTTGAAAGATCTTCTCAGTGCCGAGTTTGATATGAAGGATTTGGGTGCATCTCATAAATTTTTGGGAATGGAGATATATAGGGATCTAAGTAGAGGGAAGCTCTTCTTGTCACAGAAAGGCTACATTCAGAAGATTTTGTCAAGGTTTGGCATGTCTACAACAAAGCCTATAGATACTCCCAGTGCTGCAAATGCACATCTGTCTGTTGCTTTTGCACCTAAATCAGGTGAGGAGAAGGAGTACATGTCTCGAGTTCCCTATACTAGTGCAGTATGAAGCTTGATGTATGCAATGGTATGTACTATACCTGATCTTGCACAGTCTGTTAGTGTTGTTAGCAGGTTTATGAGTGAGTCTGACAAAGAGCATTGGCAAGCTGTGAAGAGGATTTTTCGGTACCTCAAAGGTACGTTTGATGTTGGTTTCATTTATGGAAGTGATACAGAGTGCTTGGTGACGTGGTTTTGGACTGACTATCTTTGGAGATGTTGTGATGAAGAAGATCTATGACTGGTTATGTTTTCACTCTTGGTGGTTTAGTTGTCAGTTGAAAAGCTACTTTGCAGCCTACAGTGACTTTGTCGACTACAGAAGTAGAGTACATGGCATTAACAGAAGCAGCCAAGGAGGGAATCTAGTTGAAAGGATTGATCAGTGATCTGGGTCTACATCAGGATCAGTCCACAGTGTATTGTGACAATCTCAGTGCAATCTGTTTAGCAAAGGATCAAGTCCATCATGAGAGGACTAATCACATTGATGTGAGGTATCATTTTCTAAGAAGTGGGAAGAGAATCAAGGTGAACAAAGTGGGTACTGCTGATAACCCAACTGATATGTTCACAAAGCCGGTTTCACATAGCAAATTCCAACACTGTTTGGACTTGCTCAATGTTAGGAGTTGCTGATTGCCCCTTGAGGGAAAAATCTGGGGCAGAAGGAATCTAGTACATAAGACACTATAATGGTGCATCTGTTATTTGTGAGAGGATTCAAGTCAAGGTGGAGATTTGTTGAAATATGTCTTGAATCTGGGAATATTAGGTTTATACCATGTTTAGAAATCTTTTTCCTTGCATGTTTAGGAATCCTTTTCCTTGCCTGTTTGGAAAACATTTCCTTAGTTTGTGTAAGGGGTACTCTATATAAACCTCATGGGTCATAACCTAATAGTACTCTCTGAAAATTGTATTCCTCAAGATCAATAAAGTTTTTTTCTCTTTTGCCCGTGGACGTAGCTAACACATTGTTAGTGAACCACATTAAATTGTTTGTGTCCTTTACCTTCATTATTATTATTTCTACTGTTTAATTGCTTCCGCTATAACATAAACCAAATCATATATGCATGAACTGATATTGTAGTCCTATTCCCCACTAGATATTTATATTAAAGTAGATAATAATTTAAAGAAATAATTTGAATTGGAATGACCCGATTAGGGAAACTTTTGAGTCTCTCATTGAAAAGAATAATAACATATCTTTATTCTAAATTTTCAGATGAAAGATAAGTATGGTTTATCTTTTACTGAAAAATATAGTTGATATAGCATATGATATGCTCTATATAGCAAAGTTCTAAAGAATTTGTATATAGTTGATATGGCATATGATATGTTCTATATTTGTTTTGGTCGGCTCGGGTTGAATCAATTCTTTTTAATTGAATATATATTTAAGCTACTAAAAATAAAAAAGAGTAAAAGATTTGTACCCATCGGATATGGGTTTTAGATTGGGGGTTGGGGTTTCTAATTGAATTTGTATTTATTAAATTATTAAATAAAAAATATATCAATAGAGTATTATCGACCGAAAGTTGAATTTTCAGGCATAGGTGATTTTTGTGTTAGTTAGGGATTTTTTTTATGATTTTGTGTTAGAAAACATAATTAAATGACTTTGGTCATGAAAAACAATTATAGTTATATGACCATCTATAAAATTTAGCCCTTATCTCATCTTAAAACTGAACACTATCATTATGAAGAAATTACTTGTGCAATCATAATTAATTAATTAATGATAAAATATTGTTCTCAATGCAGGGTGAAAATGGTGGAGCTTGTCTAGCTAGTGCGCTGTTGAAAGATGAAGAACTTCATGTATCAAACGTGGGAGATTGTAGAGTAGTGTTGAGTAGGAATGGAGTAGCTGTTAGACTGACAAATGATCATCGTCTCTCAAGGGAAGATGAACGTGCCCGAGTCGAAACTGCAGTAAGTCTTTTCTCAATTTACAATTTAATATATTGATTGTAAGGGAGCTTATGTTTCAAGTAATATTAATTTCAGGGTGGATTTGTGTATTGTCACAATGGAGTTTGGCGGGTGAATGGATCACTTGCAGTTTCAAGGGCATTTGGAGATAACTACTTAAAGGAATGGATCATTTCCGAACCAGATGTTGTCAAGCTTCCTTTAACTTCTGATTGTGAATTTCTCATCATGGCTTCTGATGGCTTGTGGGATAAGGTAAATTTCTATGATAAATATCCATCACTAACTTTATAAAAATACTAACTAATAACATGTTACTTATAATAGCGTTACAAATCCTTACACTCTCTCTCTGTATATAATTTAAATTCTTTACAGCAAAAATGCAGGGACAACCAGTAGCGTCTATGCCCTTTTTAGGAGTTTGAAACAAATACTCCATGTTTAGGGAATTTTCATAGTTGGTTACTAATTATTAATTTTCAAATATGTATTGGTTTTCATGCAGGTAAGTGACCAAGAAGCTGTAGATGTGGTATCAAAAGAGAAGAGTTCGATATTGGCTTGTAAGAAGCTTGTAGATATGTCAGCAAGAAGAGGCAACCTTGATGACATAACAGTCATGGTCATCAATCTTCAAAGCTTCCTAGGCAGTAATTAAGATTTAACTTAATTAGTCTAAGCAGCATAATTTATTATGTGAAATTTTAGGTAAGGAGGGTTTCTCCATTATCCTTGTGCACGAGTTTCCTTCTTTATATCACAAATAAAAGAAGGAAACAGGGATGATGAGAAGAAAGTGGCCTAAGATTTTCGCCACTAGCTAAAGTAAGAATTAGTTTCTTTTATGTGTAATGAATTTATTTCAACTCAGAGCTCAACTTATATGTCTTCCTTTTGGAACTATCTATAGCATAGACTAAAAAAGTTAATTAGTAGCTAGGTTTGTCTTGTTAGTTTCTGCAAATGGCGATTAGAAGGAAAGCTTAAATGTAAACTCAGATATGTTTTGCCAAGACTTTCATAAGCCTAGTTTGATTCCTTGACTCGGTCAAAAAATACCTAGTTCATTCTTTATTACTTGTTAAAAACCTGCAAATTGAAGTTGTTGGAAATACCGTCGATATACATACTAAATGTCCATGATATACAAGTGTTATACACTTGCCCTGCTCTTTACACTTTGCTGTTTTTCCTTTATTGTTGTCATTCCTTACATTCCTAGCCTAGCCTAAGTTTGGTCTCATAAGGGCATTTTGTGCAAATGACCCATAGTATAAAACATATGTTTGTGGAAGTATTTTAGTTAATCAGAAATATAGAAAAGTTCACGCACACCTCCTTCTTCATCCTTTCTCGTCTTCTTCACCATTCTGATGCAGTTCCTTTGTGAATTCACGATCTTTGGGCTCATATCAGATCGATCTCCCGTGATTCTAGGTTTCTATCATGGTATCAGAGCCAGTTGGAGGAATCGATCTAAGCAAACGACAACAGGAATCGTAAACTTGTAAGAATTACATTCTTACGATTCACGAAGGTACAATTAAATCTCTTGACTAAAAGTGTTCAATATATTAGTAAAATCTGCTATTCGATTGGAATTATGGAAACCACTACAGCAATCATAGATGAAAGCTCGAATTCTGGTTGTGAGATAATCGACCACAATCATCCTCTATACACGAGTGCGGCGATGCCGAGGTGTCTGCGCAGTTGACATCCGATTAACGAGGATGGAAAACTATACACTATGGAGCAGAGCTATGCAACTAACGCTATTAACGAAGAACAAAATTGGATTCGTAGACGGATCTGTGAAGCGTGATACATATGGATCTATGCATACGAGGCAATGGGATAGGTGCAATGCCTTAGTGATGTCGTGGATTATGAAAAATGTCGATAAAAATCTTCTTAGTGGAATTTTGTATCGATCCAATGCTGCTGCTGTTTGGAAGGATCTAAAGGAGCGATTCGACAAAATTAATCTCTCTCGAGTGTATCAGTTAAAAAAGGAATTATCAATGCTGAATCAGGGGACATCATCGATTGCACAGTACTACTCCAGATTGAAGGATCTATGGGATGAGATTGACTCGATTATACCACCTCCTACCTGCGAATGTTCAAATCCGAGGGAATACATCAGTCATTTAAGCAACCAGAGACTGTTGGAGTTCCTTATGGGACTAAATGACGGGTATAATCAAGCTAGGAGTCACATATTATTAATGTCTCCAACACCAAGTGTAAATCAAGCCTATGCCATGGTGGCACAGGATGAAAGTCAAAAGCACATCCCGCCAGGGAATTACATCGAAGGTATGGCAATGGCAAGCAGAACTTCATTTAATAACACCAGGAAATACAATACATATGCTATGTGATCATCGCCGCATGAAGGGACCTGACAGGAAGGCATCACAAATTACTATACTACTGTGATCACTGTAAAAAGCAGGGTCACACTATGGAGAAATGCTACAGGCTTGTTGGTTACCCTTCTGATTCCAGAGAAAAAAGGAAGGTTGTTAATGCAGCCATTGGACCACAAATGGAAGCCAACAGTCCACAACTATCTACATACCAGCAGGATCAACTTCAGCACATGATCAGCACCTGCACACCAGATAAGCTACACCAACTGATGGCTGTTATGGCTCAGGAAAAAAGGACAGGTATGGATCATACTGTACCTGCAAAGGTGCACATGGCAGGTAAATATGAGCACACTGAAGATAACAGTAGATATAGCTGGATAGTAGACTCTGGTGCTACTAACCATATGGTTACAGACAGGAAAATGATTGAAACACCTAATCCTTCAGACAATCTAGGACATGTGCAGCTACCTACTGGGGGCATTGCTCAAATCTCACAAACTGGGAATTGTAGACTAACAGGAGGTGATGTATTAAACCATGTACTTTGTGTGCCAAGCTTTCAATTCAACCTACTTTCAGTATCCAAGTTAACTAGGGAATTGAATTGTAGTGCAAGATTCTTCCCTGACTTCTTTGTCCTACAGGATCTCCTCACTGGGAAGGTGAAGGAGATTGGTAAAGAAGTAGATGGTCTATATGTGCTGGAGACTGCAGGGAAGCAGGACAGATTGGTGACAGGGCATGCACACATGACACAGGCTAATTCAGAAGGATCCAAGGGAGCTCTATGGCATAAAAGACTAGGGCATGCTCCTATGAGTGTCCTTAGGAAGATCAAGATCTTTAATAATGATAAGTTTAGTTTTAATATTCCACACTGTGATGTATGCCCTATGGCTAGACAAACCAGATTACCCTTTCCAGCTAGTGATAGTAGAACTACATCTTCATTTGAGCTTTTACACATTGATGTATGGGGACCATATAGAGTTCCCACATATACTGGAATGAGATACTTCCTTACTATAGTTGATGACTTTACCAGGTGGACCTGGATTTATCTGTTACACATTAAATCAGATGTGCCAAGTATGCTTAAGGACTTGTGTGTTATGATCAAGACACAGTATGGTGTGGTTGTCAAATCCATTAGATCTGATAATGGCTCAGAGTTTATTAACAGTACATGTAGTGACTTGTTTGCCAGATTAGGGATTGTCCATCAAAGATCTTGTCCTTACAGTCCTCAACAGAATGGACTAGTTGAAAGAAGACATAGACACATCCTAGAATTGGCAAGGGCTATCAAGTTTCAAAGTCACCTACCAAATAGGTACTGGGGGGATTGTGTGGAGGCTGCAGGGTACATCATGAATAGATTACCTTCAGTAGTTCTGGGAAACATCTCACCTTATGAAAAGTTATATGGGAAGGCTCCAAATCTGTCCCATATGAGGGTCATTGGTTGCCTTTGCTATGCAACAAACTTACTTCAGTCAGACAAATTTGACACTAGAGCAATAAAAGCAGTCTTGCTTGGATATTCCTCCAAGCATAAAGGATACAAACTATTAAATCTATCTAACAATACTCTATTTGTAAGCAGAGATGTTACCTTCCATGAAGATTTGTTTCCTTTCCAGCAAAAGCAGCAGGTACTTGGACCAAGCCACACCATCCATTTAGAGGCTTCTGGAGATGGTTCAGAAATTTCACAAGCTGATGCTGCTGGTGATGGGACTACCTTTCATCCTTTCCAGGAAAAACAACATTACTCCAGAATTGCTGATCTTGCAGATCAGTCTCATCAAGTTGAAGTTGCTGAAGGACATCCATCCATGAATGCAGAGGTTACAGATCAATTTGAGGAAGCTCATACTGCTGATGACTGCACTGATGCTGAAATTGCACCTGAGCCTGAGGTTGAATCATCTCTGAGAAGATCAGATAGGAGCAGAAAGCAGCCTGCATGGATGAAGGACTTTTATGGAGCAAATAACAGCAGGGAATGCTTGTATCCTATGTCAAATAGTCTCACTTACACTGGATTGTCTGCTAGATATCAGAGTTATATTGCAAAAATGGGATTTGAGAAGGAGCCAACATCATACTCTACAGCAGTTCAGGATACCAGATGGCTGGAGGCAATGAAGGCTGAGATGAAGGCACTGGAGGACAATAACACTTGGGAGGTTACTGATCTTCCCAAACACAAGAAAGCCATCGGATGCAAGTGGGTCTATAAGATCAAATACAAAGCTAATGGTGAAATAGAAAGATTCAAGGCAAGGTTGGTGGCTAAGGGTTACAATCAAAAGGAAGGTGTTGATTACCAAGACACCTTCTCACCTGTAGCAAAAATGGTTACAGTAAGGGTAGTGGTCTCGATTCTTTGCTTCGGAGGTTGGGACATCTATCAAATGGATGTCCACAATGCATTTCTCCAAGGGGATCTTAATGAGGAAGTATATATGACCATGCCACAGGGCTTTGATGATAAGCAAGGTAGAGTATGCAAGCTGGTCAAGTCTTTATATGGCCTAAAGCAGGCTTCTAGGCAGTGGAATATTAAGCTCACTACTGCCCTAAAGAACTCAGGTTTTGTCCAAAGCCAACTGGACCATTCACTACTCACAAAAAGGCTGGGAAATAGAATAGTGTTGGTGCTCATCTATGTGGATGATCTTGTCATTACTGGAAATGATAGTGCCCTCATTCAACAGACCAAGACATCACTTCAGCAGAACTTCAAGATCAAGGACTTGGGGACTTTAAGATACTTTCTGGGTTTTGAGTTTGCTCGAAATGATAGTGGAATAGTCATGCATCAAAGAAAATATACTTTGGAGCTGATCTCTGATCTTGGTCTCTCAGGGGGGAAGCCAGCAAAGACCCCTATAGAACTTAATGCCCAGCTGACATCTACAACTTATGATCAATGCATTCCTGCACCTGCTGGCACAACTCAGAATAAAGATACACTACTGGCAGATCCAGGTAGCTACCAAAGGCTTATTGGGAGGCTCTTATACTTGACAAACACCAGGCCTGACATCTCCTTTGCTGTCCAAAGCCTGAGTCAGTTCCTTCAAAGTCCAAAAACATCTCATCTTATGGCAGCATATCGTATAGTCAGATACCTGAAACAAGCACCAGGTCTGGGAATTTTTATGCCAGTAGGAGAGACAGCCAATCTCACAGCCTATTGTGATGCTGATTGGGCCTCCTGTCTCAATACGAGGAGGTCCATCACAGGCTATTTAATATTCTTTGGTTCATCCCTCATATCATGGAAGTCGAAGAAGCAACCTACAAGATGTCGAAGCTCACCGAGTGAGTATAGAAGTCTTCGGCGATTGCGAAGTGGTGTGGCTTCTTGGTTTATTTCTTTGGTATCTGTCCATCTCCGACCTTCCATACCGATTAATGACGGCGATGAAAGTCGGCCTTGCAGATTGCAGCCAATCCGGTCTTCCATGAGAGAACCAAACATATTGACATTGACTGCCACTTCATTCGAGAGAAAATCCAACAAGGATTGATATGCACTGCTCATTTGCCCACAGCGGAACAACCGGCAGATGCGCTCACAAAAGGACTCACTCAAGGTCGGCACGACTATCTATTATCCAAGCTCGGCCTCAAGAATCTGTTCTTGGACCCTAGCTTGAGGGGGCGTGTTGGAAATACCGTCGATATACATACTAAATGTCCATGATATACAAGTGTTATACACTTGCCCTGCTCTTTACACTTTGCTGTTTTTCCTTTATTGTTGTCATTCCTTACATTCCTAGCCTAGCCTAAGTTTGGTCTCATAAGGGCATTTTGTGCAAATGACCCATAGTATAAAACATATGTTTGTGGAAGTATTTTAGTTAATCAGAAATATAGAAAAGTTCACGCACACCTCCTTCTTCATCCTTTCTCGTCTTCTTCACCATCAGATGCGTTCACCGTGAATTCACGATCTTTGAGCTCACATGCAGATCGATCTCCCGTGATTCTAGGTTTCTATCAGAAGTCCGTATATTGTTCCCTCTTTCAATAATCTTTACCATATATTCCTACTTTTATTTTAAAATAACTTATAATCCTTCCGTCCCAATTTATATGACACTTTTCACTTTTCGAAAGTTAATTTGATTATACTTTGAAGCTAAATTGAATTCGATTAACTCAATATTTATCATTAAAATCTATATATTTGAAAACTACATGAAAATTATTATAAGTTGCAACTTTTCTTATATCAATTTGGTAAAAAAATACATCTTAAAATGTTGGTCAAAATTTATATAGTTTGAATATCGGGAGCGAACATAAACTGAAAGGAGTAGTATTTCATGTTAAGGAGAAGAATTAAAGTTTAGACAAAGTTCATTTATAGTTGAGTGAGAACCACTATGGGTCGGGTCATTTGATTGGTTAGATAAGAGACTATAATTTCAGGATAAATTGTGAAACATTAATTTTTTATATTTGCTAAATCATTTTATTATAAGATTAGTAATCTCTATGAGGTTATTTGGTTCAAAATTAAAATACCCCAGGATTATAATCATGGTTTATAACCTGGACAACTATATGGAATAAGTTATACCAAGATTATGGTATATATAATATTGATTTTAGTTAATACCTTTAATCAAATATGGAATAAATTCAATTTCAAAATATATACCTGGATAATCTATCTAATTCCTTGAACTAGACATAGGGATGACAATTAGGGCAGGGCAGGATAGGGCGGGGCAGGACAAGCTCTTAACGGGACAGGGCAAGACAATCTCTTAACGGGGCAGGACAAAATTAGTTTTGTTAAAAATTAAAATGAGACAAGACAGATGGTGGATTTTGAAAAAAATCAGGCTCAAATATTATATAAGTTCGTTTAGAAAGTAGAAGAGATTTGCAACTAACTTAAGTAACTATTTGACGATTGAGTTTTGTTTTCTCTGCTCAGCTATCTCCCGGTTAAGAAACAAAAACAAAAACAAATTAGTATCTTAATGATTATAAATCCGAAATGAATAAATAAAGATAAACAATACAGGCATTTAAAAGATAAATTAGTCTATGATGAATCAATTCCTGGTTATTTGATTATCATATAAAGCCCTTTGTTTTTCTATTTTCCTTTTTTTAGTTTGACAGGTCAAGTCTAGCAGAATTTAGTATCCTGGATACCGAGGCACACCAACTTAACTATCCATTTTTTTTTTGGATAGGCAAGATGATTGTCTTCTACAATAGATAAAAGCTGCTGAGATTTGATACCTTCTTTTCAGTCCTTCATCTAAATTTATAAATAAAGAGCTAACTGGATTTACAGTAAGTTCATGTGTCCACAATTCCAAAGATTGATAACAATTTTTGATGCTCTGGATCCTTTGAAATTGAACTCCATTCTCCATCTAAATATTTAATAACTTGCAGTGTTTCCTCTATTTTCAAACAACAAACAAAGAGTACCAATTTCTTCAAAACACAAACGGGGCGGGGCAGAGTTAGCGGGGCAGGGAAGGGCAGGACATTTTTTTGAATAAAGCTAAACGGGGTAGGACAAAACATGTCAAAATCTTAATAGGTCAAAGCTTGCCCCGCCCTAACCCGCCCTATTGCCATCCCTAACTAGACTCCCACAATGTGGGATGACAATTTGGGAGTTACTAATCCCGGGATAACAAAACAAAGTGACATATTTTCCCTTCTTCAAAACTTTTCTCCTCAAGTTTTTTATTAAACAAAAGGTTAAAGTAAAAATAAACTTTTATCTCAATTTATATGATTTAAATCAAATATATATTGTACATTATAGTTAGTTGTCATGACTTTTTTTTCAGGAATCGTGGTGACACCTATATAATTCCATCACGTAGGCGAACCACTCCAACTCATTAAACATGATAAGATATAAGTAAAAGTGGAAGAAATGCAAATACTACATAAGCTGTCTTATAATATAACGCGGAAGAAAATGATAAATTTGATACATCTAAAAAAATCCGCGAGTGATATAATATGTGAGTACAAGAGCTCTAATATTGTTACACCCCGTAGTTCCAGAGTATGTATGTGAGGACGTACGTACGAGAATATAACACTAAGTACGAAAGGGAAGAAAATTTTGAATTTCCGACGAAAAATATTCCGAACCTCGTGAAGGAAAAAGGTTTATTATTGGGAATTGGATTCTCAATTTTGGTATTTGGACTTCTTGATATAAGAGAATTATGGATTTTATTTTTCAGAATTGGTCACGTGGGGCCCAAAGGAGAAATTTACGGTTTTGTGGGGCCCACATTATTTTCGAGATTTTGGCCATTATGGATGTTTTCTGGAGATGAAATATTTTTGACCAATAGGAGGGCGACACGTGTCACCCCAAGTGGGTCCATGTTGGGCGAAAATGAGGACAATTGGACAAGTCTTGTGCTAGATATTTTGTGAGATATTTGTTGGACAAGTGGACAAGTGAGACCCACACACACTTGTCCCTAATCTCAACTACACACATATTTTAATACTAGCCCTTGGTTGTGTTATATCATCACACTAGTAGGATGAAATCTTCCACACTTAGAATTATTTCCAAGACTTGAAAATACTCCCTCCCCTTCTAAGAGCTCTCGACCATGGCCCTTTCCCTTGACCTAAAGTTGTCCAACAATTCTTAAACTCTTAAGTGTTCTTCCTTGACGTGTTAGGAAGGTTATTAACCAAGTGTTAGACAAGATTTCACACCCCTAGCCTAAAAACACCCCCTTGGCCGAAACTTGCTAGTTTGAAGCCTAAAGTGTTCTTCACTTTTTGAAGTTGGATCTTGAATAGGAGTTGGTTAGGAGCTTCTAAGGGTTGCTTGAAGCGGATTGGAACGTAAGGAATAGGAGCTAAACGTGCTACGGATCGACTTTTAGTTCTTGGATTATTTTGGGCTCTTTGAGGTAATGAACTTTGTCCTCTTTGTGAAGTTGGATATTATATATGTTGGAGGTATATAAATGAGTATGTGATACATGAAAGGAAGATGGAAAAGATTTGGACCTTGTTAAGTTGCTAAAATTGAGAAATTGGCATGCTGGCCATTAAAATGGTAAAAACATTATCTATTACCTGTTGACAGTTAATAACAAAGTTATTATAACTTATATAAAGATTGGAATATAAGTTGGAAGATTAAAGAAGTAATTCCGGCATGCTAGCCGAAAATTGGATAAGTTTGATTATAGTAGTTGGCCAAGAACACCAACTAATGGACTGTATTTACATTGGACTATTTTTACTTTGGACTAATGGACTGTTTTGTAATTGTGGGGCAGAATTTTACACGTTCAGTTAGGCGTGTAATCCCCTTTAGTATTGTTGTATAATTGCGCCTTTAAATGTGGCATGTTGGTTATTGAAATCCGGGCCTTGAAAAAGGTGAAAAAGTACGTAAAACAGGGGAAGTGCTGCCCGATTTTCCGTAGAATAAGAGACCCTATACTTAGAAATATTCTACGAAGAGATCTAGACGTTGATAGACGTATTTGATTATTATAGGTTGATATTCTACGCGCGGCATAATCTTTGGCAAGTGGATTAGCCGAGGAGGTATGTGATTCTTCCTATCCTCTTGAGCATGATTGTTGTGAAATATATAGTCTGATGAGCGTACGTGTGTTAAATGAATTTGGTTTCACTTTGATATCCTTGACTTGAGTTCTAAATGTTAAGAACCTTGAATTACTCTAAAAGTTATGAATCATTATTCAGAAGGAAATTGATACTTGGTCTTTAAAAGAATAAAGTTCTCTTAATTTCATAAATGAGTGTGGTTGTCTTTGGTTGGTTTAAAACATAAAGTGTTATAATGGCTTTATGGGAAGTTAGTTATAGCGACTTTATGAAGATAAAAGAATGGCTTGATTATTCTAAAAGATAAGAGACTTGATTATTTTGAAAGTTAAGAGACTTGATTTTGAAAGCTAAGAGACTTGATTTTGAAAGTTAAGAGACTTGATCTTGAAAGATAAGAGACTTGACTTATAAACGACTTGATTTTGGGAAAAGAGAGGTAACTTGATTTAAAAGTATAGGTTACTTGTTTTGAAAAGAGTAAGTTACTTGAGTTTAAAAGAGTAAGTAACTTGTTTTTAAATATTGAACTTGTCTTGATTGGAAAAGTATAAGTGACTTGATTTTAAAAGGTGTGAGTGCCTTGATCTTAAAAGAGTAAGTTACTTGGGTTTTAAAAGTATACTTGACGTTGTTCTAAAAGTGTAAGCCACTTGGTTTAAAAAGTATAAAGTACTTGATTTAAACATGAAAGTGTCTTGGTACTACGGGTATTAGTATCGTGTGGTTTTTTACTTAAAAAGGGATCTTTTTAAGAGAATTGAAGTATGTAATACTTTGGGGGTTAAAACTCGGGATTGTTGGCATAAAATGAAAGTCTAGGAGTATGTTAAACATGCTTGTGCTAGTTGTGATAGCCTTTGTTGTGCAAGTGTTGTATTTTTATGCTACCGCGTCTCTCGATGGAGGGACGGTTATCTTGTTGTTTACTTGGACATACCGACGCTGCTGGATGGTCCACGGGTATGCTTCCACTATGATTGTTATCGTGTTATTTACTTGGACATACTGACACGTTGGGTGGCCCACGGGTATGCTTCCATTATTATTGTTATGTCATGGACTAACTCTCCATGAGGTTGATAGCCGACGGGATCCAGTAGCTAGCCCCGTATTTGCCCGGTCGATTCTTGATGCATCTTGGATCGTAGTTGGCTTCGTACTTGCCCGGTCGAGTTTATAGCATAGTTGTACGGTAGGCTCGTAGATGGCAGTACTTGCCACGGTCATATCTCGTGGCGGCAGGCTGGATCTGGTAGCTTGCTTTCGTACTTGCCGATCGATTGATGATCCGGTGATCGTAGCTATGCCTTCGCATTTGCCCAGTCGATTTATAATGCCGGATCTGGTGGTTAGCTTTCTACTTGTCCGTCACGGTTTTATGACACAGTGGGACACGTGTTCATGTGTACATTTTGGTGTTATATTATATCATAAAGCTAGCGATGATGAAGGAATTCCAGCACGATCGATATTGTGGCGTGAGACCCATGGTTATATTTGAGTGATGACTTTGAGGCATGAGTCCACGACTTGACATGATCGCTTATATATTGTGTCTTGTAGTTTGGTTATCATACATGTCTCTGCTTTATATAAGCCGTTATGATTTCATTCTGATATTTTCGATTTCACATACTTGGTAGATGTTGTCTGACCTCGCCGAGGTGCGTTCATCTTTGCAGTAGAGGTACACCGGTTGTTGATCCTCGCTCTTAGGGTCACAGTTCTGCATTTTGGGAAGCTCCGTTTCTCCGGAGGCTTATCTTTTGGTATGATTCCCTGAGATTGTAGGTTCTTGTACATTCAGGGGTATGGCGGAGCCCTGTCCCGTCATAGTTGTTATAAAAATTCTTAGAGGTCTGTAGTACTGTTGTGAGTTTGGCTTGTAAAGGATAACTGTTCAGGTTTTATATATATATATATGCTGAAAGGCGACCTATCGGTTGACCTGTTTCCTATTTTACATTGTTACAGATTTTTGAGTTATTCCGCTGATTTTTCTCTGATGTATTATCACTAGGGTGCCCGGAGTAAGGCACCAGTCGCGGGCCCGAGGTCGAGTCATAACAAAAGTGGTATCAGAGCAGTTAGTCCTCGGAAAGTGTCTACAGACCGTATCTAGTAGAGTCTTGATTATCGGCGTGTTGTGCACCACACCTATAATCAGGAGGCTGCGAGATATTTAGGATTGGTTTCCATTCTTCTCACTCTGAGATCGTGCGATAGAGCTGTGTTATAAGTTGGACTCCCTCTGACGTATTCTTATGTACCAGTTATGCCTCTACGCAAGGCAACCAGGGCCCGAGAAGGCAAAGCGTGGAGGCTGCTAGTAGAACACAGAGGGTTACGAGGGCGCAGGCCCAATCATTACCTGAGGTAGTACTTCAGACGGGGAGTTCTGCGACGCCGCCCGGCCAGCGAGTTTAGCGCAATGGCAGCGATTCATCGAGGCCATGATATCTGAGCCTCCAGTTCCACGACCAGGAGCCGAGGATATGGGTTACAAAGAGATGGTCCAGTTATGTCACGACCCGACTCCGGGCCCGCGACTGGTGCCTTACCCGGACACCCTAGTAGATATACATCAGAAAAACCAGCGGAAATAAACTTATAAACATGGAACAATGTAAAATAAGAAACAGGCTAACCGATAAGGTTGCCTTTCAACATGTATATAAATCAAAGCCTGAACAGTTATATCATTTACAAACCCAACTTACAACAGGACTACAGACCTCTAAGAGTTTATAACAACTATGACGGGACAGGGCCCCGCCATACCCCTGAATATACATGAACCTACAATGACAGGGAATCATACCAAAAGATGAGCCTCCAGAGAAACGGAGCTTCCCAAAACGCAGAACGATGATCCTATGAGCGAGGATCAACAACCGACGTACCTCTACCTGCGGCATGAACGCAGCCCCGGGCGAGGCGATAACAGTACCAGTATGTGGCGAAATCAGCATCAGAATGAAATCACAATAGTCCAAAACAAATCCACAAACGTGTATGAAAAACCAATTAACAGTACACAGTGTCATAGTATATATGAGAGCAAATAGGTGTAACCTGGCCGGTTCTGAATAGACAACCAATGATCAAACTAGGGCCATTCGCCCTTAGTATCATTGTGCAAATCCTAATCCTGGACTACCCCCCCCCCCCTTCAGTCCGCATAGGTCGCGTGGACCCGCATGAGGTATTCCTCGCATCGGGGGAAGCTAACCCGCGGAAATTCCTGGACTTCCACCCCTACAGTCCGCATAATATGAACAACGTAACATGGCCAGGGGTTTAAGTGATATAATACAAACACAACCGGCCATCATAACCAACATAAGCAAATCAGAAAAACCTCCTTACCACAAAAGTCTCAAGACACTAACACCCGTAGTATCAAGACATGTTTACTTATCAAACCAAATTACTACACCGTTAGAAAATCATTACAAGGCCTTTAAAATCAAGTAAGTAAACCGTATCTTTTATCCTCCTTAAGTCATTATAACTAACTTCCCATAAAGCTATTATAACACTTATATCTTACGCAATTCAAACAATCACACTCTTTTAAAACCAAGTATCAATTCATTTTCTGTATAATGTTTCACAACTTTTTAGAATACTTCAAGGCTTTTAAGATTTAGAAGTCAATCAAAGACATCAAAACTGAAACCAAATTCCTTTAACACACGTACGTCTACCGTACTATATATTTCACAACAATCATGCTCAAGAAGATAGGAAGAGTCACATACCTCCTCGGCTAAATCCATTTGCCAAGTCGAATATGCCGCGCGTAGAGTATCAACCTAAAATAGTCATAACACGTCTATCAACTTCTAGTTTTCTTCGTAGTAAATTCTAAGCATAAGGTCTCTTATTCTACGGAAAATTGGGCAGCATTTCCCCTGTATCTACGTACTTTTCCACCTTTTTCAAGGCCCGAAATCAATAACCAACATGCCACATTTAAGGCGCAGTAAATCAACAACTCAAAGGGCATTACACGCCTAACTGGACGTGTAAAATTCTGCCCCACAATTATACAAAAATAGTCCAATGTAAATACAATCCAATGTAAATACAGTCCACTAATACAATCCATTAGTCCAGTCTTTGGTTAGTATGCCAATAATGGTCTCATTACTTCTTTTATAATCCAACTTATATTCCAATCTTTATATAAGTTACATTAACTTGTTATTAACAAGATGTCAACAAGTAATAGGTAATGTTTTAACAACTTTTTTGGCTAGCATACCAATTCTCGATTTTAACATCTTAATAAGATCCAACTCTTTTCAATCTTCCTTCCACATATCACAAACTTAGTTATATGATACTATAACATGTAATCTCCAATTTCATTATAAGGACAAAGATCATTACCTCAAAAAGCCCAAAATTATCCAAGATCTAAAAGTCGATCCTTAGCAACTTTAGCTCCTAATCCTTGCGTTCCAATCCGCTCCAAGCAACCCTAAGAAGTTCCTAACCAACTTCTCTTAACACTTCAACCAAAAATATGAAGATCACCTTAGGGTTTCACTTTGCGACTATCGGATTAACATAGTATTTCCGGGATCTTTGTGTTGGGATATCTTTAGAACACTACTAGGGACACTTGGCTAAGGTATTTAGGATTAAACAACAACAATTGAAGAATTGTTCTTCACAAATAGGGGGGGGGGGTGCCGAGAGCAACAATGAAGGAAGGGAGTATATTTTTGTGTCTTTGAATTTCCCTAAGTGTTGATGAAGTCTTGCAACCCTAAGGTGTGTATTTATAAGACAACCAAGGGCTAGGTTCAAAGCAAGTGTGTGGTTGAGATTGGGGACAAGTGTGTGTGGGTCCCACAAGCCACTTGTCTAACAAATATCTTGGGACAAGTGGCTTGCCACTTGTCTCACCATTTCGGCCAACATGGCCACATGGCCACATGGGGTGACACGTGTCGCCCCCCTATTGGTCCAAAATATTTCATCTCCCCACAATCTCAATAATTGGTCCATAATTGAAAACCTTGTGGGCCCCACAAAAATGTAAAATTTCCCGGGTGGGCCCCACACGACCAAAACTGGAAATAAAATTCCATAATTCTTATAAATTCTATAAGTCTTAAATACCAAAATTGAGAATCCAATTCTCAATAATAAACCTTTTTCCTTCATGAGGTTCGGAATATTTTCCGTAGGAAAAAGAAATCTTTCTTCTTTTTCAAACCTAGAGTCGCATTCTCTTGCGCACGTCCTCATATACATACCCTGAAACTACGGGGTGTAACATTCTCTCCCCCTTAGAAACATTCGTCCCGAATGCTCCTTCTACGTTCAATCAAATCAGATATCGACATAGTCCTTCTTAACTATACCCCACGCAAACAAGAACGCCATACATGGCCACAACAACACTTAAGCATATATGTCAATTAAAATCAACAAGTAGGAAGGTAAGTTACTTGGAGGTGTAGGGAATAGGTGAGGATACCTCATCATCATGTCTCCTCTACTTCCCAAGTCATCTCCTCTCTATTCTCGTTCCGCCATAAGACTTTTACGGACGCCACGTCCTTTGTCCGCAGTCGCCTGACCTGGCGATCGAGTATCACTATGGGACTCTCCTCATACGATAACCCCTCTGTCACCTGGACATCGCCAACCGAGAACACTCTGGATGGATCTCTGGTACACCTCCGCAATATAGAAACGTGAAAGACCGGATGTACTGCCTCCAGGTCGGACGGTAGATCCAACTCATAGGCAACCTTGCCCACTCTACGGACAATCTGATAAGGCCCAATGTACCTTGGGCTAAGTTTCCCCTTCTTCCCAAACATCATCACACCCTTTATGGGTGACACTTTTAGGAAAACCCAATCATCAATCTCAAACTCCAAGTGTCGACGCCGATTATCTGCATACGACTTCTGTCGACTCTGAGCTTCTAGTAATCTCTCCTGGATAAGCTTCACCTTATCCACAGCCTGCTGAATCAAGTCCGGCCCGACTAACTGAACCTCACCCACATCGAACCAGCCTATCGGCGATCTGCACTTCCTTTCATATAAGGCCTCACAAGGCGCCATCTGGATACTGGAATGGTACCTGTTATTATACGCAAACTCAACAAGAGGCAAATGATCCTCCCAGCTACCCCTGAAATCGATAACACAAGCTCGCAAAGATATCCTCGTTGTTCGGATAGTACGCTCTGCTCGTCCGCTCGGCCCGAGGATGAAATGCGATCGAGGCTCACATGCGTCCCTAATCCCTTCTGAAAAGACCTCCAGAAATTAGCCGTAAACTGGGCTCCTCTGTCCGA